>CM077028.1:72407128-74807128 GCA_039090855.1 Macrothele yani | reverse complement strand
CATGAAATGTGAAATGCCCAGTACAGGGATTTCAGCAATGGGGATGTTTCATTCAGCTCTCTTCCCAGTATGACATGTTACATGTATTATCAACATATTCGTCGACGAGCTTCTAATCGTGAGTATTTAACTCACCACGAAGTTGGCGATTCGTTTACTTAGCTTACAAACACATGTGGTACAACAGGTGCGTGGCTTGTTGCAAACTACGTTTCAAAGTTATCAGAGAATTTTCTTACCGGAAGCCAACAATAGAAACAGAAGAAGACTGCTACGGAAGCATGAAAAACAAACATGTGTTGCGCAGGAATCAGAGAAGCATCCTTGTTGTTTTACTGCTTTGGATTAACGGCATCAAAATAAGACGTACCTCAAAGCCATTAAAAAAAAAACCAGCTCCGATAGTTATACAAAAGGCTTGCAGGAAGCTTCTCAATATAAACAAGAAAGATGACACCGAATTTTTGGGTGTAATAAGCACGTCTTTTGAATCCGTTCTGACGCAAACTGAATTTATCAAAGCTATTCAAAGTCAATGGAACCGGTATGGAAAACAATAGATCTGACGAAAGAAAGAAGATTTTCAATCGGGTTTTTAATCCCTCAGATATTGCAGTAAACGGAATCGTGAGCTTACGAACTCTTAGAAACAGAGATATCGATAAAAATAAGATGTGACTTTACGTACCCTGGTGGAAAACCATGCATTATTTTAGGAAGAAAGTATTCTCAAAAGGTTTATCCATATGAGCGGTATCGGTCTAAGAAAAAAAAATTAGTCGAGTTTTCAGGAGCCCAGATTTTGCAACAAATACTTCAGAAGCATAAATTAACACTTATGACCCCTGGTGCCTAAACCATTCTTTACCAAACATTAGAAATTATGTGAAAAATATTTTCCATCAGGTCTTGTATGCGATACAGGAAGAATTTTTCAAATCAGAGCTTTAGGAGTAGAAATAACGCAGAAAACGCAATTTACCTTTGTGCCCCCTTTTGAATTTATAGAAAAAACATTTCGCATCGGAAACACTATCCAACAAAAAAGGAATTTTTTCAAATCGTACTATTAGAAGTAGAGATATTGACAAAAATAAGATATACATCTACGCCCCCTGGCGTAGAAACTATGCATTTTTTCAAGAAGAAAATTTTCCTAAAAGGTTTGTCGACATTAGTAATATCGGTCAACAAACGACTTTTTTCAATCGAGATTTTAGAAGCTCATATTTTGCTGCAAATACAACAGAAGCGGAAATCAAGACTTACGCCACCTGGTGGCCAAACAATTTCTTTAAAAAATTAGAAATTATGTGCAAAGGATTTCCCATCAGGAGCTGTATGCGGTGCAGAAAGAATTTTTCAAATCGGAGATTTAGAAGCAGAGATATAGGGGGAAACACAATTTACATTTACGCCCCCTAGCGGAAAGTCTATGAATTACTTGAAAATTTTGAAATTACATGAACCACATGTCACACTAGAAACACTATCCAAGAAAGAAGGAATTTTTCAAATCGGACTTCTAGAAGTAGAGATATTGACAAAAATAAGATATACATCCACGCCCCCTGGCGTAGAAACCATGCACTATTTTAAGAAGAAAATGTTTTTAAAAGGTTTGTCGACGTGACTAGTATCGGTCAACAAACGACGTTTTTTTCAATCGAGAATTTAGAAGCTCATATTTTGCTGCAAATATAACAGAAGCGGAAATTAAGATTTACGCCCCCTGGTGGCCAAACTATTTTTTACAAAAATTAGAAATTATGTGCAAACGGTTTTCCATCAGGAGCTGTATCCGGTGCAGAAAGAATTTTTCAAATCGGAGATTCAGAAGCAGAGATACAGGGGAAAGGCAATTTACCGATACGCCCCCTAGCGGGAAGTCTATGAATTACTTGAAAATTTTGAAATTATATGAAAAACATGTCACACGGAAAACACTATCTAACAAAGAAGGAATTTTTTTAAATCGGACTCTTAGAAGTAGAGATATTGACAAAAATAAAATGTACATCTACGCCCCCTGGCGGAGAAACTGTGGAATACTTTAAGAAGAAAATATTCCACGAAAGAATTTTTTCAATCGATAGTGAGTGGCATCAGTCCACGAAAGAATTTTTTCAATCGATACTGTAGAAGCTCCGATCTTATGGCAAATACATCAGAAGCAAAAATTAACACTTACGCCCCCTGGTGGCCAAAGTATTCTTTACCAAAAATTTGAAATTATATGCAAAAGATTTTCCATCAGGAAATGTATCCGCTGAAGAAATTCTTTTTCAAATCGGAGTTTTAGAAAAAGAGTTATGGGGGAAATGTAATTTACTCCCCCCCTAGCAGAAAATCTATGCGTAATTTGAAAAAGTAACTATATCTAATATACTCTTCGACATAAATGGAATCGAAAGATAAAAAAAATTTAATCGGATGTTTAGAAGCAAATATGTGGAATAAAACGTATTTTTGAATTCGACATCATCTGCATTTACGCCCTCTAACAGCGAAATTGTTCATCGTAAAAAAAAACGAAATGAAAGATCATCATTTGCATATTTCAAGCTTCCCGATGCAAAAAGAATTTTTCAAATCGGACTAATGGTTGCAGAGATATTGTGGGTACAGACGGACGGACAGACGGACAAACCGATAACAGAAGCACGATTTTTTTTACAAAAAGACGTGCTAAAAACCCAGCTCCGATAGTTAAAGAAAAGGCTTGCAGGAAGCTTCTCAACATAAAAAAAACAAAGATGAGAGAGAGAGAGAGAGAGAGAGAGAGAGAGAGAGAGAGAGAGAGAGAGAGAGAGAGAGAGAGAGAGAAAAGAAATATTAGATGACGGTTTAATTGTTCATGGCATTCGACGCTAGCACCAATCAGTAGTAACGCAACTAGTGCTGATAGACCGTCCATTCGTCCACTATCACTGATTTGTAAGAGCCACGATGAGAATTTCTTCGGAAGACCAAGCAGGAAACTACGCTGCACAACGTTTTCGTTTCAATTCATTCATTGATTAATTTTTTTTTAATTTGAAGGTATCAATAAACTTCGTACATTAGGAGAAATTTTCTCTTCCCTGCCGTAAGATAAGACGTAAGAAAAGAGTTAACACGACATTCAGGCCCCGCTCTCCGGACCATGTGCTAAATTGATAACAACCGATTCGTACTGACTACCACATGAATGATGCCCCCAAAGAGAAGGAGTTTTCAAGTCACGTTTGTTCCTCAAAGTAAAAATTTCACTGCTACACATGACGCGTTGTATGCGAAAAAAAAAAAAAAAAAAACATGTTAACAATAACAAGAATTACCAATTAAGAGATGTACTGATTATTAAATACGCTCGGATGCACGCCAGTTTGTTTGTTTTGAGCTATTTTTGGTAACTGTGAGTCAACAGATCTTTCTCCTACGTGCAAAATATTGATTCAGTTTGAATCGTTTTCAACTGGCTAAGTCCAGGAACGCGGATGACCAAGTGGTCATAGTTACTGACAGCCAAGGAAAGGTCCCCGAATCGATTCCAGGCAGGTAGAAACGTTCGAACCACTAAATATCCGCCGTGCGTCGGATGGGATCGTTAAGTCATCGAACTCCGTATACTGGCCCCTGGCTATACAAACAAGGGCATCTGCTCCCACTTCTCTTCTGTCCCCCACCACTAGTGCGCACTTTGACGTCGTGTAACGTCAGTCGCTCCTGCGACGCATACTAATGATTATATCTACTAAATTCTGTCTGTCTACCAACTTCTATCGTGAGCCTCTAGGTTCTACCTAATGTTCTTCAGCTTCCATACTTGACTCAATCAAAAGCCTGTAACAAAAGTAGCTAGTCGAGCCTTAACCTTCTGTGTGGGGGAAAGCCCTACAAGCAGATTGTTAAGTAGACTAAGTCCATAGCATATGACGGCCTTGCGGTTAGAGCAACCTCATTCCGACCAGATAGATGGTCACAGGTGCGATTCCAAATATGTTGTGTTGCTCAGAATCACAAAATATCCGCCGTGGGTCGGATGGTCAAGTTAAGTTATCGAACCCGGGGTATTTTCTCCGTCCCGTCACAAATAGGGTCACCTGTTCCTTTCTCCCTTTCACCTGGAAATGCTCGTTGTGACGTCATAGTCTCGACTCGCACTTCCAATCTAACACTCCTACTTCTCTACTCTGTCTACTCTCTGTCGTGTCTGAGAAAAACCGTCTAGAAAACACAAATTCATGACATTAGAGAGATGAGTTCCCTCTTTTAGTGACGTCACACGGAAAGAAATGATTCCGACTGGTTTCCAACGTTGTCGTGTATGACGTCAAAACGACACTGACGTGTCCGGCCGTGCAACATGACTGACGTCACAAACGGAGGGAACTGATCTCCCTAATGTCCTGGCCTTGTACGTACTTTCTAGGCTTGAGCTTCTACGTTCAATCTATTATATCTTCTCGTTTCTGATACATAACACAAAAGTTCATGGGACACAGCTGATGCTTTAAGTCAGGGCCATGGCTGCTTGCTTCGGCTAGGTCCATTCGCTCCTCGGAACAAAATATTAATATTGTAAATTGTGTCCTGATGAACAATTAAATGCCACCCCGATAGCGCATTGTTCTCAGCGTAGGCTTTTGACCTGAAACCAATATCCTCAAATTTGAGACGGGCGACTGCTCATACCTTTAGAGTTGCTCACCGTGATTTTTAACCCCCCCCTCCAAAAAATAAATAAATATGTGATAGAAGAAAACTCGGTGCTGAACTGGCGAATGTCTGCTATGATGTTTTCAACCGAAATTCGAATTTGACAAACGATTCCAGTGAAACGTCGCGATATTAACAAACGATTCGCGAGAACCGGATCGAACAGGCTGCATGTCACAGCTTGTTTAAACTCACCTAGCAACATAATGCCCAAATCAACAGGTTACTCAGATTGTTTCGTGCAAATAAATGGTACGAGTCGCCAAAAAAGCGTCGAGGAAATAATGTAGCAAAACTTAATACGATACATGGTGACTATTTACATCTAACAACTGTCACACCCTAAACATTCGGTGAACCAGTTGTCCCTAAGCAGGCTGTGGGTTTAAGAAGGGAAGTTTTTGAATTTTTTGTGAGCCCACATACGATGCATGGTACTCAGTTACGCTAAACAGTCCGTCACTCCCTAAACACTCGGTGAACCAGCTGTCCCCGAGCAGGATGAGAGTTTTTTCTTAATTTCAGTGAAGTCCAACATAGCGTTTTTTTTTTTTTTTATTCTTCTAGTCTAGAAAGCGGACAAACCTGACTTCAGTATACCACATTATCTGCTTCTATTCTCTGATGTGAGCTCCCTCCGAAGAACACTTTTAATGAGCGCATCGTTCACCCACGCTATCGACATTTGCGTAATGCAAACCACTTGAATGAGCAAGCTAGTGATTTTTATGCGAATAAACATTCGCTCGCCTTCCTGATATGGGCTTTTCAACGACTCCGAATGATAAAGAGGAAACAAAAAAGAAAAAAGAGAGACAGGAGGGAAAACCGCACCAGCCCAAGGAGAAGCATTGACAAAGTGACAGAGTGAACATCTGGCTTCATGATCCACATGTCCGAATCAATGAAAAATCCACGCTTCTCTTTACATCCTGTTGCTAAATTGCAGCACTGGGTCAACGCACTTGCGGGCAGTACTCACAAAAAAAGAGAGATATTAAGAACTTTTAACCCTGCCTCTTTCCCTTCAGCCTCCCACGCAGATTAGGACAATGAAATTCCACACAGTAATGACGGCATCAACAAGATGAAGAATGAATTTTTCTCTCGACGACGAAGCAATTCCTAAAAGCAAATGATGGGTTTAGATACAAAACAAGACATCTACTCGTACTTTCTTTTCAAAGTGACTTAACAACAATTCTGTAATCTTCTCACGGTGCGACGGGGTTGCTGTACAGAATTTGCGGCCATCTGTGATCGTCTCCGCCGAATTATATTATTAACAAGCACAAGGTTGGGAGCTCCCCTAGCTAAAATTTCTTTTGTGGTTACGTGTCTGTTGTAATTCATTCAGAAAATTGCGGACTTTTTATTGGTTAGAAACGGCGAATCCCCTCCGCTTTGAATTTCTTCTGGAATCAGACGATGAACGAGAGCACACACGCGCGAACCGAACTTTTTTTTTTTTTTGCACTTTCACATACACGATTCAATCTTTGTTTACCCATAGTCCGTTTACGAAACACACGGTCCCAAAAAAAACCTAAAACCTCTCAAGCAAACAGAACATCCAGTACGGGTTTTCTGGAACATCCTTTGTATCAGAAAACTGTTGAACATCTTAAGGAGAAATACTTTCCACAAAAAAGGATTTGAAGAAAATTCTTCAAGGTCTCGTGGGAGAAGAACTGCAAACAAAGGATGTTCCAGAAAACCTTTGAAGATCGCATCAGCAAACAGTTTCTGAAAATTGATGAAGATTCCACTGGCTTAAACTAAAGAATGTTTTGTTAAAACGCCGAAGATCCCATCGGCTGACAGTTTCCAATAAAGGACACTTTAAAGCATTTTTTAATACCGTATTCTAAGAGTTTCAAGTAAAGCAGGTTTCACGATATTATCAATCAGCACACAGTTTTAAAAGATGTTTCAAAATACAGTAGAACCCGCTTAAAATGAGGAGCTCGGGACCGACGGAAATCCTTGTAAAATCAGTGCGCTCGTTAAATCCGCTTCGTGGTAAAAAAGTATGCATATATGTATTTTTATATTATATATCCATGTCAATTATTATACTTTAGAGATTTAATTAATTAACTACGGTAGCAGAAATTAAAATAAAGTTAGCACTAACAAGAATACATAGTAGTAGCGAATCCGGAAGCAGACATCACGTGGAAACATTAAAAAAAAAAATTCAGATCAGATCATATGTAGATGATTTTAGGAAGGGAGTGTCTAACCCCAGGTCTTAAACAACCCTTAGAAATAGGAAGCTACGAGATTTGGGCTAGAGTGCCCGATAGGAAAGTGACACGGAAGCGATGTAGAAAGGGGGAGGAAGACGCCCTTATTTATTACCGGGAAGCCAGTATCCGGGGTCCGACGGCTTAACGTGCCCATCCGACGCACGGCGGGTATTTAGTGGTTCGAACGCTCGTGCCCGCCCAGGATCGAACCTCAGGTTATCTCCATGGCAATCACAAACGCTGACCAGTAGCGCTAAAGAAAAAAAATCAATGCTCCTTGTTGTATAAAGCAAGGTCGGAGAAATGCCAGTGTTTCCGTCCGCGATTTGTTAGACCACTTCTAAATGAACTACAGATCTGAAAATTGGCATGCTGATATGTCTTCAGATCCGGATACCTAGTAAAGTCAGCAAACCAAAATAGCGGATTTGGAATATTGTCTGCTTGAATTTTTCTACCACTTCTACACCTAGAAAAGTCTGAAAACTTCAAAGTGCTGATAGATTTATAGATAATTATGCCAGAAATGTAAAAATTCCATGAAATTTTGATCTAAAATTAAGAGGCGCCAAAAACTGCTACCGTTTTACGTCACCCCATACGCATTGATGTCACGACCCTGTTCCAAATCGTAAAACAGTTACGAATCTTAAATTACTTTTCCTTTTCCTTAATTTTATGTTCAAAAAATTATTTTATAGATTCACCGTTCCGAGGATGGGCATGATTGCTAGTTGTTTTATAATCACGTTCCTTTAATTTTCTCCGAATTAGACATAGTGCATTCAATACCTCGCCATCGCAGTAGTCTGTTGTTTAAAAAAAAGTTGGTTATTTTCCTCACAACCAGTGGTTGTTGCATAGGAATGTCCTCCTCTTCTCTATCAACATCTTCTACTGGCACACTAAGATTTTCTGCGCTGTTGAGTTTTCCTCCTGTATGCCACCATTTCTATTCTTCTATTCAACGTTAGTGCACAGCAGATTTTTTCTGGCTCGTTAAATACGGAATACCATTAAATTTCATTAGTTTGTTTGTCGAAAAAAAAAATAAAAAAAATTGAGATCACCTCAAGTTTCCCCTCCTAGCTAAATCTGGGATTTCATTAAATTTTTTCGTTAAAAACGATCAAATTAGTTTTGAAGTACCATTATACCAAACCAAAGTTCTTATTCGTTCGTTAAACCCGGTTTCTCACTAAATAACGGCTCGTTATAAGCGAGCTCAACTGTATTGAAAAACATCCCATTCATCAACAAACTCTGCTAAGTAAAAGGTGTTTGGGGAAAAAATTGAAGGTCCTAAATATATATTCAGCATCTGATAAAGAGTGCTTATGAAAATTCTTCTTCCTCACAGGCACAGCTTCGAAAAAAGGACACTTTAGAAAAGTCACGAAAAAGTGGCTGAGTAGCTATCACAGTTCCATGCCTCAAGGACTAAATTTTAGCACCGTAAAAAACAATTCTGAAATTTAGGAGCCATTTTCCGTGATTCATTTTGTGAATTAACGAAGCGTATTTCTGACACAACCTTTTCCGTGAAATGACAGAAAGAAACCCGAATTTCATGGATTTTTAGCACACCGGGATAATTTTGAATTTTCAGAAACCTTTCCGCAATTCCTTTCTTATATCGACGGTAAGTTACCGTTTTTAAGATGTGTTAACGGAAAATTCGGAATTTTCAGAAACCTTTCCGCAATTCCTTTCTTATACCGACGGTAAATTGTCGTTTTTAAGATGTGCTAACGGAAAATTCTGAATTTTCAGAAACCTTTCCGTAATTCCTTTCGTATAATAACGGAAAAACTCTGTTCTCACTTTTTCCATATCCATATGTCGAAAACATTCCGGTAACAGGAGCGATTTGCGGGAATACTTGAGGTTTGATTAACTGTTAAATTTCAATCGACTGTCGAAGGACCTGATTTTGAAGTTCTGTAGTGAGATGTAATACTGTGAACAGCATATCGTATTAAATTTTAATTATTGTGGCACCAGATATTCCATACCCCCTCTTTGTGTGTTCCAGCTATTGTATATTGTGTTATCGTAAGAAACCGGATACTTAAATTATTGCACAGGTGATTGTAGGATGTTTTGTATATCAGTCTGTGGAGTCATTATGACAAAAGCTATTATTATGGCTATCAAGAGTAAATTTTATATTTAGGAGTTTTGTGAAATAATACTGTAAAGCAGTACATTTCACCTTTTGTTAAGTATAACTGAAAGTTATTGTCAGTAAAAAAAAGAAGAGATCTTAAGTTCCAAAGCATTCTGTTGCTTCGAAAAATCACGATGGAAAAAAATAATTTACAAGTCCTCCTACAAAAAAATAGAATTATTACAAACCTATCAAAAAAAATAATAATAATAAGCTCCAACAGAAAATAAAATGATTAATTCACTCACGTTAAGGGCAACAAGTTGGTAAAATCATGCAATGCAATGATTATGATACGCTTTGCAACATACCAGAAATCATTACTCAAGTTATGAGGATAATGGCTGTGGAATAAATCTCGCTCCTGTGTCCTGACCTTCGACCCCATTTCGATAATATTCAACAGAACCAGTTCAATATACCTCCGAAACAACATGATAAAGTTTTGTCGCAATCGAAGCATTTTTACGTAAGTTATGACGTATAAGGGCAATGGAATGAATCCTGCTCCTATGTCCTGAACTTTGACCCCATTTCCCGCATTTTCAATAGGGTTCGTCCCCAGGTGGTCCCCTACCACATACTAAAATTTAATCGAAATCGAACCATTTTTACGCCAGTTATGACGCATAAGGCAATCAAATGGATCCCGCTCCTCTGTCCTGACCTATGACCCCCATTTCTAATGTGTGGTCCCCTACCACATACTAAAATTTAATCGAAATCGAACCATTTTTACGTGAGTTATCGTGCGGACGGACGGACAGACAGACAGACAGACGGACAAAGCTGGAGCATATACGCTTCTTCAACCTACGGTTGGAAAGCGTAGAAAAGAGTTTTACCTTGAACTTGTGTGTACTCCCGAATCGCTCTTTTTCAGTGGTTAAAACGCGCGGTTTCTGTTGAGTCGGTCCAAAAGACCTCGGACCGAACCTCGACGGTGCGAAAGGATTCGCTGGTGTCAGAGTTGAGAAATTCAGGATCTTCGATTTTGTGAAATTTCTGCATAAATACGACACCCCGAAACAGAATTGCTGACTACGGAAAGTGAGCACTTTTAAAAACAGAAATTTCCTTAAAAGACGAACACCTGCCAGCAACTTTGCTGCAGGTTATTTTCAGGAATTTTCCGTGAATTCACACCACTTATTTTTTACAGTGTAGTAACACAGACGTTGCTTTGCCATCTTGCGCAGAAGAACGCTTTAATGATTCACCTTTTATCTGAGTATTTTGAAATGCTCATATTAGTACAACATGCCACACAGCAGATGCCGACAAAGGCTTCTTGATTTTCCTGTAGATACTGTGGGGAACTTCACAAATTCCGTCCGAAAAACCTTTATTAATGTGATCTGTTATTTATCAAACAACAAGAATTCCGAAGTTCTCCTCCGTAACGATTATTTATGTAAATTTGGAAAGCTACACCACAATAATTGTTGTTTAGGGATAAACTCCTTCGGTGTTCCATCATGTAAAAGATAATGATGCTTTGGGTTTTAATAAAACCGAAAGTCTTTTCGCTGGAAAAAGGAATCTCACGTCGTTATTCTTCATACTCTTCTTCACTTGAAAACTAATTAATGCTAGAACGGGATGTTTAATACTGGTATTGTACAGTGCCGCAACTTTCTTTCGAGCCGTTTTCTTTTCTTTTAAATATGCTGTTTCACGAATTACAGACTGAAGAAATGCCCTTCACACGCTGATCGACGGGTTTTTATAAGGGTCAAAAAAAAAAAAAAAGAAAAAAAAGTTACACATGCCACAAACAAGATGAACCACTATTAATGGACCACCCACGATATTTACTCAAGTTTCAATAACCAACAATTTGCAGCCTGGCCTGCCGGTGGTTGCAAGGCTTGTTGTTATAATTGCCCTCTTTGTCCACGGGTAGCGTAAATAAACCAAAAAGAATGGGAGGGAGAAGGGAACTAAAATTTCTTTCAGACAGTAGAAATTCATCGCCAGCCGTTAGAGGTAGCACCTAAGTGCGTATCGGAAATTCTATGTCCCTAAGAACTCGGACATACGCTGCCTCGATGGCCGAGTGGTCAACAGAAAGCAATCCAGAAAAATTTAAATCGGCATCAAACTGTTCCCGAAAGACGAGATATTTAACAAAAACAGGCGGACAAACTAGCAGACGGACACCAAAGTTCTAACGTGATGTCTGTTGTAAGAGTTGCTTGCTGTCCTTATCCTGGGAATTTGAAATCTCCACCTCAAACGGTCCCGCTGTAATCTCCTACTAAGGGGGCCCGACGAAAAATAAAGTGACCAGATCATATTCATTTTTCCAGTCAGTATCTATCTAACACGAGGACGATGTCTCTCTGTGTGTGTGTGTGTGTGTGTGTGTGTGTTGAATGTCTGTGTGTGTGTGCGTGTGTGTTGAATGTCTGTGTGTGTGTGCGTGTGTGTTGAATCCTCTGGATTCCACCTTTGTCAAAATTCTGGGTGCGCCCTTGACTGGAACCCCTTAGAGTTGCTAAGAATAGTCGTTAAGCCGCGAAACTAAAAGAAAAGGCAATTGAATAAGGTGAACAACAATCATGATGAATACACACCTTTGTCACAGAAAACACCGTAGCCGTCCTAGTGGCGCAGTGGTCTAAGGCGAAAACATCCATGCCTCACGGGTTCGAATCCCGTGAGGCATGGGTGTTTGTCTTTCGGCACTGGCTCTCAATGAGGCATGGGTGTTTGTCTTGTCCAACACTGGCTCTCTGTGTACATTGGTCATTTGGCATACTGTAAAAACCATGTTTGATATGTACTGATCGATGTGAAACATGTGTCTCTTGTCTACGTCTACCTGCTTGTCATGTCTCTGTACCACCAGGTCCGATAGATCATTTAAAAAAACCTCCAATATAAAAAAAAAGAAAAAAGAACAATATCAAAGTTGGTTTCGGGTTACATATGGATGCCAATTATTCAGTGACTTTAAAAACTTTATTACTAGAAATTAAAAAAAAAAAACCTTCAATCAAAAAAAAAAAAAAAATTGACCCTAAAATAGGCTGGACATACACTGAAGAGCAATTGAATTAGAGATACCTGTCTAGCAACGAATAACACCAGCTTTCGCCCTGATGACGGCGACGATTCGTCTCGGCATGGACTCGGCAAGACACCGGAAGCATTGCGAAGCCAAACGGATCCACGACCCCTTAACAAGCTCCCACAGTTCACGAAGATTTGATGGAGGGGGTCAGAGCCTCGAACATTTCTTTCGATGGCATCCTAGATGTGCTCGATGGGATTGTGGTCAGGTGACCTAGCTGGCCAAGGAAGCTAGTTCACGTCGGTGGAGTGCTCATCCAACCATTCGGATACAATTCGGGAGCGATGGCACGGTGTATTGTCTTCTTGCAGGATGAGGTCCCCAGTGGGATGTTGAAGACGCACAAACGGAAGCAAATGGTCGTTCAGGATATCCCGGTAACGTTGCCCTGTGAGGGACGATGTCACACGTACCAGGGGTCCCATTTCAGTCCACGTAAACAGTTCCCAGACGAGAATGCCACCCCCACCAGTTTAAAGAGTACCCTGCTGGCAAGAAGGATCCATCGCTTCATGTGGTTTGCGCCGTACTCGTATCCTGCCATCCGCATGTACCAACGTGAATCTCGACTCATCAGTCCAGGCAACATTTTTCCACATGTCTAGGGTCCAGTGGCGATGTTCCCGCGCACATGCTAATCTTTGCACCCTGTGATGTGCGGTCAGCAGCGGTACGGTACCCTCGTGGGACGATGGCTTCTGTACCCCATAACGAGGAGATGATTCTGGATGGTGTGGCTGCTTACACGTTTTTGTGCACCAGCGTTAAATTGCAGAGTGATTTCTTGCACTGTGGCCCATCTATCCGCTGTTACAATGCGAGCTAGCCGACGATGACCCCGCTCATCCACACGCTGTTGTCCACGGCAGTTGGCCCTTGCAGGGATAGTTTTACCGGGTTCGATGTACTCACGGTACACCCGTGACACAGTGGCTCGTGAAAATCCCAGTGCCTGCGCGATTTCCGAGATGGAGTGACTCATTCGTCGTGCCCGGACAATATGCCCACGATCAAATGCGCTTAGATCCTTCGTCTTACCCATACTGCGTCCGACTCTTACTGATTCCCGTCGCATCACTCCTTATATTGTCGGATCGCTGATACGTCATGTCGTTTCTGTTTACAGGGCCGCCCACAGCGCCACATTTGCATAACGCCAGCTGTCTCTAATTCAATTGTTCTTCAGTGTATTGCTAGAAGAACTGATCACCGTTGAGCAATTGAAATACTAGACTCTGGATAGACTGGATAGCAAGGGAAAGGAATATCCAGAAGACAACCACGTGGGAGATAGGTGGATGAAATTCGAAACCATTCCGGAGTGACATGGGACAGAATTACGACTGGAATTGTGGAAGGAACTTGGGGCGACCTTCACTCAGTAGTGGATTGAGAATGGTTGCTGCTCCTACTGCTGATGATACCAACACAACATTATAGACACAGTATTTTTATGAATACACGTACGAAAACATGCTTAATTTAGCACTTTAAGGTACGCCATTTTCGGCGAACACATAATTGCAGCTGAATTATATATTTCCTCGAACTATACAACTCATTTTTTTTTCAAGGCTATTACACTTATGAGCATCTTTTTCTGAAGAGGAACTGCATTTAGTTTCCACTTTACCTTTTCGAGAAAATCACATATCAAAAAGAAGCTGTGTGTTGGTTTCTTCATTTTTTTTTCTTCCTCGGAAATACGCTGTTTTTAGGAGTTTAAAACAGAGGATGAGCGCTGTAATGAAAGATCAGCCATAATTAGCTGTTTCAAGAAAAGCCATTTGTGCATAAATTGACAGCCTTGCAAGTGCTTAACACAAAATCAGTCTTGAATAAAATTTGAAAACTCGGATTTCAGAATATCAACTTCTGAACTCCACTGAGGTGGGGAAACAAAAGACTGTTAAGACGAAATGGTGTTGTTCTTCGATGCACAGGAGGGGGAAAAAAGGTCGGAAGGGGAAGGGAAGGGTAAGAGCACAAAGGTATGTGAACAAAAGTATGTGGATAAAAAAAGGCTTTGAATTAAAATATCCATAGCAAACAGAAGTGAAAAATGCAATTAAATTTCTGCAATGCCTTGTCGCAGAAATATTCCTTCACGAGTGAATTATTTCTAATTCGTTTTCTTCATCGAATGAGCATTGAAAACAGAGAAAGTAGTTTCGAGAGCACCGAGGAGAACTGAAGTAAGGAACAGACAGAGGAAGAAAGGTATGCGATGTCACATTTCTATGCGATTTCAAAATGAACGAGCAACTAATTTCGTTTGTATGACCCCTTATTTGAATTATTGGAGTTCTTCCCCTAGTTTTCTTTTTTTCTTAATTTTTATTTCTATTTTCTTCTTTACCATTCTGCACATGACTGGTAAGATAAGAAATAAAGTGGTTGCGCGGAAAAAAAAAAATAGGATTCGAAAATTTACGAGAACATTTCAGAAATTTTAAATGTTGGAAAATAAATCGCACAGAGTCGGATAACAAAGATAGCTATCGAAACCGGTGAACGTAGATTTTTGATAAGTAGAAAAGGAGACACGAACGTAAAATTTTTATCACTCAAACGCATGCATCAAGCCGAATATTTATAATTTCATTTCTACAGATCTTTCTGAAAACACTCAGCAGTTCTCAAAGTGTGGTCCACGGACCACTGGAGGTCAGAGCTGAGTTCGGGCTCGATTTTCGGAGCTCGAGCCCGTGGTATATCAGCCCGAGCGAGCCCACCCGAGCTCGAATTTCACATTGCAAGATAGAGCTCGACGGCATGCTACCAACTACCCTCCAATATCTGTAGTTCTTGAAAAAGCTTTTTCTTCTTTGCAGAAATGTGCGGCCTAAGGCATTTTCTACCCAAGCTCGAAATAAATAGCCATCTCGAATGCCCGCTCCCCAACTAGGACCAGTTGCCGAAGAATTCCCTTTACCAAATATAAAGTGTCTCATTTGCTTAATCATATAAAATCACATTTATACATATAAAAAACTTCTCTCGCTCTCCCTCTCTCTAAGGGCCCGAGCCCGAACCGAAATAAATATTCTACAGCCCAAGCCCGAACCGAAATAAATATTCTACAGCCCGAGCCCGAACCGAAATAAATATTCTACAGCCCGAGCTTGAACCGAAATAAATATTCTACAGCCCGAGCTCGAACCGAAATAAATATTCTACAGCCCGAGCCCGATTCGGGCCCGAGCTCTGCTTCGGGCTTTCAATCTCAGCCCGTCTTAGCTCAGCTGGAGGTCACTGAGGTCAAAACTATTTTCACAATAACTCTAAGACGTTATTTGCATTTTTCACTCTCATTCTCCCTCGAGTGTACAGAGGAACTTTTCTGAAGCTACATGACGTGTGATGACGTCGTTGCTCTGACGGCTAAAAAATGTGTGCTTGTGCACTCTTGTGATTTCTAAATAGAATTTTCTTAGGCAGTAGGTTTAGGGTATAAATATGTGCGTTTTCTGAGATTAACTGAATTTGTTCTCAGTACTTCAATTGTGCTCATATTAGTTGACAAAATCGGCGGTGATATAAACGAATCTGATCTTTTGATATTGTATAATGAACTACTGGGTGATCCGTTTAGGTAGGAATAATTTAAAAATCCTGTGGTATGGCTTATAACAGATATAATAAGTAAATATAAATATTTGGCAGAAATTACCTTTATGGATGGAAATTTGTTTAGGCCTCCACATGACTCTCTTTTGGGCACTCGGAAAAGTTCAAACTGGGTGCTCAATTCTTGCCACGTGTTTTTTAACATCTGCGGAGTCGTCACCAACTGTACGGTCCTTTTTTCTTCTTTGAGGACACTGTTGGTTGGTTGGTTAGTTGATTTTTATGGCGTAAAGGCCATGTTTGGCCAAAGAGCGCCAGACATAGGACCATCAAAGAAAGAGTTTTAAAAAGTGGTGTGATTGTACGATCAGGACTACACCTGAACATGCAACAGATCTTCTTCGTACCACAACTGGATAACGATGTCATTTTAAAACACAACGGGGCCCCATCCCACTGGTCACTGGAAGTCAGGAACTTCCTCAACAACACATTCAATGACAACTGGTGTGGTCGCTATGGCCCTATTCTTTGGCCTTTAAACTCCCCGGGTCTCACTTCCCCCGATTTCTTCGTGCCGGAGTTTGGGAAGAACATCGTCTACGCACAATGACCTCAAAGCCTGGATTACTTAAAGGTGAAAATTTCCAGCGTTTGTACATATCACTCCGCAGATGTTAGAAAACACGTGGCAAGAATTGAGCACCCGGCGTGAACTCTGCCGAGTTCGCAAGGGGGGGGGGGCATGTAAAGGCCTAGACAAACTCCCATCCATAAAGGTAATTTCTGACAAATATTGGCTTATTATATCTGTTGCAAACCATACCACAGCATTTTCAAATTATCCCTACCCAAACGGATCACCCTGTATATCAACATTTGGAAGATCTGCACAACTCATTGAACCCATGTTTCCCAAATGACTAATGCATGACGTTACAAAATCATGTATAATATATAACCACTTGCTAGTGGTGAAATTCGAACTCACGTCTTCCTACTACGATGCGGCTATTCTTCCAACTGAACTACGCCAGAAGGTTTACCGCTACTTCATTGTTTATTTGACTCATACGTAACCTCAGTAGTACGTCATCTACGTCATGTCACGTGGTGTGTTACACATGCATACGTAAAAGATCCATTCCAAGTGCAAGATAGACCAACAGATTTTAATGTAGCAGAGCATGAAAAGTTAATTCATATGGCTTCAGATTCCACATAGCAACTAACCTTTCAGAAAGTATCCTTAGCCGAGTTTTAAAGTACAGTATCAAACAACAACGTTTACAATTATCTGAAAAGGCTATTAAAATATTATTTAAATACACATACTTCAATCAAAACAACATAACGCAAAAGAGGCGCAGTGGTCTAAGCGATGGCCTCTGATCATTCGTCCGAAAGGGGTCCGGGTTTGAATCCCGGCGAGGCATGGATGTTGTGCTTGTCTTACGGCACTGGTTCTCTCCCTTCCCTGGGACCAGTGACCCTAAATTAGGGACGGGCGACTGCTTATAGCCCATTGAGTTGCTCAGGGTGGTCGTTAAACCTTCAATAAAAAAAAAAAAAACGCAAAAGACTGAATGCACGAGCAGATATGAGAATCTAGCTGCCTTCTGTTACGCCAAATAACAGAGCGTTCAGCAAAAATATAAAATAGTCAACTCTTCCCACTATTTTTTGTTTTGTTTGGAAAATATAGTTATTTTTCATGAAAAAATATGTTATTTATATTAACATTTAATAGGTTTATTATAATTACTTTAGATGAATTAATAAGAAAATATTTCAAAAATTTCCGTGCTTTAATTTCTAATACGGTAATTGTTGGTAGATATATAATTCACATAAACAAAAGTTCTTTAGGATCCGGAATAATTTTTAATAGTGTAAATTGGTCAGCTCCATTTGTAATGGGGTCCCCAGGTAGAAAAGTTTGAGAACAGCTGTTTTACAGAACTGGCCAAGAAAAACGAGCTTATCTTGAAATTGAATTGCTACAACGATCAATGGGTTATATTTTAAGGAAAATGAGAAAAAGAAAAAGATGGCAAAATACCAAAAAAAAAAAAAACCACTGACGTAAATTTAGTGAAACCCTTATTTAAATCCCCCTCATTTGACGTCCTTACACACTGCACGTCTTTTTTAAGTACGGAGTCTCGATCCATACGATCAGGCGCTGAAACTTCATAATTTGAAAATAACCACCTTCCCCCAGATTCAGCGTCGAAAATTATTACTGCATGATTAAACCAATCAACTAAAACCAATTCATTCGACTGGTAAGCTTTGCGGCGGATATCGTTTTCAACGTGCATACACGACACATTAGTTTTAAAGAATCGTCTCCATAAAGGTAAACACCCACATAATTTGTATCAAGTAAATACACGGCGATGTAGGGAAAGTGCTTTAATTTAGTTTAAAAGTTTAAGTTACACGTGATGAAACTCACTCAACACAGTTATGTTTTTAATTGCTACATCATGGCAACAAAACTAGCTGTTAATGGAGAAATGAAAAGAAACACGACACAAAAGCAATAACTGCATTAATAAAAAATATTTTTCAGTCTTGAGATGATTTCGTGATGCACTCATACAACGATAATTCTTTCGATGGATATTACAAAACAAATATTTCGGGATGTTTTAAAAAAATTAAACTTGCTGATAACTACTGTGGAAATTCAGTATTTCGTTCTGTAAATCGGTATGTCAGTGAGTTTTTCATTTATACTAGAATTCAATTTAGCATTTATAACATTAGATCTGTGCATAAGTTTCCAGCGTTTTTTTGGCGAAATATATGTCGCACTGACATAAGCTAGCCACATTTAATCACCATCAAAGTATGTATGCGCTCCGCATTGCCGAAGGAGATGCAAATCGGCGCTCGGCACCTCCTTCGGCCGTCCGCTATGCTGCTTATCCACCACGCTTCAATCACCACTTCTTAACTCTACAAACTACTCATGACACGTGCTTGCACCTACAGCTTTCTCACACAAGCAGTTTTCCCGAAATTAAACACGAAAAACAGGCAGTGAAGAATATGCATCTGGTCGGTCGCTATGTCCTAGCTCACCTAACCGCACGGGTGGGCTGTCCGATAGCAGATGTCTCTTGAAACAGTGTTTCACTCTTTTCCACCATCGCACAAAATTCAAAATTCTGACAAGAAATCAGCCGTTTCTGTCTTACTGGTCTCTACGTGGAGCTCCAGAAATTTATCCACGGACATATGCCAGCTAAAATTTATAAAATCATAAAAAAAAAACAGAAGTTTCACAATTGTCAAGTTTCGCGCTGGTTTAAATGTAGTAATTTAGTTTTTTTTAACCCCAAAATGTGATTAAACGGGTACTAACAAATGGATGTAACACTTTCCCGCTTTTAACATACGTAATCATTAGCTTCATGTAAAAGGTAAACTCGGAATTTTATTATGTGTGTGCCGTGCGCATCTATATATGATGTGAAAGATCCAGAAACACACAACGAAGTAAGCTTTCATGTCGCCAAACTTAAGCTGTCAGCAGGAGAGGTTAACTTCCTAACATTTTGGCTACTAGGGATAATAATGGTATTGTCTTCAGAAAGAGAGAGAGAGAGAGAGAGAGAGAGAGAGAGAGAGAGAGAGAGAGAGAGAGATAAAGCACTTAAGGGAAACAACCGTGTATTTCTTCCTTCATTTCATTCATATCGATTTAAACTATCTAATTATACTTTCTTTCACAAACTATATACACCACCGGAGGTATTCGATCTGTTAGAATTCATTTGTTAAATCACACAAACAGATGACAGTTTGCAAACACGGACTCTAATGTCACAAAGATAGAACGCTCACTAACTAAATTCGCCCCGAATGAGTGAGTCTGAGTTGCCATACGGAGCTCACGATGTGAATGCGCATTATTTTAAACTCTTTGAACGAGTCGCATCATATGTCGAAAACGGTTCATTTGAAATCACGTTAAGAAGAATCTCGCTTATTTTGGGTGCTACATGAATACACATCGATTCGTTTGTTTCTACAGGGTTTAACGTCGGCCATCATCAAATCTAAAGGCTACATAAGAGCAGTAGCCCGTCCCGAATCTGAGATCAATGATTTCAGGGAAGGGAGAGAGCCTGTCCCGTAAGACAAAAATACCTCATCCGGAACTCGAACAGACGCCCATCTAAGACGAGTGGTCAGAAATCTGCACCTCTGACAACATGGCCTCCAGGGTAGCGAATATACACTGAGTGGTCACTTTTATTAAAAATGCCCACATATTATGTTGTTGGAAAGAATTCTAAAAAGCGTGCGTAATTACTAGAATAACAGCCGCATGTCATAACTATTTTTTAAACTCGTGTAAAAACTACGTACAAAATACAAATTTACTACCACTTATTTATCACATTTCAAGACTTGTGGGTTATATTTAACCTTTATTTTGAATTTCAGTTTCTTATATGAATTTAGTTACTTCTGTGTTTAAGTTTTTATAACTGAACGGCGCATTGCTTCTCCGAACAACTTTTACAATTTGGCAATACTGACAGTGGGACAGAGTAATACTGACGGTTTTAAGGTATAGAGTGTGGAGTTCATGGAGAACTGTGGAGATTTTGAGGAACTGCGAGTAGATTGTTAAACATTGATATTGTGAAAGATATGAAGCCTTGCGTGTGTGTGTGTGTGTGTGTGTGTGTGTGTGTGTGTGTGTGTGTGTGTGTGAAAAGCTAGATATCACCGATACCTACATTGACCTTGGGCAAAGATATCAAACGAGGATCACATTGATGAAGAAATGAATCGGCGTATAAAATTTTGTTAAAGAGCTTTCCGAAAAAAACAGTACAATTTTCAAGACCAATATGCCATTACGTCTTAAAAGAAAAGTTTTTAATCAATACATCCTTCCGGTTCTTACGTACAGAGCACAGACATGGACCTTAAATAAAAAAAGACGCACAAAGGTTGCAGACGGCTGAAAGGAGCAGAGAGAGAGATGCATGCTTGGTGTAAGCAGGAAGAATACGAAGATATACTCGTGGATCAGGAAAATGAGAAGAGTGGAAGACATCATAATCAAGGGTAAATCCCTGAAATGGTAATGGGCTGGACATATTGCCAGAAGAAAGCCACGTGGGAGATGGGTGGATGACATTCGAAAGCATGCCGGAGTGACATGGAGAGGAAGCTGGCTTAAGACAGAGGGGAGACCTAGCAGAGGATTGATAACAGTTGTCAATGATGATATATAATACATGATCGACGAATAAGGGTCATTATCATACGATAGAGTGTGTGTGTGTGTGTGTGTGTGTGTGTGTGTGTGTGTGTGTGTGTGTGTGTTGGTATCAGCCAGACTATTGATTTCCTGAAATACAGAAAAACTGTTGAATCACGTAAATCAACTGGTGATTCTTTCTAACCGTCCGTTTGGTTATTTGTTATAAAGTGTGATTTATGTGCAACGGGTTAGAACACCAGGCAATCAGATAGCTACTGTTACCTAGCCATTTAAAATTACAGCATACTGAAAGTTAAAACTCTATAGATTATAAGAACTTAAGTGTACTAAATCATTTTTCTGTTAAACGATTTCTGATCTTAAAGCGAAGCAAAATTACAGTCGTTGTTTATATGAATTCACTGCATTTATATATCATCATCATTGTCAACTATTATCAATCCACTGATGGACGAAGGTCTCTCTTCCACAACGGTCTGTCTTGTGCCAGTCTCCTCCATGTTACTCCCGCATACTTTCGAATTTCATCCACCCATCTTCCATGTGGTCTTCTTCTGGGTCTTTTCCTGTGTTTTGGAATCCAATCTAAAATTTCGACTGTATATATATATATAATTAAATAAATAAATATATATATATTAGTTTGTTTTCTGTGTATTCCTTTTTACGCAACAGTTATTTGAAATGCCACAATGACATTTTCGAAGACCACTCACTGTATCCATTTTAAACTAAATATGTGAGCAGTAAAAAATACCATTAGAAGCTAACAATTACAGCCTAACTTGATTTTTTTTTAATCTGTATTATACAAGTATGCGAAGAAATATAACTGTAGCTTGTGCTATCAGAAATGTCACTCACCATTTACATGATTTTAACAGGATCACAACTGAGGTCTAACGTCATTCCACACTGATGTGAAAGGCAGTTCATGTTAAGTGTAGGTCACATATAAATACAGGTAAGTCCTACACTTACAGTCCATCGTCCACAATAGATAGTCGCAAACGGCGTCGGAAAATGACTAGGAGACAATAAACATGGATGGATCCGCAAAAACCACAGCAAAGTCAGAGTGCCTTCACGACGTAACGATCCGAGTAGCGAAAGGGTTGGCGTGGTCACCCACCCGCGAAGGCACGTGCTGCCAGCCCTCCCCTCCCATCTCCAACTTTCTTTTGCCAAACCTGGACGATCAACAATGCCTGAGCCTGCGCCATTCATCCCTCCCACCCCAGATTCAGTAACCTCCTCTTTACTTCGAGATGACCTTCGACACACTTCTTCTTTTGGCACTTAGTAGGCGCAACCGAAGCTCAATATGCATCATCATTCTTTCAATCCTCAACCCTCCCCCCATATGTCCGATCCCCCCCCTATTCACCAAATCACTCTTTTATTCATTGGCTTCGATGATCACATGACCGGATATGGGCCATCCGTTTTGCACGAGTCATCGAACACATGACAACGGAATCACCAAGTCTCGAAGTTCCCGTTTTAAGCAATTTCGTTTGAAATACGCTTGGAACAGCACAATAATACGGTTTCCACAATGGGGCAGTGTTACATCAGCACACACGTCAGAACTTCACCTCCCACGTAGCACTTTTCAAACCATAGAAGAGCACGGTTACTTAATGCCGAGCGCATGTTTTTTTTTTTTTTTTTTTGGTTGCACTGTTGTCCATCAGTTTTTTTTTTTTTGTTTTTTTGTTTATTGAGGTCCGTAATTTTCGCCGCAAAGGTATTCGACCGAAAGAACATTACACATTCCGTCTATCCATTTAGACCTGCGTGTATTAAGATCTAATAAGTTTTTCGCTCAGAAAGAAAAACAGAAAATGTGCGGCTGTCACTTTGGACATCAGGCAAAGAAATACTAAGAAGCTCCTCACACAATGTGTCCCGAAATAACGTGTTTTTACTATTGGCTTATCCCTGATTTTCCCTCTTTAGCGAACTGTCCTCCGCTTGTGGTGATCGTAATGAAGTACTCACTTTTTGAATTCCAACTCTTAATATTGGCCGTCTTTATTCAGCTCTGAAAGCAATTTTACGTAATATATCCTGCACTTCAATCCAGAATCAAGGGCACCCAATGGGGGGGGCTAGCAGTTGGTACACCCAAATTTTTGATAAATTTAAAACACTAAAATAGACGAAACCTTTTAACCTTTTTTTAAAGCATTTTTAAAAATAATAAGATATTAATGATTGATCGTATCAATTATTTTTCTTGTATTTTAGTATCTTGTACATTTACTAAAATGTTTGATAAACTTGAAAGAGGTAAGAATTTTTCTTACCCCCCCTCCCCTAAAAGTACTCATATGGGCACCACTGCTGAGAATCAATGTGTATCTGTCACTGTGCTGGCTTAAAGGTCATTATGGTACAAGATATACGCATACGATGCAGTAGATTGCGTTTCTTATTCAATCAGGGAGAGAACAAGCCAGAGATGGATAACAGGCACTTTTTTAGGTAACGGTTTTCAGGGACGTCACCAATGGGTACGAAATTTTTCACCTGCAGTTTTTTTTTCTACAGTCATTTCAAAATACGAACTTTTTTAAGGCATAATTGTACACAGATCGTACATTGTTTTTCTCCTTATGCTTGTAAGATTAATCAAATTAACTGTAATTCAAAATTTTTTTCTCTGATCATTACAATCTTTAAATGTCTGTTGACCTCTTATTTCTCTCTCTCTCTCTCTCTCTCTCTTTCTCTCTGCTCGTTCAAGAGAACAACATATCGAAGAACTCTGTGTAGTAGGGACTGAAAAGTATCGCCGGATAAAGTTGATTTACTGCATCACTCACAGCTTTATTTTGAAAATCTGTGATTCGTACAATAGCAGAATCAGAATATCCTATGTGTGAGAAATGGAAACAGACTACGGAAAAATACATTCTCGGCCGAAATTACTACAGCTGCTTTTGTCTGAGAACCAGAATTCTACCAAAGTGTTCGGATGCTATTAAAAGTTCTGGATTAGCTCCCAGTCTCAGCAGCAAAATATTTTTCGATGATGAAGATGGTAAAATCGGGTTTAAGGAACAATGCACGACAGCCATGACTGATTGGTTTGACTTCGTTCAGTGCATTCAAATGTTCCTCTTAAAGCTAACGAGTCTTACATTACGTATTTTTCTTCGTATAATCCGCAAGCTGTGAAATTTAGGAAAAGAAAAACAATTCCTTTGTATTGGGTTGGAAAGAAAGTAATGTCTGCAAAAGCAAGGCAACAGAAAAGTGCTAATTACCGTATAAAAAGTAGAAATCAGTCCAAAATGTAGCCGCCATCGTTTGCCACGGCCTGCTCCCATTATTGATACCGTCCCTGTAGAATTAGGACGGCATGGACGCATAGAAGGGAGTAAGTGCACGTTCGACATCGTCCTGGTTGGTGAATTGCTGTCTGTCCAAGAAATGCTGCAACGACCAGAAAAGGTGATAGTCACTTGGAGCAATGTCCGGAGAATCGGCTGGGTACGGCAGCAGCTTCCAGCCCAGGTCCCTGATCCGCGCTGTGTGAGGTCTCGCTCCATCCTGCTCAAGGAGGACACCCTTGCAGTTCGGCAGTGCTGGTCGTTCCGACATGAGCGATGAGTGCAAATAGTCGAGCTGACGGCAGTACACATCGGCGGTGATAGTGGTGTTGTCCGGTAGCAGCTCAAAAGCACGACACCTCGCATATCCCACAAAACAGACAGCATGACCTTACGTGGGTGTAAGCCGGCTTTGGGGTCGCATGGAACTCTAGTTTGGGTTCAACCACTGTTTCCGGGCTCTGACATTGTCATACAGGACCCATTTCTTGATACCTGTCACAATGTGGTCCAGGAACGGTTCAACTCGGTCACGTGCATGCAGGGAAACGCATGCATTCATGCGTTTTGCTTTCTTCTCAACTGTGAGTTGATGGGTTACCAAAACTCCCCTCTTGTGCACCTTCCCAATTTGACTCAGGTGCATGATAATGGTCGTGTGGGTGACCAGCTATTTGGGCAACTCCCCACGTGGGTCGGTCTCCACTAAGGTCTTCAGCATGTCCTTAACCACTGTTGCAGGTCTTCTGGCTTTGGGACGGTATGACAGGCCAAAATTTTCCTCTCGAAACCGTCCGAACCAACGACAGCACTGACGATGTGATATGGCATTGGGGTACACACTTGGCAATGTTCCTTACAGCACTTGTGGGGTGCTACCTCGACGAAACTCATACGGCATGCAATGGCGGATGTGCTCCTTGTCCACTTCCATGTTGGTTAGCGCTTACATTTTTCGCCTTCTGGACGGCTAACTGCCACGAACTTAAGTCACCTACCTGATGATGTCATGACGGTGTGCTGCGTAATCTCAGTGGCTAATGTGTGCCGTGACCGGGGCTTCGACTTCGGGTACCTCGTCATCGGTCATTACTTTCTTTCCAACCCAATATAATCCGCAGACCTGGAAATTCAAGAAAGAAAATTGCCGTACGATCCGTACTTAACAATGTTGATTGAAAGTCGGGATTCATGGGATGACCCAATAGTCCAAAGAAAGTGGGAGAAAAACCAATCTTTTAATTAAAAAACAATAGCTGTCATTATTAAATGCTTTCCTGTTGCTTTCAAGTTAATACAGAGAAAAAAATTTGAGTTTTTTCAGCATTACCACAGTTCCGTAGTTAGACCTGCGACACCAACGAACATTTGTGACACTGAGCTTCCCACAGCATGTGATCGTCCGCTAGAGCAAATTATCACCTTTGTTGGCTCGTATTTTTATTCAAAATCATCGCAAGCAAAAAAACAACAAAAAAAAACCCCTCTTTCCGACTGTTTACAGATCCCCATTGTAGTATTGCGTTAGGTTTTCCTACGTATTATTAACGCATTTCTGGTGATTTTCCAAATATACGACCTCCCCTGACAATTACGACGCGGATAATTTAAAAATAGAAGTGCCGCAAAAAAGTTATTTTTTTCAAGCGGCGTATTACCCGCAGAACCTAAATTTATAACTTTTTAAACAGATAATCCGTGGATCATGATGAAAAATATGGAATGTCTCTCCGTCCAAAGCGTCTCCCTTTTGCTCTGCAATAGAATTGATTTACACTGCGTGTGTGTCATCATTGTCAATCGTTATCACTCCACTGCTTGATGAAGGTCTCCCGAAGTTTCTTCCACAACTTTCTGTCTTGAGCCTGTCTCCTCCATGTCACTACGGCACACTTTCGAATAATATATAATATATAAGTACACCAGACAAAAAATCAGTCACGCCTATCAGAACTTACCTAATAAGGGGTGATGGCGCCTCTTGCCTTGATAACGGCATCAATCCGGTGTGGTAGAGACTCCACGAGGTTGTGGATGTATTGAACATCGATTTGCAGCCACTCGTACGTCAATTGGTTCCGAAGTTGCCTCACCGGGACTCGAACCCGGACCCTTCACGGACAAATGATCATAAGCAAGCGTTTAGACCACTGTGCCACCAGGGCGGCGTAAAGGGGTTTGAACTTCCTTACTTATTCCTTACTTACATGTCCTTACTTCGGAGTTCAGAAAGTTCCAAGTTCCTCCTTTTAAAAAAATCTTATTACCGCTACCACACCGTCGTCGCAAAAAAAAAAAAAAAAAAAAAAAGAAGACAAAACAAAATGACAATAATATTTATAAAACACGAATCACCGCAATTTTGGCGCTTACAGAGGGCTTCGGTTAAAGTGAAAAATGAAAGTTAATGGACAAGAAATAGAAAATACGGGAGAATAAAGAGTAAAAAAAAAAAAAAAAAACATAGTTAAGAAGAAAAATAACGAAAGGTCAATCAATTTAGGACATATGGAAAAGGGAAAAGGAAGAATAATACTATTATTAACTAAATAATGAATTAATGCAAAATGAAATGATGAAACAGGAATGCAAAATAGGCTACATTTAATCTTCCGTGCTCAAAGCAAAGGTTTAAGAATTTTACTAAGGCGGTATCTTTGTTACAAAGCCAGAAAAATGTTCTGCCAGAATGTAGAACATTTCCGAGCATCAGAGGGTAATTGGGTAATTTCGAATATTGTAGGGAGGGTAAACAAGATTACTAAATTTGACACAGCGGTTGGTGTCTTTGTCATAAAGCCAGAAGATTGATCGAGAAGATTCTAGAATATTTCAGAGCATTCGAGGACAATTTCGAATGTTGTAGAGAAGGTAAGCAAAATTACAAATTTGAACCAGTTGGAAAATTTCTTCACAAAACCAGAACTATGTTCGAGTAGAACTTAAAAGAGTTCTTAGCAGTCGAGGATGCCTAGAAGGGGATATCTCAGGTCATTTTACGAGGTTCCAAATTGCTCCGGAAAGATCAAGAGCATTCAAGAAACCTACGAAAGCGTTCCACAAAGTTCGAAACCCGTGTACAAAGATTTTACTTTTGCGAAGATTTTATGTCTGTTTGGAGTTTTAACAAGCACCGTGAGTACCTAACGTTATAAGCAGCCGTCCGTCCCAAATTTAGGGCCACTGGTTTCAGGAACGAAGGACAGCCCAGGCGAAGGGGCATCCACAGCATCCATGCCTCATCCAGGACTCGACTCAGAGTGCAACTCGAATGAGTAGCCAGAAACCCACACATCTAACTACATGGCGACCGGGACCGATTTTGCGGAGTTGAAGGCAAGAAAATCTAAACTTTACGAGCTCTAAATTTATTACTGCACATAAATCGGTTTAAAAAGAAAGTGAACGCATATTATTTTTTGATTGTATTACGCTAAAATCCCACAACAGAAAGTTCCTGGTCAGTCTGCGACAGATATCATGGTGCCATAAAATAATCTGTGGGTGGTCACGAAGCAAAATAACTAATAGATGCGAAGAACAGTAAAAACTGCACAGACATATTTTTCTACCTAAAAAAATGTCTAACCTAGGAACTGCAGCAATTGCAATGTTAATTAGAATCAAGAACATTCTGGTCCTTTCTATTTGGAATTTTGCCCTCATTTTCAAGTTGAAACACAAAGATTTATGGAATAAGGCACCACTAGAAAAAATTGTCATAGCAGGAGAAATATTCGCTCCGTTATACTTCCGTTTTCGAAAAATTTTCCTCCATTTTCAATCTTAAATACAAACATTTATCTAACATAAAATAATATTTAATGAACATCGCAAGAAAAAGAATTTAAGATTACCGGGTTCCGTCAAACTTTCGTTTTCGGAAATTGTTGCCTCTCAAACTAAAACACAAACATGCATGCAATAAAATGATGTTTAACAATAATATCGGACAATACTCTCTTCGAGCAACGCGAAAAAAAAATAAAAAATTGACGATTACGTGAGAAATCCTCACTCCGCCTAACTTCCGTTTTCCGAAATTTTGAAAGGTGGAAAACTTGCACCTATGATAGGGAGTCTGCAAGATGAATTAATAAGGTTCTGGGGATATCATTTTTGTCTGCAGGACTAAAATAAATCTGCGATGTACGTCGCCCGTCACCGCGATTCTGTTACGGGGCGCTAAAATAGCTGGATCTCTAACAAATGAAAAACAACAGGTGACAAATATTTTCTTCCCGTGCCCTGCGAATGCTTAGGGAAGACTTTCGCACACTAAACCAATGAGATCCTTGAAACTAAGTTTCACACACGGTGCAACCTCAATGCAACCGTAAAGTCGTTTCAAAGCTACGTACTCATTCTTACAAGCAAGTGTTTGGCTGAAAATTGAATATTGAGCCCGTACACGGAATTTGTTTTGACCTCCCAGTGTCGCGTTGTTGAATAGTGGCGAATGCAAAATTGTCTTACGGGTGGAATGTATGCTGGGAGGTGGACGGGGGTGGGGAAGTGTGGCAAATACATGTATGCAA
This sequence comes from Macrothele yani, assembly GCA_039090855.1. Lineage (NCBI taxonomy): Eukaryota > Metazoa > Arthropoda > Arachnida > Araneae > Macrothelidae > Macrothele > Macrothele yani. The sequence continues at coordinate 74,778,220 of CM077028.1, read as the reverse complement.
CACTGATGTCAAAGTCACACTGGAAGAGATCATTACGCAGCTAGTATTTATCTCTGAACGCTACTGTCTTGCGAAATTAAAACAGCAATAGTCAAATTCTCTATGATTTTCCGCGCTTAAAGAATAAGTAAATATAAAAGAGCAGCAAGTGTTGTAGAACACTGTGAAGCTGATTCCAAGACATAGTGATTTTACTTCCATAGGGCACAGCTGAAAAGTAAATTCAGATCACTTTAACAGAATACGGGATGCGACAGGACCAATTCGATGCTATACTTATTTTATGTTCCTTTTTTTAATTTTTCTTTTATACAATAAGGTAGAATTCAATTTGAAATTTGTTTTAAAACAACTAGAGGACGTTTTCCTTCGGAAGTTCTATAAAAAATATTTCAGATTTCTTTCAGAACTAAAATCTCAAAAAAAAAAAAAAAAATCTAAGTGACTTTTTTTTTTTTTATGATTCAGAGAAACAGGCAATGGTTTAACTTACGGTGAAAGATAAAGAAACAAAGCACGCTTTCTTTAGATGGTACAGTGAATTGAAAACGAACTATGTTGCAATAGATTCATGTTTCTCCAGAATCAGTTATTCATGTATCCACTTTCCTTCCAAATCTTTTTCCTTGAGTAGTCATTGAATGCCACTCGAGAACTCGCTATATGAGTCATAGGAACACCAAACAGTTTAGAGCAGCAATTGACCCCGATCGCACATGTCGTCGACAGAATGGGATGAAAAACATCAACCACATATTAAGTAAACGGTTCCCATAGTGGCAAAAAGTAATGACAATAATCCAAAAAAAAAAAAAAAAATCCTCTTGAACTAGTAAAAAAAAAGCAGAAAATGAACCTGTAGCGGCGTACTTTAGCAATCGCAAAGGACTTCAGTTATGATAATTTATATGAATTTACGAATTTACACACACACACACACACACACACACACACACACACACACACATACACATGGATGGCTACATTGGTGTTTTGAAGCTACAATGTGTTGACTTTCCCGGAAATAAAGAAAAGAAGGTGGCAAAAGATAGGCGTTCGTGCGGGAGGGAAAGAGGCGGAAGGAACTTCACCTGGTGTGCTACTGAAATACCTTTCTGACGTATTAAAAAAAGAATTGGGTGACGTATATCTCTAATTAACCTTCCTTTGAGGTTCTGTTTTCTAACATAAATTTCGTTATTTCTTAGTTAAAAATTTTCTGACTGAACGGCACATTACTTTCCCGATCTGCTTGCACATTTTGGCAACGCTGACAGTGAGTCAGAGCAACATAAAATGACGACGTTGATTGTATAATGTAGAATTTTGTGGAGATGCAGAGCGATTGCGAGTCGATGTTGAAACGCTGATATTGAGAAAGAGATTGCTACAGATATATCATCATACTATACGTCATACTACGCCTCTTTGATATATATTAGATCGACTAATAAGTATCGATGTCATATAATTGAATTCTGTGTTGAGACCAGCGAGATATCATTGTTCATCTGTTTATTCGATTAAAAAAGCATAAACACATAAACTCTGAGAAACAACGACACAGCAATCTTTTCAACGCATGAACGTGGTTAAAATTGCAGCACTTCATGTTGTTTTTTTACCTATTCTTTCCCTAATACGTCTGCTGTTGCGTCAGGTTTACGACCCATTTCTGTACCGCCATACGTAATAACTAATCTAAATAATTTTATTTTTAGACTTAAAGCTTTTTACCTAACTTCTCTTCATTCGTTCTGTGCCTTGCTTTCTGCATCCAAACACGTGTCCACTGTAGTACCACTAAACTCATTATCTTCTTCACACTGATTTGAATTATCTTTTGTTTATTTACTTTTTCTTAGTATATGCAGAATTTCTGTATCGTAAAATGAAAACTTTACTTCAAAAAGTGCCTTAAAACTTTTTAACCGGCCGGAACGAATTAACTCGGGGTTAGCAAAATTGGCTGCAAACAGCTCGAACAAATATATTCGCTGAATAATTGTGTGTCGAGCGCGTCTGGAATGAGTGAACTTGCTCATCAGAGAGCGATTATTTCTTCTTAGCTTCTCAAAGTGGTCATTTAGGGGGATGATGGACACTAAATGACCACTCCTAAAAGACCACTTTGTTTTTCAAAGTGGTCATTCAGGAGGATGATTGATACTAATCCTTCCTAACCAATTATCTGCTAAAATGGCTATAACAATATCGACTAACCTAAAAAAAGAAAGATAGAAGATGTTTGAGGCGCTCGTTTCTACCCAGTAGCACGTTGTCCATGTCAGGGGATCAAGCCCTTCCCCATCAAAGTCTAGGGTCGTGAACCAGACTATAGAAGCGAGATCTTATCACGACCGGCAAGTTTATGTTCCGTATTGCTGACGTAAGAGGAGTAAAAGTATTGATTTCTGGTAGCTCTCGTAGAATCCAGTTGCTATGTGAACAATTTCTGTTTGGGAACTTTAAAAAAGATTGGTCACAACTTGATTCAGAAACATTGGCCGCTTAAAGGCTTACCGTCGACGAAAAAAAATAAATACATATGTACATAAATAAATACATCGCTCTTTCCACGTTCCAGAAACACATAGCAACCGAAAAATTGTTTTTCAGCCGCTGCCGTGGAATTGAACCACGGAACTCTCGATATCTAGCCGAGCGCGTTAACTTTACACCATTGTTGGCCACCGTGGTGCAAAGTTAACGCGCTCGGCTAGATATCGAGAGTTCCGTGGTTCAATTCCACGGCAGCGGCTGAAAAACAATTTTTCGGTTGCTATGTGGTTCTGGAACGTGGAAAAAGCGATGTATTTATTTATTTACTGACGCCACGTATTTGGAGGATTTTCACATATATACATATACACGTAGTAAACTCAAAAAAGAAAAAAAAACGCACTCTAATCCTAACACACGTATAAAAATCAGACTAAAGAAAACAGTTGAATACGAAATCCTGTTTCGTTGGAGAAGCAAAATTATGTCTCGAACAAGAGTTCTCACAAGGACAAGACGTTTTGCATCCCGTTAATGAGTACACACATAAAACACAAGATTCATTTGTTCTTTCAGCTCGCTGCTGCTTAATCTGCATATCAACAAGGCTTAAAAGCGAGAATTAGGCCACAGTCCGAGCTGATTCTTTTAAAACTTTACTCTATGACACGACCGTCATAGGTTGGCCACTCAATCCAAAAAGAAATGGCACACGAGCTCAGTTCTCCGGTGTCATTTGTAATCCCGTTCTAGTGATAGGAATAAAGGTGTGATTGCGATCATGGATCACCCTTTTCGTCATGAATACTAATAATCACTTCTGCTACATCCCATCCATTTCCTAAATTTCCTGATAACGGAATTACCGCTGTGTAAATTGTAAATTACTTTACTTGAAAACGTGCTCATCTTTTCAATGATTTTAAATTATTCAATTCCCGGCCTCTCTTCCTCTCGCCAGATTTTTTTCTCTTTCTGTCCATTCTTTTTTCCTTTCTGCAAAGTGGAAGTGTGCCAAGGAAGGCATTTATTTAAGAAATTATGCCCAAAGGATGAACCTACAGTGCCATTCCTATAACAATACGTGGTTGTTGCAGTCCTGCAATAGTTGTGCTGAAGTACATATTCAAAATGAAAGAAAGTAGTAATTGTGTGATGCGAAAGGAATCGTATTCTAGGAGAAACCACGTGTCAGAGTCTAATGGAGAAAACGGTTGTCTAGATACGAAATGGAAATAATGGCGGTAGCACCAAATATCAAAAGTGGAAGAAAGAACTCTTCTACGAGATGCAAGGGCCTACAGAGAAATGACAAAAACGTAGTACTAAAGTGATTGTCAGCGATAAACGTTTTGAGTATCAAAACTGAAGGTCCAGCACTGATTATCTTAAACGAATCGATTAAAAGTGCACTACGGCTCCTTTGAACTGAGTGCTTGAAGTGCCGTGGAGGAAATGATAATTCTGACAATTTTGGACTGAATGTCCACGGTGAAACGACTTAATGAAATGACGACAGGAGCTGTAATGAGATCAATGCTAGTGATAAGTTAGCTGAATCTTCTCTTACAAGACTTGTCTATCGTAAGGTTCTATTCACAGCGATATCATTTACATTTGGTCGTTAGCAAATGATGCTATTTATTCAACGGCATGCCACAAGCTTTTGACTTTTCTCACTAAACGTTTTAAGGGAAACCAAAGTTCAAAAATATAAGACCTATCCTCGAGGTACGATATACAAGTCCTTACAGGACTTGTTCATCATAAGGTGACAGATCGGTACTGTATGATGGGTATTGGTTACTGTATGAACGATGAGCTCTCTTAACGGAAACAGACAACGTAATAGATTTGGAATTCCCTGCTATTTGATTAATAAAATCCTTTTTCATAATGATACAATTTAAATTTTGCTGTTGACAAATCATGCTACTAATTTAACAATATGGTGCAAGATTTTGACATAAACGTTTTTAAAGAAACCGGAATTCAAAAATATGCAATCTGTCTTCGATATACGATATTCAAATCCTTTTTACAGGTATTGCAAGGTGACAGATCGGTACTTTATGATGAATGAGCATTTTCAACGAAACAGATAAAAGAATCGATTACAAATTCCCTCCTGCTCGATGAATAAAATTCAGAGACCCTTTTCGTAATGATGTAATTTACATTTTGTTGCTAACATAATAATGCTACTCCTTGAACGTTAGATCCCAAGATTTGACATCTTTCCCTAAACAATTTGCGAGAAACCGAAGTTCAAAAATATAAGACATATGTAGGTCAAATATATGATCTCTATATAGTTGAGGTGACTTATCAATTCCGGAACGCAGTAGCTCAATAATTATCCGGATGATTTAAAAGAACATATACTGTAATCTATTTCTTTTAAAGCGACTTTTGCGCTATGTGCAAATTAGAGCTTCGAAGAACTTATAAGTAAAAAAAAAATGATTTGATATTTTAAAAGCGACCTTCAAACTACTTTATCAGTAAACTTACAAACAATCGCAACTCTAATTTTCTGAAGATGCTACCATTAAAATTACTGCTACAACAAATTTGAAATACACCAGGGTGCAGATAAACCTGCTATTCCAAAACTTAAAAACTAAATACGTTCAAAAAATCTTCTCCGGTGTAAGAAATTCTCATACAAATGTTCCTCAGCTTCTGTCTCACAAACCACCGGAAAACATGGTATTTACTAACAGAATCTAAGGGAATTATTTAAATTATCGAAGCATGAAAAAAAAATCATATCATGCCTCCCCCACCCCACTTCCCCGAAGTAGATCGCTCAAATTTAGGGTCACCGGTAAGGAAGAGAGCCAGAGGTACAAATCTTCCATGTCATACCTCGGAATTCAAACCCACTCGATTGTCTGCATGTATGCCAAGTAAGCTTTTTACTATTCCGAACGAGGAACTTAAGTTAAGATTGCATCTCATATGTTTTAATATCTTAACCAAAACGATATAATTACAAAATGGCACTTGTTGTGACTTCTATGCTTTAAACATTTACGTCGGATTTTATTAGTTGATTCTGCATGTAACCATCTGCCAAGCGGAAGTTTAAGAATATTTGTGCATGTCTACTTTTGTAAAAAAATAAAAAAGGTATTTTCACACAATAAATTCACAATAGAATAAATCTTCTCAGGTGGTAGGTGATTTTTAGGATTCTATGTAAATCCAAACAAAAAGTCCTTTCTGACGACCTTTACCTTCTAGTTTGATAAATAAGATATCGAATTTTCAAATTGGAGAACTACTGTACTCCAAGCCAACTTAAGAGTGTACTATGGTGAAAGATGAGACAGCCGGTTCGCTGCGTCTCAGGGAGAGCGCAAGAACTACATCAATCAGCGTCACACTTCCGCAATGACCCGTCTTACCATTTATAACTTTTCTGCCCAGGTGGCGCAGTGGTCTAAGCACTGGCTTCTGATAATTTGTCCGAGATGGGTTAGAGTTCGAATCCCGATGAAGTATGGATGTTGTATTTATCTACTGCACAGGCTCGTTCCATTCCCTACAACCAGTGGTCCTAAATTAGGGACGGGCGGCTGGTTATAGCCCATCAAGTTGCTCAAGGTGGTCATTACACCCAAAAATTACGGCTTTATGGCCCAACAGAGGCTCATTACGTCGTCCTTTTTTACCCCCTCTCTCTCCCCTACGGTTACTTAAGTACACCCCCTCCCATTTCCTGAATTTTCAAATTATTGCTTTTGTGTCGCAAATTTCGGGAGAAGTCTTCTATCCCTTTCACCCACTCCCCTCCTTCACCCAAGTTATGTACATTTTCCAGCAGGACAGTATGCAGTCAAAAGTGAGTAACTCCAAATGTATTTCTAAAACGCTCTGCCATTTTGAAAATTTCTCTTAAACAGCAATTATGCCAAATAAACTACCGAGCAAGCAAAAATCGGCCGCCCCGGTGGCGCAGTGGTCTAAGCGATGGCCACTGATCATTCGTCCAAAAGGGATCAGCGTTCGGATCCCGTGAGGCATGGATGTTGTGTTTGTCTTACGGCACTGGTTCGCTCCCTTCCCTGGAACCAGTGACCCTAAATTAGGGACGGGCGACTGCTTATAGCCCATTTAGTTGCTCACGGTGGTCGTTAAACCTTCAATCAAAGAAAAAAATCGACTTCTGAGAAATAATTCAGTGGCTTTTCTTTCTAAACGCTACTGCGTTGCGTAGTGACAGTAACTTTTTTCCGTACCTTCCACAAAGTACACCCTTAAGTTGATTCGGAGTTTAGTAATGTTGCTCATTGGCTATAACGTAAGCATGTTATTTCACATTTTGTTTCCTAACTGTATGTGCATTAATGATAGTTTCTTTCTTACCAGCGTTACGTAAGAGCATAAACATGAAAATAATGTTTCCAGTAATGTAATTCGAATGGGCAAAGAAGACATTGTCAATTACTTCTACCCTTGTTTCCTATCAGAGTTGAGAAATGATTAAACATAAAAACGATTTATACTAAGAGAAAAATAAAAGTTACCCAGACCGAAGGATTCCGTCTGTTGCTTGCGTCTGATTTTCTCTGAAACCAAATTACGTCACTTCTGGCCACCCTAACCGCAATCGTTACACAAGAGCATGTCGAGGAACAATAAAAATAGAAAGGGGAAAAAAAACAAAAAAAAACACGGGGCGGATCAGAGTGAACAAATTCAATATTGATCGCACCCCCTGGCGTTTCCTGTCATGATTTGTGACATGTGGTCACACCACAACTTCTGCATATCCCCCCTGTCCCAGATCGAACTCTCTTGTCCCTTGGACGTCACTAGGCGTGACAGCTTATCGCTTTTGATCGTTATTGGATGTTCCGCACGATAAGGACAAACAAAGAAATAAATAAAAACGAAAGGGGGTGGGGAGAAAAGAGAAATTCAAACAGGAAATCTTCGGGCGGATCGAGTGTTCATATTCAGAGCTGTATCATAGCTGCCTGCTCTTGAAGGTCATTGATTCACCCAGAGGAGAGGAGGATCAGTGCTTTATCACCAGAATCCTAATATATGGGGGTGATGCTTTATTGTGGGGAGGGAAAGAGTAGCCAAGTGGGTCATTCGGTTTGGAGGTCACGAATGCTCAATAGGCATTTCCGTTTTGATTTCTATCGATGAGCAACCAATCGCATCAGCGGTTATTAATCACTTTTTACTAATTCCTTGCCCCGGAGCTTTCTGTTCCATTAACACGTTCCCAACTTCGAAAACAGAAAATGTAAAAGACAGATGCAACGCATTTCTCATTCAAGATTTATACTACTTGGTATGAAGGTTTGATGCATGATCTACAGTTGTAGAAAACGTAAATGATTTGAGTTTAAGCTTGATCTATGAGCTGAACTTTGTGTATGGTTTGATTCTTTGATTTCCGTGTGACACTTATGTTTTTTAATCTTGATTTCAGGTTCATTTCTTCCCTTACATCCCGATATTGCAGATGAACCACTACTGCGGGTCATCTATGCTTATAAAAATTGTTATATTAACAACAGGTATAATAACATCTGCGTAAGATTACACTTCACGGACTTTGATATCAGCCAGCTCACAGTCAATTTTGTAACAAGGGATTTGCCAAACTGCAAATTCCGTGATCGTATCGCGAATCCGCTGAATACCTAAACTTATGAGTTACCATTACTTATAAGAAGACCTAAAGTTCCATTTTATCATTATCATTGGGAAAATAAGCACACTGGCCAAAAAAATACGAGCTTATATGATAAGGCAGTCACGGAAAATAAACCCCATTATGTTACAGTCACATGGGATAATGAATGAGGTACAGCCCTGTTCCTTATGAAGACAATACCGATTTTTCAGCTGCAGTAACTCATGCAAACATGAGAAAACGTCAGGATTCGTCCGTATTCGAAAAGTCTAATCGTAGTCCTACGTTTTGTGGAGCTATAATTAACAAAACAATTTCTGGTTTCTCAGGAGCAACCATTTCAAAGGTGTTTAACAACTGGAAGGCAACAGGGTCTACCATATCCAGAAGGCATAAATCAGGCCGGAAAACAAGACCTAAAGAGCGTGTTCGTCGTGCTTTGGGGAGGATTGTACGTAAGAGCAAGTCTTCGAGGTTTAGCAAATGGAAGACAAGCGGGTCTTCCATATCCAGACGGTATAAATCTGGCCTAAAAACAAGACTTAAAGAGCGTATTCGTCATGCTTTAAGGAGGATTATACGTAAGAGCAAGTCTTTTAGCAAATGGAAGACAAGCTCGTCTGCCATATCCAGACGGTGTTAATCTGGCCTGAAAATAAGACCTAAAGAGCGTGTTCGTCGTGCTTTGAGGAGGATTGTTATTTGTATGTAAGAGCAAGTCTTCGAGGTTTAGCAAACGGAAGACAAGTGGGTCTTCCATATCCAGACGGTATAAATCTGGCCGAAAAACAAGACTTAAAGAGCGTGTTCGTCGTGCTTTGAATAGGATTGTAGGCAAGAGCAAGTCTTACAGTGTTCAGCAACTGACTATTGAATTCAACCTAGGAGCAGCCCTTTACAACTCAAACTACGCGTAGGGAGTTAAAGAAATTGGCTTATAACAGTCGTCTGCCTATTCGAAAGCCACTTATTTCAGAAAAAAGAAAACAACAACAGAAAAATCTGTTTACTGTGGTGCCGTGAATAGAGAGAAGAGCAATGTAAGAAAGTAATGTCATCAGATGAATCACGCTGTACATTGTTTTGCACTGATGGTTGACAGAGAGTGTGGTGAGAACCTTATGAGGCCATAGACCCAGCATACCTTGTGAATACAACCCAAGCACCTGAAGGTGGCATCATGCTATAGGAGATGTTTTGATGATATAGACTAAGTCCGCTGATAGCGGTGGAAATTAAGATGACATCCACGGAATATCTAACTGTTGTAGCGGACCAAGCGCATCCTATAATGTTAAATTTTTTCTCCAGCATGTGATAGCATCTTTATAGGTTGAAATGCAACGACACATCGTGCCAGATTCGTGTACGAACAGTTCGACCATGAGAAAGATTCCCATCACCTTTCCGGGCCTCTCCACAGTCCTGTGATCTCAATCATATTGAAAATGTGTGGCGCATGCTGGAAAGAACTGTTAAGTTTCGGTGTTCTCTTCCGTCAACACTGACACAGTTGTGTGACATTTTGCTGTGAGAATAGCTACTTTTGGACCAAAACGAACTTCAGCACCTGATAGAATCCGTACCGCGCAGCGTGCTTACTGTAATTCGCAACAAAGGTAACCCTACTTGATATTAAATAGCGTTTCGTATTTTGGGGAGCAGTGTGCCTCTGACAACCAATGCCAACAGTTTGATTTTTAAAAGTTCTATGCTTTTAGAAATATATGTAGATGATTTTAGGAAGAGAATGTCTGATCCAAGGTCTTAAATAACGCTTAAAAGTAGGAAGTCAGGCGATTTGAGCTACAGTGTTCGACAGGAAAGTCACGCGGAAGCGAGGCAGAAAGGCGGAGGAAGACGCCCTTATTTATAACCGTAGCTGTCAGTACCCGGGGTCCAACGGCTTGACGTGCCCATCTGACGCACGACGTATATTTAATGGTTCGAACGTTTGTACCTACCTGGGATTGATCCTGACACTTTTCCGTGGCAGTTACGAACGTTAACTACTAAGCCATCCGCGGCTTCAATGTAATATGTTTCCAATGCATTCCGTTATTAAAGGAGACTCAAGGAAATCTATTTAGTATTAATTCTCACTCTATGTACGAACATAGCTCATTGTACGGGATCGGACTTAATTAATATAAGCTATTCACTTTGATGAAGATATCTTTTCTTTTTCCCGGGGGAGGGGGGGGAGATAGCCAGAGCCAGGGGTCGCGCTGTCGATCGCCATCTTCGCAATTTGCAAAAAAGATCGTTTTGGCGATGGGAAAAAAGCTTTGGCGATTACCTCTTTGTACTGTTATAACACTTTGGCGATAAAAAATTGAATTCGGCGAAAACTTTGAAAGAGCCAGCGCGACTCCTGGTCAGAGCCATAGGATAAGCGCACCACTCAGTTTTCACCCGAGTCCAGCTTGGACGATCAAAAATAATACTTACATCTCTGAACAGTTAGCAGCCTAGTCGGTGATGCTATATTCGATGGCTTAATGAAGAGTAAGACTGATGGTTTAAATATTTAAATAGGGTGCACTTTTAGAACGTAAATTTGATCGTCGTTATGAATAGTAATGAGTGAGTATTTCACAGAGTATCTCTATCAGTCTACATACAAAGCAAGTAAGAAGTTTGGAGGTCTAAAACAATAAATAAAAAAACGAACTGTATTTTGTATAAGGCAATCCTAAGGCACAACAGCCAAGCAATCTGACGGTTTAAGACCATACGGCTGCCAATAAACAGTTTAACGATTTAATGAATGATGTCAGTCCTATTACGTGCGTATAGTAAACGATTCTTCAGTCGCGAAGCACAACGAGCAGGTAGGTACCTTGAAGGTTTGATAATGATATTTCAATAATGGGTGCGGTTGTTAGCCCTGATGCAGAATAATTAAACAGTTTAAAGGTTTCGTAAAAGTTATTAGTTCTGTTCAACATCAATCAAGCAGGTCGATGGTTTAATTGGATTTGTCAGTTCCCTTGCATGTCAATCAAGCGGTTCGTTGCTTCGGTAAACGCTAAGTCCTGGTTCAGAACAACCAAGCAATCGATGGCATAATGAAAGTATTAGCTGCAGCCAATATATGAAAAATCACGCTCCCTTGAAGAAAATAATAGTTCCTTACACGCAAACTGTGCAACAGAAGTAATGTTATCATATCTAAAAGTGCTCGATTAAAACAAAAACAAAAACGAACCAACTTTTCGTTAAAATATGCATAAACTTCAAAAGAAGACAATTTAAAGTATCTATTTCGTTACCTGAAAAATTTAACACTACAAATAGGCAGGCGTCATCTCATAATTAAGTGCTTTTAACATAAAAGTCCAAAGAGAAGGCACAACATTCATGTACGAAACTTAGCATTTCATCAGGAAGAGGATTAATGATCAACAGCACACCACTGCCAAAACTGTGAATCAGCTTACACGCTGTAAAAAATCTGGCTGTAAGATTTACTTACGGCTTTTAACCATTAAGGAGACTCCATCACAAAGCCACAGGACCAATAGTTTTATGCTGTATAATTTACAGATAATAACCGTGAAATAAGAGTTACGCACAATGAACCTTACAGTTAGTTACAAATTATGTAATTTACTGTTAAGAAACAGGTATAAACCGTAAATCTGACACTTAGTTTTATATATCATGAAATTTACTGTAAATAACTTTGATCTTTACACTCTTAAAAAATACATGGATAATTATATATACAGTGGAACCTCGGTTATACGTTTTCCTACGGGATGGCTTTAGAAAAACGAATAAAAAAATTCAAAATGCTATTGTAAAATTCTGAAAGCCGTCAAAAAAAAAAAAAAAAAAAAAAAAAAAAGGATGGGAAAAACGCGTAATTTTAGATTATACTAATTTATAATATAAGACACATACAAACATACATCAACACTTTGTTTGTTACCTGAAGCCTATGTCTATTTTGACTTTTGTATTAACTTTTTTATTTTAATTTCGTAATAAAAAAGTTCAGAAATTTTGTACAATTTCATATTTTCAATATTTGAAAAAAAAAACAAAAACTTTACCTTTGAAACATTGGTGCTTAAGTACACCCCCTAGCATTTCTCCGATTGTCAAATAATTGTCTCTGTGTTCCGAATGATAGGAGAAGTCTTCCATCGCTTCCACCCTGTATCCCGTTTGAAAGTTACATACATCTATTAGGTGTACAACTTAATTCTCGGCCACAGGCACGACACGTTGACAGCAAATTATAGCAAATCGAATACGTACCTAATCAGGGAAATAATCCCCGTCGTGTTGAATACATTTGAGCCATCGGTCAGGAGCTGCCGAATGCCACTGCTGAGAAAAGAGGGCTGTTTCGAGTTGATAAAGTCATCAATACTTGTGTGGACCTCCTCGACAGAAGTGAAGCGCGTATCACTCAGGTGATGTTGCAGGGAGCGAAAGAAGGGATAATCTGACGGGGCGAAGTCTGGAGAATACGCCGGGTGGGACAAATTCTCCCATCACAGGTAGGTGATCGTGTTTAAAGTCGTTTTCGCGGTGTGAGGACGCGCGTTATCCTGAAACAACAGGACCGACCTTCTGCCATTGCCGGTGTATGGCCTTTTCGCCTCCCTTGGGTCCCTCACACGAATGAGTAGCTGACAATAACCCTCAGCATTGGCCGTTTCACTAGGTTTGAGCAACTCATAGTGTACGACACCGCGCTGATCCCACCATATGCACATCAACAACTTCCTGGCATGGATATTTGGTTTGGCGGTACTGGTGGTAGGATGACCTGGATAAACCCACGATCTGCGCCGCTCAGGATTATCGTAGAGCATCCACTTTTCATCACAGGTCAAAATCTTGTGGAGGAAATCCTTCTTCTTGAATCTGGAAAGGAAGGACACAGCAACATCGTAGCGCTAGAAACTACATTTAGTAGAGGAAATAGCGGTTCGCATCTTCCACAGTAGTACACTCTCAGGTTGACTCGGAGTATAGTGGTACCAAATTAGGGGCGCCCTATGGCCCTACATGCTCACGATGGTCTCAAACCCCCAAGAAGAAAAAAATCTTTTGGAAAAGCTGATAAAATGAATTAGAAAGTTTCAAAATGAAAAAAAAAGGGGGGGACAAACCAAAATGTTTGTGTTATGTTCATTAAAAAACACGCACTGTCTTCCAAAAATAAATAAATAAATAAATAAATAAACACTGAAAAATAAATAATAATATAAAACACACTGTGCTACTGGAATGGTTATTTTCGCACTCCAATATCTCATCTACGACAGACAATTACTCAATTTTGTCCAACAAACATAAGATAAACTATAGTGAATCAATGCTCAACTGGACAAAATTTTCTACGGCATTCAAATACAGCGTTTGTTGTTCATCAATGAAAAGAATAGAGAAGCTGCAACACAACGACTTATTTTCTCCAATGGATTAGAAAAACCCAACAATTCCAGTGCATTAACGAAAGTATCCACCACAGCCTCATCAAAATTCTTTTGTGAACATGCGGCATATTTGATGATCTATAGAATACACTGCATTTATGTTAACAATGGGCAATTTCTTTCGCTTATTAACCGGATTTATACAGATATCCTCTGAAATGAATGTACCATTTCCTCATCATTCATCTTCTAAATTTTCGTAATTTAATACAAATCACGATGCTCTAGATGCAGCGAGCATTCCCGTACTAGAACAAACCTTGTGGAAAGACTTCTTTCTGTAAAATTACACAGCAGGATTAACTGTTGCTAGATAAATTGGGGGTGCTGTTCCACAGATCTCTATTTTTGACATTTCTCTTGCTAATATACATAAAATAAAGTGTGTTCATAGAATCAATTTGTTTGTCCGTCTATAGACACAGTATAATTGCATCTGTCCATCAGATAAGAAAAAACTTTTTTTCTCCCTGTTTTGACAGTTGTGGCCCTATCATTCCTACTTTAGGCATTTTTGTATTTTGTTCGGCATATACATTTTAAAATCTCGAACTGGGATTCTTTTCTTTTTCAGTCAGAGAGTTAGAATTGTGAGAAAAAGTTTCCATGCATACCCTACACCAGTGTTTCTCAAACTCTGATCGCTCTTGGACCACTTTAAGCATTTCTTTACTTATCACGGACCACCAAGCGGGAGGGGGTGAATCTGGGGAACTTCCCTGGGAGAAATTTGAAATTGAAAAATATATTGTCTGTGTGAAACTAAGGTTGCCAACCCTGGTTAATAATATTAGGACCTACCGGCCACCCTCATCGGCAGGTGAGTGATGACTCCTTCCCACCTCTCCAAGGAAAGACACAACCAAAATATCTCCAGATTTATGTGATTTTTAGGCGGGTTTATAGATATGCGCTCCGGCTTGATTTACCCCATTGAAATGTAATTTTTAGTTAATTTTTAATGAAATGTAATTTTTTGTTATGACATGTAATTTTTAGATAATTTTAAGCTTTTTTTTTCCAGCAAACTTTCAGCTGTTTTTTGCTTGAAAATTATACCGTCCCCAAATAGGGCCGGTAAGTACCCAAGTAGCAATGAATATCGGCTAGATATCGGGCCGATATTGGTTATGTCGGCTGAATGTCATTAATGTCAGTCGACATGGCATTTTCGACATATCCGACATTATCTTGCCGTTCTTCAGCCGATATATACGATATCGTCTTGCTGTTGTTCGCCCGACATTTGCATTGCCGATATCATGATGTCGGCAATGCCCATCTTTTCGTTCTTCACCTTTTATGCAGATAGGTAAATTAAATAATTTAAAGTACACCGCTACCAGTTTTTATATCATGTAAAATAAAAATAGAATTATATATACTGTATAACCGTAGAAATAAAAAAATACTATTATGCTTCTCGTATCAGTGCAATGTCGAACTAAGCCAAGAACGGCCACCCAGGTGGTGCAGTGGTTTAACGCGCTGGCTTATGACCATTCGCCCGAGAAGAGACCGGGTTCGATGTTTTTTTTGTTTTTTTTATTTTTGGTTGGAGGTTTAACGACCACCGTGAGCAACTCGATGGGCTATAAGCAGTCGCCCGTCCCTAATTTAGGGCCACTGGTTCCAGGGAAGGGAGAGAGCCAGCGCCGTAAGACAAACACAACATTCATGCCTCACCGGGATTCGAACCCGGACCCCTCTCGGGCGAATGATCAGAGGCCATCGCTTAGACCACTGCGCCACCGGGGCGGCGGATGTTGTGTTTGTCTTACGGCACTGGCTCTCTCCCTTCTCTGGAACCAGCGTCTTTAAATTAGGGACGGGTGACTGCTTATATAGCCCATTGAGTTGCTCACGGTGATCGTTAAATCTCCAACAAATAATAATAATAAGCCAAGAACGTAAGCAGAGAGTTCTTGTCACCTGACGCTGAAGTTTTAGCCAATGAATTCTAATCCCGTTTGGTAAACAATAACCGTAACCTTTAGATACCAGCACATCGTGGTCGGTGCAAATCACACACGAGCTTTATTGTTGATTACTGTTTACTGATTGTACTTCGCTTCGGTGCCTAATTCCTATGCGATATTTTTTTTTTTGATATCAGCTGGTATGTATAAAAGTAAACCTACCAAATCTCGTTTTGTGCAAAAACGTGTCGTGTCGCAGCTGACATGCTTACGGTTTTTTGTAGTGGAGCATCTGATAATCGCCATATTATGTTGAACGATAAAGGAGTTCCTTGTAAAATGCCTAAAATTTTTATTGCAGTTAATAATCCTGTTTTTCATGGTGAAACAACTTCACAGAACGCAGTGTTAATTGAGAATGCTGATGAGATATAACTCTCATCTAACCGATATCGGCTAAATATCAGGGAGGATAACTTTATGCAACATCGGACCGATATCGGCTGCATATATTGGACCGATATCGGCTACAGATATTGGACCCATATCGGCTACAGTTATCGGACCGATATTGCAAAAAGTTATCCTCCCTGATATTTAGCCGATATCGGTTATATCGGCTACCGACATGGAGACGATATCGGGCCGACATTAATTGCTTCTTGGGTAGTTGTCACCGGCCTTAGATAGAAAATCGCCAAAAATTCCGACCAGGTGCTTAAAATACCGGTCGGCTGCCAACCCTATCTGAAACAAAGTAATTTTTATAGTACCTATTTTCGATAAAGAAAGAAAGAAAGAGTTTCGTGAATTATGATTTTATTTTGTCAGTTGTATAACGAAAAAGAGATCATTCGCTTAATTAAATAACTGACAATGTAGTCACAGCATGGGTGTAGTCAGGGGAGAGGGTTTTGGGAATTCAAACCCTCCTGGGAACGCCAAATTACTTAAACCTTCTCCGAAAATCGCCCCTCCGCCCCGAACCTAAATTCTAGCTACGCCCATGAGCCGCGGTAAAAAAATTCTCCTACAATTCAAGTTACATCATATGCAAAAATGTTATATGGACAAATTATACTTTGATTTTCTCTTTTGATTTTAATACGTTTCTGAAAGTCCATATATAAAGATTCAGTAATTAATAGCAAAACTATAAACTACAAAAATAATCACAGTATCTGTGAAAGGGATACTGCTGCTTGCGATCTTTTACCAAGCTATCTATATCCGGTTGGATGACCGATAGTTTGAGTAGTAGAGGAGCTTCCACATCGAATCTATATCCGGTTGGATGACCGATAGTTTGAGTAGTAGAGGAGCTTCCACATCGAATCTATATCAGGTTGGATGACCGATACTTTGAGTAGTAGAGGAGCTTCCTCATCGAATCTATTTCTTTTCTTGCTCTTAATTTAAACTAAATTCGAAAATCCAAAATCACAGTTGTAAATCGTCGGGAACGGAAGATGTTTAATGGCTCTATCTAATAGCTCTGGATATTCATGTCGAGTACACTGTCAAAATTTAAGAGGAGGGATTCTCACATTCTTCATTAATTTTTCTTCTGAAATTTCCCGGGGACCACCAGTGGCCCGTGGACCACACTTTGAGAAATACTGCCCTACATTAATGATCAAATATTCGTGAACGATTCCTTCACAACGAATTACTCTTAACTAATGATGAATGGTTCGCTCTCACCCCGAAAGGTGAATGGTTCACTCTCACCGCGAATGGTGAATGGTTCGCTCTCATTGCTGTTAATGATCAAGCACTGCGCCATTGCTGCGACACACACTCAAGTCTCAGCACGTATAACTTTCTTCCGCCCGCATAAGTTACGAGACGAATTCCCCATAAGAAAAGTAATGTCGAGAATTAATGAATGCCAACCGTTATGTGAGTGAGCAATCAGTACAATCAGTAGTCAGCAAGGAAATGATAATGAAATTTCAGAACGGAAATGATACCTGAATGCCATTCCTTTGAGTCGTATGCCCGAATTGCTCGCTCGTGGGAAATATAAACAGCTGTGGCCATGAAAGCGCAACATGGGATCCCTGAATGATTTACTCAGTGAGGGCAGTGACAACCTGGAAATTGGATCACTCGTTTGAATGATCACTCGTGATTGACTCATTTGCGTGAATGATGAATTAGGCTTCCAGTTTTAATAAATCTTACGGTTAAAACATTAAAAATATTATATTTTACCTTAATTCATACACACCTTAATTATTGCATATTAACATCGGGTCAAACAACTGAATCCAGTATTAAACAAGTTAGTAAAATCAATAATCATGTAATGCATTGATTATGATACGCTTTCCAATATACCAGAAATCATTACTCAAGTTATTACTCAAGCTATGAGGATAATAGCCGTGGGATAATAAATTTCGCTCCTGGGCGCTGACCTTTGACCCCATTTCGGTGATATTAAACATAATTGGTTCAGTATACCTCCGGAACAACATAGTAAAGTTTTGTCGCAATAGAAGCATTTCTAGACAAGTTATGGGGATAATGGCTGTGGAATAAATTTCGCTCCTGTGCACTGACCTTTGACCCCATTTCGATGATATTCAACCGAACCTGTTCAGTGTATCTCCGGACATGATAAAGTTTTGTCGCAATCGAAGCATCTTTACGTAAGTTATGACGCATAAGGACAATGGAATGGATCCCGCTCCTATGTCCTGACCTTTGACTCCATTTCATCCATTTTCAATAGGGTTCGTCCCCAGGTGATCCCCTATCATATACTGAAATGTCATCGAAATCGAATCATTTTTACGCCAGTTATCGTGCGGACAGACAGACGGACGGACGGGCGGACAAAGCTGGAGCATATACGCTTCTTCAACCTACGGTTCGAAAACGTAAAAAAACTGCAAATACTTCAAAATAAATTTATTACACTAACAGATTTAAAATACAACTTTAACAGTAATAATTATATGCGGTTGAGCATTCATGGTTTTATAAGAGTTTTCCCTAATAAATATAATGTAATGACTGTTACGCAATTATACGATTTTAACTCAGGGAAAATTATGTATAAAAGAATAAAAATAACATAGAACATAATCTAATAAAAATTACTACTTACACAAAACAGTATGATACTATCAATCAGCATATACTATTATCAGTTTTACCTAAAACTATAAACATAACACAAAGTCTACATTACTGTGGACCAAGGTTTTGGAATTCATTACCTAGAGAACTAACAGAAATCAATAAATATAACTTATATTAAAAAAAACCTTAAAGCATGTATATTAAACAAACTACAAAAAAAAAAATAAAGAAAAAGTAAAAAAAAAAAAAAAGAAGATGGGAAGGGGAGGCTAATCGGAAAGTTGGAGGGCAAGAGTGATATCTAATTGTTGCGCCCCGAAGATTTCATATTATACTAATAGTAATCTAATTTCATTGCTGTCTTGGATTGTTGACTTTACTTAGGGAGCTCAGGGCTAAGTGAGGTCTCTGTGAGGCCGTTTCCCGGAGCTTCGTTGCTGTTGTTATCATAATAGACAAACAACAATGTAACAATATATATTTGAGGAATGTAACAATAAATCATGAATCTATAACATCAGAAATAATAAATGAAATGAAATGAAGAAGGAATGATTTATGCCATCAATACCATACATACAACATAAATTTTCCCCTGCTAGATGAAATGAATGTTTATTTCTTTAAAATATAATAAATGTATATTTGCTGCACTGGCAGGCGCGAGCTTCTCAAACGCAAAATTTCATTGCATTTGAGAGGCTAACGTATATATGTAGATTATTTTTTATATTGTAAACAAATTGATACAAATAAAATTCTATTATGCAATGTAAAAATTTTGACAAAATTATACACAAATTTGTCTATATCTTTTTTTTGGTAAATGTATCTATAATATTTTCATAATTAATATTATTCAAAACATCTTGTTCCATTCGCAAAAATGCTGATGAGCTTAATTGTTCTTGAGAGAAGTGGACGGCAGTTGTTTCTTTTTCTTTTTCTTTTTTTCACCCGTTTAAAGACAAAGAAACCACAATCACCAGTGACATTTCTTTGGACATTACTGATAAGCAATGTTAAATAAATTCTTATCATAGTTTCATTGTTTGGAAAAGTCGATGGGACGTTTCATTAAGCATAAATTTATAATTTTGGAGACTGTTTTGATCATTAATCGAAAGATAGTTTTGCCGCCTAGATAACAATTCTAAAATTAGTTGGTCGCAGTGTTTACAAAATACATTAATTTTGAATTGATCCCGTCCATTGAAAACTACCTCATTGTTTCAAAATTTCTTGATACTTTGGGTCCTTCAACTGTCCTTGTCATATTCAGTCCTTGACAAATTTATAGCTTACTCTTCAATATTACCAAAATCTTCTCTAAGCCCGCTTATAAATTCCGTTAGATTTAAAGATTTGTAGCGAACAACAAACATAAATGTGGGTCATGCAATGACTTACTGGTAGCATTAAAGGAGTGATAACTAAGATGAGGGAGAATTCTCCCTCCTCAGTCGTCACGATGGGTGCCTGTGTGGCAATGAATATTGGGGCCCACGAAAATCGCAGGCCCTCAGTTTTGTCTATGGTAAAAGAAGGCCCTGGATAAATCTGTTAAACTGAAAGAGTTTTAAGAAGGATACAATATCTTAAATGAAGTCAAAAACTTTGCTCATTTCTGGAAAGAAATGAACTTAACAGCAATGAATTGCTGTTGGAGAAAACTGTTCCCACAATTTGTTCTTGGTTCACAGGATTCTGAAGAAACTGAGGAGCAAATCACCCAGGAAGTTGTAGAAAGAGGATTGAGGTTGGACTTGGAAATGGACGGATCATATGTAGATGAGTTAATTGCGCCTCATTCAGTTGAACTGACAAATGATGAGCAAATGCAAATTGAAGAAGGAACTCAAAAAAGAGGCAGATGATAAAAACAAAGAAAACAGTATAAACCCTCCCACAAAAGTTTTGTTAGTCAAACTTCTTGCGCATTCTTTAAATCAAATTAAGGTGGCTTAAAGGCACAAAAGGATAATGACCCAAAATGCAGAAAGAAGTCTTATGGACTGCAAAATGTGTTAATAGAGAGTTCGCCTGTTACAAACAAGTGTACGAAGAAATGAAAAAAATTGTTCCGTTCAACTTTTGCTTGAAGAATTCAAGTCTTGCTGAATCTGATAATCCGATGCCCAATTCTGCGCAATAATACCTAATAAATTTATGTTTGAAAAATAATTTTTTCGAACAAAATTAATTTCCTTCAAATTATGTATTTTTGTTATCTTTGTATAAAGTTAATTTATTTCAGAAACGTATTAACAAATTTGACAATATATCTTACAAAAAGACAAACAAACAACCCATTTCAAGGAATGTAAGTTGGGGTTCGCCAGTACATTATATTTACACAAACCATCTTGAGCAAACATAAGCAGTGAACTAAAACCATACAGACAAAGCATGTGCTGTGTTAATGGAACGAAACAAAAATTTTGAACTTTCACTTAAGAAACTTATGGGGACAAAAAAATAAAGATAAAAATTAAATATACAAAACATTTCGAGTACGCAAAAACGTCAGTTTTCCCAAAGAATTTTTTCACAGTGTGAAATCTTTGACTTTATTTATTTATCTATTTTTTTTAAAGATCCCCTTCGACACAAGTCAATAGATTCTCCTTTTTTTTTTTTGCGTGTGAAAAAATCTAAACGATAAAAAAAATGTGACGGTGGCGCTAAGGGTAAAAAATCGAACAGCGCTGGGAAAAAAAGTTCCATCACAGCAGTACTTGGGGGGATAAGAGTTGTAAAAAATAGAACATGTCTTTCATTATCAGGTTCTCTCAGTTATTAACCTTGTTACTGATGAGTGCAAAAAAAAAAAAAAAAGGAGACAAAAACCTGAATTTTAACGTCTTAAAAAACAACACAAAATCGGGTGAAAGAAAAAAAATCGCTACGGCAAAGTCAACTGGCAAACATTTTAAGTGGTTCAGAAAAAGAAAAGAAAAACTAAATACAAATAAAAAAAAGAGGAAGAAGTTGCTGCTGGAAAATATCACAACATAAAAAAAAATCGCTTTTCTTTTATTTATTTAGGGAATATGACAAACCAACTTGCTCGAATAATTGATATAATGTATACTTAATTTCATTTTAGCAAGACATGTAATGGGCTATTGTGTCTACAGATGGTAAAGTGAAATAATCCCATCTAGGACGGGAAATTATTTTTTTTTTTTTTTTTTTTTACAATTTGTAAGGCATGGCTTGTAAAGAATTAACTGATTTTAATGAGTTCAACTTAATGAAAGTGGTAAATTTCACCTTCAGCAAGAAAAGAAAGAATGCGTTAGAGATTCTGTGCTTCACGGACTTTAAGCTCACTAATCCTCAGCTTACGAGTTAACTCCGCAGATCTTCAGTTTGATTGATCTACAGTTCGTTAACACCTTTCTTAATGCAGAAGCAATATTATTTTGATACTGTAACTTTAGTATCATAGCATCCCTGCAAAAAACACACTGCTGTGATTATTTCACCATTACTCTGGTTTGAAAATTACATTATCACGGACAACAGGGTAACTTTAGGAACAATTTAAGCTAAATGCTAATAGCGATTCTTATATTTAAATTTCTTTTGATGGCTCCTCAAAAAACAGGGAAAGCTGGGTGAAAACTTTATTTATCTAGACAGGGGTGCACAACCTTTTAGCACTTACGGGCGAATTTCAGATTGACTAAACAACGGCGGGCCGCAGCAGGTATTCCCAACAAAAGATTCCCAAAACAAAATATTGAAAAAAAAAAAAAAAAGATGTGTATAAAAATTAAATAAACAAAACAATTTACTTGCTTAAAAAATATGCAAGCGTCGCCAAAACCTTTTTTATTTTTTGTAGGTCTCCTGTAAGAAATTTGACATTGTTTGTTTCTATTAGTCTTTCAATATCTGGTTCAATGTTGGACCCACACACAGACCCGCAGGCAGGGCCTGATTTCTGCACGTGCACAGGGCCTCAGAATTTGGAGGGGCCTCCAAATTACCTTAATAATAATATACATTTTCAGAACCAAAATATATTTTCCGTTATAGCACGAAATTATTATACGCTTCGGTTTCAAAATTCAGGATGAGTTTTTGGAAACCAAATTATTATTTCGTATAATAAAGCTCAAGCGTTGCGCTGAGCTGTGATCGTCCAGTGTAACATCTTAATCTCACCCTTATTTGTAACAATCAAATGCAATGGGAAGAGCCTGTATTCGGAGTAATACGGTATATTATACATGAAAACATTTCAGCATACATGTAGAATTTACTAAAAAAATATTCTTATTATTAATATTAGTCTTGTAAGAACAAAAATTGTGAATCAATATTCATAATTATGTGGGGTTTATTTTTACATAAATAAAAATAAATAAAAAATGTTGACACTATTTTATTTAAAGACTTGTAATAATTTACATGGAGTGTTGTAATAATTTATCCCACAATGTGTGTGGTCAGCTGTAAGACTTTATGAGGGATTACTTTTTACAGCTTAAACTACCATTGGTTCCTCATTTGCATTAAATTTATGGTAAACTAGGTGTTTGAAATTATATGTCTGGGAGGATAGTTATTTGTTTCCGTAAATGATACTATAAAACCAAAAAGCAATTCCAGAGTAATTAATGTTACAGCTGAAGCTCTGCGCGTGCGGGGAAGTACAAGGGGTGTGAATGCTCGTCTATTACAAGCCACATTGGCTATAAAGTTGACTAGCATGTGGGGTGTATTTTAATGTTTTCACTGCTAGAAAAACTGCTTGCAAAAAAATATTTACCAGTACATATTCTTTTTGACTGTTTGACTGAAAATTTTAATCAAGGGGGGCCCCAGACATATAATGTGCACAGGGCCTCGAATGATCTAAGTCGGACCCTGCCCGCAGGTGTTCATCAGTTAGTCCAGAACGACTTCTTGATTTACTTGTTTCATTGCAGAAAGTGATTGTTCGCATAAGTGCTTCCGAATAATATAGCCATTTTTAGAAAGTGGATTTTCAGTCTCTTCATTTCACAAGGCTAGTAGTTTACGTGATATCATAGTAAAGAAACTTCTGCAAATTTAACCTTCAATTTGGAGTTACATTAGAGGTCAGCAAGCTCCATCTGAAAATCGACGGGCGCCGTTTCAATATTAGTTGCAAATGATATTGTAAAAAAATTCTGTAACCTCATAAAATTTTCATACCATTATGTATACACTTGTGTGTACCCCCAGAGCCCGATACAATTTCCATATCCCTATGATTTTTATATAAAGGTTTGACTAATTCCCGTTTCGTGCCGCTTGGTGAGCGCGGGCCACGTACAATCAGGCTGAGGGCCGCGGGTTGTGCATATCTAAATTCTAGAGCAACCGTAAAGAAACGTGATGCACCGCAGGTTGGAGAATTTTCTTGGTCACTCTGTGATGACTAACGTTT
The DNA here is from genome assembly GCA_039090855.1 of Macrothele yani. NCBI lineage: Eukaryota > Metazoa > Arthropoda > Arachnida > Araneae > Macrothelidae > Macrothele > Macrothele yani. The sequence continues at coordinate 74,754,157 of CM077028.1, read as the reverse complement.
TGAGTTAGCACTAAAAATTTAGAATCAGAACTGCTTTCTAGAATTGATGGATTACACACACGCTGGCCACACACACAAAATACTTCACTCAGTACCAAGTAGGGCCACTTTGTAGCGAATGACAGCAAGTATGCAAAGCGGCATGGATTCCATGAAGTACCTGAGTTCGTTTTGGTCCAAAGATAGCCATTCTTGCAGCAAAATCCCGCGCGGCTGTGTCAGCGTTGACGGAAGAGGATATCGTCATGGAACAGCTCTTTCGAACATGCCCTACACATTTTCAATAGGACTGAGATCAGGAGACTGAGGAGGCCAGGGAGTCCTCCTCTTGCTCATTAAGCCATTCTTGCACGATGTGGTGTTGCATTGTCATCCATAAAAATAGGCAAAAAGATTAACATCGCACGTCGCACTTGGTTCGCTGCAACACTCAGGCATTCCCTGGATGCCATCTTACTTTGCACCGCTATCAGCGGACCTAGTCTGTACCAACAGAATACCTTCCATAACGTTGTGCACCGCTTCCGATGCTTGGATTAGGCTTACAAGGCATGTTGAATCCACGACTCCTTCTCCTTCGCGACTGGCGCGGAGAAGTCTTAGGATAGATCCCATCCAGACAAGTACGAACGCTCGAACTACTAAATATCCGCCGTGCGACGGATGGGCACGTTAAACCGTCGGAACCCGGGTACTGGCCCCCGGTTATAAATATGGGCGTCTTTCTCCCTCTTTCTACCTCGCTTCCGTGTCGCTTTCCTATTGGGCACTCTAGCCCAAATCTCCTAGCTTCCTATTTCTAAGGGTTGTTTAAGACCTGGGGTAAGACACTTTCTTCCTAAAATTCTCTACATATGATCTGCTTCACTCCATGCTACATGCCGCCTCAGGCAAAAAACTCCCCAATTGGCTGGCGTGACACTCAAACGTGTCATTCAAACGTGTGGGTCTGTGGCCGCATTTAGTCTTTCAGATCGGGTGCGGATATAAAATCTTGCCAACGATGGAAACTAAATCCGATTTGTAGGCAACTTTCTGTCATTGTATGCACAACTTACGAATAAATATCGTACGGATATAAAATACAATAGTCAATTACTTCCGCAACTCGCTGCATGACTGCAGGTACTGCAAGTAACTTCTTGCTTGGCAACTCCGTGTGAACAAAATGTTATGAATGACAGCTTAAGTAGCTAAAAGATAACATGCTCAGATCTCACAAACACTGAAGATTACGGAATATGGTCAAAATACGGACATTTTAAAATGAAAAAGTTTTTACTGAGTCCTCTACAATAAACAGGTTTCTAGTGAGGCACTAATGTTGTCCTCCTAAATTCCACACAATTGTGGATCAACGACACATTGTAATGTTTTTCGTTTATAATGTCACTACCTAAAACATTATTATCTACCAGTTGAACTAGTAGCACTGTAACGTCGAAGTTTTAAGCACCGGATAGCTAGCACACAAAAATCATTAAACACTGAGCTAAATTAGACTACCCAAAGATCAGAAAAGAGTCACCATCCTTTATTATCCAAATACTTCACGTCAAATAGGCATCTGCGATAATCATCAGCCGTACAATAACGAGTATTTCTACTTCTCAATGAAAATTATATCTTCTTTACATACAGAAAGTCGTGAAAGTACAACGTAAGGCAACATTAATCTATACACAACATCGCCACATTACCGCACTTTTCGCTGCTTGCTCCAACATTATATATATCTCGTTCTTATCTGTCAACACGCACACGTCACGCACTCTGACCTCAAGACTGCTGCCAACATACATCCAGCGAGTGAGAAAACATAACGTTAAGGTTGAAAACGCCTACAGACAAGGAACTCAAATTTACATAGAGAAAGAAACTAAAATTGAAAGTTAAATTAGAGTATACGTCATAACGTGTCTGAAGAGTAGCAGATTAAGCGTGTTATCAAAGGTATCACTTCGGAGTTAAAAGACAGACACCCATCGACGTCAAAGGGTAGGAGGAGTAGTACGTCCCTAATTTAGGGTAACCGGCTCTAGGGAAGGACAGAACCAGCACCACAGAACAAACCGGAATCCCACTGGAATGATCAGTTAGAAGCCTGCGCCTCTGACTATTCGGACACCGGGGTGGCAGGCAGATGTTTGCCTCTACAGTTTAGCAGTATGGACTCGGAATTTTAGTGTGTAAAGTTTCAACAATGAAGCAACAGAAAACTCCCCTTCAATTCAGCAGTTTCAAACATGTGTAACATACATGACACGAAAGGCAATGCGAGGGTTTGCCATGCTTTAGAGATGAATTTTAGCTGGCTTGTACGAGAAAGGACGCCATACGATCTGACCAATCTTTTTCGCCCTGCAATCATTATTGGTAGTCTTTACGCAATTTTAGACAGATTGCTTGTCTACCTCTTCAATAATTTAGTAAAATTACAAGCTTCCCACAGAAACCGAACTTTTGCCATCAAAAGTGATTTGATGCATTCATTAAAACACAGTTTAAATTCAAATCGAAGGAACATTTATGGAAAAGGAAAACAGCGAGATGCAAGGCTAGTCGTGAGTGGCTTTGTGGTTAGAGCAGTGGGCTTCCGTTGCGTTGGTCGAGGTTTCGATCTCAGACAGACTGCTCTGAACTACTGAATACTCGCCGTACGTCGGAAGGGCGCGTTAAGTCGTCGGCGGATCCGGGGTATTAGATTCCTTGAAACAATCAAGGTCAAATTTTCTTTACCTTCTCATCTTCTCTGCAGGACGCCTTGGACTTATGTCTTCCGTTTCTAGACAGGGGATACAGTGAGGCCATCTAGGCGTGCGGTACCCCTTACTAACACATAATCGTTTGAATAATGTCGATGAAAGTTAAGACTCCGTGATCAAGTGGCCAACATAGTCACACGCATATCACAAGCTCTAATAGTGTTACGCCGGTTTTAGAATTCATTCGTTTCGAGGAATTGGGAATATTCAGCAATAGGTCTTTCTTTGTCAGTCAATACGGGAAACTTCGATGAAGAAGATGCCATTGGCAACGATCACTAGTAGTGTTGTAAACCAACATTTCCCGAAGAAGCAAACTTATACTCCGAATCACAAAAAGAGTGTACTGTTGTAAAAGGTGGGGTGCCTTATCACGACCTCCCCGTGGAACATAAAACAGTATCAATTCGCGTTACAGTGCACTCCTGCTGTTTTCTTTCTGTTAAGCATTTACTCTCGCACTGACACCCCACCCACCCACACATCACACAAGCAGGGGGCATTGCGAATGGTAATGCGGTGGGATCTGAACTCCTTCCCCTAATCCCTGTTTGAGTAACCTTCCCCTCGAATTTCCCCGATTGCTAATTTATTCTATCTATAGTGTGAATGATAAGAGAGGTCTTCCACCCATTTCCCCTTCTCCAAGCTATTTCTCAGTAGGACAGAAGCAGCTAAAAGTGCGAGACTCTTGATTGACGAATTTCTCATATCAGATTTCTTTCTAAAAATGCTCTGACTTTTCGAAAATTTGTCTTAGATAGCAATTTTGTCAGATAAACTGCTGAGCAAAAAAAAAAAAAAAAAAAAAAATTCTGAGTAATAACTCTGCTGCTTTTCGCTCTAAACATTAGGGACTACTTTTCCTAGCGGGGGTAGCTCTTCCATAACTTAAATAGTGGTACACTCTTAGGCTGACTCGGAGGCAGGCATATTAGATAAATGTTTTTATTATTTTATTACTCGTATATTGTGATGCAGAGACGTCCCCAGACTACGAATTGACTTTATTTCTTTTCTTGGTGACAAGGCCCAGCCTTTAAGCAACGAATAGCTAGGAGTCGACACAGAGGGAATAGGACGGGAGTTCACGCGGAATGGGCCAGAGATTTTGAGAGAAGCGCCGAGAAAGACATGGGCCTCCGAGTGGTCAGTGCGAAATAAAAATAAAGTTACGTACAATTGAAGTTGATACGAAAGAGGAATAATTAAGAAACAGAAGTAGCGAAAGGACTGAAAGCTTTAAGAAATAAATTACTAAGAAAATTCCCGGACAGCCAATGTAAATAAGCTTTAGCTGATAATTAATTGAAACTGCAACTTTTTTTCATCTATTCCTTCGTTATATATTTTCTGCAACGAGTTGCAATTAGGCTTAAATATCGAACCCGAACGGGAGGTATAAATTTCGCTTACAATAGCACGCTAACAAAAAGGATGATAACACAAACGTCCGGTAACATCAATCACCCACGGATGAGAGGAATCCGCCCGCGATTAGTTGGCAATCAATACTAATGTCAATATTAAATTCTAAGCGCATGTCACATAAATTCTTTAAAATAATCTTATAATTATTTTTTCTTTTAATGTTTTGTACCAAAAGCAGCTGATGGGTATAAAGTAAAAGCCATTTGCTTGTAGCGAGAACCGAAGGCGCGTCCTTCTGCTCCGGAGCCGAATGCTTTCCCAATTAAGCTACACCAACGAAGTTTGTCGCTACAACTATGCCATCTTGAGGTGTGCGATACCTCTGAGGAAGGTACGTCATATATACCCCCTCTGAGGTAGGTACGTCATATATACCCCCCCCCCCATCCCCATGAGAAAGGGCTGGGACGAAATCGTAAATTCTCGGGTCAGTCGGTAAACCACGCTTGAAGGACAACTCACAGTAAAAGAAGGAATTCTGACTAATTCTAGACGATGTGTGGAATGAACATCACACATTTTCAAAAGAACCCAACAGACAGGAGATTCATTTTACGTTCGTGCGCCTATATAGCGTAAAATCCATTTGGTTTGGTTTGGTTAATTGATGTTAATGGCGCAAGGGCCATGGTTGGCCAAAGAGCGCCAAACAAAAGACATCAAAAATCCATTTGCCGGTGGTGGTTTGAACTCCACATCCTTCAGCTCCGGAGCCCAATGTTTTCCCAATTAAGCTACACCAACGAAGTTTGTCTCTGCAACTTTGCCGTCTTGACATGAGCGTCACCACTGAGGTAGGTACGTCACATACCTCAATATAGTGAAACAGCCCATTTGTCGGTGGTGGGAGTTGAACCACGACTGCTGTTGGCTTGGTTTATTTTAAGTATTGTGGTTGACGCCAACTTATCAGAAGAATCGTTTGCAGGTTCCTGTCGTTGGAGCAGGGAAGCAAATAAACGAGTAATTAAAAATTGAACATTATGACAGATGTTTCCTTTTGCACATATCTTTATTCATCGGATGGGGGGGGGGGGAAGAGGAAATATTGGAATAATAGTTGGTCAGATCGGATAGTAAATACTTCCAGCGGGAGTTGGATGTTATGGATGGCCTTCTCTAAGCTTTCCACACCAAATCTGTTCCTATCTTATGTGGCTACAAGCCCGCGTGAAAATCTCTTTCTACCTCGTCGTTTGTCCTGCTTTGCCTCCGAGCAAAATCCTTCCTACTTTTTTCTCGAGATCGCCATGAAAGCTCCTCTCTGTCTCATTCCCTTACACGTTCTGTTCTTGACGTAAGAAGAAATTCTTAATTGCTTTGTCCTTTGTACCCGTCGGCTAGAGATTCTGGCGACGGCTGGGGAAAGAAAGGGGCTATCCTTTTGTCCGTGGGAGGGGTCCGGCGAGAGAATGACCTTTCTCAGAAATGGATCTGCGCTTGGCGCCTTTCTGATTGAGGAGGAAATTTCTCACTGTCGTTGGCCCACAAAATGATAAAAGTTACAATTTAAATATAGTTTGAGCATTTCCATATAACACTGCTCGATCCGGATCCAGTTGTTCGCCCATCTAAACTACACCGATGAAGCTTATCGCTGCAACTTTACCGTCATGACATATGTGCCACCTCTAAGGTAGGTACGTCACATATCTCAATATAGTGAAACAGCCCATTTAGCGGTGGCGGGGTTTGAACCACGACTTCTCGATCCGGATCTAGTTGTTCTCCCATCTAAATTACACCGACGAAGCTTATCGCTGCAAATTTGCCGTGTTGACATGAGCGTCACCTCTGAGGTAGGTACGTCACATATCTCAATATAGTGAAACAGCCCATTTATCGGTGGCGGGGTTTGAACTACGACTTCTCGATCCGGATCCAGTTGTTCTTCCATCTAAACTACACCGACGAAGCTTAACGCTGAAACTTAGCCGTCTTGACATGTGCGTCACCTCTGAGGTAGGCATGTCACATGGGTTAGTAATCAAACTTTGTACATACATTTGCATCTGCTTCAGTATTTAGATATTTTTCACACACACACACACACACACACACCCTCTCCCTCTTAGTTTAACAGCCATCCAGGTAATAGAGAGAAAGAACGAGAGTCGGAAGAACAAACACAACATGCTCGTCCCGCCAGTTTTCGAACCCAAACCCACGATAAAAAAATTCAGAAGCCCGAGCTCTACACCACTCGATCTTTTATTTTTACTTATTGCGATATAATTGCCATTTTGTGCAAAAGTGCGCTTATAAACTAAGTTTACGTGTAAGTATGTCAACCTCCTTAATGGTGGCATATCAACAACGTCAGGGTGCCATTCTTTTTCTCTTACTAGAAATTGCATTATCTCATGTAAAAAGCCTTTTAAACCTTCATATTTTCCTTCTTTAGAAACACTAAAACAAAAATTTCATTTCGGATTTATTGAAGCATCAACACACACACCCAGTGTCTGTGGCGAGAAATTTAAGAAATATTAGGTCCAAAACAAGGCATTCGACCACAGCTTTCAACACCTTCCTGAGACTTACATTTTATGAGCAACGTGTCTACAAGGATACCAATAAAATTTTATTACCAGCAAAGCAAAGGGTTAAGTCCGCGAGAGCTTGTTGCGACACCGTCGTAGGTACAATCGCAAGAGTCGTAAATCAATGGCTGCAAGAGGTCGACCACATGTGTAAACCTCCGAGTGTCAGGAATGCAACATTCAAGCTATGCACCGACTGATATGCCCATTGCTATTCAAGCTGTCAAACAGAATTTGACGATCGATAAATTTCGAGCGAAAGATTGTGGCAATGCAAACGTCAGGCAGATAAACCTGGGAGGTCTTTTTCAGCCGACGATACGCACGAGTTCAAAGAGTGAATAATAAATACCGTTCAGATCTGAGTGTTCTAAACACTCGATTGGCATGCAAAATGAAAGTTCACCTTTGAAACTTACATGTCTGCAGAGCGAAAAATTGAAACTATAGACCAGACAAACATCGTAAACTAAACACTCGATCTTTAGTGAAATAAATATAGAAACACTGATAAGTTTGAGGACTTAAAACACAGGGTAGAGACATAATGAACAAAAAAATGCCCATAATGTCTTAGCGCTGATGGAAAACACTTTTCTTTCAATCTGACGACTTAATTTTTTGTTTCCCAGTTTAACACAGACACCCTGAGTAACTTTAAAAGGCATAATAGCAGCCGCCCGTTCTTAATTTGGGGGAACCTATTAAAGGGAAGGGACAGAGCCGCAAGATAAACGCAGCACCTATGTCTCATCCGAGCTCACTCAGACGAATGGGGTCGGTGTGGGGGAGGGAAGGGGGTTAACGACCACCGCAAGCAACTTGATGGACTATAAGCAGTCGCCACTCCCTAATTTAGGGTCTCTGACTCCAGGGAAGGGAGAGAGGAAGTGCCGTAAGACAAACACAACATCCACGCCTCACCGGGATTCGAATCTGGACCCATCTCAGACGAATGCTCAAAGCCTGCGCTTATACCACTGCCCCACCGGGGCGGCACAATCGGCAATAAGCCAGTGCTTAGACAACTACGCCACCGGGGCGGCACGAACGGCTATAAGACAGCGCTTAGACAACTACGCCACCGGGACGCAAATTTCGCTTCAGCTTTCCTTTCCTTATAACCAGACAATATGGGTGAACTATTACGCTATGTTATCGATGCCTATAAAAATTACGACCGTTTATACAAATTTTGAAGATGACAACCGATTTTTGGTGTAAATTTCAAGTTTTCGGATATTATCTGACTAACCATTCTAGTCACATTAACACCAAAAATCCGATTGTCATTTTCAAAATTTGCACCATTTATATAATTATATTGGTGTCTCCAATTAGAAATTTTCATATCCTTCGAACTTCACGAAGCGAAGAGACACGAATTCAGCAATAACAAAGAGAAACAAACTGAAGTAACTTAAAAAAAAGTACTGTTTAAAAATCGTAATTACAGAAGTCGAGTCGAAAGTTTTGCAATATTTGGATCACTTTATGTTTTCAAAAGTACTTTTACCACGAAAGCTGATTAGCATTCAAAGTATAGGCCATCGTGTTTCACCGTCTTTAGCCATCTGTCTGCCAGTTCTTCGATTCCGCGACGGTACCATTTCTTGTCCTCCGAGGCGAAGAACTTCTTCACACCAGCTGCCACCTCCTCCTGGTTGTCGAAGTGCCACCAGCGAAGGAAGTAGGCCATGGACCGGAACAAGTAATAATCCGACGGAGAAAGCTCCGGACCACATGCTGGGTGTGGCATCAGTTCGATGCCCTCAAGTTCCTGGAGTTTTGCCCTGGTCGTTCGTGCGGTATGAGGCCGACCGGTGTCCTGCTGTAGGAGAGCGCGTTTTCTGTTCACCAGTGCCGGGTACTTCTCCTCCAAATCGGCATACATCTGCTCCAGCTGTTCAGAGTAGAGGTTGGCGTTGATGGTCCGACCGTCTGGAACAAATTCGTAATGGATTATCCCCTCAAAATTCCACCAGATGCAGAGTATCGCCTTATGCTCGAAGCGCAAACGATTGGCAACAGGTTCTGGAAGCTGGCCAGGGCTCAACCACTGCCGTTGTGTGTTAGGATTACGGAAATAGACCCACTTTTCATCGCACGTAAACATTCTCTTGATGAAACGTACATCGCGCGGGTTTTCTAGGAGTTTCGTGCACATTTCCACTAGGAGGTTTGCTTCAGCTGGCGTCAGTTCGTGAGGGACAATGCGGCAGCTCCTGTAGACCTTGCCGAGTTCTTGAAGGTGACGAATCACGGTGGTCTGTGATATGCCTAGCTCGCCTAATAATCTCCGAGTGCTGGTTGTCGGATTTGCCTCTATTGCATGGCGCACGGCTTCCGAATCCATCGTTCGCTGCCTACTTGACCTTGGCTGATCGTTGAGGTTTCTGTTACCTGAGCGAAATTTCTTGAACCATCTGGTTGCGGTGCTGTGGTCCACGGAAACTTCCCGTTTCGCATGACAAATGCTTTGTGTTGCTTGAGCAGCGTTATGGCCGAGTTCAAACTCGTAAAGCTGAAGTTCCCTAATTAGCCGGTTGTGGCAGTTCATCTTTTAGGCGTCCCAACCACAGACAGAATGACGACATGCAATGCTGTTCACAGCAACGACTACCACTTCATATCCCTTTCGAATGACTGCAGTGCGCGACTTGAACTAGTTTAAACACGTGATATACCCGTCACAGCACATGCGTTTATGCAAATATTGCAAAACTTTCGACTGACCCTCTGTATTACTATGTAGCTTAATTTTCAGGACGGGGGCAAACAGAAATTGTAATTGCTAATAACATACTGTGCATGAATACCATTTGCGAATTTCTTCTGTACCTTCGCGTTATCTAACACTCTTTACCACACACACACACAAGACAAATATTTAATTGAAAACCAGGAGACCCAAGAACTACATAAAAGTGGTAGATAAATGAAATTAGCCAGTTGTTGGGACAATAAGGAAATTTCTCTTTTGTTATTCTGAGGCTTGCGCCTTTTGGCAACTTGTATCTCATGCCCCACGAAACCCCAGGGATAACTCAATCGGTAATAAAGAACAAAAAAGTAGTTTAAGAGGAAGTTTTGGAAAAACTCTGGAAGATCTTCGTACAACAGTGAATAACTGCTGCAGAGGACGGTACCACTTTTCATCCCTTCATTTTTTATGCTTTTCCATACTGTACATATGTACGCTGTGCACCAACATTCAATGCAAAAAATCTATACTATCACTTTCTACTGTAAATTCTCAACATATATTCCTATTTTACTACATGCACACGTATCCAGAAGTTCAACGGAAAAACTAGCAATCAGAATGAGTGTTATCACAAAAATCTTTGTTGTACCTTCTCGGAAAAGAAATGGCGTAATCAGAATTCCAGGGAAAGGCAAGTGCCGCCCTCCCCACACACGGGCGCCCATCATTATTCCGTTTTATTTTTCTACACCCACACTAGAGATCTGCACGTCTTACACACTCCCTCGGGGTCCGATCGTTTTGTTGTCAACAAGCCCCAACGTGTTTTTACCATTTAAATACCTACAGATAGTAAAAACACTGTGAGCACCTCTCCTGGCCTCTGTGATTACGCCCTGGTAAGTAAAGCAAGCAAAACAGTTAAACATAGCAGGATATCGGGAAACATGACTTTTTTCTTTCTTTACCACTGCGATAAAAAGAATGGGTCGACTTGGCTCGGCTCGACCCGGCCGTAAGTGTCCGGAAAAAGTCCAGCACGTCCTGCTGCTTTGCTGTCGAAACTAAAAAAGCCCGAACCGGCGGGGCTCGAGCTTGGTGTGCCGTCCTAGCCCGTGCAGGCCCCTAACCCATACCAGCCCATGAGGGCCCATGGGTGCCACTAAAACTTAGCATCCGCGAAGCTGTTTCGTGAGGTTGCTTTGACAGGGATGTGCGGTTGCGGTAACGGGCCCCGGGTTCCACGTGGGGAAGGGAGGGAGCGAAAGAGTGAACCGCTCATGCCTGCCCCGGGGCTCGGGCCCGATCGCAATTCAGACCTGAGATCTGAAGCCTATGCCTCAGACCACTCGAAAAACAAAACTGTAATTATATTTGAGAAATTTCAGAGTTAATTCAAAACTGATGATGAACTTTTCTGATGAATGATACCAGTGGCGCACCCAGGAATTCCTGTTGGAGGGGGCTATATATATATATATATATAGTCTCCTCAACACAAAGTGATTAATAGCGACGTACGTCACAAATTAGACATTAAAAAATATATATGTAAAATAATATTTTTTAATGTCTAATTTGTGACGTACGTCGCTCTTAATCTCTTTGGGGCTTTGGGAAGAACACACTGTGTAATAGAAGACACTATGTAATGTTTTGAACATGTAAAATAATATTTTTGAATGTTTAATTTGTGGTGTACGTCACTCTTAATCTCTTTGGGGCTTTGGGAAGAAGACACCATGTAATAGAAGAAACTATGTAATATTTTGAACACGTAAAATAATATTTTTGAATGTTCAAATTGTGACGTACGTCGCTCTTAATCTCTTCGGGACTTTGGGAAGAAGACACTATGTAATGTTTTGAACATGTAAAACAATATTTTTGAGTGTTTAATTTGTGACGTACGTCGCTCTTAATCTCTTTGGGGCTTTGGGAAGAAGACACCGTGTAATAGAAGACACTATGTAATATTTAGAACATGTGAAATAATATTTTTAAATGTTTAAATTTGTGACGTACGTCGCTCTTAATCTCCTTGGAGGGCGCTTAAGCCCCAAAAAGCCCCCTCCGTGGGTGCGCCAATGAATGATACTATCTTAATTTTGGTAAAATCGTTATATCAATTAAGAAAGTTAAAGTAATTTAAAGTAGGTCTTATATAACTGAACTAATATTGAAGAAAAGTCTTCGAGAACAGCAGGTAACCCTATTTCCGGAATGAAACACAATGCGTTCGTGCCACCGACGCAATCGGACTCTTAAAAAAAAAAAAAACTGTTGCAGCGACTATGATGAATGCAACTAAACGATTATATCATAAAAAGAAAAGAAAAGGGTAGACAGAAGAAGAAAAGGTATGAGTGACAAAATGTAGCACTGATAATACAGGATTCTGTAGCTGCCAAAATTCAGCTCTAAGGTAGCGACGATGACATAAAGAAACAAAGTAAGATCAGTGATGAACAACTGAATAGCAAGGTTTCTTTGGCAAGTAATTAATGTTTGATCTCGGAAACCAAAGGGGAGGAGGAAAGGGGGCCCCACTTAGTCATGCACAGCAATCATTAAGTCATACTTAGGGTTGAAGGACACCTTAATTCCTCAATATGGCTGCGCTAATGTCATTCTTGTCTGCACGACTGTTCACGACCCTTCTACTGAGTTTTTCAGTTCTTGCCCATTGCTACGTTCTTCTTTAAAGCAGAAAGGGGCAATCAAAATGCTCTATGGGAGGTTTACGGCAATTTCGTGACCCAGGGTCCACCCGCTATTGTCCCCCATCTCGGAACCAAAAGTAAAAGCATGTATATATAAAAAAAAAAAGTTGACTTTTTGCCCTTTTTTTAAATTCTTTTTTTTTTTTCGCTTGCAGAGCAGGTGCACGACGACGTTTGATCTAGCATGCCGTTAGTGTACAATGGTTCTATTGAAAAAGCGGCAAGTAGTGCTGTTTCAAAGGATCTCTCTAGAGGGGGCACTGAAGTTCCAAAGGGGCTTTGTTCCAGAAGCGGAGGGGGAGCATATTGGATGAGCATATACCCTCTGGTGAGCGGGGGTGGGGGATCGGCCGAAAGTTGATGTATCGACGATTTAGTATTTTCTTTCACTCTTTCATTTTTTTTTTTTTTTCTATCTCTCACATACACTTGAAATCGTAATTAGCCGTTGTGCTGGTCCTTGAACAAGCGAATCACTGCTTCACACTGACCGACCGCAATCGAACTGCGAGGAATTGTTCTGCACCCTCCCCTCTCCCATCCCCCTTATTTCGGCATCCCTGCTGTCACTGGTGCTCTTCATTATTGTTCAGCTGTCCGTCCTTCCCATTCAGTTACTACACGGTAGATCAATTCCTGATGACACAGATGGTTTCCACATCTCTACTTCTTTTCTCCTTTGTCATCTACGAGAGCTGTTGTTTTGCTGCTCTGGACTGAATGGAACAGTTGTTTTTATCACACCATGTAGCAACGATAATATGACTATTTTAATTATTCCAAAGATGCAATCTTAGCTAGCTGAAACAGATCAATCACTCGCGGATCACCTAAAGGAACACAGGACAGCGTCATCAACTTGGATCGAGCTTTCTTAGTTTTTGACACCTGACTACCATAGTCGTCAGCTGCGATAAAAAAAAAAAAAAAAGATTATCACTGACGACGCTGGGGGCAACGGAGCATGACAGAGCACCGCAATAAGTGAGAAGTGCCTTCGGCAAAAATATTTGCCAGTAATATTACAATATCCCTGAGGTATAGTCCAGAAATATCTACCAAAAATATACCTCTAAGAAAAATATAGTCTGTGACGTAGTACAGAGCCGAAGCACGTGTAGAAGACGACAAATCTGTATATATGTCAAGAAGACAAATCTGCAGCGATAAATTCTGTCGGTGTAGTTTGGTAGGTTAGAACAACTGGTTCCGGAGCGAGGAGGCGTAAGTACGATCGCCACCACCGACAAATTTATGAATTTCACATTGGCGCCCGATAGTGGAAAATGGATCCGTTGGGTTCTTCGAAAAATGCGTGATGTTTGTACAACACATCGTCTGGTTTTAATGAAAATTCGTTCTTCGCTTAAAAAAAATCAGGAGGGAGATAATGTGAAGTAGTACAGAGCTGAAGCACGAGTCAAGGCGACAAATCTGCAGCGATAGATTCCGTCGGTGTAGTTTAGTCTGTTAGAACAACTGGCTCCGGGGCTAGGAGGCGTGGCTTCTATCTCGACCACAGGCAAATTTGTGAATTTCACAAGTCCCGTTAGAGAAAAATATTGTTCACAACAAACGCACATCAGCTGGTCGAAAATGAACAATTTTCCAGGTGTGCATAACGGTATACAATCGCTCCCGTTCATAACGAAATCCAAGGAATCTGATGAAAACTTAATTACAATTTAAAAACAAAATCTGTTTATTAAATGCAGTAGTACACGCAGTATGAATATAACAACAGTACTTACGTACGTATGCAATTCATACAGATAGGAAAACTCACTTTTTTTTTAGAGGTTTAACGACCACCGTGAGCAACTCAATGGGTTATAAGCAGTCGTCCGTCCTTAATTTAGGGTCACTGGTTCCAGGGAAGGGAGAGAGCCAGTGCCGTAAGACAAACACAACATCCATGCCTCACCGGGACTTCAACCTGGACCCCTTTCGAACGAATGATCATAAGCAAGCGTTTAGACCACTGCGCCACCAGGGCGGCATAGCCGCCCCGGTGGCGCAGTGGTCTAAACGGTGTGTGTGGTCTAAACGGCAGTGGTCTTTAAGCCTATCGCTTGCCAACGATAGGCTTAAAATTTTCCCTTTTAAGCCTATCGTTGGCAAGCGAAATCTCGGCGAATTAAAACATCTTTGTTACTACATTAGTTGCGGATTTATTTGACTTCATTGTCTTTTCAGTTATTAGGGTGTATTATTGTTTTTAGGATCTATCCTTAAGATATTTAAGCCTACCACAATGACTTTCTAAACACTATGGGCCGCGGATGACCTAGTGGTCAACGTTCGTGACTACCACGGAGAAACCTCGGGTTCAATCCCAGGCAGGCACGAACACTGGAACCACTAAATATCCGCCGTGCGTCGTATGGGCACGTTAAGCCGTCGGACCCCGGGTACTGGCCCCCAGGTAATAAATAAGGGCGTCTTTCTCACCCTTTCTACCTCGCTTCCGTGTCACTTTCCTATCGGGCACTCTATCCCAAATCTCCTAGCTTCCTATTTCTGAGGGTTGTTTAAGACCTGGAGTCAGACATGCTTTCTAAAATCCTCTACATATGATCTGATCTGATTTTTCTAAACACTAATAACCCTCCCGGATGGGGTGACCAAGCGATCTGAGGCACTGGCTTTGAGTCATTCGTCAGAGTTAGGTCCAGATGAGATATGGGTGGTGTGTCTGTCTGTCTTACGGCGCTGGCCCTCTCTGTCTCTTCTCTGGAACGAGTAGTCCTAAATCGGGGATGGTCGACTTTAGCTCTCAGAGTTGCTCATCATAGCCGTTAAACCCCAAAAAACAACAACAACAAAATGGGGGAGGTATTATTTCTAGGGAGGGTGCAGAACCAGCGCTATCAATTAACTGCTCCACTCATGCCTTAGAGTGCACAAGCTTAAATTTGAGAAGCCTGACCTGCGATTTAGCAACATATAGCCTGGTCCGTTAAAGACAACCAACTTATAATCCCGCGCGTTTAAGACTACCAACTAACCTGGCTCACTGATTTCAGCTATAATTAATGAATGCAGCTGTTCTATGTTGCACTTCCATGTCTTCCGTTTTATTCTACTATCTTAGTTACCTTTACACCTTCAAAAGGGTAATTAAAGGTAACAGTAAATACGGACATAAATCCATCTGTTCTTCCATGTAACGTAATATTTGAAAATTTAATCGCCCTGGAACGGGAATCGAAGCCGCATCTCCAGATTTGCGCTCGAGTATGCTAACCATTACACCACCCAGGACAATGAAATCCAAACAATTGAGGCTTACCTGAGACGTCAGACTTTTCACTGCACTAGTCGAAAGAAAAGTATTCCATCGTAGCGCTAAGTAAGATCACCAGCAAATGAGAAAATATCAAGCTGAAAACACATGAAATACTACTCACATGGAATATCATACTCGAGCGCAAATCGAGAGATGCGGGTTCGATTTCCGTTTCAGGAATATAAAATTTTCAAATGTCTGCGGTTACGATACATGGAAGAACAGCTTGATTTATGACCGTATTAATTATTTCATGTGTTTGTAACAGTAAAGGTCAGAGCGGAAATAAAACCTCATTTCAATGTATTAGTTTTTCAGCTGGATGGAAACAGGTGTATAGTAGGTAGTATGAAGAAGTGGAAACAGTAAGTATGAGTCATTTTCTTGTAGGACTTCCGTCCACAGTGAGTAGATTTTAGGTCCCAGCCACCTACAGCGAGTTCGCCTTTTGGGCAGGACACAGAAACGGAAGGAATGAAAGCAAGTCTAGCGACTTTGACAGAACAGTTGTAGTGAGATTAGAGTACAGTAGATGGCGCCACCGTACAAGTACGATGTTGCACATAGAGGGGTGAGAGAATTTCAGGGGGTGGGGGCATAGGAAAGGATACCCATTTAACCAGGGGGTCCAACCTGGGGGTCGTCACTTAACGTGCTCGTCCGATGCACGGCGAATACTCAGTGATTGTTAGCAAATCACACCACCTCCGCAAAATCAGCCCAGGAACGAACCTGAGGACCTTGCATTGGTAGTCTGAAGTGCTAACCACTCAGCCATTCGCGGCTGCTCAGTATGAGGAAGTAAATTTCTCCATCATTTTTATGCCAGGTGAGGTATTCGAACCCCCAACTCTCTGCTCCGGGGGCTATCGACTGTACAACACTGGCCACTGCTATCTGGCTTTATCTCATGTGCGCCCATGCTGTCCTGAAGGGTAACCCGCCCCCTCCGACGAAAGAGGGCCGGCGGGGACATGCCAAAGAATATCTAACGCTTAAAGAAGGCCAACTCTCATAGAGATAACGTAAAACAGGCGACAACAGCGCCACCACATCTTAAAAGGAAATATGCTGTGCGGGAAAGTTAACATTCAGGAGCAAAATACGTTAGGGGGAGTACTTCAGTGAAGCTTTTCTTTGATCCACGGTGGTTTCCTTCAATCTGATGACTATTTGCTTAGAGCAGTTTTTTTTTTGTTGTTGTTGTTGTTGCTGTTTTCTGATATCCCGCCCAGCCCTTCTTTTGGTGAGAAAAATATGCAATAACATTAGTATTATTATTTAAATTAAATTTCAGCAAATATTACAGTTAGGCCTAAGGATCCGTACAAAATGCAGACATTCCCTAGTATTTGGCATTACTGAAAATGTTTCTGAAAAACTGAAGAACAAACAAAAGCTTAAATAACTCGATTGGCGTAACAAAACTAACATATCCGATTTGCGAAGTGATTATGCTACCGAGAAGGTAACAATCACGTGCTGTGAGTAGCTCGGCTGACTGTTCTTTACCCAAAGAATTGAAGTCAACAGAAATACGCATGCTCAGTCTGCTCCAAGGAGGTTATGTGTATTACTGGAGACACCACTCCTATCCACGCAGCATTGGCCGCCATAAGTCACCGTCCGTGCTGCAAATGACGTCATGAGCAGGCACGACGCAGCCGCAGTAAAAAAGCTGCTTTGAAACCAATGGAACAAAAGCTTCTAAGCGTATAAACAGATAAAATGAGTAATTCAATAATCTTTATCAATGATACACAAGCTTACTGTTTCATCAACGGTATAATTTAGTTCGGTTTTTGCCTGCTTGTTACGTCACACCACAGATTAGCTGTGACATATGGCGGCAGAGTCAGTGGTATTTCCAGTAATATAACCTCCTTGGTTTGCTCCGGCATCAGCCTGTATGTTGGTTTCTGTGCACTGCATTTTAATTCTTAAGGAATGGCGGCGCTAGTTACGTCTCG
The DNA here is from genome assembly GCA_039090855.1 of Macrothele yani. Taxonomy (NCBI): domain Eukaryota; kingdom Metazoa; phylum Arthropoda; class Arachnida; order Araneae; family Macrothelidae; genus Macrothele; species Macrothele yani. The sequence continues at coordinate 74,736,729 of CM077028.1, read as the reverse complement.
CCGAGCCTTAACTTCTTCTCGTTAGATATTCTTTGACCATGTGTCGCTGTAGGCAGTCATCCCATGAAGAACGAACATTTGAGAAATCCCAGACAATTTGGTGTGTGGAACGTAACATCACACTGATTCATTTTTTTTTTTCGAAGCACTGAAGAAGGGATTCCCATTTTTCCTGTCTCGCGGTGTGGAAAGAACATTACACCATTGCGAGAAACCTAACAGCCAGACCATTCTGGAAGTTCGGGCGCCAATATTGACTAAGTAAATTTCTTCATAATTTTTATGCCAGGGGAGGGATTGGAACCTGCTACTCTCGGCTCCGGAGCGCCGAGTGCTATTCACTATACTACACACTGGCATGTACTCTCACTGCTATCAGCCTTTATCGCACATACGTCCTGCGGGGCAGGCACGTCACAGTAGTGATGACGAAAACAGACTGTAAGATGGCAACATGGCGATTAAAAAATCTAAATGAAATGTCTTTTAAAATAATGACTTTCGAGGAAACTAGCTTTCGAGCGTAAATCAAATTAGATTTTTTTCGTTTACGCAATTAAGTTTGATGTCATTCAATTTGCTATTGAATCAGTACTGTGGGGAGGTAATAGTATAAAGGAACAAGTGATTATATCACAAGTTAGTTCCCATTTTGCAGCCGATATATACTTTTCTTTAATCCAGCAGCAAAATCCCGAATCCTCTAGCTTAGGCCATGGTTTGCGTCGAACCGGATTTCTTTTAACTGGTAAAAATGAAAGCCCGGCAAGTGGACGGAGTTTACGGGTCATCCAGACCTCTTCCATGCCTTATATGGGACTGAAATCCATGCTTAGTTCAAAAAAGGTTATCCAGAGGCCAGTGGAATGACCGCTCGGCCATTGGGGCGACAAAGTGTCGCTTCATACAAATTCTTTAAAAACTGGACAAGAAGACTGGCGGTAAAATTTGACAATATGTTGTAAGCAATGATTTTTCTTGTGCTGGCAATACTGTAACAGTTCTGTGGATTCGATTTAAAATCCAAGAAATTTAGCTAATAAACTCAATCAATTATTTATAGGTTCAAGCAACATTGGTACGTTAACATAAATTTTACCACAATAAAGACGATATTGTGGATGACTAAATATCCTTTACACCATTTTGTTTTTTATAATTCAACGCGGAATCACATTGTAAGAAAGAGCTAATCTTTGGCCTGCGGTTCGTCAACATCCCATACCGCTCGACCGCCAAATAATCCCACCCCACCCTCCTGCTTCCCTTCCAAGGACGCTAGACCTATTCCCTCAAACTTCTTTTTTTCCCTTTCAATCAACATCTTCCTTTCTCCTCGTTGACCCCGATTGTTCAGTTACTAACTCCTTACGAAACTGCCTGCTCTTCGAAGTATTCATTCTTCCTTCCCAGACCCAAGTGCATACTCCTCAATTGCGATGCGAAAGTCAAAGCCTCTCAAAAAGTACAATGTCCTCCCACCATAAACTGCAGCCATTTCTGTCCATTGCAACAACCTCACTATCTAGAGAGCAGACAGCGACAATAAATAACCAATTATACCATAAACTTCGGCGCTTCTTAGTTCTGATGTCGTACGGACATCAGAACTAAATACGGAGACACACTGGTACGCTACGAAACAGTGAAGTATCTGCATTCTAAAAAGGTTATCACATACTTACAGCTTTTAAAGCATTATTAAAATGAAAGGTTTTAAGTATTTACAAGATATTAAAAATTATTAAAATTAACACTGCTATTACACATAGCTTATTACACTAACAGTTTTTAAGATTTAAAATTATTATCAAACATCACTATTACAATATATTGGCGATCTAGAAACGTTGTTCTTAGGGGGCTCAATTTCTCTGGTTAAATGCATATGCGCAGATGAGGTAGGTAGGTCTCCAGCGCAAGAAATCACAATCCTAACCTCTCGGCCACTCAGTAGCTGTTGTGTGATTTCATCATGCGCTAATATGTTTGACATGAGTTTTACCGAAAATATTCATAGCAGGTGTGACGTACTACAGAGGTGAAAACATGTGTGAAGACGATAAATCTGCAGCGAGACATTCTGTCCGGGTAGCTTAGTTGGGAGAGCGACTTACTCCGGAGTGAGGGGACACAGTTCCGATGACCGTCGCGGACAAACTTGTGTTTTCACATTGGCGCCCGATTGTGGAAAATGGATCCACTGGCCGTTGGGTTCTTCGAAAAATGTGCGATGTTTGCACCACACATTGTTTGAAATTAATAAAAAATTCCTACTTCGCTTCAAAGACAAAAAAAAAAAAAAAAAGAATAATAATAATAATAATTAAGAGGGAGATGATGTGACGTACTGCCGAGGTGAAAACATGTGCCAAGACGACAAATCTGCAGCGAGACATTCTGTCCGCGTAGTTTAGTTGGGAGAGCGACTTACTCCGGAGTGCGGGGACACGGCTTTGATGCTCGTCACGGATAAACTTGTGTTTTCACACAGTCAAATAGTATGCCTGGAATAAATTCCAAAAGCAAAGCACTGTAAATAATAGAATAACTTGCCGATTTTCTAATAAAAAGGGAAATTACGTACGCTTTTTACCAATGGATATTTAAGGTTTTTGTCAAATTACCCATTTTACGCCGACTAGCTTGGATAACACAGAGAGCACATCGGTCAAACGTGAAGATATTTGTTACTTATTTACTTATTTTTCTCACTTACGCTTCCGTTAACTTTCAATCACTCGGCAGATGCAAGTTGTTATCTCACTGAGACGAATCTAAAAAAATAAATGCCCAAAAAAAACATGGAGGGAAAAACACTACGACTCCTAATAAACAGTTTTTTTGTGTGTGTGTGCGAGAATGCACAGGCTACTAAAACAAGTGAAAAAGCTTTTGCAACATTTGTTTCAGGACAACTCACGAAAAAAAAAAAAAATAGAGAGAGAAGGGAAAAAAAAGGGGAAATAAAAAAATTAAAGAGACGGGGGAAAAAAGCGCAATGGCACATTGTAAGGCCGAAAAGGCGATGGGACATGTAATAATTACGAAATGAAAATAAATTCTCGCTTGGAGAAAAACAATAATATCTTCACGGTAGAATCATCAGGGGTCCCCCTACTTCCCAAACCGTTTTCTCATTAAATACCAATAAAACGCCCCAAATTCGTGGAAACAACAATAGGGTAAAAAATTAAAAAATAATAATCATATTAATAATAATAATAAACAAAAGATCCAGCAGATAATGCAAAAAATCGTTTTTCCTCCGCTAAACAGCATTTAACGAAAGCAGTAATTAATCGTCGGGAACTTTCATGCGCTCTATTTCATTCGCGCAAGCATCATAGAAACTCTGCGACCATTTCACGCTCCGCGAACTTTCATAATTTTTCCTTCCGCGAGAAGCAGAACTACTTTTTTTTTGGTGCCCTCTCTTCAATTCCTTTGTTGTTGTTGACGATGAAGCTCCTTTTTTCTAATTTCATTATTTCTCTTGTCTAGCTAGCACACCATGGAGTCCCTAATTGAGCGATTCCTCAGAAACTTTGAATAGATATTCAGCGTTCACTACCGCATATTTCTTCCCCCAGTATCCAATGCCACCCTTCGCCATCCTCTCGTTCTAAATAAACTACAGTGCAGACTAAAAGGCAGCCGTAACCCTTCAGGCCCTCCTAAACCCCTTAAAAAGAATGTTTCTACATTTTGAAACGGATACGAAAGCTTGTTTGGGGGATAAAAAATACTGAGCGTGCAAAACAAAAGGGGAATTGAGGAGGAGCCATACTGAGGGTGGAGTTTAACTCATTAAGACCCCCTCTGTGATACTTCCTCCCTCCGCATTTCTATGATTTCTGGAATAATACGGCCAGATGCGCATTCATTTGAACCTCTTGTTTTATTTCCCTGCTAACCGCAAGAACCTCTTCTTGTCCGAAAAACGGTCCACTGCTTCCAGAATTTCGTTAATGGCATATGCAGATGAACAACAAGAGAGTACTCAACCCTCCCAACATCCTTTTCGTATTAAATCGTCCATGATGGATACAGGCAGGAAGAAAAATAGTTAAAAAAGATGTGAGATTAAAATCGCAATTACGGTGCAAGGGAATCGGTGACGATAAAACATTTTCCGAACTCTGACCACTTACCAAATAGACGTGAATAATAGCTTTTGTTTCGGTCAGACCTCATTAACTCCAACGATGAGCCGTAACTTAAACAAGATACTTAACAAACGGATTCTAAATTTAAAAAAATGTATTATTAATCATCGTTTTGTTGTTCATTATGTTCACAATTAAGCTTTGCGAAGTAATACGAATTTTAACTAGCTGCAGCACTAACCACACTTTTTCCATTTGCCTATAAATTAAGTACAAGTTTCACTCGAATTCTCATTCATTTCACAAATGGTAAAAACCAGGAGAAAGGACTTTTTATCCACACATTCTGGTGTGACAAGTGTAGAGAAGTACATGGAAATCGAGAATGGGAGCAGCTTTGCATTTTAAAACTCCTATATCTTCACAGAGCATTATGTGATTTTGCTTCCGTTTTCCTACTACACAGTACATACTTTGAAGTTTTTCATCAAACTATATGACGTATATTCTAATTTAACTTTTAATTTTAGTTTCTTTCCCTATGTAAATTTTGAGTTCTTTCTCTTTAAGCGCTTCAACGTTAAAGTTATATTGCCTCACTCACTAAATATTATTTGGCAACAGAGTTCAGGTCAGGTCTGAATGACGTGTGTATATTTTGAAAAGATAAGTACGACGTCTATAATGTGTGAAGCGAGCAGTAAGTGAATTCTTCTTTGAAAGTCAAAGATAGCTGCTTGAGGAGGATTTCACAGGAATGAGGGTTCTCAAGAAAGTCCCGAATGGCTGTATATGAAAGTGTAATTGTTCCTACTCTGATGTATGGTAGTGAAACCTGGGTAATGCGGAAAAGACATAGCAGTTATTTGTGTGCTGGGGAGATGCGTTACTTACAGGGGGGCTTGTGGCAAGACATGTTCTGATAATGTGAGGAATGAAGATGTGTTGCGGATGTGTAATGTGAGGCAAAATGTTGTTAGTAAGGTGGAGACTAATATTCTTAGGTGGTATGGCCAGAGTAAAGACTCTTTCTGTTTCTGCAAGTTGACTACTCTTTTCTGGCCGTTAGAAAGCCTAATATTGCCCATTGTGGAATTAAGGATATTGTGCTAGTTATTGGGATCATAGCGTTAAGAAGCTCCAGTGTTACAAGAACCACAGATGTACGATAAATAATGTTCTACGGGTTTAGACTTCCAAACACACAGCATAGGTACAACTATATACCAAATTTTGAAAAAACTTTGCAACTGTTACTAGTTTCTGAATAAAGTTCCCCACAGTTACACCAGGATATCGCTTAAGCCATGAAAGGCATAGTAACATAAACAACAAGAAAATAAACCACGTAGATACAAATAACAGAATAATTTTTGACAATGAAACTACGTATAATTTCTGGCTGTTATCAGTCTAATTTTTTTGCATTTCGGGGAAATCTTAAAATGATATTCTTAATGAAATATCATTGAGAATATACAATCTGTTTTCGCCGATTTCCAATGTAACTGAAATCAAACGATAGTTCTTGCTGCTTATCGTAGCAATAAAGAACCCAACCATAATTTTCTTTTTCTTTTTGGTCTTCTTTGCTCTCGTGTTTGTTTTTTTATTATTTATTAATGGGGGTTTAACGACCACCGTGAGCAACTTAATGGACTATAAGCAGTGGTCCGTCCCTAATTTAGGGTCAGTGGTTCCAGGAAAGGAAGAGAGCCAGTGCCGTAAGAAAAACACAACATCCATGCCTCATCGGGATTCGAACCCGGACCCATGTGGGACGAATGGTTAGAAGCCATCGCTAGACCACTGCGCCACCAGGTCGGTCCATTATTCTTTCCTTACCATTCTGTCTATGTCAGCCGTTTCCAAATTTTTCGGTATTATGCCCCAACCTTGAATTTTGAGACCCCCAAATTCAACTCTCGTAAAGTGATTTGAAAAATAAACACAAAATTTAGTAAAAAATTGTGTTTAATTCTCAAAAAAGGAACACTGTGTTCTTTTTTTTAAAGTTTACTAAAAATGCAATTTCTTTTAAGAAACAGCAGAAACGAAACGAATATAACGTGTAGGAAAAGGCTATATTTTCAGCGCAAGGTTAGAAATCCTAGGCTGGAAAGACGAAAGTTCCCAACGTAAATCGTTTTCGGCATCTAACAAATGAATTACTTTCTTTCGTTTCAATTGCAATTAAACTTGAACAGTATTTCTCTCAAATATACGTCGATGAAAACTTTCACGTAAACTGGGAAATATATCTTAAAAAATATCTTTTTATGACACAAATATCACAGACTCGCGTCCCCCTAGGGAGCACGCCTCCCCCACTTCCACTGTGGAAACCAATGGCCCGTATGGTTATTCCAATTCTTTCTGCCGCCATTCATTCATGCCTTCAATCTTCCTTCTGCCGCCATTCATTCATGCCTTCAATCTTCCTTCTGCCGCCATTCATTCATGCCTTCAATCTTCCTTCTGCCGCCCATTCATTCATGTGTCGTGTTCTGCAGGTTTCACCAATTTTTGTCGTATTTATTTTAGTTTCAACGCAACCTGCACGTTTTATTAGCTGCACCTGTCCTCGTAACACAAATGGCTCGCTCTAACACGTAAGACGGCACTTAGACAGACCATAGCACCAAGCATCAGTTAGCTATCGAATGAGGATCGGAATAGGCAAAACGAGTGGTCTGAGCGACTTGACATGATAATTAACACCAGGCGTGCCGGTTCAAGCAGCTTTGAAAAGACCGTTCTCTTGACCTTTTTACGCACAACCGTAGCAAGGATTTCCACGAATGATGCAACACGAAAAAACTTCCAGGTATTGGTGAACCCATTGACGAAAACAGCTTGTGGATTAAAAGAGCCACAAAGGGCTGCTGAGAATCATGCAAACAAACGGAAGGACCACGGCATGGCAAACCATTCCAATATTTAACACTAGTGTGCCAGGGGCTATCGGGGCATCTCAGAAAGCGCCAAGTATCGAACGATGTTTCGACTGGGCTACAGAAGCGAAAGATCATGTTGCCTGTCTCCTTTTATCCCTCTAATCCACCAGCTGTTTTCGTCCAAAGGATCGCCTATTGCTGGAAGTTTCCTGTGTGTTGTAACAAATTTCGTGGGTTGCAACATTCACGGCTACCCTCGGTACGGTTGTGCGTGAAAAATCTAGGAAGACGGCCAACCTCGGTACGGTTGTGCGAGAAAAGCCCAGGAAGACGGCCAACCTAGGTACGGTTGTGCGTGAAAAGCCTAGGAAAACGGCCAACCTCGGTACGGTTGTGCGTGAAGAGCCCAGGAAGACGGCCAACCTCGGTACAGTTGTGCGTGAAGAGCCCAGAAGACGGCCAACCTCGGCACAGTTGTGCGTGAAAAGCCTAGGATGACGGCCAACCTTGGTACGGTTGTGCGTGAAGAGCCCAAGAATACGGCCGACCTCAGTACGGTTGTGCGTGAAAAGCCCAGGAAGACGGCCAACCTCGGTACGGTTGTGCGTGAAGAGCCCAAGGAGACGGCCAACCTCGGTACGGTTGTGCGTGAAAATCCCAGGAAGACGGCCAACCTCGGTATGGCTGTGCGTGAAGAGCCCAGGAGGACTGCCAACCTCGGTACGGTTGTGCGTGAAGAGATCAGGAAGACGGCCAAACTCGATACGTTTGTGCGTGAAAAGCCCAGGAAGAGGGCCAACCTTGGTACGGTTGTGCGTGAAAAGCCTAGGAAGACGGCCAAACTCGATACGGTTGTGCGTGAAAAGCCCAGGAAGAGGGCCAACCTCGGTACGGTTGTGCGTGAAAAGCCTAGGAAGACGGCCAAACTCGATACGGTTGTGCGTGAAAAGCCCAGGAAGAAGGCCAACCTCGGTACGGTTGTGCGTGAAAAGCCTAGGAAGACGGCTCGAACCTATATGTAAGCGGGATTTCCCGTTCGGTTTCGATATTTAAGCCAAACTGCAGATCGTTGCAGAAATATACATACTGTATAACGAAGGAATAGAATAGAAAAAAATGGAGTTCCAAGTAATTTTTTATCAACTAAAGCTAATCATGCTGGTTGTCCCGGTATTATCTTAGTTCATAATTACAACTGATTTATATTACTCTCTCTATCTTCTACTTTCACTTCTACGTTCTACCTAGCTCCTCACCACTTCATTTTCTCGTCATCTTTTTCATTTTCGTTTCGCCTTTCCACAAGAGAAGAGATTCGCCGTGTCTTGCTCTCTCCGAAAACCTGCGGCGACTCCGTGACCCCCTGTTCTCCTTAATCTCTCCTTTTCCGGTGCTTCTCTGTCGCCGTGAAGAGCAATAAAATCATTACGCAATCTGATTGCCTCCTCCAATCACAATGTACAAGATATAAAATGATAAAAACACTTAGTCAATGTACTAAGTTCGATTGTTTGGAAAATGCTATTTTACACCGCCTCCTAATTTTTATTGCCGTCCTGATAGATAGCATCTTGACGACGCCGTTAAAGATTACCATGCTGATTGAAAAAGAAAGACCTATTGATTCATATTCCTTACTATTCTAGGAAACGGATGAATTCTAATTTTTTCTAAAATCTTCATAACAAGAACGCCTCGCGCTAACTATCTTATCACGTCTAAAATCGTTCAAATCACTATTTTTCCCCATTCCGTTCTTCAATAGAACACTAACTGTTGCTCGACGAGCAGGTCTGCCTACTTTACCCTACAGTCACGTGTTGTATTTCGTGTTGGGGTGAGCCATGCCTGTGACGAGGGCAACTGCACCTAATAAACTGGAATTTCAGTGCAAATACTTAAGCAAGTTGCTTGCATCAATTAGCAGGTCAACCGGGAATTCGTATGTTCTGATGGCCATTTCAATGGAAAATCCATTTTTATAGATCGCTATCGGTGCTGAGACAATTGAACTACAATGAAAGTAGCAATGCTTTGCTGGAATGCGATTACAACAGATTCATTAATAATTTTTACCGGGAATAATAATCCTGTATCACACTGACATTGGAAGAATGACCCAGTAAGCTCAGCAATCGCTGTTCTCATGGACACCCAAAAATTAGTTTTTTACACATCCATTACACACAGAACACATTTTTCATTGACTGCATTGCAACCCAAGAGCAAATAAACTACGTAGTTGTTTTACTTGAAGTTTATCGCAGCTCTGAATGCGTTTTCATCTGCATACAGTGTAACCAAGGTACGTAGTAAAATAAATATCAGGTTTAATTTATACCAGAATTTTATTTCGGCATTTCGAATGTTAATTTTTTAGACACCGACCGTTCAGCATTCCGAAATTACGTGCTGAAAATTGTTAGTTATATCTTTCTGGTGGAATGGCTTCAAGCAAGGATTGATAATAATAATAGCTCTTGACCGGTAGGTCGTAGGTTCGAATCCTGAATACATGCGGTGGTTTTATTGGGTGTCAGACTTTCCTGAAACCAACGATCCTAAATTAGAAAAGGCAACTATTCCTTTTCTTAAATTGAAAACCGGTGGTTGGGGGTTGTGATATGACAAAGATATATCATTTAGTTTCACATCATCGCGAATGTGTCATCAATACTAATTGTGATGTCGCTCCAAATGTCGTGTCACTTCCTTTTTGCTGGAAAGAAATCCAATTTTTTTACTCCTATAAATGTAGCGACAATACACTGAGCTGGACAAACAATGTCCAGGACTTGGGAGTTGTATTTGATTCTGACTTTAACTTTAAAAGGCATATATCCAAATAATTGTACCTTCCGCCTATAGAAGTCTTGAATTCATTATGTGGCTTTCTAAGTGTTTCTCCAATCATCAGACACTCATTCTTTTGAGACTACGGTCAGACCTTTATTAGAGTCTGCTGCGATCATAACACAAATAAATGAATCCATGTTGAAAAATACTATAAATACGTGGCGACAGTAAATAAATAAATACATCGCTCTTAACCACGTTCTAGAAACACACAGCAACCGAAAAATTGTTTTTCAGCCGCCGCTGTGGAATTGAACCAACAGAATTCTCGATATCCAGACGAGTGCGTTACATTTACGCCACGGTGGCCAACAATCCACGGTGCTATGTGTATTTTTAAGTCAGCTTCTGACATCATAAATCATAAGATGGGCTCAGCTACTGAGACGTCTCCATCTGGTGGGCATTAACGGCACTGGCTATATATATATATATATATTATAGCAGTGGGATGTAAGGTCAGGTGATGCGTAACATCACAGCCTCTCCTTGACAAATGTCAACCCCGCCTTCTCGTGGTGCATCCTGTTCCCACTAAAGGGGCTCTGACGACCGCCCATAGCGGTATAACTATACCATCGGGATTAGAGGAAATTCTATCCCACACTCACCAACCCGCTTGGCCAGCGTGGTGAGTTATGGCCAAACCCCTCCAAAATGATTCCACAACTTAAATCTTGGCCCTCAGTCTCCGGCAGCTGGAATGTACCTGGCCAAGGCAGCGGCCAGTGCGACATGAAGGCAGAGGGTGCTAAGAATCCCCGGAGGACCGGACTAGGCTGCCATCTGATGCTGACCTTGGCTACTTACAATGGACGCTCCCTATCTTCTGAATCAAGGCTTCTTGAATTGGAAGAGGAACTACAAAGGATCAAGTGGGACATCGTGGGGCTAAGTGAGGTAAGGAGAAAAGGAGAAGATCTCATCGAACTGAAAAGTGGACATCTCTTCTACTATCGTGGGACAGATACTGGCAGAACTAGTGGTGTTGGATTTATAATAAACAAGAAACTGAAGGATAAAGTTGTAGAAGTTGAAAGTTCCTCTGACAGAGCTGCACGACTTGTTATCCAACTCTCGAAAAGATACCAGGCTCAGATTATTCAAACTTATGCACCCACCACAAGTCATCCTGAAGAAGAAATTGAAGAATTTTATGAGGAAATTTGTCATCTAAATAATAAAGGTAAGCAGCACTTGAAAATAATTATGGGAGATTTCAATGCAAAAATAGGGCAACGGCAACAGAATGAAACTTCAGTAGGTAAATTCGGTCATGGCAACAGAAACCAGCGTGGAAATACTCTCGTTGAGTTTGCAGAGGCAGAAGGGTTTTTCATCTTGAACTCCTTCTTCAAGAAAAAGCCACGCAGGAAATGGACATGGAGACATCCAAATGGGACGACAAGTGAAATTGATTTTATTATGTGTAACAAAAAATTCGTCATAGAAGACTGCAGTGTGCTAAACAAGTTCAACACAGGTAGTGACCATAGATTGGTGAGATGTAAGATGCACCTCAACACTAAACTTGAACGTGGCAAGCTCATAAAACAAACAAAATCTATTGACATAACCAACCTTAAAAAACACCATAATACCTTCAAGTTAGAACTGAAGAACAGGTTCTCTGCTTTAGAAGGCCTAACATCGGAAGAAGTGGACATCTCTGAAGTTAACAGAAAAGTAACCAAAGCTCTTATGGAAACAGCAACAAAATTAGCTGGGTCTAAGAACAAGTTGCATGTGAACAAATTATCAGGAAAAACCAAAATGTTGATGCAAAAAAGAAGAGAGATGAGGACAACTAAAGAAGATGTGACTTCCAAAGTGGAATATATAGAGCTATGCAAGACAGTAAGAAAAAGTATCACTGAAGACGTAAGGAAATTCAACTGTGAACTAGTGAGGAAAGCAATTGAAAACAACCAAAGCCTAAAGATAGCAAAGGGACATCTCAGTAAGGGAAGAAAACAGATTATGGCACTGAGAAAAGAAGATGGTTCTGTAACAAGAAATAGAGGCGAAATTTTGACAAGAGTGAAAGATTTCTACTCCAAATTATATGAAAGGGATGATATATGCACTCCAGACATCATGAAAGATACCAGTACCAGAGTTCCTCCAGTCCTTCCAGCAGAAGTTGCACATGCAATCAAGAACATGAAGCGAGGAAAAGCTACAGGAGAAGATGGAATTACTGTAGACATCATACAAGAAGCAAGTGGAGAAATCGAAACAGTACTCGCCCAAATTTTCACTCGATGCCTTAATGAAGGAAAGATTCCTGAGGATTGGAACACCGCTACAATGATCCTGCTACATAAGAAAGGTGACATTGAGGATCTCGGAAACTACAGACCTATCAGCCTCCTATCAGTAGTTTATAAAATCTTCACTAAAGTTCTTTCACACCGCTTGAAGGTAACACTGGACATGGCTCAACCGAGAGAACAAGCTGGATTCAGGAGTGGCTACAGCACAATAGATCATATCCACGTGCTGAGAGAACTAATTGAAAGAGCGAGGGAATATGAACTTCCATTGTGCATGGCTTTTATCGATTATGAAAAAGCCTTTGATTCGGTGAAACCATCAGCAGTTACAATGGCTCTGAAAACCTGCGGTATTGAAGATGCATACATTAATATTATTAATAACATCTATGAAAATGCAAGTGCAAAGATTAGGCTGTTTGAAAATACAACACACGTAAAAATTGGAAAGGGAGTGAGACAGGGTGACACCATATCTCCGAAGCTCTTTAATGCCACATTGGAGGGTGTTTTTCAGTCGCTGAGCTGGGAAAACAAGGGGATAAAGATTAATGGAGATTATCTAACCCACCTTCGTTTTGCTGATGACGTAGTCATTTTTGCAACTACCCCATCAGAGCTGCAGAGTATGATCCAGGAACTTGCTGACAAGAGTAAAGAAGTGGGATTAAAAATGAACTTTCAGAAGACAAAAGTGATGTTCAATGCTTTTGCAAGAAATGAAGATTTATCGATTGATGGAGAAAAGCTGGAGATAACAGACACGTACGTTTATCTTGGACAGCAGATATCAAGTGAGGGTCACATTGATGAAGAAATTAATCGGCGTACAAAACTTGCCTGGAGAGCTTTTGGAAGAAACAGCATAATTTTCAAGAGCAATATGCCATTATTTCTTAAAAGAAAAGTGTTTGATCAATGCATCCTTCCAGTGCTTACGTATGGTGCAGAGACGTGGACCTTAACTAAAAGAGACATACAAAGGCTGCAGACAACTCAAAGCAGCATGGAGAGGTGCATGCTTGGTGTAACCAGGAGAGATAAGAAGAGGAACTCGTGGATCCGAAAAATGACAAGAGTGGAAGACATCATGATCAGAGTTAAATCCCTGAAATGGCAATGGGCTGGACATACTGCCAGAAGGACAGATCATCGATGGACAGCCGAAATTTTAGATTGGATTCCAAGGGACAGGAAAAGACCCAGAAGAAGACCACATGGGAGATGGGTGGATGAAATTCGAAAGTATGCAGGGGTGACATGGAGGAGACTGGCACAAGACAGACCGTTGTGGAGGAAACTTGGGGAGACCTTCGTCCAGCAGTGGATTGATAATGGTTGACAATGATGATGATGATGATTATAGCAGTTAAATTCAAAGGGCGAGATCCAAGTTGAAAATACTCCAAATACGTGGCGACAGTAAATAAATAAATACATCGCTCTTACCCACGTTCTAGAAACACACAGCAACCGAAAAATGCCCACCAGATCGAGATGTCTCAGTAGCTGAGTCCATCTTACGGATTTATGATGTCAGAAGCTGGCTTAAAAATACACATAGCACCGTGGATTGTTGGCCACCGTGGCGTAAATGTAACGCACTCGGCTAGATATCGAGAGTTCTGTTGGTTCAATTCCACAGCGGCGGCTGAAAAACAATTTTTCGGTTGCTGTGTGTTTCTAGAACGTTGTTAAGAGCGATGTATTTATTTATTTAAATGAATCCATATCACAAACAAACGAATTCGAGAAAGTACAGATAAAAATAATACATATATACACCGATTAAGTTTCCACGAGCAACAATCGCCGAGGACAAAATGTGAAGCATTTGTTGTGCCATTTTGCAGGCCTGAAGCTGAAAAACTTCTGCGCTATGCAAAATGTATATACTTCACAACTCATCGTCTGGATATCTTAAACGTAAGTCATGATTTTTTCGTAAAGCATGTTTAGCAAGATTGTTTAACATTGTTGTGTATTCAAAGTAATAATTAGAATCTCTGTAACTAGATATAATGTCTGGTTTTTCTTTTGTTTGAAGGTTTAACGACCACCGTGAGCATCTCAATGGACTATAAGCAGTCGCCCGTCCATAATTTAGGGCAACTGGTTCCAGGAAAGGGAGAGAGCCAGTGCCATAAGACAAACACAACATCCATGCCACACCGGGTTTTCGAACCTGGACCCCTCCCAGACGAATGATCAGAAGCCATCGCTTAGACCACTGCGCCAACGGGGCAGCGTACATACTGTCTGTAGCGATGTGCTTATAAGTAAGTAAATAAAAGCCCACGTTTCCTCGTGGCCACCTAAGCTAATACACTCAGACTTCTGTGTTTTCCAAATTCGAATCGAAATTAAAAAAAAAAAAAAAAAAAAATGATAGTACTCAAGATATCAATCACGATAGCTCAGTTAACGTCACAAGTTGTATGCATGATACGATCAGTGAAGTAACCTTAGGTACGTTACTTCCAAATGAATCACAGGCATATTGTTTCTCGCTCTTGTGTGTGCGTGTGTGGAACTTTTTGTCACCTCAAACTAAAATAACATACGCATGAGTGTGTACCTGGCGTGATTAATTCGAACGATCCAGCTTTTAAGTTTCCTAGTAAAATTAAGAAATATATAACAATAAAAAAAAGAGAAGAAATTAACACGCGTTACTATTCTAAACACCATTGTTCCAAGCTGTCGAAACAACGTGGGGGCGGAGAAGGGGGGAGCAGTCGGTCTTAGGGTGGGCGTAAATAGGGCAAAGAAAATCGAGCTGGAATTTCATCTCGCCCCCTCCCTCTCCCCCTCCTTCCTCCACTCTTCTTCATGAGCTATATGGCTTGATAATATGGAAAACCCATCGTCGGCGGCATTCGGCCCCGCGGGGCATCTAAGAAACGCGACAGCCAATTAAGCCCACGTGCGACGGGTGATACCCGACGCAGTTATTCCGAGGCGGGCGGGCTGGTAAGCGAGCGACGTTAATGACTGAAAAGGCTATCAAAATTCAAGTGCATTCATTGGCCCTCTGAGTAACAATGTAAAATTGCCGCCGCCATGGATTCATTGAACCTCGGCTTGGTAATGATGGAGGCACAGAAAAGACTGACGGGGGATCGACACAATCGGGTGGAAAATTTCTGCTGCGATTGTGGCCTGCGTGCTGCACCGAAATCTGTCGAGGAGGGAAAAATAATAATGATAATAATAAAATACATAAAAAAAAAAAAATTTCACCGCAGACTGCGTGCTTTCTGTGAGGTTAAATACGATCTTAATTTTTTTAAACTCAAGCACATTACCATATAGAGCCGCAGGTATTTTTGCATTCAATGGTTGGTACCTAAGCCTCATTCCCGGTACACAATTAATAATAAACTCTTTAATTTACATATCACCACGGAAAATACTAACTTTACCGTACAACGTTCACCAAAAGAATTCCAGAATGAAATGGTATGTTGATATATGAATTCAAAATTGAGATGTAAGTAAAATATTAAGGTGGTACAGAGCTAAATCCTTCAACGCGATATTCAGGAAAATGTCGAAACATGTGCGCTTTGTAAACTTAGTAGTGCATTCCTTAAGAGAGCTGGATATCAAACATGGTGGCTGATTCCAGTGTGACCTACATTCGAATAGATTTTTAAGTTCTTCGCTTGCTCTTAAAATTCATTTTATTTCCTGCTCCTTTTCTTCATGTCCAATTGGTGTTCACGGAATTTTTTAACTTTCTAGTCCTTGTCCTCAGTAAGAGTACCAACTCTTCCTTTATCTGTTGCTCCTAATGTTATGTCTCTAATGTTTTCAGTTTTAAAGCCATATTATGAACGTATGCCATGCTTTACAGGGAATCATTCACTTAAAGATAATTTCACTGAAAATCTGTTAGCCGAAAATCACTAGACCAAAAGGTACATTTCACTGAAAGGTCACTTGATCGGAATATTTATTTTACCGAAGGATCACTTTATCGAAAGGTACGTTTCACCAGGAAGTCGTTTCACCTAAAAGTTCCTTTCACTGAAAGATCATTTCACCGAATCGTCAGTTTATCGAAAACTTTGGATAGGATCTGTTGAAGTGTGGTGAAGGTTCGGAAAATTGACTGCCAAAACGCCAGAGGACTCTATAAAAATTGCACTTTTGATTTCTCAGTGTCCACACTTCCTCGGAGATCTTCTGACCTCTAACATTAATTTTATGGGTCAAGGTCCAGGGCCTTATAATTAGCGTTTTGCACTTGAGTTAAAGTGCAACATTATTAATGAAACTTGGTCTATAAACCTTATAAATATGCGAGATCAGCGGATTGAAATTCAATAAAAAGGCTCAGGCCTGGGGCCTTGTAATAGCGATTTAGGCATGAGCAAAAGTGCAACATTATTAACTTGTTATGCAAACCTTATTAAAAAAAAAGCACGGCGAATCAAATTTTGCTAGAAAAGCATAGGCCAAAGGCCTTATAATTAATGTTACGGGTCAGCAGACAGACCTATGGAGATGTAGACACGGAAAAATCAAAAGTGTAACTTCTATACGACTCCCTAACAATTTGGTGTTCAGTTTACCGAGCCTGGACTTCAACAGATCCTGTAATAAAATCTAAATTTTCGATAAATTGAACCTTCGGTGAAGTGTGAAGTGATCTTTCAATAAAATGAACCTTTAGGTGAAATAGCCCTTTGGTGAAATGTATCAAGTTATCCTTCATAAAAAATGAACGTTTCGATCAGGTGAACCTTCGGTAAAGCGATCATTTCGGTAAAGTGATTTTAGGTCAAGTGAGCCTTCGGTGAAGTATTCGCCTGGCAAATGAACTATACTCTACTGTAGATGGGTTGTCTCACTTTAGCTCAATATTTCAAATTCATCGGGCACTGAATTCAATTTATTTTCATTCTGAAATCTATTTTAACCTTCCTCTACTCGACGCAATTTTTGGTACCTGAATTTTGTCTTTCTCTGCCATTGCCAGGACTCTTGGCTTTTTTCTTGTTCGTTCTTCCATTGTTTAGCGAGAATACTATAGCACTCATAATTGCCACTCTGTTTCAAGACAACGGCGAACCTCCTATGGTAGCCAAATTGTCGTAAATTCTCTGCCACTGCATCTGTTTAAGCATTCTGCTCTCACAATTTATGCCAACTTGTGTCCTTTGAACGTAAAAATTTTCATTCTGAAAAGAATGTTGAAAAATTACAAGAAAATATTAACAACTATATAAAATATTAACAACTGATAGCTAATGATGAATGATCATGGGGTGGCGCAGTGGTCTAAGCGATAGGTTTTGTTCCTTCGCCCAACGGAGGGGTCTGGGTTTGAATCCCGGTAAGGCATGGATGTCTGTGTTTGCCTTTCGGCACTGGCTCTCTCTGTTATTTGCAAATCTGGCATACTGTATCACATTGCTTAATATTCGTACCCTGTGACGCACAATACTATATTTGTCTGAATTCGAGATGTATGTAGTGTTAACCTCAACCAATGTATGAATTCAAGTTGTATGTGTTACCAGGGACCAATAAATAATTAAAAAAAAAAAAAAAAAAAAAAAAAAGGATCATGAACACACAGGATTTACAGGAGATCTCAACTGAACTACAACTTTGAGTTCAGTTTTGGAATCTTATCATGGGGGTTAACAACTTGGATTTCAAATTTCTTAAACTGAAATAGTAAAAGAAATTCCAATTTCTCTATTCCCACATCTTCATGTACGCCATGCTTTTTTTTTCTTTTTTATCCTCTAAATTTAATTCTAATTCTTCATTTGTGTTGCTCTATCACTGTTAAAACTTTTGTGGCAGGTTGCACCAAAAGTGGTGCTACACCAGCTGCATCACTATCTAAGAAAGATACACTGTTGTGTGGTGCAAATGAAAACCAAAAACATGATGCAACTTTATACCACGTTACATGGTTGCACCATGGTTACAGTATGTTACGGTACATGGTTGCACCATGTTGTTTGCACTACACAATGGTGAATCATTTTGCAGAAAGTGGTGCATCTGGTGCAAGATACCTCAAAATTTTTAACAGTCCATAATTAATTCTCAGTGTGCGTGTGTCTACGTCATACTTATACTGAACAGCCAAAACATTATGACCAGCGCGTCATTATACAAATCGAAGCAACTGCAGCTAAACAACGACGGCGCGTGGAGGTTATGGAATGGTATAAATGACACTTGATATTGAGATCTGTTAATGAGTGTTATTCTTGTTCTTCTGACGGGAAAAGCAGCGGACTTAAGCGAGTACGACAAAGGTCAAATTGTATCGACCAGAAGACTGGGTCAGAGCATTTCCGAGACGGCAAGGCTTGAGTGATGCTCCCGATTAGCAGTAGTTAGTACCTTCAAAAAGTGGTCCGAGGAGGAGAAACACAAATCGCCGGTAAGGTGTGGCCTGACCGCAGCTCATCGATGCTAGAGGTGAGCAAAGGCTATCCCGTATGGTACGAGCCAACAGAAGGGATACTGTGGCGCAACTCGCCGGTAATTTGAATGCTGGTGACGAGAGTAATGTGTCACAACACACAGTACATCGAACCCTGCTGAAAATGGGGATGCGCAGCCCCAGGCCGCTTCCAGTGACGATGAACCGAGGTTCTCAGTTCACCGTCGGAAGTGTCTACAATGGAAACGCGAGGATCAAAATTGAACTTTGAATGATTAGAATAACGTCGTGTAGTCCGATGAGTCTCGTTTCCTGTTGCACCATATGGACACCTGGAGAATTGTTGCGTTGTTTCACCTGGAGAATTGTTGGCGCCAGGATGCATCGTGGGACGAAAACAAACCGGAGAAGAAAGTGTAATGCTTTGGGCAACGTTCTGCTGGGAAACTCTGGGTACAGCCATTCATGTGCAGGAAGCTAGGACGTCTACCACCTACCTAAACATCATTGCAGACCAGGTACATCCTTTCATGGCAACGGTATTCCTCTAGTAGTGCCTTCTTTCAGAAGAATAATGTTCCACGCCCCACTGCGCGGATTGTAGGAGAATGGTTCGCGGAACATGAGGAAGACTTCCGGGTATTGCCTTGGCCTCCAAATTCCCCAGACATGAATCTAACCGAGCATCTGTGTTTTGTGTTGGAACAGCAAATCCGATCTGCGCCGGCTCAATCACGTAACTTACCAAGATTTAAAGGATCTGCTGGTTACGTGTTGGTATGAGATACTACAAGACACCTTTAGAAATGTTGTAGCGTCTACGGCTCGACAGGTTACGCAAGTGGTCATAATGTTTTGGCTCTTCGGTGTGCGTGCGTTGTTGGGTGTGTCTGTGTGTGTATGTGTGTGCTTCCTTCACTCACTTATTCATGCACATTGGAGAACAAATGCTGTCTACAACAATTTCCGACTGCCCCTTATCACTCTACCTACCTTCTGACGCTATGAGATTTTTCCAACAAGAGAAACCTAAAGGTTCATTACAAAATATCGAAACAGGATATTGAAAATATGCAATACTGTATTTGTAGGCATAAGGGTTGGTGGTTAGCTCCCCTTCACAGCAGGTTCCTTCGGTATTCACAAACTAATTCTGTTATTATTATTATTATTATTATTATTATTTTGATTGGAGGGGTAACGACCACCGTGAGCAACTCAATGGGCGATAAGCAGGCGCCCGTCCCTATAGGGTCACTGATTCGAGGGAAGGGAGAGAGCCAGTGCCGTAAGATAAACACAACATCCATGCCTCACGGGATTCGAACCCGGACCCCTTTCGGACGAATGATCAGAGGCCATCGCTTAGACCACTGCGCCACCGGGGCGGCATTTTTAGCACGTATTTTGTATTTTTTACAAAAGATCGTGCTTCTGTTATCGGTTTGTCCATCCGTCCGTCTGTACCCACGATATCTCTGCAACTGTTAGTCCGATTTGAAAAATTCTTTTTGCAGTGAAAAGCTTAAAATATGCAAATGATGATCCTTCATATCGTTTTTTTTTTTTACGATGTACAATTTCGCCGGTAGAGGGCGTGAATGCAGATGATGTCGAATTCAAAAATACGTTTTATTCCACATATTTGCTTCCAAATCTCCGATTTGAAAAATTCTTTCTGCACCGCATACAGCTTCTGATGGGAAATCGTTTGCACATATTTTCTGATATTTGTAAGAAATGGTTTGGCCACCAGGTGGCGTAAATCTTAATTTCCGCTTCTGTTGTATTTGCAGCAAAATATGAGCTTCTAAAATCTCGATTGATAAAAAAGTCGTTTGTTGACCGATATTACTCATGTCGACAAACCATTTAGGAAAATTTTCTTCTTGAAAAAAATGCATGGTTCCTACGCCAGGGGCGTAGATGTATATCTTATTTTTGTCAATATCTCTACTTCTAAGAGTACGATTTGAAAAATTCCTTCTTTGTTGGATAGTGTATCCGATGCGAAATGTTTTTCCTATAAACTCAAAGTTTTCAAGTAAAGCATAGACTTTCCGCTAGGGGGCACAAAGGTAAATTGCGTTTTCTGCGTTATTTCTGCTCCTAAAGCTCTGATTTGAAAAATTCTTCCTGTATCGCATACAAGACCTGATGGAAAATATTTCTCACGTAATTTCTAATGTTTGGTAAAGAATCGTTTAGCCACCAGGGGTCATAAGTGTTAATTTCTGCTTCTGAAGTATTTGTTGCAAAATCTGGGCTCCTAAAAACTCGACTAATTTTTTTTCTTCGACCGATACCACTCATATGGATAAACCTTTTGAGAATACTTTCTTCCTAAAATCATGCATAATTCTCCCACCAGGGGACGTAAAGTCACATCTTATTTTTGTCGATATTTCTGTTTCTAAGAGTTCGTAAGCTCACGATTCCATTTACAGCAATATCTGAGGGATCAGAAACCCGATTGAAAATCTTCTTTCTTTGGTCAGATCTATTGTTTTCCATACCGGTTCCATTGACTTTGAATAGCTTTGATAAATTTAATTTGCGTCAGAACGGATTCAAAAGACGTCCTTATTACACCCGAAAATTCGGTGTCATCTTTCTTGTTGTATTATTCATTTCAGAGATGAATCAAGACCACACTTCCAACCCAATTTTCGGAATCGCCGTCAACTGATACCTCGCATTTAAGCTTGGCAGCTGCAATGAAATAAAATATTTATTTTACCTTTAAAGGTATTTTTCTTTTAACTTCAAGGGACAGGAAAACGTCACATGTGAGTTGGAATGTTGCTAAAAAAAGGGGGGGGACCAAAAGCACAAGCTAGACCAAGTGAGAAATCTCACGTACTCAGATGACAAGACTTCATTCCCAAATCGGTTAAAGTGACCTGATATGAGCTGTAAGAATTTCACGCATTTTCATTCATTTCACGAACTGCCTGTCTTGTTAATTTGCACTAAAATATGCACATGAATGCGATTCATTGCTCAATTAGCTGACGGAAGTGCAGAACGCTTGTTACTAACGGAATTCCTCTCCATTTAAAACAACGGAGACACTGAGAAACTTCAGCACGTCTCCGTACTTTGCCAAAACTAGCTGCCACAGCTGATGAAGTTCGATAGCTAATTTTTTTCTTTCTTTGCTTTTTTTCTTCTTTTAGCATCATCTGATAAAATTTGACAAGTTAGTTCCATTTTTTTTTTGGCATCAACTTACGTTTGACAACTGACGTTGTTTTCTTTCATAAAATTTCATTGGTTGTCCTTATTACAATTACGTATTATAAAGTCCTTTTTATAAACAAGCCAATTGCATTCGATTGGAGTTTGGCCAACTAACCCACTGTGCAGCATACGCAGTTCTACGCCAAACACCCACCGAGGTTCGGAAGTCATGTTAAGCCGTTGGTCTCGGACTTCTCATCATAAACAGATGTAACCTCTTCGCTTGTGGCTTCGGCAGGAGTATAACACAAGTAGTATACCCATGGTATACGTCAAATAATAGCCGTGGCTCAAAATTCACGTCAAGCCGTTTTAAAGTAGACCCCGCGTAACTGCATTCGATGCATAAAATCCGCTACAAAACTTAAAAAATGTGCTCCGTCGTACAGCAGTTCGAATCAGGAAAGAAAATACTTTCGACCAGTCGTTTCGGCATACCAGAGACGCGTAGATACACTCGTTTGTCTTTTGCTAACAAAAGAAAATTTTGTTTTATAAAACGCATATTTGTTTCTTACAAGGAAGGACTCGGTTTGTAGGCACAGTTATTTGGTCAATGAGGTATTGATTCCCAAACAGATGATGCGAGAATTATATACTTGGCAGCAGTATTAGAACATGAAGATAATTCTTAAAAATCATAGTACATATTTGGAGATTTTGTGTATTAAATCACAGTAAGCGAGTTGATGATAGAACTTCTATGACTGACTAAACAGAACTTCTCTGTTTCGTCAGTCATACGGGAAACAATGTTTGAGAAAAACTCAGATACAGGTTTACCAAAGCGTCGAGTACATTCAGTTTTTTGTCACCGTTACTCACACGGAATTATTTTCTGTGGGGCTCTTACGCGTAATACCCTTCCGCCTGAATTCTTCTTTTCTTTTAAACGAGAAACTAATGATAAAATATACAGCAAATAGGGCATTCCGCCATAACCAGTTTCTGTTTGTTGATTTAAAAAATGTAACTGATTCAGAGCAGTTTATCTGCGCTTGATTTAAATAGTTGACAGTTAAAACTTTTTCGAAATACATAATAAAGTATGAGAAATTCCCATTATGCTTTCTATTGTCTTTCGATGTCACTGATACCATCAAGTAAGGGCCACATCGATAGAGAAATCGACAGACTTATAAAATTAGGGTTGGAGAGCATTTGGAAGAAACAGAATGATCTTCAAGAGCAATTCACAGTTATGTTTCAAGAGAAAAGTGCTTACTCAATGCGTACTTTCAGTTCTTACTTATGCTTCAGAGACATGATGCGACGTACTACAGAGGTGAAGCCCATGTCAATCTGCAGTGATAAATTCCGTCGGTGTAGTTTAGTCGGTAGAACAACTGGCTCCGGAGCGAGGAGGCGTGGTTTCTAATCCGACCACCGGCAAATTTGTGTTTTCACAAAGGATCTTAACTACAAAAGACATACAGAGGTTTGTGGACAAATTAAAGAAGCATGGAGAGATACCTGCATGCTTGTTGTAACCAAGAAATATAGCAAAAAGAACTCATGGATCAGCAAAATGACAAGAGTTGAGGAGACGAAAGCAGAGACCCTCAAGTGGCAATGTGATGGTCATATTGCTAGAACTCACGACTGTTGGACAGCTTATACTAGACTAGATACAAAGAGACAGAAAAAAAAAAAAAAACCCAGAAGGAAACCACGTTGAAGATGGGTGGATGACATTCGAAACCATTTCGGAGCGACATGGGAGATAACTAACTTGCTCACGACAGAGAGTTGTGGATAAGACTTAGAGAGATCTCCATCCAGCAGTGGATTGGGAATGGGTGACAAAGTATAAATTCCAAGATTTCGATATGGCGTGAAAAAATGAGACAAAGTGCTGTTTTCTTTATAACATTAAGAAGTTTTAGGGCTGATTCTGATTTATTATACTGGAAACGTTGAAGATGTGTTGACGAAAGGCGTGGATTATTTCGAAAAAGAAGTACTTGCTCTTTGAGGCAACTTTCGCTATGGACGAAATACAATAATGCGAAGATAAAGTGGAGGAAATGGGAGGAAAATGTACCGTTAGTAAAGTCCTTTCGGAAAACCGTGTCGTGCTAATTATAAACAATTATTTAATAATTTATAAAAATATTTTTTTTTTTTTTTTTTTTTTTTTTTTTTTTTGCCACTGGGAAGCATTTGAGTCAACTGCGGGGAGTCCTGTGACTGCAATGCCGACAGAACGCGCTGACATTTGTATTCACATCGGACAGTACTTTCGGAATTCTTCTTTCATTTTATTCAACAATACATATTTTATGAGTGTGACGTGGAACATTATAACAAGACAGCCCCACATCTTGCAGTTCTGAAATTTAGGTCGCTTTTTTCTATTCTCTCTTTCTGTCCTTTTCAGAGAAGTCATTTGCGATTTTATCTTCCTCGGCCCCGTTTAAACAGCGCGTGTCTTCACGTATGCTTTTATTGTCCGGGAAATGTAAAAACATATTTTTGAGTGTTTTTCTTCATGAACGGAAGCATACGGACAGCAACAACGCAGACAGTAATTTGTTTCCAAAGCAGCAATGACACTGCTGCACCTTCGCAAGCAAAACTGTCCTTTTCTTCTTTTGAATAAGCTGGACTTTTACGCAGCACTAGTTTCTGATATTCTGTAGTAGCTCACCGCATCACTTTTAGGAAGAAATTGTGTAGACACTGAAAGGACATTTGGGGGGGGGGGGGCTTTGGATAAGAGTTATTCAGTGATCAACCACACACATGCGTTTATGTGTTTGGTCACTGAGAAGAAAACGCTGAAAAAATTTCCAAGTTCAGAAAAGCGACACCTCGATTATAAATTAAGGGCGTCTGCCAGAGGCGCTGACCTCACCAAATTATTGAGGGCGCAGGCGTGAAGAGATATGACGTGGGAGGAGCACGTCTGTTCCTTTGTCAGGAGGAAAATAAAAATTAAAAGGGGGAGGGGGCGAGCAAAATGATAAACTAGGAGATTCGACGCATATTTTGAAACGCAATTGTAATTGCTCATCAGCAAATAAACGGGGAAATAGAAATATCTGAATATTAATATTTTTAAAAATGAAATTCAGCCTGCGGTTTTATAAAAATATCCAGAGAGATTTTGTTTCCAAACGTTTATCAAAAATATGAAAAATTAGCCCTGTTACTCAAACAAAGAACAAGAAGCGCAAAAAACAAATAGATACATAAAGGCGCTAGAGATTATACGTTTCTGTATTTTTATTAATTTTATTTTTCATAATTGTTTTAAACATCACAAGAACATGTAGAACAAAATACGGGGCTGACAATCAAGTTTCTTGTCGAATAAGCATTGCTTTATATGGGGGAAAAGTTTACTTATTTGTTATTTATAATTTTTTTCGAAAATAAATCGCTTTGGCCTTATAAGTTGGAGCTTGGTCCACTTTATGAAGCAAAAGCGATTGTTTAATTAAACAGGACCAAATATATTGCGTGGACACTGCCCCCTTAGTAAAATTATTACGGGGGCAAGATTCACCTTGCCCAACTATAGTCGGCGTCTATAGTTTGTTACATTTCTGTGTTGAACATTCAATTTCGTATCATAATAAGCTTTAAAATGTTATGGTTATTCTAAGTTAGAGGGCGGAAAAAAGTAAATGTCATGAATCAGTGCCTTGTTGAATCAAGGAGCATTAAAAGCGCATAGCACTTAACAAAATGGAAAATAGAAAACAATAAATGCAAAAAAAATTATCAACACGGTAGTTGAGCGTTCTGAGGCGCTGGCTGGTGACCATTCGTTAGAGATAGGCCCGGGTTCAAGCCCTGGGTGAGGAATGGTAGGTGTTTTTGTCTGGAAGCGCTGGCTTTTTTCGTTTTCTGGAACCAATGGCCTCTCTGAACTTTTTCCGTTTTCTGGAACAATGGCCTCTCTGAGCTTTTTCCGTTTTCTAGAAACAATGGCCTCTCTGGGCCTTTTCCGTTTCCTGGAACCAATGGCCTCTCTGGGCTTTTCCCGTTTTCTGCAACCAATGGCCTCTCTGGGCTTTTTTCGTTTTCTGGAACAAATGGTCTCTCTGGGCTTTTCCCGTTTTCTGCAACCAATGGCCTCTCTGGGCTTTTTTCGTTTTCTGTATCCAATGGCCTCTCTGGGCTTTTTCAGTTTTTCTGGAACCAATGGCCTCTCTGGGCTTTTTCAGTTTTACTGGAACCAATGGCCTCTCTGGGCTTTTTCTGTTTTTCTGGAACCAATGGCCTCTCTGGGCTTTTTCCGTTTTTCTGGAACCAATGGCCTCTCTGGGCTTTTTCCGTTTTCTGGAACCAATGGCCTCTTACAGTTACTCATGGTGGCCGTTAAACAAAGGGGAAAAAATGAGTTGAACATTCAATTGCACACTGTAAAAAAATTCTGAAATTAACGAACTACTTTCCGTCATTTCTTTGGTGAATTAACAAAACAAATTTCTGGTACAACTCTTTCCGTGAAATGACGGCAAGAAACCTGAATTTCACGGTTTTTTCGTACCACGGGAAAATTTTGAATTTTCAGAAACCCTTCCGCAGTTTCTTTTTTATATTGACGATAAACTACCGCTTTAGAGATATGTTAACAGAAAATTCTGGATTTTCAGAAACCTTTCCGCAATTCCTTTCGTATATTAACGGAAAAACTTCGTTTTCACTTTTTCCGTTTCTGCATGAGAAATTGCCGGTAATAAGAGCGATTGGTGAGAACACTCGAGGTTTGATTAACTGTTAAATTTCAATCGTCTGTCGAATTTTGAAGTTCCGTAGCGAGATCAGATATTGTGGATAGCATATCGCATGAATTTTGTTTATTGTGGCACAGGATATTTCTTCTCCTCTCCCATATTTTGTACACTAGCTATTTAATATTTATATTGTGCTACTGTAAGGAACCAGGTACTTAACTTACTTTACAGATGGTTATACAATGTCTGTGTATCAGTCTTTGGACAACTTCAGACAAAAGCTGTTACAGTTATCAAGAGTAAATTTTATAATTAGAAGCTTTTTTTTTTTTTTTTTTTTGGTGAAAAAGTACTATAAAAAGTACATTTCATCTTTTTTAAAGATAACTGAAAGTCATTGTCAGTTAAAAAAAATAAAGTTGTAAAGCATTTTCTTGCTTCGAAAAATTCCGATGAGAAATACTTAATTTGTGAAAAGTCCTCCAACAGAAAAAAGAAATTATTACAAACCTATTCAGGAAAAAAATAAGCTCCAACAGAAACTAAAATGACTAAATCACTCGTATTAATGACAAAAAAAAAAAAAGTCTACTATCGCGCAATTTGTTTTATGATGTACGTTAGTTGAACTTCTGGGTGTCTGTAGCTCAGTTGTTAAAGACGTGCGTTACATGTTCAAACGGCCCTGGTTCAATCCTGACTGGAGCAGAAGGATGCAGGTTCGTCCATTTTGCGAAATTTCAGTTAAAATACGGAAAATCCTGAAGTGGATTTTTCTAAAATAAACGTAATTTCTGACTACGGAAAATACGGAAGTTAAAATAAACGGGCACTTTTAAGAACGGAAATTTCTGAAAAACACGGATACCTCCCGGCAATTTTGCTGCACGTTATTTTTCAGAAATGTTCCGTGAATTCACACCACTTATTTTTTACATTTAGGAAATTTTCTACATGTGAAAATGCATGTTTCCATACAATAAAATTACTTACCGTGGCACATTTCCAAATTTACCAGCAACATCATCCCAACCCTTTTGCGCCCCCATAGACTGGCGTCCGGAGGCAGCTGCGCCTCAGCTGAATTTTTTAAAAATAGCAACCCATATGAAAATGATTGGAGATTTTATAACTTGGAAAAAGTGTAGCTTTTTTTCATTTTTGTGCTTACAACAACTTTATACCAAACAATTAATCTTTTTCTGTGGTCTGTGCGAAAAAATATATTTGAACACCGTACAGATAAAAAAGGTGTGAAGTGATAATGGATGAATGAATGAACCAGGACTTAACACACATTGTAACACATTGCAGAGGACAAAACAAAACTTTGTTCTCACAGATAATGACAAACTTATTATAGGCGGAGTACAGAAACAATGCGAATAGGATTTCTGGAAAGTTTCAGATTTTGTTTCGCCATGAAGATTTTCATTAAACATGTAGCCTACGAGATACGGGATCCTAGAAAAACTTGTTGTATATAAAAAAGAATTAAGATTCATAGTGTGTTTTTCTATGTTTTATTGAGAAAACAAAATCTGGTGTTATTGGGGCCATTCAAATATGGTTTGTGCGTGAATGCACAGCACATTTCTATTTATTTATTTCCCTTTACTTTATTTTTTCAGGCAGTGAGAGGATGAATGAAAGGAAACTTGGTAATACTCGTAAGTACAGTTGTTTCACAGATGCATCAATGCAAAACGACTCAGCTTGCGTGGGCGAAGGGGATACTGTGTCTTCTTAGTGAGCCGCAAAATTATTTGTGCTTATGAGCAATGCCGGAGTTGGAATCCTAAATTTATCCATCAGAACGAAGGGCAGAACGCCGAGACTCCTGAACTCGTGTGTTAAAAATAACCACAAAGATAAAAAATAACAATATAGAATTTTCTTCAGAAACTCACGGAATATCTTTTTATCACACAATAAATAACACATGTAGTTTTTCAGCTCGAGCTCAAACAAATACGGCTCCATAAAGCCCATCTCTTGCTCAAATAAATAAATAAGGAAGGCGTGTTCTCGTGCAGGGACACATTCTTATGATACCTTCGGTTGGTGGTGCATGTTCAGAGTGCATTTGAATCTTCTTGCAGACCATGTGCATCCCTGCATATTGCATCTTCATCCCAATCGATCAGTTAAAGTTCCTTTAACGGACACCTTTATAATACGGATACCTCTCAATTACAGGGAGTATCTACGGTCCCTGCGGAACAGCATGCGTTATAACGGACATGCCCCCTCCACCCTATATATCTCTCTCTTTCGTGGACTCTGTCCAGACGCGAACATGGATCAGAACATCCCAAATGCATTTTCAAAACCACCCAATTACCGCCAGGTAAACGGTAATACGTATGACTTCACTTCTATGTGTCGGTACGATTTCTTAAACGACAGCGTCGGCGGTGGCTGCATCCTCGCCCAACTGAAAAACATCCCCTCCTCTGTTAATTTCGACGTAACGGAAATCAGTAACGGAATCAGTCAAAACCATTGTTGAAATCTGATTTTCGAATGCTGTCCCATGAAATGACACAACAATAGCTAATTCCATTGTTACTTAACAAATATTTATCAATTTGAACATTATCTCATCACATTTTACATAAATGCAACAATATCTCATTGCGATCGGCGTAAATTACGAGAACCTCAAGCTAAATGTGATAAAAGCCATTACAAAAATGCGTTTTTGATGCCATGAAAACGATGCGACGTAGCGAAATCTGGCTTTCTCTCGACCCCCCCCAAGAGGAGCGAGGGGAGGGGTACCTGCTATTTACGAGAGCGTTAAAATGACGTGTAACACAATGGGTGTAACCGATAGATATCCTACACCAAAAGTTACCAATCGCCTTCACTATCACATTGCGATCCAGCTTTCCTTCTATCTTGAGGTCAGATATTAGCTTGCGCATGCGCAGATGGACTTTCGTAGCTACATCACATTTCATCGGTGGCAGGTTCGTTTCTTACGTTCGGCTAGATTTGAATAATACATGATGATAAAAATAAGCACTGTTTTTTGAAAAATTAAACAGTCGAAATGCTTACTATTATTGCCAACTTCATAGTTTACCAAATATTTACTTTTAATTACATATCTTCTTTCATTAGCCTTATGACGATAACATTCATTAAGCACCTGTCTAGGAATTATCAAACCTTATTATTTGTTGTTATGATTTAATTCCAATTAATATGTACCGGACTGGGGCTCGGTGCAGTCGTGAGTGACGCGAATAAATGCAATGTGTTGTATGCAAACAAATGTACAGGGTGATTCAAAAAGAAGTATACAGTTTCAACACACTATAAAACAAGAACAATGTAAGATATTTTATGTTACCTATAACAGAACTGTAGGGGAATGTTTCAAGTTTTTTAGAGACAGTCACAGATGTTCTATGTATGCACCTTTAATCACGCGACACACATCGAGCTGGTAATCTATTTTCGCCCAAACGCGTGGCAAGAAATCTGAATTTTGAGAAAGAAGCTGAAAATGTATGGAATCATTTTCAGCTTCTTTCTCATTCTCCAGACAGTGGGTTGTGAAATCTGCACTTCACGACTCACCCTCCGCGTTGATTTTCCCGGGCTTCGTTGAATGGCGGTGCAAACACTATCGACGATTTCTTCCGATACACGCGGTCGTCCGGGACTTTTAAGTTTGCACAAACAGCCCATAGTTTCAAATTTTTATGCCAATCGTAGATAGATTTTCTGGTTGGAGGTTCTTTTCCGAATCGTGATCGAAAATGCCGTTGCACAACAGCGTTTTGCTCAATTCAAGAACACAAAACGCTTTCTCCACTGCAGACGCTGCCATTTTGACCGGCCAGTCACGTGACACGCGCGCTATCGCCTACGTCACTTCTCTCAGTAACGAGACACAAACTTTATGAGTACATCTACCTAACAGTTCGCAGTTGTGGTCCGTGTCTTCAACTGTTACTGTTTTATAGCATCTGGAAACTGTGTACTTCTTTATGAATCACCCTGTATACTCTCGAACAACTCGTTTTATTTCACTCTGATCGGTTAAATTATAATTCGAATACAGCACTAGTTGAAATGTTCGACGCGTGATCCATTACAGTTCGGAATCTGATTCTGGTGCGGGACAGACATCACAGCGCCAAGATCAGTTTTGAGAATTATTCATTTGCTAATTCTCATACACACTGAGAGATGTCAAAAGGTTTCGATACCGGCGAAAAGACGAGAATAACGGCAATTGGCGTGCGTCTGGAACTGAATTTCTGGGAAGCTAGTCATAGAACGTTGCAGAATCTTTCGCGTGACCAAAGAGCTTAATGGATTGGAACCATGAACGCTTGAATTATGCTAATGTTACTTGTGTGCAACAACCCTCCATCACTGTTAAACGGCTTTGACAGCTCTATTAAAAAATACACATGTACCGCAGGGAACCCTCCGTACATTTCTGTAGACCAGTAGCCCATGCTACGATGAGTCGCGTACCGATCCGGATTTAATAAAGAAAGTAAATATAATACTTGTATACTCTCTATATGTAGCGAAAGTGCTGACAAAAATATGTATATTATCTTGCATTGTGTAGAGATAACTCAATATTGAAATCGCATTCTCTTCCACGCAGTTCCTTATTTTTTCAGTTTTTTAATGCTGACTTGTACGAGTACAAGGTACATATAGTTGTAAGATAGTTGAGTGCTATACTTATGGGAAAAACAGTTCTTCAATAACTGTTCCAAGTTCTTTCCAAAAACAAAAACCTTTTTTATTTTTGTAAAGGAAGAATTAAATTAAGGAAGACTTTTCTTTTTGTTGTTTAGTTCCAAGATTTTGCAACCACAAGGAAATACAGAAATTTAAACACCCTTTCATTTAACAGTATGATTTTGTACTTTGCGTACCATTTCTTCTTTATTTTTAAAATAAATTTTTCGATGCGACCAGCTCGATTACATTCCACGTCCCATCCAGGATAGCAAAGATTTAAATGCTGTAACCCACACAAGAGATTGAAGGTTATTGTTACATTTGCTTTCAGTCGCTTTTTTTAACGTCCTTATGACTTTTTTTTTCTTTTTCATTACTGCAGTTAAATATTGGTACATGGTGAAATCCAACTGAAATATTTTCTTTGGTTGAAACAAGACACAAAACTAAGCCAATGAAAAGTCTGCTATGTGTTTCACAGTTTTGTACAAAAACCTCACAGGCACAAAAAGCATAGGTACAGAGGTGAAAACCTGTGTCAAGACTACAAATCTGCAGCGAGACATTCTGTCCGCGTAGCTCAGTTGGGAGAGCGACTTACTCCGGAGTGAGAGGACGCGGATTCGATACTCGTTACGGACAAACTTGTGTTTTCACGGTAGATGACATCACGGCTGGAAATATTGCTAGAAGATGTTGGACAACTGACATATTTGACTGGGTACCAAGGGAAAGCAAAAGATCCCGAAGAAAACCATATTAGAGATGGGTGGACGAGGTTTGAAAGCACGTGGGAGTGACATGGCAGAGAATTGTTAAAGATAGAGAGAAGTGGAAGAGACTTGGGAAGACCTTCATCCTGTAGTGGAATGCGAATGGTTCATGACGATAAACACGTGCCTAAGATGTTAATTGACAACATC
This sequence comes from Macrothele yani, assembly GCA_039090855.1. Classification (NCBI taxonomy): domain Eukaryota; kingdom Metazoa; phylum Arthropoda; class Arachnida; order Araneae; family Macrothelidae; genus Macrothele; species Macrothele yani. Next base: position 74,704,597 of record CM077028.1, on the reverse strand, counting down.
ACACCACCTACTCTATCAAACCAGCTACCACGGAATACAGTCCAGGTACTTTAAGCAAAATAAAATGCGATTTCGATTTAATAAATACGTTTTTCGAATTTAAAAAAATAAAGGCCACTTATGAATGCAAGTCGAAACTATCACGTTTGCATCCTATGAGGGATCTTTTAATACTAGTGAAAGAAAAAATGACATGACACGACACATGCTTTCTTTCCATATCTGAATTTCACGACCCCAGTGACCTTCGGTCTCTAATTTAGAGCCTACTAATTCCAGATAACGGACTCACACGATGAACACACTACCATGACATATGTAGGACTCGAACCCAGCATCGGATCTGAAGATTAGCCAAAAGTCTAACAATTCGGCGATCGGAGCGGCCCCGTGACCTTGTACTGCTAAAGAAGATCCTATTTCCTCAATCCTACATTTGCTCATCAAATTATTATTCTGCGCAGGTGTGTACGTTGTTTTCACGCGTACAAAAAAACTAAAAACTAAAACAAGTTAGTAAAATCATGCAATGCATTGATTATGATACGTTTTCCAACATTCCAGAAATCATTACTCAAGTTATGAGGATAATGGATGTGGAATAAATCTCGTTCCTATGACCTGACTTTTGACCCCATTTCGATGATATTCAACAGAACCGGTAAAGTATACCTCCGGAACAACATGATAAAGTTTTGCCTCAATCGAAGCATTTTTAAGTTATAACGCATAAGGGCGATGGAATGGATCCCGATCCCATTTTCAATAGGGTTCGTCTCCAGGTGGTCCCCTACCACATACTAAAATTTCATTGAAATCGAATCATATTTACGCAAGTTATGACGCAAAAGGGCAATGGAATGGAGCCCGCTCCTATGTCGTGACGTTTGACCCCATTAACCCTATTTTCAATAGGGTTCGTCCCCAGGTGGTCCCCTACCACATACTGAAATTTCATCGAAATCGAACCATTTTTACGCGAGTTATCGTGCGGACAGACGGACCGACAGACGGATAAAACTGGAGCATATACGCTTCTTCAACCTACGGTTGGAAAGCGTAAAAAAGCTAAAAGAAAATGAAATTTCACAGTAAGTAAAGCTTTGAAGAGTGAAAATACAACAGCTGTAAGTTAAAGAAGTCATATCGGATTGGAAAAGCCGTCGTGATTTTTGTAAGATTCCCTATCGAACTTTTCTTTTTTGTGCAAAAATTAGGTTAAACCACGGAAAGCACAAGGCAGAAGAGGCGATCCTGCATAAAAAATGAAACACTTACTACCGAAAGTGTTTCATTTATTTTATCCTTTTGTTTAGAATGCGACTTATATTAGAAAAAAAAGTTTTCATTTTTTCTTCTACTTTTCATTAATTTTCACTTTGTTCCGGTTGATTTCAAAAATTTCCATTTTTCGTCGGCTTCCTTCCGGAAAATATTCCATATAAGTCCTTGGGGGAAGGTGCAATTCGTTGACTGGGCCCGAAATTTCGAATCGTAATATAAGATGGAATGACGACCCTAATTTTGTAAACGGTTTATTTATACAGTATTTCATTGCCTTACTATGGAGTATTCTTACCTACCACTTCGTATACGTCTCATTGGAGTTTGGCTTGGTGAACGACAGCAAGCACAGACGACATTGTTTAATATAAAAATAAATGATTTAATAAAAAGCAGATCTCAAGATAAAATACACTCTTTGCAAAAAAAAAAAAAAAAAAAAAAAATGGAAGTACCACGAGAAAGTCGTGTGACCCTGATGAAACTCCGCACGCATGTATCTCAGGCCCAAATATGCAAATGATTACAAAATAACGACCAATGACAAAATAGTGGACCGCCACAACGCCACAACGTTCATCGAGGAGCGTATATCAAAAGCAAAGCTCAAACGCAGGGACAATTGTGACGGCGGATAGCCGTTTCATTAACCTCCACGGATTGTGAGGATGTCTCGACGTCGGATCCATGCACAATACGAATAGCTGAGCGAGTTTGAGAGAGGATGTATAATTCGGCTGAGGGAGGCCGGTTGGTCAAGTCGCCGTATCACCAGGTATTTAGATCGGTGCGACGCGGCAGTCGGACGATGTTGGGGCCAATATGTCGAGGAGAGCACAACCCAGTGGCACGCGGGCAGTAAACGACCAAACGGAACGACAGAAAGTTATGATCGAGCGATTGTGTGAGCCGCACGAAAAGAACCGAATTCGTCGCTCTCAACCATGTGTAGCCATGTTGCTACAGGTACGGAAGTGGCTATCTGGAACGTTGCCAGACGACTTGCGGCATAGGGACTACATTCGAGGAGTCCACTGCGCCACTTACCGCTAACCAGCGAGCGTCGTCGGCACCAGTTGCTGTGGTCTCGGGCCCGATCAATGTGGGATAGTCCAGCGGCGTCATATTGTCTTCAGTTATGAGTCACGTTCTGCACTGAACGTTGATGATCAGCGCATACGTGTCTGGCTCAGCTTACGGATCCTGCCTTTACAGTGAAAGGCACACCGGGAGTGACTGTAGCGACACGTCGACGACATTCTACGACCTCTTGTGTTGCCATTCCTGTCTCAGCATCACCGAGCTATTTTTCAACAGGATAACGCCAGGCCACACACTGCACGATTCTCCCAGGCCTACCACCGTAATGTGGACACCCTTCCATGGCCAGCCACATTGCCCGACCTCTCACGGATCGAACACGTTTGGGACATGATGAGACGCCACCTACGTCCATCCCGGAATGTCGGCGAACTGGCCAGCAATTTGGACACCATTTGGCATGCTGTACCTCAGGACAGTATCCGTGAAATGTATGCGTCTATGCCACATAATTGCTTGTACCCGAGCTAGAGGTGGCGCTACAACGTACTGACTTGCTCCACTCGTTTATCCGAATAAATGACCCAACTGCTCTGGAATTGCAATAACTTCCTTATGTTGTACGTGTACATTGCACATACCAATTTTCACCTCGATTGGATGATTCCTTCCAGTGCTTCGGTTTTTTTCGTTTTTTCTTTTTTTTTTTCTTTTTGGCAAAGAGTGTATGTATAACGGCATTGTCTTCATTAACTGCATTGGAATTACTAGCTTAGAAAAGAATTCAATACAAATTAAAAGATATTTTGAGTTAACAATCACTTAATTTCCTTTGCAGCTTGATTGCAGTTTGGTTGAAAATTAAAAGTTATTAGGAAACATTTGAACATTACCAACCCCAACCCCATTTCCTACTTGAGTTCTGCCCCTATCCGGACGTGAGAAAGTGTAGGTATGGGTGTGTTATACGATATCAAAGAAGTTTGAACATCACTCCCGAAATATCACGGAAATGTCTGCCTTCCAAGTAACCCAGTTCACTTAGAATACACGCACAAAAAATTAGTGCATGTAAAATACACATGATAACAACCATGCAGACATTGAACAGTTTCGAAGGTATTGACCGGGCACGGGCGGTTCCGCCGCTTATGGGTTAAAAACAATCTTTTTAGTACAATATCTCTATAACAGGCAAGTAAAATTTTTTGCTAACTTCCTATCCGTGCTTCAGAAACTTTCTAACCAGTGCTGAAAAAAAAAAGTTGATATCCGTAACCGCAATGCTGATGCGATTTACTTGTAATTGAACAAAAATCGAACTCGGCCAGCTATTAAAAGGATGTTCTGTGTTCAGAGCCATTGGAACGGAAATAAGAAGAAAATAAATACGCATACACACACATGAAAAGGGGAAAAAAAAATATTCGTAATGTGTAACTGTGTTGCGATGGGAAGTGCCAGACAAAGTTTCCGCTTTGAACACCTGTTAAGCTCAGCGGAGCAGCCATTTTGTCTTTTCTACGGCATTTTTATTCCTATTTAAGCAGCAAGTGATCTGGCCCGATCATCACCATTCAGTTTACCGCTTGATACGCTCAGACAATCACCACAGCCCTCCTATGCTCAGTCTCTCTACCCTCCCCACACACAACAGTCTCTTCGACAAAACCTCGTCGTCTCTGTCGAATTTTTTCATTTTTTTTTTCCACCCAATAGCATCCTCTCCTGGGCACAGTTCAATAGTAATTACCGTACTTCCTGTTTGGCCGACTTCCGGTTCTAATTAAGCGAAGCCGTGGTGTGAGGAGAGTTCGGCCAATCAGCCATTGCCACGACGTCAAACAACTTGTAGTCGCCGACCATGCGTAGGCAGCTTGACCCTTAGACCATTGCCGACGATGATCAACAGGGAGATCACCGGAATTAAAAGAAAAAAAAAAAGTAAAAAAAAAAAAAAAAAAGGAAGAAAATAACAGAATGAAGAAAAATAAACCGATGAATAAACGGGAATATCATGTGTCTAATTAAAAATCGATGAGGAGGTAAAAGTCTCACGTGCTTCCAGTTCTTTGAATGGGTTGACTCAGAGGAATTATTCACTGACATAATTTGCATACTCTTCCTTGCACAGTAAAAAATAAAAGGGAATGAATGGCATTGCCAAGTGCGCGATACACTGTCCAGATGATCTGAGCATCTACGCTCGCTTTCGCGTAATTCCCTATGTGAACAGATAATTTTCAGCCCTCTCGCTGTAGCAGACTACCATTCTTAAACAGAAATGATCACAACACAAAGCCACGTGCTAATCTTACCATTCTTCATGAACGGCAGAATGCCTCTTCTATCATTTTCTTACCACGGTAATAATCTTGACAATCGGCGACAACAGAGCAGAAAGGCACATTAAATTTCCAAACGAGGGTGTGTTTTTTTGACGACTTTGAAAACACTTTTCTTGAAGGAGAAGGGGGGAGAAATAAGAGGTGCCACCGTATTTTTGGGTGCCATGAGAACGATTTTAGGGTCCACGAATATGTCATAATATTAATCCAACGTCTAATGGCACACGAAATCGTGTAACTACAGTGTTACTAGCAATTTATGTGCAATTGAGAACGGGGACCACTAATAGCAAAAAAAAAAAAAAAAAAAAAAAAAAAGGTAAGTCTTTTAGAAGCAGAGAAACGGCAGCACAGGAAAATAAACATTTGTCCTCCTAAAGGAAAAACTGTGTGCTGCCGGTAAAATAAAATATGCTCAAAACGTTAACCATGAAGAAAGCTATTCGATAGAGTTTTCTTGATTGGGCTTACAGAAGCCCATGGGTGCAATATGCGTCTGTGCATCATTAGAAGTGGAAAATGTGAGCAACTGTAAGAAGTTAGTATAATAATGCAATGCATTGATTATGATAAGTTTTCCAACATACTAGAAATCGCGCGCAGACAAACACTCGTCCCTACCCTGACTATTGATTCGTTCAGTATACCTCCGGAACAACATACTAAAGTTTTGTCGCAATAGAAGCATTTTTATAGTTAAGTTATGAGGATAATGGCTGTGGAATGAATCTCGTTCCTGTGCCCTGACCTTTGACCCCATTTCGATGTTATTAAACAGAATTGGTTCAGTATACCTCCGGAACAACATACTAAAGTTTTGTCGCAATAGAAGCATTTTTAGTCAAGTTATGAGGATAATGGCTGTGGAATAAATCTCGCTCCTGTGCCCTGACCTTCGACCCCATTTCGATGATATTCAACAGAACCAGTTCAGTATACCTCCGATACAACATGTTAAAGTTTTGTCGCAATAGAAGGATTGTTACGTTAGTTATGACGCGTAGAGGCTATGGAATGGATCCCGCTCCTATGTCCTGACCTTTGATCTCATTTCGCCCATTTTTAATAGGGTGTGTCCCCATTTCCCCCTACGACATACTAAAATTTCATCGAAATAAAACAATTTTTACGCGAGTTATCGTGCGGACAGACTGACAAAGCTGGAGCATATACGCTTCTTCAACCTATGGTTGGAAAGCGTAAAAAAAGACTAACATCCGACGGAAAAAAGAAAAAAAGGATACTTCAATCGACATTTTAGAAGTTAAAGTACGGCAGCGTTTCCGTCCCATTGCGACGGAACTAATGAAAAGCAGAAAATGTATGCAAAATTCTCCTCAAACAGACGCCATCAGGCATAAAAATAATTTTCTAATCGATTTTTTAAAAGTTGTGGTTAATTATCCGTTAGTACATAAGGTGAGCAAAATGTCCTTCACAGTGAATTGTGAGTAAGCTGATCCAGGTATTAGAGAAAAACGGAATAGAGGATTGACGTGTGTAAGTTCACCCATGGCGCTCATTTATGTTATGCCAATGTTCTTATATAGCTTCTTTATCGACCTGTAAACAGCTTGTTCCTCTCCTTTAAATGTGGAATTTGTTTTTAAATTGTCAAGCCGCTAATGAATACAGCTGCATAATCTGAAAAAGATATGGATAACATAGACTGCACTCGCCTTCATCAGAATCGATATATATGTATGCGGGAGTGACATGGAGGAGACTGGCATAAGACATGACCGTTGTGGAAGAAACTTGGGGAGACCTTCGTCCAACAGTGGATTGATAATGGTTGACAACGATGATGATATATATCGAAGATTATAAGATGGAAAAATAATTTCTGTAGTCCAACTTCTAGAAAGGGAAATATCGTGATACATAGATATTATAGATACACTGTTTTAAAAAAAAAATGTTGTAGGTTGCACCAAAAAGTGGTGCTACACCAGCTGCACCACTTTCTAAATAAAAATACACTGTTGTGTTATGCAAACAAAACCCAACAACACGGTGAAACTTTCCATCGCACCATGGTGCAAGGTTTCACCATGTTGTTGGCTTTTGTTTGCACCACACAATGGCGTATCTTTTCTCAGAAGGTGCTGCAGCTGGTGTAGCACCACTTTTTGGTCAACCTACCACCAAAATTTAACAGTGCAGATAGATACATGATAAGTTAATTAGATCGTCTCTCTTTGCATAATGCGTGATCAAACACGACAGTTTCCCCAAAACATATTACAAAACTATAAAGTTACCCAGTTGGGTCACTTGGGGCTAAATGTTTTGTTTTATTCCAGCAGGAAGGAGAACCGCCGCACGGGAGACTGATGCCGTGAAGTGAACGATAGCGGGCAAGCCACAAATAACAGGGCAGGAAATGGAGTACGGACTTAAAATTCACGAGACTTACGAGAGATAAATCGAGCACCTGTCGAAGAGCTGCAACGGAAGTTTATATGCAGCTGTGGCATTAAAGGAACACACACACACACACACGCACACGCACACACACACACACACGCGCACGCACGCACGCACGCACACACACACACACACACACACACACACACACACACACACACACCATATTTCTAAATTATTGAATATTTGAAGTGAAAAACAAAAGTCAGAGGTTTCTTGTGGACATCATGTGTGCGATTTGCGTTTGTCTCGATTTCTCTGTTATAGAAGACATCATGAAATAATTCTGCAGGACGGATGCCAAACATAAAGTAGAAGTAACCTTGACTAAGATTCACTCCTCCCCACCCATTTTTCAGCTTTTCGTGAGAGATACATTTGTTTTGTTAAGTGACGTCCCTTTGTGTTTGAATTTGTCACACACTAAAAAAGACAAACAGGAAAAATAATGATCAAATACAGGCAAACATTCCAGATATTTATTACATACACAGTCGAGTCACATTATTGTGACCACCTCCTACTTTTAACGTCAACAGCGCGAGTAGCCAATGAAAGAAGGCACGTGTCGTATGCTGGCTTGGAGGGTATATAAAGTACGGTGTTGGGATTCTGAAAACATTTCACTCGTTGTTGTCATGGATAAAAGGAGCGATTTATCAGATTTGCAAAAACGGATGATTATCGGCTTTCGGGCCAAGGGTGGCAGCATTTCTGAAACAGAGCAGTTTATGAACTGTTCGTGTGCTGCAGTGGCTAAAGTGTATCGTGATGGAGAAATGGCACCATCGCGAATAAGAGACGTGGAAACTACGGAGCACCACGTGCCATTGATGTGAGAGGTGAACGTCGGCTGCGAAGGTGCGTGAGGGCCGATCGCCAAGCTAAAGTGGAGTAACTCACTGGCCGAATGAACCAGGGGGCTATCGAAAGTGTGTCTAAAGCGACAGTTTAGCGAACCCTGCCACATATGGGGCTCCGATGCAGATGGATGGTCACTGCACCTATGCTAACGAAGGTACATCGGCAGAAAAGGGTAACATTTGAACGGCAGTATCGGAACTGGACCTCCGCTGATTGGCAAAGGATTGCCTCCTCTGATGAGTCACGTTTTCTACTTCATCGAACGAATGGACGTAGGCATATAAGGCGAGAAACATCGGAGAACAAACACTCTTCAACCATTGCTGGAGGAACACAAATTGGTGGAGGCAGCGTTATGGTCTGGGGAATATTTTCGTGGCATTTCCTGGGTCCACTCATACCTGTGGAAGGCACTATGGACCGAATTCTTTATGAATCCATCCTTGCAGGCCCGGTACATCCATACATGCTAATTGTCTTCCCTGGGGCAGATGGGATCTTCCAGAACGACAATGCGACGCGTCACACAGCTAGAAATGTCCGAGAGTGGTTGGAAGAGCACGATGAAGACTTCAAAGTACTTCCCTGGCCTCCTTATTCCCCAGAATTAAACCCAATTGAGCAACTCTGGGACCACCTCGATCGTGTTGTTCGCTCTGTGGATCCTCCACCACGTACCGTTCAGCAGCTGTGAGATGCACTGCAGTCAGCATGTCTTCATATACCTGTGAACACCTTCCAGCACCTTACCAAGTCACTCCCAGCCCGTCTAGTTGCTGTCCACGCTACACGCGGCGCTTAACCGCCGTGTGCAGCGTGGTCACAATAATGTGACTCGATCGTGTATTTTCCTTGATGTAAAATACCACTGTTTCTGGAAGAAAGATGCGTAAAGTCCTTTTTGTGTGTCTCTTGTACCATATCATCACCATCCAGAACCATTCTCAATCCACTACTGGATGTGGTCACCTCAAGTCTCTTCACAACTTCTGTCTTGAGCAATTGATTTCAAAGTCACACCAACAAGCTTTCGAATTTAATCTACCCATTTCCCCCGTGGTTTTCTGGGTCTTTTCCTGTCTCTTGGTATCCAATAAAGTAATTTAGTTGTGCAACGTAGTTCAGTTCTTCTAGCGAAGGCATAATTAAGGCGGTGCCAAAACTGTTGCTTATACAATCTGATAAAAACTGGAAAATTGAAACATTTGTCCCAATTTCTGGAAAAGTTCTTTGCGCGCCATGCTTTTTCATTTGTTCATTTATAGAATTCTCTTGCAACACTATGCTCCGCTTGTTTGGGTAGCCTTGGCAAATAAAAATTCGAACTCATTCTCAAAATATTCAGAGAATATCGGCTGCTTACGTTCAAAAATGAAGGCGCGGTTGTACGTAGGTTGTGAGAGAAGAATATTGCTTACATTGGTGATGATTCTCTGGGGGCTATTATATCCTTACTGCGATTGGGAGCCACGACTTCCAACTGCATTCGGTCCGTTTGTTGTGGAACAGAAGGTCCGAAGTCTGAAGCAGTTAGAAAACTTCTGGTTGTGCCTCCCTCATAGAGAAACACTGAGGTGTGACGTTAATTTTGTTTTGCCGACCAATGTGTATCTTTTTTATACACTGTATATATATATATATACAGTGAAACCTCTCTAAGGCGATCACTGCTGGTTCTTCTAAAACACGGTCGTTCAGAGGGGTGGTCGTTAAATAGGGGAAGGTTTCAATGGCATATCCAATGAACTGTTTTGAGGTTAAACCTTTGTAAACTACTGCATAACTTTTATAAATTACGTACTCTGAATTGCTATATTCCAAACATGATGCGTTCCAGTTTATTTACAATACAGTATGTACGTATGTGTATAAATAATAATAATAATAATAATAATAATAATAATAATAATAATAATAATAATAATAATAAAAATATTACAATATATGCAGTACAGTTACACATTTGAAAGATACCTACAGTGGCAATTTAAAAAGTTCATCCGAAAAACGAATGTAATGTCATCTGCTAGAGTTGATCAAATTTTTCTTTCAGCACGATTTTTTCTAAGGTTTCTTTCAGCTCACAGAATAGTTTCATAATTTCTCCCCTTTCAGGACAGGCATTCCTCTTAAGTGCCCTCTGTCCGGCCAAAAACAGGAGTGAAGTAAAGATGAGTTTTAACTGTCACTCCCTTTCTGAGTCTTTGTAGGAAGTGTGGCGACGTTACTACGTAAGCCATTAGAATTGCCTGTCATCACCTAAAAGTCTTTCACCCCCCTCCCCTCACTTCCGTGCAGAAGGAAATTTCCTAGCCATTTAAAGTGACCCCTCCATACTAATGCCCATTTGTTTAACTTATTGTTTCTTCGTTCCAGTGTACAGAGAAAATTCTCAAGTTTCAGTGGGAATAGTAATCCGGACAACACAGTTTTTGTGCAGTAGTCCATACGTAAAGACGGTCGGTAAGAGGGGTGAGCGGCCTTTTAATAAGGGGAAGGTGAGCATTAGCGCTATGAGTTTTGAAATCGGTTCCGCAGAAAAACGGTTGTACTGGGGAGGTCGTCAATAGGGGTGGTCGCTAAGAGAGGTTTCACTGTGTATGATAATATGCACTGGTAAATTAGCAATACACACACGCACACACAAGATCAAAAAGGAGATAGAGGGAGCAATATTTTATGGTTTGCCCAGGGTGAAAAAATGCCTAGTTACTTCTAGCAGTATGTCCAGAAGTAACTAAAAAGTAACATAATGCCTTATAGTAATGCCTCCAGAAGTAACATAATGCCTGTAGTAGTGCCCCCAGAAGTAGCAATATGTCTGGTTATTTCAAGCAATGTGTCCAGAAGTAACTAAAAAGTAACATAATGCCTCTAGTAATGCCTTCAGAAGTAATATAATGGCTGTAGTAATGCCCCCAGAAGTAACATTAATGCCTGTCTTCTAGCACTATGTCCGGAAGCAATATGTCCAGTTACTTCTAGCAATCTGTCCAGAAGAAACTAATAAAGCCTGTAGTAATGCTTTCAGAAGTAACATAATGCCCCCGGAAGTAACATTAATGCCAGTCTTCTAGCAATATGTCCAGCCCATTACCACTTGAATTTTACTTTGATCATGAAATCATTAACTCTTGTCATTTTCCTGATGCATGAATAAGTTCCTTTTCTTGTCTTTTCTTGTCATACCAAGCATGCATGTCTCCATGCTTCTTTGAGTTGTTCGCAGCCTCAGCATGTCTTTCTTCAGTTAAGATTCATGTTTCTGATCCATAAAGAAGAACTGAAATAATGCATTGACTAAATGCTTTTTTTAAAAAGGCATAATGGTAAATTTCTCCTGAAAATTGAAGTGTTTCTTTTAAATGCACTCTAGCCAAGTTTTATACACATAACAAGTTCGATATGGCCCTCACTTGATATCTAGGAAGAAAGAGCACAGAAGATTAAAATGACCAAGATTTTCCAGTTGCGATTTTTTTCAAGATTCAGAAATTCCTATTTTTCGGAAAGCGGTAGCTCATCAAATAGTTACAAAACGCACCTGCTACTGCGCGCGCGGCGTGTGTTTGTGTGTGTTGTAAGTACGGTGTCTTTTTGGCCAGACATTCTAAAATAGAATTACTGAGCGTCTTGAATATTCCGAATTTGAGGTTCCATACTAAATGACTTGTTATTGCACCTAATATCTCCCTTCTACGAAGAAAGTACGGGGGCAATCAAAACTTCCGAAACAACATATTTGTAACAACGACTTAAGGCTCTACGAGACCCGCCATCTTGTATTGCTGCCTTCTCTTATTAACCAACGGGCAAGCGTATTTCACAAATTGCTCGGGCAATTTTGCACATTTTGGAACACCGTTTGTGGCTAACGCAAGATATATGATAAATAAAGAGTTCCCTGGTTTCAGATTTTCATTTTGGACCCTTTAAGTATTTTTAATTAATTAATAAAACTATAGAAGACGCCTTAGTACGACTTTCGCTGCAGATAAAAAATGAAGGGAAAGGTCAATACAAATTCTGAAACCAGGGAACTCTTTATTTATCATATATCTTGCGTTAGCCACAAACGGTGTTCCTAAATTTGCAAAATTGTCGGAGAAATTTGTGAAATACGCTTGTCCATTGGTTAATAAGAGAAGGCAGCAATACAAGATGGCGGGTGTCGTAGAGCCTTAACATCCCGGCTTCTGATATCTGAAAGTTGCTTCTTCCACCGAACAGTGAGTTCAAAATTAAGATTATGAGACAATACTGCAGGACGTCCGACACAATTTTTTCTTGCAGCTCAGTTTTGAGAAATAAATACTCAAGACCTGCTGCAGTTGCTGGGATATTAGAGCGGTTTTTAATGACACGCTTCGTCCATCATCTGCATCGTTCTATCCATCTTAGAAGGAGAACGGAATTGAATAATATGCCTACTTCCTGATATTTGAAGTGCATCAACACATCCATACTCATACACACGCACGCGTGGCCGCATAAAAGAAAGCTCAAATGAAAATTAAACAGAAAAAAGAAAAAAAGAAAAAAAAACAAGAGAAAGAAAAACAAAAATGTAAATGAAAAAAAAAAAAAAAAAAAACAGTTAACGACAGGCTGCTCTCCGGTGTTCGCTTCGTGTCCTCCTAAGGGTTATTATTGGTCGTAAATGTCTTGGATATTTGGTGGAACGGACGAATTAAATCATCTCCAATCAAACAAGGCTTTGGCCTTCTGGGACAAGGTGGGGGTAGCGGCAGTCGCTGGAATAGCAGCAGCAGTATTAAAACTGAGCAGTTGTTCACATGGCATAAGTGAGCGATGAATGTCGGACTGCCTCAAGTGGGATCATTCATGACTCACACAACACAATTATCGATCGCTGGTGACGGGCGATTCAGAAATGAAATCAATGGCCATCAATGCCTTGCTTTGCAGCATAGGCACTCGCTCGGGACTCACGATAACGAAATCAGCGTCTGAAGAAATCGCAAGTCCGGCCTATTAAGATTTGCATTTTTTGGAGATCAATAAAATACGCAAAAAAAAAAAAAAAAAAAAAATGCACGAAAACGAACAAATGCTACACTTTTTAAGAACTGTCTTGAATCACATACTAGCGTGCGACGTTTGGCTCCTGGGAATATGCCTAGAAAACGAATGCATTAATTATTTATTTATCGCAGATAAAAATTAAAGCAACGACTTTCTCTTTCTTTCTGTGCAAAAATCCAGTCTGCAATACAAAATTTCAACAACTGCACTAAAATTTCTAAATGTATCTTCACGCGTTCTACGTTATCAGACAATGAGACAGCCCTGATGTTTCCCCTGAAATAACTTTTCCTGCTTCTTATTATCATAACAAATGTGAAACATTTAATACACGTTATTATCCCGAATTCAAGTGAGGATATTTCGATGTCAACTTTTAGTCGCAAAAAAAAAAAAAAAAAAAAAAAAAAAAAGATGCTGTTTCCGCTAAAGCTAAACAAAGAAATCGTCGTGAGCAACTCAACGGGCTATAAGCAGTCGCTCGTCCCTAATTTAGAGCCACTGGTTCCAGGGAAGAGAAACGGCCAGTGCCGTAAGACAAACACAACCTCCATGCCTCACTCAGGATTCGAACCCAGATCTATCTCGGACGAATGGCTAAAAACAAGCGCCTCGTACCCTGACAAGTTTAAACTCAATAATAAAAAGAGAGTAAAAAGAGGAGAGGCATCAAAGACTGCACTTTTGACAACAATGACGCCTGAAACGCAAAAAAGCTCCACTGTTTGTAAAAACAATGATTTTATACATTTCGGAAACTCCATGAGCATTTCATCTCCTTTTTCCTAGCTGGCTTCTGCCCATTCGTCCGAGATGGGCCCGGATTCGGATCCAGGTGAGGCATTGATAGTGTGTTTGTGTTACTGCACTGACTAAATGCCTTGTTTGGAGCCAGGGACCCTAAATTAGGGACAGGCGACTGCTTATAGCCCATCGGATTCCTTACGGTAGTCGTTAAACCCCTAAACAACGAAACTAGCTGTGTTAAGAAGTTAATCCGCTCTTGCCTTACTGCAATAAACATTGCCACTAAGCCTGTTTATTCTATTCACCCAAACAGAGCGATAAACATCGGCCATCAGCATCAGTGTAATACAGTCGAAATGATGCATTACCCTACGACTATTCTCTTTGACTCTCCGTTGCAAGGCACATTCTCTTTCTCCTTCTGATATTCACCTATGAACTCCGCCAAGCAACTTAAAAAACTAATGCGAAAATATACAGCTTCACGCATCATCAAAAATAAGGCCGTCCCCTATCAGGAGCGATCGTCCTACCATAAACTGGAGACTCTTAGTCCGTTGAAAAACCTTGCTATCACCCATCCCCAAGAAAAAAAAACTGTCCCCCATCAGCAGCGATCGTCCCACCATAAATTGGAGACTCCTAGTCTGTTGGAAGACATTGCTATCATTATGCCTGGTGTAGACTACCACCCATCTCTAAAAACAAGGCCGTCCCCTGTCAGGAGCGATCATGCTACCATAAACTGGAGACTCTTAGTCCGTTGGAACACCTTGTTATCACCGATGTCCAAGAAAAAAACTGTCCCCCATCAGCAGCGATCGTCCCACCATAAATTGGAGACTCCTAGTCTGTTGGAGACACCTTGCTATCATTAACTGGTGTAGACTACCACCCATCTCTAAAAACAAGGCCGTCCCCAGTCAGGAGCGATCGTGCTACCATAAACTAGAGACTCTTAGTCCGTTGAAACACCTTGCTATCACCCATTTCCAAGAAAAACTGTCCCCCCATCAGCAGCGATCGTCCCATTATAAATTGGAGACCCCTGGTCTGTTGGAACATCTTGCTATCATTACCTGGGGTAGACTACCACCCATCTCTAAAAATAAGGCCGTCCCCTGTCAGGAGCGATCGTGCTACCATAAACTGGAGACTCTTAGTCCGTTGGAACACCTTGCTATCACCCATTCCCAAGAAAAAAAAAGAAAACTGTCCCACCATCAGCAGCGATCGTCCCATTATAAATTGGAGACTCGTGGTCTGTTGGAACACCTTGCTATCATTACCTGGGGTAGACTACCACCCATCTCTAAAAACAAGGCCGTCCATTGTCAGGAGCGATCGTGCTACCTATAAACTGGAGACTCTTGGTCCGTTGGAACACCTTGCTATCACCCATCTCCAAGAAAAAACAACAAAAAAAAACTGTCCCCCCATCAGCAGCGATCGTCCCACCATAAATTGGAGACTTCTAGTCCGTTGGAACACCTTGCTATCATTATCTGGTGTAGACTACCACCCATCTCTAAAAACAAGGCCGTCTCCTATCAGGAGCGATCGTTCCACAATAAACTGGAGACTTCTAGTCCGTTGGAACACCTTGCTATCATTACCTGGTGTAGACTACCACCCATCTCTAAAATCAAGGCCGTCCCCTGTCAGGCGCGATCGTCCTACCATAAACTGGAGACTCTTAGTCCGTTGGAACACCTTGCTATCACCCATCTCCAAGAAAAAACAACAACAAAAAAACTGTCCCCCCATCAGCAGCGATCGTCCCACCATAAATTGGAGACTTCTAGTCCGTTGGAACACCTTGCTATCATTATCTGGTGTAGACTACAACCCATCTCTAAAAACAAGGCCGTCTCCTATCAGGAGCGATCGTTCCAGTATAAACTGGAGACTTCTAGTCTGTTGGAACACCTTGCTATCATTATCTGGTGTAGACTACAACCCATCTCTAAAAACAAGGCCGTCCCCTGTCAGGAGCGATCGTGCTACCATAAACTAGAGACTCTTAGTCCGTTGGAACACCTTGCTATCACCCATTTCCAAGAAAAAAAACTGTCCCCCCATCAGCAGCGATGGTCTCACCATAAATTGGAGACTCCTAGTCCGTTGGAACACCTTGCTATCATTACCTGGTGTAGACTACCACCCATCTCTAAAATCAAGGCCGTCCCCTGTCAGGAGCGATCGTCCTACCATAAACTGGAGGAGACTCTTAGTCCATTGGAACACCTTGCTATCCCCCATCTCCAAGAAAAAACAACATAAAAAAAACTGTCCCCCATCAGCAGCGATCGTCCCACCATAAATTGGAGACTTCTAGTCCGTTGGAACACCTTGCTATCATTATCTGGTGTAGACTACAACCCATCTCTAAAAACAAGGCCGTCCCCTGTCAGGAGCGATCATGCTACCATAAACTGGAGACTCTTAGTCCGTTGGAACACCTTGTTATCACTCATCTCCAAGAAAAAACAACAACAACAAAAAAACTGTTCCCCATCAGCAGCGATCGTCCCACCATAAATTGGAGACTTCTAGTCCGTTGGAACACCTTGCTATCATTATCTGGTGTAGACTACCACCCATCTCTAAAAACAAGGCCGTCTCCTATCAGGAGCGATCGTTCCAGTATAAACTGGAGACTCCTAGTCCGTTGGAACACCTTGCTATCATTACCTGGTGTAGACTACCACCCATCTCTCAAAACAAGGCCGTCCCCTATCGGGAGCGATCGTCAAACCAGAAAATGGATACTCCTACTCCGTTGGAACACCTTGCTATACCGAATCCTTCGAAATTTACGCTAACTCCGCGTAAATTTCGAAGAAATATAGAAAGTTTTCGAAGAACCAAGGAAGCGTACATATGGACAGACAGACGAATTTAATTTTTTACATCACTTGATACTCCTAGCACTGAATAATTAGGCGTTTTGTGCAGTTCTGTATGGAAGTATTATATTATACAATATGAAAATTCAAAAGGAAGATGTTGAATGATTGCCGACTCGGTTATCACATACAGTGCCCAGTAGTTCCTGAACAAACTTCACGCCGTCCGTTTTCTGAAGGTCAGTGGATACAGTTTTTATAGGAAAACCTTTATCCTCATCCAAATTTCCTCTCTGAAATACAATAACCGTGGTTTATTACTGTGAAGTATCAAATGCAATGTCTTTGTATTTGATAATTCACAGTAATTCAATCCAGATACGAATCACGAGACAGAAATTACACTGGCGGAAAGTGAAAAGAGAACACCAAGAAGGAATTGGCGGACGATCATGAAATTTACATATGTTAATGGGGTCGAGTTTACGTAGGTGTGATGTTAATTTCGGGACCAACCGGTGAGCGCTTACGCCACAGCACGGCATAATATGCAAATTATCGTCGGTGGTATTTAAGGAGTGCGGCGAAGTGAATGTAATCAGTCGTCGGCGTACGGACACGTGCGAAGACCCTGAAGAAGCTGCAATGCCTGGACATGGAAGACGTGTACGATTTCAGCAGTTATCGGACTTTGAGCGAGGTCGTCTAGTCGGACTCCGCGAGGCCGGGTGGTCGTATCGCGGAGCAAATTGGAAAGGAAGTATCGGTGGTGGTACGATGGTGGCGTAGATGGTCCGAGGAACATTCCCACACGAGAAGACGTGGAATGGGGAGTCACAGACGGACGGATGAGCGGACCGATCGACGCATAAGAAGAGCGGCGTTGTCAAACAGAACATCCACTGCGACGCACATCCGAGCTGCCGTTGCACCTGAGGTGACTGTGCGAACAATCCGCAACCGTCTACTGGATGCAGGACTACGTGCACGTGTGCCTCTGGCCTGTGTACCTCTGACTCCAGCCCACCGTAAGGAACGGCTGCAGTGGTGTCGCCAACGTCTGCACTGGAGAACGCAATGGCGATCTGTCGTGTTCAGCGATGAAAGCAGATTCTTCTTGGGAGCCTCCGATGGCCGTATGCGTGTTCGCAGACGCACAGGGGAGCGACTCCACCCTTCTTGCATCCGCCAGCGACACACAGGGCCTACACCTGATCTCCTGGTGTGGGGAGCGATCAGCTATCACTCCCGTACATAACTAGTGTTTGTACCGGGTACGTTAAACAGCACCTCCTACATCAACAATATCATTCAGCCCGTTGTTGTGCCATTTGTAAGGTCGGTCCATCGTGGTGTTTTCCAGCAAGATAACGCACGCCCACACACGGCACATGCAACGCAACATGCACTTCAGGGTGTGAGACAACTTCCATGGCCTGCACGTTCACCGGATTTGTCCCCCATTGAGAATTTTATGGGACAACGGCTTATCCGGTCTCAACGGCCAGCCCCGACCATCCCCGATTTACGCGCCCAGGTTGAGGATGCTTGGAACTCAATACCCCAAACTTACATCCAACATCTGTACGACAGACTCCATGCCAGAATTGCACAGTGTGACGCAGTTCATGGCGGTTCAACCTCGTACTAACCATGTTACATGGAAATGTTATTTTTCAGTTTACCAGCAAATGCAGCTGTATTTTGCCATAATGTTTTGATCACGTTATCTTCTGCATTCCGTTATTATGCTGTATAAATTTCGTTGGTATCAGATGTCTCCTTCTTGGTGTTCTTTTTTCACTTTCCGCCAGTGTATATTACTCTTAGATTTTTCAGAAACTTGTATTTGACGATGCAAGTTCTGGGGATACTCGCATATGGCGGGGCCGAAGAGAACAGAATAAAGGCATTACACTTCGAGGTTAGAACCTACACACTACTCGTGTGCGCAGTCAGGAACTTGTGCTCTACATCATGTAGTCACCGGGTGAAAACCTTAAGTATCAGGTTTTAACTTTTTACTCAAATCTGATGGTTGTTAAAACAAATATGTAGGAATTCAAACTATGTGTCGGGACATGATTGTTATTTCTTCACACTGTGTAACTTATTTTTCAATTTATTATCACTAAGCGAAAAATATCTTAAAATTTACTGATTTTCGTCTTTACAGAAAGGATTAAATTCTAAAACAAACTTCAGTCATTTGGTATCCTATTTTTACTCTATTTTTTTATGAATTTCCGTTCCATATAGCATGTATTCCATTTTCAAACGTCTTACAAGTTAAAAAAAAAATAAGAAAAATTTAAGTTCAAGAAAATGCAGCACTTTTTAGTTAATTACTATATATTTCTTGCTACTTATTTCTAACGTAAAACCAACGTTTCGATAGTTCTGCAGCCTTACTTTTTTATTTATTTATTCATTTTTTTTTTTCATTAGATGGGGCGGTAATTAGTTCCATGCTGAAAGGGAGTATTGAGTGAGTTGCTCGGTGTCGGAGCGCTTTTGTAGTTATGAGGCAAAATGCCTGTTCCGTTGCCGGGTGTTGGTTGAGATTCACCACATCATCGAGTAGAGCTGACACAATCATCAGTATCAGAACTCTGCTGGAATTAATAATGAAGACTAACCTCATTCCAGGCCCGACGTAATTTGTACCCGGGTGCGTGATCATAAAAATCTATCAAAGCCGCAGCGGCATCTGGCAACAACAGAAGCAGCCAATCATTCGCCAGTAATCAATGCGGTGCCTAGAGATCATATCCGGAGAGCAATAAACCACCTAAGTGGACCATCCCCGGCCAGAATGACCCTCCATATAGGCGGCAAGGGACCGATGGACAGCCCTGGGGAGCTCTAAGACCCCCTGGTTTATGAACCACAAGGACGGTAATGGCTTCGAGTTAGGGTCATCGAATATCTTTCTGATGATGGTGAATGTGGTGGCCAGTGGTTCCTTCTACAAGCGATCAAATATTTCCGGCCTAATATATATTTATGCTCTACACAGGCATGCCACATTGCAGAAACGAGTGGTTTATCAATTAGGGGTTTGGTAGTTGATAATAACGACGCATGGACGAACCTTCGTGGCAATATAAAAGGAAAAGACGCCGTAGTTTCACCGTGGAGAAGAAACACGTCCTCCATTTCCGACTACATCGAATTAACTTTCGGACGAGGCTTTTATTTTGTAAGAAAAAAGGAAAGGTTTCGAGAATACGAACTCGGACGCATTAAATGAATGCCTCTTGGCAACCAGACAGCGAATCGGAAACTTACGATGTTTGGGAACGACACTCGAGTGTTATACAATCGTTTCACTAAAACAAGTACAGTACCCTAAATTTTTTGCACTTTCAATTTATCTGTATAATCGCCTGTTCTCTTTTCGCTTCACGCCAAATTTATTCCTTCTAACATTTTTTAAGTACGAAGGTAAATCGATAAGTCTGAGCCAATTTTTCTTTTTTTATTTGACATGCTACACTGTTGTGAACAATTTAAAGTGTAGAACAGAAAGGTGAATCTTTAGAATGCTCTCAATCAAGGTGAAATTTTACTGGCATCGTATCGCGAATTACACGGAGCTACGAAACAATTTGTGATTTTTATAACATGGTTTTGTGACGCAAGTTTTATAGCTACGGAAAAGAAGTGGGAATTTTTTAAAATTACGAGCCCTTTTAGAGTACACTTTCGACTTCCGATAGACGCGAGAGTGCACATTACTGAATTCGATCTTTCTGTTGTGGACGGCAGGTTGCAAATAAAAATAAACAGTGCCAGCGGGTAATTTCTCAAAGTGAACTAACCGCATAAGTTTCGGTCAGGGCCTAAGGCGAAGTTCTTTCTTCTGAGTCAACTAAAGTACAAGCAGTCTTAACAGTGATTTTCCTTTCACAGTGACGATGGTGACAGTTACCCGGAAGTAACTTCTTCGGAGTCAACTAAAATAGAGACAAGCTTAACAGTGATTTTCCTTTCACGGTGATGACGGTGACAGTTACGTTGAAGTAACTTCTTTTGTGTCAACTAAAGTAGAGGTAAGCTTAACAGTGATTTTCCTTTCACAGTGACGACGGTGACAGTTACCCGGAAGTAACTTCTTCTGAGTCAACTAAAGTAGAGACAAGCTTAACAATGATTTTCCTTTCACAGTGACAGTTACGCGGAAGTAACTTCTTCTGAGTCAACTAAGGTAGAGGTAAGCTTAACAGTGATTTTCTTTCACAGTGACGACGGTGACAATTATACAAGGAAGTAACTTCTTCTGAGTCGACTAAAGTAGAGGTAAGCTTAACAGTGATTTTCTTTTCAGAGTGACAGTTACGCTGAAGTAAATTCTTTTGAGTCAACTAAAGTAAGAGATGGGCTGAACAGTGGTTTCTTGTGACTGTGACGATTTTGTCTCAGTTCAAAGTCACCGCTACGTTGAAGTAACGGTGACTTTGAACTGAAACAAAATCGCCGTTTACGACAGCGGTTACTGAGCTCTAAAGAAGTCGAAACTGCAAGTCACCGTCTTACTTGTAACAGCTATAAAGTAACCGTTTATGGTGGATACGATAAGAAGCAGGCACACAGCGGAGAATCACCCTGACAGAAGTTGGGCACTAAATGGAAGAAAAGAAATTGAAAAAGCTATTGTCCCCCTATTCGGCAAAACTAGACAAGCGCTTTCCACTGTTTGGCAAAACTAGGTTAGCGCTTTCACCGCTCCATCTCCCCACCATTTACTCCGACGGGATTTGGGTGATAATGATTTCTCTCAGCTCATCTTAAGTGGTGTACTCCTCTTAAAAAAAAAAAAAAAAAGCCCTCTGCAAAGGGAATCACCAATGCCAAAACCGTGACACCTTAACGGTGATTTTAGAGCTGTTACTTTTGACCATTGATCATAACAGTGACAGTTCCACGCTTCTTGGGAAAGGGGGCAAAGAGAAAAACCAGTGTGGAAGGCTGTGAATCAAGTTGAGGAACCCAGGCCAAACCACGGGCTAATAATATCTGTTAGTACTGCCATGTTTGTATTAAATCTGGAATTTCTAAAAAAAAAAACAAAAAAAAAACTGCTGTTCAAAAATATTTTGTGCAACAGATTTTGCTATACAAAATTTTTTGAACAAATTTCACTCTGCTGACAATATTTTTTTATTTCCAGACGTAGAGATGCTATATTTGCTGTTACAGTGCTCCAAACATGGCGTCTCGAGTTACGTTAAAACTTCAAGACAAATCTAAGATTTCTTTAAAGTAGCAATGCACACTAAGTCGAGATCTCTCGATTTGCCATGTTCCTGGTTTTTCAACATTCTGAGCAGAGTCATGTAACGACAGCAGAGGATTCACCCACTGTAAGGTGACGGAGTCAAGCTCCCGAATAATTATTTTCATGTAGCAACCTTTTCTGTATCAATTTTAAAAAATGGGAATTTCAACGCACGTGTAAGACACGTGGTGCGTTTCTTTTGTACGCCGTATTAGGTAGTGTGGTGCCTAGCGGCATCCGTTAAGCTTGACCTGAACGATTGGGTCGGATGTATCGTTGCAAGGTCACCGCTCCCAGAGAGAGGCGAACACCGCGTAAACAGGATTGCAGAAAGGCGGAGGGGGAAGGGAGGAGAATAAGGCTATAAAAGGGAGCGACACGTTCGCTCAGGATGTTTCTAGTGTTTCGCCTTCGACGTGGTCGGACGGCGGGTTCGAGTTGGGAGTGTCGGTTAGACCTCTCGGGGATTTTCATTTTGGCTGACGCAATAGTCAGGGTTTTTCGGCGATTAGAGATCGACTGGTACTGGACGGAAGGATTCAAGTTAAACGTGGCGGAGGATCTTTACAGATATTTCCGAGATAGTAAAGTGTTCGCCATCTGGAAACCTGTTGGCACGTAGAGATAGCTAATCGAACGGAGTTTATTTTCTCATCTATTAAATTTTGTTACGTCTAACAAAGGACTTGTTTTTGGAGTTACTCGTTGTCTTAGATATTAAGTAATTGCCGACTATACGCTTCAGTGTTTCAGTGACCGAGTTCAACTCGACGGTATTCAAAAGAATCTACGTCAGGCCCATTTGAGAAATTCGAAATCAGTAAGGCCTAGAGGCGGATTGAACTCAGCGGTGCCCGACACCCACTTTAATGATAAAGGTAACTTGAATGCTTCCATAGTGTTCGTGCCCAGTTGGCAGAAGACTTTTGGTTCCTACGATGGACTATTGTACAAAAGAAAGCAATCTAACACATCATTCTTCTGATCTAGAGTCACCACGTTTCTTAAATGGTTCTTCACGAACTGTACGGCCTTACTAGGCTAGCAAGAAATTCTTTGTCTCGTTGCGAATTCATTCAGCTGGTTGCAATAAGTTTTTGCCTCCGTTATATAAGTAGGAGACTTTACAAAGAATTGCATATCAGCAGATCGGTAGCGTATCAACGAGTAGGAAAATGACAATGAGTCAATATAGACATAAATCAAGTTGTTCTTCCCATGTAACATAACCACAGAAATTTGAAAATTTAATCGTCCTGGAACGGAAATCGAACCCGCGTCTCCCGATTTGCCCTCGAATATGCTAACCATTACAAATTTCGGGACAATGAAATCCATGAAAATGGATTTCATTGTCAGCTTGATTATGTCTATATTAATTATCCCATGTGTTTCCAACTTGAGCTTTGGTTAGTATGATTTAGGAGTTACACAGCTGAGGGACTGTGTGAGTATGATACTGCATTAATAAGATGTATGATAATGTATAGTTGAAAGGACTGTATTTGAATGGTACTGCCTCTAGAAAGTTTAGAACAATTACAATTATATAACAATGATACTACAGAAAAAAGTTTTAGAAGCGTTGCAGATTGGAAAAACAGCATGATGGCACTGCATGAGGAAGTTTTAGAAAATTTATTCAATCGAACAACTATACGAGAAAGGTAGTGAAGTCTGTAATGTGTACAGTGGCGCCCATATGAGTACTTTTGGGGGGGGGGGGGGCTAAGAAAAATCCTTACCTCCTTCAAGGCTGTCAAACATTTTAGTAAATGTACAAAATACTAAAATACAACAAAAATAATTCATACAATCAATCATTAATATCTTATTATTTTAAAAAATGCTTTAAAAGAAGGTTTCGTCTATTTTAGTATTTTAAATTTAGCAAAAATTTGGCTATACCAACGGCGGGAGGGGGGGGCTAGAGCCCTTCCCCCATGGGAGTCCCTGAATGTGTATGATAAGATCACACAAAACAGAAATACCGAGGAACATCGGTTACACATTTTTCACTTTTATGAGGAATTTTTCGCAAGTCCCAATATTTTACTGTAGCTTTCGTCGCTTTTTCAATTCAGTAGAACGTAATTCATGTATACGCTTTTTGAGATTATACGCTAAGTGCTGAATTTGACATTATCAAAATTAAATGACTCTTTGATTCGTTTATAGGTACGTAACCCTGCATGTTACAACTTTGAGAAGAACGAGACAGCGTTTTTTATTTTTTCTTTTTTTTATTTCCAGCCATGAGAAGGTGGTGAAAATAAAAGTTTACTAAATAACGTTCACAGTTCTCTTCTTTCTCAAAAGTGAAGAAATTTGAAACAAACGAAGAATAGTGAATATTTCACTTCGCACTAACGCTACATCAACTACAGGACAAACTGCTTTGAAAAGAGCTTGTAAGTAAAGAATGTGTAATATATATAATAAAAAATCGCATTCGAATTTACTACCTGGTATTTCAAAGGTAATTTTTTTTCATGTATTCAAAGTATGAAATCGTACAGAATTTCTTACCCTAGTTTTCAATTAGGATAAAAAATTAATACAAAAGTAAAAATAAGCATAAGCTTAACGTAGCAAACAATGTATGTATGTATGTATGTATGTATGTATGTATGTATGTATGTATGTATGTATGTATGTATGTATGCAAAGGTCACGCTGCCGATCGCCATCTTCGCAATTTGCGAAAAAAAATATCGTTTTGGTGAAGGAAAAAGAGCTTTGGCGATTACCTTTTTGTACTGTAATAACACTTTGGCGATAAAAAAATTGAATTTAGCGAATAAATTGGCGAAAACTTTTTAAAGAGTCAGTGCGACCCCTGTATGTATGCATGTATGTATGTATGTATGTATGTATGTATGTATGTATGTATGTATGTATGTATGTATGTATGTATGTATGTATGTATGTATGCGTGTTTCACATTATAAATTAGCGTAATCTGAATTTGTGATTTTTTTTTCTTTTTGGAGAAATTCAAAATTTTACAACAATATTTAACTTTTTAAATCTCTTTCACAATTTTTTTTTTTTAACATTTATACGTTTTTAAGGTTTTTTAGAAAAACGCATAACCGAGGTTCCACTGTGTATTCATAAGCTCAAGCTTTATCCAGCAGACATATTAAAGCAATAAACCTACATGAACGTAGTACTTCCTTTAAAAAACAGCACCACGATTAAACGTTAAAACAGAAGACCGACCAATACTCAGTTGCTAAATTCCGTTAAAAAAAAAACAAAAAAAAAAAAAACACTTCTGTTAAATTAAAGAGATACGTAGAAGGGCAACCACTGGTAACAAAATAATTATAAATTCACACATTCGTCACCACTAGAATAAAAAAACAACAACAACAGAAAACTACCGATTTCAGTTCTGCAAGCACAGCAGCTAGCATCAAAAGTGAGTACAATGTGGGTAGTAAAGTTATGAAGACAACTAGAGGGAAGTGAAAAGATAACTACATCCCTTAAGCGAATCGAAATCATGAGGGGAAAATAATCAAACCTCACACTAGCATCTATTACGATACAATACTATGAAGTACAAAACAAATTTAGAAATCAGTCACGCAAAGAGAAAACGCGGATGGAACTTCAGTAATAGTTTAGTAAGGTAAAGAATGCGGGAATTAGCTTTATAATTAACGCCTGAAGGGAACCACGGTTATTGTATTTCATAAATACGACAGCTACATCACTTACGCGCTCCATTTCTAAGGATATTAAGTTATCTAAACATGCGAAAATGGAATTTTATAGGTTTTCAAAGCTCTACTGTATGAAAGTTAATCTTCGAGAAAGGGAACAAAAAAAAGTGTCGGCACGACCGCTAATAAAATAACACATAAAAAAAAAAAAAAAAAAAAGTGGTGAAAGCTACCCGTGTCCGTTTTGCAAACGATTTAGATATAGTCTCCGATAAGTCAAAACATCTTACCCTTTCCTATACTGGCTTCTTTTCTTCGGTTCAATATAACACTCCGTCTTATTTTCTTTATTCGTAGCATGAGACCCCCCAGCAAACCCTCCAGTACTGAAGATCCCTTCACACCACAAGCTCATAGACCTGAACTCCTATGAAAGAATGGACCCCTATGAACATCACCACAAGATGATGATGATGATGATTTCCTGCATCTCGCGGCTCCATCTAAGTCTGATGATGATGAGGGGGTGTGGATTCGGAGAGTCAGTACCCTCATGCACCTACCCCCCCCCCTTCCCAATCTCCTCCCGACCTCTCCGTCTCTCGTTTTCCATCCATACAACACGCATACAACTTCAAGGGTTACACATATCCAAATGGGTGTGTGTATACACCGATGTTATTCGCAGCTTCACGGAGCCGCGGTGTTTTCTAGGCGATATCTCAGCTGGAAATCAATAGGAATCTATTGGAAGGTGGTGATCAGACTTGAAGAGAAGGAAAAAGAATTGAAAGAAAGAAAGGGGCGAAGGCAGCAGCTGACAAGGAATTATCGGCGTTTTGCCGCATCCACCGGCCCAGAATCCTGGGCCAGTAATTTGACCCGCCCTAATCACACGCGGAGGGGAGAACATTGAGATCAGCGAGACCCCAAGACGTGGAATTACCGTCTAGCAGCAGAGCTGTTATTATATAAGGGTCTTCACCTAAAATGAGGATACGGCATATTCCACAATCGCCAGTCCCAGCACAACGAAAGGCAGCCTCCTCCTTTTGCAATCTCCAGATATCTCCTTTTTCTTTCTTTTATTATTTTCTTCTTCTTTTGCGGTCACCACTTCGCAATCGGAGAAAGAAGATTTTCTCATTTCGTTTCTACAGTTTTGTGATAAACGAACGAAATCCATACGGCATCGGATTGATATGAGGGAAGAGCTGACAGCTCAAGAAAGAGAATATGAAGGGTTTTCACACTTCTCAAGTTGGTCAACAACCTCCACACATTCCTTCCCTACATTTAATAATATATGCATGCCTAAGAGACAACAAACAGTCGAAAAAAATTAATGTTATACTAAAACGGTCGTGAGTGGTGCATGAAATGCTGACTCGGGAACACTTCAATCTATGCTTAACATCTTTTATCAGATGTTATTTTTAAGATAATAGGCCGGGTATCTTTTGTTGGCTCACGATAAGTATCAAGAAAATAAATTTTCTCGAATTACTGGTTATGACCTTTCTTTCGGGAGTTCACTTTAATATTATCAATATTCGGCGCACAGGTCCAAAATACCTGAAACAACCGAAAATCTCCCGGAACAGTCAGACGTGAGCGTCAAGTTTCTTTGTTTCTTTGTAGATAGCGTACTCACGACTTCGGCCACGTTGTTAAGGCCATCCCTGAAACTGTCAACGAAAAAAAAAAAAAAGGAACACGCGTAAGCTGTGTAGCCGTTGAAATAACAGTTGAAGGTAAGAATTATATTTCAGAAATGTTGAACTAGATGGAATCTGGGTAAAAAACTCAAGTATATCATCAGTTATTAACCCTGTTTCGAAAACATGGAAAATTAAGCACAGTAAATGAATTCTCTGTCTCTCACAAATTCTTTCTAAATTTGGTCAACATAGTGAAAAGACTACACAACACTTATCTGTATGAATTCAATGATGTTCAAGCTGGGAGAACAACCTTTTTTCTTAAGGAATTTTACTTAGATTCAGAGGAAACATACCTTTTCTCTTGAAGATGATGCTCTACAAAAAAGTTGAGCCCTAATATAATATAAGGGTCGCCCAAATGAAAGTGAGACTTGTGTAATAGCGTCGTGGTGTAATTACACAGATCTGTGCATTTGCGCCGGTAGATGGCGTGTCATGTCAGGAAGCACGCTGTTATCGGCGGCACGTGTCAGTGTGCTGTTTGCACGTGCGGAGGCAAGTTGACTACGTAGGGTCGTGACATGGATTCGTCCAAACAGGCCCAGCGGGCAGTTATGCAATTTTTGACGGTAGAAGGTGTTGTTGGAGCCGAAATTTATCGTCGTATGAAAGATGTGCATGGAAATGAGTGTCAGTCACGGTGTACAGTGTTCCTCTGGTGTAGTGAATTCCGTAAAGGACGTGTAAGCACGGAGGACATGCCGAGACCAGAGAAAACACACGCGGAAATCACCGTGGAATCGATTGCTGCCGTGGACAACCTTGTGAAGGAGAATCGCTGAATCATCACATGCGAGCTTGCAGCAACATTGTTCGTGGGTAAGGGAACTGTTAACACCATTCTCCACCGCACATTGGGATACAGCAAGGTTTGCGCACAATGGGTCCCCAAGCATCTCCAGGAGGATCAGAAGACTCGGCGAATAGGTGCTTGCCTGGAGCATCTGCATCGTTACCACGTAGAGGGGGGACAGTTTCTCTCCAAGATTGTGGCCGCACATGAAACTTGGTGCCACCACTTCGATCCAGCTACAAAATGGATGAGTATGGAATGGGAGCATTCCAACTCTCCACGCCACAAAACAGCTCAGTCCTCCTTAAGAGCTGGAAAAGTGATGCTCCCGGTTTTCTTCGATGGCCCATTGCTGTTGGATTGGCTGGACGCACGCAATACGGTCAAGGCAACCACATACTACAATACGTTACGCAACCTTAAAAACGGCCATCAAGCGTAAGCAACCCGGCATGTCGTCAAATGAGGTTATTCCGCTGCACGACAACGCACGCCCGTATGTGGCGACAGTGTGCCAAGATTTGCAGTGGAGCTTCCGCTGGGAGGTCCTCAACCATCCTCCCTATAGCCCCGATCTATCGCCCTGCGACTACGACATCTTTGGGCCACTGAAAAAAGCTTTCAAGGACCGCCGCTTCGCTAACGACGCTGAGGTCCGGGACGCTGTTGAAGACTGGTTCCACAACCAACCACGGACGTCAGGGTATCCACAATCTCGTGACGCGCTCAGACACTTGCTTCAACCGACAAGGTGACTATGTGTAGCGGGTATATAGCCCATGTATCACTCTTGCTTTCTGTATGTTCACATATTCCACCCTATAAATCCTTACGGCAAAAATCCGACAGTCTCAGTTTCATTTGGGCGACCCTTATACATGAACGGCGTAGCAAATAGCTCAAGTTGTGTGAGCTTATATGGAGGGCGACTGATGAAAAAATATGGACACATAAGAGAGGGATATGTCTACCAAAACAACTACAAATCTAGGTCAATGTATTACGGACCGATCAACCAAACAGCCTGCCACACACATGACGTGCCGAACGTTCTCCCGAAAATTTCATGGTCATCTCTGGGTACAGCTATAATGAGAAATTGCGGATATGTAGGATAGAAAACGAAGCTAATGCTGATTCCACTAGTATCAAGCACCAAGGAGTCAACCTGCTGGGATGACTTGCCTATCTGGTACGGTTGCATCGAAACAAAGCCTTGAGTCGTACCTCAGTGTAGATATCTTAATCGGATGAGAGAGGACATCTCGGTACGCACTATACAATATGAACTTTAATGCATTTGGATTCCTGAAAGGGGCAAAAGCAGAATTCAGTTGGTTTTTCAGTTAAGTGGGGGTTAGTGTCTCCATGGCCAGAGCCGATCTTTTGTGCAGACATATAGCAATTCCAGCAACCTTTCGCCAACTGTGGTTCTTACGTCAGTATATTTAAATAAAAAAAATTACAACGAGCTCACGGTAACGTCGATTACATACTGTTGATAGATTACGGAAAGCTTGTAAAGAGAACTCACATTGGATACAACAGTACTCAGCAAAAGTCCATTATACTAGACGGCAACCGTGTAACAACTGCTACACAACTGGGGCCCCTGATAAAGCTTTATTGAGAGTGGCATAAAGATATGTGAGAGCAGCAATTAGCGCTATGACATATTCTACGGATCTCTGAAAGTAGCAATTAGCGCTATGCAACCTCAGTAACGGATCTCTGAAAGCAGCGAGTGGCCCCATGAAACACTCTGAACCTCATACACCGATCCCTAAAGGCACCGAACTGCGTCGTGTAACGCAAAGAACCTCAGTAACAGGTTTTTGAAGGCAGCGATTTGCACCATGAAACGCTAAGAACCTCATAAACAGATCTCTATAAGCGGTGAGTAACGCGATGTAACAGAAGGAACCTCAAGTAACGGATCACTGAAAGTAAAGTGTTGCGCCGTGTAACTCAATGAACCTCAGCAACGGATTTCGGAAAGCGGCGACTAGCGTCCTGTAACTCAATGAACTTAGCAACGGATTTTTTAAAGCGGCGAGTAGAGCCGTGTAACTCAATGAACCAGGGGCGTCGCTAGACTTCGAAATCAGGATGGGCGACGGGTGGGCGAGCATCATTTTTGGTGGGGCAAGCTTGATAGCATTTTTTTTTACGAAACACTGAAAGAAGGAATCTTAATGAGCACTTTTTTTTTTTTTTTTGGGTTGAAGGTTTAACGCAAACCGTCAGCAACTCAATGGGCTCTAAGCAGTCGCCAGACCCTAATTTAAGGTCACTGGTTCAAGGGAAAGGAGAGAGCCAGTGCCGTAAGACAAGTACAACATCCATGTCTCACGGGATTCGAACACGGACCCTTTCTCGGACGAATGGTCATAAGCCACCGCTTAGACCACTGCGGCACCGGGCGGCTTTGATGCTTTTCACTGCCGGATACAAAGGAATTCGTGCAATCCAAAACCCCTCCACTTGGGGACACACACACACACACACACACACACACACACACACACACACACACACACACACACACACATACATACATACATGGATCTGACTAGTTACGCCACTGGTGTAAGACACAAGTGTTGGTAGAATGTCACCTTCAACTTTTTGCTTGCTCTGAATGCATTGTCTTTAATTGCTTTTTAAAATTTTTGCTTACGAAAATAGTATTGTAATTGAACAATTTGTTAAACAGAAATTTTTTTCTCTATCTAAATCAAATTTTAACAACGTTTCCACAGACACAGTACCTCCCCTCCCCTTAACTTCCTTCCTTCAAGCCAAGGACTTTGCCTGCACTCCTCTCCTACAAAGCAGTCTCGTCAGCTATTTTATTCACTTTCACTCTCCCGGGGCAGTCTTAAGGCAGTCTTAAGAGCGCTAGTGTAGCTTTAGACACATCTTTCCGTATTGGAATCCCCTATTTTTGTAAAGAAAACAAACAGAGCAATTAGTATTGACCCCCTGAATGAAATCCTATTCATCCTCCTCATTAGAGCCCTGGCCATACAAACATAAAGAGGCTTAAACTAAGGAGTTGGAAGAGTGGAGAACAATTGAGTTTTCGTGGCCCTGGATGCTATTTTGATAACCTTTTTTGGAAACCTAAATAACGCACTTCCTAGGGGAAAATACGTAGGGCTACGTGAAATGAAACGTAAGACTTATTACTAGGCAAAGTGCAACTTATATTTTAAAGTTAAATATGCTGAAATATGGCCCATTTTGAACTGGGTGGGCGGCAAGGTGGACTCAAGCCCACCCTCGCATTCCCTTGGCGACGTCCCTACAATGAACCTTAACAACGGATTTCTGAAAGCGACGAGTAGCGCCGTGTAACCCAATCGACGTCAGTAGTGTGCTTCCTATTCACAAGCGTCTCTTGATGTCGATTTTATCAGGTCATCCCAGAAGTAATGTCGTTTTGCGCAAGCCCAACAGTAGTGATCCCCCTGGTGCCCAGACTATGACGTCGACCACGGTGAGTAAAAGAGGGATCACGCGAGCACACCTTCATGTTACTTTAGACCGCAAACGGGAGTTCTAGGTGCAGTAGCTGTGTACTTAAACCGCATAGGAAATGGCAGCGTCAGCACACCAAAGTAGGCACGTTATGCTTCCACCATCGACGTTCAGCGACGGTAGCAACACGAACCATCAATGCCGTATATGGGCCGGGTACCTGGGAGGTCAGGAAATGTCAACGCTGGTTCCAGAAATTTCGAAAGGGGGGACACCAGCCTCAAGGATATGCAGCGACCCGGACGACCTGTTGAACTGGATAACGACGTGCTGAAAGCTGCTGTTGAAAGAAATCCGCAGGCAACAGTCGAGGAATTAACCACACTTGTTCATTCAATCCATTCCATTTTTCACCGGCATCTGCAGGACCTCTGTTATGTGTCGAAACTGGACTAGTGGGTACCCCATAATCTCACTCCACAACAGCTGCAACAGCGTGTGGGCATTTGCTCTACGGTGAAAAAAGGGAGCCGTTTTTACACAGAATTGTCACGGGCGATGAAAAATGGATTGTTTATCAAAACATTAAGCGTAAACGGCAGTGGCTTCCCAAAGGGAATGTGCCGGCAGCAGTGGTGAAACCAGGACATTTCCCACAAAAGGTTTCGATGTCTGTGTGGTGGGATATGCAAGGTATAATCCATTACAAGCTGCTGCCACCCAACAAAACCATTAATGGGGAAGTCTACTATCAGCAGCTGCGGTGTCTACGCACTGCTTTGCAGGATAAACGTCCAGCACTCGTGAATCGTAAAGGCGTGCTGCTGTAGAAGGACAACCCGAAACCAAACACACGACGAAAATGAACAGTGCCACGTTGCAGGACTTCGGATGGGAAAAACTTCCGCATACAGCATATTCCCCTGACTTCGCCCCATCCGACTACCACCTCTTTCGCCGCCTGCAAAACCATCTTGCTGAGACTACACTTCGAAATGTGGAGGAGGTACGGCGAACCCTTTCTGCCTTTTTTGCATCGAAACCCTTGAAATTCTACAAGTCTGGGATTCAAAGCCTTGTAGATCGATGGGAAAAGGTTGTAACTACCGGGGGCACTTATTATACGGATTAAAAAATTTGTTCCAGGTACGTTTTCCTTTCTTTTCTTCACACGTTGAAAAAACGACAGTATTTTTGGGATTACCTGACATATCAACACGCGTGTGATAAAGTACATTCTGATATACGCCCATATAACATTGGAAAGCAAACTTGGGCACCGATACGGAGGAGTTAAAAACACGAAAGAAATTATTAAAAGTGCTATGGTTTAGTGCATCAAAACTAATTACCGCCATTCTTGGATGTGCTTATTTACGGATTAACAATTGAAGCTCCGTTGGTGAAAGGACTGAAGACTGTCCTGTACATCGCGTGTCTCTTTTACATGCTACTATGTATCTTTCAAGATCACTAAATGCGCACTATAAAAATGTGTTTCTGAATGCGTGTTTGTAACATAATAAAGTATTCATCGAGATTCTTTTAATTTCTTACAGAAGATAATATACTTTTCTTTGACCCTTAATAGAAAAATTCGCCTCAAGCTGTGTCGACCAGCGTCAGACTTCCCATGAATTCTTCTGCTGATTTAATCGGGAGGCTACTTAATGTGCTCAAGTTGCCTGTTTTGGAAAGAATTAACTTCCTTTTCTTGTCAATAAAATGACTTGGTCTTTACGGTTGAATTGCAGATCTTATTTCAGTACAGAATCATTAGTAACGCTTTTACACGAATCCTTTCTACACGCGTACTCACATTATATAATCTGTAATGAAATGAGGTTTTTTCATTACAACTTCGCTAGAACCAACAATTTATGAGAGGCTCTTGAAGGACGTCTCATTTCTGCGATAAAAAAAGAGAGGGTCAATTCTTTGAAGAAATAATTGGTTTTCAATGCATTGGAAATTAACTTTCCACTTCATTCATTCTTTATCCAGCTGTAGAGGTCCACTTAAAAAATCTTCAGCTCACAGATCCTTATACCATCTTCTTACTGCAGTCAGTATTACGTCAAACACGACGGGAAATTTATTTTTTCTGAGAAACAAACGTGTACTTAACGGAAATTCTTACTGGTGCTTAAAGGAACAAATATGAGAAACAAAAAGCACGAAGAATAATTACATCCCGAATATACAGCAATAAAAATTGGCCCAGTCAGCTACATACCCTTGTCGATAAAGACATCAGAGTCAACAGAATTAATAAAAAGAAAGTTACTTATTTTGCGGTTTGATGCACCACAAACCACCAGTAGTCACGGGTTACAAACTGATAAATGAGAGAATAAAATAAATAAATCGAAAAAGAAATGCGGCAACGAAGGAAAAAAAAAAAAAAAGAGAAGAAAATAAAGCTGGAGAATATTACACACGTGTTAAGTGCTAATCAAAGATTTCCCCCATTCTTGCGAATCTTAATAACAGCCTATGCTTGTTAAGTGACGTTTTCAGCCGAAGTGGATATCATATCGATTTTTCACGCGGCGGCAGTTCATTTTTTCGTAAATAATTTTTTCAGCGTTATTCCAATGACCGTTTTATTTTAAAAACCATTACGAAGTTTGTGACCATTTATCAATGGAATTACAGAAATCTTCGCAGCTCTGTCTGTCAGGAACTTTTAACGATCCATCTGATGCCACCGCAAGGAAATAAATAATGAAGAAAAAAAAAAAAAAAAAAAAAAAAAAGGAAATAAGTGTATAAAGAAGGAAAAGAAGCAAAAAGAAGGAAGCGATCGTTCGAAAACCAAGTGGAATTAAAAGACGAAATCTCGAGTGTCAGTAATTCGATACTCAGGTCAGAGGCAGCAATTTTGTTCATTGGATCTCCTTTGGTTTATCGCTTCACTTCTTGACTGACCATCAATTGAGGGTTTCTTTGTTTTAGCTTCTACGTTTATTTATTGCTGACGCTAAAGTTAAAGAAGCGTTGGGGGTAAAAATAAAAATAAAAATAAAGAAGAAACTAGAAGAATAAATATCTGTTACAAAGAGATGCTAGCAAGACCGTGTTGATTCACAATGAATTGATTAAAAAAGAAATCCTTGTCTTAATAATAATGGTAGAAGATTGATATGCTTAGAATGCAAGCAAAAAAAAAAAAAGAAAAAAAAAAGATAGCACAAGCGGTAACCAATTTCTTGAAGTTTTTAATATGCATCTTTGCAAAGAATTGCTATTGTGGTGCTCGCAAAGAAATCAGAATTTCAATGCTTTTTCTCAGTTGCCATCTAAACAGTGTAACTAATCATTTCTGAATATGGTTTTACAGCTAGTACTGTCCCTAGGTGTAAGCGTAATTACAGGCTAAAAATGAAAGTGCTAATCGAACAGAACGGTGCAGCAAAATAAAGTAAGACTTTAGCGAAGAACAATCAATATAAGAAATGGATGTCTAGATATTTTTGGAAACACTGTTTATTAGTATTTATACCGCTCATGTGGGAGTGGGGTTTTGCCAGGCATTCTCTCTTAATAGTTTTGAAGCTACTTATACACTGCTGGCCAGCCAAAATGCAACACCAAGAAGGAAGCATCCGATTGGCCTGAAATTCGCAGCATGCGTCACCCACGAGAGGACATGCAAACAATTAGCATTGCAGGTCATATGCAAATCACGTGCGCCCGGCACGCCACCGAGAAGCACTATAAGAAGGGTGCACAGAAGACGGGGTGTACGTGTGTAAGTAGTGGAAGTGTGTTGTGCTGCTGGACTTGTGCGTGGGAAGCTTCCTGATGCCTCGTCGCAGAATACAGTAGTCATTCCAGCACGTTTCGGAGTTCGACAAGGACGAATAGTGGCTCATCGCGACAGCGGTTTATCGCACCTAGACATAGGCGCCCGTGTGGGACGACATCCAGCCACAGTGAGGCGAGTATGGATTCGGTGGGTGCAGGAGGGACGGACGGACCGACGTGAACGACTGCCGCAGCCGCGGCACCCCACCAAACGAGAGGACTGGCATGTTGTGCGGAGGGCATTGACGGCTCGCACCGCCACATCACGAACGTTAGCGCAGGAATTAGGGTGTGTTGCGCAACAACCTGTGTCAGCACGTACCGTTCGACGTCGTCTGCAGGAGCGAGGACTTGTCGCACGGCACCCATTGCTCCGATTACCATTGACGTTACACCACCGGCCAGTGCGGCGGCACTGGGCCGTTGAACGCCGTACCTGGACTACGGAATGGCACGACACTGTCTTCTCCGACGAATCCCGCTTCTGCCTGCAACACCACGATGGTCGGATCCGCGTGTGGCGGCACCACGGCGAGAGACTGTATGATGCCTGCATTATGCATCGCCATACCGGTCCGTCGCCTGGCGTTATGGTTTGGGGCGCAATTGGATATGACACCCGCACCCATCTGGTACGCATCGCCGGTACACTTAACAACCACCGCACCATCTCCCGTTTTGGAAACTGCAGTCCTCCCTTACCTGCAGGACCTGACAGCGGCCACGTTTCAACAGGACAATGCGCGCCCGCACGTGGCACGCATCGTGCAACAATTCCTCACGGCCCACCAGGTGTCACTGCTGCCGTGGCCCGCCTGTTCTCCCGATATGTCGCCCATCGAACACGTCTGGTCGCTGATCGGCAACCGAGTGGATCGGCAAGCACCACCCGCAGCTACGCCTGATGAACTGTGGCAACGTGTGGAAGCAGCCTGGACCGACATACCCCAAGCCCACATCCAAAGCCTATTTCGTTCGATGCCGCGGCGTGTAGCGGCCGTTATTGCCAGCCACGGGGGCCACATGAACTATTGATGTCTGCGTGTTCTACAAGTCGCACGGGCCTGTAAGCTCAATCGTTTCATCTCTGTATCTGTTGTTATGTGTCCAGTAAATCTGGCTTTGCTATCTCGTGTCCTTCTTAGTGTTGCATTTTGGGCGGCCAGCAGTGTTAATAGAAGTTAGTAAAATCATGCAATGCATTGATTATGATACGCTTTCCAACATTCCAGAAATCATTACTCAAGTTATTACTCAAGTTATGAGGACAATAGCTGTAGAAAAAATCTTGCTCCTATGCTTTGACCTCTGACCCCATTTCAATGATATTCAACAGAACCGGTTAAGTATATTTCCGGAACAACATGCTAAAGTTTTGTCAGAACAGAAGCATTTTAGGTAAGTTATGACGCATAAGGGCAATGGAATGGATCCCGTTCCTATGTCCTGACCTTTGACCCCATTTCGCCCACTTTCAATAGGGTTCGTCCCCATGTGGTCCGCTACCACATACTAAAATTTTATCGAAATCGAACCGCTTTTACGCGAGTTATCGTGCGGACGGTCGGACAAAGCTGGAGCATATACGCTTCTTCAACCTACGGTTGGAAAACGTAGAAAAGCAGCCCCTTTGTGATGTTTTAACATAGCAAGTTGTGCTACAGCATGGGGTAGTCTTTTACGCTCATGTACTGCAACCTTTGCGAACTCTTCGTGACAGCACGATGTGAACAAAGATCCCGCTGTACTCCGCACTCATGAATTGTCGCCTGTGCTCATACTCACAAAATCATATTTCTGTGACATCACACATTATCATTTTGTGGTCCTGTGGGCTTTTATAGATGTCTACTACCATTGAGCTGAACACAAATTCATATTTACTAGAAGGGATGTTGGGGAAGGAACATCTCTTACAGATTCTCACGTGTTTAAAAATGGTACTTCTGTTCGCATTTTGAGGTAGCCCTTCCTCCTCCCAAGAATCCAACTTAATACTACAGTCAGAACCGATGGCAGACATGTAAGTTGGCCTACAACCAGGCCCGTAGTAAGCTTTTCTGATCTGGGAGGGCGAGACTTGAAATTACGCCCCTTCGAACTCAAAATTACGCCCCTTCGTGTTCAAAATTTATGCCCATTCGAGTTCCGCTCAAATAATACGTGGTTTTTACTTTCGCACATACCGCCGTTATATGGAAGTATTGTATTATGATCGTTCAAATATTGCATTTCAAGTTTTTTACATAATGTTATTAAAAACGTAAAAACTAGGTAAATACTCAAGAACAACAGGTTGTAAGTACCAAGCAAAGCGTAAACGCTATGTGAACGCCGACAACACAACACTCCACTGAAATGCAGAACGAAAAACAAACTAGCGCAAAACGAATGAGTATCGGATAGTGAACGTAACAATAGGAAGAAGCTTTAAGGGTAGGGCTTAGTAAAACTCCGTTCAAGGTTAAACGCTCAGAGAACTTTCTGCGACACAGAACAAATGGTTAATTAGCTCTTCCTTCCAACGACATGTTCAGAAATGTCGTGGAGATTAAGCATATCAGCATATTATTTTCTATACCTCCATTTACTGTTTTGAAAAATTCCCTTCATGGATATGAGATGTTCACACCTCACAGAATATCTTACTCTGTACCCTGGTTAACTTCATGAAATACTGTATGAAACTAACAAAATCTTTAAAAACGAAAATACTGAAGGGTGTTAACTTTCTTTTTTAGATACAATTTCTATTTTTTACAACCCCCAGACCATGAACTTACGCCCCTGGAGTATCGATTCTAGTAGGGCAGCCGCCGTCCCTGCCCTCCAGGTAGC
Source organism: Macrothele yani (assembly GCA_039090855.1). NCBI lineage: Eukaryota > Metazoa > Arthropoda > Arachnida > Araneae > Macrothelidae > Macrothele > Macrothele yani. The sequence goes on along the minus strand of CM077028.1, from coordinate 74,666,385 downwards.
TACGGCCCGGCCTATATCTACAAGGATAGTCAATCATGTGTTATGATGAAGTGGCAGTTTTATCACAGAATGCAATGTTACCTCGCCATGATATTAGAGATCCAAGAACTATAACTGAACTGTGACAAAATATTTATAAATCAATTTGGTTGCAAGTGAAGTACTTAAGATTTCCAAATATTTTGTATTAAAGCTTGACGGAAATTATTATCACAGTTTTCGCTTGTCGGGGTACGCTTTTCAAAGTTCTTAAAACACACTTTCACACTTTCAATATACATTTTTCATATTTCTTTGAGTGAAGTCTAGTAAAGCAGAACAAAATTATTTTTCTCGTACTGGATACAAGTTACTTAAGACCTTGAAATAACCGACTAGCAATTGGCCCTTTTTCTATGACCGGGAACTTACCATTTTTCTCGACACCGGTACATGTCTAAGAGCCATTTCAGTGAGGAAAAAATATATCTTTATTCAATGAAGTAAGTGTTCATAAAAATTTCAAAGAAATCCGTTCAAGCACGATTGGAATTCAGGCGGTAGTTGGGCGAGTTTGGAGGCTTGTTCTCTCCTTTTTTTTTTTTTTCCCCCTAGGATAGAAATAGCTTCGACGTCAGCTACACCGTGGCTCCTAGAACACAATATCTAAGGATCAAAAATATGTATATGACGTTTAAGATGTGGGGAGAAGAGGCTTTACTAATAAGCACTGACTGACGGGGAAATGCACGTATGCTTGCAGCTTCCACACGCACATATATGCAATTTGCATGCTCACTCTCGAATTTCATTTAGCTTCTCTTTCTTGTTTGCTGTTAAAATAACATGTTATGCTAGTACCTGAATAAATAATAGTTAAAAGTAAGAGCGAAAGCATGCGCCTGGAGAGTAGGAGCAAATAAGTTTGGTTGAACTGCTGCTATATCTTACTCTTCAGTCTCTTTCCAACATTTGGGTTGCTCGTCCGAGAAACATGACACTAACCATTTTCGAGAGATGGAGAACTTTTCGTCTGGGAACAACCGCGCTAGCTATATTTTGTTTACTCTTCTGCAGTGCATTTGGGAACTTTAGTAGTGATCACATGAGAGCATCAAGATTTCTGATTCTTCTGTCAGCGCAGTTTTGCCTCCTCAACTGCATACAAAGTTTCCTCATTTTATTTTTGTTTCGTTTTGGAGGTTAACGACCACCATGAACAATTCTTAGAGAGTTAAGAAGTTGCCCATCCCAAATTAGGGGCTACTGCTTCCCGGAAGGAGGGGGGAGCAAGCAGCAAGCACAGTAGGTCAAGCACCACACCCATGGTTGATCCAATATTCGAACCACTACCCCAAAAACCAGTGCCTCTGACTGCTCGGCCACCGGAACGGCAGTTTCCTCACTGATCAAGAAAAACAACCACCAAAACGCATAGTGCTCACAAGAACAGATCTGACAAACTTTTTCGAGAGTTTAAGACAACAAAGTAATCAGTTCTTTTTCCACCCAGAGCAAGCGTCACATAGGAGGACAACATTTGAAAAGCAGGACCCCCTTCCGACAGATATGCAGACGGAAAGACATTAAAACACGCCTGTCTAGCGGAGAGGTCATGTTTTTCACATTTTGATGTTCTCGTGAGTGACACTTGTTACCACACGCACGCACACGCAAAAAAAAAAAAAAAAAACTGGTTTGGTGCCATAGCTTTTACGCGCGACAGTAGTTTTTCCAGTTCATTCAAAATCAAGGAATCACGTCTTGTTTCAATAAGGCTCAGATCTGACTGGCGCGATGGACCAGTGGTCAGAATCGCGAGCTTCTAACCAATTGTCCAAGTTGGTCCCGGATGAGATATGGGTGATACTCTAGTCTTGCGATGCTGGTTGTGTCCTTTCCCTGGAACCAGTCGCCCTGAAATAGGCACGGACGACACGTTTTGCTCATGGGAAGTCATTAAACACCCCGAAACATAAACAAACAAGCAAACAATGAACACAACATTTTTCATGATGTGTCATTATTGACGATAATATACACCGTTCTTTCTCTCATTCTGCATTCCTTTGTAGACGACTGAGTCATGATGCCAAAGAAGTCCAATGAGTCAAGAACTTCTGAGGACTTCTTTCACCCTTTTCAAGTAATTGTGCTACCAATCGATATTTCCAGGACGAGCAACAAAAGTGGGGAATTGAATAAACCGTTACAATTACTATTGAAAGTTTAACGTGGCACGCTGTTTGGTATACTTTTCTTTACTTGTTAAGCTTAAATTGCAAGTATAGTTTAACCCTTTAACGACCATACCACCCCAAAACGCCCGTACATGCAGACGAACACGACCGCCCGAATTGCCCATCTTGAATGAGTAGAATTTCATCCCCTACATGTTCTTTGAACTTGCCCGGCCTCTGCGGGATTAGCAGAAGTCACAATCAATCACCATTGTAACCAGTAAACAAGTGAACCAGGAGTTGATTTATCTCAGGGCGATACCATTCACTCTCATGACATCAAATTTCTTCTCCATGGAAGAATACAGTGATTGCCTCCGGGAAACGTCTGGAAGTCAATGCTTGTTAAGCCTACAGATTGGAAGTCTCGTGCGGTGACCCATCATTAATACATCTTTTGTTAACCAGTAAAAGGGAAAGACATAAATTCGAAAAGTAAGAACTGACGGTTTCGGGCGTTATGGCATTCTGGGCGTCCCACGATTTTAGGGTTCTGGTCGTTAAAGGGTTAAATGTTTACTTGCTTAACTATGTAAATCTGCTAATGTTAGTAATGTACTCGGCGAACATTACACATATTTTGTCAAAATCATGTTCAAAAGGGCCAGGGAGAGAATCAACATGATAACTTATGAACACTTCCATGTCTTTATTTTGACACCACTGAAATGTCAGGTCACTCATACACTATATTCATCAATTCCTTAGCAACAACAACTCTTGTACATAGATTTCGAGAGATATAAATCGCTATAACTTTGTAGTTTATAAATCTCTCGGCAACTCCACATCAAATGTGTCGTTCAACTCTGTTTCTCTCTCTCTCTCTCTCTCTCTCTCTTCTGCGTCGCTCTACCTAATAATCACCGTTGACATTACATGTTGCTCTGACTCACTGTTAGTGTTGCCAAAACGAAAAAGCTCTTTGGGGAAATAATGTACCGCTCAGAGAGAAAACAGTTCAAGGAGTACAAACTAAATTACATAAGAGAAATAGAAATTCAAAAGGAAAGTTATTTCGAGGTATATGTCACGTCTTTTCAAATACACATACATTAGTCACGTTACTGGAATATTTTTCAATGGGCATGCCTTTTCTTTCTGCTCTAATATTTTCAGTGAGAGAGAGGTGGGAGAGAGCGGGAGAGGGGGAGAAAGAGAGAGAGAGGGAGAGAGAGATAGAGAGAGAGAGAACCGTATTAATCATACACACATTTGTAATTCATCAATATAAGTATATAATTAGTAACTCCAGAACTTGCGTTGTCGGCTGTTGAAAACTACGAAAATCTAATCAATATAAAAAAAAACCCATCATAATTTTTTGTACAAATAAATAAATAAATAAACCCTGCATCGAGTTTTACCACGATTCTGTCATTTAGTAACAAACACCTCTCTCTCTCTCTCCTGCATAAAAATACACACGGGGAAAGTTTTACGTTCTCTAGGAGGACAGGTACGAAATGTGTTTCCGCGCATAATAACCGGATTTTCATGAAACACCGTGAATGTAGGAGAATGTACCATCTCCACAAATCATACGGAAGATGGAATATCTTCATTCTCTAGGATAGTAGTATATAGTTCAGAGGCTGCGAACAGATGTATCTCTACTTCTAAAATCCAAGTATTTCCGATTTGTGGCAGGACGATGTAGCATCTACAGTGAGCAGAGCTTCTTGAGGAGCCTGAGCTGCTGAAGATGCGGGGATGACATCACCGAAACAGTCAACAAGAGGAAAAGCCAAGTGAATGACACAGTGACACGGGGGAACTTGGAACATGCTGGAGAATTGCCAGCGCTTAGATTGGATATCAGTCAACAACGCACGTAAGTAAAATGCACATGTGTTTAAGTACTGGATCCGAAAAATTTTCAGCTAACGAGCCGGCAAAACTCAACTCGTAGATTGATGCACCAGCATGTTGCCCACCATGTTTCCATACGCTCACTCCCCTCCGTTTCTCTCTCTCTCCCTCTCTCTCTTTTCTGTCTCTAACTGTTAACCTAACAACGCATTACGACAGACGCTTCTTTTGAGTTCAAGCTCGTTTAAATAATTAGCAAATCAAATCAACAACCAGCATGGTTTAAAAAATAAGGAAGAAAATATTTGTTTTTTAAACCTGATGTTAAAAAGACAACTCAGTGGTAAGTACCAACCAGGAATTTCTCATTGGAATTCTTTCGAGGGTAACACTGCGATGTTTCAAGCTCGTCTCTATTAACTGGTGTCGACAAATACATCAGTGAGAGTTAATTCTCTCCCTGATGCTTTTACTTTCGCATTAGTTTGTTATGAATATGTGCAAACGAAAAATGAATATTCAATGTGATTTTGAGAATTATTTTCCAGAAGTTCCATTCAGTTTTATGTCGTCTCGTTTGCAAGTGTCCACGCTTGTAGGGCATCGAAATGCTGACGACATCGGAACTATTGAAAAATCTGGGTAAAATAATAAGATCATTCGTGAAATTTTTGCGGAGTTATCCGTGAGATTTCATACTTTGTGTTCTTTCTCATATATATATATATATATACATATATATTTTTTTGTTGTTGTTGGCAGAAATTACACTTATTATCATATTTTTCGCTACTGTACGCTATTGTTATTGAGATTTAACACGGAGATTTTTAAGTCTTAGTATGAATTCATTTCTAAGTAAGGAATTTTCAGCAGTATGTCTTTTTAAGTCAGCTTGGAAAGAGGCGTGGGCTATCTGTCGTATATTGAAGAACTGTTTAAAGTGAACTTTTATTGTTTTATTGTTCTAAGCAGTGATTAGTACATTGTAATACACCGGCGCTAACAGACGGCATAATGAGCTGATAACGAGGAACAGGCCGCCCCGGTGGCGCAGTGGTCTGAGCGATGGCCTCTGATCATTCGTCCGAACGGGGCCCGGGTTCGAATCTCGGTGAGGCATGGATGTTGTGTTTGTCTTACGGCACTGGCTCTCTCCCTTCCCTGGAACCAGTGACCCTAAATTAGGGACGGGCGACTGCTTATAGCCCATTGAGTTGCTCACGGTGGTCGTTAAACCTCCAATCAAAAAATCAAAAAAAAAAAAAAAAAAAAAACGAGGAACAGTACACCAATTATGTAGAAAACAGTAACTATACTACTGATCCGATTTATTGGCGTAGGAATATATACATAAATGTTTCCAAGCTTTCGCACATCAATAGAAGAGAAGTTAGATAGAACGTCCATAAGAAAGGAAAGGTCTCCTGCATCTTTACATACTATGCTAAAGAGAAATACTGGAAAACCACCTCTTTTCAGCGAAGCAGGTATTTATGCGATCCCCTTACAATATCCGGACGGCTCTAAACGAAACTACATTGCAATGACCTAGAGTTCGTTTGGAATCATAGTCAACGAGTATAAAAGGGACACAAAATATGGCAAAGTAGCCACGGCCCTATCCAGAGAAGTCAAATTCAAGTCCGCTACTCCTATGTGGGATTATATAAGGAAACTAAGTACCTACTGTACCCCTAAATGTACAGCCACTCGGGAAACTTGGGAGATCATCACCGACAGTGATACCTGCAATGATAGCGTTTCACTCGAGTTGCCACGAATTTGGAACCAAATCTTCAAGTAACGCCTTCTCCCTACCAGGATATCGCGTGCACAATCAACGGGATACCTCGTATCTTTACATGAATATAACGTCGTATCTTTTTACTGTTAAGTCAAGTCACCGCTTTCAAATTATTAAAGCGTTCTTATATTCAATAGCAGTTTCTGTCTAACTTCCTTGAAAAAGCCATCTGGTTGATGTGCGAAAGCTTGGAAACGCTTATGTATATATTCCTACACCAATAAATCGGATCACTAGTATAGTTACTATTTTCGGCATAATGAGTATTGTTGTTGGGCCGAGAAAGCTCTTCCCTTCAAGCTAGGGGTCGAGACAGAGGAGGACGAAGAGGGGCGCATGTCAGGAAAAGAGTAGGACACAGAGGTTGGAAACAGAAGATTTTGGAAACGAGAGAAATGGTTTCCGTACTGGGAAGAGTGAGTGAAAAGAAAAGAAAATAGAACCGAAGTTAGATAGAACGTGCACAGATGACAAGTGGAAAGTAAAGTAATCATAATTAATTCAGTAGTAAAACCAATTCCAGGACAAACCGAAAACGAGAATTAGATAGTAATAAAGAACCGATTTAATATCGCAACTAGTGCCTTAAATACCTTCTTCGTAATGCGTTTTTTTTTTCGTAACTTTCAAAAAGAGCTGCAAGTGTGCTTAAATATTGAACCCGAACAGGGCTTATTACAGCACGACAACAAAGCTCTATAACACTATACTCCACATGTTCTAAGACAGTGAAAATCGTACATGTTGTATTTCTTGTGGAATGGACAATACTGCAGAGGAGACGTTGTATTTAAATCACACCAGCAAGTTCAGCGTTGCCGACTGCTAAAAATGCTATTAATATATTGAAGTTCCTGCGTTTGGAGCTTCCTAACAGCAACAAAAAAGTTAGGTCAAAATAATTTGTGAAGACCATTTGCCTCTTTTACCTCCATATAATCGCAATAACTTAACCTAACTTTTGCTAGCTTTAGGATAAAGGTTGCGAATCTTTTTGAGAGGGTGTGCCCAAATTGGCAATAATCTTAAAAATTCTCTCGCGGGCTCATGGGAATTTTGAACAAGAGAATATCACTTATTATTTACCCATTGTTCACTCACAAACAACAAAAAGAAAATATAAGCTGAGCGAAGCTAATGCCAACCATTTACTTCTATTATTGTCCAAATATTGATGTGTGCATTGGGTCTGCGAGGATTTTAAAACGTGTCATACGATGAGACATGTTCTTCCAACCGCCCGCCCAGCCGGCGTGAAACGTCTCCCATGAAACATTTTCACTGCTGCCGTCTCTGTTCGCAAGGAGCGGGGATGTAACAGCAGGTCAACCTTACTGCTAGTTCGGAGAGAGCGGTGATCGAGTGCACTGACGTGGTCACTGAACGCTCAGCTCTTCGCTTCTCTAATAACGTTTCTTAAAGTTACGGCCAAGGGAAAATCCTTTCGCGCTCCTACTACGACGAACCCAACGAACTGTCATCTTGTTGTATGACTGGAGGCTACAGAAGCAAATGGATGCTATGACTGAGTACACAGAAGCAAACGGATGCTATAATTGCTCCAACATTTCAGTTCGTCCCCGTGAGAAGGACCACTGCACCAAAATTTAGAGGAAGCGACCCCTAAGTTAACCTGTACAAGGATGATTGGGAAAAAAGTAGCTTACAGAGAACGTAAAAAATGGGTGGCTGCTAATACTGTGAGTCACATACCAACACCGCAAGAAAATAGTCGTTGCCCCCTTGTTAAATCAACAACTGATAGAAATATATGCAAAAAATTATAGAAACCGATACTACTTATTAACAGTGCATCTGTTTGGTACCACAGTATAAGCGTCACTCCAGATCGTTGGACCACTAATATTTTAGAGCAAGAACATTCCCACGAATCAATTATGTAATACTAATAGCCTTTATCTTGTCTGTCTTTATTTTTGTTTGTGGGTTTAACTACTACCGTGAGCAACTCGATGGGCTATAAGTAGCGCCAGTCCATAATTTAGAAGTAGGAAAGGGAGAGAACTAGTGCCATAAAACAATCACAAACGTCCACGTCTCATCATGGGGATCTGAACCTGGACCCATCTCGGACGAATGGTGAGAAGACAATGCTTAGACCACTGCGCCACCGAGGCGGTATCTTGCCTTTGAACCGCTTTGTTCTGTGCTTGAAGCTATGTATACAGTAATAAGTTTGCCTTTGCACTGAACAACCAGTTAAAAAATTAAGTGCAATGAATGGAAATGGAAGAATGAGGAAGGGCAATGAAATAAGACTTAAGCCAAGAAAGAAGAGAGAGAGAGAGAGAGAGAGAGGGGGGGACCTGAATTTCATCCCTCCTTTAATCTATCGCTCGACAGGCATCATACTACTAATTACACCATACTACAATATCTGTGTGACAATCTTAGTTTAAAGACAATTTCGTCTGTCCTTTTTCGGCGCAGGTGATGTTACTACGCAATTTCAGTTTCTGTACCTTTTACTCCAGTTGGCCGATTCTCGCTCCCAGCTGAAGTCAATATGAAAAACATAATCAAATTTGGCATCTAGCATCCTCAATAGCACAGCTCTATACAAGTAAAATAATGGTGCCTAACTAGCAGCCGAATGCAATGCTACAACAAAATCGTTCCCCAAATTTTTTTTTTCTGTACATCGAGACAGACGGAAACTGGATGACGTCGAATGGAAGCTGAATTTGATTAAAATGAGCGTGAACCAACACAGTCACTGCATGGATGAATTAGTTTACGGTTCAACCATGCATGCATAATGATTTCAATCTTCATTTTTTTTATTGCTGTTCGCTCTTAACACGGAGATGAATAATCTGTGCACAGGAGAAGACGATCCCACGCCTCCAGTCTTCCAAACCTCTTGGAGTGATAAAGAAATGGTTCCTAACCTTCGAACCTTTGATGATGAGAAGGCACAAATCACACACGGCCACCTCACGCAAAGAGCTGTCACATGTTTCCTAGGGGATTAAAACTCCACCCCCTCCACCAATCTCTAGTGCTTTCATTATTAAAAGAGACTGCATATACTTGTTGTACACTTAGACTAACTGCTTACCTGTGGAGAAAGTCTTAGTTTATCAAAACACGATATCTCAAAATTGTTGCTTCAGTTTACAACACTGACTGATTCAAACTTATTACGCTTTAAATTCTGTACATGCATTTTAAATATTCACGCGCCATCCTAGCTTACGTACACAACTATCTCGTTGAAATGTGTGACGCACACCTCTAATTTAATCTTTCTTTTGATTTCCTATATTTTTATGTAAATTTAGTTTATTTCCGTTAAATAATTTCTAACACCACAGAGTTCCTCTCGATGCATTCGAGGTTGGCAATTCCTCACAGCAGGTCAAAGGGCAAGCTACGTAAAAAGACTGCTGAGGTAAGAAAGAGTTCAGTGTGCAATGTGAGATCAGAAAATGCTTTTTGGACGATTTTTTGGGTAATGTTTTGTGAATGATTCATGTCTATGTAATGAGCCGACAGAAAGCGAACGTTTGTAAGCTTACGATTATTAACAGCAGAGAGAGAGAGAGAGAGAGAGAGAGAGAGAGAGAGAGAGAGAGAGAGAGAGAGAGAGAGAGAGAGAGAGAGAGAGAGAGAGAGAGAGAGAGAGAGAGAGAGAGAGCGAAAGTTTGTAAGCTTACGATTATTAACAGCAGAGAGAGAGAGAGAGAGAGAGAACTATAATTGGATATTGGATTGAGTAAAATAATATTGTGATTTGATTCGAAGTCAACAAGTGTTTTCGGGCTACGTGTCTTCAACTTGGATGACGTGCCAGAACAGCAAATAAAGTGGACAATACGTAAGTCAAGTTGATTCATTTCGTAACCTTGGACGTTAGTCTGAAAACGCACGTCATGCAGAATTAACAAGTGTTTTCTGGCTAAGTGTGTTCAACTTTTTTTTTTTTTTTTGATTGGAGGTTTAACGACCACCGTGAGCAACTCAATGGGCTATAAGCAGTCGCCCGTCCCTAATTTAGGGCCACTGGTTCCAGGGAAAGGAAAGAGCCAGTGCCGTAAGACAAACACAACATCCATGCCTCACCGGGATTCAAACCCGGACCCCATTCGGACGAATGATCAGAGGCCATCGCTTAGACCACTGCGCCACCGGGGCGGCGTGTTCAACTTGGATGACGTGCCATAATAGCAAATAAAGTGGATTACATGTAAGTCAAGCTGATTCATTTCGTACCCTTGGACGTTAGTCTGAAAGTGCAAGTAATGTATAAGTAACAAGCGTTTTCTGGCTAACTGTGTTGAACTTGAATGACGTACCACTGCAGCAAATAAATTGGATTATATGTAAATAAAGTTGATTCCTTTCGCACCCATGGATGTTAGGCAGAAGAGCTGTGCATGTGCGCCCACATGTGAGGGACAAAAGGGTCCACTTGTCCTCCCATGGAAATTTGACTATGCCATTTCTGTTCTTGGAAGGCACTGCAAAGATTTTTGAGATAACACTAATTCTGATCGCTTGCTAATTAGTGTTGAACTTCTGACTGCGTGTGTATGCTGTAAAAAAAATGGAAACATTGGGAATTTACAGTAGAAAAATAAAAATTTACCGCAGAAAGTAACAAAGCTGAATTTTTGCATCGAATACATTGGAGCATAGCGTACCTGCGTACAGTTATGAAAGGCAAAGGAATGAAAAATATGATATCATCCTCTGCAACAGCCATCCATTGCTGGACAAAGATCTCCCAAAGTTTTTTCTTTGTCTTGAGGGTATGTTTAACTTCTTGATGACCGATTAAGTGCTCTCTGGAATTTCGTAGCGCGTGGGACACAAGTTAACGACCGCTGTGAGCATTTAAGGCTACAAAAAGGCAACCATCCCTAATTTAGGGCCATTGGCTCCAAAGAATGGACAGAACCAACACGGTAGGAAAAGTATAACACCCATACCGCTTCCCAGACTCGAACGCGGACCCAACTCGAACGATTAAACAGAAGCCAGCGCCTCTGAATATTCGCCCATCAGGGAGGCTAGTTTGCCAGACTAATGGCCCGAGATGAGGCATGCGTGCTGGACTGGAAGGCGCCGGCTATGATTCCCAATTTCAATCTCAGATGCCTCGGAAGAAGGGGGGGCGACCACCGCCCCGTAGTTTTTCATGGAATTTTTTTGTTTTTAGAACAAAGTTTCCCACACGTATAACAGAAGATGTTAATTATTAGACACATCAAGGGCTCCTGTCCCCTAAGGAGATGAACGGAACAGTGTTTGTGTATCTTCTTAAATCTTCAGATTTCGATAATTATACATAGCGTGCGAAGAACATGTCTCCCCCACCGATATGATATAGGAATTATTTAAATTTCGTCCGTAAGTATGTGTGAACTGAAAAATTAAATCACTCAAAGTTCTGATCTCGAAAAAAAAAAAAAAAAATGCCGCCCCATTGGTCGAATGTTTAGGAGCGCACGTCAATTACTACTCGTCTCAAATAGGCTTGGGCTCGAGTCCCGAATAAGGCATGGGTGGAGCAACTGCCTTATAGCCCTTGGAGCTCTGTACATCGAGACCGCTAAAATGAAAATATAAAAATAAAATAAAAACTATCAAATTCCGGTTTTTCCTTTGTTTAAAATTTCTTCCATAGTGTAACAGAGGAAGAAAGGCTCCTAACTTTGCACAGAATAACAGCTACTGGACGAAAGCGATGACGTGCGAAGTGACGTTCTGTTTTGGTACTTGTGCAACGTATATAAGTATTATCACCGACTAATCTCAATTCACTGCTGAATGAAAGTCCGCTCAGGTCTCTTCCACAACACTCCAACTTGGGCAACCGTATTTTACGCATCTACAGCATGCTTTCGAATTTCATCCACCCAATGGTATAACCACGTTTCAAAATCTGGGGGAGGGGAGGGGGGGGGTCCGATCGCACATACACACATTATATGTATACATATTGTATAAGACAGAGTTTCGGACCCCCTCCCCCTACACACTCACGCGCTTCTGTTGGCGAATTGTGGAACTCAGCGAACACAACTGTAAAACTACGATAGATAGGGCAGAAATGTAAATTACAAAGCTGTAGAACTGACTTTGCTTATTAGGAATCGACATCGCTGCTTTATTAAGTACACATTATACACGTGTTTGCATTCTACAAAAAATTACAATCTGATAATATTAAATTTAGTTGGTTCGCATCATAAAAAAGTGCGCATTATATCATTATATTCCTGATTTTTTTTTTTGGGGGGGGAGGGTCCTTTACGTTGGGGATCCCGACTCTGAAAATCTGGGGGTCCTGAACCCGCAGTGATTACACCTATGTATCCATGCATTAACCACGTGGCCTTCTACTGGTTCCTTTCCTTTTCTCTTCGTATCCAGTTTAATCCTTCGCTTGTCTAATGGTGGTCACTGTTTTGCGCAACATGTCCAGCCCATAAAACTGAAAGTCACGAGTTGATTTGTAGAAATATTCTTGAGGGGAGGGGAAGGGGGGGTAATTCACCACGCTGGACATGTAGGTTGGAGAGTGTGGGATATCATTTGCTCTAATCACGTTTATTTATACATACACTATTCATTTTAGTCACTACTTTGATTCATTTGTCCACGAACGTAATAATACATTCTAACATTACCCAAATTTACAGGCATCGCAGCTGCGAAATTTGATGAGTAAAGAAGCCTTCTGCAGTGTTTTACAACAACTAAAAACATATTCCAAAATATATTTAGGTAGAACTGTAAAACGAATTTAAAGCTTCAGGACATTGCAAGTGAAATGTGGAAATAATGTACACCTAGAAACACGCAATCGGTACGTTGCAGCACATTTAGGATGCATGATTAGTCCGCTAAAATCAATTGGGACGGGGTTTTTTTTTTTTTTTTCAGAAAATAATGGGGGTCAAAATATACTAAAGACTTCCGTGGGGAATACCCTCGTAAAAATGCTACTTGAAGACTTGCAAAACTTGCACACCCTGCAAAACCACTACGGAATGCAACCAGGCTAGTTTTCTGCGGTTTAAAAAATAACTAAGCAGGAAGTTACGTACGAAGGGAGAAATACACAACTTTTAGAACAGCTGTAAACACAACGCAGCTGTTAAAATATCAAGAACTGCAATGAAATGTGACAAAATGAAAATCGGTGGTGTACTGCAAACAATCCTATGAAGCGCTTCACAGATATTTAAAAGTAACACCAAGAAACTTCTGAGTAAGCGAATCCTACGAAAAATACAAACTTTAAAAATGTAACTGATTTAGAAGTACGTGAGAGAAATCAATATCTGTAAGATGTAAATTAAAAAAATATATAACGTTGTTTTTCTTCAGGTCTTCTTTCAGATCTTATGTGGACGTATCTTTCAAGAAAATAATTAATACATAAAATAAATGCACTCTCTTTTATACACCACTCTTGCACATCGGAACAGTACCAGTAACTAACCCTGTACCAGTAATAATTGAAGAATATTCACTTTCTTCAATTGTTTCCCGTTCACATGACTTCCATGTTACCAGCAGTCGTTTATTCACTCTTTTTAGTAGAAACATTCCACTTGGTGTGACATACCAGGACCACAACAATTGCACAGTACTTGGCTATTTCTCTGGCGTGAACATGAATAGAGCACTCAGCATGTTAGCTATCCATTCAATCTTAGTTCTTTTCCTTTCTTACAACCAACGGCTCATACCCGTATTCAGGAGAATCCATATATCCTGTCCTTATAGGTTTAAATGCTCACAGATGTTCTCATAGAGAAAAAAAAGAAGAAAAAAAGTAATATTATTTGCATCTTATGCGGCTTGTCCCTGCTATTAATTAATTTTTCACCCCGAAAAAGAAATAAAGATGCAGGCAGTACGTCCTTTGTAACCTTGAATTCGGTATCTTTTTTTCTTCTTTCGAAATTCCCGACGCGTTTTGTGAATGGGATTTTAAACTTAACATCCACGTCATTTTCACAACTCGTAAAATAACAGAGAAAAGAAAATCATTCACACCACCTGAGAGTCAGGCGACATATTTTTTTATTCTTCCCCGACGCAAATATGATCCAAATATATGCAAATAAATCAAAAGTGAAACGGGAGCCAAAACTGTGCCACCTATAATGTCGGCATTCTTCTAGGCGCACATTACATCGTTTCGCCCTGCCATTAAAGAACATTCCACATACGTGTATTCCTTGCAATGCCATATTCAATCAATCTACATAATACGAGTCATAAAAAGGAAAGAAGCACAACAATTCGCAGATTAACGGCTTTTTATCACTGGTCAAGTCAACAGGGGTCAGCTCAATATGCTCCTAACCATATGGCCAGGGTCATTTTTTTGGCTATTAACGACCTCTCGCTGTTTCCCGTTCACATGGCATCCAAGTGACCAGCAGTCGTTTATTCACTCCCACTCCGCCAAACGCCATATTTGTCAAGCATTCTTCCCCTTCTCAAATGTCCCCTTTTTCTCCTTGCTTTATTGCCATCTCTCCACAGAAATCGTTCGTTTCCCTCCCCGACCTCCGAAATCCCCACCGTTTCACAGCGAGCAGCAGAACCGCAGGGCTATAATATGTATTACCCTCAGTTGCCGCGACATATTTATCGCTTCCTCCCTCCCTCCTACTCCAGGGAATTTTTTTCCCTCTCTATTTTCCTTCTTTCTTCCATTCACCCACGACATTTCTCCACCCTCATCCCCCTGCTTCTCCTTGCCTCCCGCTCTTCATTCAGCCTGTGGATGTTGGGTGATATTTGCGCTCGGGAAACAGCTGGCTAAAAATGTTCCACTTGTCATGAATGCACAGCTTACGTAGGTCATCGATTCTAGGGGGACAAGATCACGGTAAAGTGAGGGGACACAACTTAGACAAAAATGTGACTTAAAGTCATCGCTTCCCCCACAAACACTCACAAGGAATGTGTATGAAAAAAAGAAAGAACTTACGGGGAGGGGGATAAGGGACGGCTTCTTTTTCACTTTTCCGTACTACGGCATTTTTCAGCTGAAATTTAGATGCTAATGTCTAAGAAAGCAAGGAACGGCTGAAATAAAAATAGATATCAACTCCCTTCCTTCAACTAGATGTGTTATAACTCTAAAAACAAACTCTATGAAAATAATAAACAGAAACGAAAATCCCCTCAGAGATCCAGGATAACGAACAGATCTGATACAGAACATCCAAAATGAGTAGGATCCAGGGGCGCCCACTTCACCAAATTATTGGGGGGGGGGGAGACGTGAAGAGATCAGACTCTTCCATCGACAGGTGGAAAATTTAAAAAAAAAGAGGGGGAAAGATTTACTACGAGATTCGACAAATATTTTAAAACGCAATTATAATTGGCCATCAGCAAATGAACAAGGAAAGAGAAATATTCTTTCGCTGAATATTAATACTTTTAAAAATAAAATTCAGTCTGTGATTTTATAAAAACATCCAGAGAGAATTTTATTTCCAAATGTTTATAAAAAAAATGAGAAATTAGCTGGGTTACTTAAACAAAGAACAAGATGCGAAAAAAAAAATAGATAAATAAAGGCGCCAAAGATTATATGTTTCTGTATTTTTATTTATTTTATTTTTGATAATGGTTTTGAGCGTTTCCCACATATCACGAGAACATATCAAACACAAAACGGGGCTGACAATCCAGTTTCTTTTCAAATGAGCAATGATGAATGAATATGGGAAAAAAAGTTTATTTATTTCGTTATTTATTAATTTTTTGGATATGAATCGCTTTGGCCTCACCTTATGAGGCTAAAGCGATTATTTAACTAAACAGGACGAAAAATATTGGGTGAGCACTGCCCCAAAGTAAAATTATTGGAGGGGAAATATTGCACGAGATTTCAGACGGTTAAGAAGGATTTTGCTCAAGCATTAGGCAGGGATTCCTCCCGTCTTTACTGAAGCATAAATGAGAACCGATTTGGCGGGAAATACATAGAGAAAGCAACTCAAAAATATCCATCACCCACTGGAAGTATATACCATTTATTTTGACTAGCCAATATTCCCTCTCCCAATCTGAAGAATGGAGATATGTGAGGATGAAATCACCTGTCGTTACATTCTATTTATTTAAATATTCATTTATTTTCTTCCCTGCTCCAATGACAGGAACCTGGAAATAGCGATTCTTCTGATAAGTTGGCGTCCACTTCAGTACTTAATAATAACCACGCCAACATAAGTTCGTCTTCCTCCTTCTTTTTACCTTGCTTCCGTGTGACTTTCCAGTAGGGCACTCTAGCCCAAATGTCCTAGCTTCCTACTTCTAAAAGTTGTTTAGGACTTAGGGTCACAGACACTCTTTTCCTAAAATCCTCTACATAAATCTCTAAAAATTATGAACTGCTCTTTCTCTTTCTGATGATACTGCATATTCACCTCATCGTTGTCATTTTCTCATCAGTTAGTTCATTCTCCCCCCCGTACATCTTGTCCACGGGCAAGTCTCAGTATTGTAGAACACTTGTTGGTCTTCTTACCACTCATTGTCCTGAAAACTTTGCATTTTTTCAACCTGATTTTCAGATCACTAAAATTGCCAATGATTTGTAATGATATCGATCGATGAATAATAATAAGAAAGATGACACCAAATAATGGGTGACGTAGCACGTCTTTTGAATTCTTTCCGACAAAAAAAAAAAAAAGCAGAAATTTTTAAATCGGATTTTACAAAAACAGGAAATCAACAAAAACTGCATTTATTCCCGGTAGTAAGAAAAACTGCGCATTAATTAAAATACAAAATGATTGTTCTTCATGGCGAATGAAACCAGTTTTGAAAATACTTTTTTATCAGCCGGATTCTTGGAAATGATAAAACATTTGCACACGAAAATAACAACATTAGCGTTAGCGGCAGAAAGGTGCTTTACGAAAAATAACAAATTGAACGCAAATTGAATTCAATTTGAAAAACTTTTTCCGAAGAAAAAGTGTTTTTTTTTTCAAATTGAAGAATTGTTAACAGAGATGTGGAGAAAAACGTAATGTAACTTGACACCACACCTAGCTGGGGAAATAAGCATTATGCGAAGTTCTTTCTTCTGAAGAGTATCCCACCAAGAAAACAATTTTTCAACAGAATTTTTTGAGTGGGTCATACACTTACAAGTACAATTAAACGCTGATGCAGCTAACGGCAGAATTGGGCCGTACAAAAAACTAATTTTTATAGTGTGAGCTACGCGACAGAAGAAGAATTATTCAAATACAACGTTTAGATGCAGAGAAAGCAAGAAAACAGTTTATGTGCTCTCCCAAAATTTGCATTATTTGAAGTGGATGATGACCGTAATCTTGACAATACCGAATGAAATAAAGTACAAAGAGAACTTTTTCTTAATCGGATTTTTAGAAGCGGAGACACAGTTTGAAACAGAATTGTACTCTTACGCCATCTTGCGGTAAATTGTGTATTACGATAAGTTCAAAGGTATGTACAAAATGTTTTGCGAGATAAACGGTGTCAAATGTAAAAAGACAGTTTTTAAAAAAAAAAAATAGGATTTCAAATGCACAGGTATCGTGCAAAATCGAGATACCCCCCCCTCCCGGGAAAATTGTGATTTTACATTTTTTTTAATTATATGTGCAATATACTCTTCTCCATGAACTCTAACAGACGCAAAAATAATTTTTGAAATGAGAGTTTTAGAAGCGTAGATATAGATAACACTTCGATCTGCATTTACGCTTCCTAGAAGAAAAACTGTGTATTATTTTGAAATGGGAATATGCCCAAAATGTATGCGCCTGTGAGTGGTATTAGACCAAAAAATGATATATTTCAATTGCGCTTTTAGAAGCACTGACATGTGCTAAAGAGATCATAATGTCTGTTTCATGGGATAATTCTGTGCTTGTTTGTGTCAGAGAAAAAACGTTTTTATAAATGTCAATTGGCTTTTTTAGAAGCACTGACACGTGCTAAAAATATAATTCTGTTTGTTTCATAGGATAATTCTGTGCTTGCTTGTGTCAGCGAACAAAATATTTTTTGTAATACGGTATCGAACACCGTATTACAAAAAAAGGTCATCTATTCCGACTGACCCTCGAATGCGTTTCCTTGTATAATCCGCTATAGCACATCCTAGTACAATCAGTTTCATGCTTCTAAGGGCTCTTTAAGGTCTGGGTTCAAACACTCCCTTTCAAAAACTCCTTTACATCATCATTGTTTTGGTCAGAGACTAGTTACTGAATGTTTTCAACCGAAAATACATTCTTTAAATATATTTTTGGTAATTTTGATTGAAAGTGGAGTTTGCAGTGAGACCATCCCAATACATCTGTGGTGGATGCAGCATTTCGGCCAGCGCATGCTATTAATACACACTAACACAATTTTGTTAAGATACATCAGCAACTGCATATTCGAACATAGCGATAAGAGTAAAAATAATGATCTACCAGACGTCTAGTCATAAATATACTACTCTATCACAGAAGACATTACTAATATAGAGGTACCATTGGAGTACAAAGTTCAAACGGCCTGTGCTACGTATATCGCCAAAAATGCGGAACTGGCAGCAGAAATTAAGTAGATGTGCAGACAGACGCGTCCTTTAATAAAATCTAAATTGGAAATTATCTCGCAATCCGTTATATCCCAATTTGATTCTTTAAGATTACAACCCATGTCCAGGATCTAAGGAGCAATGATTCTGTAAGCGTGCAGTTGTAGGCGGGATTTACATTTCCTGTTCGGGTTCGATATTTAAACATAATTGCAGATCGTTGCGAATGTCAAGAAGTAAATATAAAAACACTTACGGATTCAATCTGTTCTTTTTTATCTTTATTACTATCTAATGAATATTTGTCGGTTTGTCCTGAAATTATCTCAGTGCGTATTTACAATTGATTTCAATTACACTAATTCCTACTTTCGCCTGAACGTTCAGTCAGTCTCCTTACTGTTTCATTTCCTCATCATCTTTTTCATTCTCTTACGCCCTCTCACGAGAAAAGGCTACTCCTGAATCTCTTGCTCATTCCAAAAATTTTCTGACAACCTTGTCCAAACGTTTCCAATTGTTTTTCTCGCCTGTTCTCTGCTCGTGACCATTCGCTGTTCCTTTCTGTGTTCCTCTGTCGCCGTTAACAGCAATAAACTCATTACGCCATTTGATTGCCCATTCGATCACAAAGTACTGATTTCTGTGAAAGGCAATAAAATAGTGAAAACACTTCACCAACGTACTGAGCACGGCTTGACTGAGAAATGGTGTTTTACAACTCTACCAATGACCGTTGTCGATAAGCATCTTTTTTGAAAGTTTCGTCGAGTCGAAGTTTCCCATGCCGACCTCTGCGATGATAACAAAAAAAGACCTACTTGTATTTGCTGAACATTACATACTATTCCTGGAAACAAAATCTCCGTTAACAATAGAGAAACTAAAAAATGACCTGTGTTTATGGGGGTGTGTGTGTGGTAAGCTAGACATAACATCATATAGAATCACGCAGAAATTATGGAACACATTACAGATACCTTACCTTATTTCGCACCAGCAAGATGCTTCAAAAGTCCAGTTTTGTTGACCAACCCATGTTTACTACTGGCAGTAAATATAAGTGTCAATCCCATTCCCACTGAGAAGCCTCCAAACACTTCCAGCTGTTGTTTCCAACATACCGTACATTCAATTTAACCTTACTCTAAGGAAAGGTTCTGATGCGATTTACCTCCTAGGTCTTCAAGTATCTACTTTTCCAAGAAAGTTATATAGGGCCACACACGAATTTCAGAAATGCCCGTGAAAGACGGCTTTACTTTAACCAGTTGCCATCCAAAATCTCAAAGCTCGTGTATTTAACAGTCCTCACTTGTAACTGAGTACAACAGAGGGTGCTAAGAATCAACTCAAAGAAACATGAAGAAATACTTGCTTGTCGTAACCAAGAAATATACGAAAAGGAACTCATGAATCAAGAAAATTACAAGGGTGGATGACATTATGATCAAAGTAACGACCCTGAAGTACCAATGGGCTAAACGCATTACTAGAGGAACTTACCGCGATTGGACAACTGAAATATTAGATTGAATACCAAGGGACAGGAAAACTTGGGAGATGGGTGGATGAAATTCTAACATGTGCGGAATGAAATAGAAGAGAATTACTCAAGACTGAGCTGTGGAGGAGACTTGGGGAAACCTTCATCCAGCAGTGAATTGAGAATGGCTGTTTAAAGCAATAGTGAAGCAGTTAATTATGGGGATTTTCACTTTCATCCTCTGCAAAACATTACGTAGTTGCTTCTAATATACAGGGTGATCCATTTAAATCAGTACCATGTGATTTACTTATAACTTTTTTATAAATAGCAACAAAATCATACAGTAAGTTGAGAATTAAACATGTGGTATTGGAGAATCATTTTATCAAAGCAAATGTTGAAATTGTCCTCCATTTTCTTGTAAACACAGTTGAACACGCCGCACCATATTCAGTGATGTCTCATGTAGAGTACGAGCAGTAACATTGCCAATTTCAGTCGTGATTGTTTCACGCAATGCATCCAATGTTTTTGGATGGGTTTTGTAAACTCTATCCTTTAAGTAGCCCCAGAAAAAAAGTCATAGGAAGTTAAGTCCGGAGATCTGGGAGACCATATGTTTTTTGAAATGAATCTATGATCAAAGAAGCTGGTTATGAGTTCCATTGAGACTTTCGATGTATGACACGTAGCGCCATCCTGCTGAAAGTAGCCCTCTGTCAATTCAATGTCATAAAGTTGTTCCACAAATTCACTGATGGCAATAAATGTTAGTGTTGACAGTCTCAGAGAAAAAAATGGGGCCAATAATGTTCGTAGACGAAACCGCACACCATACACCAACCTTTTGGGAATGCATCGGTGTTTCACACATAACGTGTGGGTTTTCGGCAGCCCAGTATCTGCTGTTTTGCGAATTGACGTAGCCTGACAGATGAAACCAGGCTTCATCCGTAAACCATGTGATGGAGAGAATATCAGATCGCAAATTAAGAAAATTTTGAAACCATTTGCAGTAACTTACTCCTTTTCCCTTGTCCGGTTCCTGCAGCTGATGGATTACGTGCACTTTAAATGGTCGAATATTCGCTTTTTTTGCTGCCCTTTGACAAGTTTCGTATGAATATCCTGTCTGTTGGCTTAATCTGCGCAACGATTTCGTCGGAGATCGAAGCAAACGTTGCCGAACATCGTCCACACGCGTTTGGGGCATCGGAGGGTGATGTCTACCGCTACCGCTGAGAAGAGAACCGGCTTGCTCCAGTTTTTTTGCCATCGACAGAATTGTTGACTTGCTTGGAACTTTTCGAACTCCAAACTCTCTTCGAAATGCTCGTTGCGTTTTGATGACAGAATTGGTTACCCAATACGATTTTACTAAAAAAACACGCTCTGGAACAGAGTACTGCATGTTTCCAAATGCACGCAAGTGAATGACAACGCAACAACAAACAAATCACGAGCTGAGTTACAGTTACGGTTAACAATCTTCTTCACGGTGGCGGTTTTCATTCTCCAGGAGTTGCTGCTTCTATTGAAAAAAAGAAGAAGTTCCTTGCGCGATCTCTTGCAAAAATGTAAGGTTTTTTCAGGGTACTAGTTTAAATGGATCACCCAGTACCACCCTTTCATCGGAAAGCTCACCCTAAGTAGTGATACATTTTAAGACTTCACCGCATTATTCTCAGATCTTTAGCTTTATAGTTCCGGGTCAAGCTAGCATTAAAAGTGAAAGAAAAAGGGGTAAAAGCGAAAGAAATGTATTTCCATCAGACAGAACTTTTTAACGCCCATAAGCATCACCACAATAACTTGCTTCTTTAAAAGTTCACTTCTCTCATTTTAGGAAATGAACATACTGCAGTTCTTTTTTTTTTTTTTTTTTTTTCGTGATGCTTTCAACCCTCCCTTCTAAGTTAAGTTCGCGGCAATAAAACAAATGAGGATGAATTTTGGAGTTTCGTTAGTGAGTGCCACATCCTATTTGGCGCGAGTTCCGGATGGCAGACGATCTGGACGACTTCGGATTGACTGTTAGGGCCACCGGTTTCGCTTAATTACCGGCGATATGACTGCTCTGCGCTGTCTTTCTCCACAGGACCTACTTTTGTCAGCCTACCACACCAAACAGCGATACGTCATTTCAAAAAGAAAGCTGGCAATCATTATATTTAGCAACACACGCACGTGGTTTGGTGCAAAATAAAAATCGTCGCCAACAAATGTTAGAAGGAGGTCAATATACACATTTGGTCAAAAAAATGAGTAACACTTGTATATGATGTTATGCCTAGCTTGAAATTCGGTTCCACGGGTGAATGCTGGCAGACGGTGAGATGCAAGCAGATTTCGAGTCAGATATTTTTCACAGATAGTCATTCTATTCTGTAAAGGTAAATGAGAATTATCGAAATTTCCGGGAAATCATTCGACCAGAGAAAGGTGTGAAGCTTAAGAAACCGAACTCCGTTACAGGAAGAAAGGTACTCACTCGTACACTATATAAAATGTTTGCAAAATTCACGAGTCAATTTCCATTATTCCTTTCGCAAATTAATGAAGCATATACAAATTTTGAAGATGTGAATCCGTTTATTGGTGTAAATATGGCATGAATGGTAAGTCAGAAAATATCCGAAAAGTTGAACATTTCGTCGTCCTGGAGCGGGAATCGAACCCGTGTCTCCCGGATAGCGCTCGAGTATGCTAACCAATACACCACCCAGAACGACCAAGTCAGAAGTTTACAATTTATTTGAATATAACCATCACAGGTGTAGTGGTTAGCATAATCGGGCGCTAGCCGGGAGACGCTGATTCGATTCCCGCTCCATGACAACGAAATTTTCAAGTTTTCGGTTATTTCCCGACTTACCATTCATGTCATATTTACAGCAATAAAGAGATTCACAACTTCAAAATTTGTCCTTATTTACATTTCATAAAGTTTACCTCACAATAAGGCGAACACATGAAAGTATAGATACATGTGGTGACATATTCATAGCTTCAACGGCGTATGCCGTATAATAATGCTATTACTCACGTTGATTCATAGCTGTGTCGATAATGACCAGCCGACAAAGTATCATATTGTTTCACTATTTATTCCCGTTACTCAAGTGTACACTGAAGAGCAATTGAATTAGGGACAGCTGGCGTTATGCAAATGTGGCGCTGTGGGCGGCCCTGTAAACGGAAACGACATGACGTATGCAGCGATCCGACAATATAAGGAGTGATGCGACGGGAATCAGTAAGAGTCGGACGCAGTATGGGTAAGACGAAGGATCTAAGCGCATTTGATCGTGGGCAAATTGACGGGGCCCGACGAATGGGTCACTCCATCTCGGAAGTCGTGCAGGCACTGGGATTTTCACGAGCCACTGTGTCACGGGTGCACCGTGAGTACATCGAATCCGGTAAAACCATCCCTGCAAGGGCCAACTGCCGTGGACAACAGCGTGTGGATGAGCGGGGTCATCGTCGGCTAGCTCGCATTGTAACAGCGGATAGGCGGGCCACAGTGCAAGAAATCACTTGGCAATTTAACGCTAGTGCACAAAAACGTGTAAGCAGCCACACCATCCAGAACCATCTCCTCGCTATGGGGTACAGAAGCCATCGTCCCACGAGGGTACCGCTGCTGACCGCACATCACAGGGTGCAAAGATTAGCATGGGCGCGGGAACATCGCCACTGGACCCCAGACATGTGGAAAAATGTTGCCTGGACTGATGAGTCGAGATTCACGTTGGTACATGCGAATGGCAGGATACGAGTACTGCGCAAACCACATGAAGCGATGGATCGTTCTTGCCAGCAGGGTACCCTTCAAGCTGGTGGGGGTGGCATTCTCGTCTGGGGACTGTTTACGTGGACTGAAATTGGATTCCTGGTACGTGTGACATCGTCCCTCAAAGGTCAACGTTACCGAGATATCCTGGACGACCATTTGCTCCCGTTTGTGCGTCTTCAACATCCCACTGGGGACCTCATCCTGAAACAAGACAATGCAGCGTGCCATCGCTCCCGAATTGTATCCGAATGGTTGGATAAACACTCCACCGACGTGACCTCGCTTCCTTGGCCAGCTAGGTCACCTGACCTCAATCCCATCGAGCACATCTGGGACGTCATCGAGAGAGATGTTCGAGGCTCTGACTACCCTCCATCAAATCTTCGTGAACTGTGGGAGCTTGTTCAGGGGTCATGGATCCGTATGGCTTCCCAACGCTTCCGGTGTCTTGTCGAGTCCATGCCGAGACGAATCGCCGCCGTCATCAGGGCGAAAGGTGGTGCTACACGTTACTAGACAGGTATTTCTAATTCAATTGCTCTTCAGTGCATATTCGCGTTTAAATCAATTCTATTTGTTATATAATGAAAATGCTGTATTAAAGAACTCTGTAAGCCATTACAACAGTTCTGTCTTGCCATTCAAATTGTCCGCAGTGAACTAAGTGCATAAGAACACTAAGACTCAATATCCTTAAAGTCTATCACACTATTACATAAAAGTCTGACTACAGTAATATTTCGAAATTATCATAATGCACATATAGTCATTAATTGTTCCTTATCCATTGAATTCAAAAAGATACTTAATCAACTGTAGTTTGCGTTCACTATTTCACCTCCCGATAATAAGTTGAGATGTAGACACCGTGCAAGCAGTACTTCACTAAAACCGATTCCGCACAGTTAACAGTTGAAAGGTCAAATAGAAATTTGTACACTTAAAAGGTCTTACAATAAAGATTTAGAGTGTACATATTTCTTTTAAAGTGAGACGTAGACACAGTGAAAGCAGTACTTCACTAAAAACCGATTCCACACAGTAAACAGTTGAAAGGTCAAATAGAAATATGTACACTTTAAAAGCCTTATTTCAAAATTTGTATTATACAGTGGTATAATCTCGTATTTCATTCATTAACAATGAAGCATATTTCTGATACAACCTCTACCGTGAAATGATTCAAAAATATACTTAAACAACTGTAGTTGCGTTCACTACTTCACCTTTCGACAATAAGTTGAGATGTAGACACAGTGCAAGCAGTACTTCACTAAAACCGATTCCACACAATAAACAGTTGAAAGGTCAAATAGAAATATGTAAATTTTAAAAGTCTTATTTCAATTTTTTTGTACAGTGGTATAATTCCGTATTTCATTCATTAATAATGAAGCATATTTCTGATACAACCTCTACCGTGAAATGGAAAACAAAACAAAAAAAACCTTGCATTTCACGGATTTTTCGCACGCCAGCAAGGAAAATTCTGAATTTTCAGAAACTTTTCAGCAATTTCTTTCGTATATTTAACGAAAAATTCCCTTTCCACGTTTTCCTCATCGATATGGCGGAAAATTTCCGGTAACAGGAGCGATTCGTGGGAATACTTTAGGTTTGGTAACTATTAAATACCAATCGCATATTGGAGGACCTGATTTTGAGGCACCGGATATCCCTTCCCCCTTTATGATTTTGTACACCAGCTATTGTATATTGCGTTGCCGTGAAGAAACGGATACTTGAATTATTGCACACGTGATTGTATGATGTCTATGCATCAGACTGTGGACCTCTTAAGACAAAAGCTATTGTAGCTAACAAGAGCAAATTTTACATTTAGATTTGTAAAACAATACTAGAAAGCAGCACATTTCACCTTTCCTTAAAAATAATTGAAAATCATTGTCAGTTTAAAAAGATCACAAGCGTTTTGAAAAATCACGATGAAAAAAATACGTAATTTGTAATAAATCCTCCTGTACAAAAAAAATATTAAAAACATATCCAGAAAAAAAAGACAAGCTCCAGCATTCTGGCTGAACGTTGCCGAGGACCCTGGTAAGTGGCGTACGGAAAAATATCGGGGCCCTACGCAAAACATATGTTCGGGGCCCTTTTGCGTAAATCTATTAGCTTTCAGTTACAGAAATTTTTAAATTCGATATAGTTAATTAGGTTTTATGAGCGTCTTAATTATTCAAATTCTTCGGAACCTATAGGCATTTTTCGCAAAACCAAAATTATTGCCCTTCACTGCGTGTAACACAAATGTGCACCTTGTAATTCAAATGATTGCCCTAGCTTTGCACCAGTATAAAGTACACTGTTAAAAATTCCCGTAAAAAAGTCTTGTTGCCCGTGTATTTTTTACGATCAAGGCTCGTTTCTGCAGTTTCAGGGCGATGCCCGTATTTTAACGGGCATGGATATGTAGGACAACTGTTCCAAACCGTAATTTTACGGGCGTTGCTAAGAAGGCACGGGCTAGCCAATGAACGATAATGACAGAAAAGGAATGCGGCATGCGTCGCTTTCTGCTATTGGTCAGCGAGTCGTCACGTGATTTTACGGTGGCTGCTCGTTTTTTTACCAAGACTAAGGGATGGACGATATTTTCAAAAGTATGATATCTTTAAATATTTCTGAGACCGATATATTGAATCGAAAATATCTGTATTTAAAGATCAATATATCGGATTGATTTTTCGATATTTTTCAATACTTCTGATCTCAATAAGACTGATACTTCGGTTTATTCACTGCATACTGCATTTGGGTTATTACTGAATCCGATCCAATGTTGTGTTAAGTATTGGCTATTGGGAACTTGGGACTAATTGGCTGTTGGCTTGTTCGCACAAATCTCAGCCAGTACTAAATTATCCTGCAGCTTGAAAATATAGCTGCAATCAAGTTTTTGTTAATACCATTAAAATAGTGATATCTCAGAAAAGTAATGTATATTACTAACTTCGTACCTTTTACAAGACGGTCGCTGTACTTGGAAATAAACGTAGTGCGTTTATTTTGCCATTTCAGTCGTTTTGTTGTGTAAATAATTATTTCCGATAGCGGAATTGATATTTAACGTTTTTTTACAAGACCGACGCCATGGGTTTTACGACTTTAAAACTCGTTAAAAACTTAGTGCTTTTATTTCGCCCTTTTACGTTGTTTTGTTACGTAAATAAATATTTTCGACAGCGGAATTAACATTTTACGTTTTTATAATTCATAAAAATTCGCTAAAAATATATCTTGTATGCTGAGCTGGAAAGCCAACATCAGGGTTGTTTACATCGTAGCCATGGTAATGTAAGGGCGTATTTATATTATATATTTTATACATTTATGTAATGTTAGGTGGCATATATTTATGCCCACTCCCCCCCCCCCCCCAAAGTGTTTAAATGTGTTTTATTTATTGTTAAAATGTGCCTTACATTGGAAACAAAAATGCTTAATTTAATAAAAAAATTCATTAATTTACGTTAATTTTTTTTTTTTTTTTTTCTATTCTCATTCTTTTATTTTGTCCTGGTGGATTTAATTTTTCATTTCATTGGCACGGCACGCCCTCAGAAAAAATCTATATATGCCCCTTGTTGCATTTCTTAATGAAGGGGCAGAGCACAGATGGGATGGAAGTGGCCAAAAGGGCAGGAAGTTGTCACATAAATTTACAGAACATAAATGCGGAAACTGTTTTTTTACCAAAACATGTTATCATGATTCTCTGTACTTAACATTGCTACCTATGCAAGATTGTTGATACAGCGAGACAAAATTAGTCAAAAAAGCAATCATAAAAGTGTTGTGCACTTTTGTGTTTATATAACATCTGCACTTCCCTTCCACTAATGGGGGGGGGGGGCTGTGGCTGTGGATAGTATCAACTGTCACCAACGATATTTGAAGGTTTTGGTTATCATTTGAAAGTAAACAAATTAGATGTCAACTTTCCTGTTAAGCACACTCAACATCTTTTTAAAGAATATACATGAATAAAAAAACACACTTGAAATGGAATTTGTGGCAGAAATATTTTGCTACATAGAAGACCAGTAAACCACAGGCAATTGGGTAAATAAGTCTCATTGATTTGATTATTCTACACATGTTAAGGTTTTTCCATTATTCGAAATGTTTATTTAAGTACAAAAGCGGAGTAAAATGCCTAAAACAAAATCACTGGGTTACTTCTGTCTGAAACATTACCCTCTTAGCCTGTAATCACAGCATATAATTGCAATTTCTAATGCAGAATGTTCTGCAAAGTCATAATATTGTTGAGAGGTAAATGGCTAGAGCTTTTTAATGCAATTTTGAAGAAGTTTGCACACATACATGAAAATATATTATTTCAAAGTTAGTGTGCATATACATTGTAGATACATATATAATTTTTTTTTGTAAAAAAAAACAAAAAAAAAAAACAAACTGAAAATACAACAAACCTTGTTAACAGGTTTCGGCCTAATTTGCCCAGTGTTATCCATTTTGTCATTATGTCTATTTCTCTCTTGATAATAACTGTGAACATATTTTTTTTTTTTTTTTTTTTTTTTTTTGTGAAAACTGTTATTCTTAAACGGAATGGCATTAACAAAATTCTGTTGTCCAGAAAAGTTTTAATGTGCAGTGCTCTTCCTCATTTGATTTCTCTAGTGTTTCTTTACAGTATACAAAGTTACTTTTTTCAAAATTCTTTTGCTGCTAAAATCTAATAAATGTGCAATGTAAAAATTGCATTTGTACTCATAAATATGGGTTCTTGGTTTGATTAAAAGGCAATACATTGTGCCAAATGTTTGACACTAGCTGTAGGAAGGGAGTTCTTAGACTACCATTAAAGATTATATGAATACCTTGCATTGCACCCATCGGTTTTACATTTGTTCAAGTTTGCAAAAATTGTATGTGATTTTATACCTGCTACAACTGATTCAGCATCAATATCAGGAAAATTCTCATACAAAAGATTACTTCTTCCTCAGAAACTGCTAGAAAACAGTCAAATTTTCAAAATAAGAAGCACTGTTCATTAAATGTGAAAATCCTCCAAATATGTGGCGTCAGTGAACAAACAAAGATGTCGCTCTTTCCAGGTTTTAGCAATTAAATGTCATGAAATCTATTCAGTCAAGAAATCTATTTATTAAATGTCATGAATAAAATCTATTCAGTCATGAAATGTTCATTAAATGTCATGGAAACTATTCAGTATCTAAATAATCATGGAAAATGTGCCTACCAAGTGGTAAAATACATAAAGAAGTTGTTCCTGTCTTGTCTTTCCTGGAACCACTCGCCCTAAATTAGGGACATGTGTCTGCTTATGGTGAATCGAGCTTCTACACATTCGGGAACAACTTTAGATGCTCATGGAGATCAACACACACACACACACACACACACACCACTTCACGCATTTTTTTCCAGTTCTCAGTCCATTTCTTTGGATTTCTCATCTCCATTAAAAACTTGTACACAATAAATATCTGAAGTATTCTTTATCAAGTCTAAAACGCCTGAGGAGCTATCTTCGATATCATATCATTTTTTTTTTTTTTACATTTTAAATGCGCATTGGTGGAGTCTGTCCTTAAAATTAAGGAAGTCAGCAGATTTAAAAAAAATTTTTACAGTTTTGAACTCAAATGGGATATAACATTTAATGTTTCACTTATTAACACCAAAACAACACAAAAATAAGTACTGATTTCTTACCTCTAGTTATATTCAACTTGCTGTAGATGAGGGATTTTCTCTTTACATGCATATATATCACTAAGCTGTTCTCTAAGATCATAGGTTAGTTTCTTGATGAGAGCTTATCTGCTGGATTAAAGTTTAAAACTGATGGCAATACATTTTATTTACTCTTGATGTATCAAACATCTGCATTTACAGTGATCTCAGCTCACAACTTGAGCTTCACTGACATCCATCACACACAAGACCATTTGTACTTCACATTTATTCTCTTTTTTTCTCATGCAGGAATTCCTGAATCTGGTCCTCCCTTGATCTTCTACATTTTCTTCCTGTCACTTGTGCAGAATAAATTCTCCTAGTAATCATCTCACCACTCATTCTCCAAACCACCAAAGAATATTTGTCCCCACGTTACAAACAATATTTTGCTTCACATTACTCATCTACAAAACATCTTCATTCCTCACATGATCAAAACATATCTTGCCCCCACCCCCATAAGTAACACATCTATACAGCTCACAAATCACTCCTATGTTTCATCTGCAGTACTCCACCTTCACTGCTCCACATCAGAGTAGGAACAATTACTGTACTTTTTCACACACAACTATTAGGGACTTTTTTGAGAACCTATCATTCATCATTTATTCAAAATCCTCCTGAAGCAGCTGTGACTTTCAAAGATGAATTTACTAGCCTACTAATTTCACCACCTAATTTGTTTCCTCTGTCAAACATGCTTCCTAAATATGTAAATTGATTTACCTGGTCAATCTCTTTGCCATTTAGACTGATCTGTTTGATTTAATACTAACAATTCATCTGTCAAAAACATAACTTTGGGTTTTTCCTTTCATATACTAAGTTTGAAATTCATACAAACTTCATACATGTGGGACAACATACGCTGCAACTCACTTTTGCTCTCTGCCAACAGGATTGTTTCATCAGCATGAGCAAACATAATTGAGTAACTACTCTCCACAGATAGCATTTACATAGTCTAATGACACTCAACCATATGTGTCTCTTAAGACATAAAAATATTCTTTACCTTAAAAAATTGTTTTGGTAATAAGTAATAACTAATTATAATACACAAGCTTGGCAGTGAATGTGGGAATAAATATCCTACCAGTTTTCTCAGATAATTTCTTAGAAACATCAGCTGAAATTTTTTTCAAGAGCTGCTTTCTCCTGCTAAAAAGGGAGCAATTTTATTTGTCCTTTATTATTACATTTTATAGCTTAAAACTATCTTTATGCAAGATTGCAGCTCTCAAGCTGTATTTTTTAGTGATATGAAAAACACATAAAATATTGTTTTTCAGATCCTAAAATAAAAAAAAATATATAGCAGAAAAATTTGATGCAAAAATAAATAAAAAAATCATGCAACAGAAGTGAGCTTGTAATCTGCAGAAATGCTGAATATACTTTCCAAAACCCAAAAGGTGATTTTCTTGTTTCATGTGTGGGCATTGCTCGACGAGCAGGGATATGGTTTCTGCTAAGAAGTTTCCAAAAATCCCAGTTGCAAAGGAATGTTTTCATGAGTTTTTCATCAATGTGAGATTACGAGAAATATGTATTTCCAACATTTCGAGAAAAGGTAAGTTGAAGCTTCAGTATGGCATAAATGACAAAAAAACAAAAGTACTTATTAATCCCAGCAGACTGGAATCTTAACCATCAATTAACGTGGGAATAACTGAATTATAGAAAGAATAACTATTTTTGTTGGGATGCAAATGTCAAAGTTAACATTATATTAGCTTGCAAGGAAATGTTATGGAAAAAAATCTTTAAAAAAACTTTGTTATTGTAATTTTTAGAGCATTTTGTATACATTTATATTTTTCAGAAGGTGTGAACAATGTTTGCTATTTTTTTATCGTTTAAGACAGAACACAATGTTAATGGAGTATACAGATATAATTACTTCTATGGTGTAAGCAAAAATAGTTCCCATGGCATAAGCAAAAAAATTAAAATGCTTATAATATGTTTACAAGTGACATTTTTGTTAAAAACAGTAATTAGAGTACGAATAATTTGTAATGGCCTTTTCATAGAAAGCAATTATTTTCCAGAAAGATATTTAAAAAAATGCTAACGATTATTAGTCCTCCATTAAAATATGATTATAAAAATAAAAACATAAAAAATATCGTAATCCAAATTAATCAAGTATATATATTTACTAATTAATTAATGAAAGCCATACTAATTAATGTATGAAAAACATAAAAAAAATATCATAATCCAAATTCATCAAATATATATTTACTAATTAATGAATGAAAGCCTGTCTCTCCTAGATAACAAAAAAACGAATGGACAATCAGAGGAAATAACATGCTGTAAGTGTGGGAAAATCAGCAGATCAAGACGAAAGTTGTTATGCTCATATTTTTACCAGATTATATAATTACTTCAGGAAGTTTCACTATGTATTAACAAGATAATTGTCAAAGGATGATAAAAAAAATTACGTCTGATATATACATAGCCTGAATTACAACAAACTTTATACTACATAACTTGTAAGACATCAAGAAAACTCTCGAAAAGCTGTTTTGCATTTCCTTACATAGCTGTTAAGATCTACATACTTTATCACTAACAAAAAAAAACAAAAAAAAATGCTTCACTTCAAATTGTGTGTCATTGGTATGTATTTAATTTTGGTCAAAGTGCCAGTTTACTTCAAACATAATACTCATAGGCAAAAGAACAATCTGCTATCAACCGTTCGTTAAATTTGTTTTCTGGGTGCCTACTGTCAACTAATAGTTAAAATTTTCAACCATCGAGGTTTTCAACACAGCAGATATTTTTTCCTTGTAAAGTTCTAGAAATCGGAAGGTGACATAATATCATGTGAATCTCGATAATGAGATCGCAGTTTGATAGTCCTCAAGCAACATAATTTTCGTGACATGCCACAGGAAAGAACACAGATGATATATTGAATATCGCACCGATATAGTGCTTTTCTGATATATCGTAACTTGGATATCAATACTATATATCGAAATATCGGACAAAAATATCGATATTTCGAGATATTGATAAATATCGCCCATCCTAACTGACGAACACGAAGCCACGAACACGTGAAAGAAAGACGCCATGAAAACATGTGAGTAGACATTTTTTAAAATTAAGTTTATTATGATATGTAAAAGTAACGAAATCAATTACACACATTTTTGTTTGATATTAAGCTCACGAACTGTGTACGTATATATATATATATATATATATAAATAATTTTAAAAGTTTCACCACCAAACGAGGGTGGCTGAAGCATATTGTCACACAGGAAAATCTATGTAGTAGCTAAGATTTCATTTGACTGGGGTAGGGGCATAACTCTCACATCCATATATGTTTTACCATCAATATGATACAGTGCTTTACTTTCTGTGCAAGTCTTTATCGCCAGGTATATACCTAGCGTTGACTAGGATGTCAAATAAATTCGATCTGTACATGCTGATTTGGGAATTACGTAGGGCAGCATTCTTCATATGTTTGTAGTCTGAAATGAATTCCATTTTGCAATATAACACGCATAAATATTGTCTTATCGTTTTGTGCTTTTTTTTTTTTTTTTACGGCATAGTGTTCAACTCCTGAATTTAGACAGAATTATTTCTAAAGCACAAACTGGCTGAACAATACTTTGGGTTTTTTTTAAGACTCCTTTTCATTTGCTCATGTACTTAAGAACTTGTGAAGTATTATATTTGCACCAATGAATACAAAGATTAGCTATGGAGTACAGATATGTACAGGCATATTCTTTAATGAAAAGTTTATTCCAGTGTGTTTATGTGGGTATAAAATATATAAAAAATACAAATACACAGGTATATTTGCTAAAATTACATACACTGATGTCACAGAAATTGCACAAATGGCTAAAAAAAAAATCAAATAAAACTGGTCAAGTCATTTGTTTAGTATCAGTAAGATGTATGAGCTCATTTACTCTTGCAAAAGTTCATCAATATTTTGAGTTTTCTTGCTTATGTACAAACAAGTTATCTTCAACATCCAGCTTATTTCAATATTTGGAGTTTTTATGGTGGTTAAGGATAAAACACTGGTTTCACATAAATATGTAGTTGTAAAAGGCAACAAATACTTAAGGCAGTGCTCGACAATGTTGGAAATTCTTTTTCCATTTGGAATCCAAAAACTAGTCGCCGCCCCGGTGGCGCAGTGGTCTAAGGCGCTGGCCTCTGATCATTCGTTCGTAAGGGGTCCAGGTTCAAATCCCGGTCCGACATGGATGTTGTGTTTGTCTTACGGCACTGGCTCTCTCCCTTCCCTGGAACCAGTGACCCTAAATTAGGGACGGGCGACTGCTTATAGCCCATTGAGTTGCTCACGGTGGTCGTTAAACCTCCAACAAAAAAAAAAAAACTAGTCAGTGATTTCAAAGAACAAATGCTTTTCAAACCAACCAGAGTTAAAAGATGTCTCATAAGTTTTTTATTTGGCAATAGAAGATTACACATTTCTGCATTGTATGTGAATGAGTAACTAGTTCATTCAGTGGGAATGGGAAATACTGCCTTGTAAATGTTTGGAGAGTGCAGAGATGGACGATTATTAGCTGTTTAACATCAAGTTTCCAATTGTTTGCTCATTTTCTGATGATAATGAATTCAGTTATGAAAATTGGTCAGAGCTGTTCCCTGTAATTTGGTTTTCTCATAAAGTTTTTTGGTCATTGCTTGTGTTTTGTTTTTTCAACATTGAACAGATTGTTTTCACCCTGTAATGAGAAGTTCCATTAGTTCATTTTTTAGAAATTTCAGCTAAATATGCTAAACTTCACACACATCCTACCAGCACTAGCCATAAATTCAGATTAATTTTGTTTTGAAAATTGGTTCACTATGTGACTCGGTATGGTTGCTAACAAATCCGCATATGCCCCCCCCCCTATTATTTTAGTGAAACCCACTTTGAGAACTATTGGTCTAGAGGATGTTCAAGCCGTTCTGGTATCAGAGTTGGTTGTACATCAAGGTTTTTGGCTAGCAGTCACAATTTAACATATGGTTTGAGTCCCATATGAGGCATTAGTTTTGCCACCCTGGTGGTGCAGTGGTCTAAGCACCATCTTATGATTGTTTGTCCAAGTGGGTCCGGGTTTGAATCCCGGTATGGCATGAATGTTGTGTTTGTCTTACAGCACTGGCGTTCTCTCTTCCCTGGAACCAGTGACTCTTAAATTAGGGACGGGGACTGCTTATATCCCATTTAGTTCCTCACATTAGCCGTTAAAACCTTTAAAAAAGAAACCTGTTTTTTACATAACATAACAGCTTTGGCTTTCTCCTTCCCTAGAACCAGTGGCCTAAATTTAGAGGCGGGGAAAAAGTTTCATGTGATGAAATGTCACATTTTCGTTCAGGAAACACATTTGTGATTCTCCCTGACTGCTACATGGTTTGATTGCTTTTAGGAATACCATTTCACTCGCATTCCTTAGTATATAACTATCAATCATTTTGTGACTATGGTATATTCAGTTAACTCATAGGCATCCCTAGCTTAGTTTTCAGCAGGAAGAAGCAAACAATGGAAATCTGCATATATACAAACCCCATATGCCTCTCATTGAAAACAGCTTTTTTACCACTCAACACATAAATTACATAAATTTAATTGGAAACCAGAAGAGCCAAAAAATATATATTTTTTAATTATATCTATAATCACCTCATCATCACATGTATACAGTAATATTTCACATATATGTCAGCGCAAACCAAAGCACGCATAAATAAGAGCGCAGCATAAGTAAAAGTTAGTGTAATTCCAGCCAAAATTAAGTTTAAAAAGTAATTAACATGAGAATAACATGCAAAATAAGAAAAATATCAATGATTGAATTTACTTAGTTAAATTTAACACTTTAAAGCTTAGATTACTCAAAAATGTAAATTACTTGATCTCAAAATTTTAATTACATACCTTTTTTATATTTATGGCTTTTTAAAGTTATGTAAAATTGAAGACTGTTTCTGCTGTTGCCTCTCATTGAAAACAGCTTTTTCAAGTTTGTTTAAACAGGAATGTGTGGCAATTAGATGTATCGGTGAGTTGTATGTAGTGACAGTGTTTCCAAAGCTTCTACACTGCTTTCGTGACAGTCTGGGGATCTTTTGTTAATTCTTTGTTATGTCTCTTCATCATCATCCTGAATTTCATTGGCTATTTCTTGAATATCCCTCAATTCCCCAATAATGCATTTTCATTGATTTCTACAAACTCTTTAAAACTACTGAATCCACCTGAAATGGCACTCCAATCTTCATCATTGGCAGATTATTCGGTAAATGTGTAGATTAGCGTCCTAAATTATTTTGTCGGAAACTTGTAATATTGACTTGCGAGTGCGACGCTGTGGTAGGCCTAACACATCACTACGGCAACGATGTGAAGATTTGCTTTGTTGAAAAGAAGATTCGCTTCGCCGTGCAATTCACGTGCGGATGACTACAAGTCCAAGCAAGTACCTTCTTGCCAGGAGAGCGAACCATTTTATACTCATATGCTACACAATATAGTTTGTTCATGTTTTGTAATTGTTTTTAAAGCAGACGTGAAATTTTTCATTCTTTCACATATGATTCCCTGATCCGAAATAGAAAGTTTGGTAAATGTGTACTTTAGCGTCTAAATTATTTCGTCGGAAAAATGTAACTGTGTGGGAAAAGTGTGACATACAATATTTTAAGCATGCAAAATAATGCGAAAAGGTGCAAAAATATAGTATTTTTAGATAAAGGAAATAAGTTTTCCAAAGTATTTACCTGAGAGTGCGATGGTTTGGAAGAGTACGTGCGGTATAGGCATAGGACGAGAGAGCGGCAACGGCATCAAGGTGGAGTCCGGTGAATGGAAGCTTCGTTGAGAAGGGCAAGTAACGGGCGGAAGAATTAAGAAGGAAGCGGTTTAGCAGTACGTAGTCATCGAAAAGTCTTGTAGGCATATGCAGAAAGAAAGAGGTTGAATTTGTGCAGCATTGTAAGTTTTTGTTTTTTTTAAGGGTAATTTTGAGAAAGCGGAAGTACAAAATCGTCAGTCATTTCGGATTTCGTCAGGGCTTAAAATTTCATTATCCGCCACAATACAAGAAGCTGTCTCCCTGCCATAGTGCGATATATGAATTGAAGAAAATTGCTTATTTTGAAAAATATCCATGTCACGAGGAAAAAAATGTGAGCTACGGTGTACTGAATAACAGCAGAACTGCAAATGAAGTGCTTGAAGAAATCACCTACCTGTGCACATCTTCCAAACCAAAACTAAAACTTTGGGTTCAACCGGAACCAAAACGTCTTCCTCAAAACTTCTGTCGTACATAAATTATTTTACATTCCTTAATTTCTTTCCATTCGGAGACACTGTGAAACCACTAATAACGACATTCTGCACATATCTTTCTCAAAAATGAATAAAACAGGTTTGAACTACTTCTGCGCACAATTACACGATACTCGTCCGAAAAATATACCCTACTGCTGTCGTATTCTTCCACGCATTTGCTACCAACTCGTACTTCGCTCCGTCGCACAGCACCTTCACGTGGTGGCCGTTAGCATCGCTTCAGCCTCCCGCACCACCTGCTACAAACCATCGTACTCGCAGGTTAATACTTCAGAAAAATTATTTCCTTTTTATTTAAAAATATAATTTTTCACCTTTCCCTATTATTTTGCATGCTTTAAAAAATGTGTGCATCGAACTTTTCACCCACAGTTAAATTTTTCCAACGAAATAGTTTAGGACGCTGAAGTACACATTTACCGAAAGTACTAATATGCTTTTCTATGTTGTACAGAAAACTGGGGAACTATAAATTTCGGTTTTGGTTTGAACAGATTTGCTGTGTCTCTGCACTTTGGTTCTTCTGTTAATAGCTTGTTCGCACGCGAGTTTCTATCTTACTCATATGTATCTTTTGCAAATCGAAAAGGTTTTATCCGGTTTTTCCTGCCAACAACGTACAGGATACAACAAAAGAAAGGGTGGCTGCTGTGGACCTATTTTCTGTAGCGTATCACTACAACATTTATTGCTCTTCTGCCAATAACGTAAGTCCTCTTTCTCTTGTACCCGTCATTTCCACACAGCAACAAACCTTCCTTTTAACGGACCAAAGCTTCACATCTTCACTGGAGCGATGCATTATTCCTATCGCAGCTTCTCTTCACAGTGTCAGACTCACAGGTCCATATTACAATAAAAATCTTTAAAACACGTTTAAAATATGAAATATCTGAAAAAATATGAAATACATTAAAATATGAAAAATATGAAGTTTTAACCCTTTGTCAATAAACACAAGAGGCTAGTTCCATCAGAGGCATGCATTCAGTCGCTGACTTTAAACATTTGGAGCAAAATTACATATGCTTCCAATTTATGGACCTAAAGCATAATAATTAAAGAAGGTGATATTCTTCTGTCCTTGGCACTGCGTAACAATAATACAACTTCCAGTGATTAGCAGTGAAAAGCAACATGACATGCGATGACTGTCTTTTTTCTTGTAGTAGAAAATTATATTCTGAACTTCATTTTTAGATTTAATTGCCCAGTCTGGCACCTAGGGCAACTAGATTATTTATTTACCTGCCCAGGTCAATGGTTCACACGACTCAGGCATGGTATTTTTCAAACCCTGATATGTATAAGTAAAAATATATAAAGTACATAATTTCATACATACATATTAATTAAAGCTTATATATTTCATTATTACTACTTTAGCAAAAACTTCCCATTACAAAAAAATTACCTTTGCTTGTCTGTGTGGGCACTATTTCACTTTTACAGCATTGCAATCTTATGCGTAATGAAAATTTCTGTAGTACATACTAACTTTTTAATGAAAAATTTGTAATGTTTTAAGAACAATACGTTGCTACAATTTTTTTTTTGTCCCCCTTGAATTTCATTATAACGAGTTTCGACGGTTATTCTTTTTTTACTGAATCTGGTAAATGCTGGCCAAGAAAATGACAGTGAAAATATATCATGAACAGTTTCTTTGCTTTGCAAATGTAGTAATTAAAGTTAAATGTAAAAAAGAATTGATTTCATTCTAAATTTCTGCGATGAAATCTTTCACCTGTGTCACTTTAAGCAGGGCTTGGAAAATATCCGAAATGTTACATGCGCATCTGGGTATATACATAAATTATTTACCTACCCAGGTAGTAAAACCTGGATGCCCAGGAAAATTTATATTTTAAGATACAATCAGAAGCCACTTTTTTTTTAAGTTAAAAAATATGAAATTTTTTTTACACATTTTGTAATTCCTATTTTAAAGGTCTATTCAAAATGTTCAATATGCAAAGCATGTATTTCATGTTT
Source organism: Macrothele yani (assembly GCA_039090855.1). Taxonomy (NCBI): domain Eukaryota; kingdom Metazoa; phylum Arthropoda; class Arachnida; order Araneae; family Macrothelidae; genus Macrothele; species Macrothele yani. The sequence goes on along the minus strand of CM077028.1, from coordinate 74,627,538 downwards.
TAAGATGATAGTGCTGAAATTGGTACAAAATGATGTGATGAAATTGTTTTTTGAGAAATTTAAAGATTCTGCCGTGTTCTTTTCCTTTGTCACTAAACACCTGATTTGCACATCAATAAAAATTGTTTCAGTATCTTCAGGTATTGCCAAGATATTATAAATACAACTATTTAATAGTTTTCCAAAAAAAATTTGTGCTCCAAAATGGTTTCCTTGTGGCAACACAACAATGAAAGAACAGGTTTAGTCACTGAAGTCATTTCTAAAACATTCCAAACAGGAAAATTTAATATTTTAGAAATATTGATATGCATTAATGTTCTACAATGACTCAGTTAGAATCAGGGTCTAAACAAGTGTTTCTTCTTTTGGGTGGGGGTCTGAGATTTGAAATTATGCCCTATCAAGTTCAAAAGCTCTCATTTCCATTCAAGTATTTTTTTCTTTTCTTTCTGATACCTTAATTATGGGGAAGCAATGTGATCTTTCAAAAGCAGTACTTCCAGTTTTTGACATAATTTTACTAAACATGTGAAAAGTAGGTAAATATCCAAAAATTAGAGATAGGAAACAAGACAGTAAAAGTTCTGGGAACACTGACAACACAGTGCTCAGTAGAATGTAAAATGAACCAGCACACAAGGCAGTGAACGTGAAAACAAAAAAAGCATGATTCAACCCTATGTCAAATGTAATACTAGCCAAAACCTACATGAAAAACCAACTTTGACACCATTGTGGATTGAATACCCTTATAGACGCAATGTACTCGGATGCCAGTTCGTAGTTCTGTTTGTCATTGATATAACATATAAATACAAGAATATGCCTGTACATATCTTTACTACATAACTGCCCTTTGTATTCATTCATGCAAATACTACATAAGTACGTATGTGCAAATTAAAATGTCTAAAAGAAACTAAGTATTGTTCAACCAACTGTGCTTTAGAAATAATTCTCCAATTAAAACATGTCTAAAAGAAACGTAAGTATTGTTCAACCAACTGTGTGTACAGAGTTCGTAAAGCCTAATGTTAAACAAATCTGTGTGTAACTGATGTCATTATTTATCATATTGTAATAAACCTGATTTTTAAGATATGAAAATATCATTACTCACATTTAGAACTGAATTGATTCAGTTATAATGTAAGTATCCAACAATTTCACACTCACACACTCTCTTCCACAAAAACATGCATTTACTTGCACACTCTTCCACAAAAATGCATTTATGTAAAAGTCGGTGACTACTTGCCGTGAGGCTTAACCGAATATGGCCAAACTTCATATTTACAGGGATTGCATTTCAAATTACAGCTTAAGTTAATACGGTCAAACTTATTTTTTCGGGTATAGCCCTTCAAATTATGGCGTATCTCAATACGGTCAAACTTATTTTTTTATGGGCAATGCCCTTCAAATTATGGCGTAGCTCAATACGGTCAAACTTATTTTTTTATGGGCAATGCCCTTCAAATTATGGCGTAGCTCAATACGGTCAAACTTATTTTTTTGTGGGCGTTGCTCTTCAGATTATGGGCTTAGTATTTAGGGTTCAGACCGTAATTTCATGGGCTTTCACAAAAATGGGCCAAGCCGTAGTTTTATGGGCAACGGCCGGGCCCCAGTTGCCGGCCATTGCCCGTAATCTAACTGTGAAATTTTTAACAGTGTACTAAAACACATTTACGCCAAAGTTAATCATGTGCAAAATTTATCTTTTACGGAACTAAGGCTATCTATCCTCTTTGAAATGCCTCACGATCAGAACAAAACTCGTAACTGCCGTGTGATAGTGTGTAAGGATCTTTTCCGATTTATGCGAAAGTACAGAACGTAAGGAAGCAAATAAGTAAATAAAAATTAGAAATTGTGGCACAAAAATGCAAACTTCATAAATTAAATATAAAAAAATGTGTTGAATATATATAAAAAAAAAAAAACATTTAACATCATGCCCCAATATTTTGCACGTAGCAAAAAAAAAAAAAAAAAAAAAGAAATTCCCGCGAAGAAAATTTTTCAGTTCACTGTATTTTGAAGGATGCGTAGTTATGTACAAACCACTGTAATACGTAACTCCTTATCCTTATCGGTATAAGAATATTGTTAATTGAACTGATGTTTCATTAAAATTATCTTGTTAATACACAGTACATGCAGGGGTGCAGTCGAGTAGCGCCGCCAGGCCACTTTTTTCTCAAGGTCTGGCGGCACCAGGCTACTTTTTCCCTAACTGAATCGGACTTTTTCAAATTTATTTATTCAATCGTCGCCCATCGAAATCGACATTTTTTTTAACACAAATAATCATCTTAACCGAGTGTTTTTTTTCTTTTCTTCTTCTATATATATATATATTTTTTTTTTTTTTTTTATCATGGTGCTATGCATAAATCCGTAGACCATTTGTTTACCGAAACCACCCCAGAAATAGCCACTGAAATGATACCAGATAGTCCTCACAAAGAAAGTAATCAATCACAAAGACAAGCGATTACCTTTGATTACAGTCGCTTCCTGTGTTTCTGTCAATAGAAAGTATTGAAAAGTTTTTGAAATTTCAAATTGCGGTTGACCCAGTGCTCCAACTCTCCTTCATAATTTTATAATTTGGCAGTGGTTGACAGTGTCAAACCGGATGTAGGAGATGGGCAGGGTACGTGCACCTTTTTTTAGGACTGTACCAACATATCATCATCATCATCATCATCATCATCATCATTGTCAACCATTATCAATCCACTGCTGGACGAAGGTCTCCCCAAGTTTCCTCCACAACGGTCTGTCTTGTGCCAGTCTCCTCCATGTCACTCCCGCATACTTTCGAATTTCATCCACCCATCTCACATGTGGTCTTCTTCTGGGCCTTTTCCTGTCTCTTGGAATCCAGTCTAAAATGTCGGCTGTCCATCGATGGTCTGTCCTTCAGGCAATATGTCCAGCCCATTGCCATTTCAGGGATTTCACTCTGCTCATTATGTCTTCCACTCTTGTCATTTTTCTGATCCACGAGTTCCTCTTCTTATCTCTCCTGGTTACACCAAGCATGCACCTCTCCATGCCTCTTTGAGTTATCTGCAGCCTTTGTATGTCTCTTTCAGTTAAGGTCCACGTCTCTGCACCACACACACACACACACACACACACACACACACACACATATATATATATATATATATATATATAATAATCAGAAATATATGTAAATATGTATATGTACCGTAGTCTGTGCTATGCCAATCCTGCGATACGCTGCGAAAATTTCGAGACTGGGCATATAAACATGATTTAAACCATTCAAGATATATACCTCCTCACGAACACAAACAAAGAAACGAAAACCGAAAAACATCAATAAATACTTTGGAGGCTGAGTAGCCGGGAACCACTCCTCAGGGAACGACATCCCCGACCAATGACCACAACCTCAGTTTTCAGGTTTCATGAGGGTGCACACTTAATCTGAAGGGTCGAAAACTGACGTCCTTAACAACTTAGCAATTCAGAAATTTGAGCATCCAGTCTTCCCTACCTGAAAAGATTGCATTGTAAATCGATGCTTGCATAATTTGGGTAACTTGTGTTTCACAGTGTCTTTGTTTGTGTTCGTGAGGAAGTATATATCTTTAATGATTTATGATTTAAACTATTCAAAATATATACCTCCTCACTTACACAAACAGAGAGACAGAGTTCTATATATACACTGCTGACCACCCAAAATGCAACACCAAGAAGGGAGCATCCGATTGGTCTGAATTTCGCAGCATGGTTCGCCCACGAGAGGACATGCAAACGATTAGCATTGCAGGGCATATGCAAATCATGTGCGCCCGGCACGCCAGCGAGAAGCACTATAAGAAGGGTGCACAGAAGGCGGGGTGTAAGTAGTGGAAGTGTGTTGTGCTGCCGGACCTGTGCGTGGGAAGCATCTTGATGCCTCGTCGCAGAATACGGCAGTCCTTCCAGCACGTTTCGGAGTTCGACAGAGGACGAATAGTGGCTTATCGCGATAGCGGTTTATCGTACCGAGACATCGGCGCCCGTGTCGGACGACATCCAGTCACAGTGAGGCGAGTATGGATTCGGTGGGTGCAGGAGGGACGGACGGATCGACGTGAGCGATTGCCGCGGCCGCGGCACACCACAGAACGAGAGGACCGGCATGTTGTGCGGCGGGAATTGAGAGCTCGCACCGCCACATCACGAACGTTAACGCAGGAATTAGGGTATGTAGCGCAACAACCTGTGTCAGCAGGTACCATTCGATGTCGTCTGCAGGAGCGGGGACTTGTCGTACGGCGTCCATTGCTCCGATTACCATTGACGTTATACCACCGGCGAGTGCGGCGGCAGTGGGCCGTTGAACGCCGTACCTGGACTACGGAATGGCAAGACATTGTCTTCTCCGACGAATTCCACTTCTGCCTGCAACACCACGATGGTTGGATCCGCGTGTGGCGGCACCGCGGCGAGGGACTGTATGACGCCTGCATTATGCATCGCCATACCGGTCTGTCGCCTGGCGTTATGGTTTGGGGCGCAATTGGATATGACACCCGCACCCCTCTAGTACGCATCGCCGGTACACACAACAACCACCGCACCATCTCCGACGTTTTGGAGCCTGTAGTCCTCCCTTAGCTGCAGTCACTGCTGCCGTGGCCCGCTTGTTCTCCCGATATGTCGCCCATCGAACACGTCTGGTCGCTGATCGGCAACCGAGTGGCCCGGCAAGCACCACCTGCGGCTACGCCTGTTGAACTGTGGGAACGTGTGGAAGCAGCCTGGACCGACATACCCCAAGCCCACATCCAAAGCCACTTTCGTTCGATGCCGCGGCGTGTAGTGGTCGTTATTGCCAGCCATGGGGGCCAGATGAACTATTGGTGTCTGCGTGTTCCGCAAGTCGCACGGGCCTGTAAGCTCAATCGTTTCATCTTTGTATCTGTTGTTATGTGTCCAGTAAATCTGGCTTTGCTATCTCGTGTCCTTCTTGGTGTTGCATTTTGGGTGGCCAGCAGTGTATATACAGCATATATCCCACGCATCCTACTGGAATGTTGAAATCGATAACGCCGGGGCCGTTTTTTTTGCAGGATTGCACCACTGCATATGAATGTATAAGAACTACTGCTATGACTGTGAAAAGGGGCCTCAAGTCCTCTCGAGCAGCTTCTTTCTCGGCATTCAGGTTTTATAAACCAATATTTTAAATATTAAATTAAATATAATTTTTAAATATTGTACTTATTTATTGAAAAACAAAACAAAACCCGGTTTCTTTTTTCTTTGTAATACTTCATTTAAAGCTGCAGTCAAAATTCCCGTCTATTTCCTTAATCAGCTTCATAAAAAATGTTCACTATATATATATATATTTTTTTTTATTTATTTATTTTTTTTTTTTTTTTTGGTGAGGCAAGAGCCCTTACTTAGCCTAAAAAGCCCCTTGCAATGCGGGAGTTTCGGGGGCTATCAGTAATACCCTGGCCCTGGTTCAAATCACACCAGTCACGAAAAGAAAGGGCTCATTAACTTAGTACGCCGGAAAGAAAAATGTCTGAAAAGGAGCTGTACAAGTGTCAAATATAAGATTTTGCAAAATTTCTGTATAAATATGTAATCATCCGAAACAGATTTTTCCGAAAGAGACCGAATTACTAAATACGGAAATTCTGTCAAAATCTGAAGTTAGAAGAAACGGAAACTTTTTTTAAAACGGAAATTTCGTTAAAAGACGGTCAATTTTGCTGAACACTATTTTTACGAATTTTCCGTGAATTCACAGCACTTATGTTTCACAGGGTACATAGAGTTTAGCTGAGCCGCGAAGCTAAAAGTTGTGCATCGCCATTAGTAAGTACATTATGAATGCAATGCAGGAAAATAAGCGCCCGATACATTTCAGCAGAAATGCTGGTGTGGTATTCCTAAGATTTCACAGCAGTTCGCGATAAACTTTACGTAACACCTGCATAGTGTGTATTTCATACAGCTTGTGCACGATCTTGTGCAGGATAAGTGCATTTCAAAGGCAAATGCAGAAGCGTATTTACTTTAGGTAGGTGCGCCTCAGAATACTAAGAATATCTACATGAATCGTTCTACTAGAATCCACACAGGAATTAAGGCATTTGCATTTCAAATCTGAGGAATCATAAATAAATGCCTGTACCAATTTTCACCCGATGGAACAAGTTCTCCACCTATAAATTACGTAGTGATGTAATAATATCGACGGAAGTTACGTCGGAAGTCCATCTAAAGTACGAATGACATTGCTTACATGAACGCACATACATTTTATGAAACAGCGTGATTTACTTAAACGACGAAATAGTGTACGTAAATCATGAAAGAAATACGGCATTACGCCATATAATACAAATTTTGAAGATGACAATCCGATTTTTGGCGTAAATGTGACAAGGATGGTAAGTCAAATATTTTAAGTAACTATAAAGGAAATGGTTACAGGAACATATACATTGGAAATGATTACAGGAACATATACATTGGAAATGGTTACAGAAACATTTTTTTATGTTTTCACTGCAGAATTGGGATGACGACATTTTTTAGTACAAGCATTATCTGACTTACCATCCTTGTCACATTTACGCCAAAAATCGGATTGTCATCTTCAAAATTAGTCTACGTAAAGCTTTCATAATAATTTACACATAAGGACCGATTGAAAAGCATCGACACTTATCATTTCCTTGTTAAATAGAATGGCTTGGATTCGTGACGTCACTGCCCGGGCCAATAATAGAGAGCTTTTTAACTCGATTTTGACTCATATTTATATTTAAAAAAATGAAATGAAATAAACACCCGAAGAAAAAAAAATCCCGACAGAACTCTGTACAGCCAAGTGCACGAACACATTTCAAATGCTTTTGCCCAATCTTTCCCTTGTGGTATGTGAACAAACACAATGCTCCGGTATCTATATCATTTAACATTCTAACAACACGGCATCTGCATATGAATACATAACGCTATTTTCACTCAAATTTTTTTTCATTTAGCACATCGTTTACATAAGTTACACACAAAATCTGTCCGCTTTCATGTAGAGGATTGAGGTATTCAATAATTTTATTTGTTTACGTGAAGTAGTAATATTATTTCTCTGCGTGATACAATATGCTCTATACTGAAGCTGACTTAAGTTACACGAAAATAGATTAAATTATACATTTTATACAACAGAAGAGCCTGACTAACACGACTAACGCCATTATACAGCAAAATCTGTACGCCAAGCAATTAGTATTAAGTCTGATATATATTTACGTTACATATGTAAAATTACTGACTACTTCTAGGAGTTTGATTTGAAAGATTCCTTCTTTGTAGATAGTTATTCCGATGCGAAATGTTTTTTCCATAAATTCAAAATTTTCAAGTAAATCATAGACTTTCCGCTAGGGGGAACAACGATAAATTGCGTTTTCTGCGTTATTTCTACTTCTAAAACACCATTTTGAAAAATTCTTCCTGTATCGCATACAAGACCTGATGGAAAATATTTTTCACATAATTTCTAATGTTTGGTAAACAATGGTTTGGCCGCCAGGTTAATTTCTGCTTCGGGCTCCTCAAAACTCGACTAAATATTTTTTTTTCTTGGACCGATAACGCTCATATGGGAAAGCCTTTTGAGAATACTTTCTTCCTAGAGTAATGCATGGTTTTCCCACCAGGGGACGTAAAGTCACATCTTATTTTTGTCGATATCTCTGTTTCTAAAAGTCCGATTTGAAAAATTCTTTCTGTGTTGGAGAGCGTTTCCGGTGCGAAATGTTTCTCATATAAATTCATGTTTTTCTTAAAGCACAAGTCTGTAACCAGAGGGTGTAAGCTCACGATTCCGTTTACAGCAATAACTGAGGGATTAAAAACCCGATTGAGAAACTTCTTTCTTCGGTCAGATACTATTGTTTTCCATACCGGTTCCATTGACTTTGAATAGCTTTGATAAATTTAATTTGCGTCAGAACGGATTCAAAAGACGTACTTATTACACCAAAAAATTCGGTGTCATTTTCTTGTTAATTTTTTTTTTTTTTCACATCAGCTGAGATGTCCATAAAGTTTAAGAAATTTCGTTTTTTTCATATATCAACTTTTAAATTCAGGGAATTTTCAATACGCGGCGAATCTATTTACGCCCGTGGTGGACGAAAGAAGTTAACCATTGAAATTTTCAAAGAAATGAACTGAACTTTGTACGCGCGGATTGCATTTGAACGTAAATCAATAAAGTCGCCTTGACGTTTTCAGCGTTTCTTTTGTGTTAAAAACATACAAAGGTCCGTCCAAAACAAAGTGTGTTTCGAACGCCAGTCACCTAGCACAGATAATTAGTAACTCAACCACGTAATTTACTACCTAACTGAAAAGACTGATACCTCGTGAAAGAACCTGTAAGGTAAATATTTGTGTGCTCGTCACAGAACGTCTAAACTAAATATTTAAGGACGAGGCGTATTTTTACAAAGTTTGTTCTACGAATGTTCCCAGGAGAGCAGGAAAAAGAAGCCTCATATCTGTTTAACTTCAGTACACAGTAAATTTTTATCGCACATGTAAATTCCTGTAAATGCCTTCTATTTCATGAGTTAAAAAATTTTAAATGGCAGAAAATTTCATACTATGGAAACAAACAAAATACGAAGGTACAGCGCATGGCGATTAATAAAAAAAAAGACTATCTCCGAGTTGCTTCCAGTACACAAAAACGGCGGAACGGAATTTCCAAAAAAAAAAAAAAAAAAAAGAAGAAAAATTCTCCTCCTCAATTTCATCCTAGTAATTAAAATAATTTTGCTTTTTAGTGCTCAACTTTCGAACCTTATAGATCAGCTGTTGCACGAAAGAAAAAAGAATTAGAACATAACGGAGAAATAAAAATATTCTCTTTGTATATAATAATTTCTGTGGCTACATAATACTAGAAGTAACATAAATTATTCGTTTGCGGTGTGTGGTAAAAATGCAATACTTGCCGGACATGCAGGTTGATGTTTGTTCAAGTTATATTCGTCTCAGCTCGGATGCATACTTCTACAGACTTTCGCACGCATCTTGCAACGTTCGCAAGAAATTATGTAGCGCGTTTCTTTTGTAGAAAACAGTAAAACTATACCAATAATCCGATTTATTGGCGTAGGAATATATAAATAAACGTTTCCAAGCTTCGCACATTAACCAGCTGACTTTTTCAAGGAAGTTAGACAAAACCTGCAATCTGAATAATAGAACGCTTTAACAATTTGAACGCGGTGACTTAACTTGGCAATAAATAGATACAACATAATATTCATTTAAAGACCCGAAGTTTTATGTTGGTTGTGCACGCGGTAACATGGTAGGAAGAAGGCGTTTCTTGAAGAACTGGCACCAAATGCTTGGCAACTCCAGCGAGACGCTGTCATTGCATGTATCACTGTTGGTAATGATCTCCAAGGCTTCCGGAATGGCTGTAGAGTAGAGTAGGTAGCTAATTTCTTTATATTATTCCACATAGGACTATAAAGAAATATAAGAAATTAGTTACCTACTTTGCCCCTAAATGTACAGCCATTCGGGAAACCTTGGATATCATTACCAACAGTGATACATGCAATGACAGCGTCTCACTGGAGTTGCCAAGAATTTGGAGCTATTTCTTCAAGTAACGCCTTTTTCCTACCATGTTACCGCGTGCACAACTAACGTGATGCCTCGTGTCTTTAAATGAATATTACACAACTTTATTTTAAATACACCAGAATGCGAATACTCAAGAAGCGCATATAGCGCATTACATCCGCTTCTTTTTTTGTGGTTCTTGCGTATCTTCGGCTTTGATTTGATACTTATTATATTAATATATGTAATTGGAAAGGGAGTGAGACAAGGTGACACCATATCTCCGAAGCTCTTTAATGCCACATTGGAAAATGTCTTTCAATCACTGAACTGGGAAAACAAAGGGATAAAGATTAATGGAGATTATCTAACCCACCTTCGTTTTGCTGATGACGTAGTCATTTTTGCAACTACCCCATCAGAGCTGCAGAGTATGATCCAGGAACTTGCTGACAAGAGTAAAGAAGTGGGATTAAAAATGAACTTTCAGAAGACAAAAGTGATGTTCAATGCTTTTACAAGAAATGAAGATTTATCGATTGATGGAGAAAAACTGGAGATAACAGATACGTACGTTTATCTTGGACAGCAGATATCAAGTGAGGGTCACATTGATGAAGAAATTAATCGGCGTACAAAACTTGCCTGGAGAGCTTTTTGGAAGAAACAGCATAATTTTCAAGAGCAATATGCCATTATGTCTTAAAAGAAAAGTGTTTGATCAATGCATCCTTCCAGTGCTTACGTATGGTGCAGAGACGTGGACCTTAACTAAAAGAGACATACAAAGGCTGCAGACAACTCAAAGCAGCATGGAGAGGTGCATGCTTGGTATAACCAGGAGAGATAAGAAGAGGAACTCGTGGATCCGAAAAATGACGAGAGTGGAAGACATCATGATCAGAGTTAAATCCCTGAAATGGCAATGGGCTGGACATACTGCCAGAAGGACAGACCATAGATGGACAGCCGAGATTTTAGATTGGATTCCAAGGGACAGGAAAAGACCCAGAAAAAGACCACATGGGAGATGGGTGGATGAAATTCGTAAATATGCGGGAGTGACATGGAGGAGACTGGCACAAGACAGACCGTTGTGGAGGAAACTTGGGGAGACCTTCGTCCAGCAGTGGATTGATAATGGTTGACAATGATGATGATGATGATATAATTTATTGGTATAATAACAGACTCTAGCCAGGAGAGTGTAATAACATTGGGAAACACACCGAGACAATGTAACAGGTTACCACTGGAAAAAAGAAAAAAGAAAAACGTTGTCCTTCAATGCCAAGTGCAATTTAAAAGGTTTTAAAAGATATTATTGGGAAGTAATATAAAGCAAACACGTTAAGTCTTTTGTATCATTACGTATATCATGATACTTGATATCAAAGTGTATCATACACGTTATGTACTAGTAAACCTAGGTGAACTAACATTTTCCAGGTTCCTAGTTATTTATTTGCATGACAGCAAAATCAGTTGTATATTGAGATGCTCAATCAGAAGATATCTTTACTGAATTAGACGGGCATCTCTGAATACTAAGGTGAGATCTTTCTTTTTTTAATTTACTTTGTCATATAGGAAAAATTGTTGCGGTTCTCGTAGATTGATTAGAGAGTGTAAAAAATCATATATGTTTGTAAGCGATCCTAAAATATCGTGATGACTGTTTATTTTCTTCATTTCTTTTTTTTTTTTTTTTTTTCAAATATGATTTCTTCATGAGCTTTTATACACCGTCTACTTTTATATCAATCTGAAACAACTTGAATATTATTATTATTATTCCACAGCTGCCTTTCATAACGCACGTATTTGTTCTTCGGATCAAAACATTCCGAAGCGTACACCGAGCATGAGAAAACATTCGGAAGCGTACGCCGAGCATAAAAAATGCTCTTCCAATTCCAACCCGAAATTTAGCTTTCGTGGCAGCACATGAAGAAGAAATGAACCACTTACGGAAAGCGCACAGCCCAGGCAAAATCCCATTTTTGGAGAATTCTGGAATCAGGGAAAGATAGAGAGTAAATAAAAAAATCTTGTTGCTCCTCCATCTCCGAGGTTCTCTGTCTTAAGCATCTCTGATTCCGTTGGCGATCTCCCCCACCCGCAAGTGGTGCTCCCCTCCTCCCCAACCAACCTTCATCGTACTCTTCCACAATCGGTAGACCTTCGGATGACCACCAGTGATACTAGTGCCGGACGTTCTCCCCGGGGAGCCATAAAAACCTCTCCCGCGTGGCCATCTCGACTGACCGTCTCCAACGACACCTCCCGTGGGAAATCACCAAATGGAATGCCCTGTATATAGCGACATCTTCCTCCCCCTTAGACATCACAACAACGTGCCCCCCCTTCTCGCTGGCTCCCTTTAATCTCCCCTTACACTAACTCTCTTACGACAGCAACTCACTTCTGCCGTCGTTAGCGTCTAACTTCGGATGCCGAGCTATGGGGGGAAAACAGCTTGCCGGAGATACGCCAGGCAGTGAAGCAAGCATCCAGGCGGCGTCGCTCCCCGACCGCATCACGCCGATAAAGATCGGGGAATAATGAGGGCCCAGAGGGCGGAACGATGCACGTGACATAACGCATTGCATCATCGGTTGGCCGGGAATCCAATTGTGCGTGTTTTTTTCAACAACGGCAAATTCCTTGGCGGCCTGGCTTGATCCTACAAGCAGATTTAAACGTTTTTGTCTTCATTTGATCTGTTTTCAGTTTGTTTTCACATAAGCCTTTATTTTTTAAAGAACTCCTAACAGATGTTGGCTCGAAAACCGCAACGAGGGAGGGGGGATAAAGAGAACCCTAAACAATGGTTTATTAAAACACTCTAAGGAGAAACTCTCGAGTATACAGAATGGGGAGAAAAATCAAACTACCATCAAAACCGACAGACATTTCACTACGTGAATCTTTCTTTGGAAATTTTTTTTTCTCATTTTTTGTCACCCATTTTTTCCCAGCCATGCCTGAGCTCCTTGAAACGCATGCCATTTATGTACAAACACATTTTTCCTTCTTCAACATTCGTTATTTGCACTCCCCCCTCGAAACCCGTATCTCTCTTACCCGTCATCTCCATAATTCTGCCTGAGTTCTCCTGGCATCTTTATTCAACGGACTTCCATTAATGTAACACACTTCTAGTTTTTATTTCTCCTGCTCCTAGTTTGCAAGCACCTATAATTTTCATTTAAAATAAATTTCAGGAAATTTTTTCCACGAAATTGTTCTCTTTCCTCACACGGTCTGTTTTTTCGGTAGCTAAACTAATATTTTGTGGATATCCGCAATTTTATAAACATGCGTGTATTTTTGGAAGAATAAATTGTCTTAAACCAACATTCTGTTTTGTTTTAAGACTATACTGTGTTTAAACGACCAAACCGCATTCAGCAGATCAAAGTCTGAATCTAACCAGCGTGACTTTCTGCCTTACCTACTTTCTACAGTTTAAACATTTTTGCATGTTACGCAAATATTTCCCATTAAGTCCCTGTTAGTGTTTTCTCTTTAACTTCCTTCAGTGATTAAACAAATACCTACTGTTTGATTAAGTAATTAAACAAATATCTACTGTTTGATTAAGTGATTAAACAAATGCCTACTGTTTGATTAAGTGATTAAACAAATACCAACAACACCCATTGTGTGCATGATTAAACCATTTTTTTTTCTTTTTCTCTGGATATACCACAACTGTTGTTTTAGAAATATCAAAGTTCACCGTGATTTGGGTACCGTATTCCCGGTCGTGGACGCTATTTTTTTCCCCGAAAATAAGTCTCGAAAATTTAACGAACGTCCTGGAGACTGAAGGTTATATTTTTCGTAGTCCTGTGCTAACCCCAGAGGAAGATTATCTATGTTAAAATATTTACCAGTAAACCTTATTAACAACAGGACTGCCTTCGTCTTGAAACGCCATAGGAAGACTTTTAAAAAAATTGGCATCAGTAATACGTTAGATGGCACAGAAGATAGAAATGGAATAGATGGCACAATGAGGCAGGTGTTTATGCCATCCCACTACAATACCCGAACGGCTCCAGGCGATACGACATCGGAATGACAAAACGTTCGTTTGGAATTCGAATCAGCGAACATAAAAGGGATACAAAAGACGGGAAAATAACCACTGCCCTATCAAGAGAAGTCAAGTTCAAGTCCGCTGACGCTATGTCGAGGGGTATAAAGAAATTAGCTTCATACTCCACATCCAAATCTACTGCCATTCGTGAAACCTTGGAAATCTTGACCAGCAGCGAGGCTTGCAATGATGGCGTCTCTCTGGAGTTGCCACGTATTTGGAATCAATTCTTCAACTAATGCTGCGTTTTCTACCATGGTACCGCGTGCCCAAGCAACGTGACCTCGTTTCTTCGAATTATCACATTTGCGCCTATTCATTTATTGTAGTCCAGTCACCGCGTTCAAATTGTTGAAACGTTCTATTTTCCAGTTTGTAGTTAGCTGCCTACCTTCCTTGAAAAAGCCATCTGGTTGATGCGCGAAAGCTTGGAAAGTTTTATTTCTATTCTACGCCAAGAAATTCGGATCATTAGAACAGTTATACTATTTTGAGATAGCATTCTGTTTGTTGAAGATAGTGACACTTCGAACGATATTACGACCCTCTCTGATTATGGCAATGATGCCAGCGATATGGAAAAACACCAGTGAATTTTTTGGATTTGAGGATACGGATGACTGAAATGTTTTTCCTTATATGTAGAGGTAAACTTTGTATTGCTTTTAATCTTTATGGAAATGCTGAGAACTTATTTTTATGTTTATTCTTTTTTCCCAAAATTCTGTGTTTTAAAATTGGGGTACGTCCTTGACGCCGGAAAATACGGTATATTGTAAACAGTATCTGAGCGTTTTCTTTTTAAATTTGTTTTTCCTTTGTCAAAAAGACGTGCGCTTCACAGCAGAGACGTTGCTGATATATACCTGTTGTTTTCTGCTGTTACAAACACGCGATCGTTTGGTAGCAACGAAAAGTTGAGTCCTTGGATTTAAAATGACTAAGGCGATGTTACAGCTCATTTTAATGCAGCCGGAAACTGGAAGCCGTAATAAAAATTTTGATATCGGCAGAGCTCTAACTAACCTCGGAAGAAGTTCGTTAACAAATCCTTCTTTCACAGTGGCACACTAAGGAAATGAAATCTTATAACGCGTTGCAGCGTTGGGTGGATTTGAGGCCCATCGCGAATGCGCTGCACGTAAGTTTATCAGCAACAGTAAATGACCCGCGGTCAGTTGGACAATTTCCGAAGGTCATTAGAACCTCCCAAGCTCACCTAACCCTTTCTTGATCGACGGCTCTGCACATCACGGTTACCCGTTGCTGGCTACTCGTAATAACGGACGCTTGGCTGGTCAGGAAGCGATACTCTTTGAAAGGTAATTACCAGCCCGACGTGGGATATTAGCAACACAACTCAGCCTCACCGCCATTTTCCCTGTTATGGGAAATTCCACCACCTTCATTAACTGCGATGACCAATGCGCAATCAATGCACGCGTTCGTTACCGGTTATGCGGTTTTCTCGGACACCCATAAACAGCTGAAGGAATAAGGAAAAAGTCATCAATGTCGATTATACGTGTTAATCTTCACGCGATGCATAAATCTCTAAAAGACGATCCAACTTTATACAGTACAGCAAGAATACATACTTTAAAAGGGGACCCAAATTAAAATGTCAAAATAAATAAATGAAACTAATCCCAAGGAACGCTTAAAGCGTAGTAAATCCGTTAATTTTCGTGGTGAAAATTTGTATAAAGATTCGCCATCTCTCCATTGGGAGGCTTTCTGAAGGTAATGTAGACATAAAGTAGACATTTTATGTCTACATTGCCTTGAGAAAGCCTCCCAGTGAAGTGTGAAAGTACACTGAAGTGCCAAAAAAATTGTTTCACCAGTCTAATACTTGGTAGGTTCCCCACGGGAGCGCAGGACTGCAGAAATACGACGGGGCATGGACTCCACTAGCTTCTGGAAATATGCTGTAGGCAATGCACACCATACTTCCTGCAGAGTGTTCCACAATTCGGGTGTATTCCGAGGTTTCGGATTCCTGTGTTCGATAGCGCGTTGCATGGCATCCGAAATGTGTTCTATCACGTTCAGATCTGGGGACTTGGGTGGGAATGGCAACACCCCAAACTCAGATGAATGCTCCTCTAACTTTAATGTGGCGTCCCGACATTTGTGTGGAGGTGCATTTGTCCTGTTGGAACAGGCCCAACCCATCAGCATGAATGCAGGAAATGAACGGGTCTACCCCATCAGAAAAGATGCGCACATAGCGTTGGCTGGTCACAGACGTTTGTAGACGTACCAGGGGTCCCAGTGAAGTCGAACTAAACACACCCCATACCATTACGGACCCTCACCAGCCGGTACAGTTCCCTGTTGACAGACGGGATCCATGGCTTCATGGGGTTTGTGCCACACACGAATCCTTCCATCTGCCCGATACAGTTGGAAACGCGACTCGTCAGACAAGGCTACTTGCTTCCAGTCATCAAGTGTCCAGTGGCGGTGTTGCCGTGCACAAGCGAGGCGCATAGCTCTGTGTCGTGCACCCATCAAGAGGACTCGCGTTGGGCGTCGGCTCCCAAAGCCCATATCGTGCAGGGTACGTTACGCAGTCCGGACGCTGATGCTTGTTGAGGCTTCAGCACTGAAATCCGATTATACCTGAGAGAGTGTTGCACGCCTATCGCGTGAAACGATTCTTGACAGCCGGCGATGGTCACGTTCAACCAATGTCTTTTTACGGCCACACTTGTATCGTAGGTTGGAGGTCTTGCCGGAATTCTTGTGGTCACGGTACACCCTTGCAATAGTCGTCCGTGAAAATCCGAACTTCGTTTCTACCTCCGAAATACTTTGGCCCATCTCACGAGCGCCAACTATGACACCGCGTTGAAAATCGCTTAAATCGTTATTACTTGTCATTCTCATGCCGAAAACAGCTCTGAGAGCTGGCAGTATGAGTTACTTTCTTGTATGACTTCCGTCCACAGTGAGTAGATTTTAGGTCCCAGCCTAAAATCTATAGCGAGTTCGCCTTTTGGGCAGGACACAGAAACGGAAGGAATGAGAGCAAGTCTAGCGACTTTGACAGAACAGTTTGTAGTGAGATTAGAGTACAAGTACGATGTTGCACATAGAGGGGAGAGAGAATTTCAGGGGGACATAGGAAAGGATACCCATTTAACCAGTGGGTCCAACCTGGGGGCCGTCACTTAACGTGCTCGTCCGATGCACGGCGAATATTCAGTGATTGTTAGCAATTCACACCACCTCCGTAAGATAAGCCCAAGATCGAACCTGAGGACCTCGCATTGGTAGTCTGAACTGCTAACCACTCAGCCATTCGCGGCTTCAACTGACAGCTGGCACGGATGTCTATCGCTTTACATACGCACTGGCGGACGCAACCGAGTACGCGAATAGGTGAGGTTGCTATGTGTTTTGCATAAGCTCGTCTGTATCAGTTTTTCTGGCACTTCAGTGTATGTCTAGACATTATGTCTACATTGCCTTGAGAAAGCCTCCCAGTGGAGTGTGACAGCTTGGCGAATCTTTATACAAATGTACACCACGAAAATAAACGGATTTACTACGCTATAAGCATTCCTTGCGTATTCACGACCTAGTGTATTTACAATAAGAGAAACTAATTCCGTTAATAAATTAATAATAATTTATTGTACAGCTCAAGTAAATAAGTAAACGACCAGAAACTGATTGACAGTTGACTAAGCCATTAAATATATTGTGAACTGAATCGGTTATCAGACATTTAAACCAACAAGTGAATCGATTACGAAAAGTTTTTCAAGCCGTTGAAAAATGAGTAAGGTATTTTTCAAACTAATAAGTGAATCGATTATGAAACGCTTTTCAACACACAGAAAACATAGTAAGGAATTTAAAACTAACATGCGAATCAATTGCAAAACGTTTTAAAAAGTTTTGAAAACTGAATAAGGTCTTTTTCAAACTACCAACTGAATCGAATATGAAACGCTCTTCAAAGCATTGAAAATTGAATGAGGCACTTAAAATTAACTAGTGAATCAATTACAATTTTTTTCAAAGCTTTGAACGAAAAGTTTCTATGCTCTAACTGACTGAATATAGCATTTAAACTAATTAGTGCTCACGGATTATGAAACCTTTTTGATTCTATGCATCTTTCCCGACGACAGTAAAGTAAATCCCATGCAAAACATTTCGATGAAACGGAAATGGGTAACGGAAGTAGTCAAAACCATTGCTGAAATATGATTTTCGAATGCTCTCCCATGAAGTGGAAAAACAATAGTTAATTTCATTCGCAACAACAGTTAATTTCATTGATACTCAACAATATATTTTACTAAACTGTTGCCGAACATTATTTCATTCCGTTTTACATAAACGTAACTATATCTCATTGCAATCTACGTAAATTACGAGAATATCATGCTAAATGGGATAAAAGCCATTACAAAAATGCATTTTTGATGCTCTGATAACGGTGCATTGTAGCGAAATTTGGCTTCCTCTTCCTCTCCATCAGGGTGACCTCCTACCGACGAGAGCTTTAAAATGATGTATAACACGATGAGGTGTAACCTGTAGATATCCTAGACGAAAAGTTACCAATCCCCCTGACTAACGCACTTGGGATTCAGCTTTTTCTTCTGTCTTGAGGTCAGATTTTAGGTCGCGCATGCGAAATGGATTTTCGTAGCTACATCATATTTCATCGGTGTTACGGCCATTTCTTACCTTCGTCTAAATCTGAATAATACATAATAATAAAAATAAATATTGTTTTTGAAAAACTGAGCAGTCGAAATACTCACTATTACCGCCCTAAATATTTACTGAGCTATGGGGGCCATAGTTCAGTAAATATTTACTTTTATAACTCACATATCTTCTTTAATTGGTTTTACCACAATAACATTCATTAATCCACCTACCTATAAGTACCGCTCAATGTCGGGAATTAGTAAACCTTATTGTTTGTGGTTATCATTTAATTCCACTTAGTATGCACCGGAGTGCAGCTCGGTGTGGTCGTGAATGCCTCGAATAAATGCAAAGGGTTGTATGTAAATAAACGTATACTCTCGAATCACTCGTTTTATTTCACACCAATAAAGATCACGGCACACGGAAGGTGCATAGCGTAAATTATATGTCTACACAAAGTACCAGGGTACTTCCTCGATTTGTTTCAAACCGAGAAAGATTGAAGAAATGAGAAAAAGTAAGAGAAAAAGAGAGAGAGAGGCATTTAAAATAGAAATGGCAATGTTAATCTAGTGTAAAATTTTCGCATAGATGCCTCTCGAAAGAGGAATGACAGTCACTTTTACTAGATAATAGGACTTGAAAATTATCACCTTCTGTGAAAAGTTCGCCACAAGAAAGACAGTACTTCTTTGCTAAAAATCTAGCCATTGTTAAATTTTTTTCCCTTAAAATATAGTCATTGTTGTCCTTTATCGTTTTTTTCTTGCGCAAGCACAACACGGTGTTTCTAATGCAAACACTACTGTAATATATTAACAGGCGCGTATAAAACACGGTCGGAGTTCATTTAAAAGAAACAGTACAATTTTCAAGAACAATTTGCTACTATGTCTCAAAAGAAAAGTGTTTAATCAATGCATCCTTCCAGCTCTTACTTATGGATCAGAGACATGGACTTTAACTAAAAAATAAATTCAAAGGTAGAGCAAACTACTGAAAGCAGCATAGAGAGGTGCATGCTTGGCGTAACCAGAAAAGCTAGAAAGAGGAACTCGTGGATTAGGAAGTTGAAAAGAAATGATACAAAGTAGAGAATCTCAAATGGCAATGGGCAGAACATAATGCTAGAAGAATTGACCACCGTTGGATAATTGAAATACTAGACTGAGTAACAAGGGGCAGGAAAAGATCCAGAAAAAGACCACGTGGGAGATGGCTGGTTGAAATTCGAAAGTAAGCCGGAACGATATGAGAGGGAACCGTTCAAGACAGAGTTATGAAAGAGAATTGGGAGACCTTCATCTAGTAGTGGAGATTGGTAATGGACGATGATGATGATGCTTATGTGTGATGATGGTGAAAATGCACAAGACAATGTGGGATGGTGGTAAATACAGTACCTTCAGAAACCGACCACATCTGTCAGCGAGTCTTTTTTATCTTTTTCAAACGACAAATATCATTATCATATTTTGAGAGGGTCACTTTAAACTCCAAACAATGAAGTATTCTGTGATTTTTGTAGTCCGTGAATATTGTCAAGTGTTAAGAGGTGAAGGAGCAGCTACGTCTTGCGGATCTAGAATGCCACGAGAGTATCACACGGCCATTCTGTATTTCTCATGTTATTTCAGGTCTTTCAGTTGATAAATTTCACTACATTCCAAAACCGAAAAAATTGCCCGACGCTTCGCTATTTTTCTGGCGTGAACATGAATAGAACAGGCAAAACCTTAGTAATGACGTAACTTCAAGTGCAATGCAACTACCAGTTGGAAAAGAAGTTAAAAAAGCGGTAAATGTGTTACATATCCATGGTGTGGCAATTTTGTAGAGTGACGAACAATGAAATACTTCAGATTAAAAAAAAATCGGGAAATGGATTTGTTACATTCTCGTAAACATGTGCGCATTTATAAACACACGTATACAGACTGATTATTTTTGCAGCAGTCAGAAACTGATATACACACATCTGTGAAAACTGCGTCTTATCGCAAAGTCACTTGCAGTGCAGCTGGACAGCTTGAGAACTCCAATGAAATATTGAAATGAAAAGGGGGGGGGGTCAGATTGAATGGCTAATACTTCCCCTAGCAGTTTCGATTATCGTAGGAGTTTGTGTCCTTGATAAATAATCGCTCCTTCGTAGAGTGGAAGTAATGCCAATGGGGATAAAAAAAAATAGAAATGAAAAAAAAAACCGTATATATATCGCGTGCATGTGACGTCACAGTCGGATGGACCACTTCAATTAGCGAAATGAAACGACACCACCGATATGAAAATGCGAAGTCCCGCTGCCTCTTCTTCCGATGAATAATGCACTTCATTCATTGGCACTTCATTTGCATGCCATGAAGGACGTGTGCACATGGAAGCCTCGATGATTATCATTCCGATCCCCCTCCCCATCTGCTCCACCCTGGCAAGTAATTGATCAACCGCAAATTATCATTACTAATGCAAAAACACATTTTTTATTTCCTAGTTGTCCGCTCGAATATTTAGTTTTGTTTGGGCACACATTCGTCATTTGCTTCTTTTTCATTTCACTAAAGGATCAACAATCAGCTAAAAATTTCATCTGACTGCCGATGGATTTATTCATAAACATGCGCACCCAATGATTTGCTAATTGCTTTTCCCATTTCTATTATCATTTAATAATTTGCTTAGAACCGAACTTATTTACTGATCAAATTCCCTATTTCCGTATTATATCCAATAATCTACTGTTCACATACACAAACATTTGCGAGGTCCGATGAAATGGTAACGGGAACGAAACGGTGAAACAAGAAATAGTCAAACTGAAATGATAGAAGGTTCATCCGTCTTAAACTTGTCTCGCCTCGCAATCTCATTTGTTCCAACTTCGCTTTCACGCCCACCTTTCAAACGTAGGTTTTAAAATCGCGAATAATTACACTAGTTGTTTGTATAGGACGTTCAATACCATATTAAATTTGGGGAATTAAAAAAAAAATCGCAGCGAGCGATATCTGGTGATTAAGGCGGTTACTGTAATTGTGTTCAGCCAAAAGTCGTTGTAGATGCTATAGGCTGACTGTGCAGATGCATCGAGTTGAATTTGTCTTCGAGAACTGGTTCCTATTATCTCCTTTTCCGGCAGTTTAGGACAATAATTAACCATGATAACGTCGCAAAAACATGCTAGTTGGAAGTTTAGCAACCTATACTCCGAGTCAGTCTAAGAGTGTATCACTATGTAGGGTGCGAAACAGCTACCTCCGCAGCGAAAAGTAATCCCTAGAGTTTTGAGCGAAAACGAGTAGAATTGTTGCTCATAATCCATTTTTATTTTTGTTTGCTCTGCAGTTTATCAGACAAAATTGTCATCTAAAGAAGGTTCCAAAAGTTGGTGCGCTTTTGGAAATAAATTTGTTATGAGAAGTTGTTGAATCACTTACGGCTGAGATACAAGTGGGAAAGAGCTTCGCACTTTCACACTTGGGATACAACTCGGACAGGGGGAAGGGTGGAAGACCTCTCCCAACATTAACAACACAGAGACAATTGACAATCGGGGAAACTGGACAGGGGGAAGGGGTGGACGACCTCTCCCAACATTAACAACACAGAGACAATTGACAATCGGGGAAACTCAAAGGGTAGGTTACTTAAACAGGCAGTAGGGGAAGCAGTTCTGCCTCCACCAGACCCCCCTCACAATCCCCACTGCTTATGAGATGTGTGTGTGGGGGGGGGGGGGGTTCAGAAAGGAAACAGTAGATGCGCGGATGGATACCGTTCTTGCGTTCCACGACGAGTTGTGATAAGGCTCTCCCGCCTTTACCAACAATACACTTTTAAGGTCAATTGGAGAATAGATCATACTCATGGTTAAATGACACATTCAAGAGAGACAGTGTCAATGAGTAAAAATGGCATGGGTTAGTCGCACTCATCCCTAATCTCTGATCCTTATCCAGTAGTTCAGTCGCACTCAGAAAGAAAGAAAACAAAGTGATCGACCACACCCACCCAGCCGTTCCTTATACTCCGAGTCAACCTAAAGAGTGTACCACTATGGGCCGAGGGTAACCTAGTGGGCAACGTTCGTGACTGCCACGGAAAGGGCCTCAGGTTCGATCGCAGGCAGGTACGAACGCTCGATCCACTAAATATCCGCCGTGCGTCGGATGGGCATGTAAAGCCGTCGGACCCCGGGTACTGGCCCCCGGTAATAAATAAGGGCGTCTTCTTCCCCGTCTCTGCTTCGCTTCCGTGTCACTTTCCTATCGGGCGCTCTAGCCCAAATCGCCTAGTTTCATATTTCTAAGGGTTGTTTAAGACCTGGGGTCAGACACTCCCTTCCTAAAATCCTCTACATATGATCATATAGTGTACCACTATGTAGGGTGCGAAACAGCTACCTCCGCTAAGAAAAGTAGTCCCTAGAGTTTTGAGCGAAAACCAGCAGAATTATTGCTCAGAATCCATTTTTATTTTTGTTTGATCTGCAGTTTATCAGACAAAATTGCCATCTAAAGAAAGTTCTAGAAGTTAGTGCGCTTTTGGAAATCAATTTGTTAGGAGAAGTTGCTGAATCAAGAGCTTTGCACTTTCGGCTGTTTCTGCCCATCTGGGATACAAGTCGGACAGGGGAAAGGGGTGCAAGACCTCTCCCAACATTAACAGCACAGAGACTGTCAATCAGGAAAACTCGAAGGGTACGTTACTTAAACAGGCAGTAGGGGAAGCAGTTCGGCCCCCACCAGACCCCCACTCACAATTCCCACTGCTTGTGAGATGTGTGTGCGGGTGGGGAGATCGGAAAGGAAACAGTGGAAGAGCACATTAACGCGGATGGATACCGTTCTTGTGTTCTGTTCCACGACGAGTCGTGATAAGGCTCTCCCGCCTTTACCAACAGTACACTTTTAAGGTGAATTGGAGTATTGCAGAGGGTGAATGTGAAGAATCGGTGAGTGGTACAGGGAGCCTCCTGCATAAGATGCCCTCCGCTGGGCGATGCTCCACAGACTCGCTGAGAAACAGTGGTATCATTTCATAATTCATCAAACAGCGATTATAGAGGTAACATGGAATTTATTTACAGAGAAAAAGGGGAAAAACTATTGATACATCCAGGACAGATTCTATAAAAATCGAGGAACATTGATGGGATGGAAGTAGGCGTTGTACAGTGCTCAAGTGCTTGGCAAAACTGTACATGGATACTAGTGCTTCGGTTATTTTACAGTTTGATTTGTGCAACAATCATGACCCACTATAATTACCGTCCGGTGAAATCATATCAAATAGTGTTAAGCAAAAAGCAACAGACCATATTTCGGAACGGCCATTAAAACTGAATAGAAAAGTGATAAAAAATTAAAATGAGGAAATAAAAAAAAACATTTAAAATAATGGTAATAATTCGCAACCTCTAAAATGTACACGTGGTATAACGCTAATAGAAATACAATCTCTCTCTCTCTCTCTCTCTCTCTCTCTCTCGCTCTCTCACACACACACGCACACTCCTGGCCTCCCTCCCCCCAAAAAAGTGAAGCGCCCAGAAGGAATCATCCAATCCAGATAAAAAAATTGGTATGTGCAATGTAGATGTATATGAAAGGAAATGATTGCAATTCCAGAGCAGTTGGGCCATTTAGTCGGATAAAACAGCTGCACGAGTTGAGGAAGTCAGTACGTTGTACCGACACCTCTGGCTCGGTTACAAGCGGTAACCCAGCGTGGCACAGACGCATAAAGTTCACGGATACTGTCCTGAAGAACAGCGCCAGATGGAGTCGAAATTGCGGGCCAGTTCGCCGACATTCTGAGATGGGTGTAGGTGGGGGTCCCATCATGTCCCAAACATGCTCGATAGATAAGAGATCGGGCGATTGGGCTGGCCATGGAAGGGCGTCGACATTACGGTGGCAGGCCCGGGATGCCGTGTGTGGCCGGGAATTATCACGCTGAAAAATTTCTCGGTGATGCTGCGACAAGAACGGCAACATAACAGGTCGTAAAATGTCGTCGACGTGCCGTTGAGCGCGAATGTGGTACAGAGGACTACCAAGGGTGTCCGGCTATCGTACGAAGTGACTTCCCCGGACAGTCACTCCCAGTGTGAGAGCCGTGTGCAGTTCCACGGTAAAGGCAGGATCCGTGCGCTGGCCGGCTCGTTTCCAGACACGTAGGAGCTGTTGGCACCACGTGCAAACCGTGACTCATCACTGAAGACAACACAACGCCACTGGGCACTATCCCACGTTGATCGGGCCCGACACCACTGCAACCGGTGCCGGCGATGCTCGCTGGTCATTGGTAAGCTGCGGAGTGGTCTCCTAGAATATAGTCGCCATGCTGCAAGTCGTCTGGCAAAGGTCCGGATGGCCACTTTCGTACTTGTAAATGATGCAACACTACCAAGGATGGTTGAGAGCGACGAATTCGTTCTGTTCGTGCGGAGCTCACAATCGCTCTATCCTCGCGTTCTATCGTTGCCCTCGGCCGTCCACTGTCCGCGTGCCGCTGGGTAGTGCCCTGCTCGACCCATTGGCGCCAACAACGTCCGATTGCCGCGTCTGTCCGATCCAAATGCCTGGCGATACGGCGACTTGACCGACCGGGCTCTCTCAACCCAATTAAACGTCCTCTCTGAAACTCGTAGAACTGCTCGTAGTGTGCACGGATCCGACGTCGAGGCATCCTCACAGTCCGTGGAGGTGAATGCAACTGCAATCCGCTGGCACAATTGTCCCTGCGTGCAAGCTTTGCCTCTTGATACATCCTGCTCAATGCGCGGTTCCCATGCGCTGTGGAGGGCCACTATGTAGTTAGTTGGTCGTTATTTTTTAATCATTTGCATATTCGACCCTGAGGTACTTGCATACGGAGTTTAATCACGATGGAACGACTTTCTCGGGGTGCTTCGTTTCTTTCGGCAAATAGTGTAAATACATTACCCACACGTACTTACGTTTCTATGAGCGCAATTTTCCAACAGCGGAAAAAAACTGAGGAAGTCTTACCAGGGAGAAGGTCTACGGGGTGGAGTGGAGTGAGGTGTCTCTTGATTGCAAGTAGTTCATGAACCGGGAGAGGCTGTGAGTGCAACTGACCCTTTTCGGGGTTTCTTGAATGCAATTGACCAACACCCAGTAAAAATATTTCCATTTTGCTCCGAACGTGATGTTGAATTTTCCGGTAAACCACTGGAAAATTTGTGAACGCTGGTCTTATTTAGCAAAACTGAATGCACACGCTTTTCTCCGTATCCCTGAAACGAAGAATTCTATTCTGATGCATGCAAGGTATACTAAACACTTCGTACAACCAAAGCATGCCTCAAACAAATGAAACTTTCATTTACGCAGTCAATTATTTCATGCCTGCGTTGAATTGCAAAACCTGGTTTAAAATTAATTATTTTTCTTGTTAATACACTTCTGAATTTTCTGAAACATACTACAAAATAGTAAATTCTTCAAAATGAAACTGCGTTGCATTCTTCAAAAGAACGCTTACGATGGAAACTAAAAAGAATGGCTTTTCTCAGTTTTAGACACCTAACGCAGCATGATCATCTTACCAACCGACCACCAAACGAGTACGAACAACACAACTAATACAAATAAAAAAAGTAATAATACAAAATCTGAAAAGAGTGAAGTTCCTTGCGAGATTCCCCACAGCGTGGCACGTGTTATTATTTAAAAGAACGTTTTAAGTGAGGCTGGAATCATACATTCGGCTGTTAAGACTTTACATAGAGGCCGCGCTGGCACTATTTACTAAGGCACTGCGAAAGGTCATACCAGGTATACAGCGCATGTGGTGCTGCAAGCAGCAGAGAAAAAGCGAAAGGACTGAACCCTAGGGTCAAAAACATCACGGAGTCTCGCTGCGGGGAAATACAGTGATCAACGAAGAATAGGCCTTCGCTACGGGATTGGTAGTGTCCGGTCCAATTCCTTTTTTTTTTTTTTTAGCCCGTCTTAGAGCGAAGTGTTGAGTCACTTCCATTGTTACGTCATCATCACGATTGCAATCAAATATATCTATGCGTGCACGGACTCCACAATGACAGGTTCATTAGGAACTAATAGAAACTAAATGATTGTTGCGTTGAAGTCCCTGACGCGTGATTGGGCTTCATCTAGCATACAGTGCCCATTGTGTTGTTTGCTCTTATTCACCAACATGTTTACTCGCTAAAGAAACACTTCGGAGTATCGGAGTTTTAAACAAATTAATGTTTGTCTGGTTATTAATTTACACAAGGTCGAATACATGAAAAAAAATAAAAAAAGGCACTTAATTTGTTTCAGAGCAGGTCATTATCCTACAGGATTTTTTTTTATTCACTCAAACAATTTTCTCCCCATCTGCTTCAGCAGAAACTGAGTTGAACTTTTTTTCAGTGTTGTATTAAAGGACATGCCAGTTCTTCAGGTTGTTTTCCATCTACCTTGTCTATTTTGTGAGCTATGGAAAACATATTGGCAATACGGGTGCTGTAAGAAAAGTATTTCATTTAGAGCTTATTGAAGCGTACAGCATTTATTACCGCTCTGCACACAGGTTTGACAAAACATTCGCTGGGAATGAGGGAACATCGACAAAAGGGCATATCGTTCTTTAATGCAAAGGGAAATGCAATGCTTTGGAGAACGCATCTTGCGAAATTCAAAATACTCAGCCTGTTTTGTTGTTTTGGGGTAACAAGTTAAAGCCACAACATTGTGGAACGTCCAGGAGAAGGTTCGCCAATAGGGCACGATCGGGTTCGGACATCGCAAAATGACATTTTCGTTCTGAAACTTCTTTCGCCCCCCCCCCCCCGTATCCTCTCTCTCTGTCTCTCGCTCGCTTTTCTAAGAGAGAGAGGGGCAGAGAGACCTACTTCTCTATAAATCCTATCCATACCTGATACTGGTAAAAACATAAATTTTTCAAATTAATAGAATGGAAAGTGATGCAAATTAACGAAGGTGATATTATTTGTGAACGGCGATTTTTTACAGTAATGTTATAACAGTAAGAAATCAAGCGGTTTTCACATCAACGCTTCGATGTCAGGACCGCTTGCTGAAGAAGGCACAAAGAAAGTAAGATGCCTGAACAGGAACACGTGAGATGGGATTTGAGGGGCTGAACCCTCTCAACGCAATTCTTTGTACTGCACAATTACCTCTCTTTCTGTGCGTGCTGTAACAATTTGAATGTCACTACGTGACTTCATAGCCGGCTTTTCACAATTTTATTAGTATTTGGAATATAGCACTTTATGACGAAGCAAATTTCTACATCATTTTTATGCCTGGGGAAGAATTCGAACCCCCAACTCTCGGCTCCGGAGCTCCGACTGCTATCCACCCTGCTACACTGGCATATGCTCTCACTGCTATCTGCCTTCATCTCATGTGCGTCCTGCGGGGCAGACACGTCGCAAGTGTCAATTACACACTGAAGTGCCAGAAAAACTGGTACATCAGTCTAATACTTGGTAGGTTCCCCACGAGAGCGCAGGACTGCAGAAATACGACGGGGCATGGACTCCACTAGCTTCTGGAAATATGCTGTAGGCAATGCACACCATACTTCCTGCAGAGCGTTCCACAATTCGGGTGTATTCCGAGGTCTCAGATTCCTGTGTTCGATAGCGCGTTGCATGGCATCCCAAATGTGTTCTATCACGTTCAGATCTGGGGACTTGGGTGGGAATGGCAACACCCCAAACTCAGATGAATGCTCCTCTAACCTTAATGTGGCATCCCGACACTTGTGTTGTCCTGTTGGAACAGGCCCAACCCATCAGCATGAATGCAGGACATGAATGGGTGTACCTCGTCAGAAAGGATGCACACATAGCGTTGGCCGGTCACAGACGTTTGTAGACGTACCTGGGGTCGCAGTGAAGTCCATCTAAACACATCCCATACCATTACGGACCCCCCCCCACCACCACCAGCCGGTACAGTTCCCTGTTGACAGGCGGGTTCCATGGGGTATGCGCCATTCACGAAGCCTCCCATCTGCCCGATATAGTTGGAAACGCGACTCGTCAGACCAGGCTACTTCTTTCCAGTCAACAGGTGTCCAGTGGCGGTGTTGCCGTGCCCAGGCGAGGCGCATAGCTCTGTGTCGTGCACCCATCAAGGGGACTCGAGTTGGGCATCGGCTCCCAAAGCCCATATCGTGCAGGGTACGTTGCACAGTCCGGACTCTGATACTTGTTGAGGCTCCAACATTGAATTCCGATGATACCTGCGAGAGTGTTGCACGCCTATCGCGTGAAACGATTCTTGACAGCCGACGATGGTCACGTTCACCCAATGTCTCTTTACGGCCACACTGGTATCGTAGGTTGGAGGTTTTGCCGGAATTATTGTAGTCACGGTCCACCCTTGCAATGGTCGTCCGTGAAAATCCGAACTTCGTTTCTACTTCCGAAATACTATGGCCCATCTCACGAGCGCCAACTATGACACCGCGTTGAAAATCGCTTAAATCGTTATTACTTGTCATTCTCATGCCGAAAACAGCTCTGACAGCTGGCAAGGATGTCTATCGCTTTATATACGCACTGGCGGACGCAACCGAGTGTGCGCATAGGTGACGTTGCTATGTATTTTGCATAAGCTCGCATGTACCAGTTTTTCTGGCACTTCAGTGGATGTGCAGAATTTTCATTTGCTTCGTTAGTGTCCAAGGTGCCATTTTTCTTGGCTTTAGTATTTAATGGAATGCTTTTGTTGTCGGAGTGTTTTAAAAGACTTCGCCAGTTTTTATAACTGCCAACCGAATTTTATAGTCTGCGCAGGAGGAAAGTAAATTCATGAACGGACTAGGAGTCTCCACTTTATCGTGGAACAACCGTACTCAATATTTCCTGTTTAACTGTTGTTATTCAACTCTATAACACATCGAGCTATCGTTGAACCACTCCCTACACATACATACCTAGAGCTATTTACTCTGCTCCGTCCCCTGTCTGAAGAATCACTCTTTCCGTCTAAACCACGCCCAAGTCGCAAGACGTCTCCTAACCTCGTCTAAACACCCCACTTGCTTTCTTACCATCACTTCTGAATTCCTGCCAAACTATTGCGAAAATGTTTGAATGAGAAAGTCTACAGCATCCCCCCTCTTAAGAATAATGCCTTGCCCTACCTGGGGCGATTGTTCATAAACTGGATATTCCGAGTCCGCTGAAACAATGTACCCTCCCTGCGGCGCAGGACTATCTCTCAACAGAATTCAGTTCATAGCCATAAAAATCAGAGCCGGTAGTGCTAAAAAAAGGGGGACAACAATGAACTCCGTTAAATGCTAAGGCCAAGAAAAGCGATAGAGCGGCTCCCAACGAAACAAAGTCCGCTTATGGGCGACTACCAGATACAAAATATTGACAAAATTATTAAAATTAAAGATGAACAATCAAGTCACACTGTGACAAAAATTTGCATTTTTGTATTTAATGCCCGAGTAAATCGGGTTTTTTCAGCACGAATTTCATAAAGAACAAATACCAAGCAAAATTCACTCATGACAACTTAAAATGGTTATGGTTGACTGTAACCAGACTACTTGCGTGATCTGAAAGAATTTTTCCATGAAAATCAGCACAAACCATCACATTAATTAAATTTCACGATTTCTTTTTTTCAAGGGGGGGGGGGAGATGGGTGAAACCTTTTGTGTTTTACATGTACTTAATTAGTATCTTTTTAAACACTTGATATTTTAAATAAAAAATATCAAAATCAATAAAAAAAACTGGTAGATTTTGAGATTATATAATTTTTTTCAAGCAGTTTAACGATTGTTGGCCCTACGTTTAGGATTTCTCATTTGCACGCAAGTGGTTCCTATTTTATTTCATTTATTTATTTATTTTTTGCCGCCTAAGATGCAGATGTTCTATCACTAAAGCTCAAGTATTGTAATCGAAGTCTGCAAAGTTGTTTCAGACTCAGTCTCTGAAATATACTGTGATATATCTGTGTAGACTTAACTGGAGTCTATAGCCTTAGAATACAGTCTCAAACACCTCTATAGATTTAATCGGTCTACCATCATTGCAATACGGTGCCAAACCGCTCTATAGACTTAACTGGAGTCTACCACCCCTGAAATATAGTATCAAACAACTCTATAGAGTAAATCCGAGACTTCAGTCTGAAACATAGTATCAAACATATCTATAAACAAAATCAGAGTTTACAGTCTCTAAGTACAATGCTAAACTGCTCCATAGACTTGACTGGAGTCCACAACCTCTGAAATACATTATCAAACAGCTCTACAGACAAAATCAGAGACAATCTCTGAAAGACATTGCTAAACAGTTCCGTAGGCTAACTCGGAATCTATAGTCTCTGAAATCAGTACATAAAAGCTCTACAGACTTGATCGGCGTTTACTGATTGAAACGGAATATGATAAAATTGCAACTCCCGCCAGTTGGGAGTAAGACATTTGACATTTTGCTGGGATTCTTACTAACCTGCCAGTTAAAGGTTTGCTGCCGAATAAGGTACTCGCCATTGTTTATTCAGCACAAACGAGACATGAGGAGGAGAAAGTGAAATATTGTAACTTAGTGCTGTAGCAACAAAGTTTAGATTGTGGGAATCTGATTCTCAAATCGCTCTGCATTAATGCTTCAACATTTCCAAACCACTTTCAACTCAAAGCAAATAAAAATTTTTGATTTGGGAAATACCTAAAAATAAAACTGGGAACGATCTCAATGGCGAATTATTCATCTGTTGTTCCTACTTTTTCAAGATGTTAATATGCTAATGAATAACATAATGAAGAAACAAGAGAGATGTCATTGACTTATCAGAAGGACTGTGAGTGCACCTTTTGATTGAAGAAATAAAACGCCTGGTAATTAACTCCTGAAGTCTTGCAACTGAGAGTTTGTAATCATTAAAGGTTTATTTATAACCGATCCAAACCCAATTTTCTTAACCAATCGTCTACAAATCGTCTAAAGTTCTTAACCAATCGTCTAAAGTGACAAGAATACGTGATACCTACAGATATGCGCCACCTAGCAAGAAAAGAAAACATATCGAATGTCTTGAACATGCTTTTCTCTTTCCGATACAAATAAGCAAAAGTTCACTCCGACTTCAGGAACCGCAGAAATCATCATCGAAATGCAGAGACAAAGGAGTCAAAATTATGGGAAGATATTTATATCGGCTACAAAATTCCTACGAGAATAAACATATTATTTTCCTGGGTAGAAATGTAATGATTCAGATATCATCATATTGACATTCTCAAGAAAACTTACGAACTGCTTCGTCCAGGAGCGAGAACTTAAGCCTACTTATCTCTCGATTTCTGTTCCACCTTTACAACACCTAGGATATCAAACCTCCAAGAAACCAGCCATAGAAATCTGAACAAATATCAGATCCGCGCTAGTTGAAGCATCGATGCCTCCTCGCAGAGATGATCGTTCTAATCGAGGTATGGATCCGAGCGAAGAATAAACCAGTTCTTCAGATAGTATCATATAAATTAATGAAGAGAAAATCTTCGCAAGTATATGGCAGCCATGCATTCGGATTATTTTCTGTGTAGATATTCGTATTTAAATGTATGAATAGGAATCTTCATTGCTCTGAGTGGCCTATCGATGGTATGCTCGAAAAGAATCAAGGCGCAGCAGTGGTCATTAGTAAGGTTATAAACAGCTTTTCCAGAGCGATCAAGCATTGTCTATCGACTAAGTATTTTACTGCACTCATTTTAACTTTGTCTTCAATCAAGAGCAAATAGAAAATTGTGGGTGAAAGCGCAACCAGACTGCGTAACTAATTTACTGCCCTTCTTGGTGACCTTAGTGCTTTTTGTCAAGAGAGCGAACACGGAAACCAGAGGAGTGGGACACATTCGGGGACAGAAGTCGAGAGAGGCGTCGAGATATGAGGGGAGGCACAGGGGTCGATATATGAGGTGAGAGGGAAAGAGGAACGGCCCCCGAGAATGGGAAACGGAGGTGACAGGAAAATAAAACAGAGAAGACGTAAGTATAATGTTCAGATGAAAGCAGGAAATAAAGTAATAGAAAGAAATCATATAATTAAAATAATTCCAGGGAAAACGTATAGTAAGTAAGCATTAGATAATAGTAAAATGTAGAATTAATGACGCAAGGGCGTTCACCGTTTTCTTCGTGATATATTTTTCATTCACTAAGAGTTGCAACCAAGCAATAAGACTGAACACAAACAGAAGTGGAAAAGCCCGTTAAGAACAGATATGCCTGAATAGGACTAAAATATCAGCCCATATTTGGCCACGATAAAATTAAAAAAAAAAAATCCTTGAGCCGCAGAAAAGACAAAACGAAAAGCCGAACAAAGGTATGCGAAAAGATGAAGACCTAGGTAAAGATGGAAAAACAATGCGACTTGCGAGAACGTACCGAAGAATAGGAACGATGATATGAAAATAAATTATGGTGGTTTCTTTCCAGCAGTATATTGACAAATGATGACATGCTGAAAAAGAATATGTGACACACGCAAAACAAAAATCACAAAAGTAAATTAATAAAATTATCCAAGTAAATAAATAAACCGATGCACAAATGATTTCTTTAGAACAAGACCACGCTTCTTAACATTAAGATTTTTTTCTACAGCGTGTAGGTGTTAAGTTGAAAAAAAAATAACAGCAACAGAATCTATGCTTTAGCATATTTTTTTCACCGATATCTTCTTTTATCGGGAGCAAGGTTAAAAAACGGGTACGAAAAAATAAAACGTTAGTAGGCAAGCGACCGAAAAGAGCCCGAGCGAAAATGTCTTTCCGCAGATGCTCACCGGACCACGACCTGTTAAATCCCTAAACAGCAGTGCCTTCAGAAAGCTGCTGCTTCCACAGGTGGACGACGGCAGGTGCGGCGGGTGGCTGAAGGGAGGAGGACATGTTGTCTTCTTCCGCTGTTACCACTGTGGTTCGAGCTGGTATTACTGCCTGAGCAACGGCGACCAGGGTCAAACACAATAGAGCAGAGACCGCAATGATTCGCTCCGCTGACCGGCCCATGGGGAAGAGAGAGAGAGCAGGTGGGGGAATCCGCTATTCCATGATTGTTACTGCGGAAGCCCGACTCTCTCTCCCCCTCCCCCTCCTAGCGCTAGCATATCCACTCCAGAGCGGGGAAATAAAAAAAAAAAAAAAAGGCGCGTGCCTTAGGGTGGAGCGCGAATCCATCTGTTACGAAACAATTGCATAATGGTCAACGCGACAGTCGTATTCAATCCTTCAACGAGGCAGGATTTTATCTTAATATAGCTTAGCGCACTTGTCTAACGCGATGCTCTCAATGAAAAACCTCAACGACGAATGCAAAGGAACCAACTCATACACGATGCGATGTGCGTCGATGAGGTAACGCTTTCCAACACAGAGAGAAATCAAATCAAGTTACGTGCTTCATTAAAAAAACAAAAAAAAAAAAAAACTCGCTGGTTCACAGAAGAGCGGACTAAACGGAAAAGCATGTTGTAACAGTGCTTTAAAGACATAATGGCAACGAAACATTTCTTCCTGTGACGTTGTTGCTTAATCAGTGATGATAACTTTAAGCGAAAATAATCACGCAAAGGATTTCTTGCGTATACCGGGCAATGAAGTTATGTTTATATTTTGTTTCCTTGCATAATTAGGTTTTAATACATAAGATTGTTGTGAACGTAACTTTTCAACTAAACTGCTCAACGCTATACTCAACTACTTTTATTATTGATCAGAAACGTCTCATACATGCATATAGTAATTTGAAGAAAAAATAAATGAGTGAAAAAGTGGCGTTTAGGAAAGTTCGACGTCAAACATATTAGCTTTAGGACACCGGAACGTTTCTTCCTGTTGCTTAATATTGAGTAGATGCATGAGAAATGACGCTTCGTTCCATTATGACAATACTCCAAGTTAACCACCGTGGAAATTGGAATGGCCGGTTGGTTCACAGCGCCCCGCGTGAGGAAGGAGGACGCAACAGCGGTATCAAACTGCATCATACTCCAGCATTGAACTATCTTCTCCCTCCATTTACAGCTTTATGAACTAACTGAAGGAATCGCCCTTTATTTTGTTCTCCGTCCCTCTATCCTACGGATGCTTACGTCATCCCCTCGAATTTCGCCGATTACCAATTTATTGTCTCTATGTTGCAATTGTTGGGAGAAGTTTATCGCTTCCACCCAGGACCCCTACACCAGTTGCGTACCTTTCCCAGCTAGACAGTTAGCTGCCGAAGCTGCGAGGCTCTTGATTAACTTCTCGAAACAAATATTTCTAAAACGCCCTGCTATTTAAAAAAATTCTCTTATATGGCCATTTTGCCCGATAAGCTTCCCAGCAAACAAAAATGGTTTCTGAGCAACAATTTTATTGCTTTTCGCTCTAAACATTTGAGACTACGTTTCGTAGTAAAAGCCGGCTGTTCCGTATCTTCCATTAGAGTACAACTGTAAGAGGGCTGTGTTCTTTATTATAAGCCCTGTTCGGGTTCAATGTTTCGGTCTAATTGCAGCTCCTTGTAGAAAATATATATAGCAAAGGAATAGTTGACAAAATTGCAGTTTCTATTAATTTTGTATTATTTGCTTAAACTTATAGGTGCAGGTTGTGTTAGAAGTATCTTACGAAATTAATACTTGAATCTCTCAGTTCCCTCAATACTTATTGCTTCCTAATTATTCGCTCTTCCATATTTACTCCAATTCTACGTAACTTTTCATTCCCTTGCGCTGCAGTTGTCCGGAAACCCGAAAAAATCTTCCTTCTCAGACCATCATCTCGCGACCTCCCTCTGCCCTACTACCTTCCTAGACATCTGTGTCCGTTCGAGCCTCTTTTGAACCCTAGCTCGAAGGGAAGCGCGCTTCTTCAACGCCTCCTCAGTAATAAATTATCTTAGCCGTTTCGACGCGCTTTTCGAATCACAATGAACATGTTTAAAGCGTAGGCCAATGAAACGATAAAAAGCACTTAATGTATTCTAAACAGGATCTTCAATACAAAGAACGATCGCCTGGGAACACTTTTTTTACAAGTCTTATTACCCTTGCAGCCGTAGATATCCTTTTTGAACATTTCCATGCTGACTGAAAAAGACTTACTGCTAAATATTCCTTATTTGCAAAAAAAATAAATTCTAAAATATGGTAAAATCTCCTAAACCTTCGTAACACAACACCCTTAGGTTGACTCGGAGTATAGATCAGGGACATCGCCAAGGGGGTGCGAGGGAGGGCTTCAGCCCACTCTAAAATTTGTCTTGTCCACCCTGCCGCCCACCCAGTTCAAAATGTGCCATTTTTCAGTATATTTAACTTTAAAATGTAATTTGCACTTTGTCAAGTCTTACGTTTTATTTAATGCAGCCGTACATATTTTCCCCTGAGAAGTGAGTTGTTTCCTTTTCCGTAGAAAGGATCGAAATATCATTCCCAGGGCCATGAAAATTCAATTGTTCTCCACTCTTCTAAATCCTTAGTTTAAGCCTCTTGTTCATGTTAGTATGGCCAGGAATTCACTGAGGGAGATCATTACTACTTGCTCTGCTGTTTGTTTCAGTAACTAAATATGGGATTCCAACACGAAAAGTGGAGTCTAAAGTTACACTAGCGCTCTTAAAATTCCCCGGGACAGTGAAAGTGCAGAAAGTGGCTCACGACTGCTTTGTAGGACAGGAGTGCAAGGCAAAGTCGCTGGCTGGAAGCAAGGAAGTTAAGGAGGGTGTGGTGGATATTGTGTCTGCGTGGCACGACGTTAAAATTTGATTTAAATAAACAAAAACGACATTTTATTTTAAATAAATTGTTCAAGTACAGTGGTACTATTTCCGTAAGCGAAAGTAGAAAATTTTGAAAAGCAGTTTAAGACA
This sequence comes from Macrothele yani, assembly GCA_039090855.1. Lineage (NCBI taxonomy): Eukaryota > Metazoa > Arthropoda > Arachnida > Araneae > Macrothelidae > Macrothele > Macrothele yani. The sequence goes on along the minus strand of CM077028.1, from coordinate 74,591,179 downwards.
ATGCATTCAAGGCAACCAAAAGTAGAAGGCGACATTCTACCAACACTTCTATCTTACACCAGTGGCATAACTAGTCAGACCAGTGTGTGTGTTCAGGTGGAAGGGGTGAAGATTGTACGAATTCTTTTGCAGCAGGTAGTGAAAAGCATTAAAGGCCCCATCCCCCTCCGTGGCGAAGTGGTCTAAGAGCTGGCTTATGACTATTCGTCAGAAAAGAGCCTAGGTTGGAACCACGGTGAGGAATGGATGTTGTGTCTCTCTTACGGCACGGGCTTTCTCCTTTCCCGGGAACCAGTTACCTTAAATTAGGGACAGGCGACTGATTATACCCCATTGAGTTGCTCACGGTGATCGTTAAACCTTCAATAATAACTAAAAAAAAAAAAAAAAAAACATTAAAAATTCGTTCTCTCAGTGTTTCCTAATAAGTAGTTGCTATGAAGCTTGCCCCACCACAAATAATGCTCGCCCACCCGTCGCCCATCCAGATTTCAAAGTCTAGCGACGCCCCGGGTATAGATATGTGACACTATAAGCACCATAAATATTAGGAGGACCTCGTGAGCTGACACCGGAACATGAGAAAATAGTCACGCCACTGAAATTCATAACAACCCGCCAAGAGTGTTACATCGTACTACTCAATCACACCCTGCCGCAAAATACCCAAACCCCAAAAACATTTATTCAGGGAGTTACAAATGGTAGAAACTAAATCAGCTGATACATTAGCAGCCAGCAGTCGTACCTCCACTGCAAAATAGTTGTTACTATCGTTTGCGACGCCATAAGAAGACAATAAACACTGGAAACCTATACTGAGCGAAAATTTTCTCTCTTCGAACACACTGGTAGTAAATTTTGCTTGTAACGCATGAAATATTCTAAATATTTTGTTCTGCAGGTAACTCAGTCAAGATACGGAGCGCTAAATTTTATGTTTACGAAAGCAGCATCATTATGCAGTAAAGCGCGGTACGATCTTCATTTAGCCTGTGTCCGCAACGAATCACTAAACCAACACAAACTCATTCGCAGCTAATTGTCATTGCTTACTTCTGCTCGCTGCAGTTCGTCTATTTATTTCCTGATCGTGCATCAGGATCTTTCTGTGAGAACCAAACTCTGAAGTGAAGCAGTGAAGTCTAGTCATAGAGGTCTGCACGGGCCTTAATTTGGAAAGCCCAGCCCGGCCCAAGCCCGCATGTCCAAGGCCCGGCTCGTATATTTCTCCTGTTTCCAAGGCCCGGGTCTGCCCGTAAAATTTCAACAATTACTAAAACACGAATTTGACACCTGGTACACTCGGTCATTCGACTCCTGAAGAGTTTTCGTTTTCTTAATTGCTACACGTATTCTATTACAATAAACGTTAAATCGGAATAATTTTGTGACTCTGTATAAGTCACGTGACGTCTGAGGGAGGGGAGGGGCTTGTATACTCAAAGATATTGCATGTAAACGACAATTTCCATGCCTTTCAAATTTTCTGGTCCAGAATTATGAGTCCGATCGTTCTACTTTACATTGCCTACAAGCACATATTCCCCAGAAGCGATTTTTTTGCGAAAATCTTTCGCTTTCTGAAACTCCATAATAAATACGGAAGAGTATTTATCAGCAACACTGATTTGAGCATATGCTAGGGAAAACAACGACAGACTGCCCAGCTAACCAGTGTCACAGAGGTTTTTAAAACGGCTGGGCTGGGATACCTAAGGGTTCATTTGCCATCTGCTGACTCCCTGAGAGTACAAATTGGAAAAAAATACGGCACAGATTTATACACAGAAGTAAGTTTCTCCCAGCCCATTTCTCCCGCGTCATTTAAGACAACTTAAAAGCTTTTCACACATCTAGAGAACAAAGTGCCGCCGACCAGAACAATAAAAAAGATCGTCTGCGAGCGGGTGGCTCGGTTTATAAATGCTGCAGTTAATAGCCTGCCCTGAAGCATGAGAGGAGGGTGAAAGTCAGAGAGAGAGAGAGAGAGAAGGGACCACATTCACACTGAAAAGCTAAGGGAGCTGACCCACTCCAATTGTTTTGTAGGAGAGGAGGATATCGTAAAACTTCTATTTTTTGAACAGCGGAAATTATTGAATCCTATCCTGCTGTTGTATGTTGTGAGATTACCAAACGAGAAAGACACCGTATAGCGATTATTTTGCTCATAAAAGAAAAAGAAAAAAAAACCTGCTCGGCCCGTGTCTGTTTTATATTAAATATTGAAGGACCGGGCCCGGCCCGTGTCTGTTTTATATTAAATATTGAAGGACCGGGCCCGGCCCGGTTTCCCAACTTAGGCATGAGCAAAGGCCCGACCCGGCCCGGGCCTGTGCAGACCTCTAGTCAGGCTGCAATGTTCTGTGTGAGGCCCCGGAGGGCTCTCCTGCGAACATACGAGTCAAAGAGTTTCTCACCACACATTAAAAATACATCTTTTCCTTCATTTTCAGAAAGCCTATACTCGGGGCAAAGCTATCCTGGCAATGAGGCCGAAGCTACGGTGACCTTTTCACTCCCAGTATTACTCCGCACTAATGGTGTGTAATTAACCTTCACTCGGAAAACTTCTCCCACAAGCCCTCAGGCCTGGCTGTCTGTCACCGTGATCCCTTACCAAACCCCTCTATTTTAACCCCCTCCCCACCCCCGCGCGCTTTGCAGACCGGCAGACAAGCAGTTTATTTCTCTCTCTCTATCTTTTTTTTTTTTTTTTTTTTGATATGTTACAGAGCGTGTAACGTTTCTTTCTTTTAAAATGAAATTATCTTTGCTAAATACGGGAAGTCTTAAGTGGCCTATATTTGTTTTTCACATTTTTTTTTTATTTTAAATATTTCATTTATTTATACTTACTGCTTGAAGATTGCCAACTGTGGGATTTAATTAAAGGTATTTTTACCATGTCATCAGTTATGCGTAAAATTTCGTTCTTTCCAAAATTTTGCCTTGATTAGATTTTTTTTTTTTTATAACACACCCGTTAAACGTGTATGCATTTTTAACTACCCTGTGTTGCCATAAGCACTGGACAAGAGCCCGTCTCTGTGGTAAATGATATTTTAGGGTTCACTGTAAACTGCCACACATCTTTCAGCAACTTGGAAAATTGCCACACATTGGAAAATTGCCACGCATTGGAAAATTGCCACATGTTTTTCATTGATGGGCCGAGCACAAATTGCTGTTCCTCCGAGGAACACTTTGAATGTGTGGCAGTTTTCCAAGTTTCCGAATTATGTGTGGCAGTTTTCCAAGTTTCCGAAATATGTGTGGCAGTGGAAGGAACTCTTTCATTTGTCTGAATTTTGCATGCCGGTTCATACGCGGTTAAGGCAACTGCGCGCAAAAGTTCAAAAGGAAAAGATAGCCGTTTCTTGGCCTATATTGAGAACTGAATTGGGAACTCCAAACTGATTTCGAGAAAACGTTCTATGTAAGCAAAGCGAGAATTGTATTTTAATTTGAAGAAATAAATTGCCGATGGATCTGAGGTACTTCAATACTAAATTCAACCTTCATTCTCGCAATGGTGCGACTTGAAACATCAGTGAGTTCTGCCGTAAGAACTGTTATTTAATTTTCCGATTTATTCGGCGAGTGTTTTTCCATCAATTTAGTGAAAACATTCATAACGATCCCCTTAGCAGAGCTTCGTAATGGTTTCCCAATTTTATGCGGCTGAAATACACTCGAGTGACCGGCAGATGCCATTCGAAAAAACCGAAAAGACGGAAGAGTGTTTTGAAACAACAATCAAGGAGAAACGCGAAATGCCCTCGGAAACACTTTTTTCGCCCTCATCCTTCAGCTTATGACCCCCCACCCCACACAGCAATAAATATCCCCTGGGTTGACAGTTTAACTCTGACCCAAACAAGAATGCTGTGACAGAGAACTATCAGTGACGTCACCAAAACACGAATATCTGTATTTTTTAGAAATGCCGCTGAAACTGAGATCTGAATATTTTAAATGCACACACACAGAACGTATTGAACATCTGTGTCCTTTTTAAGTGCCAGTTGAAGCTGGAGTACGAGCTTTTAGACCGGAACTATTTTATGCAGTGGAAGTATACACTCTGTAGGCTTCCTTCCAATGACAGGTTAAGTTTGCCCCGAGTATAGTTTGAAAGCCGTACACAAACATGTAGCATTCTATTCATAAAAACGTACAAGTTTTTTCGTGCCGGGCATCGAACCCGGGTTCCCTCATTCCGGAGTAAGTCGCTCTCCCAACTGAGCTACGCAGACATGTGCTCTCACTGCTATCTGCCTTCATCTCATGAAACATCTCCCTCCCCCCTCCCCGAAAGAGGGCCGAGGGCATTGCCCACGGGTCAGCCAGGACCATGTGTCGCTGTAGGCAGTCATCCCATGAAGAACGTGCATCTGAGAAATCCCAGCAATTTGGTGTGTGGAACGTAACATCACACACATCTATTTTTTCGAAGCACTGAAGAAGGGATTCTCATTTTTCCTGTCTCGCCGTGTGGAAAGAATACCAGATCATTCAGAGAAATTTAACAGCCGGGTCATCCTGGAAGTTCGGGCGCCAATAGAATACAGAAGTTTGGCCGCGCCGGCCATCGAATCTTAATCCCCTCACTCCGGAGTAAGTCGCTCTCTCAACACAGCTAGCTACACCGACATGTCCTCTCACTGCTATCTGCCTTTATCTCATGTGTGTCCTGTGCAAGCACGTCACACCTTTTTAATATTTTTTTCCCTTTCTAAATGGTATTTATGCAATTTATATTGAAAGTTGCATACTAATTTCATCTTGAACCCAGGAAATTTTTACTTTCCTTTGAGAAATTTTCGACTCCTGACGTTTAAACTCTGCACTTGATTCAAGTCTTTTTGGACATGTTTAAATTCCTGTATTGGGGTTGTCCTTGATCCATAAGTGCAATTTCCGTACAAGTGGATTAGGTAATCCTCTGTACCTGAGGCGCGTTCCTTCAATAATTAATCCATATTCCTAGGTAATGCCTATACGAAAGAGGCACTTTTTAGAAATTTTCAGTTCACTTGTACGAAACTCGCACAAGCGGATCCAGCGCATAATCGTATTTGTTGCGGCAGAATCGAGCTGCATTGTACTGCAGTTTACTTAGTTGAAAAATAATAATTTATTTGGGACCCCAGGTGGCCGAGTGCTCAGAGAAAACACTAACAGAATAAAAAAACAATTCATCAATTATATTGGGTTGTCGGAAAAGTCATGACGTATTTTAGCCATGTTTTGCAAAGGTCATTTATTGATAGAAAGAACAAAGATCAATCAATGATATAATTCCCGTTTTGTTCGATAACCTTTTGCCATCTTTCAGTGAGCTGCAGAATGCCTCGTTCATAGAAGAACCTGTCTTTCGTGGCGAAAAACTGTACAAGGTGCTGATTTACAGCCTCATCTGAATTGAACGTTATACCACGCAAGGACTGTTGAAGAGAGCGAAACAAGTGCAAGTCTGACAGCGCAAGGTCAGGCGAGTATGCTGGGTGTGGCAACACATCCCACCCAAGCCCCAATAATTTTTGGCTGGTGATCAAACTTGTGTGTGGTCTCGCGTTGTCGTGGTGGAACACAACACCTTTGCGATTAACGAGCTCTGGACATTTCTGGATAATGGATTCATTCAAACTGTCCAATTGTTGACAATACACATTCAAAATGATTGTTTGGTTCCGTGGTAGGAGCTCGAAAAACACGACACCTTTAAAATCCCACCACACTGAGACCAGAACCTTCCGCTGATGAATATCTGCTTTGGATGTCGTTTGAGGCGAAGCAGCACGTCGGGACCAAGACCGTTTGCGCAGCACATTGTTGTACACAATACACTTTTCGTCACCAGTTATCAATCACTTCAAAGGATCGTTTTCTCACCAGTTATCAATCACTTCAAAGGATCGTTTGCCTCACGTTTAATGAGCATATCGCAGATTTTTATACGCGCCGTCAATTGAGCTTCTTTAAGTTCATGAGGAACCCCCACATCGAGTTTGCGTACGTATCCCAGCTTCTTCAGGTGGTTGTGAACGCTTGAATGATGGATGTGCAATGTGTCTGTAATCTCTCGTGTCGTGTAACGTGGGTTTGACTCGATCAATGCCTTGATTTCGGCGTCATCAACCTCGGTGGGCCTCCCGGACCGAGGAGCATCGTTGAGGTCAAAATCACCAGCACGGAATTTTGCGAACCGTCGCTGGCACTGACGTTCTTGTAGAGCATTATCACCGTACACTTTACGCAACTTTTCACAAGCTTGACGCGCGTTCTTCCCTTTACCAAAGTAAAACAGTAAAATATGGCGAAAATGCACAGTTTGGTCTTCCATCTTCAACTTGATGTCAAATCTCCGCAAATCAACCAAATCGCTAACTATTCCTTTTAGATTGCAGCTAGAAATGGCACCTGTCCAATGCCATAGCGATAACAGAGCGGCGCATGCTTCTAGTACTTCCAAAACCGCCCAACCGCCATCGGGTGCCAAAATAAGTCATGACTTTTCCGACAACCCAATTTATTATACTGCCATTTCGTTGACACATGCTACATCGGCAGTTATTGTTTTGTTCATCCGTTTTCTATAATGCAAAACTCCACGAAGCTTGATATGTGCTTACTATGGTGTGGTATACAAACCATAAGTTCGACTCAAGAAACCAAGAGGCTTCAACAATTTTCATAATGCTCCCAGATGGCGCTACACGTACAGTCATTTAATACCATTATATTAACTATTTGCATCCCACATTTACGAGTTCGGACCTTTCCTGTTATCTGCCCACAACTATTTGACTTCCAAATGAGAACGCTTTCAAGTAGTTCCCAATTTTGAAAGTAGAACACAGAGCTCTCGGCAGCAGATGCTCAGTGATCGCGTGCTTCTCTATGCGTACCACCTATGCGCAGTGACCACGTTCTTTTGACCGAACTCATAGGAGCCTGTTGGATTCGTACCTATGTGAAAAGTATGTTGCGAAAAAGATTGAAAATTAGTGACGATCCATATTTAGAAATTATGAAATATATCGTAGCGAATATTGGTCCCCCAGAGTGATATTAGTACCCAATTTGTAGCTATTTGTTTTCATTTGTTTTCTTATACTGTATAATTTTTTTCTTTTATATATTTCTTAAACAGTTTAAACTTTATTAAAAAGTGTATAAGTAGGTTTTTGCGCTTTACAGTGTCATTTTATGTACCAATAAAAAAATTCCCATAACATTTACCGTGAACTACTTTCGCTCATGTTGGGTGTGATCAGGTTTCATGTAAACCAAGCGGAGCGCTACACTCAAAATCGGGAACTGCTTGCAAGCGTTCTTATTCGGAAGTCAAATAGTGTCATTTCATGCAACAATGAACAAAAGCAAACAGTGGCGGGCAGATAACAGGAAAGGTCCACGAGTTCCATTTTCCAAAATTTATGGAAACCTTCAACATAAAGAAAATTACCTACGAGTTTCGTTTTCCAGAATTCACGAGAACATCAAACATAGGGAAACCATCTACGAGTTTCGTTTTCCTAAATACATAAGAACCAGTGGCGTATATTCGAGGCTAGCTGCGAAGCCCAGAGAATGCACAAACAAAAGCCAATTAAATATACACAAATAAAAGTCAATTATCAACGGTATTAAAATATGTCGATGCTTTCCGTGCGAAAAAAACAGCTTGCGGATTCGCTTAGCTTTGACTCCGTCTGGCGAGCAAAAAACCAACAGCATAACGCAAGCAGCTCTTCCAGAGGTTTCGCAGTTCTGATTCGAAAAACCTTCCGTACGCTCGTCTGCTAGCGTTTTCATGACAACATCAATCAGCTGGTAGAGGGGAATGGGCCATTGCTTTGGGCAACGGTTCGCTCAGAAAAAAAGAAGACTCAGACTATCTCAGTCACACGCATACTCCCACCCATAAGTGTTTCGCGAGATTTGTTTCAGTTTTTGTGAAGTGTCAATGAATTAAAATCAGAGATATTATATCTTAAATTCGTGGCCTTGTTGGATTCGAACTGTTTTGATAAATTTTGTGAAAGCGTCCCTGAGCATCTACTGTCAGAACTTAAAGAACTCTATGCTTTACATTTTGATACAGCTCAACTAAAAAATTAACTGAAGATGTTTTACTCCCTTGATGAATACAAAAACAAATCAGTAACAGGCATTACGTGTTACATAAAGTTGAATAAATTGGACATAGTGTTTAGTGAGGTGTACAAATTAGCAGACCTCATATTAAACTTTCCATCAACAACTGCAACTGAAGAAAGAAGTTTTTCAGCATTAAAAAGAATGAAGATATATCTTAGAGCCACACAAAGACATGCACATTCGAAAAATTTGGCTGTTTTGACAATAGAGAAAAACATTCTTTTTAAATATGAAAAAGTACTCGGAAGAAACATTTTATGAAAACGTACCACTCAAGTTCACACAAAAGGAAAGGAGAATGGAGTTCATATACAAACTAAAGTATTCAGAAGAAGAATGGAGTTCATGTACAAATAAGAGTTCAAATCCTAATCCTCATAATTATTTGGTATCATGTTAGCAATGGTATGTACCTAAAATTTAGAAAAAAGTTACTTCCATTACTTAACAATTAAAAATTAAATTTCGCAATTAAAAAAAAAACAGTACTGGGGGAGGGGGTTAGACAGCCCAGGTCTCGAACCCAAGATACGTCACTGATAAGAACCTTCAATGTAAGGAGAACCATACACCAATTCCTTTTTACAAAATTCATGAGAACTTCCAACTCACGGAAATTATCAACTAGTTTCGTTTCGCAAAACTCATGAAAACTTTCATGATACGGAAAACCATCTACGAGTTCCAAAATTCATGAGGACTCCATTCTTCTAATTTAAAAAGTTCCCACACCTAAACAGTTTTAAGATAAACAATAACTGCATGTAGCACATGAATATGCATAGTTCTTTCGATCAAAGTTCAGTCCGTCGAATTAAAGAAGAACTCGCGTATCGTCCATGTTCTCATTCCGATTAGTTACATAGCTAGTTTTATGGATTACCGAACGCTCCCATATTCCTCTAACCAGAGAGGATGGACTACACTTTGAAAAAATAAAAGCGTTCATTTCTGGTATCTCCTGAACGAGGCAAGGCTGATACGCTTTGTGCTATGGCACTGGCTCTTTCCCTTCCTTGTAACCAGGGTTTCCAATTAGAGACAGCCGACTGCTTATAGCCCTACGAGGTGCTCGTGGTGATCGTTAAAACCCCGTCTGTTGGCAGAACCTGAATCATCTGTCTCCGTACTAATTAATAAAGAGATTGCTTAATACAATCCTCGGCTTACTCTCTCCACGTTAGGCCCATTCTACACGAGCGATCGAAACGCGGCGGTTGAGACGCTCTATTAAACGCGTGGCTACGTCAACCGAACAAAATCAATGAGCATGTATAATAAAACGCGGGCTTCAATCTAGACGAGCGCTATTGACGCCTACAGTGGCGGCGTTAGCATAACGTCCGCGCTTCCAACGCGGGAGAAGGTGTTGGTGATGCGAGCTCTCGTAACGTTCTTCAATCTACACGGACATTCATCTCGGCAGATTCCCACGGACTAATGAAACGCCCTGTTCAAACGCACGTGTAGAATGAACTCGCGTTTCCTAGCAGTTCGACAGCGTGCGGTTGGAAGGCTCCCGTGTAGAATAACCGCTGAAAAATGAAGTAGCTAACGTCTCAACCGCCGCGTTTCGAGCGCTCGAGTAGAATGGGCCTTAATGAAGATGGATCATTACCAGCTCATGCCATCTGATCTCTCCGAATACTATAAACAGTGTTTGAAATTTTGGAGGACACTCTCCAACACGTTGACCTTCGTCCTCGCGTAAAGAATTATTGTTGGAGCCGCAGTTTTACAACTCTGTGTCCATCCCCCACATCTCTGCTTCTTCGCTTATGCTACGTGGGATTCTGCAAGGATTGCAGTGTTCTCACAACTTTTCACCGCCTTTACACTCTTTCCGAAGTGGATCACCAGCATGGATGGACTCACATCAACCTCTTCTGTACTACTCGATGTGCCGGTGTGTGCGACCGCTTCTTCCAGATACGCAGACTGCGTAATGTGACTACGTCCATCTGGTACAGAGCATTCATTACCTCTGGAGAATCGCTCGCCGCTTCCTATTACACATGTTCCTTCACACTCACTGCAGAACATCTGGCGAGCTGTTTATTGCGCTATTAACAGACGCCAGGAATGCGACACTCAGAGGCGATTCCTATATCGGCCCGGAGGTTCTCCATCGGTTCGGTATGATTTCTTCAACAGAATGTTCGTATTGGCTGAATGTTGGAAATGTCCACGTTTATGCGCTGTGCCCTATCCTTCAGTCAGTATTTCAAGTCCTTCCAGCAATTCGTCGAAGTGTTTGTCGACATGATCATTCGGTTTGCGACTGATCTTTTCTTCATACGAATCCCTCAACAAATAATATTTTGATTATCTTTTAATAATATTTTGATTACCTTTTAACGTTATTGAACCACGTTATCTATTGCCTTCATCTTACGCCTTCCGGCTGCCAGTCCAAAGTATTCATTTTGCTCAGTAGGAGCCTAAAACGCAGTTTGTGATACGTCTAAGGTCTAGACTACAGGTGGAGTACAAAAAGCCCAGCCCACAAATTCTGTTCCACGTTTCATTGAGATGTGGTCACAAATTGGTGACTGGTTTGAAGTAAGGGATACAGGTATTACACTTACTATTTGAACTCTGTGACCCCATTTTATTGTTGTACTTTAGCGTTTTTATTGCAGGTTTCTCGTGACGTATTTTCTTTCACGGTTTTTTTTAGACAAGTGTTTTGTAGATTTTTTTTCATGCAGTTGTATTACCTTGCTTGTACACAATTTTTGTACCTCTCATAATAATGTTACAAATAGTGTTTTTGGTTTTAGCTGTATGTGTACCAAACTCTAAGCTTGTTTCCTCTGTATCAGGAGCCGCTTTTTAATGCGTTTGCTCAGCTTTTTTTGTTATTCTCGTGCTACGTTTTCTATATCAATCAACCATGTACTTTGGCTTGGTTGGGTATAAAAAAAAGAAAAGAAAAACAAGCAAAAAAATGTATCGAGATATATTTAGGGAACAGGGTGCAGACTGCGGCCTGTTCCCTAACTGTCCTACTTTCTTTGTTACATAAAATTTGTGCAGCAAAGGAGTCATGCAATGGGTACTGTAAACCATTTGCCACACAAATAATCATATTCTTACTTAAACACCGAATCCAAATCCTCTGCAGAAGAACTTAATCAGTTCGAACCCCTACTGCTACCATCTAGAGAAGTTGGCTTGTAGTTATCGCGTTCATTAGCTTGTAGGAATAAGCGCCTTCACAACTCTTGGCGCGGAAAAAGTGGATTTTCTTTAACTGGGCGCAGGGGAGATGTTACGGGCTGGAAGCCCACCCTTTAGCCTCTTCCTTTTTTTTTTTTTTTTTTTTTTTTTTTCTGATTGGAGGTTTAACGACCACCATGAGCTACTCGATTTGCAATAAGCAGTCGCCCGCCCCTAATTTAGGGCCACTGGTTCCAGGGAAGGAGAGAGCCAGTGCCGTAAGACAAACACAACATCCATGCCTCACCGGGATTCGAACCCCTTTCGGACGAAGGATCAGAAGCCATCGCTTAGACCACAGCGCCATCGGGGCGGCACCCATCTTCTTCAATATTTAAAGTAGCTAGGACACATGGCGAGTTAAGCCATATAAGATTTACGGGAACTTGGTTAAGCGTATGTGAGACGCCTCGGTGGCGTAGTGGTCTAAGCGATGGATTCTGATCATTCGTCCGAAAGGGGCCCGGGTTCGAATCGCGGTGAGGCATGGATGTTGTGTTTGTCTTACGGCACTGGCTCTCTCCTTTCCCTGGAACTAGTGACCCTAAATTAGAGACGGGCGACTGCTTATAGCCCATTGAGTTGCTCACGGTGGTCGTTAAACCTCAAAAAAAAAAAAAAAAAAAAAGCGTATGTGAATTTTTCGAATTCACAGAGATTTTGTTATACAAAATGAATTTTCTGTTAATTGAAATGGAGGAAGTCCCCTGGGTGAATGTCTAAGAGAGTAGCAGAAAGACGCCATTTTCGTAATAATAGTTTTAAAAGGAGAGAGAGAGATTCCTTGTCAGGTTACACACTAAAATTCATAAACAGCCTTATGACAAAAAATGTTAAAAAAAAAAATGACGTAAGCTAAAATTGCGAAGAAATAGGAACTTGTCCGCAGAGGTTTTTATTCATGGTTCCCAACACTACATTCATTGAGTAAATGCAGTATGTTACCTGTAAACGCTCTTCCTTTTTCTTTTCTTTCTTTCTTTCTTTCTTTCTTTTTTTTTTTTTTTCCAATTGGGGTTACATTATCAGCGTAGGGTAAAATCTACATGGTTGCCCCGCCCCGGTGGCGCGTGGCCTAAGCGCTGTCTTGTGGCCATTCGTCCGAGAAGGGTCCGAATTCGAATCCCGGTGATGATAGATGTGTTTGTCTTATGGCACTGGCTCTCTCCCTTACGTGGAACCAGTGACCCTAAATTAGGGACGGGCGACTACATATAGCCCATTGAGTTGCTCACGGTGGTCGTTAAAATTCCCAACACACACACACACACAAAATCTACATGACCGGAATTTTTGTACATTTCTGCCAAGCACTTCAAAATTTTGATCCCCGCTATACTAATAGCCCATACCCCGCCCACTTCTGAACTGCTGACTGGATGGACTACACGTTAATTAGTCAAGTAACTACTGTAGGGGGCAATATTAGTGGAAAGAATTCTGCCGTGGGCGTAGCCCGCAAGTGAATTAAATCTACGAAAAAGTTGTAATTTTTATATCATATATATATATATATATATATAACTTGTTGGTGTAGTTTCTGCTTTGTTGGTTATATATATATATATAGTTATTTATATTTTCGCAACCAAAAAAAGAAAGAATCACGAATTTTGAAACTTCAGCATAATAATGAGAGAAAATGCAGCTTGGGTCGGGTTAATCCAAGATATCTGGACAATAGCAGTATGCGAATTACGGTCATTGTAGAAAGCAATCAGACGTTCGCACAGAGCCAGATTTTATAGAACAGCCGGAAATAAGGAAAAGTTCGTTCATATTCACAATACGCATTAAAAATATTCGTAGAGCAAAAACAAAGAGTGGAATCTTTCGGGTAAAACGGCAACAACAAAAGGCAAATAAAAGAGCCACTTACCAAAGCAAGCGGATTTATAAAATCTCGCATTTCCAAATCTTTTGTGTAAAAATGCATTTTTACCTCTTCCTACTTTTTTTTTTTTTTTTTTATGCCGAAGGGAAAAAGGCACTTTTGTTTGTTGGGAATACTGTGGCTTTTCTGATGGGTTTCGTAAAGCGGATGCGAGGTCCGGTGATAAAAGGGAATCCTACGGAGACGGGAGGTTGTCTCTTAGAGGTGGGGGGACGGGAAAGTTGGACGCAGCGTTCGAGAAAGTTGGGGGAGGGGGTAGGAGGGTCGAAGAGGTGGAAAGAAAGTCATATCCTGTCATTAACCCACTTTGAAGGACGGTCTTGTCTATGTTTCTGAGCATGTGCGAGTGGTGGCGCTGCGGGAGTAAATGAAGATCGGGTTCCACTATGGACAACAATCTTTTTTTTTTTTTTTCTCTCTCCTCCAGTTTGTTTCATTGTTATGACGTAGCTTCGCGGTCCACAAGCAGAGAGCGTCTTGAGTACAAGAACAACAACAATTGACGTCTGCGGTAGGCCTCACTCACTGTGTTATGTGAGTAAGCTTTTCCGGCCGAAAGGTTCTTGAAGCGGTCAGTGTCCGCATTTGGACTTGCACATAAAATCCAGCCTAGTAGAGATGGAAATGCTGATTTCACTAAACATTTATTCCAATGAAACCTTCCTTTATCGAAAAGTGAATTCAAATAAAGTGAATTCAAATTATAGAAGGTTTAGTATTCCCCCACTATTTGCGTAATATCTCCAAGGTGGCTCATTTGACCTTAAATTCAACTGTCGCAGTCAATGGCAGCACCTACTTTTTTAATTCGCAGAAAGGCAGCTTCCTTAAACATAACATTACTTCAATATGGGTACGTTCCATAACCGAAACTTCTGCAGAAAGCGTTTTGGGTTATTTAATCAGTTTAATAATATTTTAACAGAAGCCACGGATTGAAACAAACTTATTTAACAGTTAATTTGTAAAACTGACAGAAATATCATGGAAGTGTTTTCACGCATGTAATTAATATTACGTTTCTGCAGATCTACTGATTACAGCTTCCCCCGAAAGTGTGTTACATTTAAAAACACTTTTCTTGTTAAAATGCGACCTACCTAAGAAAAAAAAATAATGGATTAACTTAATAAAAATAAATGAACTTACATTACAAAAAAATATTTTTTTTATATTTTTCATTAACTTCCATTTTTGTCGCCCCCCCCCAGAAATTCTATATACGCCCCTGTTTGTAACTAACATTAATCCTTAACTCATACAAAACTTAAAATGTTGACGAGACGCTAAAATTTTACTTCTCTATTTTAAAAAAAAAAAATGTTCTTTTGAATGAAATATTTCAAGTGTATTTCTTTTCATAAATTCATCCTCGTTTATGTATATCTTCCGATCTGAGTGAGTAATGACACGTTTTTCCTGTATTTCATGTGGGACAACAGGCGGTAGTAAAAATAAATAAATAAATAAATAAATAAATAAATAAATGGCCTTTTTGTTCGTCTAATGTTCCAAACACATTTCGTTTAATCCCGTTGAAAAACTTTCCGTTAGGATTTGCCCATGCTTTCGAAAATATATGCTACACGAATTTTACAATAGAGAAAGCAGTGAAAAAATTTAGATGTATTACTTTCTATTTATGCGATCATTAAGGTACATTCATTCTTGTGGCACCGCCAAACTGTCCAACTGTTGCATTTTATTAAATTGTTTAAGGCAAATTAATAAGAAAATGCAATAATTTACTTATCACAATTCCGTACCGATATTTATTCGGATGTTTCAATCACTTAGCATGAAATGCGACGATCAGTTTCTCTTCTTTCACTTTCGTGAGATAGCCTTTCTTCTGTATAACCGTTCATATTAAAATTTGCTGTTGGGATTCTACAATTACGTGATAGGTCAAACACTTTGATCTATGAAAATAGAAAACCGAAAGAGACTTCATCGTGTAGGCAGCTAAGGGGTTGATACGTTGTGAGCTTAGAGAGCAAGACATCAGGTGGAAAACGCAGCAGAAGAAAATGGAGTAAACGAAATTTAATTACTGTCTCATCTTACTAAAAAAAAGAGGGGAGGAAGAGGAAAAGACAGAAAGAATAATTGAACCGCACAGGAAAGGAAAAATCACCTTAGCTTCATCTCCGCCGTTAGAAATTCATTACTTTCTGCTAGATTTTTTTTTTTTTTTGGGTTATTTATACACACGCACACGCGCACACACACACACAACAGAATCCTTTTGCCCTATTTTTTTCCCTTATCACCCTATCCCGTTTTTCCTTTTTATCACCTTCCCAATCAAAGCAAATAGAAGATGGAGGAAGAAAGATACATATAAACCCCTGACATCTCCCGGCGGTTAAATTCCAAAAGTTAAATACAAAGAACGAATTCAGAACTCTTAAAAACTATACAAACAAAGGCCTTACGCTTAAATTGAAAAAAAAAAAAAAAAAGAAAAGAAAAGAGAGAGCGAGAGAGCGAGAGACAGAGAGATGATAAAAAAAGGGGGTAAAAAATTAAGATTGTGGCAAAACTGACTTTGCACGACCGAAACGAGTTGTATGTCCTCCAGTAGTTAAGAAAAAATCTATCAAATATTCATGCTCAAAAAGCATCTCAGCTTATGTGAAAGTCCTGAGTCATTAGCAAAAACACCTGAGCATTTTACTCTGAACCAACCTACGCTACCAAGAAATGGAGATTCGCAGGAGAACATATCATACCGAGTTTAATTATAATCTCTTACCTTTGTTTGTTTTTCCACTCTTTTTTTATTTCTCTTCGGTGACTTAGGGCGTTTTTAAGAGCCTATCCCCCACAAAAGGAATTTTCTTTACTACCGTGCTAACTGGGATTTAACCGTAGTTTTGAGCTCCGCTCCCCCTCTACCACAAAAAAAAAAAAAAAAAAAAAAATCTGACAAAGTTGTCTCTAAGGTAAATAATGGTGGCACTGGCAAAATTAGTTTCGTTTGAAGCCCAGAGCCCCCGTTTCTCCGATCCCTCAAAAAATCAGGATTTTCAAGAAAAATTAATGTAAAGAAAAAGTTGCTGGCAGGAAATACGTAAGAGCCATCGCTCTTTAAGCTAGCGTAATTGTTTAGTTAAAAGTGAAGACACTCCAGATAACAGTAGAATTTGTCTTATTAATTATGAAACCAACATGACACTGCAAAATACTTATAAAAGTGCAAAAATATTAGGCACGAATTTATGCATATTCAAGAGCAAGACAGCCGTAAGAGGCAGCTTTCACTCGAACGCAGCATTTCTAAAATGCCACACATATTTTTTTAGTGAGGGGGGATGGGGGGTTCGCAATTTTTTCTGCCTCCAGGGATCAAAATGAAACAAAATGCAGTGCAACGATGGAAAATTCAACGACAAACTTTTTTTTTAATTTTACAAACGCCCCAAAATTCATAACAATCACGACTTATGCTGCAGCGTATGAAGCAGAGTGAAATAAAAGGAGTGATCGTGTGCCTCATTTACATGATACTGGTGAGTGTCGGATTATAGTAATTGATTCTCAAGAGGATATGTACACATGTAACCCCATTAGCAAATTTAAATTATTAATGGATATCATTTGCTCGAAAAAAAAAATACAAAAACCAGTTGCGAAAAAAAAATCCAACCGAACTCTCTCTCATGAAACATGGCATGCCTATAAAAATAGCAAACAAAAATCAAAGTAAAATATTACAAAACGTTTGCAATGGCGAATTTTTGCCTACTGGGACGTACATAAGTCAACGCTTTTCCTCGCCCCCCCCCCTCTTTTTCTTCTAGCATTTCTTTATTTACGATTTTATTCTCTATTAAAACTGTTTTTCACAAATTGCAAATATATTGTCATCCCTTTTTTCCTTCGTAAAATTATGAGGCCGCAAATGTTTATGGAAAATTGCCTGTATAATCAAAATTATATTGGTTTCATTGCAAACGAGACATTGTTCGTGAATTAAACTGGAGTGTGATTTGAGCATACTATCGGAACTTTGCTGCTATCAGTGTTACTATAAAAATCTTACGTCAACTTTTGGGGAAGCGCGCGAAAGGTATATACGCATTTTCCATTTTTTTTAAATCGAAATTATTTATTTTTTATAACAGTTGGATTTTGAAATTTTAAACTATTCGAAATCTTTTGAATCAAACGATACAGGAACCAATGGAAAAGACTGAGCACTATTCTCTCACTTCATAAATAGTAACATGATGTGCAGAGTGAGTGATATGCTGTAATTTTCGTCTTCTGAGCTGTCTATAATTTGATTAAGAAATTCCATTTGCTAAAATAAAAAAATATAAATTAAAAAAATCCGCTTTTCTTGATGATTGCTCCAAATATTGTATTGTCAGCCGTGGAATCAAACAAACAATATTCTTAAACGGATGTTTGGAGCAGATAGGCCCAGAGTGTTCGGAGACTGGAGAAATGAAATAGGTCCTGAATAGAAAGGAAATAAGATTCATAAGAGTCGCATGAAAAGTAGCGGACCAGATCCCGTGGAACGCGAACAAACGAAACAAACATACTTTGTCTCCCCTTAATAACGGATGACTGGAAATACACGTAGTTAAAAAAAAAACAATAAGTTTAACTGAACATCAGAACCCGAAATAAGTTCTAACGAAATGACGGAATTTAGTCTGCGACGTTTTTGAACTACGAGTGGGCAAACCATTTCCGCAACGTATCACACATGCGTTACCAGGATTTCAATTCACTCAACCTGGCACCTGAAAGATCGAAGTTAGAACTGCCTCATTAATTTGTTCGGTTAAATCACACAGCTAAGCTTATGTTAGACAAGCTAGTTTTATCCATCTCCCAATACTTCGTACAAGTGAGTGTTTCAACCCAAAGAAAATTTCTGCTACACGTACGAACTTCCATTACTCGAAAAAATTTTTTAGTGGCATTCTTATTCCTAAAATTGATATCCCGTTGAACTAAAGTAAGAACCAAGGGTCGATGCAGTATTACTGCCAGCTAATGGACCAGGCACTTCTACCCCTTTCAACTTCCCCTAAGGGAAGCAGGCAATTTGAATGGTGGGAGATAGGTATTTCTCTATGACTTCTGGTAAAGGAGTTTGGGTTTACTAGGAGAAAAATTAGTTTATGAGTAGGGAATATAACATTTTTTTTTCTTTTGTTTTTTTGTTTAGTTTAACGACCATCATGAGCAACTCGATGGGCTATAAACCGTCGCCCGTCTCTAATTTAGGGTCACTGGTTCCAGGGAATGGAGAAAGCCAAAGCCGTAAGACAAACACAACATCTATGCTTCACCGGGAATCGAACCCGGACCCACCTCGGGCGATTAGTCAGAAGCCAGAACTTAGATCACTGCATAAGGGGGGGGGCGCAGGGAATAGCGTTCACGCTACCGGTAGCACGATGTCTTCACCACAGACAGCTTGAATAACATATTGGGTTGTCGGGAAAGTCATGACGTATTTTAGCCATGTTTTGCAAAGGTCATTTATTAATAGAAAGAACAAAGATCAATCAATGATATAATGCCCGTTTTGTTCGATAACCTTTTGCCACCTTTCAGTGAGCTGCAGAATGCCTCGTTCATAGAAGGACCTGTCTTTAGTGGCGAAAAACTCTACAAAGTGCTGAACGTTATACCACGCAAGGACTGTTGAAGAGAGCGAAACAAGTGGAACTCTGATGGCGCAAGGTCAGGCGAGTATGCTGGGTGTGGCAACACATCCCACCCAAGCCCCAATAATTTTTGGCGGGGTATCAAACTTGTGTGTGGTCTCGCGTTGTCGTGATGGAACACAACACCCTTACGATGAACGAGCTCTGGACGTTTTCGGATGATGGATTCATTCAAACTGTCCAATTGCCGACAGTACACATTCGAATTGATTGTTTGGTTCCGTGGTAGGAGCTCGAAAAACACACCTTTAAAATCTCACCACACTGAAACCAGAATCTTCCAGTGATGAATGTCTGCCTTGGATGTCGTTTGAGGCGAAGCAGCACGTCGGGACCAAGACCGTTTGCGCAGCACATTGTTGTACACAATCCACTTTTCGTCACCAGTTATCATCCGCTTCAAAAAACGATCATTTTCCTCACGTTTAATGAGCATATCGCAGACGTTTATACGCGCCGTCAATTGAGCTTCTTTGAGTTCATGAGGAACCCACACATCGAGCTTGCTTACGTATCCCAGCTTCTTCAGGTGGTCGTGAACGCTTGAATGATACATGTGCAATGTGTCTGCAATCTCTCGTGTCGTGTAACATGGGTTTGACTCGATCAATGCCTTGATTTGGTCGTCATCAACCTCGGTTGGCACTCCCGGACCGAGGAGCATCGTTGAGGACCAGCACGGAATTTTGTGAACCACCGCTGGCACTGACGTTGTTGTAGAGCATTATCACCGTACACTTTACGCGACTTTTCACAAGCTTGACGCGCGTTCTTCCCTTTACGGAAGTAAAACAGTAAAATATGGCGAAAATGCACAGTTTGGTCTTCCATCTTCAACTTGATGTTAAATCTCCGCAAATCAACCAAATCGCTCACTATTCCTTTTAGACTGCAGCTAGAACTGACACCTGTCGAATGCCATAGTGACAACAGAGCTGCGCATGCCTCTAGTACTTCCAAAACCGCTCAACCGCCATCGGGTGCCGAAATACGTCATGATTTTTCCGACAACCCAATAGATAATTAAACAAATACATTTTAATCGCATTCAGTTTTTTTTTTTTTTTTTTTTTTTTGCTTATTCATCTCCTATTTCAACAGCTATTTTCAGTAGTAAGTTAGAAACCTCTGGTCGAAAATGCTGTAAAACAGCAGAGGAAACGATGACCGAGCGGCAATACCCCCCCCCCCACCACCAAATAAACTTTAATCTTCTCCAAGAGAAAGTTAGGAGGCGTAGGCGCCGACTATAGAGGGGAAAGGTAGATATTGGCCTTCTAATAATTTTACCAGGGGGGGGGGCAGTGCCCATCCAGTATTTTTCGCCCTGTTTAATTAAATAAGTTTTTGTTTTTGTGTGTGTATATCATTTCTGAAATGCGGGTGCTGAAATATTTTTACAGACAAAAAAAATAAAAAAATGTTTACCCATTGATTTTGCAGTTGCTGTGCTAACTGCAAAAAATTGCATTTCTTTCCTTTATAGACTTGTATTGTTCTTTATAAAATGGACCAAGCTCCACTTTATGAGGCAAAAGCGATTTATCCCCCCCCCAAAAAAAAACTATTTTTTGTTAATAAATAACAAAATTAACAAAATAAATAAAACTTTTTTTCATATTCAGCATTGCTCATTTGATACGAAACTTGGTTGCCAGTACCGTATTATGTTTGACATGATCCTGTGATATATGGTAAATGTTTAAAACCATTATCAGAAATAAAAGAAATACATTAAAATACAGAAACGTATAATTTGTAACGCTTTTATTTATCTATTTATTTTTTGCGATTCTCGTTCTTTGAGTAATCGCGCTAATTTCTCACATTTTGTTTTATAAACGTTTGGTAATAAAATCTCTCTGAATATTTTTACAAAATCACAGGCTGAATTACATTTTTAAAAATATTAATATTCAGAAGAAGAATATTTCTGTTGCCTTGTTCATTTGCTGATGAGCAATTACAATTGCCTTTTAAAATATACTATGAATCTCGTAGTTCAACTTTTTGCCCTTTTTCTTTAATTTTCCTCCTGACAATGGAAGAGATGTGCCCCTCCCACGTCTGATCTTTTCACTCCCCCCCCCCCATCACCAAGAATTTGGTGAAGTCGGCGCCCCTGTTTGGTGGACGTGGAAGTGTGATTTTCATTAGCCCTCACCCCTTCGGAATGAAGAAAACGACAAGACGAATAATTAAACATATTCGTAATTCGATAATTCCGGAAACGAAGGAATAGAATTTATACAAGGTCAGCAGCAACATTGCCAACTTTTGAAGAAATGCAGGGCACCACTGCTCACGAAAATGTATTTAAAAAAAAGAAAAAAGAAGAGGAAGAAACTGTGTGTGCTACTGCAGAATGATTACACTTTTCGTTATGATAGATTCAGTAATAGCAGCAGCGCGCATGCTGTTTAGAACGACTGGGAAATTTGCAGCGTACGTTGTATGCCAGCTATAAGGATTCATCGTAATCTAAAAATCCTTTGAAACGATTTTACGAAAAAAACTTACTCATATGTTGCTTAAATAATAATTATCACACACACACAGTTAGTTGCAGACAGAGTTCCTCAGCTTCATAACTAGAAAGCAGTTATTTACACTATCACGTTCCTAAACACTAGGATAATGTTTCTAAATAAATATTTTATGCTTCTAAATGCAAAAATTACGGTCCTAAATATTGTTTAAGGGAGGGAAAAACCACCACAGTTATGTCTAGGCGTATTCATTCCACGCTTTAGCAATCTGCATGACAAATCTGCAACAGAAGTACAGCAAATGGGAGGACATCCTTACTTTAGAGTAAAGCAAAAACACGCAAATAGGCATTCGGCTTAAAAAAATAAGTCCACAAATTCAGGCGCTGCTGCAATGATATGCAAAAAAAAAAAAAATAGGTAAAATAGTGTGACGCTGCTTCTAAATACTTGCATAAAGAGCATTAACTTAAGCAGTTCCGAAAATGATACGTTTCGTATTCCAGATTCTTAAAAGGTATTACATTTTTTCTGCTGAAGTTTCAAGGCCATTTTTTTCATTATCATAATCATGCTTTATAATTTGTATTTAAAAAAATAAAGAATTTGGGGATAGACGAAAACGTTATACATCAGTAATACTTCCGTACGAAAAAAAAAAAAAAAACCAGCACGAAAGCTTAACATACATTCTTCTTTACTCCGTGACGCGCGGGGAGAAATGCTCGCTGCGGAGGAAGATTATGAATGAATGAATGAATGAATCTGTAATGAGCTTCACTTCTGTACACTAGGATTTCGCCATTCACTGGTCTAGAGGTCTTTCATCGCATGCTTTTTGAAAGACAGAATGAAAAAAAAGAGAAAGAGAAGAGAGAGAGAGAGAGACAGACAGGGAAGACGGAAAAGAAAAACAAAAATACTACGCACAGCTTATGTGGCAACTCTACGTATAAGCAAGTCTCTTGTATGAAAGAGCGTCGGCATCTTTTCTCAGTTGATGTCTCTGCGACGGACTTGACAACATGATCACAGTGTTTACTAGCGGCGAGGGACCACCCTGGCTACAATGGTTACACTCTTTTAATTACAATTCTCGCCTTCCCGCCTTTTTCACTGCGGTTTTGGCCCCAGGCAATCCCGGGTCGAGTCCCTTCCCACCCCCCTCAGTCTCCTATCTTTATAAGCTACAGTTCCCACATGGATGATCAGAATATTTGCTTCCAGTGGACGGGGCGGTGAAATGAAACGAATTACATCCCCAAAAAACATAGTTCCTACTGATGAAAAAAGACATATATCAGAAATGAAGATGAGAATGGTTTTGCCGAAGGTGAAAAGAGGCTGAGGTAGAGTGGAGAGGACGGGGAGGGGGAGGGGGTTAGTTCTTGCTCTATGTCAGAGGGATCTCTAGAGAAACGATAAATTGAGGTTCAGGGATTAAAAATGCTGAAATAAGTAATTCGAGGAATACATATTGATTCGGTTAGCCATCAAACCCTTGAGAAAGAAATTAAAACAGCGAAACGCAGCTATAGCATGTTCCCTGAACTTTTATTGATTTCGCGTTGGAAAATCTCAAGTTTGGCAATTTATGTGGTTCAAAAGCGTAGCTTAATGCGCTTGTTGGGTTATACGAAAGCTTAGTAACCCCTTTGAAACTTTTGTAAAGTACAGTACTATTAATCCAGCAATCAGAAAGATTAGTTTACTGTTTTCAACTTGCAACATTTTATCGTAAAATTAAAAATCACAACACTCTGGAGCGGGAATTGAACCCGCATGCCCTGGTTTCCCTTCGAGCATGCTATCCGTTACACCAACAGATAGTAACCATAGGGGAAGTAGATTTCGCTTTACAAACTTCCCGAATGTGTCTTAAAAATAAAAGGTACCCCTTATCCTTTTCTTTTTCTGTTACAACTATGGATACATGCAAAACAATTCCATGATATTACAGACACCATTTAAAAATTATGGAGTCGATAATATATATATATATATTGGGCAGGAGATATCAAGTGAGGGTCACATTGATGAAGAAATTAATCGGCGTATAAAACTTGGATGGAGAGCTTTCGGAAGAAACAGTACAATTTTAAAGAGCAATGCGTCATTATGTCTTAAAAGGAAAGTGTTTAATCAATGCATCCGTCAAGTGCTTTCGTACGGAGCAGAGACGTGGACCTTAACTAAAAAAGATATACAAAGACTGCAGACAACTCAAAGCAGCATGGAGAGATGCGTGTTTGGTGTAACCAGGAGGGATAAGAAGAGGAACTTGTGGATAAGGAAATTGACAAGAGTGGATGTCATCATGACCAGAATGAAATCACTGAAATGTCAATGGGATGGATATGTTGCCCGAAGTACGGACCACCGATGGACGACCGAAATTTTAGAATGGATTACGAGGGACAGGAAAAGACCCAGAAGACGACCCAACGAGAGATGGATGGATGAAATTAGAAAGCATGCCGGAGTGACATGGAGGAGACTGGCACAAGACAGACAATTGTGGAAGAAACTTGGGAGACCTTCATCCAGCAGTGGATTCATAATGGTCGACAATGATGATGACATACACATATATATATATATTAAAGTAAAACTGTCGAAGAGAATAGAGGCAATCATTCATTACTTATATTCAAAACTTACAAAATACTTATAATTTTTTAACCACCTATTCGCCATTTTAACTGGTGCCAAAGGGAGGTACACATACCGGCCACTGCATTAGAAACTTTTATTCAATACCGGGTTGGACCTCCTTTAGCTCGAATTACAGCATGTATACGATTTGGCATAGATTCCACAAGATGTTGGAGTGCATCTACGTCTACAAAGTGCCAAGTTTTCAACAGACAGTCCTGTAACTGACTAAGATTTGACGGAAGAGGATTTTGTTCCCGGATCTGTTTTCTAACATGACCTATACCTCCTGAATGGGGTTGAGATCCGGGCTTTGTGGTGGTCAAGGAAGATGCGGAAGTCGCTGTCATGAACGCCGAACCAATGCTGAACACATCTTGCGCGATGGACAGCAGCATTGCGGTACACGAAACAGCCGTCCTCTTGGATAAAAGGTCAACATTGCAGGATGTACTTGATCGGAAACAATGTTTAGATAATCCTTGGAAGAAACCCGACCTTCCACCGATATCAGAGGACCAGTTCCGTACCAACAAAACGTGCGCCACACCAAGACACCACTTCCGGAACTTTGAGTTGTGTTTACAAGGCAAGCAGGGTCCATTGTTTCATGGGGTTCCCGTCAAACTCTCTGCCTACCGTCGGTACAGAACAAAGTGTACCGCCACTCGTTAGACCACATGACATTTTCCAGTCTTCCAGTGTCCAGTCACGGTGTTACTGACACCATTACAGACAAACTTTCCGGTTCTTCGCAGAAATAAGTGGTTTCTATATATGTAGGTATGCGACTTCCAATATCGATCCCCTTCAATTCCCTGTTGGTACAGAACAAGGTGCACCACGACTCATTAGACCACATGACATTTTCCAGTCTTCCAGTGTCCAGTCACGGTGTTACTGACACCATTACAGACAAACTTTCCGGTTCTTCGCAGAAATAAGTGGTTTCTATATAGGCATGCGACTTCCAGTGGACAAAGAAGCACGGAGAAATGCATACTAACTGCAACCAAGAAGGAGAGAAAAAAGAAAAAATATATAAAATGGATCAGGAAAACGACAAGAGTTGTTGACAAAAAAAAAAAAAAAAAAAAAAGACACTCAAGCGTCAATGGGCGGTAGATATTGCTCGAACTTACCACCGTTAGAGAACTGAAGCATTATTAGGCAACATACCAACGGACAGGAAATATCCTGAAGAAGACCACGTGGAAGACGGGAGGATGAAATTCGAAAGCATACCGGAGTGACCAGGATAATTTCTCAAGCCAGAAAATTGTGGAAAATACTTTGGGAGACCTTCATCCAGCAGTTGATTGAGAATAGTTGTTGATGATGCACATACACCCCATGTCCTACTTAATACCTGGGGTTCTAACGGAACATAATACAATATAATATAATATAATATAACATAATATAATATAATATAATATAATATAATATAATATAATATAATATAATATAATATAATATAATATAATATAACATCTAGGAATTCGAGGACATCGACCAGCAAGGCACATTCTTTAAATTAAAGCTAAAAAAATTTAATTTTTCTAGAATTGCTTTTCCGATTCATTACAGAAGGCAATCTTTCTGACTGCGCAGCTCTTTCACGTGGCGCGCGTTTCATTCTCGCCCCCCCCCCTCCTCCGTCTCCCTTTTGTAAAGCAAATCTCATGCTGACAATCATTCGGGCTTGCGTTCATCCATGCACCCTCCCTCCCACTTCCCCACAAACAAATACAAGCCCACCGCTTCATATCCTCAGTAAACAAACCCAGAGAACGGGTAGATCTCTCTCTCTCTCTTTCTCTCTTCTTCTGTCTTGCAACTTTTTAAGTCAAACAAAACTAGAAACCAAGTCGATTACAATGTAATTCAAAAACTCCACCCAAAAAATAATTAAAAATAAAAAAAAAGGGACACAAAGAAGCACTAGTTACCGAGGGAAAAAATACTTGGATTTTAATTACACCTTGCATACAGCGCTGCGACTTTCTTTTTCTTCCCGTTTTTTAATCTTTTTAACGTCAGTTTTATACAGTCAAAATTCAAACAGAAGGAATTCCATGTCAACTAAAACCCAGATTACATGCAGAATGAAGCGCAATTCCAGAGAAAGTCGAAGAAGAGAGTCCAAAAACAAAACAAATTTCCACGCATAAAAAATTTCAGTTTCGTTTTTTTCCTAATGTCTTTTTTTTTCTTTTCATTTCCAGCGCCCTAACGAAGCGTTCATAACCTGAGACGACAACAGATGGCTCTGTCCGAATCGATGACGTATTGCTTCCGGTTAAAATGTGTCTGCTTAAAACCGTCATCCTCTCCCTGAGGACGTAATTTAACTCACACGCTAAATAAACAAAGCTGGAAATATATCAAATGAGTGAAAAAATGTTTAAGCAGAAGAAGAGAAAAAACATAATAGTTCGTAAGAAGTTTCCAAGAGAGTAATTATTTCCGGACATCAGACATAGGGAGGGAAGTACTAGTAGATCAGATCCATCGTTCGTAAAGTTGACTAACTAGAGAGTCTTGAAAAGAATTTCATGAAAATTCGAGGTCAAAATTTTCAACTGAGGCTTTTAAAAAAATTAATAATCAAATAACACAAAAAATTAAAGAGAGGGTGGAACTGAAAGTAAATCACTGTACAGCCTTCATGCCGCATAATACTAGTCTTTTTCAGAACTCCTTTATGACTTCCATACAGGGCCACCATACCATGGCTAGGTCTCAGAACCAGGAAGATCTGAAGACTCATCTGGGATCTCTACAATCTATATTAATCGACGAATAGAGAACAACGATTTGCTTTCATTTTCGTTCCTTTTGTTAATTTACTTTACTAGCAAACAATTTCTCCATGCCGAAAAGAAAAACAAATGAAATAGAAATCTACACAGAAATCTACGCCCTCTGGTCCACTGGCTACAGGCGCAGATTTTTGTGCAACTTCTGTAATTAATAATACTGTGTGCGTGTTTTTTTTTTTTTTTTAAGTGTTACAAATACATTTGTACCAGTGTTAGTCTGGTTATTCAGACGATCGCCCAAAGGGCCGTTCTAACCCTCCGATCGTCTGGTGGATTGTCTCACATTTCCATACGTGCCATTTCCGTACAAAACTAATTTGGTCCCATTTCCGTACATAGCATCAAATAGAAGTCATCGCTCTTTTCACGTTTATAAGTGAGTAACGGAAAAATTTCTCATCGGCCGCCACTGGGAATCGAACCCAGAAGACCCTGTGTTCGATTCCCGGTGGCGGCCGATGAGAAATTTTTCCGTTACTCACTTATAAACGTGGAAAGAGCGATGACTTCTATTTGATGTTCCTGGTCCACTTCAACTGTGTATTTATCCGTACATAGCAGATCGGTTAGTACCATTTCCATACATAGCAGATCGGTTAGTACCATTTCCGTACAGTTTCACCAAGCCTGATATCACACGTGGGAAATGCTAAGGGAGAAAGTAAATGCTGATCCCCTGTCAAATTCCTCCGACGTCACAGAAATCATGATTCATTGTTTTCGTCAACCAATAGGCGCTCATGGTAGAATTAGAGGGAACAGCAATAAAAACTGAAGGGCACATAAACTGTTCATTAATGCCATCTTTACGGTCTTCAGCATTTGTCGCAGATGTTTAATTTCAAAACCGCGAAAAAAAAAATGTTTTTCTTTTTTGATATTTCGTTCAAAGCTGCCGTCAAAAATTTTGGGATATTTCCTTAACCAGATTCGCATGATGTTTCCACGAAAGATTTTGTAAACTCTTTAAATCTTTTTCTTGCGGCTAGAGGCTCTTATAGCCGTGAAACCTCCCGTAGTGTGTGTGTGTGGGGGGGGGGGGGTGTATCAGAGTACGTTCCTGATCTTCTGTTTTCCTTCACGCATATCTCACTGCTTACGGATTATTACATCTGTGTACGGAAGTGGCACTAGAAGATCTGGATGTGTACGAAAATGGAAAATGGGACAAAACTTCATTGGTACGGAAATGGGACGAAACGCGCTTGGTGAATGAGATAAGGTGCACACTTATTTTAACTTTACACTTTACAATTTACTAGAACTGTTATAGAAGCCATTACTTAAGTAAAATTGTTGAAACATAATTTATGTTTTGGTATATTGTGATGTAGGCAGTATTACAATATTGTAAAGTAGAGAGGTTGGGAATTATTCTTTATTGACGATATACATAACACAAAAATAGTAGATATCTCTTTGTCACCATTTTGCAGCCAGCAAAAGGGAATTTCTCAACGACGCCATCAAGGGCATATCAACAGAGCGAATTAATAATCATTAGTATGAGTTCAAAAGCATTTCCCAGAACGATAGAGTATTGTACATTGGCTCAGAACTTTTGTTGCTTTATTGCAGTTATTCAGTCAGCTATCAGCGAACAGAACGTTGAACGAAAGTGATCCCAGTCGACCTAATGATTTTACAGTTTGAGATGCTAAGTGCTCGTTCTTCAAAGCAGAGGATTGAAAAAGGTGGGAAGGAGGGGGGGTCGAAAGAATTGGGAGAGCTTTAACTGTACCTTTACAATTGTACTAGAATTGTTACAGAAGCTATTACTTAAGAAAAAATGTTGAAAATAATTTCATTTTTGGTATATTGTGATATAGGCAATATTACAATATTGTAACGTAGAGGTTCGGAATTATTCTTTACCGAGAATAGGCATAATATAAAAATAGTAGGAATCTCTTTTCTCAGAACAATCGAGTATTGTACATTGGCTAAGAACTTTTGTTGCTTTATTGCAGTTGTTTTAACTTTCCGTCAGCCATATGCGAACAGAACGGTGAACGAAAGTGATCCCAGTCAACCTAATGATTTTACAGTTTGAGAAGCTAAGTGCTCTTTTCTTCAAAGCAGAGGATAGCGAAAGGTGTGAAGGGGAGTGGGGAGGGGTTCGAAAGAATCGAGAGATTCAAACAGAGAAGTTTTTAGAGGCGTTTGGTTTTTGCACCTACGGGAGCTCAGACGCTAGGGCAATAAGTTTCTATGGGAAACCAGGGAAATACGAAAGAGCGAGTAGTTAGGAAACAGAATGAACAGTGAAATACAGTAAATGAATCCATAAATAACTACAACTACGATAATATTTGCACAACTCACTAATCCGTATGATAACAAGCTTTGGCTGACGATAAACAAGTTGAATTGCAATTATTCCCATCTATTTCTTCGTGATATTTATTTCGTATATTAAAAGTTCTACAGTGCGACTGAACCCAGAGAGGTAAGGAAACAACACCCTATAGCGTAAAACATTTTTACCGGTGGTGGGATTCGAACCCGAATGTTCCTTCCCCGGAGTCTCTCTCTCTCTCTCTCACACACACATTCCACCACTTGAACTAATACGACGAAGGCTTATCGCTTTATCACTGCAACTTGCCGTTTTAACATTTAACATGTGCATCACCTCAGTGGTACGTCACATATATGCCCTTCCCTGAGAAAGGCGGGGGGCACAAAATTTAAGGCTTCGGGTCCGCCGCAGACCATGCTTGAAGGAGAGCTCACTGTAAAAGAAGGAATTCTGATTAATTCCAGACGATGTGTGGAAGAAGCTTCACACCTTATTCTCGAACCTCAAGGCTAGAAGTTTCATTTTCACGCTCGGGCGCAAATGTGAAAACAAGCTCTTTCTTTGCCAGTGGTGGAATTCGAATAAAGTCTCCTAACTCCGGAGCCAGTTATTTTCCCGACTGAATTACACCGACGAAGATTATCGTTGCAACTAGCCATTTTGACATGTGCGTTACCTCTGCGGTAGGTACGTCACAACCCCGCTAACAATAATGCCAAACGGTCACTATCTTCAAATAGCCTGGAATTCTCCTCTCTTCGCAGTAGAGACTAATTGACTCCCCTCTTCAATATTACCGTAACGTAGAATGAAAATGAAAAGTACAACTACGTTGTACCATACAATAATAAACTGTATTAATTAATTATTGAAATGTTAATTGCTCCAGTATGTTTGAAATATATACAAAGGATTCATTAATTACATTTTCTCGATCACTCCATTTGAATTAGATAGCAATCATGATTTTGTTTTCGTAATTATTAATCTCTTCATAAAACCCTCTCGCGGCCCTACGTCAGACCACACCCCCTTTCCCTTGCGCTATCCTAATTAAGGTCGCGCCCTGAGGTTGAGTTCGGACTTAATTTTAAGAGTCCGGGCCCGAATTTTATACTGCGAAATGCAGCCCGGATCCAAACGAACCCGAAAATTGTGACTAACGTGTTTTGGCATTAACGAAAAAAAAAAATTCTTCTTAGAGACTTCCCTCCCTCCTCTCCCTTTAATTAACCAATGTCCTTCTCAACTGTAAAGAGGAAATGGGACATCTATCTGTTTTTAAGTGTAGCTACACAATTTTCTTTGTCCACTCGTTTCCTCTCAAAATGCTTCCGGCGGCCGTACGGCCAGCAAAATCGAACTACGGTATCTATTAAGTTGCACAATGATATTTGCAGAGAGTTGCTGTGTGTGGAGAGGAGGCTAAATTTCGATGGCGTGGTTTGTACTGTCTACAATTTACAGTTCTTGAAGAAGCCTTTCTTTCTCCGCAGAAATCCACTAATAGGGTCCCGATGGCATTTGCTTCCCAAGCCTTGAAAAGTAGTCCTTCCTAGTCACAGCTTCCCACCCGACTTAGTTGCAGAAGAAATCTTTACCAATTCCGAAGTGTAATTAAAGACTCGTATGCATAATCATATTAAATTAGACGAAACCCGTCGGAATCGACGGTTAGTTAGATTTTTTTTTTCGAAAAAATAAACTCATATGAAACAACAAATGAAAACTTTATTTGATGGACAAATTCATTCAACCACTTCAGATTCGTGATTTTTTTTTTTTTTTACTGAAAGTTTAACAACCGCCGGGAGCAACTCAATGGGCTATAAGCAATCGTCCGTCCCTAATTTACAGTCACTGGTTCCAGGGAAGGGAGAGAGATAGTGCCGTAATATAAACACAGCATCCATGCCTTACCGGGATTCGAACCCGAAGCCTTCACAAGCGAATGATCATAAGCCAGCACTTAGACCACTGCGCCACCCGGGCGGCCAGGTTCGTGATGACCATCACGACAGCACCGTTTTTCAGCCGTAAAATGTAAGGCGGAAGTCCCCTCATCTCGATTGTGTGCAAATATTCAACTGGATAGCGCACTCTTTCACTCTCATCTTCAGTCACAACTGTGTTTGTAAATGTTGTTGGAATGAGATTCGCGTTGCGAATACTCTTCATTCTCTCTTGTCTGAGACATATAGTTTCGACCCATTGATTGCTCACGCCTTCTAGTAAGGCTTTTAAGTTTTCTTTTTTTTTTTTTTTTCTGCGGGAGAGACATTCTGTTAAGAGTAAGTATGCAATAAAGTATTTACTTACTTTATGACTGGTCATATAGAACATCATGCACACACCAAGTCTGACACTGAACTGAGCGCCTGATGTAGATAAGGGCCGCACGCTTCTCCCATAGACTTCACATGGGGAAATTTGCCGCCCCACAACGCCCGAACCGTTGCCCCAATCTCAGTTTTCTCTTCGACTGGCACATCTAACATGGTAAGACCTTTATTTTGATACCTGGACCACATTTTTATGTTCAGCTGTTCTCTCAAAATAGGTCTCACAGTAAAAAAAAACTTATAGAATGAAGATATAGATGGCGCAACTCAATATGTACATTCTAAATATTTTCACTAAAATGGTCAACGGAATTTTTATTTACATTTTTACATAATGGGAAACGTTTTACCTACGCGATTAAACTGGATCGAATGAATATTAAATTGTATATATACATCACACAGTCCAACGGCATAACGCAATCAGGTCTTCGAGGGTATTCGCTGTTCCGATGAGAAGAACTTTGATACGAATGCCTGCTAGCGTTGCTTTGCGCAACGGTTCGCTCAGAAAAGAGAAGACTTCGGACTTTGGACTATCTCAGGCCCTCAATGCTTCCGCCTTCAACAGGGGGCGCGGGTGGCCTAGTGGGCAACGTTCGTGACTGCCGCGGAAGGGACCTCAGGTTCGATCCCAGCAGGTACGAACGCTCGATCCACTAAATATCCGCCGTGCGTCGGATGGGCACGTTAAGACGTCGGACCCCGGGTATTGGCCCCCGGTAATAAATAAGGGCGTCTTCCTCCCCCTTTCTACTTCGCTTCCATGTCACTTTCCTATCGGGCACTCCTACCCAAATCTCCTAGCTTCCTATTTCTAAGGGTTGTTTAAGACCTGAGGTTAGACAACCCCTTCCTAAAATCCTCTACATATGATCATTTTTTTCCGCCTTCAACAGGGCGTGAGTCAACCGCAGGCGATCGAATGTCAACCACGCGCTTCTCCTATAGACTTTACATGGGAACTTTGCCGCCCCACAACGCCCAAACCGTTGCCCCAATCTCATTTTTCTCTTCGACTAGCAATCTACCTCAATCATATCTTTACGTTCAGCCGTTCTCTCAAAATAGGACTCACAGTAAAAAACCTTATACAATTAATTTACAGATCACAATTAAAAAAGAAAGAAGAAGAAAATTCAGAGCCCGAGCCTGGTTCGGACTCGGGTTCATCCTCGGTATTTTGCGCTCGTGCTTGGCTCGTCTCAGCACTCTTGGGAGCCGCTGCTCTACTACCTGAACTTTCCTCTGCATATCTGCATCGTATCGTTACATACGTATATCGTAATCGTCATTGCTTACGATTATTCCATTTCTCCATTTATGCATTTATTTCATCATCATCATCATTGTCAACCATTATCAATCCACTGCTGGACGAAGGTCTCCCCAAGTTTCCTCCACAACGGTCTGTCTTGTGCCAGTCTCCTCCATGTCACTCCCGCATATTTACGAATTTCATCCACCCATCTCCCATGTGGTCTTTTCTGGGTCTTTTCCTGTCCCTTGGAATCCAATCTAAAATTTCGGCTGTCCATCTATGGTCTGTCCTTCTGGCAGTATGTCCAGCCCATTGCCATTTCAGGGATATAACTCTGATCATGATGTCTTCCACTCTCGTCATTTTTCGGATCCACGAGTTCCTCTTCTTATCTCTCCTGGTTATACCAAGCATGCACCTCTCCATGCCTCTTTGAGTTGTCTGCAGCCTTTGTATGTCTCTTTTAGTTAAGGTCCACGTCTCTGCACCATACGTAAGCACTGGAAGGATTCATTGATCAAACACTTTTCTTTCAAGACATAATGGCATATTGCTCTTGAAAATTATGCTGTTTCTTCCAAAAGCTCTCCAGGCAAGTTTTGTACGCCGATTAATTTCTTCATCAATGTGACCCTCACTTGATATCTGCTGTCCAAGATAAACATACGTATCTGTTATCTCCAGTTTTTCTCCATCAATCGATAAATCTTCATTTCTTGTAAAAGCATTGAACATCACTTTTGTCTTCTGAAAGTTCATTTTTAATCCCACTTCTTTACTCTTGTCAGCAAGTTCCTGGATCATACTCTGCAGCTCTGATGGGGTAGTTGCAAAAATGACTACGTCATCAGCAAAACGAAGGTGGGTTAGATAATCTCCATTAATCTTTATCCCTTTGTTTTCCCAGTTCAGTGATTGAAAGACATTTTCCAATGTGGCATTAAAGAGCTTCGGAGATGTAGTGTCACCTTGTCTCACTCCCTTTCCAATTTTTATGTGTGTTGTATTTTCAAACAGCCGAATCTTTGCACTTGCATTTTCATAGATGTTATTAATAATATTAATGTATGCATCTTCAATACCGCAGGATTTCAGAGCCATTGTAACTGCTGATGGTTTCACCGAATCAAAGGCTTTTTCATAATCGATAAAAGCTATGCACAATGGAAGTTCATATTCCCTCGCTCTTTCAATTAGTTCTCTCAGTACGTGGATATGATCTATTGTGCTGTAGCCACTCCTGAATCCAGCTTGTTCTCTCGGTTGAGCCATGTCCAGTGTTACCTTCAAGCAGTGTGAAAGAACTTTAGTGAAGATTTTATAAACCACTGATAGGAGGCTGATAGGTCTGTAGTTCCTGAGATCCTCAATGTCACCTTTTTTATGTAGCAGGAATCATTGTAGCATTGTTCCAATCCTCAGGAATCTTCCCTTCATTTACTTTAAATATCTTACTCAGCTATTCGTTTTACATTTCTTGTAAAGTCATCCATTGAGCCTCCTGATTTTTTTTTCTATGATTTATTGAACGTTACTTTCGTTTTTCCTCCCTTTATTCATTCAAATTTCCTTGGCTTTTTCACATCCTGCCCATCTAAAGATCATATAGCGTTTGTATGAACTTTACATATTCCCCCATCTTAATAACAACTTGCATCACATGTTATTCTCTCATTACGTGCATATCAGCATCCCACGTTTTCCCCACAGCTTCATCGCAATCTATTATTCACCATCTACGCTTACCTCTTTTTACCTACACTCTTTCTCTACGTATTAAACAAAACGAAATAATGTAAAACTGAACAGCACAAGTAAAGAACAACCATATATGCATTACACTTGAGATGGCATCACTGGTTTTACGAATCGGCTAAAGCAGGAATAATGCGCGAGTGATACACCACAAGTTTACGCGCACCAAATGCCTGAAACTAATTGCAATTGTAAATGAAGGAGATAAGAACTCTCGTCCACGGGCAAAGCCAAAAACAAATGAACACAAGACATGGCTTTATGGATGGAAATTCCAAGTTAAAATTACAGAGGGGAAACAGACTTGGCATTCAGACAATGTTCGGGTCTACTCCTTTGTCGTTCAAACCTAGTGTGTGATTCCAGAGAGCGTAGGTGTATCTCGTAAAATAAAATAAAATACAGGTATGAAGAAGAGGATGAAAGCTTCCACCGGCGGCTACACATTAGAACATGCAGTATATTTCAAATGCCTCTTCTCCCTCTCTTTCTCCCTCTCATTATATATCTCTCTCCCTAATATATCGTCCCTTTTTTTTCATCCAGAAAACAGTCTGAGGTATGGAACAAACACATCGCAATAAAACAAATTACGAACATAGGACAAACAGAAGGAAACCCAAAAAGTTAGCAAAGTATTTGTCACTTGAAGCTGATACGCATCTACAAGTCATTTGCATAAAGATCTTTAGGGTATATAGCGAAATTGTTCTTGAATGGAGTACGGGATTACACCATACAATACAAATTTGAAAGATGTGAATCCGTTTGTTGGTGTAAATATGATCCAAGTCATATTTACACCAATAAACGGATTCACATCTTCCCAATTTGAAATTGTTCTTTTCTGCCGGTGGCATCTTTCAAAGCCACATCTTCCGACTCCGGAGCGGCTTTTCTACCAATTGAACTACGCCGGCAAAGGTTTATCGCTGCAACGTGCCGTTTTTATTTAACTTCACATAATTATTGTATCACACACCTCTCCCCTTGAGCAGTGACGTACCTAAAAATCTCGCCCTCTCCCGCAAAAATTTCTTTTGTTTTTAATACTTCTTTCAAAGCTGGCGTAAAAAATGCCGGGCTATTTCTTAAATCATATGAAGTTTCCGCAAAAGATTCGCCTCGAGATCTCCCCCCCCTCGCACTACGAGGGTTTTGAGGGCTATCAGTACGTCCCTACTCTTGAGAGAGACGAGGGCACTAAATACGAAATCTCAGGTTTCGGGTCCTCCGACAAACTTAATTCTAGACGACGTGTGGAAGAAGCATCACACATTTTTTTTTCGAACCTCACGGCCACGAGATTCATTTTTACGATCGGGCTCCAAAAATATAGTGAAACTACCCCTTTGTGTGGGTGGTGGCTTCGAACCACGTCTTCCTACTCAGGAATGAGATTTTCTCCTAACTGAACTACGCCGGCAATGCGTGTCGCTGCAATGGCTTATCGCTTACGCGTCACCTCAGTGGTACGTCAGAGGTAAACTTCGAGTAGCTGTGATTTCATCGAAACCACATTTTTGCAGCAAAACGGCATTTATATAGGGACCCCAGAGCCGGTATGTAGCATAAGCAAGCAGGGCGACAGCGTAGTGTCGCCGTTTCTAGACGTCGGGGATTTGAATTATATGTTGATTGTTTATATATAACATTCGATTTTTAATCTGTATTATCTTAGGCAAAAAAAGAAATAAAATCGCTATGAAGATAAACAGTTTATATATTCATTAACTTGTGCGCATTTTTTTTTTTTTTTTTAATTTCGATTTCCTGTCATGAGGAAAAAACCACAGGACTCAAATCTGATTGAAAATGGGTATTTTAGCAATTAAAACCCAGACACGTTTTTAAGTCAGTAACAGTATCAGGAGCCGCCGAAGAACTAAGGTGGATTCTGTAAAACTTTGTTAAGAAATTTACTGAACACATCTCGAATATTTATTAACTACGTAGAATATATAACCCGCGTTAGTTCATTCGGGGTTCAAGCATGGGTGCATACCTATTTCCAGAATGTTTTTTCATCGTGCACATGAGAATAGTGATCGTGATATCGGCTGGCAGAATGTCTGAGCACAAATACAAGAAATTCTAACATGAGCATGCACACGAGAAATTCTAACATGAGCACAAACACGAGAAATTTTAATATGAGCACAAACACGAAAAATTAAAAAAAAAAAAAATACTAGATAGGGGAGAATGAGATAGGAAGAGGCCGTAGAAAAGAAGAGAAAGAATAAGGCAAAGAAAAACAGGCAGACAGAGGGAAAGAGGTAGAGAAATGAACGCAATGGAAAAATATAGAAACGGAGATAGAGAAATACAGACAGAAAAATGCACATAGACATACAGGCAGAGAGACATGACTTTCTCTCTCCCTTAGAAAGGTTTTTAGGAGTGAGTCGATAACTAGTGTCTCAACTGGTTAAAGACAGATGTGACGGACGTGCTTTTCACATTATCCAGTTTGTCTACCTGTCTAGTACATTAATATAAGTACAAGCAAGAATTGTTCGAGCACAGGAAAGGCAGTTAAAAACAGGGAAGGGGGCAGTGAACGAGAAGTACTGGAAAGGCGATATAGACGAACAGACGATGTAAAGCCACAA
Source organism: Macrothele yani (assembly GCA_039090855.1). Classification (NCBI taxonomy): domain Eukaryota; kingdom Metazoa; phylum Arthropoda; class Arachnida; order Araneae; family Macrothelidae; genus Macrothele; species Macrothele yani. The sequence continues at coordinate 74,553,951 of CM077028.1, read as the reverse complement.
GAAACAAAAAACACTTAAAAGTGTCTACCGAATTAAAAAATATTTCGCTTTGAATTTATTGTATTTACCACGGGAGGTAAATTTTCCACAAAAATGCCAAGCTAGCATATCTTACAGCGTTTCTTAAACGGGGAAAAAAATAGGATAATAAAATGAAAATAGAATAAATGATATCAGCCCTCATTGGAAGACGCGAGGCGACCCTAATCGCCATCGTTGAAGACGTAATTCAATTACTAGCAGTCAAATCGTTTCTTAATAGCTTCTTAATAACATAATACGTGTATCTATACTTTGGTGTATCGAATTTTGTCCAACCTTAATTGCTATTCGGACAGACTTTGTTTCCCAGGCTTGTAGCATCGGGAGCAACTTTTCATCCTAAATTAGTTCTGCATTAACTGCGAATACGATTTTAAAAGAAATTCATTCGCTCAATAGCATTCGCTCTATGCTGTCATTGGCAAATGTTTTCGGTATTAATTCATCTCCTAACTGCGTTTATACCTAATCATCCACAATAACCCAGAACGCGCAGAATGCAAATGAAAAAACAAAAAAACAAAACAAAAACGAACAAATGCCGAATATTCTCTTCAGCAGCTGCTCGGAACAACAGTCAGACATCCAAAACCAAAGTACGAAGGAAGAATAAAAAAAAAAAAAAAGCCACCGCGTTGAGTCTTTAAACTGATAAAATTGCCGAGTAACATTTTTGCTGCATCTCTCAAAATCTGCTGTGGTTACTTTTTCGATAAAGGAGGAGCGCATCGTATTGATCATCGCCCCCACCCCCTCCACTCGGTATGCCGCATGCTATGCACACCAGTTGGACATGACAACTCAGGGCTAAAAAAAAAATGCGCCTCATAGCCGAAATTAAGCACTGTCTTTCAATGTAATTGCGGAAATGCGTTTTTTCCCTCTTTCCTTTTCGTTTCAATTCTCTTCATTAATGTGGATCCGGGGCTGTTCTCAGTAACAGAGGGGTCCATCTAAAAGGCATGTTATATTAATTTCGCTTTTTCCGGCGTAAATAATGCGTAAACTGCTGTAGATCGCTCGTCCGCTGTTTGTGGTAGGGAAAGACTCCTTTTAAAAATTTCCGAATGCCGTCGGCGCTGTCAAGAGAAGAAAAAGCACTTCCAACTGTTGCAGATTTGGGCATCTGGTGGAGTGGAGCGGAGTGTATTGATTCCGTTGAGGTTGATGTGTTGGTCGGGGGATTTGGGGGATGTGTTCGAGCTTGCTCTGCCGGTAAATAGCTGTTCATTGATCCCTGCCTCCCACACTTAATACGTGGCGGGTATCACGAATCTTAAGTGGTTTCCACAAGGCGATGAACATCATCTTTCCCGATAATCGGTCTTATTCCTTTAATTTCTCTTCCAATCTTCTTCAGGCCACCATTTAAATAGCTCTTTCTTTCTCTCTCTCTCTCCCCTTTCCTTTTCTGCTGCCGCTACTGCACATTATCCTTCGAAGACGTAATACATTTTTGAAAGAATAACTCTCCACCACTGTCTTTTTCATGCTATACCTTGTTTGCCAGATTTAACTCTTCAAGTCGATCGTCAGACTCTATTATTTTTAAGTTTCTGGTATTTCGATTAAAGAGCAGTTAAGAAATAAATAATCTGCGGCTACTTAAGGGCAAGAAAAATCAACCCCGGAAAGAAGAAAAATTTAAATTCCAGAAACAACACAGTCGTAAGTCATTAAATAAAACATCAGGAGTAATAACAATAGGTAAGGCCTGATTACCGCCCGGGTCCTAGGCCCCTGTCTAACATAGGGCTCCTTTTTAAAAATTGTTTCCAAAAATGATCTAAACATTATTGAACTTATTGTTATTTTAATAATTCTTTAACAATACAAAGTGACTTTACACGCGAACCTGATTACCAGTTTCGCAGCGAAGAAAGTGAGAAAGAGACAATAATAAACCTAGTCAGGGTTTAGGTTTGTCAATAATAAAGAATATGCAATAATAAACCTAGTCAGGGTTTAGGTTTGTCTATCTTGACGCCCGCAACAAAAAAACCCTGGGTTGGTTGTTTTTTAAAGAACGCTATAATATCCTGGTCAAAATGGCTCTTTTTCTTTTATCAAATATTAGGTATGTATTGATATTTCTTCACACTCCTTAACGTCCAAAGGCATCCACTCTATCTCCAACGCTTTAATTAAACCAGCAGGTTCAGTTTTCATAAAACCCTTTATTACTCCCTCTAAAATTGCTTCCTCATTGCAAGATCACAATCAATTTTACTTTAGAGTTCATTACAAATTCTAAAGTTATTAAAAACCATTATTCGCATTGTTTGAACATTAAATATTATATACATAGGAGGTAGAATCCAAAAGTTCTCGGACTGGGTCCGTAATTCCATAGATAGTTAGAGTTACAAAGCTGAAGCACATCTTCCTTCAAAATAAGACCCTCTTGCAACAACACACTTCTGCCAGCGGTTGTACAGTTCGTCGAACCACTTCTGGAACCCATTCTTTGCAAAGTTCTGCAGCGCAACCAGAGATGCATTTTTCACTTTTTCTGCGCTCGAAAATCGTTGAGACCCTGACGTCGACGTGTCAGCTCAGGGGAGAGGTGGAAGTCGCAGAGGGCGAGGTCAGGTAAGTACGGTGGATGTGGGAGGACAACAGTTCTTGTTTTGGCGAGAAACTCACGAAGAGGAGTGACCTGTGTGCTGGTGCACTGTCGTGAACTCACGAAGAGGAGTGACCTGTGTGCTGGTGACACCCACGATAGATCGCCCCACAGTTGAGGCCTCTTCTTGCGGATCGACTCACGTAGACGTCACAGTTGAGGCCTCTTCTTGCGGATCGACTCACGTAGACGTCATAGAGCTCCTTGTGAAGAGTGGGTCCTTCAGGTATGAATTCAGGATAAAGAATACCCTGGATGTCGAAGAAGACCTCTAACATGATCTTGCCTTTGCCGCGATTTCGACGGAATTTTTGCTTGCGTGGAGACGATGGCGATTTCCACGTAGCTGATGTCCGTTTAATCTGCGGGTCAAAGAGGAAGCACCATCTTTCGTCTCCCCGTTATGATTCTTCTAAGAAATTATGGGTCTTGGTCGGCGGCAGTTAGGAACGAGATCGCTCGCCATTCTCATTCATATGGCCAACTGATCTTCAGTTAACAGGTGTGAGACGAGGTGCTGAAACACTCGGTGCATCTTCAGATCAACTGTTAGTATACGTTGACACGTAGTCTCTGATATCCCAGCAGCCTCTGCTATTTCCTCGATCGTCTGTTGTCTGTTGGCGCGTACGATGGCCGCAACCTTCGAAATGTTTTCTTTCACTCGTGCGAAATGTCCCTGGCCGCCCACTTCGTGCGTCATCTTTGACCTCCTGTCTGCCTTCTCTGAAGTGTCCATGCCAATCGAAATTTTGTGACCGCGACAAGGTTTTTTTGCCATAAACTAAGCCTGAGGCCCCCTGCTAACGCCGGGTACGCCCATATGATAAAACAACTCTGATTATTGTTATTATCATTACTTTTAATTAACCGTGTACCGAACAATATGGAGCAATTGCTTACATGTGATAAGTAAATATTTCCTCTAATTTACTTATCGCATATAAGCAATTGCTCCGAATTGTTCAGTACACCGGTAATTAAAAATAATAATAATAATAATAATAATCAGATATGTTTTATCATATGGGTGTACCCGGCGTTAGCTGGGGGCCTCAGGCTCCGGCGGGGGGGGGGGGGCTCTGTCAAAGATATCTGTGTTACGCCAGTTTTTTTTTCGATTTCCCTTTTACGATTTGCTGAACATAAAAGATGAGGGAAGAGAAAGGAAAGGAAATAATAATAATAATAATAATAATAATAATCTTGCGGTTTAAAGCAAATCTAAACACAGTGCTTGGGTATTTTCGTAGGTCTACGGGGATCTCATTCCGTAAAAAAAAAAAAAAAAAGGTGCGACGCAACCAAGCTTATAGCCCCATGGGCGGTTGTGGAAAATAAGCAAACCTGCATGGGGTCAGCTGGAGATCCAGCTGACCCCATGCAGGCTTGCAAATCAGCTGGAGATCCAGCTGATTGAGGGATGGCGTCCCCACGGCTCTAAATGACCATGTAACTCTTTTTTGACTGCACCTGGCGCTCTTTGGCCAACCCTGGCTCTTGCGCCATTAATCCCAATAAAACAAACAAACAAAATGAGCAAAAACGGTAAGTTTAAAGCCATTATTGGATCTTACATTATTCTCCTCCCTCAAACCATCGTGGCTTTAGTCAGCGTCACTGAATTAACAATACCACCGATGTGCCACATACTTGAAGATATTCAGATATTGTTGAGAACAGTTTTTTACAATATATTTTTAGAAATTTACTTATTTCTTCATTTATTAGATTCATTTACAATAAATACTTATATTGATTCTTTTATTGTGGATCTACTGAAAATCAGAAAAATGCAAAAATATGAATTTCACTTGACTTTGATACAAACCACGGGCTTCTACTTAACCCCCACTGTTTCAAGGCCCGGGATTAAGGTCGCATAATCATATTCTCTTTTCCCGTCTTATTTATGTATACGAGGACTTTTTTACTTTAACGTATATATCAATTACATATCGAAATGTAGTGCTAAAATACACTGCAAGAAATGTTTATTATAATTTCTTGACATGAAAAGATATTTCCAGCAACAATTTTAGGCTTTAGATGATAAAATGAAATCACAAGGCTGGTTGCGCCATGGGGAAGGGGGGGGTGTAATGCCACGAAGCGCCGGGTTGCTCAAAAGTTCTTAAAACATCCCTGATAATAATAAACAAATACTTTAAGCTCAAAATAGTATAACTATACTAATGATCCGAATTTCTTGGCGTAGAATAGAAATAAAAGTTTCCAAGCTTTCGCACATGAACCAGATGGCTTTTTTAAGGAAGGTGTAGACAGCTAACTAGCTTGGAAAGTTTTATTTCTATTCCACGCCAAGAAATTCGGAAAACAGCTAACAGTTAGCTGTCTACCTTGCTTGAAAAAGCCACCAGGTTGATGTGCGAAAGCTTGGAAAGTTTTATTTTTATTCTACGCCAAGAAATTCGTATCATTAGTATAGTTATACTATTTTGAGCATAACTGGGGTACAATTCCTACTTATTAATTACCTTAACCCCATCCCTGTGGCAAGAGCCGCGGATGGCTTAGTGGTTAGCGGGTCAGACTGTCAATGGAGAGGTCCCCAGGTTCAATCCTGGGCTGATCTTCCAGAGATGGTGTGATTTGCTAACAATCTTTGAATTTCCGCCGTGCATCGGACGAGTACGTTAAATGACGGCCCCCAGGTTACGTTGGGTATCCATTCCTACTCCCCCTGACTTTCCCTCACCCCTCCATGAGCAACATCGTACTTGTACGGTGGCGCCATCTACTGTGCTCTCTCACTTATAAACTGTTCTGCCAGAGTAGCTAGACTTGCTCTCACTCCTTCCGTTTCTGTGCCCTGCCCAAAAGGCGGACCAGCTGTAAGTGGTTTGGACCTAACTTCTCTGTGGACGGAAGTCCTACATGAAAATGCCTGGCTGTCTCTCACAAGGATTTCGAAGGCTTGTTATCCCTGTTCGTCCGAGTTCCGGACGAGGCATGGCTGTCCCACAGCACCGGCTATCTCCAGTCCCACGAACAAGTGGCCCCAAATTAGGGACGGGCGATAACCTCCAGAGCCGCTCATGATGGTCGTTACGCCCCCCCCCCCCCCCGGAAATATGGTATTTCTGTTTAAGGTTAGGAGAATCTAAAATGCTTTTGACACCATATATGTCACAAGTTGTTTTATGCCTGGGCTATTGTGTCTACGCCAGAATAGTTCAAGCAAATTAACTTTGAAACTGCTTGATGTTGCATAGAAAAGAGAAGCTTGCCAAATTAACAACATGGCACGACCAACTCTCTTTATCCCCTTCCGTGGAAGTGGAGTAATCTGTATTAATTGGTACTACCATGGAAATTGCTTCATGAGTTATAAGTACTGTCTCAGATCCTAGATTTTTCTGTAGTGCCAGACAATTTGAAATTTTACCGGTATCGCATAGCATCGAATTCCACGATGCGATTATACGGAGTTACGATAGAATTTGAGATCTGCATTGAATATTTTTGCGATTCAACTTCTATATAGCTACGCAAAAGAAGTTGGAATTTTTTTTTAATACCGAATCTTTTTTAGAGCACACTTTTGACTCCTGATTAAAGCCAGAGTACACATTACTGAATTCGATGTTTCTGTTGTGGATGGCAGGTTGCAAATAAAAATAAAGTGCCAGCTTCGTCATTTCTCAAAGAAAATTAACCACATGAGTTTCGGACATTGCCTATGGCAAAAGTTCTTTCATCTGAGGCAACTAAAACAGAGGTAGACTTAACAGTGATTTTCTAGTCACAGCGACAGTTTCGCGGAAATAACAGCGACTTTAAACGGTGACAAAATTGCCGTTTACGGCAGCGGCGACGCAGTTGTAAAGAAGCCGAAACTGCGAGTCACCGTCTCACTTGTAAGAGAGACAAACTCACCGTTACGAAAGAGGAACACAGCTGAGAAAATTTGAGCAGAAGCTGAGTGAAATAAAATGAAATGGTATTGTTTTCCAATTCGGTAAAACTGTACTCCAACTCCAAGCCACCGTAAGAGAGTACTGTTGTTAACTATCAACAGTACTCTCTGAGAGTACTGTTGTGCCTTATCACGACTTCTCCGTGGAAGGCACAACAGTATCAATCCGCGTTACCGTGCAATCCTGCTGTTTCCTCCTGTCTGTCAAGCAAGCAATTACTCTCGCAATGAACTCCCCCACACACACACGAGCAGTAGGGATTGTGAAGGGGGTGGGGTGGGGGTGGAGTCCGAATTTCTTCCCCTACTACGTATTTAGGTAACCTTCCCCTCGAGTTTCCCTGATTGTCAATTTATTGTCTCTGTGTTGTGAATGTTGGCAGAGGCTTTCCACCCCTTCCCGCTCTCTCCAAGTGATTTCCAGCTGAACAGAAGCAGCCGAAAGTGCGGGGATCTTCATTGAATAACTTCTCATATCAAATTCACTTCTAAAAGCGCTCTGACTTTTGGAAAATTTGTTTTAGGTAGCAATTTTGTCCGATAAACTGCTGAGCAAACTAAAATGGATTCTGAGCAATATTACTGCTGCTTTTCGCTCTAAACGCTAGGAACTATTTTTAGAAAATGCTACGCAAAATCAAGACATTGCTATTAAAAAAATGCACAGCAGATTTTGCTATACAATTTTTGTTTTGAACGAATTTTACCCTGGTGCTAGACGGTCACCTAGAACTCATTCTGCGTCAGGTTCTTTAAGCACGGGATTAATTTCCTAGCTAACACAATCATCCCTGATACACTGGAACATGATTTCATGTTACAACCTTCAAAGGGAAAGTAAACTCGTTTCAAACAGCTCCACGTTTTACAATACAAGCAAAAAGATCACAATTGCTCTTGCCAACGCAATCATTAAACGTTTTATCTTACCTGATCAATTCACGATAGAAAAAGAAGAAAAGAAGGAAGAAACAAATATTTTCCTAGTGTCTCGTAGATAGGAGTGAAAGTAGCGCCATAAGGATGAACATAGAATTCGTGTCTCACCGAAAGATGCAACTCAGGACCAGCAGAGCCACAGGGTACCAGACAGCTTGACCACCCAAATTTTGTACCAGTTAATCCTGTGATGGCTATATTCAAACTAATCGGAAACTTGGTCGTTGTGTAGTAGTTAGCATACTGATGCGCTACCCGGAAGACGCAGGGTTCGATTCCCGCTCCAGAACGAAGAAATTTTCAAGTTTTCGGATATTATTTGATTTAACATCCATGTCATATTTACACCAAGAAACGGATTCACATCTTCCAAATTTGTATTTGTTACAGTTGTGTAAGGCATTGAATGGAGGTTGAAGCTAAGAGGATATATACCTCAAAAACATAAAAAAGGTACTTTGTTTATTCATTTAGTTCTTAAGTATAACTCAAAGAGCTATTAGCGAGCTTTTTTATTCTTCCCGCCCGGGATCGTTCTTGTTGCGTAGTTGCAACACTTCGTGCATGAAAGATAAATCACAAAAAATGCACTTCTGGTAGTAAGTCCGCTGTTTATTAACAACTAATGCTGATAACGCTTGTTGTCCTGGAATTGGTCTTAGTTATGCAATTATTTATTGTTACTTTTCTTTCTACTTTCAGCAGAACGTTCCATCTAATTTCTTGTCCGTTTCATTTCCTATTCACTTACGCTTCCCATCTCGGGAATTTCCGGCCCTACTTTCCTGCTTCCTCGCTCGTCTCTTAACCTTTCTCTCCCGGCTTCTCGGTCCGATTTCTTCTTATCGTTATTTTGCCGCCGCCCCCACCTTTCCTTGCTTTGCTTTGAAAAAAATAAAATAAAAAAATAAGCATAGTGACGCCTCGAAAGCAAGAAACCAATTATGCAGTCTAGGTTCGGTTTCCTTCATCGTGTAACTGATCGTTGCTTAGCATGGTTTAAAATGAACGAAATAAAACGATCAGTGATAAAGCCCCGCTAGCATACAATAGCCGATTGCTCTGGGAAACGCTGTTTGAACTCTTACTAATGATTATTGCCTCACTGATAAGCCCTTGAAGGCGTTGTCGAGAAAATGCCCTTACTGACTGCTAGATTGCAACAAAGAAATTCACTGTCTCATATTATACAGCTAATAAATTCCAATTCGCCGAAACACAGATTTAAGCAGGACCGGATTAAGCGGGTTTAACGGGGATATAGCCCAGGGGCCCGCCATTACCAAGGGCCCAGGAGGTATGCCGCTACACCACATGGAACCTTTACCCGTAGTGAATTACAGCTTATATATTTATAGAGAGACAGAAGTTTATAAAATAGTTTTAGTTTTATCTCGTATAATTTCCACTCGATCACAAACAGGGGCTACACTGAGAAAAAAGTTTTGTTAATTCAACATAAAAACTTTTTCGATATACAGTCAACAAAAAATTTTGTTGAAAATTATTGTTGATTTAACAAAATGTACTGTTATCACGACAAAACGTTTTGCTCATTTAACAAAATGATTAGGTCGATTTTTTAGATTTTGTTTGATCCAACAAAACATATTGTTATCATGACTAAATGTTTTGTTGCTGCAACAAAACATATTGTTATAGCAACAAAACTTATTGCGTCACGATAACAATATGTTTTGTTGCAGCAACAAAACATTTTGTCATGATAAAAATATGTTTTGTTGGATCAAACAAATTCTCAAAAATCGACCTAATCCTTTTGTTAAATGAACAAAACGTTTTGTCGTGATAACAATAAATTTTGTTAAATCAACAATAATTTTCGACAAAATAATTTTGCAAATTCAAAAAAAAAAAAATGTGTTGACTGTAATCGACAAAAAATTTTGTTGATTTAACAAAATGTTTTGAAGTTAACAAAACGTTTTTCTCAGTGTGGAAAACGAAAAAATTTCAAGGCAGTTGCTCATTAAGGGTAAAGGGTCCATGTCGTTGTGTACAGCGGGGTCGGTGAGAGAGTTTAGCTTCAGTTTTTTTCACTACCGTTCATCTACACCTTCCTACTTGCACTTGGAACCGTTAATGGTCAAAGTCCACTATGGCTTCACATTGCATAAAAGAAAAGATACACCAAAAAATGTACATAATGATGAACAAACAAAGACATCGCTCTTTCCACGTTTATCAACACAAAGCAACCGAAAAATTGCTATCCGGCCACTGCTGGGATCGTACCCCAGGTCTCTCGATATCTAGCCCAGTGCGTTCGCCTTACGCTACAATGGCCAACAACCAACGGCGCTATGTGCGTATATCTGTCAGCTTCTGACATCACATATCCGTAGGCTCTTGAGCCGTTAATGCCCACCAGATGGAGACGTCTCAGTTGCTGATCCCATCTTACGGAAATGTGATGTCAGAAGCTGACAGATAAACGCACATAGCGACGTTGATTGTTGGTCATCGTAACATAAGGCGAACGCATGCACTCGGCTAGATATCGAGAGATCTGGGGTACGATCCCAGCAGGGGCCGGATAACAATTTTTCGGTTGCTATGTGTTGATAAACGTGGAAAGAACGATGTTTTTGTTTATTCACTGACGGTAGTTAAGAGGATTTTCAATATAATGATGAATCACCAAAAATCCAAGTTAAAATCTTGGAATCTTAAGCTTTTAACTCTTGATCTTGTGAGAACAGTGGAAAATTCAATGACTTGATATAATATTTGTTCAGGAAATTCATGAGTTTGAAGAATGCAGTACGTATTAATTATCATAGGAATATTGCTACAGTTTCGTGTTTTAACGGACTTTATATTGATACTCTGTCATAAGTTCTTTGGAGGAACCTCAGATATTTTAGTTTTGGGGGCCCCGTTCAGATGTCTCAGCCTAGAGGTCCACTAAGGCCTTAATCAGGCCCTGGCTTTAAGCACGTATACTCTGAGTAAATTCATTCAGAAGATACACCAACATGTCCTTGTCCTTTCGAGTTAAATAATTTTGGAGACAGAATGCTTTAAAATAGGAGAAAGACACAGCACTTTTCAAAAAGTTCATAATCAAATTAACTGATCCAAAAATGCCGCTTTCTTTCAAGCTACGTGTTTTGCAATTCAAATAATAATAATAATAATAATAATAATAATAATGATGATGATGTTCAAGGGGACACACTCAAAAAAGAAAAGACTGAGAAGTTAGACTTCTTTAACTGAATTTAACTTCCGAAATAAAACACAGAAACCCGTGAATTTCATTTACGTCCTATTCAACTGATACTTGATCGGTCTAGTCTAGAAGCTGTTATAGGAGTACAGAAATGACTACGAGAGAAACATAAAACCTGGAATCTAGGGCATAGCATGACTTTACGAAACACTACTATCTCGCAGAATTTCATCTGAAATTCTGAATTTCACATTGAAATTCTGCGAACAAATTAAAAAGCTTAGGATTAGATAAGAAGTTAGAGCATACGAAACTAGGACTACGCCTAACAACTTTTAGATAGCTCAGAATCAGTACGGAACAAAAGTGATAAAAAAACAAAACAAATTATCATCAATTTCATTACACCTGGCCCATCTCCCTTTTCCTGTGAAAAAAATCTTGAGTTGTAACCCTCGTTGTTTTTGAAATAGTGATCAAACATTTAAAACAGACAAACAAACAAAAAAAAAAAAAAAACAAAAAAACCCGTCGTTTTTGCTACAAAGTATGCTTTGTCTTTGCTGCGAAGTAATGAGGTTTACGATGTTACATGCTGATCACAATTCTCATGGAAGAATTTTTCATTTCGAGAGGCTAACATTACCAAGGGCTTCAACTCAACGAATATGTCACATTGTCTTGCCCTACGCCATAACAACCGCAAAATTTTATTTAATCGATACGGATGCAATTACAAAAGCAAAATAATTTCGTAAGAACGAATGAAATACGGGATGTTACAATACAAATTCTGAAGTTGTGAATACGTTTATTGGTGTAAATATGTCATGAATGGTAAGTCAGACAATATCCGAAAACTTAAAAATTTCGTCGTCCTGGAGCGGGAATCGAATCCGCGTCTCCTAGACCGCCCGAGTATGCTAACCACTACACCACCCAGAACGACCAAGTCTCAACGAACAACCAAGTCTCAACAAGTTCCCGATTAATTTGAATATAACCATCACAGGATTTGCTAGTCGAAGCAACAGGCATATATATATACACTGAAGAGCAATTGAATTAGAGACAGCTGGCATTATGCAAATGTGGCGCTGTGGGCGGCCCTGTTAACGGAAACGACATGACATATGCAGCGATCCGACAATAAAAGGAGTGATGCGACCGGAATCAGTAAGAGTTGGACGCAGTATGTGTAAGACGAAGGATCTAAGCGTATTTAATTGTGGACAAATTGTCGGCGACCGACAAATGGGTCACTCCTATCTCGGAAGTCGTGCAGGCATTGGAATTTTCACAAGCCACTGTGTCACGGGTGCACCGTGAGTACATCGAATCCAACTGCCGTGGACAACAGCGTGTGGATGAGCGGGGTCATCGTCGGCTAGCTCGCATTGTAACAGCGGATAGACGGGCCACAGTGCAAGAAATCACTCGGCAATTTAACGCTGGTGCTCAAAAACGTGTAAGCAGCCACACCATCCAGAACCATCTCCTCGCTATGGGGTACAGAAGCCATCGTCCCAACGAGGGTACCGCTGCTGACCGCACATCACAGGGTTCAAAGATCAGCATGGGCGCGGGAACATCGTCACTGGACCCTAGACATGTGGAAAAATGTTGCCTGGACTGATAGAGTCGAGATTCACGTTGCTATCCGTTTTATACCCCTAAAAGAGGTTAACCCCTAAACACACTTTCGCTCTCATCCGAACGCGATTCCCACAGCTCGTTACACATCACTGGAATCGGAGTACATTAGCTACAATCAAACGAAAGCTCTCTCTCTCTCTCTCTCTCTCTCTCTCTCTCTCTCGCAGGATACGAGTACGGCGCAAACCACATGAAGCGATGGATCCTTCTTGCCAGCAGGGTATTCTTCAAGCTGGTGGGGGTGGCATTCTCGTCTGGGGACTCTTTACGAGGACTGAAATGGGACCCCTGGTACTTGTGACATCGTCCCTCATAGGTCAACGTTACCGGGATATCCTGGAAGACCCTTTGCTCTCGTTTGTGCGTCTTCAACATTCCCACTGGGTACCATATCCTGCAACAAGACAATGCACCGTGCCATCGCTCTCGAATTGTATCCGAATGGTTGGATAAACACTCCACCGACGTGACCTCGCTTCCTTGGCCAGCTAGGTTACCTGACCTCAATCCCATCGAGCACATCTGGGATGCCATCGAGAGAGATGTTCGAGGTTCTGACCCCCTCCATCAAATCTTCGTGAACTGTGTGTCGGAGCTTGTTCAGGGGTCCTGGGTCCGTATGGCTTCCTAACGCTGCGGTGTCTTGTCGAGTCCATACCGAGACGAATCACCGCCGTCATCAGGGCGAAATGTGGTGCTACATGTTACTAGACAGGTATCTCTAATTCAATTGCTCTTTAGTGTATATATACACATCATCATCATCATCATCATCATTGTCAACCATTATCAATCCACTGCAGGACGAAGGTCTCCCCAAGAGTCTTCCACAACGGTCTGTCTTGTGCCAGTCGCCTCCATGTTACTCCCGCATACTTATACAATATACAATTTTCCGCATACAATTTCATCCACCCATCTCCCATATGGTCTTCTTCTGGGTCTTTTCCTGTCTCTTGGAATCCAGTTTAAAATTTCAGCTGTCCATCGATGGTCTGTCCTTCTGGCAACATGTCCAGCCCATTGCCATTTCAAGGACTTTACTCTGATGATGATGTCTTCCACTCTTGTCATTTTTCTGATCCACGGGTTCCTCTTCTTATCTCTCCTGGTTACACCAAGCATGCATCTCTCCATGCCACTTTGTGTTGTCTGCAGTCTTTGTATGTCTCTTTTAGTTAAGGTCCACGCCTCTGTAACATACGTAAGCACTGGAAGGATGCATTGACCAAACACTCTTCTTTTAAGACATAATGAAATATTGCTCTTGAAAATTATACAGTTTCTTCCAAAAGCTCTCTCTCTCTCTCTCTCTCTCTCTCTCTCTATATATATATATATATATATATATATATATATATGAATGCCGGTTGCTTTCGACTATATTTAAAAATTTTAAAGTTTTCGGATATTATGTGACTTACCATTCATGTTGTCATATTTACATTAATAAACGGATTCACAACTTCAAAATTTGTATTGAATTTTTTGAATTTTGTAAGTTTTACGCATTTGCCACTAAGTTCTTCATAGCTGAAGGGGAGATTGATGTGTCCACGTGGAGTGCTCAAATACATCAATGAAAAGCGGGTCACTTCTACCACTGTGGCCAGGTGTCTGAAAGCTGTACACTAGTTGCGTTTGGGTTGGGAAGTAGAAGGTGAAAGCTTTTGATTATCCCATCACTCTTTCAAATGACTTTTCGAATACTTATTGAAGACGGCTGTCTTATGAAAACGACTCTGTATGTAATATTTGTTCCATCTCTGTCCTCCGTGGAATAAAACGAAAAGCTGATGAATGATTTCAATTGATGAGAACCATCACAATTTGTTTTTCGTGTTTTCTTCATAAGCATGGGCCACCGTTAATCTCCAAAAGTTAGGATGAAAGGCATTCGATTGATAAAATGAAACTGGCAAGCAAGCAGTCTACAAACCGCACTTCTGCAATAAGATGATATCCTCCACAATTATATACATTAAAAAATAATTAAAATAGAAAAAGAAAATCTAGGTCATTTTCTTTTTGTTACATGGCAAGATCTTGAGCTATTCAGTGAAATGAAATGAGTCACAAAACAATTCATATTTGCCTATTTTGTTATTTACTATTGTTTGGATAAGCTGGAGCTCCCGATGGTATGAAACGGATAGCATCTATGATCGGCACACCAATCCAGTTCTCAGTAAATCACTTCCAATGGGTGTGTGAGTATGTGTGTGTGTACATACGACGGGTGGGTGGACGTGGGGAGGTCGAAAGTGGTTTTTGGGGTTGAGGTTCCGACCCTGGTATCACGGGCACGCAGAGGAGTGTGGGTACGTATATCTGTGTGTAGCGTTGAGCGATCGACCTATCTGTTGCATCTATGTCGGCCAGTCGTAATCATGCGAAAGGGAGGCTGAGCTGGAGGGGATGAAGTGAGGGTGGATGGGGGTGAATCGAACGAAGCCTCAATTCTTGATCTACTCACAATACAACAATGCTCGGTTTATCAGAGCAGAAAAAGTGAAAGTGAGAACGACTGGATGTAGATATCTGAGCGTTTGAAGAGGTTAACCCCTAAACACACTTTCGCTCTCATCCGAACGCGATTCCCACAGCTCGTTACACATCACTGGAATCGGAGTACATTAGCTACAATCAAACGAAAGCTCTCTCTCTCTCTCTCTCTCTCTTCCTCCTACTATCACCTAGCTGCTGTCGCTCGTCATGCCCTATAACGGCATCGTTTTTTTCTTTTTCTTTCTTTTTAAATGAAGATCCCAAATTCAAAAAAAAAAAAAAAAAGGTGCTTTACGGGGGTGTACGTTCACCGTTTGCTACTGAAAATCGCGTAAGCCAGTGCAGCTTTGTTGAGAGAGAAGTTCATTGCGCTGGCCATTTCTTGTACGGGTCACCATCCTCATCCAAGGGCCATGAGCGTTATCTAAATTCTGTTAACGCATTACGAATAAAAGCAATCATGAGTATAATTGTTATCAGCCTTTCACTTCCCTACAGAGAGGACGGTGTGAAGTTTGTTTTGCTCATCCAATTCCGCCCTCCCTCCCGGGAACTCACTGACGCTTTAAGAACCCCTGAGACCCCGGGCGCATCGTTGAACGAGGTCCTCCCAACCCCCTCTCCATACCGCGCGCATGCACGTATATTATTATTTAATTCTATCATTTAAAATCTAAAAAGTATGGTCAAGAATACCTTTGCCTTTTCATCTCAAGAAAATATGATAAAAATTTCTTGCAGTGTATTCTAAGCACTACTTTTTCAACACAGCTGAAACTGAGATGAGACGCAAACATCGAGATTGTTTCTCCGGCTGCCCCGTGTAAACCAATTCTGTACAAAAGGGGAATTTATGCCTTCTGGAATCAATGGGTGTGAGTAGATAATATAGATTGGTCATGAGTAAAAAGGTTCGGCTTCATAAATAAAAGCAATGACAAAATGGCAGCGATGTACTGCTATTCAGCAAGGAAGTATTACAATAAGAGAGAGAGAGAGAGAGAGAGAGAGTGAGAGAGAGAGAGAGAGAGAGAGAGGGAGAGAGAGAGGGAGTGAGAGGGAGGGGGGAGAGAGAGAGAGAGAGAGAGAGTGAGAGGGAGAGAGGGGGAGAGAGAGTGAGAGGGAGAGGGAGGGAGAGAGAGAGAGTGAGAGGGAGAGAGGGAGGGAGGGAGAGAGAGAGAGAGAGAGAGAGAGAGAGAGAGAGAGAGAGAGAGAGAGAGAGAGAGAGAGAGAGAGAGAGAGAGAGAGACAGACAGACAGACCCACCATCTACAAAACATCCTCCTTCACAACCTACAACCACCATCTTTCACAGCCTACAACCAGCTCTTCCTCCCCCTACCTTCCCTATTTACTTTGCCTGCTTGAAGACAGAGTGAGAGATCCCGCCTCAGTCTAAATTTACTGCACTAAACGTCTTTGAACAATTTTCAGAAGCGGTGTCACAGCAAGAGTCCCTTCTGGAGAAACAAAATAAAGCAGGACGGACACCGATGCAAATTCTTAACAGTCAGTCTCAATCGTCTACCGACACCCCATCCCTTTGTGAACAAAGGGAACAGACTGGCTCCATGATTCCGCAAATTTTAACAGGGAAAATAGAAAACACGCTCTTTGCAGTGTGAGTCGGAGTCCGAAAAAAGACGTAACACAGATATCGTGGGCGACACAGTTAAAACGGTGTTTGATGGAGCCCCCTCCCCCGAGCCTGAGGCCCTCGGTGAACGCCGAGTACGTCCATGAGATAAAACGTCTCTGCTCCCACTAAAAAAACACTCCCTCTAACCAAGCAGATCTGTTTTGGGGAGTTTTGAAATGAGGCCACTAGTATTTGCCAGTCTACTAGATTTCTGTGTGGGGTATCTAAACTGTCAAATTTTCTTTTCCCCACACAATGCAGAAGTTTCATGGTGTCTACGGGTTTAAGTGTCCTTACACCCTGGGGAAACAAAGCATTATTACTTATTTTTGCTTGGATGGTACAGCAACAATCAGATGCGGTCTCGAAAACACAATCCAGTGTTTTCCGTCGGCAGCGGTGTTTCCAATAAATCCACAAAAAATTACGTGAGCCGTCGCGCCGCGGTGGCGCAGTGGTATAAGCGCTGACTTCTGACCGTTCTTCCGTGTGGGTACACGGTCGAATCGCGGATGAGGTACGGAACCGGCTCACTCCCTTCCCTGGAACCGGTAGTGGCCCTAAATTAGGGACTCGCGAACGCTTACAGCCCACCGAGCGCACGGTACATGTTAAATCCCCAAACAAAAGCAAAATAAAAAAATAAAAAGGAAGCGGAAGAATAGGCATCGTTTTCTAGTACAATGTCCCAAATTGTTATCACTCCCCATTTTTTATTCTCAACAAGTACTGACTTTTCTGTTTCCTGATAGAATGATAAAATCTAACCCGACAGTGACTGGCAGCTGTGGGTCACGTGATGTTTGACGTCTTAAGCATGATTTGCAAAAATCTTGATTGCTCACATCAAACCTTGTTACAATGGCACCGATAAGATGCATTTCATATCTCTCATTTATTGTAGATACACATAAAATTCACATATTTCCTCTTCAGTGGTAATACATTTTTGCTTTTATTTTAATTGAAAATTATCGCCACACCTGTATGGAAATCAAATTCGCAAAAATCATCATAAATTCATCGTATTATACAACATCAAATGTTGTTATAAAATATATGATACGCGTAGAAATATATAAATGATAAACTAGAACATTAACCCAACTTCCTTTCGAGGTACGGGACTACTATGGTACTACAATTACGCATACAGAAAAGCAGCAACCACACGACTATTAGTTTCAATGTAGAACTGTAGTTCTACATTGAAATATTCAGTTTATGCCTTCAATAAAAGTTATCTCGAACGTAATGTTATTCATTCTCACGCAAGCTCTCTGTCCAGTTTATAAGGACTAACCTCATGAAAATCAGTTGAAGTGGTGCACACTCACTTTAGGTGCATTATTTAAAAAAAAAAAAAAAAAAAAACAATTGCGCGAGAAAGAATGCAGTGAAGACGGTTTCAACATAAACTAATCAAAGCGCAAAACTCGCATGTATTTATTAAATCCTAATAATGAAACTCAAGCTCTTGTGACCATTGAGGACAAGAATTTTTTACCCGATTTTAGCTGAAACATAAACCTATCATAAATTCCTCCCCTCCTCCATTTTCATAGAATTTGTCAAAATTCTCATAGTTCGCTCATGCGATGAATATCTGATTATAATTACCTCAGACTCTACACCATTTATAAACTAAAACACTTCCTTTAATTGCGTAAAACTAATACACAATTTAGGCCGAGCTTTCGCGCTCCACCGGGAGGCTTCGTCTGGGTTACGCTATCAAAGCCTTCTTAAAAATAGCAACTTACAATGCTGTTACAATTCAAAAAATTTTGATATCATCAAACAGTTCCATTTCACGTTGAGGTCCGTGTTTAAATATGCTCACGCGTGGAGTCCGCGTTTTAAACGATGCACATGCGGCATGAAGGGGGATTACCTGATGTTTCTTTGATGCTTGTTCAGGAGATTCCTCCAGGCATCTAATAGCTCAAAAGACAAGCTTTCGTTGTATGAGTGGGGGTGGGCCATGATCCCGAGACTTTCACGCTTGGCTGTGCCAATGTAGCTTGTATAGAGTGCTATTCTTTTCATCACGGTCCAAAGTGGGGTTGCTCCTATTTGGGTGACTTTCCTGCATAAAGCGGTTGTTGGTTTCCCGTCTTTAACGTCTCTTTTATGTTCCTTGTTCCTTACCAGGAGTGATCTTTTAGTTAACCCAACGTATGATTTCGCGCTGCCGTCTGGATATTTTAGGGGTAGGCCTATGTCATAAACTCCCGCTGAGCATTCTTTATTTACTGGCGGTTTGATTGCAGATACAGTGTTGTATATAGACGCAGGAGATTTAACAGCCACATTTACTCCACACTTTTTAACGATGTTGAAAGAGAAGTTAGGGTAATATGTAATGGACTGACAATATCTTAAACTGTTGTTTGTGGTATTAGAGATCCTAAGTTTAGGCATTTGAACCTGCGTACTATTGAATTCAGTGATTGTCTAAAAAATCCAGCTGATAGTCTCTTTACGCCACTAAAGGAAGTGTTTTAGTTTAATCTGATTAGAATTTAAACATTTTTTTTTTTTTGCGTACATTTTATCTAATTAACGTCTTTGAAGCGCAATCTAACACGCGGCTGTTATTTCAATAATTACACCTGCTGTTTTAGTCATCTCCTCTCCTTATTTCCAAAGACATAATGAGAGTGTGTTCCTAATAAAGTGACCATTCAGTGTAAAATCAAGAGAACTGTCATAATGTTATGAGCTGCAGAAAACAATTGGGAGTTGTGTTCGTTCGCATTTCACAGGGAAAACGTTGATAGCGAGAGATTAGATCGAAGATAGACCCTTAGTGCGTGAGGATGGAGTTGTAATTACGCGACAGTAGGAAGGGAGGACGAGCAAGACGGAGCATGACTTCGCCGTTCTGAAGGACGACACATGCTTAAGACAAAACAAACTCTGTAAAACATTGATAATCTCACAGTTACTAGATGGGGGAGGTACACAGCAATTCAAATACATTCTTCAGTGCAGTAATTCCTTCCCTATTTCTCGGCCATTTCCAAAGCATAATTATAAACCGCTTACCCCTTTTCAAGAGTCAAGCACGTGGGATACCTCTTCCTATGTACATTAATGTGCATTGTTTAACAGAGAACAAAGAATAAACAAAATCCCAAATTTATGTCTTTCAGAAGTAACACTATATTTAGTGATCCGATTTATTGACGT
This sequence comes from Macrothele yani, assembly GCA_039090855.1. Taxonomy (NCBI): domain Eukaryota; kingdom Metazoa; phylum Arthropoda; class Arachnida; order Araneae; family Macrothelidae; genus Macrothele; species Macrothele yani. Next base: position 74,534,210 of record CM077028.1, on the reverse strand, counting down.
AGAAAATAGACACATAAGCGTTCCAAGCTTTCGCACATCAACCAGATGGCTTTTTTAAGGAAGTTAGACAGAAACTGCAAACTGAATAACAGAACGTTTTAACAATTTGAACGCGGGAACTTGACTTGACAATAAATATATACGACGTTATATTCGTTTAAAGATACGAGGCATCACGTTGGTTGCACGCGAGGTATCCTGGTAAAGAGAAGGCGTTACTTGAAGAACTGGTTCCAAATTCGTGGTAACACGAGTGAGAAGCTGTCATTGCAAGTGTCGCTGTTGGTAATGATCTCGTAGGTTTCCCGAATGGCTGTACATTTAGGGGTAGAGTAGGTAGCTAATTTCTTTATATCATCCCACATTTTCCCTATATAATTGGTGTACTGTTCCTCGTTATCAGCTCGTTATCAATTTAGAGAACAAAGATTTCATAACTAGAACCGACTGAAGCGTTGTCGGCGCATTTCTTTTTTAAAGATCAATGCAGAACTGATATTGTGCATATACGTTATCAAAACCGATGTTGTGAAGATTAGCTACCAGTTAATTGTACGAAAATATTTCATCCTATTCTTCCAGATTATTCATAAGTAATAAACATGCTAAAACGCTAACTTCAAGCACAGTTTCAAGGAAAATAGTTCATTTAAAAACGACTGGCATGCGGAGCGACGGCCTAAAACTTGTACAGCTAGAAGGAAGAGAAGAAGTGCATGATGGTCTCGGTAGATGAATTATTCTAACCTAGTCACGAACAAAATCCCAAATTTATGTCTTTCAGAAGATCCCGTGGAAAAAAAAAAAGGAAAAAAAAAAAAAAGAAGGGGGGGGACTGTCCAATTATTCCTGATCAGCGAACATATTTCTTCCTATTCAGCAAGCTTAAAAGATGGTGCTCTTGACAATAGCTTCAAATGAAAAAAAAATTGCAACAAATAAACAACTCAAGGCATTCAACAACGCATTAGAATTAAAAAAAAAGCGCAAGAACGTGTGAGGTGAATGAGAAAAAATATCAGATGGTTTCATCAATACGTTTCAGGGCATATTTCCTCCCATCACGATTATAGCGTAAATTCTCGAACAAGAAAGTCATATATCACAGAGAGGGACGAATGTGCTCGTTCCCGGTCACATACACTCTGAGACACATCGAAAATTCCGAACAATCCCTCGAATTTAGATCGCCCATTGTGATTAATTGTGTCGTCAAGAAAAAGATATCACAGCCAGATGAGCGACAGCAACCGCAGAAGCAAACGAGTCCCTGGTTCCGACATGAGGTTGCATTCCCGCCCCCTCTCGCTCACAGACATCCTGCGACGTCCGCAATCGTAACTCTGTCAGGAATCAGGTAAACATACCTGTAAATTAGAGACCGATATCTTTGCTATCATGACAGCTTTGACCCCGGCTGTTCAAGATTTACGGCACGCCTTCGCGACAATTGCCCAAATATAGTGACACTATGGCGTCGACCTCGCAGGCTTCGGGATGCGACCTTTGAAGCACTATTTTTTTCTTTTTCTTTTTTCACTCCAGTTATCCCCCTTTATACACCGTAGCAACGAGTTCGCCTGCCCCCTTCCCCCCTCCATTCCGATCTTTGCCGGTTATCTACAGTTTCAAATCGGGACGTATTACGCATTTCGATGGCGAAGAGACGGAGATCACACCAGAAACTTAGCCGATAAAGAGCGACTTGTTCACGGCAGGAAGTTCGATGAAATTGTCGGCTGGCATCACCGATTGCAGGCGAATCGCAAAAATCGCATTATGAATGCTCAGCAAATAAATTCCATTACACGCCTTCCAAAAAAAAAAAAAAAAAAATTCATGAAAACAACACGTACATAAAATTTGATAAAAGAATTTGTACTGCCGGAACGATATTCCCATTGTAAAAAAATAGTGGTGTGAATTCACGGAAATTCCTGATAATAACGTGCTGCAAAGTTGCTGGCAGGTCTCCGTCTTTTAACGAAATTTCAGTTTTTTCTAATTTCAGCATTTTGACAGAATTTCCGTAGTCAGTAATTCCGTTTATTTCAGAAAAGTCCGTTTCGGGTTTTGTTTTCTGCATTTATACAGAAATTTCGCAAAATCTTCGAAGGGGACTTTTTCAGCCATTTTACTACTGCTTCCCTTTGCGGGTTTCCAACCAGGACCTTTCCTACGGGAACCGCACGTGCTACCGTTGAGCTAGAAGGCCACGTAACGCATAGTCACATATAAGGTAGAACTCTAATCGGGAGATGATGAAATGTTTTTTGTTATTAATGTGGGTTAATTAGCCATTTTATTTTCCGTTGAAGCTTATTATTCTTCTGAATAGATTTGTACTAATTTTTTTTTTCGGACTTACATGTGTATAACAAATTACGGATTTTTTACGCTTTCCAACCGTAGGTCTCCAGCTTTGTCCGTCCGTCCACATGATAACTCGCGTAAAAATTGTTCCATTTCGATGAAATTTTAATATGTGGTAGGGGACTACCTGGGGAGAAACCCTATTGAAAATGAGCGAAATGAGGTCAAAGGTCAGGACATAGGAACGGGATCCATTCTATTGCCTTTATGCATCATAACTTGCGTAAAAATGGTTCGATTTCGATGAAATTTTAGTATGTGGTAGGGGACCACCTGGTGACGAAATCCATTGAAAATCGGCGAAATGGGGTCAAAGGTAAGGACATGGAAGCGGGATCCGATCCATTGTCCTTTTGCATCATAACTTGCGTAAAAATGGTTCGATTTCGATGAAATTATAGTATGTGGTAGGGGACCACCTGGTACAAACCCTATTGAAATTGGGCGAAATGAGATCAAAGGACAGGGCATAGGAGCGGGATCCATTCCATCGCCCTTATGCGTCATAACTTAGGCCTGCGTAAAAATGCTTTGATTGCGACAAAACTTTAGTATGTTGTTCCGGAGGTATACTGAACCAGTTCTGTTTAATATCATCGAAATGGTGAACAAAGGTCAGGCAACAGGAGCGGGATTTGTTCCACAGCCATTATCCTCATAACTTGAGTAATGATTTCTGGTATGTTGGGAAAGCGTATCATACTCAATGCATTACATGATCTTACTAACTTGTTCATTCTGGTTTTTCGAAGCAACAGAATGCTTTGGAACTTGAAATCTTATTAAACTGACAGTGACTTTCAATTATTTTTAAGAAAAGGTGAAATGTACTACTGCTTTTATAGTATTGTTTCATAAAATTCCTAAATATAAAATTCACTCTTGATAACTGTAGTAACTTTAGTCTTAAGGATTCACAGACTGATACATAGAGACGTCCCGGTGGCGCAGTGGTCTAAGCGATGGCCTCTGATCATTCGTCCGAAAGGGGGCCCGGGTTTGAATCCCGGTGAGGCATGGATGTTGTGTTTGTTTTACGGCACTGGCTCTCTTCCTTCCCTGGAACCAGTGACCCTAAATTAGGGACGGGCGACTGCTTATAGCCCATTGAGTTGCTCACGGTGGTCGTTAAACCTCCAACCAAAACAAAACAAAAACTGATACATAGACATCATACAGTCAGACACCTGTACAATAATTTAAGTACCAGGTTTCTTACAGTAACACAATATACAATACCCGCTTCACAAAATGGGGGAGAGGGGAAGAAATATCCTGTGCCAAAATAAACAAAATTTCATGTGATGTGCTATCCACAATATCCGATCTCGCTGCAAAACTTTAAAATCAGGTCCTCCGACAGACGATTGAAATATAACTGTTAATTAAACCTGAAGTATATTCCCGCACATCACTCCTATTACAGGAAATTTTTCGTCGTACGGATACGAAAAAAGTTAGAACACAATTTGTCCGTTAATATTCAAAACGAGTTGCTGAAAGGTTTCTAAAAATTCCGAATTTTCCGTTAACACTTCTTAAAAATGACAATTTACCGTCAATATACGAAAGAAATTGCGGAAAGGTTTCTGAAAATTCAGAATTTTCCAGGCGTACGAAAAATCCGTGAAATCCAGCCCCCCCCCCCCCCGTCCGTTTCACGGAAAAGGTTGTATTAGGATTATGTTCCGTTAATTTACGAAGTGAATCATGGAAAATGGCACGTGAATATAATATTTTTTTTAAGATTAGAAATCTATTACATAATTTTCATTACAAATATGGACAATTTTCCAACTCTTTTCAGCAAGCACTGACCCAAATGACCAACGCAACTGGCAAACTCAAATCATTCTATCGGACAATCGTATTCGAGAGAACAACAGCGGAAAATTTTCTAGACTTTTGATTAAAAAGGTAATAGCGTTTTGCGGGTTCTATATGCACACTGGGTGTTCACAAAGACACCGTCAAAAAAAAAAAAAAAAAATGGACGGCGCTTCAGTAGCGTTGACATAGTTATGTGCACGAATTATTGATGACGTCCGTTCATATTGTTCTTTTCTTTTTCCACAGTCAAAATACGCGGATTTGTTTAATGTGAATCGTATATTTACGGCGTGGCAACGTAAATTCTTTAACAAGAAACGAGAAAATTGTTTTGTCAAAACAAACAACCTCGTACATTCATTTTTTATGGAAATTCTTCGAGCTCGACTCTTAAAGGTTTAAAACAAAGTCCAAATGAATCTCAAAGCAAATTGCAAGTCTTTCATGGCTATCAGTGTGGGTCAGGACTATCCATATGGTGGACTGTGTCCAGTGAGACTTACGTGATGAAGTCGTACCCTGCCGCCCTGACAGTTCGTCCGAATGGTCCCAGTTGGGGCATGGGTGGTTCGCTTGTCTTACGGCACTGGATCTCTCCTCTCTATTGAACCGGTGGCCCTTAATTAGGGACGGGCGACTGCTTATAGCTCTCAGAGTTGCTCGTGGTGGCCGTTAAACTTCGAACAAAACGGAACAACTTCAGCTTTAACGGTCACAGAAAAATTAGGGAAGAACAGCAAGTAACCGGCTTCGAAACCACAACTTCCCATTTTGATAACGACTGGAGCACTAAATTAGGAAACAAGGTAGGAGCAGTGGGACTTAATTTCTGTACTAGCAACATATTATTAGTTAGCACTTTTCCCAAGATATTTCATGAGGCTAATATGACTAAGTAGGTAGTTTACAACAACAAAATAAAAAAGGTTCTGAATATAAGATGTTTACTGTTATCTACATCTGGATATAAAAGGAAATTAACGACTGGTTAGTGAGAAACAGAAACCTGAATGAGATTCCGCTGAGAAACATGGTTACGTACACACAAAGAGGGAAAGATGTACTTTGGAGATGTGTTTTGTCCCTCGGTAAATAGGAGAAGCAGCTTGTGAAACCAAAGTCACCTCATGCAGTTTTAGAAAGCATTGAGGATGCGGGATAAAATTAAGTTTTATTGTTCTGACAATCAGAAAGTGTTTTCAATTTTACTTCATTGTATACGAAACATGGTACAGCTACAGATAGAGATAAGATTAGTGTGGGACGTGCAGCGTGCTGCCATCTCCAAGGAGGACTCGCAGTGATCTGGTGAATATTGCGAAAGCAGTGCCAATAATATTCATAAACGTGTCCGTGTAAGAAAAGTTTGGGGCGGTGATATAACTTGAAATTCCATTGCGTGCATGTGTGAATGCACATCTACCAGAGATGTAGGGAAACTTGGAGTCCGGAGGAGTAAAAGTACAAGTTTCTGAGAGGATTTAGTTCCATTCGGCGGGCTCTTCATCCTCATTTATCAAATCTGAAGTGTCGTCACATAAATATGAAAAATAATGCAGATGGCGACATATAATTCCCCTCACCAGTACGTTGTGCTCTGCCCCAACGAAAAGTTTTGATTCGTCAGATGTTATGTAGAAATCACATATAGCCTTGCCATACTTCAGGCACCTTGAACGTGAACATCCGAGCATCATGCTCAAACAGATAAAAGCATAAACAGTCAACAAATTATTATTTGATTTTTATATGCAGTGAAACGGGGAGTCAAAGTGGACATTGTGTTCCGCATAGTGACGTATTCTCCACGGTTTGCTTTAATCTCAACTTCTTTGCCGAAATGTGGATGTGACGTATCTACCTCAGAGGTGATGCACATGTCAAAACGGCGATTTGCAGCGATAAACCTTCGTCGGTATAGTTCAAGAGGTAGAATATCCGACTCCGGAGAAGGAACATGTGGTTTTGAATCCCCACACCGGCAAATGTGGGCTGGTTCACTATATTGGCGCTTGAACGCAAAATGAATCTCCTAGACGTAAGGTTCAAGAAAAATGCGCGATGTTTCTTGCACACATCATCCGGAATTAATGAGAATTTCTTCATCTACACTTCGAAAAATGTGTTATGTTTCTTTTACACATCTTCTGGAATAGATCACAATTCCTTGTTCTACAGAGAGTTCTTTCAAGCACGGTTAGTGAGTTGACCTGAAATAACCTACGATTTTGCGCACCCACCTTTCTAAAGGGCGGGAGGGAGGGATATATGTGTCGTACCTACCTCAGAAATGACGCACATCTAAAAAACGGCAAATTGCAGCAATAAGCCTCCGCCGGTGTAGTTCAAGCGGTACAATATCTGACTCCGGAGAAAGAAGATGTGAATTCGAATCCCATCACCCGCAAATCTGCGCTTTTACGCTGTAAGGGAAGGACTTCGCTTACAGACATATACTACAAAGAAGGCGAAGAAAACGTAGGTTCCACAGCACTTCATACAAGACTGCAATAAAATAAGTCCGCCGCCCAGGTTGCCAAGTGGTCTGAGGCGCAGGCATCTGACCATTCGTCCAAAATGAATTCGAGACAGGCTTATTTGATGGGCGCTGGCTCTCTCCCTTTTCTGGAATCTGTGACACCAAATTAAAAACAGGCGACAACTTATAGCCCCAATAATTATTGTTCATAAAGGTCTTTAAACCCCGAAACAATTAACAATAGCAAACATACAAGTCCTGGAAAATAAATGGCACGTTTACCACCATTCTCTTTCTCTACGGAACATTTTAATGGTCGTATTTCCTAGGAGTTCATAAAATTCGAATTTCAGGCTGAAAGGAACATTTTAATGGTCGTATTTCCTAGGAGTTCATAAAATTCGAATTTCAAACTTTCATTTTAATTCTTAAAAATGCGATTAGTAAATCTAACAATTTTTATCCTAAATCCCATCGTTTCGTGAAACATGTGATCTGTTACATCGATTGTCTAAATAATTTACAGATCGACATGCACAACTGATGAGCATATGGATTGTACAACAGATACAACCAGGGTTTACATCATCAATGAATTTGTCGAAATCAAGCACTAAGATTCTTCTATGTTTTCAACCACCCAGCTGATACAAATTTTGATGACAATCCATTCATGATTCCATTCATGATCACGCAGCTGATATAAGTTAATTTGTAACTCTTATTTATTCTTCTCAAAGCACACACAAAACTTAGCACCAAATAAAGACTTTGAAGCGGCCAAAAATTTTTAATAACCCAAATTCCGTCTTTAATTTCCAGATCTAATTGCAGCATTGCTTAATCATAACTACGTGCTGGATTGCATTGGCCTACTCAGCATCACTACCTATATTTATCAGTTACAAGAATATTACGATTCTTTTAATTGATTTAAAACGTGAAAGGGGCGCTTCGGTCGGGAAAAATTGACTTCTATTTTCAAGGTGTACAAAACATTCTTAGATATCAGGAGGAAAAACCAAAGGCAATAGAATCGTTTAGCAGGAAATGATAAAGTAGTCAACTTTGATAAGTTTGAATATTTAAAATGGATTTCATATATGTCTCAGATTTTAATAGTTAATTATTAAAAAAAGGAATCATCTGAGTTAGTGCTTTTTTGGCTTTTGTTTGCCTCGTGTAGTGAATGTAATAATAGCTTCCTCTCGTTGTGATGGCACACTATACCATGATCTGTTAAAATTACATACGAGGAACTAACAAAACAAAAGAGTAATAAATGCAAACTATGTTAGACAAATAAATCTTGATTAACGTTCTCTCTGTCTAAAAATTAAATGCCCAGCAATATGCAACAGAAACTCCAGAGCAGAGTGTAACTAATTGAGATGGATATGTGTGGTGTTGAAACACTCTCTGGACCATACAAAATTAAAAATAGTAAAAAAAAGAGTGGTTTTTATACTAGAAACGAAGCATTTGTATTCGGTTACAGTTCACACATTCTGCAAGCATTAGACATTTGCAGCACGTTGGAATTGCGCCACGATATAATTTGGACGGCGAACTTTGACCTTGATGGTATTTGGAAACGCGGTGCTAGTGATCTTGTAGCTTTCAACTCGTCTAGAAATCACACATGATTAATAAGTAGCGAACCAGGCCAACGTTTCCTTCCTGCTTTCACATTTGATACTCCAGATGAACGGAGTTGCGAGCAGTTCGTGTCTATTCTTGGAATCACTGCAACATTTAACCCTTACTGGCATCATCATCATCAGAGGGAGATCTGCGTCTTGAAAGCTACGCTTTCCTTCCGGTATTAATCTATTTCACCTCTGAAACAACAGTTGACGTTGTACATAGCCCAAGTCTGGCCCCAACATGAAATGTCTACCTTACATTTGGGTCACTTTTCCTCAACAGACGGAACTCAGAAACAACCTCTTCGAATCATTCACTCAGCAAAAGAAATAAAGTTCTTGTGAACAATGACAGCTATACGTTAAACCGAGCCACTGTGACATCTTGCACTTGTCAAATTTGTGATACTGATGTAATTTTGAATCAGTCAGTTATTCAGTATGCAAACTTATTCCTCAAGGATCAAATACGGCTTTACACGATCAACCATATCTAAAATTAAAAAAAAAAAAAAACACTACATGTCAAACACAAATTACTTAACCGATGAGCAAACTGAAGTTCTAGTGATAGTTTATCACTTTTATCTTCTTCTACGCAAAGATCATCTTCACGTTTAGGCAACAGTGGAAGAATGACATAAGAGTAACGGCTCGTGTTGGATTCAATCAAACTGGGCAGGCAGCGGATGAGGAATCACAAACCTGCACCTTATACCAATCGCCTCCGTTTTCTACTGCCATGTAGTAAACAAAGATCTGCAAACAAATGACGATTAACTGGCAGTTCAAATTTCGTCAAGTGAAAGCTAACCGGCAGTGGACAATAAAATAAGTAGGCCAAATGGAGGTCAACTGATAGTCCTGATGACGACTGAACAGTATGTAGATGACAGTGGACGGTAGGAACACGATTTGAGCGAAATTCTATGTGCCGTTAAATAGCCGTCAACCAAACAAGTGCCACAAAAAAGAAAAAAAAACGTTATCCTATAGTTGGGTGCAGATTTAAACAAAGAAAAACGATAGAGATGACGCATCGAGTAAGAAAATGGGACAGTGAAGGATAACCGGTTGTTTTGTTTTTTTTAACAAAAGTGTAGTGGCGAAAAAAAAAAAAAAAAAAAAAAAAAGGAGGAAATGAAAATTAATTCTAAAACGAACAACCAAAGGAAGCAAGTATGATTTTGGTGTAGCTACCATCAAATTCTTATCTTACTGGAGCATCGCCACCCCGGTGGCGCAGTGGTTGATGCGCTGGCTTCTGACCATTCGTCCGAGATGGGCTTAGGTTCGAACCCCGGTGAGGCATGGATGTTGTGTTTGTCTTACGGCACTGGTTCTCTCTCTTCCATGAATCCAGTGGCCCTAAACTAGAAACCGGCGACTGCTTAAAGCCCATGGAGTTGTCCACGGTGGTCGAAAAGCCCCGTTAAACAACAATAAAATAAAACGAGAGGTCTACTTTTCAATGAAATAGTCATGAAATGGTAATCGAATGGGAAACCATAGTCATAGAAACACGTTCTATGATGATCGAACAGTCGTCACACAAAGTTGTATTGTTTTCCGAAAATGAACTCATTAAATGTTAACTGACTGTTCAGCATTGGCGATTTAGCAAAGTCCTGTCAGAAGCTTACGTTCCACCAACAGCTAAACAAATGTTCCGGAAATAGTTAAACTAAGAACTAACAGCTGTCACGCTTTCATCAGTTACAAAGTCCTGTTAGTGCTTTGTTTGTTTGGTGGTTGAAGAACCACCGTGAGCAACTCGATGGGCTATAAGCGGCCTCCCGTCCGTAATCTAGAGCCATTGGTTCCAGGGAAGAGTGAGAGCCAGCGCCGTAAGACAAATACAACAACCATGTCTCACCGGGATTCGAACCCGCACCCCGGTTTTTAATAACACGGATATTTTCAGGTAGAACTTATCTCACCGTAAGCATTTCTGATAATCGGAGAAGAGCAGCTGGTTCTAATACCAGAAGAAATTGCCAAACATGATTTAGTTACCTGCTCTTAACTACTGTCAGCAAAAATAAACTAGTAACGTGCTACCAACAGTATGAAAGTTAGAAAGCAAGTTATATCTTATCACTATAGATTAAATGTAACGGAGCAATAATTTGTGAGAGACGGGTCATGTGTCATCGGGTTAACGGGTCACGGTTTCCTCTGGGATCAAAGCTTTTTGTCTATGTTTTGACCTATTTTCACTCACGCTTATTTTTCCATTTTTCAAAAAGCTACATCTTTTTAGAGAGAAACTACAAATTTCAGCATTTGTTTTGTTTTTGTTTGCACGATACGAAACCTGATGCTCCGTCATTTTAATTGTGTCTTGCTACTAAACTAATGTCTTAATTATCTTCCTTAGTATTTAACATCGCAGCAACACTATTGCGCCTGCACATAAATGGATACGACTATGTTTCTGCATTTAGATGTATTTAATGCTAACATGGGCCAAAGTGGGTATCATTCTCTGGAACAATGAAAAATAAATTAATAGTATAGGTTAGAAAGTTAGGGAGAAGAATGTTAGGAATAACAAGAAGATATAGATTCTTGATCTCAAAGGCTTGTGATGATTATATTCTGGGTGCATAGGAAAGTCCCTTTAGCCTGGAATAACTTGCGAACGGAAAGAGGTACAGTTATGCAAGTGAGATAACGGTATAGTAAAGCGACCACGCTCGATCGAATGCAACAAATAGCAGCGCCCCTAGTGGCGAGATGCGGAAGTTAGCCATTGCAAATCGAAAACGAAAAGAGGCAGATCAAAATTTCCAACCACAAAGTTGTAGAGCATCAATCAATTAGTACAAAACGACATTTGTTTCACACGGATAAGATAAATTGTCGCCTGAATACCCTAAAATGTCGGAAATCGATGCGCGACATTTTGTGTGAACGTTTGAAGGGAACAGGCATAGGTATGAGTAAATACACACAATTTATTGCATAAATGCGTACTTATGTCAATACATTTTGATGACGTCAGACAAAACAAAAACAAAAAAGGCAAATTGGCGCACTGTGATAAAAAGTTAATGTCGAGTATGTTCGAAGAGTTCGCCGTTGCCCACGATACACATTTGTTTTCGTGAAAGTAACTCTGCATGCACATTCCTCACCATGGAAGGTGTCACACTATTGCAAACATCTGTAACACGACGACGTAGATCAAGCAGACTTGTAGGCGCTGTTGCATACACCTGATTTTTTACGTAACCCCAGAAATCCAAGCTCGCCATTCTCACACAGCGTACGTAGACCTAAACTTCTGATCAGGGTACATCCTGCGACTGGTTTTTATATCGTAGGTACGGTACAACGTCACAATCTGCATTTCCATACGGCTACATTTGCGAAATGTGAATATGCAGATTCGAATCGTCGCGCATCGATTTCGGACATTGTAGGGTATTCAGGCGACAATTTAGCTTATCCGTGTAAAACAAATGTCGTTTTGTACTAATGAATTGATGCTCTACAACTCTGAATTGGAAAGTTTGCTCTATCTTTTTTCGTTTTCGATTTGCAATGGCTAACTTCCGCATTTCGCCACTAGGGACGCTGCAATCGGTTGCATTCGATCGGGCGTAGTCACTTTACTATACCGTTACCTCACGTGCATAACTGTACCTCTCTCCGTTCGCAAGTTATTCCAGGCTAAAGGGACTTTCCTATGCACCCTGTATATTAAGATAATACAACGTAGTTTGTCACAAATATTTATATTTCCAAGTCGACCATGGTTTCGCTGGGTATTGACCTAGCTTCATCAGGACGAATGGCACGTAAATATTCAAATTGTATATGATATCATAAATGGTGTTTACAGTCACGTGTCCTAATTAGTTGCTTCCACGCGCTTGATAGAAATGGGGTGGATGCCATGTTTTTGATTGAAGGAGCACAAGACCTATATTCGTAACTGTGACCCGAAGAAGCAATTCTGGCATGGAGTCTGGCATGGAGTCTGTCGTACAGATGTTGGATGTAAGTTTGGGGTATTGAGTTCCAAGCATCCTCAACCTGGACGCGTAAATCGGAGATGGTCGTGGCTGGCCATGGAGACCGTTTAAGTCGTTGTCCCATAAAATCCCACACGTGCTCAATGGGGAACAAATCCGGTGAACGTGCAGGCCATGGAAGTTGTCTCACACCCTAAAGTGCATGTTGCGTTGCACGTGCCGTGTGTGGGCGTGCGTTATCTTGCTGGAAAACGCCACGATGGACCGACCTTACAAATGGCACAACAACGGGCTGAATGATGTTGTTGATGTAGGAGGTGCTGTTTAACGTACCCGGTACAAACACTAGTTGTGTACGGGAGTGATAGCTGATCGCACCCCACACCAGGAGACCAGGTGTAGGCCCTGTGTGTCGCTGGCGGATGCAAGAAGGGGGAGACGCTCCCCTGTGCGTCTGCGAACACGCATACGACCATCGGAGGCTCCCAAGCAGAATCTGCTTTCATCGCTGAACACGACAGATCGCCATTGCGTTCTCCAGTGCAGACGTTGGCGACACCACTGCAGCCGTTCCTGACGGTGGGCTGGAGTCAGAGGTGCACATGCCAGAGGCACACGCGCACGTAGTCCTGCATCCAGTAGATGGTTGCGGATTGTTCGCACAGTCACCTCAGGTGCAACGGCAGATCGGATTTGCGTCGCAGTGGATGTTTTGCTTGACAACGCCGCTCTTCTTATGCATCGATCGGTCCGCTCATCAGTCCGTCTGTGACTCCCGGTTCCATGTCTTCTCGCGTGGGAATGTTCCTCAGACCATCTACGCCACCATCGTACCACCACCGATACTTCCCGTCCAATTCGCTCCGCAATATGACGATACGACCACCCGGCCTCGCGGAGTCCGACTAGACGACCTCGCTCAAAGTCCGATAACTGCTGAAATCGTACACGTCTTCCATGTCCGGGCATTGCAGCTTCTTCAGGGTCTTCGCACGTGTCCGTACGCCGACGACTGATTACATTCACTTCGCCGTACTCCTTAAATACCACCGACGATAATTTGCATATTATGCCGTGCTGTGGCGTAAGCTCTCACCGGTTGGTCCCGAAATTAACATCACACCTACGTAAACTCGACCCCATTAACATATGTAAATTTCATGATCGTCCGCCAATTCCTTCTTGGTGTTATTTTTTCATTTTCCGGCAGTGTATATAAATCTATGATATTTGTAATCAAAAGCAGTCTGGCCTACACTGTTGGAAATATTGTGGTAGACTGCGCCAAAAATACATAACAGCGTAATGTTTTTGGGTATTTCATGCATCCCACACGATGGTTTAACTTTGTTCCAAAATGTAGTGCACCTGGTGTAGCACCAGTTTTGGGGGCAACATTCCACGTTCGGAGAAAACTACACTGAGGTCGTTTTGGCTCCGAGTAACAAACTGAATCGATTATTTCAGTTGCTAAACATCAGGTCTATGCACTACTATTTCATTACTTTATCACACCTTATGACATCCAACACTGCATTTTTATTTTTACCCAATATTTGGAAAAAAACCTTTTACTCGTAATTGCAGATTACTAAACATTTAAATAAATTGCACTGCATTAACATAGATTTCGAGAGTAACAATATTACTTTCAGGCTTTAAAAGCAGTGAAGCTGTACACGTTTTCATAACAAGGCACATGATGTTTATTTACGCGTTAGAAATGCATATAATTTCGTAGTTTACCCACCTGCATATCAGGAAGTACGAAAGAAAAGTCATGCGGCATATTATGACGCGAAGTTAGGTAATATGTTGGAATGCGGCTTTGTTTAGCGTCTGCGTATTAAAAATATTTCATATTTCGATTACATAATAATAATAAAACAAAAAAATTACGAGTCTGTGGGAGGGAGACTGGCAGGAATTGAAAAGAAATTCTCATCGGACCGGTAGAATCTTCTGAATCACCTAATCTTCGACGCACACAATAGCGACGATGTCTACTTTCACCGCTTAAGAGAAAAGGATTTTCAGAGCATGGCAGATAAGTTCCGGAACGTGATCGTCCTCCATGTGGAACCTGGGAGGGGATAAAAAAAAAAAAAAATTGAAGAAGACGACGAAGAGATAAAAAAAAGCTTTCTAAAACAGTGGAGGACATGGGTTTTCCGATTTTGTCTATGAAGGGCGGTGGAATTTCGCAGATAAGCCAAGGGTGAAAATACATGCGTTACGTCCACAGGTAAAATTGGGGTCGAGTGATTGAATGTTGCGCTCGGCTAACACGGCCTTTTCTCTTCCTTTCCTTTCACGACACTTTTTTTTTTTTTTTTTACTTTTCTTTCTTTATTTTTTCTTTTATCATGGAAGAGTAAGCTAAAGTCAGAGGTGAACATTTTGAGTAGGCATTAAAAGGGTGTGGTGGATAAAGAGCTGTTTCACTTCGACAAATTCCCATTGATACTTAAGCGGAAACGCTCGAAAGTGCGTTTTTGTACAGAAACCTAAGGAAAGAAAAGTATTCCAGTTCACGTTTCGGGGAATGAGACCTTTGATACAAGCGAACTGCCATTCTTTTATATCCATTTCTTTTCTTTCCTTTTTTTTTCTCTCTCTACAAAGCCACATCGTTCTTTACTCATTTCCGGTTTCTTTTCGATATGAGTAATTTGCAAATTTCAACAGAAACAATTTGATACAGTGATACTTCTTCTGACAAAATCTCTAAAATATACGTAGAAAAAAGAACAAGAAAAGAAAAGCAGTTGAAACCTGATAAAAAAAAAAAAAAAAAAGAAAAAAAATTGTAGTTTCGAACTAAATAACAATATGGTGTTCAATCATTTTGTTTTCAATCATTCGTTCTTCAGCAAAAGACTGCACTCGACATACTCTCAGTCCTAACTGTTCTAATTAACAGACGCGTTGAGGTTATTAACAATACAATGATGTTAGCGCTTTATGTATTTGTATTTCTGACAGGACAGGATCTACTAGTTACACATAACAGGAGAGATGTTCAGAAAGGAAATTAGGAATCAGAATTCTGATCTTTCAAGTGAAATGAAGTATCGTGCGAATTATACCGTGATACTCGCTCTCTGTAACACAAACAAAATATTTCATTTTCCGTATATGCCTTACAATCACCCTGGACTTTCATAAATTTCACAGAAAGTTAGTATTAATAACAAATTTTAATATCATTTAATACATTAAAGTCATTTCCGTTTTCGTTAGTGTTTTGGGGAAGGCTCTGAGATGGTCCCATTTCAGCCATACGTTACTTAGGGAGGGGAGATGACCACTACCTGCAATGCTTCCGATTGTGGGAGAAAACACCATTACTGGCAGTCATGCTCATGAATATCGATGTTTCAGCGAATGGTTTCAAGAGTCCACGTAGCAATAGATTCGAGCACATGGCTTTTCCGTACAAGTTTAGATTTTAATGAGGGATTTCTCACGAAGATGGAAAGAGTAACGATAATGAAGATTGATTCAGCAAAGGCCCAGATGTGCCGAGAGAGGGAGTGAGGCAGTTGGAGGTATCTTGCTTTCTTCTTAGGGGAAAAAAATGTTGAGTTGTGGAACTCAAGGGAAATAAGTAGGTTTGGCTATTCTCTGAGCGACGAAGAGTGTTTTTGGCTTCTCAAGAAAAAGAAGGGAAGATTTTTTTGATGTTGTGAATGGAATATCCAGGCAGAAATTAAGATAGAAGCGGGAAATTAGCAGCCCGGAAACCGAGAAAGACGTCAAACAGAAGAAGCAGGAACAGACCAAAGTGTAAACAATAAAAAAAGTAATTTAGAAATCAGGATAAGCAAATCCGTGACCTTCATCCTATACTGCATTGAACAATGAGAACCACTGAAGAAGTGGGCGTTCATATTTGGCTAGTGATTCGTTTATTTTGCCATTAGAGAAAAATAGTTAAACCCAGAAACTGCTTAATTTCTTTACAAGCGAAGGCCTGACGAACCCATGCTACAGGACAGGGCACTGAAAGAAAGACCACGAACAGCCTCTTAACTTTACAAATACCTTCAAGATTTGCAACTTGGAGTCAGAATTAACATTACTGGAAAGGAAAAAAAAACTTTTGTCTGAAAACTGATAGATTTTACTGATATTTGAAATGTTTATGAATTAAAACATTGCACACTTTCATTAATGCTTCTGAACAATAACCTAAGCAGTGCTATAGATGAAACGAACAACGTATATTCACAATATTTCGTTTTTTATTTTAAAGTCTACTATAATTTCGCTGAGTGTTTGGCTCGGTATTATCAGAACAAGTGGAGCGTAAATATTGAAATCATTGTGACATCATCAGAGTTCTGACAGTCACGGATTTTGGTGATCAGTTTCCACTCGGTTGAAAGAAATGGAGTTAATGCCATGGCGTTGACAAGTCGTGAAGAGGTGCGGCATATGTGGAAAGCTTCCAAAGTGTCAAGCTTGATAACTAAATTATGTTTATCAATAAATTTGGTGTTTACAAACCGAAATTTGTGGTTAGTTTCGTAACAATCTTGAGCGATATACTTCTTCACTTTACAGTTCTGTACGTATAAATCTTGTATTACTTTTTAAAATTAAAATAAGAAATATATTGTCAATATACGTACTTCGTTTTATCTATTATAACATCAAAAAGTTTGTAGTCAAAGAATCTCTAATTAGTTTTTAAATTATTGTAGAGGATTTTAGGAAGAGAGTGTCCCTCCCCAAGTCTTAAACAACCCTTAGAAGTAGATTTGGGCTAGAGTGCCAGATACGAAAGTCACACGGAAGCGAGGTAGAAAGGGGAAGGAAGACGTCCTTATTTATAACCGAGGGAGGGCAGTACCCGGGGTCCTACGGCTTAACGTGCCCGTCTGACGCAAGGCAGATATTTAGTGGTTCGGGCGTTTGTATCTGCCTGGGATCGATCCTGATACTTTTCAGTGGCAGTCACGAACGTTGACCACTAGGCCATCCGCGGCTTTGTCTCCCTAATTAGTCTTAGTCGCTGTAAGCTATAGGGCGGCACTGAAAGCGTAACAGGGTTCAATTGCCCGGTATTCATGATTTCCCTTTAATCGGACAAATGGTTCAAGGTATTCAAAAAACATAAATAACCTCCGCCAAAAAATTTTGATATAAATATATGAATATGTGCTTAGTTTAATCAACATATCGTGTGAATCGACCTAGTGCCGTTGATTTGAAATTGATAAAAAATATTAATTGCTTATTTCATTCGATTTTTCAACAGTGCTTTGAGTCAAAAACTACTAGTACAGATGTGTACTAGTAGTTGTACCAACTACGTAGTAAAAGATACCGCTTTTCCTGAGAGGCAGAAGCCCTCTCTGCCCTTTAACTTTGGTTGAAAATATATCGAGAATGGAGAAATAAAATCCGAAACTCACGGCAAAATTAGGGCACTTATTCCGTTAAGAACAAAAGGAAATAGATACAGCACTATTAACTTTTCGACTTGCTAGTTCAATCGCATATTCTGAAGAAATATCTATATACGCAGGCGAACGTTCTGTATACTGATTAACAAAACCAGTAATCTCATTAACTCAGTGCACAAAAAAAAAATAATAAAAAAAGAAAAAGACACTGAATTTCACAAAACCTGTCAGAAGCCATCAAATTTAACATCCAGTATTTGTGGAATTATAAAATTTGAGGCACAAATATTATGAAATTAGCTTTTTCAAGAGAAAGATTTTTTTTAATTTTCATTTCCTAATCTGACTATTAAAATCACAATCAGTATACTTTCAATTTCTAACAAATTCATCAGTTCATCAGGAGAACCATTGCCCCGATTTTTACATTTGTTGCACAATATTCTACATAATGCCATAGAATAAAACGTACTTTTCCGTATTGTTAAAATTTGATAAATCATCAGACTTATTATTTATGTGCTTTAAACAGATGTTGACAAGACAAATTTCTCCGCGATAAATTTTCCAACGAAACTGCTGTTCTGGAAAGGATTTCCAGTCTGATGCGGTAACATAAAGTGATGAACTGGAAAGCTCTGGAAAATTGTTTCATAAAGATGACGTCCGACGGTATCTTTGCTGGATATTTTCTGGACTGCTGGTTAAAGGGGTCAATATTGCAAAGCGATGAATACGAATTTGATGACCACAAACTTTTTCGAATTTTGCAATAATAAGAAGAAATGGAATAATAGCAACAGTTCCGAGAGTTTTAATGACTTTGTCATCAATGCAAGAGTTTCAAAGATTTTAACATCAGTTCTAACAGTTTCAATGTGTAACGTACCAGGAGATGTGACGTACCTGCCAGAAGGACGCACACGACATAAAGGCAGATAGGAATCAGAGTAAAATGTCCGCGTAGCTCAATTGGTAGAGCAACTTATTCCGGAATGAGGGGATCCGGGTTCGAATCCTGGCGCGGATAGAAATGACGGAGAAATTCACTTCGTTATAAATGACTTTATCATGGTCTTAAAGGATGACGACGAGGATTAAGGCGTATATTGAAGTTGGTACCGAGGACGAAGAGGTCGTTGGACTTTATTTAGCCTACAATGACCTTACTGACTGCCGAACCTTCGGCTAAGGCTGACGTAATCTGTTTAACCACTTGAATTATAAACCCTCTGGATTACTTTTTGACGTAGGACTACGTCTAACTAGGCGGATAGTATGGGGAGACCTACGGCTGACCGCCTGTGTCATTATAGCGTTAAAAATACGTGCCGCACCCTAATCGTGTTAGAATATTCGTAAACAGCATGGAGTCAGTCGGTCGGCCGTAAGACTCCCATACTATCACGATGTATTGCGCGTGTACTGCGCAATACATCGCGCGCGCGACGCTCCCCGTGCGCGGGGAAGATGATGCAATATTTCTGGGTGTGCCACCGCGTTTGACTCAGTCTATCTCGGCAACCGTGAGCACAACACGACTATGCGTGGTATCGTTTTAAAGCTCTCGGCGAGATCTATCCAAATATGCGAAAAACATTTCGGAGTGGTTTGAACTGAACATTTTAAAAATTGTTTTCTTGTGAACCGGTGAACACTTTTGAGATCGCGGTTTATATGAATAACCATGAGTGCAAAACGACTGTACGTGGCATCGTTTTAAAGCTCTCGACGAGATCTATTCAAATATATAAAGAACATGTCGCAGTGGTTTAAATCAAAATTATAAAAAAAATGTTTTCGTGTGAACGGGTTAACATTTTTGACAATGCCGCGGAATTCGCAGAATGAACGCAAGCAAAAGTGGAGAAAATCAAAACGAGAGGCAAGAGCAAGTGATGAGGAATATAAGAAGCCCAAGAAGACTGCAGCCCAACGAACTACAGAGTATCGAGAACGCCTGAAAGCAGTCGCAGCCAAACCCAAATCCAGCACAACGATCGTAGTCCTACGTTCCAAACTGACGGCTCAATCCGAACTGAACTGAGAGTTTTTGCTCTTTTTTTTTTTTTTTCTATTAAATTTTTTTCATAACAACACTGTCAGTCACCGTAGTTAAATTTCCCAAAATTGATTGCGCGACGGAGGAAAAATTAAAGCTGTAACCTACAGCAGATAAATTTATCCGCAGTAGTACTACATACAGAAATCTGGGTTTTCCAGTTAAAGTCATATCTTTATCCACAAATGTGGAGGAAGGAATATGAATTCAAAGACATACATATCTAATTTGCCCTTTCAAATACATACCTCTTAGTCTAATAACGGGATTGCAGATACCTTTAGTACTACAGCGGATAAATTTACCTGCTGTAGGTTACAGCCTTAATTTTTCCTCCGTCGCGCAATCAATTCTGGGAAAATATTCGACATCTTTTTAACGAGGAGGGAGAGAGAAGGCACTGTCTTTGGCGATCAAGTCTATTTACTGGTGCACGAACAAATCCGAGACGGTCCAGTTTTAGACCGAGGATGATAATCTTTTAGGAGACCTGCATTCGATTATTTAAAAAAATTACCCTTGTGGTGCCATAAAACACAAATCTCAAATATCATGCTTAAGATATTATTGATGAGTTGTCCAACTTTTGCCCAGAACAGATATTTAAACGGGATTGTAAATACCTTAACCCTCTGAGTTAATCTCACTGATCAGAGACTAGACATAAAAAGATGCTTTGGTTTTTCAGCATCAGTTCAAATTTTAACTTTTCGATTTTATTCATTGAGTTCATTGGCTGTGGGCTAAAATTTTTCCTAGTTATCGCTGTTAGTCTAATAAAGGGGATTAACATTTTTTTAATTAGGGAGATTGGACTTTTTCTGTCCCTTTTTTTCTCTGCTTATTAAATTTAAGAACAAAAACAAAATTCGCGAATTACTGCATTTAAGGTTTCTTATTCCCGAAATATGGTAAAAAAAAGAAGTACACTTGGGGTGTTTTGCTTTGTTTTTGTTTGGTTTAACACTCTGCTGCTGCCACGCTATCTATTAGTGTTAAATTCCATGGGCCGCACCTGTGGCGCAGCGGTCTAAGCGCTGGCTCCTGTCCGTTATGGGTCCGGGTTTGAATCCCGGTGAAGCAGGGATGTTGCGTTGTCTTAGGGGACACTGGCTCTCTCCCTTCCCTGGAACCAGTGGCTCTAAATCAGGGCTAGGTGACTGCTTACAGCCCATTGAGTTGCTCACGGTGTTCGTTAAACCTTCAATCGAAAAAAAAAAAAAATCATAGGCATTATATAAGGATTACCAGGGGAGAGGAAAAGACTCAAAAGCAGACCAGGAGGGAGATGGGTGGATGAAATTTGGAAGCATACCGAAATGGCACGGAAGAGAATTGCTTAAGACAAAGAGTTGTGGAAAAGACTTGGTGACTGTTAATACATAAATGTTGCATCACTAATTTCGTAAGCTTGGATTGTCGTAAGCAGGAAGTGAGATGATTTATTGCGATTGTTCGCTGTACCGAAACATTACGATGCAAAGTCCAGATGTGCAAAATCTTTCGATCACACTGTACTTCTTTATTTCTTAAGTTACGACAAAATGGAGGAAGATAGCTGCAGTAGTTTAAGTCCAAATACTCGTTGACAAGCATTTTATGAGCAATTAGATGGATTTGATGTGCGTAATTTTGGAAAAATCGATATGAATCCTCAAAGCCACGGTTATCAACAGGTCAAAAGCCCTTCAGTGATTTCAAATGCTCCTCTGGAAGGGAAGACGGTGAGCGACAGCGGCCTGTCGATAAATCTGCGAATCGATTCGCGAATCTTCGGTTGTCCGTTGAAGGACCAGTCACTCTCAAAGCTCCCTCTGATGACAGAAGGAAACAGACAGTCAAAGATTCGTGCAATGCAAACTTTCCACTGCAGCAACTTCAAAGTCGGAGGTTAAATTTATGATGTCAACGTTATTTCACCTATCTATCAATTTCCTGGCACCCTAGGGGGTAGTACGCAGGAATATCGTCGTGCAATGACTTTGAAGCCATCTGGCTCTTGTAGTGATCGGATTGCACACCGCGGATGGAGGGAACGGGATGGGGGGGGGGGGGAGATGGCGGAGGGAGGGAGGGTCGACAGTCTCACCAAGGTCTAATCGCGATCATCCGATGAGCGATGCCAGCACGTGTTAAGAGAAGTGGAAGATGGCAGTGGGATGTTGGAGGAGAGAGAGAGAGAGAGGGGTAAAGAACTAATGCTGAACTAAGGACGACCGGATGTGTGACATCATACAACCTTCGTAATTTTCTCGCGAAGTTTCATTCCAGAAATCTACGATTACCGGCTAATGGACTGTTAGATCGCAAAGCGCTTTCTTTTAAATGACTCCTCTGGAAGGAGGAATTGCTGCAGGCAAAATTACCGTACTGGATTACGCGTTTCGCGAAACAAAGTTGCTTTTTTTAGCACGTCTTTTGTAAAAAAAGAGATCGTGCTTATGTTATCGGTTTGTCCGTCCGTCCGTCTGTCCGCCTGTGGACACCATATCTCTGCAACTATTAGTCCGATTTGTAAAATTCTTTTTGTATTGGGAAGCTTTAAATTGGGAATGATGATCCTTTATTTCGCTTTTTTTTACGATACACAATTTCGCCGCTAGAGGGCGTAAATGCAGATGATATCGAGATCAAAATACATTTTATTCCATATATTTGCTTCTAAGCATCCGATTGAAAAAATTATCTTACCTTTCGATTCCATTTACGTCGAAGAGTATTTTAGGTATAGTCACTTTCTCAAGTAACGCATAGATTTTTCGCTAGATGGCGTAAAAGTGAAGTACGTTTTCTCCGATATCTCTACTTCTAAAACTTGGATTCGAAATTTTTTTTTTCAGCGAATACAGTTCGTGATGTAAAATTTTTTGCATATAATTCCTAATTTTTGGTAAAGAATGGTTTGGCCACCAGGAAGCGTAAGTGTTAATTTCTGCTTCTGATGTATTTGCCACAAAACCTGAGCTTCTAAAATCTCGATTGTAAAAATTCGTTCGTAGATCGAAGCCACTCACGTCGATAAATCTTTTCAGAATATTTCTTTCTTAAAATAATGCATGGCTTTTCCGCCAGGGGGCGTAGTGTGTATCTTATTTTTGTCAATATCTCTACTTCTAAGAGTCCGATTTGAAAAATTTCTTCTTTGTTGGAGATAGTTTCGCAGCGAAATGTTTCTCATATAATTTCAAATTTTTCTTCACGCAGAAGTCTGCAAACAGAGGGCGTAACTTGTGATTCCGTTTGCAGCAATATCTGCGGAATTAAAAACCTGACTGAAAAACTTCTTTCTTCAGTCAGATACTACTGTTTTCCATACCGGTTCCATTGACTTTGAATAGCTTTGATCAATTTAATTCGCGTCAGAACGGATTCAAAATACGTGCTCATTACACCAGAAAATTCGGTGTCATCTTTCTTGTTTTTAGAGTTGCCATGCTCACACACATACACGGAACACAGATCCAATTTTAATTCTGGTTATATGCCTCCGCACACATTCACAATCACTAAATCATGGCTATAGGGGAATATTCCACGGATTATTGGTATATATTTCACTGTATTCCACGTATTTACTTCCTTCAGAAAACAGTGAAAATATGTCAACAATCCGTGGAATATTCCTCAAGCCATGATTTGGTGATTGTGGATGTGTGCAGAGGCATAAAACCAGCATTGATGGCCTACCATGTATAACTGAAGAATTATTTCTTCGGAAATATATGATCAATTTTAATTCTATATTGCGAATAAAAATATAATTTTAATTTGGTTTTATAAATAGGTGCATCATTCTAATTTAACTACGTAAGGATGGGACCCAATTTTACCAAGCTTAGGAGGATAAGATTCTAAATTGAACTTCGTACCGACATCATTTTAATTTGATCGAGTGTGAAGTGTGTCGATTTGATATTCGCTGCAACGTATTTAATTTGAATCTCTCAATCCCGGTAACGAAAAAAAAAAAAAAATGCGAGTTTTATTTGATTGTGCATGTAAAAATACGGCTGCAGTCTGATTGTCCAGATAATGAAGCAATTTTAAGTAGAATAAAATTCTAATTATAATTCCACTGCTCGTAGAGTAGGGTTTTGACTGCTACTTTTAACATACTAGATTAATCCGACTGCTTGAAAAAATAAGTTCGATTCTAAATCAATTGACGATATACCCACCCATATGAAGGTCTTAACTGATTGTTAAAAAAAGAAGAAACTTGACGCTTCGTATAAAGAAACTACTTCAATTTGATTTGACTTATTCATTATTTTACCTGTACACACGACAAACTGTGCTAAAAGAGGTGTTTAAATATTTGTGAACTCCCCTCCTCCGACAGGATTATTTAAAATCTCAATAAAATCAGATTTAAAATCATGCACAGTTCAACAATCCAGAAATCAAGTGCGATTTTTCATTATTCGGTATATCCTAATCCAAAGAAATGTATAGTTGCTCAGATTTGAAAAGTTTTATTTTCCTTTTTTTTTTTGTCAGGAACTTTAAAAAATATTTGAATCTTCCGTGATTCCTATCAGTAATTTTTAATTTGCTTTACAAGTAAAGGATCAACTTTTGTCCATTTCATTCCAATGCAAACACTTTCACGCAACTTCGAGCATGAGGTTCTGGAAACACAAATTGGATTTGAAACCATGAGATATGCTAAAAAAATTCGGAAATTATTGAGCAAAAGTGGCTTCCATTTTAGATTTTCTTCAAGGGAGAGGAGGCAGATAGTCAATAAATCCACAACAGGAGAAACTGACACTGCATACTTTTAGTACAAAACTATATTTCCGCGGTTATTAAATTGTTAAGATGATTTAATACAGGAGGTTCAGATAGTGATATTAAATCCATATTCGTAACACTTTTTCCATATCGAAATTCCATATCGTCTTTTTTCTCATTGTGCCTGGGAAAAACATGTTCATTTCCCTTATTAGGATAAAGCGATCTTTGGGTAGGCGCCTGCTTGTCCTACATGCAGACACTTTCTTAGGAATTGAGCATTGAGACAGGCATTTCCGTAGGTATTAGTTTTGTTTTGGATACACACCTTTGGTGATATGAAACCATTCCCGTCTTTCGGGTCAAGATGTACTTTCCGAAAGGGAGGTCGTTTTTCTTAGCCCTCTGAGCTTTTACCTTTGATCTGGAGATGTGCACCGCGTTTCCCAGGCAGGGAGAGACGAAGTGTGGCAGGTTTTCTTGTGAGGCTGGGGGTTTTTACATTTCGCCCTAGGGCAGAGCGGGCTTAACGGAAGGGAAGTTTTGATCAGAGATTCTGGAGGGAGAAGCGAGAGAGGTACGTGGAACACGAGGTCCGAGCCACGGATTTTCAGGTGCGTGGAAAAAGCTAGCAGGAAACGCGAATAGTTTAATAACCGAGCAGTGAAAGATTTAGGGAAGCGAGTGTAAGAGACTTAGGAAATAATGAGAGTTAATGTCGTGAGAGTAGAATTTTGAGTTAACGGAGCAAGACCGTAAGGATAGCCTCAGTCAGTATATTGAAGAAAATAAATGTTGTTAGAAGCAAATATTCTGAAGTTTGTTCTTCCCGGGTTTAGTAACCAACAAGTGTATTTATTCTGCGTATGTTTGCAACTAGTTGATTACGAGTTATCTACGAGTAACGTGGAACAATTATTATTTTAGAATTAGATATAGAGTAACGTCTGGAATAAGACAAAATTGCATCAACCGAACATTATTACAATTAAGAGGTTAGGACAACGAACTTTGTAACAAAATAAATAAAAACATACTGAACCTCTTGCCATGCCCAGATGCACTGCAGTTTTGACTTCCGGGTAGAATGACCGCATTCCCTCGTATGTCAATATTGGTACGCAAGGTATCGAAGCTCTCTTCTGGAAATCATAGAGGGAATTGTAGTACACTCACAAACGGTATAGTATAGTGTAAAGGTGGTTGAACTTTGGATTATTATACAGCGATTGTTGAATTTCATATTTGCGATGCACTGATGGAGGAACTTCTAGGTAACGTATAGAGACTTCCAAAATTCAAACTGAGGTACTTGAATTTCGAATTTGAGATATATAGAGGGTTAAACTTCAAAAACTGATGGATACCAGCGGTCCAACTTTAAACTGTGAAGTACCATTACAACTGCTAAGGGGTTTGATAACCTGGTAGGTTTTATTCTGACTTCCTTCTCGGCACGGAGATATTTCTTATGTCCGAGAAATGGAAAGCTTGAGCTGCGGGATCGGACACTTCGAAAGGTAATAAAAAAAAAAGCAAGAAAGAAGTCAGTTTTTGTACTTTTTGTTTGCATTTTAGGAGAATAGGTTGCTTTATTTATAACTAGGAGTCAGAAACCCGGAACAAACAGCTTAACATGACGTCTTCCGGAACTTAACATGGCGCACTGTTGTCGTGAGTTTGCCCTCAAATCTGTTGGCTTGAGTTGGATTGCCCTGTTAACATGATAATTAATCTGTTGCATGCTCAGTATATGAGAAGCTGGGAAGAGAATCACCAAAGTGCTCATGAAAAAACCTTGTTCTTTTGCGTAAAGAAGTAGATTCCAGCTAAGGAGGGAAGGTAATAGAAATTTATTTCCCGGCCATTATCGGCATTTCACTTATATTTTTCATCCTACCTGGGTCTCCAAAATCCAACTACCTCTCTTCCCTCTCATATTTTTCGAGGAACGTATTTTGGAGTGCACGGGGGTGCGAAGTGTCTTTCAGTTGGCTGGTTTCGTGGGTATGAGGAAAGAATGCCCACCGAAAAAACGTCCACGGGAAGAAGGCTCATGGAAAAAACGCCCACGGAAAAAATGCCCACTTCTCGAAAATAGGAAAAAATGGCCACAGAAAAAGTGAGGCCTTTCTTAATTTCATGAAAAATACCTTAATTTCAATTCAGCAATAGAGAAAAGTAATCGGAATGCTTCCTCCGCTCAACCATATAACGTTATCTAGCATTATAAAGCCATCGTAGTTTGTTTTCAAAATGGCGGAAGGCTTCCTTTGTTCAAACCAATATGTGTGACTGCTGTGTGTGCTTGCTGCTTGGCTTTTTCAAGAAAACAATTTCTTCATATTTCTAGCATTAAACCTTCCCCCCTCTTCCACAGAAGATTTTTTGCAGTAGCAGATGCCCGCAAAGAATTTGTTGGCCTGTAATTTATAAACCCTGAAATTTTTTTGTAGAGTAGTAGATCATAACATTTTTTATAAAAAATTACGCTAAATATCACAATTAATAAAATACGAAATTACGGAAACTTTATGTGACTCAGATAACCAACCACTGTGGACGTGGCCACGAAGCGGACAAAAACGCAATTTCTATGTGGCCCCTTAAACTTTTTTGTGGCCAGTTATCCCGAGCCACTTCTCCGGTGGCCACTTCTCCTGCACCCATTTTCATTATGTAGGTGAAGTGCCCACGAAACCGCAATGTTTATTTATACGGCCCCTAACGTTTTTGTGGCCAGTTGTCTGTGACCAGTTGTTCGAACTCCGTTTATAACAGACATAAAAGCTTATCAGTCGACAGGTGACATATTTTTTCGTGGGCATTCTTTCCTATTTTCGAAAAGTGGGCATTTTTTCCGTGGGCATTCTTTTATACATTCGGTTTCGAGTGTGTGTGGTCGGCATTCAACGCCTGTGGAGGAAAGTTAGAAAGTGGTTTTCCCAAGCTGAGGTTTTAGCGCCCAACACTGTTCACAGAGAAGTCGTAAAATGACTGTTTGAACTATGTTTGCAGACAACCTAGATCTTTCACTGCGAGAAGCGCTCATTTCTCCGCTTGAAGCCTGAGCAGGTTCCTAGAATCCATGGAACGTGTGGAAATGCCGTTGGTTTCATGGGAGTCTATGAGACACACTCCACAGAAAACGCAGTCTGCAATTCGCCCTATTTGAGTAATTAATGTTACGAGTCCTTAATGTGAAAATTTGAAAAATATCGGAATAACAGCATGTTTTGATGTGCAGTAGAGGAACTACGTCCCCAAATTGCGCACCCTAATCACTAAGGCATGCATCCCCATTTTACAGTTCATTTGGGGTTGTCTCCCCCCAGGTACGAGCCGACAATTTTCAATATACAGTGCACATATGTTACGTTCCGGCGCTCTTTGGCCAAATAAGGCCGTTGTTCTAGATTTTCTAAACAAACAAATATAAGCACACAGGCCTTAGAATTACAGAAGGAGGAATTCAGTTTTACGCGGAGCTACGTAAATATGAACGGATGGTAAGTTACCCAACCAGCAAAGACCCAGATGAATTCTAGTCTCTACTTGTTTAATGCGCAGGCCCACAGTGTTGCATGAACAACGCCGTAAAAAAAAATTCTTAAAATTTCGTGAATTAACGAAGCATATTTCTGATACAACCATTTCCGTGAAATGACGAAAAGAAACCTGAATTTCGCGGAATTTTCGTACGCCAGGAAGATGCTGAATTTTCAGAAACCTTTCCGCAGTTCTTTTCTGATACTGACGGTAAATTTCCGTTTTTAAGAGGTGTTAATGAAAAATTCTGAGTTTTCAGAAACCTAATTCCTTACGTATATTAACGGAAAAACTCTGTTCTCACTTTTTCCGTATCCATATGACGGAAAATTTCCGGTAATAGGAGCAGTTCGTGGGAGTATCCATATGACGGAAAATTTCCGGTAACAGGAGCGTTTCGCGGAGAATACTTGAGGTTTGATTAACAATCAAATTTCAATCGTCTGTCGAAGGATCTGAATTTAAAGTTCTGTAGCGAGATCGGACATTTTGAATAGCATATCCCTGAAATTTTGGTTATTGTGGCACCGGATATTCCTTCCCCTTCCCCATTTTATGCACCAGTTTTCGTATATTGTGTTACCGTAAGACACCAGGTACTTAAATTATAGTACAAGTGATCGATTGTAGGAGTCTATGTATCGGTCTGTAGACCCCTTATGACAAAGGCTACTACAGCTATCAAGAGGAAATTTTATATTTAGAAGTTTCGTGAAATAATACTACTGTTAACATGTTCATTCTTATCTTTGTTCTTGTTGTTAACATGTTCGTATTAACTTCATAAATATTGCGTGGTTGAGATGCTAAGTCTTAAGCAAATAATTCTACGTAATAAGCAAATAATTCTTGCGATCCGTAAATATGTCTAAGAAACTTTTATTGTTCTCTTCTCTTCATTTAATTCCCTGCAAAGGTTGTCCGTTAGCTGTGCTATGTTTGCTCGCTGTTCCGCTTAAAACTTCCAATTCCTTTTTCTTATGTCCTGCTTTCCTTCATCTCTCCTGCTGCCGATGAAATCTCCTAACCTGCCGGTCCACCTAAGACATTCCCATCCTACCCTGGAACAATTCCTTCGTCCTGCTATGGCCACCGCTCACTCTCGAAGCCCACAGACAACTGTCTTCTCGCCTCCTTCTCCCCTGTCTCCCAAAAATGCCCTTAAGCATATCCTAAAGTTCCCCGTGAGAAACAACCACACCGCCCTCGGTAAATCTCAAGCCTCAAAGTAAAATGTGAGGGGCTAGTGCATTTGTCGGCAGCCTTGAAATTGGAAAATGTAAAGCATCAAAAGAGGCGCGATAGAGTTAATCTCCATTCAACATACAAAGTGCAAATACTAAGCATAGACAAAATGTCGTCTTAGTAAGTAACCGTGCATCCGGTATTTAATGGGGAACTGACTGTGAGAAATTTCTCTCACGCTTTATGGAAATAAAGGAAAGTGGAGCACGAGATGGAAAAAGGTTGCATTTTGAGATTTTATATGAAATCCTAAAACCCAGTATAAAATCTCTGTAACACTACAAACCAGTACATTTGACCTTTTCATAAAGATAATTGAAAGCCATTGTCAGTTTAAAAAAATTTCAAGTTGCAAAGCATGTTGTTGCTTCGAAAAATCACGATGAAAAAAATAATCAATTTGTAACAGTCCTACTGCAGAAAAATTAAAATTGTCACATACCTATTCAAATAATTATAATAATAATAATATAAACCAGAGTGACAAGAAGTACACAGCCCTAGACTTCTAGTCTCTACTCAGAACATCGAGATTGAAACGAGGGAGCCAAAAGGAGAAGCTTGGGTCAAGAAAGTCCTACATGGAAGGCACTACAACGATCTGCAATCGGACCATGTGGATAAGACTGCCTTCAATGCATGGCTAACAAATGGATCACTCTTCGTCGAGACCGAAGGGTTTCTGATGGCTATACAAGATCAAGTTGTAAACACCAGAACCTACCGGAAGCATATCCTGAAGGACACGTCAGTGGAAAGCGACACATGTCGGCAATGACATCAAGCGCCAGAGACCGTCCAACTTATCACAGCAGGGTGCAGAGTCCTCACACAAACAGAGTATACTAACAGGCACAATCAAGTCGCCAAAACCTTCCATCAGAAATTGGCAAGAAAGCAGCATCTCATTACAACTAAGCCTGTCCCCTACTACAAGTATGAGCCAACAACGCTTCTAGAGAACAACACCCACAAGATGTACTGGGACAGATCGATTAGAACAGGTAAGACCATCCCCTACAATCGGCACGACATCGTCCTGGTCGACAGGAAGAAGTCAACGTACCTCACTGACATAGCCGTGCCCAACACGTGCAACATCCAGAAGACGCACGGAGAGAAGCTGTCAAAGTACATTGTATAACGACCTACGATACGAAGTCAAGGAAATGTGGCATATGGAGAACGTCACCACCGTCCCCATTGTAATATCAGCCACAGAAGTTGTACCTAAGACCATTTACAGTCTATACAGACACTAGACCTTCGACCCAACACCTACATGGAACTACAGAAGAAAGCTATCCTGAAAACTCATAGGATAGTAAGGAAGTTCCTGGACAACTGAGAGAAAGAAATACCACTTACCAGACTTGGTACGTCGTACCCGTCCCGGAAGGAAGAGAAGAAAAACCTCAGGAAGAGGTGGAATCACTTATTCTTTTATTATACATAGTAATAATAATAATAATAATAATAATAAGCTTCAACAGAGAATGAAATGACTAATTCACCCGCATTAATTTATGACAAAAAACGTAACTGCGATTTCTCTGTCTTTCTGGCTCAGCGGTAAGACACGCGGCTTCTGTTGAGCTAACCCAAACGACCTTGGTTCGAATCCCTCGAGGGGAAAGGAGTCTCTGACACAAGGGCTGAAAAATTCAGTCTTCGACTTTGTTAAACTTCTGTATAAATACGGAAAACCCCAAAACGGACTTTTCTAAAATAAACGGAATTACGGACTATGGAAAATATGCCAAAATACGGAAGTTAAAAAAAAACAAAAAAAACGGTAACTTTTAAAAACTGAAATTTCATTCAAAGACGGACACATATCGGCAATAGCTGCGCATTATTTTCAAGAATTTTCGGTAATTCATACCACATGTTTTTTTGCAGTGTAGTGACCCACTTAAGGTCCAAAAACCACAGCGCATAGGACTAGAGAAATCCATCAGTGTGGGGAGTGTAAAAAAGAAGAGGAAAAACTAAAAAGAAAAACAGTCCGCACTACCAGCGTCTACAACCTGAGAATTTCCCCACATATGTTTCAGCTTTATGTAGCATCAGGCGGTAGCCCACCTTCGGCTGTAGGTCAAGCTCGAGAGAAGTTAAGGTACCCTTTCAGAGCGGTGAGTTGATTCGAAATCGGATCTTCATGTCGCGTTCCGGTAAAAGAGGGGTTATTACGGCTTCTATTCCCCTCCTATGTTGCTTTCTATTGCAGTAAGACAACGCTATGCTACCGAACAATAACTTTCAACCGTAGCAGTTAGCTTAAGCGACAAAATATATTTACACTACTGTGATTTCCAATTCTGAGATTTCCTCAACTTTTTGGCTCTTGCCAGTGCTATGGCGCCAAGAGGCCCCCCATCTCCCTCAGCTATAAATGCATTTTTTCTCTCCTCCTTACGGGAGTGGGGATTGGCGACACCAAGACATAGACTGAAATTTGAGTCTGATTCACTCCCCCTCCTCCCTCTCAAAAAATGAGCCACAACAAACTTCTGACCGCCGCTATCTCATAACCTCTAACTTCATCCAAAACTAAATGAGCCGGAAAAAAACTGCAATGGAGGAGACGAGTGTTAGATGGAAGTATGTATCGACATAAAAAAAAAAAACACTCAGGCAAATATACCCATCAACGATGGGAAGTGGCCATTCCAAGCATGGACCAGCTGCTGTTGGCAATGCCGACATCTTGAGCAGCGAGATGGCGCGATTACGGAGAGAAAACCCCTCCAGACCGAAGACGGAGGGAGGAGGAATCCGTGGTAAATGGACTGTGACCCATTCCGACCCCCTCATCTCCGTCTAGCAC
This sequence comes from Macrothele yani, assembly GCA_039090855.1. Taxonomy (NCBI): domain Eukaryota; kingdom Metazoa; phylum Arthropoda; class Arachnida; order Araneae; family Macrothelidae; genus Macrothele; species Macrothele yani. The sequence continues at coordinate 74,502,062 of CM077028.1, read as the reverse complement.
GGCATATTCTCTTGCTTCTCTCCACTGATCACAACAGTGACAACCTTTGATTTGTCACTAGGATGACCCCGCTAGTGCAAAGAGGCCCCCATAGTAGCTCCTCTCCTTTTCATACATTGTGAATGTTCGCGTATGATAACAGCATGTGTTGGTGGAACAAAGTTAAGATTTTTTACCATTTTTTTACCCTACGGAATAATGGAGACGAACCGAATCGGATGAGTATTCAGGATGTGTGCCAGTCGCTTTGTGGTCACAGGGCCTCTCGGTATTTCCGGTTAATCAATGCGAGATGTTTTTTATTCCCATCGCTCCTTCCTTTTTTTTAAGAGAAAAAGTTCTTGTGTTTCAAATTACTAAGAGACCCGCTAATATTCCTCGTAATAGCAAACAGATGTGATACAGGAAGGTTGGGGACAATTGGGCAAGGAAATAGAAAATTTTTCACCTTCAACTCAACTTTCCACCTGTTCTCGGAAATCAACCCTTCATCAATGAAGTGCACCGCAAGGCTCAGAAGCGATTTACTGAATTTTATCACAGTTAATTGCACTACTCAGTTCATAATCAGAATAGAGATAATTACAAAACGAATATGGATACGAAGGGTTAATATAAATTGCTTCTCCAGAAAGTAGCACAGAGATGATTCTCCTTTCTGTGATTTTGTACTATTTAATGAAAGTAAAAGTAACTTATGTTAATATTAAACTACCTCATCATCACAAAGTTTGTCCAAATATATGTTATTTTGGTCAATAATTCTACTCACAATAAGCTCTAGAAAACGCAAACTTTTTTTTTATTCACTTATATGGGAAGCTACATTTCATGTAAGTTTACTTCCATTACAACGGTTTTATAGGACAGCAACATCGGCGACTGAAGGATTTTCTAAACAGCGCGTACTTGGCTGCAACTATTTACACGAGAAGTATTTTCCACTAATTTACTTAAAACACATCATTTCTCGAAGAAAGATACACTGAATATTTGTGAATGATTGGGCCCATAAATTAGAGTTTTCTCCAAACGTAAGAGATGGAAGTGTCAAGGCTCTATACAACAGCATCTACTTCGTTAGATAGCCTTCACATCTGAAAAGCCACTATTACTCTAGGCTCATTAATTACATCGAATGAATAACCATCTCTGATAAGTTAAAATCATTTCATTTTTCCGTTGGTGTTTTTGGATGGGCTACTGAAATGGTCTACACTAGCCAGCCGTTAATGAGAAAGGTGAGATGAACACTCCCTGCTATGCTTCTGATGTTCGTAGAAAACACTATACTGGTCGTTTCCCTGCATCGGTTGTATTACCTTATTGTACTGGAAATGGCTTTACAGCATTGTTTGGAGTCACAGGAATCATTCGTTTTCAGAAGGATGTGCAAGGAACAATTGCTCACACTTAAGAGGAAGGCGCAGTGATGGCAACGCACACACGCAAAGTAAGTTACTAATGAAGTGGTCTGAGAGGGGCGACAGTGACATGGAGCTAACTTGGTAGTCGCAAGGGAGGACACGCTTTTTTTTGGGGGGGGGGAGAGGACACAAGCAAGAAAATTAGCTTTTTCGTCTTTTTCATCAGGCACTTGAAGGTAGTAGGAACGAGATTTGGTGATTCTCCTCACGACGGAGAGAGTTTTCGGGTCCCTGAGAAAAAGAAGAAAAGGTTTCTTTGCTGGCGAGATGGAAAAACAAAGTAGAAATTACGTTGGGAGCGGAAACTTAGCTGAGAAAGACGCCTGATAGAATTAGCAGGAACAGAACAATGTATAAACAACACAAAGAGTAATATAAAAACCAGGCCAAGTAAATCCATGACAGTCCACCTATACTGCATTGAACAAGAACACCACTTCAAAAGAGGGATTTCTCATTTGGCTACTGATTCATTTATTTCATCATCGAAAGAAAAAACAGCTATAACCGCGGAACTGCTTAATTTCCTTAGCAAAGGCCTGACGAACGCACGCCAAGTAATCACCATTTCACACAGTGAAAATTCTTCAAATACGTGGCGTCAGTAAATAAACAAAGACATCTTCCTTTCCACATTTTAGCAACACATAGCAACCGAGCAATTATTATTCGGTCACAGCTGGGGAATTGAATCCCAGATCTCTCGATATCTAGCCGAGCGCGTTAGCCTTACACCACGGTGGACAACAATCCATGGCTCTATGTGTGTTTTTCTGTAAGCGTCTGACATCATAAATCCGTAAGATGGGCTCAGCTACTGAGAAATCTTCATCTGGTGGGCATTAACGGCACTGGCTATATATATAAATTGTAGCAGTTAAATGCAAGGGCGATATCCAAAGTGAAAATCCTTCATATATGATGTCAGACGCTGACAGAAAAACACAAATAGCGCCGTGCGTGGATTGTTGGCCACCGTGTTGTAAGACTAACTCCCTCGGCTAGATATCGAGAGATCTGGGCTTCGATTCCCCAGAGGTGACCGAATAAAAATTTTTCGGTTGCTGTGTGTTGCTAAAACGTGGAAAGAGTTATGCTTTTGTTTACCACTTCACACCTCGAGTTAATAAACAGTACCATTTAAAATTGAATGCATAAAAGATCTCTCAAACAGTCAACAATCAAAACCAACTACTTCGTTTCAAGATATAATTCCGCAGACTCTGCGAAATTCAGACTCCACATTAATACACAGCGAAACCTCGACACTACATTTTTCTAGAGGATGGTCTTAAAAAACGTATAAATGTAAGAAACGTATAAACGGAATTTCAACATGTTGAATGCTGTTATAAAACTTATGTTTTAAAGGAATATAAGACGTTCCTTAATAATAATGTATTTGAAGTCGAATTGGCGGCGAAAGAGAAAAAGCGCTACAAATTGTGATGTAGTTTGTCGCATTGCAAAAACCCTAAAGCCTATCAAAAACCAATCTTCGCTTTTGAAGATTCTAACTGTCTATAAAAATCCTGGTTTCAGATTAAAAGTGAAATCCTCACGACTTAGGAATTTAAATGTGCTTCAGTATGGAACGCATGAATTAACAGACTTCTTTTATGCAGATCCTGAGTGCATCCATTTGAAACCAGAATGTTGAATACATTTAGGATGCTACTTTGCTACGCCACGACATAGTAGAGCAATAAAGTTACGTCACAGATTTTTATCAATTTTTAAATAGCGCATAAGTGGGTGATTCGTAAAACGCAAAACCAATTTTTTTCGTCCAAATCGAAAGCGAACAACATACCCTTCTCTGATGGGATCAAGGTTCAACTTCGGCTGCACCAAGAAAGGAACACAGCAACGCTGTTTCGATTCTCTCAAAGTTGTAACCTACAGGGTCACGTATATAAGAATAAAAGAACCATGCAACATTTTTGATAATCTGAATTTCAAATTTTAACGTTGTGACGTACTACAGAGGTGAAAGCATGTGTCAAGACGACAAATCTGCAGTGAGACATTCTGTCAGCGTAGCTCAGTTGGGAGAGCGACTTACTCCGGAGTGAGGGGACACGGTCCGTCGCGGACGAACTTGTGTTTTCACAGCGTATAATCACAAAAAGCGTATAAATGAATTACGCATAACAGAGTTTAAAAAAAAACCGATAGAAACTAGAGTAAATTATCGGGATTAACACAGAATTACGTGTAAAAGTGGAAAACCTACAACTGAGAAATCAGGTTTCACTGTATTTCGTTTCGTAGCATTTATTCTCTTAGGGTAAGTAAGGTTGGTATAAAATCATTTTAACTTCTACAAAGCTAGGTTTCCACCTATATGCAATAAATGCTTCACGTGTGTTTTTTTTTTTTTTTGTCAGCCAAAGACGACATTAACTTTCCTATCAGTTCATGTGACAAAAATTCCCCAAACGCAAAATGGAAATTCATCATAATGAATAACTGGATCTTAGGATCCACGACTCGACATTCAATGCAAATTGGCATGCGGACGACAGGATGCCCCACTCGCAGACACGCGGTACAACACCAACACGCAATACATCCCACCAACATTCGTGCGCACGCGATGTTCATGGGACTTGTCTCTTATTGTGCGAAGGGGCAAAAGTCACGGGTCAGATTTATCTACCTCGAAACTCGACGCTTGTTGTTAACTACGTCAAAACGCTCACATTGACAAATACATCTGCTCCAGGGCCTTTCAAAGTGAATAATTAATCGGTGACTAATAAAGGGTGACACAAGATTCAAGGTAAATGAAAAAAAAAAAAAAAGTAGGAAACTTTGGAAAATAGGTTGTTTTGGCAATGCGGAAGAAAGATACAGTGGAATATCGGTTATACGTTTTCCACTTTTATACGGAATTCTGCTTCAGTCCCGATATGCTACTGTACTTTTCATCGCTTTTTTTAACTCAATTGTACGTAACTCATGTATACGCTTTTTTGTGATTATACGTCAAAATTCGAATTTCAGATAGTCAGAAACACACTATTCTATGATTCTTTTACATGTAACCTGGTATGCTACAACTTTGAGAGAATCGAGACTGCGTTGCTGTGTTCCTTCTTGGTGCAGCCAAAGTTGAACCTTGATCCAATCATAGAAGGGTATGTTGTTTACTTTCGCTCTGGAAGAAATGGTCTGGCCTCGCATTTCGTGAATCCCACGTATATGGGTTTTTTTTTTGTTTTTTTTTTCAAAAATCGATAAATCTTTGCGATGCAACTTTGTGGCACCACTGTTTCGTGACGTAGCAGAATAGAAACCTAAATGTATTATCAATACTTAACATTCTGGTTTCAAATGGATGCACTCAGGATCTGCTGCAAAAAAACAACAACAACAACAAAACCTGTTAACTCATGAGCTCCATACTGAATCACATGGTCTGATTCTTAGCTGTGAGGATTTCACTTAATCTTGAATCAGGATTATCTGCAGCTGTCGAAAAAGAAGTTTGATTTTCATAAGCTTTATGATTTCTACAATGCGATAAAATATAATTTGTGGCGCTATTTTTTTCTATCGCCGCCAATTGGACTTGAAATAAATCATTAAGGAACGTTCGTTATACACTCATTTAAAGCAAAAAATTTACAACAGCGTTTAACATTTTGAAATTTCGTTTATACGTTCCTTTCATTTATACGTTTTTAAGGACATCCCTTAGAAAAACGTATAACCGAGGTTCCACTACACTGAAGAGCACTTGAATTAGAGATACCTGTATAGTAACGTGTAGCACCACTTTTCGCCTCGATGACGGCGGCCATTCGTCTCGGCATGGACTCGACAAGACACCGGAAGCGATGGGAAGCCATACGGATCCACGAACCCTGAACAAGCTCCCACAGTTCACGAAGATTTGATGGAGGGGGTCAGAGCCTCGAACATCTCTCTCGATGGCATCCCAGATGTGTTCGATGGGATTGAGGTCAGGTGGCCTAGCTGGCCAAGGAAGCGAGGTCACGTCAGTGGAGTGTTCATCCAACCATTCGGATACAATTCGGGAGCGATGGCACGGAACATTGTCTTGTTGCAGAATGAGGTCCACAGTGGGATGTTGAAGACGCACAAACGGGAACAAATGGTCGTCCAGGATATCCCGGTACCGTTGACCTGTGAGAGACGATGTCACAAGTACTAGGGGTCCTATTTCAGTCCACGTAAACATTATCTGGACGAGAATGCCACCCCCACCAGCTTGAAGAGTACCCTGCTTGCAAGAAGGATCCATCACTTCATGTGGTTTGCGCCGTACTCGTATCCTGTCATCCGCATGTACCAACGTGAATCTCGACTCATCAGTCCAGGCAACATTTTCCCACATGTCTAAAGTCCAGTGGCGATGTTCCCGCGCCCATGCTAATCTTTGCGCCCTGTGATGTGCGGTCAGCAGCGGTACCCTCGTGGGACGATGGCTTCTGTACCCCATAGCGAGGAGATGGTTCTGAATGGTGTGGCTGCTTACACGTTTTTGTGCACCAGCATTAAATTGTCGAGTGATTTCTTGCACTGTGGCCCGTCTTTCCGCTGTTACAATGCGAGCTAGCCGACGATGACCCCGCTCATCCACACGCTATTGTCCACGGCAGTTGGGCGTTGCAGGAATGGTTTTGCCGGATTCGATGTACTCACGGTGCACCCGTGACACAGTGGCTCGTAAAAATCCCAGTTCCTGCACAACTTCTGAGATGGAGTGACCCATTCGTTAGGCCCCGACAATTTGCCCACGATCAAATGAGCTTAGATCCTTCGTCTTACCCATACTGCGTCCGACTCTTACTGATTCCCGTCGCATCACTCCTTATATTGTCGAATCGCTGCATACGTCATGTAGTTTCCGTTTACAGGGCCGCCCACAGCGCCATATTTGCATAACGCCAGCTGTCTCTAATTCAGTTGCTCTTCAGTGTATATATACTGTGATCAAAACATTTACAGCGTAGTATAAATCCGTTTATTCGGCTGCGTAATATGATATATACAGAAGTCGTCAAGACTTAGCTCTCTACTGGGAATCTTAATCTAGGCAGTGAATGGTTAAACATAAAATGGATTTTATGCATTTATATCTAACCGTCTCCTTGAAAAAGCTTCCAGTGGAAAGCGAAAGCCTGTTGATTTCTGAATGCCATATTACACCGTGGATTCGTACTACGCTATAAGCGTTTTGGACATGCATAGTTTCGTGTACTATTAACTGATATATACTATGATATTTTTAGATTTTAACTGTAAGCATGTTCAAAAAATTAGAACAACAGCTGTCATGTTTTACGGCACAACACTTTCTGATTTCAATAATAATTTGTAAAATATTCCTACTTTCACGAGAAAATTGCCCCAGATAAACATCGTAGAACTTAACGTTTAAAAAAAAAGAGTAACTCAAAATATCCATATCAAATAAGAGACTGTTCAACAGTAATCTGAGTTACAAGTATATCAATATGCTAACTTTTATTGACGTAATACAAGAATGATCACGAAGAGGGATTCCGTGTCTTTTAACTCAGAAAAAAAAAAAATAATTGAGGGAGCATCCTGTTGTCGTGTTAACGTATTTTGATTAAGCAACCCGAACGATGGACAGATTTCTTTAATCACATAATTTAACGAATAATAGATCTCTAAATTGTATGTTTAACTCGATTTCTCGTAACTCTGTAACATGGGAGTCCTTCACAGAGGGTGCTGTAATATAACTCAGCACCAAGCCCCGTAACAATTCTCTGTTTGATTTGTTCTATTACACGATGCCATATTACACCGTGGATTCATACTATGCACTTTAGGACATAAGCATGCCTAATCAGTGCGATGAATAATAATATTTTGAAAGTTCTTAAACCATATTAGTACAATACTTCGCAGCAGTACATAATCTATATATTTTAATTCACTCATCACAACCTACAGGAGAGAGCTGTGTATATGCTTTGAACGGAAACCTCTAATAGTGAAAAGGAGAAAGCCTGCATAATGTTACGAGGAACCTGAACAGTTTCATAACTTTAATACGCTTGCGCAAGAACACTTTTGAAACTAGAAAGCATTTAACACATCGCTGTTTCAGGCGCTGTTATTTGATGAATGAAAACCTTATCGGAACTACGAAGTGCTGCCCAAAAGCAGGTGTGACTGCTCATGTATCATAATAATGCTCTTGGGAATGGGACCCATTTCTTCCACCAAATGCTGTTAGGTGCATTTTCGCCAACCAGAAGTTGCATCGTCTGATGTTTTATCTTGGGTCAGTCACTTCCCACAGGTAATGGGAAAGACTTGCAAGAGGTTGCGAATTTTGAACTGAGTGCATCGAACGAGCGAAGGTTTATGCCAAATTGGTGCTTTAACCTTGGCAATACAGCTTCAGAAACTCGGCGCAAAATACCACCGGAGAAAACATTCTTATCAAAAAAGAACAACCGTAAGGCGATCTCCGCGATTTAAAGGCGTCAAGCTGATACGAATATATTTAAACCTCGAAGGACGTAGAACATTCTTAACGACCCTCAAAGTTCATGTGAAACCTTGCCATGTAAATCGCATCACTGCATCGGTTTTCTACAATACAGTGAAGCACGTTGAATACGTTGTCTACTTAACAGTTCCTACAGAACTGTTCGTACCATGCAGTTCTGTTTTGAGCAAAAAAAAAAAAGGGGGGGGGGGGCTCTTGCGACACCTAAGCCGCAGCCAATCTGGCACCCCATAATTCTTGGGGTTTTTCAAACGTCAAATCCAAAATGAGAGATGAGAAATTAGACAGTACAGAAAACATTCAGCTGACAAAAACAAAGCGCCTACTACTGCTAGCAGAAACTAACTTGGGACATAGTTCCCAGCAATAGCAAAAGTGCGTCAAAATACTTCAAAGGCGGTAAAAGTTTAGTTCCAGTACACATTAGCGGTTTGTCGCTTTTTCACGACATTGTATGAACTTTTTAATCACGTCTCGTATTGCAATGGAAAAGAATTATGTAGAGTTCAGAACGACAAGCACCAAAAATCCTAGCAACACTTAACACCGTTCCAAAAGAAAAGTTTCTGGCTTGTATTCAGCGACGGCAGAACACCTGGGCACCGTACATCAACGACAGAACCTGAGGGTTTAGTACATTCACACTATTTCTGAGCAAAGGCTTTAGAAACTCATGGCAAACTGCATGTACGTTCATATTATTAGCGGTGCAACTTAATTCCCGGCCCCTAACCGCAAGCGATCATATAACGTCGGCAAATTCAAATAGCTGTGTGCGATAATGGCTGATTGCAGCGCCATCCAACAGCTTTCCAGGCAACCGTAACCGCTCACAGCTGTAGTGACAGAAGGGACAAAAATTCACGGTGAAAGCAATGTCGTTCGAGAAGCAACATTTGAGGCACTGCCTCATGTTCACGTTTCAGCTGAAAAAAAAAATGCCGCGGAAGCCCAGCAAATGATCTGTGCTGCTTCGGGTGAGGCTGCTGTGTCCTACAGTATGTGTAAGAAGTGGTTTCAGCGGTTTAAGCAGGGAAATTTCGATATCCGTGATGCAGAACGTCTGGGACAGTCACATAAAGCTGACGATGAGGAACTGGAACAACTGTTGGACGCGGATCCCTGTCGCACACAGTCAGAGCTCGCCCAGAAACTCGGAGTAACACGGCAAGCCATTGCAAAGAGCCTGCACAAGCTTGGACGGATTCACAAGGATGGCCGTTGGGTGCCCCACCAACTCACAGCTGCGAACAAGTCTAGGCGATACGATGTTGCTGTGTCCTTGCTCTCCAGATTCAAGAAGAAGGATTTCCTCCATAAGATTTTGACCTGTGATGAGAAGTGGATCCTCTACGATAATCCTAAGCGGCGTAATTCGTGGGTTTATCCAGGTCAGCCTACCACCCGTACCGCCAAACCGAATATCCATGCCAGGAAGTTGGTGCTGTGCATATGGTGGGATCAGCGCGGTGTTGTACACTATGAGTTGCTCAAACCTGGTTAAACGGTCAATGCTGAGCGTTATTGTCAGCAACTCATTCGTGTGACTGACGCAATGGAGGCGAAAAGGTCATACACCGGCAAGGGCAGAAGGTCGGTCTTGTTGTTTCCGGATAACGCGCGTCCACACACCGCAAAAATGACTTTAAACACGATCACCTACCTGGGATGGGAGTTTTTGTCCCATCCGGCGTATTCTCCAGACTTCGCTCCGTCGGATTATTACCTCTTTCGTTCCCTGCAACATCACCTGAGTGATACGCACTTCACTTCTGTCGAGGAGGTCCACACATGTATTGATGACTTTATCAACTCGAAACAGCCCTCTTTTTTCCGCTGTGGCATTCAGCAGCTCCATGAGCGATGGCTCAAATGTATCCAACACGACGGGGATTATTTCCCTGATTAGGTACGTATTCGATTTGCTGTCAACGTGTCGTGCCTGTGGCCGAGAATTAAGTTGCACACCTAATAAGTACCTATCCGTCCGTATGTATTACTAGTAAGGTTTTCCAATAGGGGATATAGGATTTCGCTAATTTTTTTGGGACCCTGAACTCCTCAAAATGAATGAAGGCGAGAAGTAGTTTCAGTCAATCACGTCGTCAAAGATATAGTCTTAATCGTACAAGAGTCAAGCTTTAGGTTTACGAAATAACCTAAAAAGTTGCTTCATTTTCTGTTCTCCGGATACAATAATATAATTCGAATAGTTATTCAGAGAGCAGTCTGTGAAAACAGAAGGTTTTCAGTGACGATCTCGAAATCACGCCCCTTCAGTCCGGCGTAAGTTGCTCTCCCAACTAAGCTACACGGACGGAATGTATCGCTACATATTTGTCGTCCTGACACGTGATTCACCTCTGTGGTACGTCCCATCATTTCCCTCTTAACTTTTTTATTTTTTTTGAAACGAAGTACGAAATTTTCATTAATTCAAGACGATGTGTGGAACAAACATCACATATTCCTGTTTTCGAAGAACTCAACAGCTAGTAGATCCATTTATAAGTTCGGGCGCCATTGTGAAAACACAAGGTTATCCGTGACGAAGATAACAACCGCGCCCTCTCACTCCGGAGTAAGTTGCTCTCCCAACTAAGCTACATGGACGGAATGTACCGCTGCATATTTGTCGTCTTGACACGTGATTCACCCCTGTAATATGTCACAAGTCTTGTACCTCCATTGATAATAGCCGATAAGAATTCTAGCTAATTCTAATAATTACATTGCCTTTTTCCTAAAACATTCTAAGAAAACATAGTTACGGCGGTTTTAAGTCACAAATTTGAAAGTTCTTCAAACGGTTAGAGAGCATTTCTTTCTGAATACCATTGGAGAACAGTTCTCGTGAAAAAAATGTCACTAATTCGAAATAGCATGGCTTACACTCCGAATTCGTAAGAAGTCCATATTATACAACATAATTATTTACTTTATTTATATTATGCAACATAATTATTTACTTTAATTATACTATGCAACATAATTATTTACTTTAATTATATTATGCAACATAATAATTTACAATTGTAGCTCATAAAAACAAGAACATTTATTCATAACTCAGCAAAGAATGGACTTTGTGGTAGCAGGGCACAAATACGAGGAAAGCAATATAAAGATATGACGCAAAAAAAAAAAAAAAAAAATGAGAGAGTTTAATTACGAGATTGAACACAAAGAATTCAATTCAAATAGGATATAAAAAATCTCAAAATTTTAAAGAAAAACGTCCATTAATGTGCCAAACATAGCATATTTAATTAGGTGCAGGTGATCTCTATATATCTTAATCGTTTTTTTTTTGTCTGTTTGTCTTAAGAAAAGTGGGATTTTTTTGCAGAATTAAAGTTCCTTTAGCGTGTAGAATTTTCACAACATTGCTCTTTACATCTCTTAGAGCGAAAAAACATTATTCATGCTCATCGTCAAAATTAACAAATTTAACAAGAGTATAGAGTTTCATGTTTCGTGTTCTTGAACACTTCCCGTTTCTCGCGCAGATTTCCCACATTGGTACTACAGTTTCTATTTCTTCTGTCGCCACACGATATCCAACCTAATAGTCGTCTAGCCACGCGCTTAACTGCTCTAATTTCCACATCCGCATCACGTGAACTAAAACTGTCATTGGAATGAAGTCATTTAAAAAAAAATGACTTTCAACATTTCTTGAGATTTCGTTCGCTTAAGTGTCCCACTAAACCAATTAGGCCGGCCCGGTAGTTGCGTGGTTTGAGGAGCTGGCTGGCTTCTGACCATTCATCCGAGATGGGCTCGAGTTCTAGCCCCGGATGTGAACAGGCATGTGTGGTGCGTTTGCTTGGTTGTGCTGGCGCTGTCCCTTTCCTGGAACCAGTGGTCCTAAATTAGGGATGGGTGGTCGTTAATCCCCTCCCCCAAAAAATAATTAGTGAGAAAAAAGACGAGTCTAGCCGCTCCTGTGGCGGAGTAGTTTGAGGCGCTGGCTATTTTTGTTTGCTTGTTCGGGAGTTGAACGACCACCGTGAGCAACTCGATGAGCTATAGGTAGTCACCATTCCCTAATTTAAGGCCACTGATGCCAGGGAAGGGAGAGAGCCAGTGCCGTAAGGCAAACACAACATCCATGCTTCATTGGGATTCGAACCAGGACCCATATCGGAAGAAAAGTCAAAAGCCAACGTTTAGACCACTGCGTCACCGTGGCGACGAAGCTGGTTTCTAACCATTCGTCCGCGAAGCGACCGGGTTCGAGGTTCGGATGAGGCTTGGGTGGTGTGCTTTTCTGATAGCGCTGGTTCTGGCTCTTTTCTGGAGATTACGTGCGGGAAGCGACCGTGAGCCAAGCGACCCTGTTGAAAATCGTGCTCGAAGCGACCCTGTTATATTCCATCGTGAACGAAGCGACCCTGCTGATCGAATCATTTTACTTATATGTATATATATATATGCAAATCGTAGTCAAATTATTTATATCTAATTAATTAATTACATACATCAAGTTTTTTATACTAAATACAAATTTTTAATATTTGTAGTTTTGGTCCTTAGTCCAACTTGGTAACATAGCTTAATGCTTTCAGGCATTTTTTAAAGTCTTTAGAATTTCCAAATTCCGCCATGGTATTGCGAATGCGTTCGTCTACTTGTATAAACATTTTCTTCCTTTTTGGACCAAGTTCTCCTAATTCTTTTAATTGTTGTTTGTGCATCACACGTCGAATTTGGAAATTCTTAAGACCTTAAAAAATGCCCGAAAGCATTAAGCTATCGTGAAAGAGATACGGGATTACGCCATATAATACAAATTTTGAAGATGACAATCCGATTTTTTGGCGTAAATGTGACAAGGATGGTAAGTCAGATAATATCCGAAAACTTGAAAATTTTCATCGTCCTGGAGGGGGACACTTCTTTCTGGGAGACGCGGGTTCGGGTCCCGCTCCAGGACGATGAAAAATCGGATTGTAATCTTCAAAATTTGCATTAAGCTATGTTACCAAGTTGGACTAAGGACAAAAAATACAAAATTCAGAAGATGTAAGTACTTAATAATTAGATGTAAATAAATTGACTACGATTTGTATAAATATATAAAATGATATTAAAAACATATATTTAGTATAAAAAACTTGACGTAAGTAATTAATTAATTAGATGTAAATGATTTGACTACGATGTGTATATACTGTATATATATATATAAGTAAAATGATTCGATTAGCAGGGTCGCTTCGTCCACGATGGAATGTAACAGGGTCGCTTCGCGCACGACACCTTTCTGGAACCAGTGGCCCTAAATTAGAGACAGGTAGCTGCTTATAGCACCAAGAGTTCATCACGGTGGGCTTTAAACCCTGAAACAATACAACAGAAGCAGACACAAAAGAGCGTATAGGACAACATTGCATCTGCAAACAATTTTGGAGAAAACAAAAGAGTGAAACAAAACTAATGTTGAAAGAATTAATCTTAAAAAAAAAAAAAAATGAGGACAGAATTCAGACGCCATTTTCATTATCCTATGGGGTTACCCGTTACATATCAAAGAGAACGTTACTAGCTCACGTGTCGTAGTCGCTACGTCTCGCACTACTTTTCAGATTTCACATGGTAGCTAACATGAATATTGGGAATATTTCCTTACAAAGGCGGTGTTAACACACATACACAGTATAGCTCTTCTTACAAAATGTCAGTTCAGAATAAGCAATCTTTGCAAGCACAATAGCGTTTTTTTTTTTTTTGTTTTTTTTAAAGTAACTGCGACCACCAGTTGCCAGATCCTTAACATCACACCAAACAAAATGACACACCGAATTCACTTTCACACGCAACGAAATGGCTTACAGCAAAGTAACTCCTGATCTACTAGACTGCATATTATTCAATCACAGGAACCTGGCAACTTCGGTAAGGAATGCCCGATAGGCCTATAACTAAAGGCGCCACCTTTTCGCTCATAGGTTCGAAGAAACAAAGGATCGTAAAACTGCAAGTGCTTTATATTACAGTGAAGAATGGGGTTAGGGAGTGCATGTCCGAAAAAGAAAAAAAAAAAAAAGACAGCTACAAGACTCAAGGTAGTGCGTGTGTGTGTAAGTGTATGACAGAGGCAGAAAGAGAGAGAGAGAGAGAGAGAGAGAGAGAGCTCTTATCTAATAAGAGAGAAGGGAAGTTGAAGCTCGTGCCGAGGCACGTTGCCAGGAGGTTTTCGAACTACAGTGCGGTAAATTGACGGCACGATCCTGACACGAGTCCCAAGGAAAAGGTTCAAACTGGCTCCTTTACTGAGCGTTTAGCAGAGGGAGCACTTCTCACACAACTGCTTTTCAGAACTGTTGGATTACAAGCATCGCAAACTGAAAACATCATCACAGCCCACATCAGGGAGAGTTCTTATAAAGTTACGTAACTCCTAAAGTAGCGGATTATTACGAATATGATGACATAGCTGTAGCTTCTCTAAACAGTATTTTACGACATACGAGGAGTAATAATTCAAGCTTGCGATTCTACAAATGGTTCATTTTTTTCTTTCATGGATTAATACCTGAGGTAAGAGTCGTAAGACAATGCTAAAGGACCACCGACTTGGTCACTGGGTTTCGTATATCAATTTAAGAAAAAATCACCGTCCGTATTATAAAATTTGAAAACTCAAAAGCATCGCCAAATCATTGCAAAAATTTCTGGAAATTTTACCTTTATGTAAAAGTTACAAAATTCCTCTCCCTTCCCGGAATCAAATGCATCACTAAAATCTAGAGCCGTAACTAGGGTATGCATCGCTACAGTGGTTGCCGTAGGCGCCAATCAAACGATGGCGCAGTACGGATTTAAGACAGCTAAATAGTAATTATACTAACTGTAAGGTTTAAAACAGCAGCGGGAGTCCTTAAATATTTAAATATTCTCATTATTTTAATATATGTTTGAATTTTGCCTTTTAGGCGCGACATGAACTGACGCTACTTTTGCGGAAGTCGACAGCAAGTCTTTCGGTCACAAAGCCACGGAAGAAACTTGGATCATTCTTTGGAACTAAGTTGATGTGTCCCCGGACTGGGACTACATCAGCTTCTGTAGCAACAGCTAATGTAGCTCTTGACTGTCGAACTAAGCCGATGTGGCCCCAGACTGGGACTACATCAGCTTCTGTAGCAAAGAGCAAATGTAGCCCTTGACTGTAGAACTAACTTGATGTGGCCCCGGACAGGGACTACATCAGCTTCTGTAGCAAGAGCTAATGTAGCCCTTGACTGTAGAACTAACTTGATGTGGCCCCGGACTGGGACTACATCAGCTTCTGTAGCAACAGCTAATGTTGCACTTGACTGTAAAACTAAGCTGATGTGGCCCCAGACTGGGACTACATCAGCTTCTGTAGCAACAGCTAATATAGCCCTTGACTGTAGAACTAAGCTGATGTGGCCCCGGACTGGGACTACATCAGCTTTTGTAGCAAGAGCTAATGTAGCCCTTGATCGTAGAACTAAGCCGATGTGGCCCCAGACTGGGACTACATCAGCTTCTGTAGCAAGAGCTAACGTTGCCCTTGAATGTAGAACTAAGCTGATGTGGCCCCAGAGTGGGACTACATCAGCTTCTGTAGCAAGAGCTAACGTTGCCATTGACTGTAGAACTAAGCCGATGTGGCCCCAGACTGGGACTACATCAGCTTCTGTAGCAACAGCTAATGTAGCCCTTGACTGTAGAACTAAGCTGATGTGGCCCCGGACTGGGACTACATCAGCTTCTGTAGCAAGAGCTAATGCAGCCCTTGACTGTAGAACTAAGCTGATGTGGCCCCAGGCTGGGACTACATCAGCTTCCGTAGCAACAGCTAATGTAGCCCTTGACTGTAGAACTAAGCTGATGTGGCCCCAGACTGGGACTACATCAGCTTCTGTAGCAAGAGCTAATGTAGCCCTTGACTGTAGAACTAAGCTGATGTGGCCCCGGACTGGGACTACGTCAGCTTCTGTAGCAAGAGCTAATGTAGCCCTTGACTGTAGAACTAAGCTGATGTGGTCCCAGACTGGGACTACATCAGCTTCTGTAGCAAGAGCTAATGTAGCCCTTGACTGTAGAACTAAGCTGATGTGGCCCCGGACTGGGACTACATCAGCTTCTGTAGCAAGAGCTAATGTAGCCCTTGACTGTAGAACTAAGCCGATGTGGCCTCAGGCTGGGACTACATCAGCTTCTGTAGCAACAGCTAATGTTGCCCTTGACTGTCGAACTAAGCCGATGTGGCACCGGACTGGGACTACATCAGCTTCTGTAGCAACAGCTAATGTTGCCCTTGACTGTAGAACTAAGCTGATGTGGCCCCAGGCTGGGACTACATCAGCTTCCGTAGCAACAGCTAATGTAGCCCTTGACTGTAGAACTAAGCTGATGTGGCGCCGGACTGAGACTACCTCAGCTTCTGTAGGAACAGCTAATGGAGCCCTTGACTGTCGAACTAAGCTGATGTGGCCCCGGACTGGGACTACATCAGCTTCTGTAGTAACACCTAATGTAGCCCTTGACTGTGGAGCTAAGTTGATGAAGCTTCCAAGCATGCATTTTGTATTCCTGGACAAGGGGTGGGGCTTGTCCAGTGGCAGGCCAAGCTCTGAATGTTAGGTCAATCTAAATCATTTCAGAAGGGAGGGGCGAAAAATGGAAGTTTTTGAAATCTAACAGAAAATAAAATTTAATGAAAAATAGAAGAAAACAACTGAAGCACTTTTTTAGCGTAAGTTAATGCATTTTATTAAATTAAGGTATTTTTTTTCTAATGTAAATCGAATTTTAACCGAAAAACATGAAAAAATGAAGCACTTTTGTGGGGCCAAGGCCCCTTTGCCCTCTCCCTGTAATACGCTTCTGACTGGTGGACAGGGCATGAGTTATGCGTGTGCCAGAGATAGGAGGATATTTGTATAGTCCTCAAAATTATCTGTGTACAGAAAAAGATTTTGACGCTGTTATTGATGAATCTCCAAAATTGAAGGCGCCGAAAGTAAGTTTGATTTAATTTTCAGATAGCTGTTTGTTTCGTAATGTACTCTGATAACAGTAATAAAATATTTTTGTTACCAAAAGGACTACATCTCTGCGGTTTATAAGAGAAAACTGGGATTGTAAATTTTTGGATATGTATTAGTTTTCATAATTAAACTTTTTTTTATTTTATTTTATAATAACTGGGTTTTAAATTATTTTTTTTCTATAAAGGCATTTATAATGCACGGCCATAAGCGCCCGTAATACTGGGTACGACTCTCCTAAAATCCACACTTTTTTAACAGGTCCTATGGAAAGAAACAAACAAACAAAGGTACAAAACACGTGCATGTTATCACTATGTAAGCCCGTCACACTTCGTGGACACCATATTTCTTCACCTATTTGTTACGCTTCGAAAAATTCTTTTTGTACTGGGAACCCTTAACTGTAAGAACGATCCTTGCCCTTTTGCTTTTTTCCCGATGCATGAGAGTAAACACACATGCTGTTGAATTCAAAATATATATCACTGCTTACAAACTAAGAAACATAGGAAGACGAACATATGGATTAGGAAGTCGATAAAATCTGATGACATCGAGATAATCGTCAAGACGCTGAAGTAGCAATAAGATCAACATATTGCTACAAAAACTGACCACCATTGGACACCTGAAATACTAGACTGGATATCAAGGGATAGGAAAAGATCCAGAAGAAGACGACGTGGAAGATGGGTGGATGAAATTCGAAAGAACGCTGGAGTGATTTGGAACAGACTGGTTCAAGACACAAAGCTCTGGAGACTTGGGGAGACTTTTATCTAGCAGTGGATTCATAATGGTTACTGATGTTGATGATGAAATATCCGAATGAAACGATTTTCTCTTTCTTTCGATACCTGTTTAAATGGAAACAATTTTGCCTGCAGTTTCTCCCCCAAATAACGCACCACTTTCCCGCTAGGAGGATTAAAAAGTTACATCCCATTTATGTCCACATCTCTGCTTTTCATTGTACGATTCTGACTGACATTTTCCGCGACACTTTGTGCGCAATTTTTGGTTTTTCGTAATGCACATTTCTGCCGGTAGTAAGCGTAAGTATGTATTTCCAATAGTCGATGCTTTTACCGATTTTAGAAATCCGGTTGATTTTCATTTTATTTTTTTCAGGTAACTGGTTCCTTTCACTATGATGAACACTGTTCCCATTGTGTATCTTAAATAACGCATAGTTTTCCTATTAGGGAGTGTGAATGCATTGACTTTTTCGCTGTTTTTGCTTTCTTTTTTTAAAAATCCGGTTTGATTTTTTCTTTTTTCATGTCGGAATGCATTCAAACGGCGTGCTCATTACACGTGAGAATTCGGTATAATGTTTCTTGTCTTCTTTAAGGACAGTACTGCTTACACTAGATTTCATACACACGCACATACAGCATATGGCTGTAAACTGAGATGACAGACTGATGCTGAAAAACACGGTGTTGTTTCGAATTTGCAAAGTGTTCCAAACTCTATACGCTTTATACCGGAACTCTCTCTATCTCTCTCTCTCTCTTTCTCCCTCTAATAAAAAAAAAAAAAAAAGGAAAAAGAAAACATATGGCCCAGTTATTTGGCAAATAAAAAAATAAAATAAAATAATAGGCGCTTACAGATGATATTCCGAATTGTCGAAAATGCGGTAGAAACAACAAAATCAGTATTGGAGGAATTTGTACGGATGCTCCAACAAAGGCGAGCGAGTTCATTCAGGCTTTAAAAAAATTCGAAACACAAATCACCGTGATGGGAGAAATAGTAGCAGGATGCGGTTATCAGATACGGTAAGAAATCGCTTATAACGTGAGTTTGCTGGTTCCAGCTCTTACTAAATTATACAGATGAAAATAAAAGGGTGTACATACACTATTATGTATTTAAGACGACAAAGCTTTTTGTAAAAGGCGTATTTAAAATACAGTCGCGCCCCGTTTGTAATGTAGTCCTAGCAACCTGATTGAAATTTCAAAATCTATGGATTACATGCATAAGTACTACGTAGTATGTATATATCAACAGTACATCCGTATGTACGTAGTTCATAACAGGAAAACTCATTTTATACTCTTACCGTTTTAATATCCTCTAGTCTAAAGAAATTTGCTTCTTCTTTGCAACATAGGACATTATCATTTTTTTTTTATGGAATCGTTTTTTTGCTGCGTTAGAAGTATACAGGTTGTGTGGGACATCAAAAATCTTACTATGGTGTCCAAAGAAGACAATGCATATGCAGCCGATAATGTCGGTCCTCTTTAGTTAGATGTCATACACGATCTCAGCAATGTCATCGTCGGCAGGGCAAAAGTTTCAGAATGTTGCTCCGTCATTTGGTTCGTTCTGCACAATTTTGTGCCACATTTGAACGAATTCAGGATCTGCTTCCCCATCAGTCATTTCTGCATGCTCAGCGCTAAGTGTTCTTTCCGCTTGTACCGGCCATCCCTTATCTGCTTCATTCCCACCGCAGACATATAAAAACTCCTACTGCGGAAAGCAATTACAGATATTAGAAGTCTGCTTGTCCTTGCTTTGTTTTTCAGACATTCCTCAGTTCCTCTTTCCCTTCTTCGCCGTTCTGGGCACCACAGTAAAGGATTTTCAACACTTTTCGACTTCGTTATAAATAAATATAGTCTATCCTGCAGTTTTCTACCAAAATTAAGAGAAATACCAGTTTCTTCGCTACAAACGACTTCGTTACAAACGCTGACAATTGTAGAAACAATTACGCAATTAAGTAAAGAATCAATTACGCTATTAAGTACAGAATCAAATTTTGAAGACGACAATCCGATTTTTGGCGTAAATGTGACAAGGATGGTAAGTCAGATAATATCCGAAAACTTGAAAATTTTCATCGTCCTGGAGCGGGACTCGAATCCGCGTCTCCCAGAAATATTCAAATTATATTCAAATTGATCGGAAACTTGAAACTTGGTCGTTCTGGGTGGTGTAGTGGGAGACGCGGGTTATATTCAAATTGATCGGAAACTTGAAACTTGGTCGTTCTAGGCGTTTTCTGGGAGACGCGGTTTCGAGTCCAGCTCAAGGACGAAGAAAATTTTCAAGTTTTCGGATATTATCTGAATTACCATCCTTGTCATATTCACGCCGAAAATAGGGTTGTCATCTTCAAAATTTGTATTATATGGCGTGATCCCGCATTTCTTTCATGATTTATCTGCTTCTCCGGGAAAACACGGGATAAGATTCTTAGCCTCCAGATTCGCTAAACATGAATGCCGGTTGCTTCGACTAGCGAATCCTGTGATGGTTATATTCAAATTGATCGGAAACTTGGGTGGTGTAGTGGTTAGCATACCCGGGCATTTTCTGCGAGACGCGGGTTTGAGTCCCTCTCCAGGACGATGAAAAATTTCAAGTTTTCGGATATTATCTGACTTACCATCCTTGTCACACTTACGCCAAAAAACGGATTGTCATCTTCAAAATTTTTATTACATGGCGTAATCCCGTATTTCTTTCATGAAGTACAGAATCAATTACGCATAATAACAATACCTAATCATATTTCTTTCACTGTGATTAATGCTTCATCATGCGCATCAAGACAAGTAAAAAAGCAGTTAACCTCCAGGAGGTTATAAGAAAGAGTATAGCAATGAAAGAGGTAAATATTTATAGGGCAAAGTCCTCGTTGTTTGTTTCTATACTGATGGGGTGTTTCCGCCAAACCGATGCTGTTGAACAACTAAATAAATGTAAGATATAATTATCTACAAATACTCCACGCATTTAAAAAAACTCTGGTGAAGTACTGAGGATTTTCTTCTCATTGAACAAATCGGATCATATACAGCGTTCGAATTACCCAGTGGTCCGCTGGCCATTGGCCAGTAAAACTTACATCGGACCACTGAACTACTGATTTTACCGTCCCGGATGGCCAGTAAGTTTTTTTTTTTTTTTTTTCCCTAATTTGTCACAAGTCAAAAAATGAATTTGTTTCTTTTACCTTGCTGTGCGGTTTTCTGTTTAGGCTGCAAACTAATTATATGTTTAAAAACAAATATTGGAGATAATTCAATTAAAGTGATACGTTATTTTCTACATATACTGCAAATGTCTTAGAATTTATTTATTTATTTATTTATTTTCTTTTTTTGTTATTTCTTTTTACGGACCAGTGGGCATTTTGGCGGACCAGTGGTGGTTTGCAAATTCTTGGCCAGTAGAAGATTTATTTCTGATTCTAACACTGATATAGCTAACGAAATGCGCTTAATTTATACGTGGAATATTTGAACGTATTGGTCATTCACCGAAAGAAGAACCATGGGTATGTTTGATTTCTTCTAGTCCGAAAGGTCAAAGCACTGTCTTCTTTTCTAAGCTAATAAACACGACATTTCCCGCTCATTTGTTGGCCCCTAAGGTGGCAGAGGGCGAGGTTAGGACAACTTGACCTCTGCTCCAGAACTATGAGTTTCGTGGGAGACGGGTAGGAGTTGAGATTCTTGTAAGAAATGGTTCACTCTCTTGAGTGCATGAAAGCTAGCGTATGACAGTCTGAAGTTTCGCTTTTGCTTCAATAGACCGCTGGACATCCAGTAAGACTTTTGGCTTTTCATTTTATCCAACAGTTACATTTCCTGAGCCCTAAAAGAAACGGAGTAGGGGAGGGTTCACCACGTGCCCGCTTGTATTGACCACATGCGCACTAGACTTCACCCCTCCGGCTAGAAAGATTTCTGCTTGATTTTTCTCAGATTCCCTGAGCAGAAACCATGCTGTCCGAATGTTGCTCTCTGCCACCTCTAGGGCCCAGCAAATGAACGGGAAGTGTCACGTTAATTAGCTTAAAGAAGAACGAAGTGCTTTCGCTCCTCGGAGCAGAAGAAATGGGATAAACCCATGGTTCTCTTTTTCGTACACCAGAATTACGACTTGGTCACTGTAACTGTCGATCTTTTGCATGCATGCTCACCATAAAAGAATTCAACTGTATTCAAACTTCATTTTCTCAATTTATTAAACGACCGAAGCTGCATCTTTGAGCTTTTAAAATACATTGCTTCACTAACTTAATTTCACTGCGCATCTTCGTCGGCATACAGATGCTGTATTTTTTATTGCTCCTCATATAATCAATCTTCAGAAAATTTGAAAATTTGCAACGGGAATCGAGCCCGCACCACCCGATTTTCGTTCGAACATGCTACCGGTACACCGCCCAAGACAACGAAGTTCTAAGCAACTGAAGCTAAGCAGATGTAGCTTAAAAATACGAACAACTCTTTGGATATCCACCAATTGAAGCAATTTCCGCTTTACCTTAGCGTTGACGACAATTTCTCATTCATGTGCGGATAAAGAAAGGTCACTATATCACCAGTGTTTCAGATCAAACAAATGAGAAGCGAATCTCAGGAATAATTAATTCTACACAAACCCTGTGACATACTACAGAGGTGAAGCACGTGTCAAGACGACAAATCTGCAGCGATACATTCCGTCGGTGTAGTTTAGTCGGTTAGAACAATTGACTCCGGAGCGAGGAGGCGCGAGTTCGATCTATGTCACCCACAAATTTGTGAATTTCAGAACACAAGAAAGTCGCACACGCATCATTGTCGGAAGTTTTAAAATCCTATGAAGGATGGTTATATGGAAAACAGTAAAATGCGCGGCATCTATGTACCGACAATGATGCGAGTGAGCCTTGCGTGTGCTTGTGAAGAATTAATTCCTCCTGGGATTCGCTTTCCATTCGTTCCATTAATTTCACTGATTTGCTTTGCTAACAAAATGCTGCCTGCAGCAACAACATTTTTGATGCGTTTCACTAGGAGACAATAAATTTCTTTGACCAAATTTTCAGAGATAAGACACTGAAAATTTCGAATCATTCACAGTAGGCATTAATTTAGAGTTATCCATGAGAACACCATTACAAAACAATGCACAAACGGTCTATCCTATCTCAAGTCAGTAAGGATGAGCGGCGACTTACTGGAGACAAAGATTAAGTGTCGGTAATTTTTATTAAAAAAAGGCACATTAATATAATACTAGGACAAACCGCCAACGGTAACCGATAACTCGGGTACAGTTGGCAAATTTTGAGCGAAGCTATTGCAAAATCTAAAGCTCATTAAGGGGTCTATTATAACAAACCCTAAAAATCGAACGCGTAAAATTATGACTTCCATAACAAAAGTACGAAACATTCTAGAAATGAAATGCCTAAAATTGATCAAGAACTACTTTCTTTCACGCCTTCACGTTGGTTGTGATCAGGTTGCATGCAAACAAAGCGGAAAGACACTCAGATCGGGAACCACGTTTTTCATTTTGTATCGCAAAAGAAGACACGCATACACAAACTTCCTTTTATTATTATAGATTAAAGCATGTGTTGAGCTAACAGAAGGAGTCCTTCCATTTCTTCGTTTTTCAATTCAACGATCTTTTTAAATTAATGTTAGTGAGCCGACTTTCGTGAAACGGTTCAAGTAAGAGGCCATCTAGTTTTAATTGAAATTCCTCAATGACATGGAATTTCGGGAATCGGAATGCATCAAAACCTGACCATGGATGATGTCCAATCGGATGCCAAAAATCACGGTGATCGGATGTGTCATGTCGTAGCTATGCCCGAACAACTAATTGTTCCGAGTCTCGTGTAGAGAGCGGATTGTTTCAATTATTATTAAAATTGGTCAGTTTTTTAATGGTGATTATTTTTATAAGACAAGACCAATCATCATGATACCAACCTCATGTTACTCACCATGTCCTTCCCTTTCTCTGTGGCAAGTGTCACCGAGATCGGCTGAAGATCTTTGGAGGAGATAGGTAACAAACGACCCCTTCTCAAACCCGAAAAAAAACCCTAAAATGCAAGTTTTTGGACGATTATTCCTCAATGACACGGAATTTCGGGAATCGGAAGGCGGCAAAATCTGACCATGGACGATGTCCAATCGCATGCTAAAAATCGCGGCGATCGGATGCGTCATCTCGCACCTATGCCCGAACAACTAATTGTCTCGAGTCTCGTAAAGAAAGCTTCGCTCAGCCCTCGGCCTCGCTTCGCTCAATGAAATTTATTTCACACAAAATCTTCGCCTTAATTCTTCCCTGTGTTGCTTTTCCACAATTACAAATGCTAGTGTCGTTCTTTAATTTTTTTAAAACTCTAAGCACATTATGTAGTTTTGCGATTTCTTAACAAGTACGGGGAGAGGGATGAAAAAGTGTTTCCATGGGTGAACTAGTGGGGAATGCTTTCAAATACAGCAAAATCTCTGTGAATCATATAATCTGTTGAACAAGAAGCTAAAATTTAAAGCTGTGCATGAGATGGAGATGCGTTTGCCATTTTTTTTTCAAATTCAGTTTCCTGAATAAATCTAGAAACCACATGGCTATTTCTCGAATGAAGTCGTTTATATTTGAGCGCTCCTGAAAAATGATTTTAAAGATTTTGATCGATGAATCGGATAAACGAATAAGTACCATATGTGTGTGCGTGTGTGTGTATGTCGGAACTTCAATGTTCTGTAAATTGACATTTTCGTAAGAAAATATTATTGTTAATGGCAAATATAAAATTGCTTTAACTATTCTTTCCGTCTATAATTTATGGATTTCTTTAAGTTACACGCAACCAGAAACTAGCATTCTACATACAAAATCTTAGGAAAAACGTGTATTATTATGATTTGCTTTTGGATTTGATAAATACTGTAAAAAGATATTCAGTACTACAATCTTTTAAATTTATTACAGTGCGTCAAATTGTTCCCTTAAATAAGTGTAGCCATGCATGTCTTTAAATTGTTAAAAAAAATTTGCAGTGCAAGAATGAAAAATTTCTTAAAATTTTTGTATGTTGTGCAATTCGTTCCTATTGCAGTTTCTTCTATATATTTTCTTTTCCAGCCAAAACGAAATTAGAATATACGATCAGTTTGTTACAAAGAATATACTGCATGCCTTTACCCATATCGGATCACATTCTTCTTCATCTTGGTTTTCCATTTTTTCATTTAGAAAGAAGAAAAAATTTAGGAAACCTCGGCAGAAATAGCACGAAAAATATCAAAAAGCTTTAATGAAAAATGTTGTGAAAGCATATTGAGCTTATCATCGCTTTAACAAACACGTGTGAGGCCATGTGGTCAACGTATTCATAGTCAAAAAGCCTTTACCAAGCAAAGAGGATAAACGAGAGAAATGAAAGAACAAAAAAAAATCAGAATCAGTTTGAATATCCGGCCACGTCGTAAATTGCAATTATCTCTTCAGACTACACATTCGACCTCGAGTAAAATGTGCAAATAAATAGAAAAAAAAAAAAAAAAAAAAAAGAAGCGAGAGAAATGATGAGAGCGAGAGAAAGTGAGGATGGGGAGGGAAAGACAGCAGACAGAATACAGCAGTTGAACAGTATGGTGGCGTAAAGAAGTGATGCCATGGGCTCGAAAAATGACAAGAATAATGCCCAATACACCGTGGGAGGAAGACAGCAAACCATCAGATAAGACCACAAACGAATATATATATATATCTTTTTTTTTACTTTTTCTCTCGGTATATTTGGGTGTATGAGCTACTAGTACTAAGTGGAGCTCCTGACAGCTCTGAATGTGACAACATATGGATGAGAACGCTGGACGCTCGCTTATTCAACCCAACACCCACATCATAAACTATGACGCCACAGATACTTAATCACAGCTTGGCTTTAGAAAACAACCAACACGTAAGTCACAGCTTCTCCAAGCAAAGACAGCTCTGGCACTTGAACTGGGAATCTCTTGAAGAGCGACTATCGCTGAAGAATCATGTCCTAGTTTGAAGGGAGTCTGCTTATCAGAAAAATCTAATTTAGATACGAAGAAAATTAAAATGATCACACTGGAATTTACTGTGGGAGTATTCTGAAGCAAACTGATACTACTGAAAGATAAAACTTGCATAAATTCACCTGGAACATTCGATCTAGGTGAACTTTCAGATCTTTTCTGCTCCGATAAATGTTAGACAACTCGTCGCGAATGTCATACTCACTGACCGTTGGCAAGGTATAATAGTAACGGACTAACGTGACTGCACCACGGGTAGAGAATGCCATACTCACTGACCGTTGGCAAGGTATAATAGTAACGGACTAACGTGACTGCGACATGACCCCTACAAAGACTGGACCACGGGTAGAGAATGCCACACTCACTGACCGTTGGCAGAGTATATTAGATATCTGCAAGGGCCTAACGAGAATTCGACAAGGCCCGGATTTTTTTTTCCATCAATAAATCCCAGCCACGGCTCGAAAATTATATTGCCCGACAAGCCCAGGGCATGTACAAATTCTGTCAGGGAATGCATTTTTTCTTCCCATATTCCAGATCGGGCATGTGAAAAAAACTAGCAATGTACAGGGTAAAAAATTTTTAAGAAATATTTTTTTGTATTTCCCAGTCAATTTTGTTACTACTCAAAGGCTACTTACTACCCTCTGTTTTATTTAATAAAATTAATAAGGTGTGTTTTGAGAGATTAAAGGTCAATATGGATGACCTTAACAACTAAATTGCCATAACATGATTGTGTGATATCTCAAAGGAAAGCACATGTAATAAGCTTTCAAATGGACCCAATACGAATTCTGTTGACCACTTAGGTCTACAGTCATTGTCGTTTGTGATAGGCATGGTAGACACAAACATGCCTTTTTTTTTCTTTTTTTTTTTTTTGCAAATTTCCAAGTCCTGTAGCTATAAAAGTATTATTGTATGTAGGAACCTGAAATGTTGCACTGATTAATTTCTTTATAAAGCCTGCAACTTCACCAAGTTTCATGAAAATCAAAAGTGTACATATCAGAAATGTTACATTTTTGTGCTGATTTGACATAAGACCCACAGACGCGTTTATATTTCATTGCTGGGTGCAATTTATAAAATTCAGTAAAAGCACTTTGTTTCTTATATTGTCTCTGAAATGTTTAGAAAAAACTGTACAGTATACGCATAATGTGTGTCTATATGTCTGCGTGCGTTCAGGAATGTAAAATTTTGCTTTGGGCATGTATTTTACTGGACAACATGCCCGACTGGGAATGTTACAATTTTGAAATTTTTCGAGCCCTGGTCCAAACCAGAGCCGAAGGCGTCAGAGACCGACTCTTGGGACAACACCTATAATTGTGCCCCATCAAAACAATAAAATTTTATTCCAAATATTTCGGCGTTCAGCATCGACTGTCACCTGGGGGAAACTGCCCCCTTTTTGCCCCTCTACCTCGCTACGCCTCTACGCCAGTCTGAGCCATAGTTAAAGTATTTTAGCTTTTCGCTACTGAAATTTTATTCCAAATATTTCGGCGTTCAGCATCGACTGTCACCTGGGGAAAACTGCCCCCTTTTTGCCCCTCTACCTCGCTACGACTCTACGCCAGTCTGGGGGAGAAAGAAAAAGCATTTCGGCTAGCAAGATAAATAAAAACTGAATTCTGACGTAATCAGTTGTACTTCACTCTCCAATACCAATGATTTAAATTAGCAAATAAAAGGAAATCAGATTTTATTTTTTAAAAAAGAAAAAAAAATCCACGATTTACACTTGAAAAGATGATTTTCACCAAATGCATAATGCTAAGAGACGCTTAATTGAGAGTTAACAGAAATGTTACATCTAGTATCTCCTTCTCCTATCCCACCCAAACCCATTCCTTAATTCCCATCAAATTGAAACACTAAACTCGACAACTTTGAAATGAAATTTCGTTTCCATTGTTTCTGTTATAAAGAGAAACTAACGACCTGGCCGGTCCGAGTTTTTTCCAAATTAAGAGCCGTGCAGATCTTGAGCGCAGATACTAAGGTCAGAGTATTCACAACAATCTCATTAACACAAAATAACTTTCATCCAAATGATAGCATCTCAGCCAGACGAAGTGTCCATAGCTAAATGAGATACGAAAAGCATCAAATGATTCCTTAACTTTACCTAGCTTCTTCGTGAGTTCTAATAATCTTAATTTCACTTTTAAAATCATTAGTAAGTTCATTTTTACAACGAACTGATTGATAAAAGTTACGAAGACACAGAAGCCATGAAAGGATTTTTGATACTAGGAGATTTCATGGGCTAATCTTCGGCACTCTCTCGTCTTGAACCACTAATTGCGATGGGAGACTGAAAAGAAACTACTCTGATCACAGTATTTTTACGATATTGTGAACTGATGTGAATGTACAAGTACATCAACAACCATTATCCGTTCGGGGATTTCAAGTTAAGCAAATTCCAGAGTGAGCTGTTAAACATTAGGAAAATACACGTGGAACTGATCGAATCAAAATTCGAATATTCGGAGATGTTTTAACTGGGTTATTTTTACATTGATCTGAGAATATTTACGTATACGAATATCCCCTGGCATCGTGGGCGGCCTACATAGAGGGATCCTTTGTCCTCCCTTGGAAATTGGACCATGTCCTTTCCGTTCGTGGAAGGCAACAGAGGTTTTCCCGATAACATTAATTCTGATCGCTAATTTTTCTGTAGAACTTCTGGGTGCGGGTGTATGCAGTAAAAGTAGGAAAAGCGTTAGAGGTATTTTTAGTACAGAAAGTGGAAATTTATAGTTATAATGAAATTTCCTATTGCATGTTGGAGAACAGCGTACATACAGTATGTATAGAAAATATGGGAAAGTATGAAAGGCGAAGAAATCTGTAGTAGAGTCAAGATCGGTGATCAAGAAGTAAGCAGTAGTTTAATCTGCGAAAGCTATTCATTGAAGCATGAAGATCTCTAGAAATTTTCCCTAGAAATTTGTCTTAAGGATTTTTTTTTCATTATGGATGCCCAATTGAGTGATCTCTTGGGTTTCGTGGCGCATGTGACACAAGTGATCAAAAGAACTTTCCTTTTTGTCCTAACATGCTGTCTGATTTCATTTATTCATCTTTTCTATCTAAGTTTTGGGTCTTCCGATTTCCAATTAAGTTCGTGTGTTGAGAATGTGGTAAAAAGCGGTTAGATAACAAAAATGCACAGTGGAAATTTGCATACGGTGTTTTTATATGTTATATGTATTTTTTATAGCCCCTTTATGAAACCTAAGATACCGACGCTGATTCAAGGCATCCTTTGATGTTCAGCCAAAGTATTTATTTGCCGACTTTTATTTCGTAACGGTAATCAGTACGACGGGAATCTTGACATTTCAGGTTTATGCAACAGTTTTCAATCGTGGCCTATCCTGTTGGACACCACCACTTAATGGTGCCATCCAGGACCGTAGCTACCGGGAGGGCGGTGGCCCTCCAAGAATGGCCATACAAGGGGCGAAAATTCATGCTCTGAGGGTGTAAAAAACTAGAAAACATCTGGAAAAATTTACCGAAAATTGTAACTAAAAAATAAAGTCATACATTTTAGTACTTTCCTTTTTCGAAGACTTTAGTTAGCCACGTACAGTATATTCCGAGCAGTCAACCACGGCACAGAGTAACCTTGTATGTGTGGACTACGCATATGTACGAAAGGAATTGTCCGAAAGCCCTGAACGATACATATAAAGCAATATATAGGTATTCCTATCCTCTTTTTCCGAATACGTCGTAGAGATGAAAAGCTAATTAGTCATCTGTGCTCCGTCGCAGAAAGACCCTCTGAACATTTAACACTGAACGGAATTTTTCCAAGCCCTACCTTGAAAGCATCTTCGTATTGTTGCATTTATTAAGGGATACCAATTCGTTCTGTGCTGGTTCGGCTTTCATTCTGCATTTCTGCGGAGTGCTGGGTTGTCGGCGTTCACATAACTTTTACGTTTAATGAATGAAATCAATGAATGAAACACGGGACTACACCACTGTACAATACAAATTTGGAAGATGTGAATCCGTTTATTGGTGTAAATATGACTTGGATGTTAAGTCAGATAATATCAGAAGACTTGAAAATGTCGTCGTCCTGAAGCGGGAATCGAATCCGCGTCTCCCGGATAGCGCCCGAGTATACTACCCACTACACCACCCAGAACGACCAAGCTTCAAATTTCCGATTAATTTGAATAAAACCATCACATGATTCGCTAGTCGAAGCAACTGGCATTCATATCAATCGGAAATTTGAAGCTTGGTCGTTCTGGGTGGTGTAGTGGGTAGTATACTCGGGCGCTATCCGGGAGACGCGGATTCGATTCCGCTCCAGAACGACGACATTTTCAAGTCTTCTGATATTATCTGACTTAACATCCATGTCATATTTACACCAATAAACGGATTCACATCTTCCAAATTTGTATTTTACGTTTTACTTGACTCTTGGGTATTCATCTAGTTTTTACATTTTTAATAAAATTATGCAAAAACTGCGCACTATTTAAGTGGGGAACATTTGAACTCCAGGGGCGTAATTTCAAGTCTCGCCCTCCCATATAAGAAAAGCTTGATCCGTCCCTGGTGCCCGAGTAAGTTTAAGAACATGTACGATAAATTCCTCATACTGTGTTCTCCAACGATTCAGTCGACAACTGCTTTTGGATTACTCGCTTTGTTTTTACTAGATCTTTTTTTTCGGTTCAAACTTAAGTCTTCAGATCTACTCGCAGGGGTGATAAATTGATAACCGGTTCGTATTAACCTCAACATGGGCCGCGGATGGACTAGTAGTCAACGTTCGTGGCTGCCATAGAGGAACCTCAGGTTCGAACCCAGCAGGTACGAACGGTGGAGCCATTAAATATCCGCCGTGCGTCGGATGGGTACGTTAAGCCGTCGGACCCGAGACTGACACCCCGGAAATAAATAAGGGCGCCTCCCTCCCCTTTACTACCTCGCTTCCGTGTTACTTTCCTATCGGGCACTCTATCCCAAATCTATTAGATTCCTTTTTCTAAGGATTGCCTAAGACTTTGGAGTCAGACACTCCCTTCCTAAAATCCTCTACATATGATCTGATCTGATCTGATTGACTTCAACATGAATGATAATCGAGAAGGGAAGGGAGGTCAAGTAACATTTGTTGATCTAAGTAAACGATTTCATTGCTGCATACGTCACATGCTGAATGTTAACAACAGCAAAGAAGGGCAGTTAGATGAAGAATTGATTATTATCGAATATGTTGGAACACGATAGTTTGTTGGCCAAAGCTAAAGCGAGCCCCTCACCGATCTTTTAATTAACCTTCCGTAATTCCTGACTATGTATCCTGCCGTTCTTATTGATCGTGAACAAACTTGATCCTCTGGCAGCTGTTGTTAACAAAATACTCAAATTTAATGTAAAATTACAGGAACTACTTTACAGAACTGTATATAAACAGATCTCTCTCCTACGTTCGAAATATTGATTCAATTTCAATCATTTTCAACAGGCTAAGAAGTCCCGTGGCTTCCCTGAGCAGAATGTCAGTATTGTATTCCGATGGAACAATGTAAAGAAGAAAAAGAAAGAAATTCATGCAGACTGGCGAATGTCTTCTAAGGGGATTTTCATCCAAACGTCGAATATCAAAAACGGTTTCACCGAATCGCCGTGATTTTAACAAACGCTTCACGCCAACCGAATGGATTCAGCTCCATAACACTCTCTACGACGAATTTGCGGTAGTCTTTTCGCAAGGGTTGTCTGTATCGTGACATGTAACTTTTTTTTTCTTTCTTAAATGAAGCTTTGAACTGCGAGACATAAGGCTTTTCAACGCTCATAGAACATTATTAGCACCTAACATGACGCCAATAGGAGCTCAAGTTCTGAATCTTTTGTCCTCTTTGTCTCTCTGAACAAGTCACTGTAACACAATCGAAAACGGAGAGCTCTGTTGGTTAGAAGAATACCTCCTTAGAGACAGTATACTAATGGAGTTTTTTTGCACTCGTTTACTCTCCCCAAAAAACATCTCTCTAACCGTCGACATAAAACAAAAGATAATGACAGTGAATACGGTACCGCTTATTCACACAGCAGTCATCGCTACGATTTGATGCACTCAGTAACACCGTACAGATTTTGAAATTTCGGAGGGAGTAAAGAGTCAGTGTTTCTAAAGTATTATCTGAGTCCGCTGTCCATACATGCATTTTTGCGGACGTTCACGATAATATGGAAATCACTCGCGTTAATGAAAAGTTTGTTCACTATCTTCCGTCCTCTTCCTATTGCCAGGAATGTCTAGTGTTCAACAAAAGTAAGAACAAGGCAGTCTTACAGTAGAATCATTGTTCTGAGGAAACGGTCAGTTTTCCTACCTAGGAATGGCACAATAACAGAAGCGCACGAAAAATTAAAACAACAACAACCAAAAACAATGAACTTCATGAATAGACAAGCACTAATCACAGCAACAGACCTAAGATATATGCGTGAGAAAGAAACTAATATTGCCATGGGAGGTTGAAACAATACAATTGTTATTCACTAATTTATCGTGCCAATGACGAATTTACGTATAAAGAAATAATTTTATTTTGTAATATTTGGAGGTTTAAAACAGAATTTGACCATGCTCAGTAAAGCTACAGGGTTGTGAGTGAATCAAAACAGTTGGACAAAACACAACAGTCATGCCGAACTCTGAGCACGAAGCCAAGCTGTCGGCGCATGAAGTTATCGTCCAAATCACACGACCACCCTTTTTAATATGAATTAAAATAACCTAAACTGTAATTAAAAGCTAGCGATCACATCAGTATCTTACACACACCAAATCATTCTCGGCTACTACGCGTTTTAAGTCAGTTTGGGGAATGGAAGACTCGCTTTCAACTTGCTGGCGCCGGCCAGCACTGAAGTTACACGTTGCAGCATTCAACCCAACCGTTATTATTTATATCCGTTAACTATAGAAGAAGCTATCCTGAGTTCACGTAAACAAATAAATATATACGCAGGTGATTCAGGACTCAAAACTTTCCTGAAATTTGTGTTGCCGTATTTCCCAGCTAGGTCGCCATCCTCCTCCTTTCCCTCCCTCCCTTTCCACCCATCCTATTCCCTTCCTTCAACAAACGACAGCTCGCAGACATAACTGCCTGCCCTTGAAACGGAACCTGCAACACGTAAGATCCAGCATATCGGACCACGCCTACCCGCAGAGCGCAGCCAACCTACGTAGAGAGCCAGCCGATCTGAAATACCCGTCCGTGAAACGCCATTGGCTACCTTCCTGTCCCTGTTTCCGTGATCGACAGTTCGGCTTTCATTGCATTGGGATATTTTAAGAAAAGGTGGTTTAAGCTCAGTCACGGTTCGCCAAAAGGGATCGTTCCGAAAAATCACTGCCCTTCTTTCTTTTGCCTTTCTTTTTCCTAATTCTTTATTTAACCTGTCGACGCAACTTTTGACTTCCCCCTACTTTTTTTTTTTTTCATTACTTTTTTCTCTTCTCCCCGTCGCTTAGCCACACTCTTTTTCTGTCGGGTGACATTTGATGCTCAAAGGGTTTATATTGGGAAGAGACTATTACCAAATAGCATCAATTTTCCGGATCGTTTAAACCCATATTAGGCAAACGGGCAATGATACCTTAGAACTATCCACTCATAAATGGAAATGCATGTGCGTATCAACATACATACATACATCTGCATAACATATTGAAATACAAATTAAAATAATCGAAGTAGTATGCATATTGACTAGAAACACATAAAAGTTTATTTCCAATTCTATGATTTTAAGAATAAAACGTTCGTTCACGTACTGAAAATGAAGAAATTTGTGTTACAATAAGACAGTTTTAACAATAACGAAGTTATCAGAGTTCTAGCTGAATTCATAATGCACTTTTCGAACACTGTTGTCTGTTTTACATCGACTATATATATATATATATATTGCTACATCTAAGGGGATTTCTGGCACGACCTTTTCCTAAGAAGTGATGAGCTCATTGACCTTGGGTAGTTTCACATTTCACCCCGATGACTTGACTACAGAAATTTTCAACTATGTCATTTTTTCAGAGTGCGTGTTTAGTTTGGAGCACTGTGAGTATTTAAGTAGAATATCCTACCTCTTATTTAGGAGTACTAAGATAACTAAAACTGTGGAAAAAATGCCTTCATCAGTACCCGGAAGTCAAACCAAGACTATTCGAAGACAGCATGTACTTGTTAGGAAGTTCTGGATGGTATCATGTGATTCACGAAACGTTACAATAAAATTGCAACCATATGATTTTGTCGCCTCACTTAATTCTTCACAGAATTTTACTTATTCGTTTCGGGACTATGCCTCACATTATTTCTGTCTGACAGTGAAATAATAAAGAAAGAGTGTACGTATAACTAACACCTTTTCTTGAGTCTTGGAAACTGCCAAATTCGACGGCTGTTTGGGAATGAAAAAAAAAAAGGTTTTAAAAATTTTTGTCACCACCTCATATGTCAATTTAAGAAGCATTTGTTTTGCTGCGAAATTAAAAATGCTGCAGTACCACTACAGCCCTAATTTATATTCAAAAGCGCCTCTACCAATATTCAAGTCGATCAAAATAAATGCTTTTTCGTAAAATGGATAGTATCTACACAAGCAAAATTATTACAGTTGAAAAAGACGGGGGAATAACGGTTTCGCACTTTCAGTGAACAAACTGAGCACACATGCTTTTGTCATATGATTATAAGATACGGTCAAATATTCAATCTACTTTTAGGTCCTCAAAAAGGGTACTTCATTTGTGTAAGTAGTTTGTTTCTTTGCTTGGTCTTTAGGACCCGCAGAAAGACCCTTCTCGAAAGCAGCCAGTTTATTTACTCAATCTTAGGGCCCCAGAAAGATCTCCTCGTAAGAGCCCAACTTTTCTACTCAGTCTCAGGTCCCCAAAATGACACAGCTCGTAAGCAGCTAGCTTTTTTACTCAATCTTTGGCTCCCAGAAAGATCTTCCTTATACACAGCCAGTCTATTTTTACTCAATCTTAGACCCCAAGTATGATCCTCCTCCTCCTAACTAGCCAGTTTTTTTAGCGTTTAGGCTCCCAAAAGATCCTCATAGTCAGTAGCCAGCTTCTTTTACTCAGCTTTAGACCCTAAGAACGACCTACCTCCTACTAACCAGTCAGCTTTTTTAGTGGCTTAGGCTCCCAAAAAGATCCTCATTATCAGCACCCAGCATTTTTTACTCAATCTTAGGCGCCTCCTCCTAAGCAGCCAGCTTTTTTATTGTCTTAGGCTCCCAAAAAGATCCTCATCGTCAGCAGCCAGCTTCTTTTACTCAGTCTTAGGCACCGAGAACGATCCTTGTCATAAGCAGCCAGCTTTATTATTCAGTTTATTCTCTCAGAAAAGGTATCTCACAATTGCTGACTGCCAACTTGTCTACTTAGTTTTCTTTTCTTAGGTCAGCAGTAAAGCTGCCTCGAACAGAGAAGAAACGCATAAAGTGAATATCAGATCCAGCTTACGCGACTGAATAGAGAGTGGCACAAAGTCTGCGTCTTTCACGCAAAATCCAACAGTGTGCACTTTTTCCAAGGTATCTGGAACGCCCATCATCGATAGAGAAGATTAAGAACTCCTTTTAAATTTTTAGATTCGTCAAAAAAAAAAATTTGCGACAACTGATTCCTAATTCATTTGGTGGTTTTACATCAACTCTTTAAGAACGTGATCTCCATATGCATTTTCCTAATCGCTCGAAAAATTTCGATAAGAAATTTTCGTGTTGAAAGTTCAACAACAACAGTTAAAAAGAAATCGAACAAATAATAATTTTCTCAAAACATCATTCTCATAGTATCTAAAAAGAAAAAAAAAGAAAAGCTATTCAACTGAAACTAAAGTAACTGAAATTACCATATTAATGAAATGAAACAGTAGTATTAGAGTACGTATAATTTTCGCAAAGAAACTGCATTTTCTGTGAAACGAAACAGCAAGACAACAGATCCAGAAAAACGAGCGCTATGTCGGTCTTTTTTGTTTACTGCAACTTCTGTTATTTAAGAAAGATAAACAAACGTCATATTGAAACCTGCCAAGGACGCATTAATGCAGAATATACAAGATGAAGAACTGGTGGATAAAGAAAATGACAAGAGTGGAAGACATCATGATCATAGTAAAATCCCTGAAATGGCGATGGGTTGGACATGTAGTCAGACGAATGGACCACCGATGGACAACCGAAATTTTAGACTGGATACCAAGGGACAGAAAAAGACCCAGAAGACGACCACACGGGAGATGGATGAAACTCGAAAACATGCCGGAGTAACATGGAGGAGAGTGGCTCAAGACCGACAGTTGTGGAGGAAACTTGGGGAGACCTTCATCCAGCAGTGAATTGATAATGGTTAACAATGCCGATGATGATATATAAAACAAATCTACCTTTTCTTGTATGTCATCAATTTTTTGCTTCTTCTGATTGATCATTTTGATTAAAAATTCGTTAATGTTTTTCTTTTGAGCGTAAATACATTCTTCATTAGCAGAATTTTCGAAACATCAGCACGTTGTGTTCTGAAAATTGTATGCAAATAACGTCAGAAGCTTGGTAGCTTTGGGGGTTACGACATTCTGTGTACATCTTAGGAAGTCACTTCAAGGACCTAACTAAAAAGTTCTTATAAACCTTTCTAAAAAGTTCTTTATAAACCTTTCTGGAGAAAATGTTAAACAACTCAGAAAATTCGTCTGTAGTACCCATTTATGACAGCAGCTGTCAACAAAATTGCAAAAAATAAGAAATTCTGACGCCAGGAGAAAATATCTGCATCTACAAACGTACCTAAATTCGAGTAAAATTCCTAAAACGTGGCAAGAATAAAATCCCCATTATTTGATTCAGACTATTTCGTTCAGTGCTCAAGAACATGCGCATAGCGACATTTCTCATTAAATTGAGAATCACAATAGAAAAAAGCCAAAAAATAAAAAAACCCTCACACGTGCGAACTATCACGTTTTGATTCTTTGATGCTAAATGTTGGAACTGCTCATATATACTTCTTTTTTTCCTTTTCCTTTTTTTTTTTAATTTCTTTAACACCTAATTACAACATCATTATAGTTATTGAACTTACTGTTCGCCCTCTCAAAACAAAAATTTTGATATCCGTGAAATTACCGCGATAAATGGCATTGCGAAAAATCTAGACATAACGGTAGCAAGAATATTGCTCTCATTTCTAGCCCAAGCCCTTCTAAAACATGAACACAGTTCCACAAATAGGCGTATAAAGTTTGATGAGCAGTGCGCATGGTAGTAAGGAAAAAAATCCCCAAGAGTTCCTTAGTCTTGCCATAATATCTAAAGGTCAATAAACTATACTATTTCACACACTCATTCTTTCAACATGGCCAAACCACTTAAGAATATTAGTCTCCAACTTATTTACAACATTTTGCCTCACATTACACATCTGCAACACATCCTCATTAATCACATGATCAGAGCGTGTCGTGCCACAAAGTCCCCCGTAAGTAACGCATCTCCTCAGCACACAAACGACTCCTATGCCTTTTCTGCAGTACCCAAGTTTCCCTGCCGCACATCAGAGTATAGGAACAATTACACTTTCATGTACACCCATTCGGGACTCACTGAACCCATCATTCCTGTGAAATCCTCCTAAAGCAGCTATGACTTTGGAGATGTTTGATACACCAACAGTAAGTAAAATCTAGTTCCATCAATTAAACGTTTACTTGACAGACTTTAAGGAGCTAACCTCTAAATCTCAGAGAACAGCTTAATGATATGTATGTATGTATGTACTTCACACACATCACGGAAATACCTGTTTCTTTAGCATATATTATTCAACGTATTTTACATTTGTCTGAAATTCGAAAATGTGATGCCCACGAGGTGGATACATGCAAGCATGTATGTAAGTGCTGAAATTTCAGACAAATGTAAAATACATGCAAGCATGTATGTATGTTTGTAAGTGCTGGATTATGCCATGAGGTGAATACATGCAAGCATGTATCCACCTCATGGCATAATTTCTCTTCTTGACTAGCCAGTTCTATTTCCAACAATAGCGGCAAGTCACCTCAAGTAAAACTTCCAAATAGACAACGAAACTTTAGGCTGAGATCTTACAGGTACAAAAAGGGAAACTAGAATCAACATTTAACTTTAGGCTGCGATCTTACAGTTGCAAAAAGGGAAACTAGAATCAACATTTAACTATAGGCTGCAATCTTACATTTGCAAAAAGGGAAACCAGAATCAACATTTAACTTTGGGCTGCGATCTTACAGTTGCAAAAAGGGAAACTATAATTAACATTTAACTTTAGGCTGCGATCTTACAGTTGCAAAAAGGGAAACTAGAATCAACATTTAACGGCTGCGATCTTACAGTTGCAAAAAGGGAAACTAGAATCAACATTTAACTTTAGGCTGCGATCTTACAGTTGCAAAAAGGGAAACTAGAATCAACATTTAACTTTAGGCTGCGATCTTACAGTTGCAAAAAGGGAAACCAGAATCAACATTTAACTTTGGGCTGCGATCTTACAGTTGCAAAAAGGAAAACTAGAATCAACATTTAACTTTAGGCTGCGATCTTACAGTTGCAAAAAGGGAAACTAGAATCAACATTTAACTTTAGGCTGCGATCTTACAGTTGCAAAAAGGAAAACTAGAATCAACATTTAACTTTAGGCTGCGATCTTACAGTTGCAAAAAGGGAAACTAGAATCAACATTTAACTTTAGGCTGCGATCTTACAGTTGCAAAAAGGGAAACTAGAATCAACATTTAACTTTGGGCTGCGATCTTACAGTTGCAAAAAGGGAAACTAGAATCAACATTTAACTTTAGGCTGCGATCTTACAGTTGCAAAAAGGGAAACTAGAATCAACATTTAACTTTAGGCTGCGATCTTACAGTTGCAAAAAGGAAACTAGAATCAACATTTAACTTTGGGCTGCGATCTTACAGTTGCAAAAAGGGAAACTAGAATCAACATTTAACTTTAGGCTGCGATCTTACAGTTGCAAAAAGGGAAACTAGAATCAACATTTAACTTTAGGCTGCGATCTTACAGTTGCAAAAAGGGAAACTAGAATAAACATTTAACTTTAGGCTGCGATCTTACAGTTGCAAAAAGGGAAACTAAAATAAACATTTAAAATCACGATTGTAGTTTATTAGCTATAGATAAACCGCGGGAGGAAATAAACCCTGAAAACTTTTGTTTTTCGGGAAATGTCAGAAGTAAATCTGTTTTCTGAATCTAGCAAAGCAAATTATCATTTGAAAATTTACCCAATTTTAGGCTACTTCCCTGTGCTTCATAGGCTTGGTATTTGTTTAAAAACATACACAAGCTGGAACAGGAAATTTTTTTAGCTGCGATGAACTAGACAAACATATTAGAAGATGCGTTGGGACTGAGAGCCACATTTTGTTTTCAGAAAATCCTTCTGAGAATTGTGATCAAGATTCTAATTAGATATAGTCTAGAACAAGCATTTAGAATGCATGATCTGCAAAAAAATCAACTGATTCAACTTTTCTCAGTTGCAAGTGAAAGACATACTAAGAACTAACTGACCTCTGGAAATAACACTTTTATATAAGCGAAAATACGAATTTGCAAGAATCTGTTTCCAGCACTTACATTTAACATCAGTTGTGGTACGTCAAATCACAAAAACAAGTTCATATACGTCGGACAAAAGCTAGTTGGATTTGCTCTGATCTCCGACACAGCAAACAGAAGGAGCATAAGCACGTTAAAAACAAGAAGAAAAAAATACAGATACAAGGTACCTTTATTTTGAAACAAATTCACTCAAAATGATCTGCACAAATTTATTTCAACGGTTAAGAGAAGAAAGCTGTAAGGAGTAGTCGGGTCTTTAATTTAGAGCCAAGGGTTCTAGAAAAGAAGAAGAGCCACAGCGATAAGCATCGCCACTCATACCTTGCCCGGGACCAGCTTAGACAAATGACCGGAGATCACTTGACCAGGAGGCGCTGTCCATAGAATCGTAATTCTTGTCATTTCAGATAAAGTTGTGAGCAGATAACTTTAGGCAGAAGTTAAATAGTGGATTTTTAGTTTCACTATGAAGTAAAAAATATTTATTTTCTTTGGCATCCCTTGTTCATTTGAACGTTGTGAGTGAGAAATATGTACCTGGAATAATGTTGTTATATGAAAATTGCTACATATGAGTTTAACGGGATTATGCGAACATCAAGACTGAACTATTGTTTCTTTCTTAGGATCTTCCTGATAAGATCACGCAAATAGTTTCGATGTCTGCACTGTAGCAATTCTGACACAAGCAGAAAACTAAAGCTTAAGTCGAAAGACGTCGGATTTTTACAAGCTGAGATTGTACCATCTGCAGCTATGGAGTTTTTAACACTTTTAGCTATACCTGAACACTGATTACACTGAAACACTTTTAACACTGATTAGCTAACCAATTCACCTTGAATAGCTGTGTTCCACATAAATCACACTTTGTAAACAATAACCTATCGGCCAAGTAGAAAGAATCAGCAAGTCGCTTACGTTAGTCCACCATGTTATTCGGTAATCGCTAGTACTTCAAGACATCAAGATAATCTCTTGTCAGAATATAATCTCACTGGCGTCAATCCAGACAACAATCTCAATTCAATGATATTCCTTCGTCGGTTACACATATTTCATGAACTCCACCAAAAGCTATCAAGTCTTATCTTTCTCTTTCTCTTTCTCTCTCTCTCTCTCTCTCTCTCTCTCTCTCTCTCTCCAGCTACCAACTCTCAACCTTCCTTGCATACATTCAATCTACTCATTTTATGATGGTCTTACTCACTGTCAGTGTTGCCAAATTGTAAAAGCTCTTTGGGGAAGTAATCAGCCGTTCAGTGAGAAAATATTTCACCAAGAAGAAACTAAAATAGAAACTCAAAAGGAAATTTATTTAGGGTTATACATTCCATAGCTTCAGGTGAAAGAAGTGGGATTTTTTATAAGAAACCGAGGTTGAATTTCTACGCGGCTTAAGGCGAAAGAAATACGATATGGACAAGGGATTCAGATTTACGAATTTAACAGACTTTCCGGCTTTAGCATGTGATTCGCTGGCACGGCAGGTTTCTCACAACCTCGCATTACTGGCTTAATATTCGGAACTTGAACTTTTTTTTTTATTGAGGGTTTAACGACCACCGTGTTGCTTTTGGAGAAAGCAGTCGCCCATCCCTAATTTAGGGCCACTGGTTTCAGGGAAAGGAAAGATCCAGTGCCGTAAGACAAACACAACATTCATGCCTCACCGGGATTCGAACCAGGACCCATCTCGGACGAATGGTCATATACCAGCACTTAGACCACTGCTCCACCCGGCTAACTTAAACTTTCAACAGATGTTTCCAACACTTCATCCCCGACGAAATGCGGGTCGTAAGTTACGTGACATTGCAGGAGGAAAGGGAAGAAGAAGTAGCGCACGACTTTTCCTTTGTGATGTTTTCGAGACGAAGATCATTTCAAAATATTCGAGATTTCGCAAGTGATTTCCAAATGCAAAATACGTCAAGGTTACAGAATTTTAAAAGTCATACTTTAAACGAAGATGTGAAAAAGAGTGGTTGATTATTTGTTTTTTCTTCTATTTTAGTCATTCATACCGTGCAAGATTTTACGCCTTAAAGAAGAGTGTAGTTTGAGGTGTCGAAATCAGCAGCGGACCTGTGACTTCACACCTGCACATGGCATGCAGGCGTTATTTTCTACCTTTCCGAAGAGGTACGTGGTCACACAAAACAGCTTGTCAAATACAAATTAAGGTGAAAACGGATGTTTTCCATAATGGCTGTCCCAAGCATGAGCACCGTAAACGATATCAATGGGACACCTATGCTGAGTGCGCTGGGGAAGCAAAGAACGACAGTAAATTACGCAAAAGCTTGATTAAACAACGAAAACGCCACCCGCAATGCATAAGTGCGGCTCTTAATTTCGCTTAGCCTTTCCAACCCTTCAGATTGCGATTGGCCAACCCATTATTAAAGAGAGCAACAGCTGCATATACATATTCAGGTCAGCAGCTCCTCGACTCATGCAAAATCCACAGCGTCACTACCTCTTCGCAGAAATGAGCGAATTAATTAAACATGGGAGAGGTAGCGGGAAAAGTTGTCAACCTAGTGTTCTTTTATTCAAACCAAATGAAAACAGGACGCAGTAGAGTGAGAGGGAGAGAGTATGTGTGTGTATGTGCTGGGAAAGGGGGAGGGCATCACGACAGAATTATATAAATGGACCATAATGGAAATCCACGAAATTCAAACTGCATTTCTAAGCGGCAGTTAGAGATAAGTACAGAACGGTGACAGTTATGGGAGCTCATAGGCTTATAGGACATTTTCTCGGAGGGGGTCGAAGGCAAACACAGGACATTTTCCTGGAGGGAGGCAGGGAAATGTTGTTTTCAAAGTAGTCAGTGGATTTTCCAACTGAATTTGTCAATGGGTGTAAGGATTCGGAGGCAATCAAATATGTCGTCTATATGTGGAAACAAAAATACATGCAAACATAATAAAAAGAAGCTGCAGGACTCGTTGAGGTCGTTTAAAATTTAACAGAATTCGATGAAATCTACTTAAATTTATCATTAGTTCTGCAGAATTCACGAACTATTTAAAGTTAACAGTAGTTTGTCAAAACTCGAGATCTAGTTAAGTTTAACACTATAATAGTTGCCATCCGGTGGCAACTATTATAGTGTTCTCGGACGAATGGTCTTATGCCATTCGTCCGAGAAGGGTCTGGGTTCGAATTCCGGTGAGGCGTGGATGTTGTGTTTGTCTTACGGCACTGGTTCTCTCCCTTTCCTGGAACCAGTGGCCCTAAATTAGGGACGGGCGACTACTTATAGTCCATTGAGTAGCACATGGTGGTCGTTAAACCTTCAATTAAAAAAAAAATAACACTAGTTCTTCAGAATTCGATAGAATCAATTTTTATTTTTCATTAATTTTCCAGAACTCGATGAAATCTATTCAAAGTTAACAATAGCTCTCCAGAAATCGACGAGATCTACAGGGTGTTTCAAAACTAATGGAGCTAACTTTAAGGGGTGATAGAACACACCAAAACAAGCACTTTTTGTCATAGAATGCATGGTCGCAAGTTACGCGGTTAGACGCTGGAGGGCGCTTTCCGTTTCCCCACACACGCTGTCTTTTGCAAAATAAAAACGTGACATCACAAAATTACATAAAATTCGCAAATATTAATAAGTAAATACTGAAATTAATTACATTAATAAAAGCTGCTCAAAAGGGCGACAGCCACTCCCGACACGCGCTTCGCGTCGTCGACGTAAAGATGCCCGTATGTTGTGGAAAATACCAGGCATTTCCCGGACAGCTGCAGCAGCGACTGAAAGTCTGGAGACTAGTTCCTCATTAGAATCAATGGGAGTGTCGTACATTATGGACTTAAGATGTCCCCATAAAAAGAAATCCAGAGGGGACAGATCTGGTGATCGTGGGGGGCCAAGCGATGGGTCCACATCGGCCAATCCATTGGCCTGGAAATGTGGCGTTCAAATAATCACACACCTGAGTGCTGAAATGAGCTGGCGCTCCATCATGCTGGAACCACATTTTACGGCGGACGGCTGTTGGTACATGCTGGATCAATTCAGGTAAAACTTGTTGAAGGAAAATTAGGTACGTCCTCTCATCTAGACGTTCCGGTAAAAGATATGGATCTTTGCGTTGCCAAAGACGGCGTGTGTGGTGAAACGGAAAGCGCTCTCCAGCGCCTAACCACGTAACTTGCGACTATCCATTCTATGACGAAAAGTGCTTGTTTCGGTGTGTTCTATCACCCCTTACAGTTTGTTCCATTAGTTTTTAAACACCCTGTATTAACGTTATCACT
This sequence comes from Macrothele yani, assembly GCA_039090855.1. Classification (NCBI taxonomy): domain Eukaryota; kingdom Metazoa; phylum Arthropoda; class Arachnida; order Araneae; family Macrothelidae; genus Macrothele; species Macrothele yani. The sequence goes on along the minus strand of CM077028.1, from coordinate 74,458,225 downwards.
AGTTCTTCATAAAAGAAAGGAGTTTAAAGATGTGACACGATTTTGTCCAGTCAACTGTTATCTAAGGGTGACAATGAACAAAACATCCGCTTTGTGTTTGTTATCTCAAGCTGAACTTTGTCACTGAAACATTCATTGTCTCGCGTAGGAGTAAGGTTCTTCTCTCGGTATCCGAAATCAAGTCGCTTACGTTATTAAGTAAAAAAATCCTCCTTTAGTCATCTACCGCTTCCGTTTGGCCATTACTTTTTTTTTTTTTTTATCATTCTTTGTGATTTTCCCTAACTCTCGGAGTTTTTATTTTTATGCAATATAATATAATATAATATAATATAATATAATAGCGCGAATTGCCAATATATGGTTACAAGTTGTCACGTTCTCTTCGAAATCATTGAAAGTACCAAAACTAGATTTTGCTGTGGGATACACAACATGAATTAGTTTCCAAATATTTCTTTCATTCAAGGCATGTGTAAACACGCTCCTTCGGGCATAAAAAGCCAACATACTCAGTCAGTTTTGTGGTAAAAATAGTCTTTTGTGCACTTATCTGGACAGTTAGCTGACTGCAGCAATGAGTCTGACCGTTTATACATTCAGCACATCATAATCTTTCGACCACTATATGAATGGGAACTTAGTGGGAATCTCCCGTGCAAAGCTTAGCCACTAGTAATAGCAAAGGGAAAGAAACAGAACTAAAGAGCAAAACGTCCTTATTTCACCTAGAACTCAAATACGTGATCCTTATGACTGTGGATAATTCTTTAGTTACGCACAATGCGAATCTTGAAATCTCTTCTTTCAGCTTCCTTTCTATTGTAAATCTGCTGGTTTAGACATGTCATTAAACATATATGCTTGCGACTCAATTTGCGTCACCTCCACAGCCAAAGATGTGTGATGAGAATAATTATTTATTTTTCTGTCAGCTTGCCGTTTAAATTATAACGCACGCGAAACCTGGGACGTGTGAAACAAAGCACCTAGCAGATATGTTCCATGGGAGACATCTGGTCTATTGTGATGATCCATGTGTTAGTAAAACACCACAAGAGGTCAAAGTCTTTTAGGAACAGGCTTTGAGGACAGATAGCCTACGGGATTCAGCGCTACAGCCATTGTGTGAAGCTGCTGGAGTTAGAAGAGATGCTCAGAAAAGTTTAGCATCTCTTGCATTCTCTGGATCCATCGCGTGCAACTTCCGCGCATTTTCGAAGATGGCAGAACACAAAAGACAGTTTCCAGAAGCCGCGGGAATTACGAGAAGCGACAAGATCATCTCAATAAATTATGCCTTGGAACTCCCCCTCTCTCTCTCTCTCTCTTCATGTGACTTTACACAACGAAATCTCTTCACAGAAGTTAAACTCATATCCGTCCGAGATTTAACTAAGTCGAAAAACCAAAGAGATAATTTTTAGAGCAGCTAAGAAAGAATTACTCCATAATATCTAACAGCACTTAGTGCATGGTACAACTTCACGAGTTATAAGTTATCCCTTATCTTCCTCGTTTACCTGAGTAAGTTCACCATGTTTTCAAGGATGAAAGAGACTTCACATTTGAAAGAACAGCGAATTTAGGAGGCTGTCTTTAGAAATTCCATAAAAGACAATTCGCTTTATCAATTATCATGAAACTCTCTCCCATTTTTCAAGACGATATCTTTAGTTCGTGGAGGACACGGGAGGCGAGGAGAAGGGAAGAGGAGAAACACACCGTGTCCGCGGATCAGCATATTCATAGTAACCGCAATTGCAAAAACTTATCAAAATGGCGCGATTGCACTGGTTCTTCTTTTCTTTGGTTGCTCGGAGGTTTAACGACCGCCATGAGCAACTCGAAGCAAAACAAAACAAAAAAATACTGCAACTAGAAAACCTCGTATGCAGATCTTGCAGAAAACTTCCGTTTTAAAAAATGTTAAAATAACGTCGTTAGGGCACTATAAAAAAAACTAATTTGTAACTAGCTCCTGAAAAACACAATTGTATTTGAAATTTTGTGTCGATTTCAACCTTTTAAGCACACAATCCATTCTGTAAAAAGAAAGCTGTTATCACATTGTTGTATACGTGCAATATAAACTACGAATATTTTGAGGCTTTGTGTTTGATTTAGGGGGGATGGGCATAAACCAAATGAAATACCTGCAATACTGATTTTCAGTTCCACAGATAAAATGATAAATAATACCTACGAATACCTACAATACTCTTTATCAGTTCGACAGATAAAATGATTCACCAGTAATTTCAGTTGCGTTGAAATATATATATATATATATATATATATATATAATGTTTTATCGCCTCAATGTTTTTATGAATGAATCAACTGCGACAGAAACTGCATTTAATCTATACCTGGACAGCAAAGCTGCCAGCATTTCTTATACGGTAGGAAAGTACTCACTCGAGCAAATTTGTGCAAACATAACAAAAGTTTGGGGGCCCCACTCAAAAGTCCTAGCTTAGGGGCCCACTGAAATGTCCTAGCCTAGGACACCACTCAACGCCCACTAAGGCTTTGATATGGCCTTGTTACTAACGAAATTCAATGTTGCAAATAATCTTTTTTATATTGTGTTAACTTATCTTTAACTAAACTTTCAAACGTACACATTGACCTCACCAATGTGAGGGGCAGAATATAGACGTACACGCGTACGCCGTACGCGGATAGTTTCCAAATTATTAGCAGATTTTGCAAATAGTTTTGGCTTGTAGATTAAAAAAATAAAAATGTTATTTACAGCAATTAAAACACTTACTCAAGGCTTTACTCAGATTAAAATATTTTATTCTGTCTTAACGTGAGAATGTTCAACTATTTTTCACATTTTCCGATAGTGAGTTCTTTTGTTTTTACAGACGTTTCTGGCCTCTTGATTTTATCAAGGCCTGTTCTCAATATATAGGAACTGTAACAAAAGTTCCGTTTACACAGAAAGAATATAAATTTTATTGCCAAGTTTCTCTGGCAGTTGCCAGTTATAAAATTAAAATCTTTTCCTTTTGTATTTCATAAGTCTACTATTTTTGAATTAAGTTGTTGAAAATGCTATTTATAATTTTTGAAGATTCATTAACGGAACTGCTTTTCTAGATATAAAAACTTTCTTTAATTAGTATCTTGTTTTTATGAGGTTCATAGTTCAATATTTTAAACTTTTGGCCTTAAGGTCCACTTTACACACATCTCTACGCATTCAATCGTAATGTACTTTTGTCCTCTCTGGAATCTGTAATGTTCTAATAATTTTTTATTGTTATATTAATTTTTCCTTAAATTATCTCATTCTATTGTTATCGTGATTTGCGGGTTTGCAGCAAGTTTTCTATTTTAATGGTTGTGTACGCAGATACATTTTATTTTTCTACAACTCTGGTGAGGGGGGTTAAAAATCACAGAAATCCAACCTCAAGGTCTATGAAAACACAAGTTTGTCCTGGATGGCCATCAAATCCGTGTCCCCTCACTCCGGAGTAAGTCGTTCTCCCAACTAAGCTACGCGGACAGAATGTCTCGCTGCAGATTTGTCGCCTTGAAACATGTTTTCACCTCTGTAGTACGTTATAGGTCAGAACAATGAATCCGATCTTATGAAAAGGAAGTTTCCAAAGTAAATTTAGGCCAAACTATCCGTTGGCCGAAAAGCAGTGGGTTCAAGTCGCCAAAGAGAAAAGCGTGTTTTTTTTCTTTTTCTTCAATTCCAGATCTTTCCCTTTCCTACTACTGTCAGTGTAATAATTTGAATCCTTAGCCTCCGATATTACATGGGACTATTCAGCCTTCAATGTTGGAAGTGGTCAACAGCACGAAAGGCTAATTTTAATTACACACACAAACAAAACGCTTAAATGTTCTACAACTTCAAGTTTTAATCAAGCGCTATACATATGAATTCTGCAAAACAGACACATTATGAGCTGAATTTAATTAACTGATTAAAAAGTAAGTCCTCCTGGGGAAGAAAAAGGGCACATGAAGTTAAGACCGGATACCGGATTTAAACTTTCTCCAAAAGCAAAGCCAAAAAAAAAAAAAAAAAAAAATAGACAGATAACGGTGAATGTGATTTATTTATTTCTTACTTTCCCGGAAACTACTGACTCTAATATGCATCACACTTCACAGAGAAAATACGCTCTTTTATTTGCGAAAAGAATGATTAAAAACTAATAATGAAACGGTACATAAAAGTAATTTGGCGGTTATATGAGTGGCACATTTGTTTGAGCACAAAACCTGATACCTGATTTCCGGCTCCGCAATGTGCTTGTACCCAACCATATTAACAATCAAATCACGAATTATACCCATTTCACAGTAATTAATTCGAATATTGTTCAAAATTACGCTTTTACGACTTTTAAGATCTTTCGACCTTTCAAAGAAATAAAAAACGAAATGAAAGGTAAGCGAAAAAAAAATTAAGACAGCCACCAATGTGAGGAGAATTAAAAAAAAAAATCCTGTTGGTTTCCGGCCGTAAGACAGTTTGCAGTTGGTTTAAGAATTAAAAATTACAGTGCAGAGAAGAAGAAAACAATAACAATGGCCTCGCGAAAGAGTGTTACAGGAAGTCCAAACGCGCAGGCACGTGCAACTATTCTGATCGCGCCATCTGACACAATAGGATGTTCTCTGTACTGATTAGCTTGCAGTAAAAAGTGAAGTTAATTACACAGAAAGCGCGTGATTAGTGAATGGTATTTTTTTTCCCTCGCAAAGGGAGGAACTTCAAAGCAAACGCATCATTATTTATTAGCTTTTTTTCTAATCTGCTATAAACGCAACTCATTTTAAAGCAATGTGTGTAAATTGCATTGCAAAAGCTCAAAGTGGGAATGCGTAAACGTACACCCGTTAGAGGCACACAAATCACGTGATATGTAAGAAGTTTCAGATTCAACCAACCAGTGCCATGAAACTTAACAAGAGTGAATTTACTTATCCTTCATGTCACTGGCTGAAAGTGTGTAGTTGTTCGGTCTTGTGGTGCAGAAGTGAATTTAGATATCTAACCGTCATTCTGAGATAAGTAGTCGCATTCCGTTATAACATTCATAAATAACGTCTTAATATCTTACAGATAATAAGTTAATAATATCCAGAAAATTATTTGAACGTGAGATGCAGTAACAGTATTGTCACATACACTTCATAATTAGCAATCAGAATCAGATTTCTAAGTAAAAAAAAAAATAAGGTAGAGTATTCAATAGTTTTTCTCCATTATCGTAAGAATGAAACTGTGTGCATGTTTCTTACTATTAAACAGTTTGAAATTCCGAAAGAGAAGTTTTCTGCCGATCGCCACAACCTATGAAAACTAAGGATAAAGATTCAAGGAAGAAAATCACGAATTAAACTACAGCAGGAGAGCATGAAATTAAAAAAAAGTTGCCAAAATTAGCTGGTAAGTATTAGTAACTAAAGATTCTGTCACATTTAGACATAAGATATATACATGTCAAAATAAAACATAAAGAACATGTGTTGCATCATCCAGAAAAGCTTGTTATCCGAAGGAAGCGTTGTCAGTCTTACGCATACTGGTACAAAGAGAAAGGCAGTCTCTGACACAGAAGCTAAACAAAATAGTTGATGCACTGATGCATAAAGCATCAACAGAATTAAAATAACCCAAACCTAAAATCTTCAGATGGGAAAGAAGTAAGACTGCAACAAATTTAAACATTCCACGGAATTCAGCAATTGAGCATATAAAGATATAAAGCCAAGAATAGGATACGCAGTTGGTGTAGAAGAAAAATGCGACGGCAATGAACCCCCCCCCCCCACCCTTCCAAAAAAGAAAGATGCATATATACGCTGATACACCTGAAAATAATGCTATTGCCAAACTAACGCTGAGAAATAAGTTTAAATTTGCTGAAAGAAAATTTCTTAACATTCCGTAAAAGATCCAAATTCGTTTCCATTATTTTTGTTGGATTTGCTGCTTCAATTTACAAAGCATCCAGTAGTATCACTGTTGTAAATTATAGTCTTTCAGCAGTACAGGATTTCTTTATTTTCACCAACTTAAAGAAATGCTGAAGAAAAGGGGTACGACGAAGATCGGAAGAAAGTCGAAGAAAAAGGGGTAAGAAGATCGGAGGAAAGTCGAAGAAAAAGGGGTAAGAAGATCGGAGGAAAGTCGAAGAAAAAGGGGTAAGAAGATCGGAGGGAAGTCGAATACACAGTGATGAGACGAAGAAGATCGGAGGAAAGTCGAAGAAAAAGGGGTAAGAAGATCGCAGGAAAGTCGAAGAAAAAGGAGTAACAAAATCGGAGGAAAATCGAAGATAAAGCGATGAGACAAAGAAGATCGGACCGAAGAAAAATGGATAAGAAGATCGGATGAAAGTCGAAGAATAAGGGGTAAGAAGATCGCAGGAAAGTCGAAGAAAAAGGAGTAAGAAAATTGGAGGAAAATCGAAGATAAAGCGATGAGACAAAGAAGATCGGACCAAAGAAAAATGGATAAGAAAATCGGATGAAAGTCGAAGAAAAATGGATAAGAAGATCGGATGAAAGTCGAAGAAAAAAGGGTAACTAGATCGAACGAGTCTAGAAAAAAGTGATGAGACAAAGAAGATCGGATCGAAGAAAAATGGGTAAGATCGGAAGGAAGTCGAAGAAAAATGGGTAACAAGATCAAACGAAAGTCGAGGGAAAAGTGATGAGACGAAGAAGATTGGAAAAAAGTTGAAAAAAAGGAGTAAGAGGATCGGAAGAAAGCAGAAGAAACGGTGATATAAGGAAGAAGATCGGAAGTCGAAGAAAAGTTGTAAGAAGATCAGAAGAAAGTCGAAGAAAAGGGTAAGAAGATCAGAAGAAAGTCGAAGAAAAAGGGATAGGAGGATAGTCGAAGAAAAAGCATTAAGACGAAGAAGATCGGAGGAGGGGATCCAGATGTGTGTGGTTTTAGGCGAAGATGGTGAATCCGTGGAGTGAAACTACACTTCTGGCCACCCAAAATGCAACACCAAGAAGGAAGCATCCGATTGGCCTGAAATTCGCGGCATGCGTCGCCCGCGAGTGGACATGCAAACGATTAGCATTGCAGGGCATATGCAAATCATGTGCGTCCGGCACGCCTCCGAGAAGCACTATAAGAAGGGTGCGCAGAAGGTGGGGTGTAAGTAGTGGAAGTGTGTTGTGCTGCCGGACATGTGCGTGGGAAGCTTCCTGATGCCTCTTCGCAGAATACGGCAGTCATTCCAGCACGTTTTGGAGTTCGACAGGGGACGAATAGTGGCTTATCGCGACAGCGGTTTATCGTACCGAGACATCGGCGCCCGTGAGGGACGACATCCAGCCACAGTGAGGCGAGTATGGATTCGGTGGGTGCAGGAGAGACGGACGGACCGACGTGAGCGATTGCCGCAGCCGCGGCACACCACCGAACAAGAGGACCGGCATGTTGTGCGGCGGACATTGACGGCTCGCACCGCCACACCACGAACGTTAGCGCAGGAATTAGGGTGTGTTGCGCAACAACGTGTCAGCACGTACCGTTCGACGTCGTCCGCAAGAGCGGGGATTTGTCGCACGGCGCCCGTTGCTCCGATTACCATTGACGTTACACAACCGGCGAGTGCGGCGGCAGTGGGTCGTTGAACGCCGCACCTGGACTACGGAATGGCACGACATTGTCTTCTCCGACGAATCCCGCTTCTGCCTGCAACACCACGATGGTCGGATCCGCGTGTGGCGGCACCGCGGCAAGAGAATGTATGACGACTGCATTATGCATCGCCATACCGGTCTGTCGCCTAGCGTTATGGTTTGGGGCGCAATTGGATATGACACCCGCACCCCTCTGGTACGCATCGTCGGTACACTCAACAGCCACAGCTACATCTCCGACGTTTTGGAGCCTGTAGACCTCCCTTACCTGCAGGAGCTGCCAACGGCCACGTTTCAACAGGACAATGCGCTCCCGGACGTGGCACGCTTCGTGCAACAATTCTTCACGGCCCACCAGGTGTCACGGCTGCTGTGGCCCGCCTGTTCTCCCGATATGTCGCCCATCGACACGTCTGGTCGCTGATCAGCAACTGAGTGGCCCGGCAAGCACCACCCGCGGCTACGCCTGATGAACTGTGGCAAAGTGTGGAAGCAGCCTGGACCGACATACCCCAAGCACACATCCAAAGCCTCTTTCGTTCGATGCCGCGGCGTGTAGCGGCCGTTATTACCAGCGATGGGGGCCACACGAACTATTGATGTCTGCGTGTACCGCAAGTAGCACGGGTCTGTAAGCTCAATTGTTTCTTCTTTGTATCTGTTGTTATGTGTCCATTAAATCTGGCCTTGCTATCTCGTGTCCTTCTTGGTGTTGCATTTTGGGTGGCCAGCAGTGTATTTATTTGTAAATCTATGCGCCCACGTAAATAAATGTATTAACATTTTTGATTCGCGTGTTCTTCAGATTGTTTGATGAAACAACATTAAATGCTTAACACTAACACTCAGACGAAAGCTAACTGTCATAGGGATCGATATGGCAAGAAATGGAACTTACAAAGAACTTGTTTATTCCTGGTTGTTGACTTACAGCTCCCAAACTTCAGCACGATTTCTTTTTGAACAATTAAAAGAGCCTCGTTCACTGAATCATTTCGATGTCGCAGATAAAATCTATTTAGCATACACATCATCAAGATAACATGCGGTCCAAATGCAAGCAACAAATTCTTTTCTTTTCTTATTTCGGGGTTTAAAGACACACGCGAGCGCCTCAATGGGCTATAACCAGTCGCCCATCCCTAATTTTAGGCCGCTTGTTCCAGGGAGGGGGAAGAGCCAGTGTCGTAAAAGATAAGGAGGGGGGGTAAGAAGATCGAAAGATTTGAACCCACTTCGTACGAAGTGATCAGGAGCCAGCGCTTCGTACCGCTCGTCCACCGGGAAGGCTTGTAACGTACCAGGAGATGTGACGTACCTGCCAGAAGGACGCACACGACATAAAGGCAGATAGGAATCAGAATACATGTCCGCGTAGCTTAATTGGTAGAGCAACTTATTCCGGAATGAGTGGACCCGGGTTCGAACCCCGGCGCGGATAAAAATGACGGAGAAATTCACTTCGTTATAATGGCGCCCGAACTACCCGGATGACCCGACCGTTCAAAATCTCGCATTGGTGTGATGTTATTTCCACACCGCGAGATAGGAAAAATATGAGCAGCACTTCGAAAGAAAAAAGAAAAAGAAGGGGGAGATGATGTAACGTACCAGGAGATGTGACGTACCTGCCAGAAGGACGCACACGACATAAAGGCAGATAGGAATCAGAATACATGTCCGCGTAGCTTAATTGGTAGAGCAACTTATTCCGGAATGAGTGGACCCGGGTTCGAACCCCGGCGCGGATAAAAATGACGGAGAAATTCACTTCGTTATAGGCTTAGTAAATCATCTGCGTTCGTACTACCACACCACACACCGTATACACCCCGGCGTAGCTTCTTATTTACCTTCCATTCATTGTCAGTCGTTCCCAAACAACACAAGGAAATTCGGAGAAGCTAACGTGCCGTACGGAAAGAAATAGTAGTAACACAATTTAGATAAAAACATAAACAGAAAAAAAGGAAGGGTAATTTAGACATGTACGTCAAAATGTATGTATGTATGTATGGCAGTAGTAAATTACATCTCAGTGTTTGATTGTTTTGGAAGACAGGGACGCCTAACTGAAATAGAAGTTGACTTAAATGCTTACAATGAATGCATAAAATAACACATACATAAAAAAAAGAGGACTAATCCCCGGCAATGTAGAACTCTTGTAATACAAGCATAATGAATATTTAAAAAGAACTGTGACAATTACGGGAGAAAGCTTAGAGTGCAAAATCAGCGTGGCTTTGTGCATATCAACAAGCAGGAGGTTTAAAGAAGGCCAAACGGCAGCTTTAACAAACGATGCTGAACGGCACACACTGGATTCGTGTAATTTGTTTGGTAACTAATGAAACCTATGCAACCGCTATTTATCAGACAGCGATATATCTGTATGAGAAACTGAAGCCGCAACTGTGCCATAAAGAGATACATCTATTATGGTAATAAAAGCAAGAAAGTTCCTGCATCAAGACCATATAAAGCCACGTGGCAGAAGGTTTGACGAAACGGAATTTTGTTCTTCCAGAAGTAATACATTAAAAGAAAACGACTGTTTCAAGAGAAAGAAATTTGGACAGGGTTTAGAAGTAAGTATAACGATGCTTTCCACAAAGTTATAACTATAAAAAAAAAAAAAAAACCCGGCATGAACAAAAAAAAAAAAAAAATGCAATTCACGAATACAAACTATTATTAGAGACACGGGACATAGTCACAGTTTGCTCTAACAATGTTGTTCAACAAAAATTCGCCACATAGCATTTTTTTTGCGTTATATTTCTTCCGCTGATAACGAAAACAGAAACAAAAGCGTATAACGATCACCGTGAGCGACTCTATGGCTATAAGCCGTCGCTCCTCATTAATTTACGGCCACTGGTTCCAGGGAAGGGAGAGAGTCGATGCTGTAAGACAAATACAAACAACCATGCCTCACGGTATTCGAACTCAGATGTCAGCACTTTGACCACTACGCCACAGGGGCAGCAATTTTTTTCTATTTTTCTGGAGGGGAGGGGAGGGGGTTAGACGACCACCGTGCGCAACTTAATTAGCTTCATGCAGTCGCCCGTCCCTAATTTAGGGCCACTGGTTCCAGGGAAAGGACAGTGAAGTACCATAAGACAAACTGAACATCCATGCCGCACCTCGAGATTCGAACCCGGACCCATCTCGGGCAAATGATCAGAAGGCAGCGCTTAGACCACTTCACCACCCGTGAGGCTTTTTGGTTTAACGACCACCACGACCAACTCGGCCAGCTATAAGCAGTCCCTCGTTCCTAAATTGGGACCACTGGTTCCAGGGAAGGAAGAGAGCCAGTGCCGTGGGACAATTACACTAGTCATGCCTCATTCGGAACTCAAACACGGATCCATCTCAGAGCCAGCGCCTCAGACCACTCGGACACCGAGGCGTTGGTTTCGATGGAAACATATATTTCACTTTATTCGTTTACCTGCAGTTTTTCATTGCTCATAGCTAGTAACAGATAGTTGATAGCTCTAGTTTTTTGGGGGAATTCAATTTATATTAGCATCATGAAATGATGACACTTAATGTGCGAGTGTGTGGAGTTTTGTGGAGATGAAGAGAGATGCGAGTAGATTGTGGAGCATTGATATTTAGAAAGAGATTAAAGCCTATTTAATGTACACTGATGTTCAAAATTAAGAGAATTTCCACATTTTGTCGAATTTCTGAAAAACTAATGGACACATTTTAATGAAATTTGGTATGGATACACAGTTATATAAGAGAAAAAATTATACCATACAACAGTCATGGTACGCACTCATGATCGTCAGTAAGGCTCATCAGCGTAGGAATGTCCAAAATCCACGTTGTAAGATGGAACATAAAATGACTCTAATATGGGGTATGGTCCCTTCTCACTCTCATACAGCTCTCACAGCGCGACGTCATACTGGAAACGAGGCAGTTGATGAGTCCCTGTGGCAGTCGGTCCCACTCCTGCAGCAACGCAGTTTTCTGCTCCTGCATGGTTCTCGGAGGGGATGGCTAGCTGCAATTGCCCTCCCAAGAGCGTTCCAGACATGTTCGATAGGGTTTAGGTCTGGCGATCTGACTGGCCAATCCGTCCGGCGAATATCCTCACTTTCAAGATAATCGTCGACTAGGTGAGCCCTATGTGGACGAGCATTGTTGTCCATAAAAAGGAACTGAGGACCAACTGCGCCCCTGAAGAGTTGAACATAGGGCTGTAAGATCGCATCCCTATACCTCTCAGCAGTAAGGGAGACTCTGTCAAACACATGGAAAGGTGTGCGGCCGTCCAACATGATGCCTGCCCAGACCATGACACCTCCGCTGCCATAGCGGTCCCTTTCTCGGATGTTGGAGGAAAGATATCGGATCCCAGGTTCTCTCCAGATGAAGGTATGTCTAGAATCAGTGTCCAGGCTGAATCGCGACTCGTCTGTGAAGAGAACGTTAAACCACTGAAGGCTGGTCCAAGGCTGATGGTGTCTGCACCATGCTAAACGCGCTCTCTTGTGTGCTCAAGTGAGCGGGATGCAAACAGCGGGTCTTCTGGCAAAAAGCCCTCCCTCATAAAACCTTCGGGAAACAGTAACCCTTGAAACTCGGGTTCCAGTGGCGGCATGCAGCTCATGAGATAGCTGTGCAGCTGTAGAAGTCCTGAGGCGCCTCGCTGAAAGTGCCAAATAACGATCTTCATTAGCCGTCGTGGATCTTGGACGACCTTGCCCAGGCCTTCTCGATATGGATCCGGTGACCTTAAACTGTTTCCACAAATTGCAGACGAGACTGGGTGTTACACGGAGCTCTGTAGCAACCTGCACTTGCGATTGCCCCGCCTCCAATCTACCGACTATTCTCCACCTCATTCCGTCATCAATACGTTCGTGGCAACTCATTTTACCTGACTGCTCATGAAATTGAACCAACTCCTGCAAGAGACACAACGAATATTGCCGAGGACTACGAGCGAACTAATCACGGAAAAAGTCACGTATGCTTTTCATGCCCTCCGCGGTCACAGCTGCGCCAACACACACGTGTACGCTTACGTATTCGACACTGCAAATTTGCATTCTTATTCGGCGGCATAATTTGTACCTTTGGTTCCATACTTTTTGTGAAAATCGACAAAATGTGCACATTCTCTTAATTTTGAACACCAGTGTATATGAGATCGACGAATATAGTATGGTTGTCATAAGACTGAAATCTGTGTTGATACCAACGAGTTACCGGTGGCGTAGTGGTCTAAGCGATGGCCATTCGTCCGAAAGGGGTCCGGGTTCGAATCACGGTGAGGCATGGGTGTTGTGTTTGTCTTACGGCACTGGCTCTCTCCTTTCCCTGGAACTATTGGCCCTAAATTAGGGACGGGCGACTGCTTATAGCCCATTGAGTTGCTCATGGTGGTCGTTAACCTTTTACATGCCACTCCTTTATTTTGTATAAAATGTGCGTAATACTGCGCAAAAATCTCTGCAACTGTTTAAGAAAATATTCAAAATTTTATAAAAAAAAAATAAGAATTTTTTTTTTTTTTTTTGATTGGAGGTTTAACGACCACCGTGAGCAACTCAATGGGCTATAAGCAGGCGCCCGTCCCTAATTTAGGGTCACTGGTTCCAGGGAAGGGAGAGAGCCAGTGCCATAAGACAAACACAACATCCATGCCTGACCTTTTTATTTTTTACAAAGAATAAAGATATAAATAAAATAAATTTTCCCTTAAATACCTTAAAATCGATTTGGCTGCACGTAGCATTCCATACAGCCAAATATGGATGACCCGTACACCGAACGTTCTAATAAACAAAAGCACAAACCATGCGTACAGCACTGATAAGTATATTTGAAAGTTGGTATCACAAATTCTTTTTGCCCAACCGAAAAATATGGGACTATCCTTCCCCATGTTTTCTTTTTTTTTTTTTTTTTTCTTTTGTAGGAGTACATAATTTTTTGTTTTGTTTTGCTCTGCTCCTAACGCACAATTGAAAAACAACATTTTCTGACCTGATGACCTTGGATGCCCGTTGCTGGGAGACTTCGATAACACCCACACCTTTTCCAACAACTTCCGCAACACCGGCCAAAATCACGACATGGGGCTTTAGACTGAAAGCTACCTTGTACGTAATACTTTCAACAAGAGGTACGAGTATTATAGCGTGTGTGAGTGATGTCCTGTGCCACCTTCTATTAGCAACAGAAGGAATCAAATTTCTTTTTTTCCTTTTGCTTTTCTCGCCACGACATTCTTGTACAGGAGTTCCCGGAGATTGTCCTTTTACAATTAAAAGTGCTACGAAAAAGTGAAAGCCGTCGCTAAGATATATGGCATATAGCAGAGACGTATATAGATTTTTTTTTCTGGAGGTGGTTGGTAGGGGAGGGGGACGAAAAATGCAAGTTTCTGAAATCCACCAAAACAAAATAAAAGTTAATGAAAAATAGAAGAAAACATTAAAGCATTTCTTTCTAATGTTAATTGATGCATTTTTTTATCAAAGCATTTTTCTTCTATTGCAAGTCGCACTTTAACCAAAAACATAAAAAATGAAGCATTTTCGGGGGGTAAGACCCCTTGCCCCCCTTTAAATACGCTCCTGGCATATAGTAACTGACAAGACATACCCTAAAAAATTGTCTAAAGGAGAAAACAGCAAGAACAGTGGTAAATACAAAACTGAAAGCGCAACAGCTGACACAGACATGCAAACATAGCAAACGTGTCTTCAGATCACAGAAGTAGTTGCGTCGCTCTCATTCACTCTGGCTAAAGGTCTAAGACCGAATCTATGAAGAGCTATCGGGTGGTAGTGCGTACGCAAGAAATATCCACTGAGATCTATATACGCAAGTAAAACACTTGTGCAGTGAGGAAAGTGTCCAAAGAAAATTTTGTGAAAACTGCGACTGAAATATCCGGAAATGGCTGCAAAACTGCAGAAAAGTTTGGATTTTTATTGTAGTTCTTATCATGAAGACATGCAGACATTGAGGTCCACGTAAGATGTGTCCACGCCATTCACAGGGAAAGACGGAACAGATAGCAATAATTAATACATATAGTCAATTTGGGGCAGAAAAAGAATTACAGCTGTTCATCTGATCTGCACGGGGTATTGGGATCATACGGGATGCCTTCGAAACGTTCAAGCATCGGGTCCGCGCATGCGTTCCTTACAAAGACACAACTTTGCTTTGATGAAGCACAAGTACGCAATTCTGTTACGGAAAATTACCCTAGTACTCTACAAAATGTTTTCAAAAAGTATCCGGACAGCATTTATTTTAAAAAAAGTACAAGACTTACAGATTTGAAATTTAATCGCCTTTGAAGTAGTCCCCTTCCGGAGCCACATACTTAGTCCTGCCTGCTTCCACAGCACGACGCATTTCTTGAAGTCATCTGAAATAGCGAACAGCTGCTTCGTTGTATTCTGTTGTACACACACACGCACACTCTACTTTAAACGCCCCGGTGGCGCAGTGTATTACGGTAGATATACCGGCAGCTGAGTAGCCAGTCAATAAACCGTAATTTTACAGTATCATACCGTAATGTTCATTAACATGTCTAATGACTGGGAAATAAAAACGTCTAATTAGACTTGTTCATTAACATGTCTAATGACAAATAAATAATAATACATGTTATGTTCATTAACATGTCTAATGGGAAATAAAAACGTCTAATGCCGTAATGTTCATCAGCATGTCTAATGACCGGGAATAAATAATACGTCTACTGACCGGGAAATAGAAATCTGTTCCCCATAGAGGTGTTGCCAGTCGACTGATTGTACATGAAAATACAGGTACATAACCACTTTTAGAAGAACGTTGCCAGATTGTCAAGGTTAAAATACAGTAACAGTTCAAACATGGTGATCATATGTAGAGGATTTTAGGAAGGGAGTGCCTAACCCCAGGTCTTAAACAACCCTTAGAAATAGGAAGCTAGGAGATTTGGGCTAGAGTGCCCGATAGGAAAGTGATACGGAAGCGAAGTACAAAGGGGGAGGAAGACGCCCTGATTTATTACCGGGGGCCAGTACCCGGGGTCCGACGGCTTAACGTGCCCATCCGACGCACGGCGGATATTATTGGATCGAGCGTTCGTACCTACCTGGGATCGAACCTGAGGTTCTTTCCGTGGCAGTCACGAATGTTGCCCACTAGGCCACCCGCGGCCCAAACAGTTTAAACACCGTGAACATGTAGTTTATATACCGAAAATTTATGGTTGACCGCCAGGTGGCGTGTTTACGATCTGTAAACCGTATTAATCTGGGTAAAACACTGATTATTCATGGCAATTTTTTACAGTGAGGGGACCGGGTTCGAATATCGGTGAGGCATGGATGTTGTGTTTGTCTTACGGCACTGGCTCTCTCCCTTTCCTATAGTCAGTGGCCCAAAATTAGGGACGGGTGACTGCTTATAGCCCATTTGAGTAGCACGCGGTGGTCGTTAAACTTCCAATAAAAAAAAAAAAAAAAACTAATTTTTTGATCTAATTATTTTTATTACTTTACAGGGTATATATGTATACTATGCGTTAATGAATTTTCAGTACAGTTGCATTGAATTCGTGAGGTTTTTACTTTGTTTTTTTCATTTTTGTTTTAACCCCCTTGGCGTTTTGTGCGAAGTATATTGAAAAGTCTGACGCTGGATGGTGACGACTCGTTCACTGGCACCATAACTGAACATTTTGGGTAACCAACCTGAAGCAGTTCTAGTACACAACAAAACAACATGATGCAGTTGCACGGTCAATTGGCGTTGCAGCGAAACCATGTCACTTTTGAGAGAAGCAGAAACGTAATTTCAGGTACAAGAAAGATGTTGAGAGAAATAACGTATGCAGTGCGAAAAAAAAAAAAAAAAAAAAAAAAGAAGTTATGCGATAAACTCACACACATACACACAAGCATGCTACTTATTTATCTAATTATTTCACAGCTTGCGTCTGGAAACATTTCTCGAAATAACCGGGGAGTGTCCCCAGATAGCTACTACTACTGTCTCTCCGTTAACGTCTTCCACATTAGCTTATTCACCGTGGAAGGCATATATAATTACAGACTGGTTAATGAAATTTCGATGAATTCAGACCAGGCTTAAGAATAGCACAGAACACTTTTTACCTCAAGTGAGGCACCTAATGAAACGTTATTCTGATTGAGGACAACTAAATCACAGAAAGATAAATACCGTGCACGAAAGACAAGCGAAGCTTCTTTAAATTGCGAGACCCGCGAGACAGGCTGACCTCCGATTGTACCCAGTAAAAGAGCCCTTTGCATGTCTCATTATGACGCTCTCATTGCTCAGGGTGATTAACATGAAATAGCACGCAAACATGTGAGCTCGTAATCGATGTCATATGTGGTTAGAATCCTTAAAAGCTGCGGCGGGCTGCACAGGACGCTGCTGCTGCTGCGGTGGGGCTCAGTTGCAGCAGCATACATACGTGCACTCCGGTCAGTTATTTTTCCCAGAAACGCGCCGATCCAAGTATCGGTGGTGCTTCCACACTGTTGTGCTATTTCTGACTTCCAGGCCCACTAATTCCGCCCTCCAGTCACGGAATTGCCAAGGATTGCATTTGGGAACGGCAAGTCGATGTGCACTTCATTTTGCAATAAACTTTAGACATCAGGCATAAATAATTTTCCATCCAGAAAATCACTTGTCTGAATTATTAAATACACAAATGTCGTACACGGGAAAACTGCTTCCGATATTAATTTAAAGTTTTCCGAAGTGACACAGCTGTGAGAAGCACTCCAATGTCTAACACAACAGAAATCGTTTCCTTTACCTCTCTCTCTCTCTCTCTCTCACACACACACACACAAAACCTGCACGCATATGTCTCAGGATTGAAAGCTCATAAAATTTTAACTAAAATTTCATTAAAATCATTCTACAGAAAATTAGACATTAGTGTTTTACATCTGCGAGCACTGCAGTCTAGCAAAGCGTGAAAGGATTCCAGGTTTGGAAGGGAGAAGGAGAAAAATGTTAAATTACTCTCGCTGTTTTCAATTATCACTTCCGACAGAAATGTTAATAATACCAGGCCGTATCGGTGTCCGAATGGTATGAAGCGTAGGCTTCTAGAAATTCGTCCGAGACGTGTCCAGGTTAGAATCCAGGGTGAGGCATGGATGATGTGCTTGTATTACGGCACTGGCTCTCTCCCTTCCCTGGAACTAGCAGACCTAAGTTAGAGATTGGTGACTGCATATAGCCCATTGCGTGTCTCACGGTGGTCGTTAAAAACCCCAACCAAAAAAAAAAAAAAAAAGAAGAAATGGTATATCATAATTAAATTAGCTCATACAGCAAGGCAGCGGAAACAAGAAACACCACTATAAATTTGCTGCATTGGAATAGATACAAAATAAAATAAAAATGATTTGCCATCTCCAAGAAATTGGTAGTAGCATCACTGAAAAAAACTGTAGAGAACACTGATGCAAAAATTTCCTTAGATTTCAAAATTCGAACAGGTAAAAACAATTTGATCAAAATACACGTGATATTATTGTGGTGAATACAACGAACAATAACAACAATCTGATTGGATCTCATCGCATTTGTACATTACTCCTCACAACTCTCAATGGCTAATTTGTCACAAGTCTTGCCCTGAGGAGTTGGGTTCGAGACCGGAACGAGTTCTGTTTGTTTCGATTCGTACATATCCCTAGTGAAAAGAACTCTCATTAGGGACAGCCAACTATTCTTAGCTTTAAAAGCTCATGGGAGCTAACTGACTGGAAACGACACATATGGGTGCGGTCTGCCCTACAAATCAAGAATTTTTGAAAACGTGAGGCAAAAAATAATTTGATTTTTGGTTCAATTTACAATGTATTACTGTTCTGAAAGCTACAGCTTGTTAATAAAAAGTTCTCCACATACAGCGTTTCCATTAGTTTGATAAACCCTTGCACATGTCATATATGGAAATTACGTTAAATATAAAATTTTACGTCACAGAAGTGCCAGAAAATCTAAGGTTAATATATGATACAATAAGTACGCTGTGCTAATCAGTTAAGGCACTATAAGTTCCCATTATAGCTATCTAATTTATGGTACTACAATACAAATAAATCTGCTTGTATCCAGAGAAAGCACAACCGAAATTTTAACCCGATTGATATATATCGGACTATTTCACAAAATTGAGACAAATACTACTAGGTTTCCAAATTCAAAAATTAAGTACAAACACCCCAGAGCAACATTTTTAGACAAAACTCAAGACTAACTGTCCATTCTACGCTGTAAATTACCCGTGCAAAGAAATGTTTGTTCTTCGCGACATCTTACAAAGACGTAGGGGTTTAATTAATTATTCAAGTTTCCTTTTTATATATATATTCCTTTCCCTTATTAAGTGAAGCACAGAAATAATGCATCACAGAAAGAAATAGAGGAATTTTTAATCCCATGATCTCTGCGCATTCGTTTGTACGCTGCAAACATTAGGAGATTAGTTGTAGTATGTCTAATGACATTGCTGGTTTCTGTCGCCAATAAAGTTCTGAAGTTAATCTTTGAGTCGGGTTCTCTTAGCTTAAAGTTGAAAACCGGGAAGATTAATGCACTACACGTATTTCGCAATTTCTTCTATTAGTCGAAAACACTTTTGTAATTAAAGTTGGCAGAAACTTTTCCTGGTCACTTGAAAACGGGCCAATTTAACACTAATCTCCTTGCTTCATCATCGGAAACAGGGAGGACAGTTGAAACATTTCAATTTCGATCATGTTGTATTCTTATACATGTTTTTTTTTTTTTTTTTTCCTTTTATAGTTTAAAGGTTAGAATTTCAGATTTTTGAACTTACAGAAAAGGACAAAATAAATAAATGGACTTCAGGAATATTGAAAAACATAAAGCATTAATTGAAAAACTGAATTATTTTTCTTTTTGGTAGGTAACGCTACAGTTTTTTCCCCTTTTATTTTTTGAGTTGAACCGGTAAGCGTTTGCTAATGAAATGGTATGTTTTTGAGTTCTATATAATAATTATATTGAGGTCCAAAACTGAAATATCGATCATAAAAGTGTGCAAGATGTTCATTTTCAATTCAAAATACCAGTTAAGAGTAGCAACGTATGACTCATCTTATAATGCCTCCACAGCAAAGGCTTGATTACCGTACGGGCCAGCAGAATCCAGGCCCTGGGCCCCCTATTCAACAGGGCCCCATTTTTAAAAATTGTTTTCAGAAATTACCTGATCATTACTCAATAGTTTTTCATCATTATTATTGTTACCATTGTTATAATAATAATAATAATACTGATTATTATTATTACTGCTACTGTGAAAGTAATATTTTATGTGGGTTTTTTTTTTTCGTTGCATCCTCTTGTTGTTCAATCTCTAACGCTTTTATTAACGAAACAGTATTAATTTTCACAAAACTATTTAATATTCTTCTTTGAAATTGCTGCCTCACTTCAATATCACAATCAATTTTATTTTTATATTTATTACAAGTTCTAAAATTATTAAGAAATATTACTACAAGTTCTTAGATTATTAGTCAAATTCCATGATTTCTTTTAAACTGTTTTCTTTTTCGAAATCGTCTACATAAATAAAGTTTATGCGACCTGAACACCTATTGTCGAACGGAGACCGAAGCAACCAAACTCTTTTTCCCAGTGTTTCTCAATCTAATATTCTATTTTATTTTCTGATTTTAGTTATAAGGATTGCTGTGAATGTTGATAAGCAGAGAATTGATAATTAAACTCCTGAGATCATAGTTGGTGACCTCGCGGAAGTATCGAGTTTGCAGGAAACCTCCAGTTGTTTTTTTCAACGATGGGATAATTTAGGTGCAGTCCCCCTTGAAGTTGTTCATAAGATAGACAAAACATCTACTAACGATTTGTAGTATTAGAAAAATACATTATTCGCACTTTTGGGGTACGCAAAAAGATTAAATTTATTCTAAAACGTTATGCATAATGAACATATTTCAATACACTTACAAATTTTCGCCATGCGAGTGAAATAATTTTCACGTGATAGAGTCATACTTTTAAGAGACTTAATCACCGTGAAATTTTTTGCATAAGGCTGAATTATTTTTCTTTTTGGTAGGTAACGTTTTCATTGATCACCCCGAAACTTCCCTTGTCTTAAGAACTATGGTATTTCGAATTCGAATCTGCGTGTTGAAGATATTTCGTTAACAAGTTCATTGAAAACTTTATACATTCAACCTGTAACACAATTCTCACCAAGTGAACTCCAGCATTTTGGGAGTAACGTCTGATACCTACTAATCCAAATGGATCGGGCGGGCAGACACACAGAACTCTTTGGGTGGCACATGCACATAAACCATCCAAGGAGATTAGCCAAATTTTTAATGAATAGGTAGGTGTCAAGATGGAGACAGTTCAACAAAACTAGTCACGACGTTTCACGGCGCGCAGGATAGGATTTTTTTTTTTTTTCTTTTTTTCTACGGAGTCATGTACTAAATAAAGTGTTCTCGCTAAAAGAGCTCAACGGGAAAACCTGAGAAATTGTGGCGACAATTATAACGGAATGTTGAAGAGGAATTGTTGGTTAGAACGCTAAACTACACACATAATTGAACTTCTGACCTTTCCACAAACAAACCGTCCACCATAAACAACTACTGTAATGTCTAACTTTTTCGACATTTATTTATTGGCGCATGAAGTGCCCGCTAATGCTGTGGAAATCCTGTGTATGTAACGTGTGTTTAAGACATTTCTGCTAACTCACACGTATTTTTAACTTTCCTGCAGTTTTATACCGAAACTCAAACTTAAAGTGAAAATAATAAATTATTGAAAGAATTCAACCGTTTTAGTATCAAATTAGTGTTTACAACGGGTACGTAAAAGAAAATCCTCGTTTTTTAACGCAAAGTATCCCCTAAAATCTTTATGTTACTGTCACGGATTAAAAGAAAAAA
The DNA here is from genome assembly GCA_039090855.1 of Macrothele yani. Classification (NCBI taxonomy): domain Eukaryota; kingdom Metazoa; phylum Arthropoda; class Arachnida; order Araneae; family Macrothelidae; genus Macrothele; species Macrothele yani. Next base: position 74,436,569 of record CM077028.1, on the reverse strand, counting down.
GTATAACTTACAAAATAAAAGAAAGGGGTATTTGTTACTCATTAAAGGATTGTGGAGGATTTTAAGTTCCTAGAAGTTTTTGCGTGTTGTGATTGTTTCCGGGGAAATTGAACTCGGTTATAGAACATTTAATTGTCATTACTGTCTCTGGGGAACTCAGCAGGCTCGTAGAAAGCCATTTCTGATGAATAAAGCACTAAAAGACATTTTCTGGATGTTATTATTGTTGGAAAGTGCTGAAAATGATCAAATTAAAGAAAAAAAAAACGATCTCTAGCATATATCAGGCGCGCGTGTGTAGGGGGCAAGTTATTTGAGATACTGCCCACACGCAAAGGGTTCGAATCCCTACGGACCTAATAGTTTGAAGTATAATTGGGTGGGGCAGAATAGACTAACCTGGGCTTGGTCATTCGCGTCAGCAATTCAAAATTATGGATCAATATGTGTTTTGAGCCACAAAATCAAAAGCGGCGTTTTCTGCAGTTCGACGTTGAAGTTCTACAGAAGATATTTTTTACTGAGACTTTCTTTCGGGAGCAAGATATTTATGTGTTCGTATTAATGCAATTAAACTATTCAACAGCAAATTACAGTATGACGAGATACAGTGCCGAATCGAAATCATGTTTGTAGCAAATTCACGAGGAAATGCACAAACACTATGGAAATTTAAGATATTAATTAGTTCATTGAAAAAGGAATGTGCTGCTTTTGGGGGAAATTAAATTTTAGGATTTCACCCACAGACATTACCGACATAAATTCATTTTCTTTTTCATTTTACACTGTTGAACAGCAATTGTATTGTAGAAACTTCTCATTTCGCTGTTTCTGTCCTTTTTTTTTTTTTTTTGAAACAATGTACATCTCAAATTTGGTCTCGGATAAAAACAAAATTACAATGCCATTTTATCTAATGTTATCCGATTGCAGCGTTTCCTTGAAATCATATCGACATGTCATATTCTGGAAAATGGTACATTGGTATCACAGGTGGAATATAAAATCCCTAAAACTTGCGAGAATGTTATTAATCCTTCATGCACAGGGAATACTAGAGTGACAAGAACACAAAGAAGAAGCCAGACATGAGCGCTTCCAGAGAAAAGTATAATTTAAATTTATATTCGGCAATTATTTTAAATTATATGGAGGCACTGGAATACTCAGAAATCTGCAGGGGGTGGGGATGGGGGTACAAAAATCTTAATTGAAAATCTCGACAGCACATGTGTTCGATTTCGTCTTTGTAATGGACATAACATTCCATGACACCAATAATCATAAAAACGTTGCCAATTATTTCCTATGCTATCATTTTTTTTTACTAAACAGTGTAGGGACGAGCAGGGGCGGATTTCTCGGTGTTCCACTGGCCCACATCATGGAAAGAACGAATAATTATTTTGGTACTTATGAACGTTTACTTCATTTGAGTTTCATATTACCTGTCTAAAATGTTATTACTGTCTTAAAAAAATGGTATTTATTTTTTATCAATATACTGTATGTGTTCTGTGTTTGCTCTAAAATAACAAAACAAAATTCTCTCAACTTCAGTGAAAAATCTGCCGCCAAACCAAGCATGGACATAAATAAAAGTAACTGTTATAAAAAATTAAGCTTGGAGCTAAAAGGACATCGGTAGGTCCTACCCGCCTTTGTAATCTTCAAGCAGGCACTAGTAACAATTTTGATGGTCATTCCCACACGTACAGATATAGAGCAGAAAGCGATTCTTCCGCAGAGATGTTCGGAAGTCCGTGTCACACCCACTTTTGTCTTAAAAGGAACAACGATTTACCGGTACTGGTTCATGGATCAAAATAGTGGGTAGACTATAAGAAAGGGTCTATTTAAAGAGGTGGTACGAATAGTAGACAATCAGTGATCAAATAAATATGTGAGTCAAAATAGTGGGTCGACTATAAAAAAGGGTATCATGAGTCAAAATAGTGGGTAGACTATAAAGGGTATCATGAGTCAAAATAGTGAGTAGACTATAAAAAAGGGTCTATTCAAAGAGGTGCTACGAATAGTATAGACAATGACCAAATAAATCTAATGAGTCAAAATAGTGGGTAGACTATAAAAAAGGGTCTATTCAAAGAGCTGGTACGAATAGTACAGACAGTGACCAAATAAATCTAATGAGTCAAAATAGTGGGTAGACTATAAAAAAAGGGTCTATTCAAAGAGGTGGTACGAATAGTAGACAATCAGAGCCCAAATAAATTTATAATTATAATTATGAGTCAAAATAGTGGACTCCTTACAGGTCAGGTCAGTTAACTTAAATATAAAATAAACCCCAAATAAATTGACGTAGTTTAGCACTATTTTGACTCATAACTATAATTATGAGTCAAAATAGTGCTCAAATAGTATAATATAGTTCATGAGTCAAAATAGTGGGTAGACTATAAGAAAGGGTCTATTCAAAGAGGTGGTACGAATAGTAGACAATCAGTGACCAAATAAATATAATGAGTCAAAATAATGGGTCGACTATAAAAAAGGGGTCAAAATAGTGGGTAGACTATAAAAGAAGGTCTATTCAAAAAGGTAGTACGAATAGTATAGACAGTGACCAAATAAATCTAATGAGTCAAAATAGTGGGCAGACTATAAAAAAGGGTCTATTCAAAGAGGTGTTACAAATAGTAGACAATCAGAGCCCAAATAAATATAATTATCAGTCAAAATAGTGGGCTCCTTACAGGTCAGGTCAGTTAACTTAAATATAAAATAAACCCAAAATAAATTGAAGCAGTTTAGCACTATTTTGACTCATAACTATAATTATGAATCAAAATAGTGCTCAAATAGTATAATATAGTTCATGAGTCAAAATAATGGGCAAACTATAAAAAAGGGTCTATTCAAAGAGGTGGTACGAATAGTAGATAATCAGTGACCAAATAAATATAATTATCAAGTACAACACCCCATTTTGAGCATGGTTCGATACTTTACATTCAATCATGAGTGGATTTTTTTTAATTCTTTCACTCTTCAACTGCTGCTAAACTTTGTTCAGGAATCGAATTAGTTTTAGATGTTTTATTATATGTATTTATTTTCACATTTCGTTTAATCCAGAAGTTAACATAATTTTTTTCATGAGGGGATTTATGCGGTGTTCCAATGTAGGTACGTGTGTTTTTGAAGTAAACCACAAGACTGAAATTCACAGCCTGGTTTAGGCTATATATATATATATATATATATATATATATATATATATAGAGAGAGAGAGAGAGAGAGAGAGAGAGAGAGAGAGAGAGAGAGAGAGGTGTATGTAAAATAAATTCCTTCATCAAAAGACCATTCAGTCTAGAACTTACCGACAGGTGACGACTAAGCCGTCATCTCCAGTGAGAACAGCAATGCAATTAATTATCACGCAAATATGATGCAATAGTGCATTAATAAAACTTCGATGTCCAATGCACTTTAGCCACTCCGATCTTTCATAATATCAAACAAGTATCTGTGATATTTATTTTTAGAAAAGCATTTTCTCGAAATCACCCAATTATTGAGATTCTCTAAATCAAAAAACAAAACAAAACAGGGGAGCCAAAACTATTTTTTGATAATGAGGGCCAATTTATCAAGGTATGTATTTTTTGATCAGATCATAAATCCTATTATGCTGCTGTAAATTAGGACGTTGTAACGTCATCAGAATGTGCAACAGATAAAACGATTACATCCATAAAATCTAAATTAATACAAAACTTGAGCTTTATATTTATGTTAAAGGGGTTTTAGGTATAAAACATTTTCCTCATAATATAAACGATGTTTAACTGCATTGATTTGGACACCTCCACATCAGCATGAATTCCGCAATATGTTAAACATCAAAACAACATACATATAAAGTTACATCTCCTTCCTTTCTTTCTCTACCAATTCCATTTTCTTTTCATTTTTTTAATAATCCTGATACTTCGTGGAACGTTTTTATTTCCTCACACCGGACAAGCAAGGTTTTCAACTCACGTCTGAAGACCGCATAAAAAAGCATAAAAAAAATTTAGAGTGGTAGATTTTAATAATTAAAATAGAAAATGATATTTAGTTTTATTAGATGGAATTTTAAATGGCAGGAAATAAAAAACAAATATCCGCTTTCTGACATAATTAAAAAGGAAGAAAAATGAAGGAGCAAATGTGATGTTTCACTCCTGCACGCGATTAAGTAAGAGGGGCAACTGGCCCCTCTGCCACCCCCCGGTTCCAATGCCACTGACAACAAAGCAATTCCTTATCATGCATTGAGATGAAATAACTAACATAGCCTTACACTCATTATAAATTGTGAGTATCTTTAATACCCGAAGGTTAAGAAGTTTTATTCATTCATCTAAAAAGAAAATTTATAAATTTGCACTCTGTAGAACGAAATCTCTGTTACCTGAAGAGGCATGTTGCAACGCCGAATTACTCATGCACTTCGTGCTACATACCATTGAAATAAAGTGAAATAACAATTAATATTCATAATTAGTAGTTCATTTGCTGTGCGTATATTCAATTTGATACAGTTTAAACCGAATATTTTACAAACGTTTATAAGTCTTTTTACGAGCTGAAGATATATTTTAGTTTTCTTTTTACTTTTGTTTTCTTAAGATTGATGATAAGAATGAAAACACTTGGTACAAAAGTACCACTTTCAATACTGCAGTTTCGTTCATTACTAATTAACAATAACCATTCCACAACTTCGTTTTACGAAACGTTACGTGTGCCACAAATTTCTTCGTGATTCTCTCTCTGTCTCAAGCTCTGAATAAATTAGCACAAATAAGAATACTGCTCCACAAAAATTTAATGTTTAGCCCAGTTGCATGATTACTTATTTGTGAGTGTTAAGGAAGACAGACAATTTTTAACAAATGAAACTAATTTTCGTGCAATTAAGAGCTCATCCGTTAACAGACTTGCGAAGTCGAACTGACAAAATCCACTGAGTGAAGTAACTCTAAATAATCCTTTTGCAAATTATTAAAAATAAACTCAGTGTAACTTTGTTTCAAAATTACATGCTGAGTGAGAGTTCATACAGTAAAGGGGTAAATAACTATTACGAAATGATCTGTTGCAAAGGCGTTTTGAGACTTAAGACTGAGAATAAGTGTTAAGATTGAATGCATAAAATGCGTCAGATTTGAAAAATATACGTTATGAACTCATTGTTGATCTGTAGTACAAATCGAGTTAACGCTTTAAAAACTGACTGAAAGTTAACTCAACTATAGAAGCTAACGTAAGTACTTTTGAAAAATTCGCAACGGATTGCTGACATTTCATTACACCATAAAAATACCGAAATAAACTTTTGTTTCGTTACTTTTCTTTCCAGAACTTTGCAATGACCTGCGAGCATTTCTTTCACTACAAACGAAAAACTAAATTTGTTCACATGCGCTGAACTTTTGTGATTCCAACACAATAACTAGCCACATCACACGAGTATTTATCAAAAATATGTTCTTTTACCACTAAGTACGTACAATAAGGAATGTTTTGCTCCTGAGAATTCCTAGCATTCTACCTTGAATAGTGAAAAAATACCTGTTCAGAATCACATTTTCGAGACACAATTATTGCAGGAGCAGTTTCGTACTATCCTACATCCACGACAGGCAGCTACACAAACGCAACGTCGAATGGGTTACCCCAGCCAAAACAGCATCTGACGCTGGGTTGAATTTACATATTAAAAGCTTATTACCGATTCAGCAGATTCCCAGGTGGTTGGGCTGTTAGGTACGCCTACCTAATTACAATATCGCGATGACTCTTCCGAGATGTCTCGCAAAAATATGGGGTTACAAAAACAAAGGAAAGAAATAGAAAAACTTCACAGCTTTATTTATTAATCATGTATTAAGTTTACATGTATTTTCATTAATAGGCCTAAATGAATTAGAATATTTTTCATTTACAATCGCATTTTGCAACCCGAAATTCACCATTTTATGTTTTTACCTTTCTAACATTTAAAATGCTGCGTTAAATAGCAGCACAAAAGTAATATAGCAGCTTTCCGTAAATGTTACTGCAAACTTGAAAATTGTCCGAAAGTAATGAATGAGGTAAGAATTTTCAAATTAATGTTACCTTAAAGTTATTGCTTCACATGTGCGTATTTTCTTCTAATGGTCACCATTGTTAAGCATATATATTTGCAGAAAAGTGCCTTTCATTTTATTTATAAGCTTAATTTAGTACAAAACTTAGTTCCTGTTTAGTAATGTGCATTAAACTTTTTTTTTTTTCTAAGTCTCTCTCTCTCTCTCTCTCTCTCTCTCTCTCTCTCTCTCTCTCTCTCTTTATCATGCAAAGATAGAAGTGCTTCACATGTGCGTATTTTTTTCTAATGGTCACCATTATTAAGCATATATAATTTGCAGGAAAGTGCCTTTTAATGAAACAATGAAAGAAATACGGGATTACACCATTGTGCAACACAAAATTTGAAGATGTTAATCTGTTTATTGGTGTAAATATGACATGGATGTTAAGTCTGATAATTTTCGAATTATTTGTCAGATAATTTTAAAGTAATAAAATCCATGTCATATTTACACCAATAAACGGATTCACATCTTCCAAATTTGTAAGTGCCTTTTATTTTATTTATAAGCTTAATTTAGTACAAAACTTCAAAACTTAGTTCCTGTTTAGTAGTGTGGAGTAAAAAAAAAAAAAAATTTCCAGGCTTCTATCTCTCTTCATCATGCAATGATAGAAGTGAAATCGAATGGCAATATTAAATCTTCTGAATGTTAAAAAATGGGGTACGAGTTTAAATGATAAGTCATCTGTACTGCCTTACTAAAATAATGAAGAGGACTTTTCTGTCGAAGAGTGAAAGTGTCACTAACTGTCATGTAATGGTTTTTGATTTAAATATATTTTCCTTTTTGATTTATTAATATTATTATTATTTCAATATGATTATTTATTATTTATTTATCAAAACTTTATACATCGCATCTGGTGAAGTTTCATCACTGAAGTTCGAAAGTATGCACGTTAAGTTTCAGAGTATACTTCCGGAAAAAAAAAAAAAATGCTGAAGCGTATGGAAGAATGAAAAACACCTCCACAGCCCCTCCCCTCATCTTTTTCAACACCGAAAATTCCAAAATCGCGACAATATCAACAGTGGCGCTCAGCATCAACAAACGATGACAACGTTCGCAGTCCTAAAAAAGATGATGGAAGTACAAAAAATAGCCCCACCAGGAGGCAACATCCTCTGGCGATACCGACAAACGCTCCCCCGCATGGCATGACACGAGGAAAAAGTCTTAGCATCCCACAACTCCGCCCCAACAGCAGACTTTTCGGAGCGCCGAGGGGCACTGCCGAACGCAAACAAACGTGGAAACAAACAAAAAGGCATGCTTCCTACCTCTTCAGGAATCTCGGGAAGGGTAAGCCATGGAACAACATGTCGCAAAGAGCCAAGGAAAACAGGGATGCAATCGAGAAAGTCCAAAATCTGAGAAAGATCCGGTCCAGAAACGTAATAACGACATCAACAGCACAAAAGCCAAAAACTGTTTTCGCCTTTCTTTCAGGCGCGTCGCTTCCCTCGATCGTCTGCTGGGATCGCTGGGTCACGTGGTGTCGACGGACGACGTCACCGTGATGGGATTGCCGCGCGACTGCAGCAGCGCCATCTGACGGACCGCAGAAGAGCCTAACATCTCAGCTGGACGCGTGCTTTTATTTTCCCGGTCGCGCTACTTCGCCGCACGGACTTTGCAAACAAGGCGCGTTGTGCGCTGCTGCCGGTGGAAACGTGGCACGGGGAAGGAAGGCCTTGTTCTAACGTTCCAAAGTGAAACCATTAAGAACAAATTTGTGAAGCTCGAAAGCGTGTAGCACCATGACCATTCCAACCCACCACTGAAACACTGGGTGTGAGAGTACAGGGGTCAAAACATGAAAAACACAGCTGTTTGAGTTTTGTGAAAATTATCTGCTTTTTGAGCACACTACCATTTATTATCTTTTACAGAAAATTAATCAGATGAGGTTAAAGCTAAAATAATTTATGTAGCACAACAACATTTTTCTTTTTTTTTTTTTTCAATTCAGAAACGTTTAAAAGTTACCACAAGTAGGGACGTCGCTAGACTTCGAAATCAAGATGGGCGAGCATTTATTATTGGTAGGGCAAGCTTGGCAGCAACTTTTTTCTTTTAAATTTTATGTTTAACGACCACAGTGAGCAACTTAATGGACTATCAGTCCCTCATCCTTAATTTAAGGTCACTGGTTCCAGGGAAGCGGGAGAACCCGTGCCGTAAGACAAATACAACATTCATGCCTAACGGGATTCGAACCCGGACCCTTTTCGGACGAATGGGCATAAGCCACCGCATACATCACTGAGCCACCGGGGGCGGCTTTAATGCTTTTGACTACCGGCTACGAAGGAATTCGTGCAATCCCCATCCTCTCCACTTGCACACACATACAAACACGGATCTGAGTAGTTACGCCACTGGTGAAAGATAGAAGTGTTGGTAGAACGTTGCCTTCAACTTTTTGCCTGCTCTGAATGCATTGTCTTAAATTGCTTTTCAAAATTTTGCAGTTTTGCTTACGAAAACAGTACTGTACTTGAACAATTTATTTAAAAGAAAATGTCGTTTTTGTTTATCTAAATCAAATTATAACGTCGTGCCACGCAGACACAATATCTCCCCCTCCTTAACTTCCTTCCTTCCAGCCAGTGACTTTACCTTGGACTCTTCCCCTACAAAGCAGTCGTCAGCCACTTTCTGCACTTTCACTGTTTCGGAGCGCTATTGTAGCTTTAGACTCCACTTTCCGTGTTGGAATCTCCTATTTTGTAAAGAAAACAAAGAGAGCAATTAGTAGTGACTCCTTTAGTGAATTCCCATTCACCCTCATCAATAGCGCCCTGGCCATACAAACATGAAACATAGGCTTAAACTAAGGATTTGGAAGAGTGGAGAACAACTGAATTTTCATGGTCCACCTGATGCTATTTCAATAATTTTTTTGGAAACGTAAGCACGGGGCCGGTGCTAGGGTGTTTGGCGCCCTAGGCAGTCCATCAGCCTTGCGCCTCCAAAAAATTATAATTCTTTGTGTTACCAAATATATTGCATTTATTCAATAATTATTTCAAGATGCAAAAACTGCAATGTAAACTAAATAGAAAGAAACTAATGGAAACTACATTCATTTACTTAGTGGTCCAATGAAAGGGAAAATTAAATTAAAATTTCATTTTGCGTGCTATATTTTTCACAAAATTACCAACAAGTGTCTTCAAATCTATGTCACTGGCAATTTTTTGTTCGATCGATAATGCATATAACCCAACAAGGTTCTTTCCTGCATCCCCCGATATAGAGAGAGAAAAAAAAAAAAAAAAAAAAAGGGAAAGGAATTCTAGTGGAAAAAGAGAAAGCAATTCTAGTGGAAAGAGAGAAAATAATTCTAGTGAAATGAATATAGTAATGAATATAGTAGCGGAGCATCTCTTACTCTTGCTCCTGTTCTTACTAGAAAATGGTCTGAGTGAGACATTTGCTAACCTTTAGGCGACGCAGTGGTCTAAACGCTGGTTTTTGACAATTCGTCCGAGATGGGTCCGGGTTCGAATCCCGTTGAGACGTGAATGTTGTGTTTGTCTTACGGCACTGGCTCTCCCTCTTCCCTGGTACCAGTAGTCCTAAATTAGGGACGGCGGACTGCTTATAGCCATCCAGTTGCTCACGGTGGTCGTTAACCCCTCACGTCCCAAAGAACCTTAGACGTTGAGCATTGCCACTGTTTATAATGGAAGAAGTGGACGGTCTAGAATTTTTTTTTTTTTATTGGAGGTTTGATGACCACCGTGAGCAACTCAATGGGCTATAAGCAGTCGCCCGTCCCTAATTTAGGGTCACTGGCTCCAGGGAAGGGAGAGAGCCAGTGCCGCAAGACAAACACAACATCCATGCCTCACCGGGATTCGAACCCGGACCCCTTTCGGACGAATGATCAGAGGCCATCGCTTAGACCACTGCGCCACCGGTGTGGCTCAAGAAAAGTCATTACATTGAGTTTTAGTATGCATGTAGACGGTTTTACTCAGTTTATCCCTTTAGTTCCATTAGGTCGAATAATCGATGTTTTTTAGGCGATCTGTAAGCATCGCGCGCATGCACCTTTGCAACCATTACGCCAAACAAACTTTTTGGATGCTGGGGTGTTGGTCGGTTGTATCATTTCTGATCTAAGATGAGATTCTTATTTACCTGTCTCTTTTTTCGCCGGTAAGTTAAAAGTTCTTGTTTTTTTTTTTTTTTTTTTTTTTTGCTTAAGTATGTTTATAAGATGTTGAGTCTCGTTCCTTTAAGTAGAATTACTTTTTAAGATATATATACAATTTGTACGTACACATATCCCAATTAGGGATAGGCCTGGCGCGATGCCGATAGATCACCAAAAATTCAGTGAAATTTTTGAGAACTATGAAGTAGCTATATATTAACACTCCATAATTCTCAAAATTTTTCCATTTTAAATTCAGAAATATGCATTTCACACATTTTTACAGATTCTCTCCCGACAAAAATTTCTGGTTTAAAGAATGTTAATACCGCATGTATGTTTCCCGCCAAGGGCTAGTAGCCGCCCCGGCGGCGCAGTGGTCTAAGCGATGGCTTCTGATCATTCGTCCGTATGGGGTCTGGGTTCGACTTCCGGTGAGGCATGGATGTTGTGTTTGTCTTACGGCACTGGTTCTCTCCTTCCCTAGAACCAGTGGCCCTAAATTAGGGACGGGCGACTGCTTATAGCCCATTACGGTGGTCGTTAAAATTCCAATTAAAAAAAAAGGCTAGTATGAAAAGACGAAGTACTGGGGTTTATTACAACTGTATCAGTTTTAATACATGCTAATTGAGCTAGCCACTTAGTTAATACGACAACAGTTCTCTTGATAACAGCGCAAACATTCAAGTAATATGTCTTTTCTTGCCCTTTGTTCAAGTACAGGTTTTAAACACAGATCCATGCAACAGCACTTATTCGTCGAAATGAAAATCTTTGACGTTCGTACTATCAAGATGAAATACATTGTATGATACTATTTCAAGCAGTGTATCGTCTTAAGTGCGTACATTGTCTTAAGAGGCATATGTTCATAATACTTACGCTCTTTACATGGGCGTGGCTTTTTATTTACTTCTGACCAGGACCGTAGCGAGCTTTTCTTATCTGGGAGGGTGAGATTCGAAATTACGTCCCCTTCGATTTCAAAATTACGCCTCTTTCGATTTCAAATTTCCGCCCCATTCAAGTTCAAAATTACGCCCTCTTCGAGTTCAAAATTACGCCCATTCCAGTTCCACTCAAATAATACGTGGTTTTTACTTTCTCACACACCGCCGTTATAAGGAAGTATTATGATCGTTCAGAAATCGCATTTCAGGCTTTTGACATAATTTTATTAAAATCGTAAACACTAGATAAATGCCCAAGAACTACGGTTTGTAAATACCAAGTAAAACGTCAACGTTATGTGAACGCCGACAACACAACACTCCACAAAAATGCAGAACGAATGAGTATCGGATAGTGAACGTAACAATAGGAATAAGCTTTAGGGATAGGGCTTGGAAAAATTCCGTTCAAGGTTAAACGCAGAGAGGACTTTCTGTGACAGAGCACAAACGATTAATTAGTTCTTCATCCCAATGATATGCTAGGGAAGGTCATGGAGGTTAGGCGTATCAGCAAATTGTTTTCTATGCCTCCATTCACTGTTTTAGAAAATTCCCTTCATAGGTATGAGATGCTCACTCCCCATGTTACTCTGTACCCTGGTTAGCTGCATGGAATAATGTATGTGACTAATTAAAGTCTTTAAAAAGAAAATACTAAAGGGTTTGTAACTTTCCTTTTTAGTTCCAGTTTCTATTTTATACATCCCCCAGAGCATGAATTTACGCCCCTGGAATGACCATTCTGGGAAGGCAACCGCCCTCTCTGCTCTCCCAGTAGCTACGGCCGTGCTTCTGACTCACAGTCAGCCGGTGCCAAAGAGTACACCGAAATTAGGAGGAGTCTACGTGTCGTTCAGAAACAAATATAACGGAAAAGTAACAGAATTTACATAAGAATGACTATACACTCGAATTATACGCTCATCAGCAGTGGCTGAAATTGCTCTTGTTTTGTGAAAAGTTCAGTCACTTCCTTGCTCTCCATGATTTCATTTCCCCCATCGCTACTGACTGACGTTACACGTCACTGATCTTCAGATACAAGAACCAAAGGTTGTGTCGTTCTTTTGATACTGCCAAAGTACGGTGCAATGCTGGCATGCACTTCAACATTCATGCATTTCGCCCTTGTACCTGGATTTATAACGTACAGGTAACATGGCAATGCTACTGAAAAAACTTTAACGATCGTAAAATGTAAAATTCAAGAACAGGGGTGAGCTACCATGCATTTAACGGAAAGTCAGGTGCAAACCACATACATACACAGAAGGCCACACAAAACTGTCGGTAAGAAGTGTTTTCCGATTTTAAATTGCGATCCCTTCTTCAACACCGAGAGACTCCTCACAAAGCCGAAATTTAGTCTTTATATTACGGTAGGGACGTCGCTAGACTTCGAAATCAGGGTGGGCGAAGGTTGGGCGAGTATTATTTTTGCTGGGGCATTTTGATAACAACTTTATTTACGAAACACCGAAAGAAAGATCTTTCATAGCTCTTTACTACCAGCTACAAAAGGATTCGTGCAATCCCCCTTGGATACACACATACAGCTGGATCTGACTACTTGCGCGATTGGTAAACCAACAAGGTGGCTAAATATGTTAATGGTGTGAGAAACAAATGTTGGTAAAATGTCGCCCTCAATACTTTTCTTGCTTTATTGTTTTTCAAAAATTTTCATTTTTGTTTACAAAAATAATTCTATACTTGACCGTTTTCTTTAAAGAAAATTTTTATTTTTGTTTACCTAAATCAAATTTTAAATCGTGAAACGCAGACACAATAACATGCGCCTCCTTAACTCCCTCCCTTCCTTCAAGCGACCTTGCCTTGCACTCCTCTTCTCCAAAGCAGTCGAGAGCCACATCCAGCTGCCAGGGGCAGGCTTAAGCCATTTATGCCTCATGCTCCATTATTGGAACGGCAGTCACGTGGGAGTTATTTATATCCAACTGCTGAAGGTGGTCAATGAGGTATGATTTTTCACATCTTTCTGCTTCCTAAGGGTAGATGTTATCACGTAACTGCACAGAGCAGACACAATAACATGCGCCTCATTAACTCCCTCCCTTCCTTCAAGCGACCTTGCCTTGCACTCCTCTTCTCCAAAGCAGTCGAGAGCCACATCCAGCTGCCAGGGGCAGGCTTAAGCCATTTATGCCTCATGCTCCATTATTGGAACGGCAGTCACGTGGGAGTTATTTATATCCAACTGCTGAAGGTGGTCAATGAGGTATGATTTTTCACATCTTTCTGCTTCCTAAGGGTAGATGTTATCACGCACTGCACAGAGTTAGTCATTGTTGCAGATACTGAGGTGCAGGGATGTTGTTAAAAAGTGATATGATTTTCGAAAAAGATTTTTGAAGACCCATCCGAAGCCAGGTAAATACAACTTTAGTGCAATACACTAACGTTAGTGCATTACAATAACAGTTTCTCCCTTTAAACTCTTGTTCCTTGACTTATTCTAGATAGCATATATGAACTGCATGCACAGATTCAAAAATTTTAACCTCCGGCACAAATGGATTAAGAACGCCAGAGGTGTTGCTTTAGACTCCACTTTCCGAGTTGGAATCCCCCTACTTAGTAGCACAAACAGCCCCGCCCCGCCTTCACTCCCTTCCTTCAAGTCAGGGACATTGCCATGCACTTCTCTTTTCCAAAGTAGTCGTCAGCTACCTCCTGCTCCCTCAGTGTCCCATGGCAGTCTTATCAGCACTAGTGTAGTTTTAGACTCGACTTTCCGTGTTACAGTCCCCTACTTAGTAGCACAAGCAAATAGCAGAGCAATTAATAATGACCTGCCTCAATGAATTTCCCTTCCACAATCCTCATTCACCCCGGGCCATACTAACATGAAAAAAAGCTTAAACTAAGGATTTGGAAGAGTGGAGAACAACTGAATTTTCATGGTCTGCGGATGCTATTTTGATAACTTTTCTACTGAGAAGTAAGAAACGCACTTCCTATCGGAGGCATACGTAGGGTTACACGAAGAAAAGCCCGGATGTTTATTATTTCTCAGCAAAGTACAGATTTAAAAACTTTAAAAATTGAAAACTGGCGCATCATGAACTGTGTAGGCGAGAAAATTTTCATGGTGAGATCAAACCCCCTTTACGACGTTCCTATGTTTTGGATCAGTTTCTTGAACATCTTTGGTTGCCAAGTCGGTCCAGTTCTTCATGCATCGAAAGAATTCGTATCTCGTTACAGGACGATGCGAGATTCACAATAGATGTCCGCCTAAAGAATGGGCGTTTCTCAATGAACCTGTGATCGCTCCAAATGAAGAGCACAACATATAGCGTGTTTAAAATGCTTTCCCGATACGGCTTGGTACAAATTGTGAAAGCTTACGGAACTCATGATTTCTGATGGCTTGTACGCAGAACCAGAGACTGTGCGTAAGAGCAAATGGGAACCGCTGTGGATGTAAGCTGTCGTCTTTCCTCCAAAACGACTGTCCGATTTTCCATGGGTGAAGGCATCCGCGTGAGGTCAGTTTACCATTTATTAACACTCCCGTCGTCTTTAAAACGTCAAACAACCTTTTAATGACGGTAGCCGCTGTGTTGAGACGACAAACGAGATCCTTCACTTTCCCATCCTAGTAGTGTGTAATATTGGGCTGGATGACGACCATCCACTTCGTAGTGTAAACAACATCTTGTCATTTTACGTAGGTTTTCCACAAAGAGAAAGAAACGCCTTCTTGCACAACCTGCAACTTTTATGCATGAATTTCTGATTTGCACAATACCACTTAGATCACAATTAAGCGCTCTCTACCTGACCAATTTCTTACCTTATTAGCTGTAACGTATCAATCTTACAGCCAAGAAATTTTTCATATTACGTACTTAGTTTAGCGTCTCAAGTAAATATCCCTTGATTACTTTCAGGATTTCATTGCAGTATTTCATCATTGTCCAATACATCACGTTCTTCCGTAGTTCAAAAACGATACTGTCTGATCAACCAAACTATGAAATCAGCGTTCTGCTGTCGTTCTGTTATAAGCGCTCTTCTGGTTCGATATTTAGACCAAATCGCAACTCGTTGCAGAAAATATACAACGAATGAATAGATGAGGAGGTTGCAGTTTCAATTAATTTATTATTTGCTTAAATTTATAGTGCAGGTTGTCCCGGATTGTCTTAGTAAATTATTACTTGGAGCTCTCTGTCCTCCCGCTACTTATTCCGTTTCTTAGTTCCTCACTCTTTCGTACTTGTTCCAATTCTACGTAACTTTTAATTCTCTGGCGCTGTCCTTCTAGGAGTCCCAAAGATGTGCTTCGTAGCTTCTGGGAGGGCAGGGAGGGCAGGAGGGCGGTTGTCCTCCCAGAATGGTCATCCCAAGGGTGTAAATTCATGCTCTGGGGATGTATAAAATATAACTAAAAGAGAAAGTTAAAACCTTCAGTACTTTCTTTTTAATGACTTTGGCTAGTGTCATACAGTATTCCATGCAGTTAACCAGGGTACAGAGTAACATACACTATGAGGTCTGAACATCTCATATCCATGAAGGGAATTTTCCAAAACTGTGAATGGAGGCATAGAAAACAATATGCTGATATTCCTAACCTCCATGATATTTTCGAACATGCTGTTGGGATGAAGAGCTAATTAATCATCTGTGCTGTGTCGCAGAAGTTCTCTGAGCGTTTGTTTAACCTTGAACGGAATTTTTCCAAGCCCTACCCCTAAACCTTCTTCCTATTGTTACGTTCACTATCCGATACTGATTCGTTCTACGCTGGCTTATTTTTCGTTTCTGCATATCTGTGGAGTGTTGTGTTGTCGGCGTTCACATGACGTTTACGCTTTACTTGGTATTAACAACTTATGGTTCTTGGGTAGTTACTTAGTTTTCTACATTTTGAATAAAATTATGTCGAAAACCTGTAATGCGATTTCTGAACGATCATAATACATATTTCCTTATAACGGCAGTGTGTGAGAAAATAAAAACCGCGTATTATTTGAGTGGAATTCGAAGGGGTGTAATTTCAAGTCTCGCCCACCTAGATAAGGAAAACTTGCTACGATCTTGGCTAGAAAGTATAGACAAAAGCTATCCGAACCTATACCAATGCTCAAAAGTTAACAATAAGCAAAAATAATTTTAAAATCTGAAATGTTTTAAAATTACATTTTAGTGACTCATGGTATTATAGGATCTCGTACTATAATGCGAGAAGACTCGGAAAATTTTCATTAGGGATTACAAATATATCCAAATAAATTGATTAATAAGTGAAAAACCGGAGTTAAAAAAAGATGGTGACAAGCTCCAATGTGTGTGTGTGTGTGTGTGTGTGTGTGTGTGTGTGTGCTGTCATTTGTTGTTTGCAACGGGCTTCACACCGACTCCTCACTCTGAGAAAGAGACTATCATTTACGACATAATGCTCGTTAGTGAAAGGGAAACACGGAAAACGGAAACCCAGTCAGCGAGCTGGGAGCAGTGAGGAACGAATGATACCGGGCAGAAGAAAGGGAAAAGGGAAAAGGAAGCCCAGTACACAAAAGTGATATAAATGAGGAACGTGTGACGCAACCATCTGAAAGAAAATACAGAAAAAGAAAGTCCAGTTCACAAGGTGAGGAAAATTAATAAAATAGGATGCTGGTGAGGAGAAAGGAAACACAGAAAGAGAAACCAAATATACAAAGTGAGAGAAATGATTCACACATGATATGGCCAGTGGAAAGGAAACAGAAAAAAAAGTCAAAAGAAGAGAGAATTTAAAAAACAGCTAAAAGAGAAAGCCCAACCTATATCATAGCCGAAATGAAGAACAAATTATGTTCGACAACATGGAAAAAGACAGCCCAATCTACAAGGTGTTGACGGCATCCCGAGTGACTTACGTATATGAGAAACGCGGGATGCACTTAACAGAATGGAATCGTCGAAACGCGAGCCTATTAAACAAAGTGGAAAACTGAAGAACGCGTAATACGATCAGAAGCATATAAGAAGAAGGATTTTTTTTTCAAGAAGGTACTAAAAATGAGGAAAATTATGAGGAGAAGGAAAATATTTTCTACAAGGTACTTAAAATGAGGAAGGATGTAAGCAGGAAAAATTTTTCTACAATGTACTAAAAGTGTGAATTATATAAAGGAGAAGAAAAACTTTCTACAAGGTACTAAAACTGAGGAAGTATATAAGAGGAAAAAATCTTTCTACAATGTACTAAAAGTAAAGGAGGATATGCGAATGAAAACTCTTTCTACAATGCACTAAAAGTGAGGAAGGATATACGCAGGAAAATCCAAAATTCTTTCCATAAGGTACTAAAAGTAAGGAAGGATATAATGAGAAGGAAAATTCCTTCTACAAAGTGCTAAAAATGAGGAAGGATATAAAAAAGAAAATTCTTTCTACAATGTACTAAAAGTGAAGAAGGATATAAGGAGG
Organism: Macrothele yani; assembly: GCA_039090855.1. Classification (NCBI taxonomy): domain Eukaryota; kingdom Metazoa; phylum Arthropoda; class Arachnida; order Araneae; family Macrothelidae; genus Macrothele; species Macrothele yani. The sequence goes on along the minus strand of CM077028.1, from coordinate 74,418,837 downwards.
AAAATTCTTTCTACAAGGTACTGAAAATGAGGAAGGATGTAAGAAGGACATTTCTTTTTACAAGGTACTGAAAGTAAGTAAGGATATAAGGAGAAGGAAAATTCTTTCTTCAAGGTACTGAGAGTGCGGAAGAATTGGTGATTCTTAGAAGAAATAAAACAGGGGAAAAATTCGACTTCGTTTCTACTGTCTAGCAGGAAGAAGCACGGTCAAATAAAAACCATTTCACAAGGTGGAAAAACAAGGAAACATGACCGTGCTAAGCGAGACATGGAAATAAGGTGGCCCAATCTACAAGATGGAAGAAATTGGAAATGCATAGTATTTGACAGACGAACGGAAACACGGGGAAAGCACATTTAATCGACAAAGAAGGAGACGTTTGAAACACATCATACCAGTTAAGAGCCCAGTTCACACAGTGGAAAAGCAAAGAACGCGTGACACGATCAGAAATATATGTGGAGAAGGAAAATTCTTTCTACAAAATACTAAAAGCGAGGAAAGATTGGTGATTGTAAGAAGAAATAAAACAGGGGGAAGTAACTGGAACCCATTTCTACTGTCAATCGGAAAGAAATGCGTTCAAATAAAAACCAATCCACAAGGGAAAATAGTGGGCAAACATAACACTGGTAAGTGAAAACGAGCTACAGAAATAAGGTGACCCAATCTACAAGGTGGAAGGAATCTAGAATGCATAGTATTTGACAGAAAAAAGAAAAAAAAAAAAACAGGAGAATTCGACGCTTAAGCGACGAATTAGGGGGCGCTCGTGGGACATCATACCGGAATATCAAAGTTGCAGTTATTAATAGCAGCCATAACAAATACAGTACATGAAGTATCGCAGTTGATATCAAAATGCCAGCTAATTTACTTGACACCAAAAGTAATGATGGTTGTTTAATCACCGAAAATATTCACGATACAAACGATGGATCTATCAGGTTCATCGTTTGTGGCCACAATAGCTGAAGTAGAATAACTACAATAGCTGAACATAATACCTGAAATAGCTGATCAATGACTTATGAGGTCCACTAGCGTGAGCAACTCAAGCAGTCACCCATCCTTAATTTAGGGCCACTGGTTCCAGGGAAGGAAGACAGCCAGTGCCGTAAGACAAACATAATATCCATTCCTCACCGGGATTCGAACCCGAACCCTTTCTCGTACGAATGATCATAAGACATCGCTTAGACCACTGCGCCACCAGGGCAGCTCAAGAGTTAATGGCAGGCGGGATTCAAAGTTGATACTTAAGATAATGCAAATAACGGGCTTAGTTAGATCTTCAAAGTGTGACCGGCGAAAGAATAGAGGCAGCTCGTTTAATGCGACTCTTCCATGGAAATGCCATTTCAAATGATGCTGATTTTGAATATGTCTTCTATAAAGATAAGAGTAGCCTATTTATTACCATTTGTAAAGTACTGTTCCGTTCATGTTATCAGTCAAAAATGTGCGAAAGCGTGGACTAAGTGTTGATAACGATATTAAAAAAAAATACACACCACTATTCCTAATAGTCGGAAAAGAACAATCTTCGCATCAGAGACGTGAATTCCAATATCAAGAACTCATATTTTTGCAATGTCAGAAACGGGCGTGGAGAAATACGATAAGCAAGACGCAGGATTCTCCGAACCTGTTCAGGACTAAATACTACAAACATGTTGTAATACCGACGTATACCCGTAAAGTTTCTTTGTTTGCGCCATTTTCAGCAGCGTCTGGGTGACAAGAAAGGTATCTACGCAGATTGACGCCGAACAGCAACAGATTAGCAATCCTGATAAACAGGTGCTTCAGCATCACAATAAGAATAGCGGTATACGCTAATGTGCATTTTTAAAAATGTATTTTACTGATGCTGTCAGGAGATGTTTTTCGTTCTGTGTCAGCGGATGGAAGTAACGGGTTTAGTTAGATCTTCAAAGTGTGACCGGCGAAAGAATTCACTTGTTAAGGCGGTTGGTAAATAGAGAGCAAAAGCTCCAGGGGCTTCAGGAAGTTATGAGAGCATTGTTTGTAGGAAAAGAAGCGCTTTTTGCGTTTCGGTCGTCTTTCTACTTGAACGTACGGGTCGTCCCGAAGCAAAGACGGGACGCTCTCTCCTACGATTACCAAGAAGATGTAGCCGGGAGGTATTTCTTGGGAGCTCCGCAGCGAAGTGTGAGGGAGAACGATTAAGCTTGCAGCTTTCCGTAAGGAGTGGTCCAGGCACTGGTGTTAATAACGAACAGGGAAGCAGAGATTATTGGAAATTTCTCCATACGCTGGCCGAATAGGTACTGAAGCTAAATTAATTGTACTAGGAAAATCTATTAAATTTCTCCATTAAGTTTTGAACGAGAGGAGCCTTGACTGTTATTTTATATGTATGCCTGTCGAAAGTAGTTAGCTTCCTCATATACGTTTAGGAAGGCAGGGACTAACTGAATCCTGACGGTGAAGGAACTAATGAAATAAAAATCTATTCCGTAGGACAGGATAGGATTCTCAAAGTCCAAGAATCCTTACGTTACATACAGTGGCGGAAAGATGCGAGGGGCATTACATAAGTGGCGTAGGAGGCAGGAGAGCATTCCTTAGGACAGGATAGGATTCCCCAAGTACAAGAATCCTTATGTTACATGAAGTGGCGGAAAGGTGCAAAGAGCTTTACATAAAGTGGCGCAGTAGGCAGGATAGCATTCCTTGGGACAGGATAGGATTCCCCATGTCCAAGAATCCTTACGTTACCTAAAGTGGTGGAAAGGTGCGAGGGGCTTTACATAAAGTGGCGTAGTAGGCAGGATAGCATTCCTTAGGGCAGGATAGGATTCCCCATGTCCAAAAATCCTTACGTTACCTAAAGTGGCGGAAAGGTGCGCGAGGCAGTTACGAAAAAGAAACAAGATCAATAAGATTTGTATTTGGAAAGCTTTATTAGGATATTTGAAACTTATCAAAAACTTAACGAATGACATGGATTTAAAATATGTTCTTCCCTTCATACCGGTTACCTGATACTTTTTTCGGAAAAGCAAAATGAGGGGAAAAAGAACCAGAGCAGTTATTGTTTGGATGAACAGCATCAGCAGTGTTGCAGTCCTATTTGAAAAACGAAGTGAAAGAGGAATGATCGCTGTTTCAAGGACAGAATTTTTTTGTTGAATGCAAAGATACATAACCCGTGGAAGGCTGACTACTCAGTAATTTTATTTATGGGTATTTTCAAACGGCTTGCATCTTCTTTGTAATCAACTGAACGTGCTTTGAGTTTTGGATGTAATAACTGTACAGTACGTAGGACGATAGTACGCAGCAGAGATGAGAGGCGTCCGATCTTCAGGATAAATAGCGGGGCAGGTCCCACGGCTCCCTTTCCCTACTGCAGCTCTGAATTTCTATTTTCAAGAGTACCTCACGAGCGACAGTTGGGGCCGCGGGTGGTCTAGTGGGCAATGTTTCTGACTGCCACGGAAAAGGGCCTCAGGTTCGATCCCAGGCAGGTATGAACGCTCGATCCACTAAATATCCGCCGTGCGTCTGATTGGAAAGTTAAGCCGTCGGACCCAGGGTACTGGCCCCCCGGTAATAAATAAGGGCGTCTTCCTCCTCCTTTCTACTTCGCTTCCGTGTCACTTTCCTATCGGGCACTCTAGTCCAAATCTCCTAGTTTCCTATTTCTAAGGGTTGTTTAAGACCTGGGGTCAGACACTCCCTTCCTAAAATCCTCTACATTTGATCACGGGCGACAGTTTTAAATCAAATTCAATGGAAAAAATGTTCTGATTGTAGCAAACATTTCTTTTTAAGTTTTCACGAACCTACGGTAAGGAAGAAACACCGCTCTATAATCTGTAGTGACTGGTTCCAAGAAAAGAAGTGAGTTAGGAACGAAAGACAAAATTAAAATAAAAAATAAAAATATTATTAATAATAATAATAATAATCCACAAGTAGTGCAAGAAACAGACGTCTTCCAGAATTTTTTTTCCAGCTTCAAACTGTCTTCATTACAATTTAAGTAAAACTGTGATTTCAAAATTTAGATAACTTATTTATGTTTAAAAAATATATTAGATTTCACCTCCTTGATATTCGTGGAGATCATTAAACTAGCAAAATAAAGCCTTAAAATGGAATTTTGTTTCAGTTTATTACCTAAAATGTCCAGCAGAAACGGTGTGTATTAGTTTTATGCTCTTGAAAATTAATACTGATAAAGCTGTCACCCCAAAATCATGTCTAATGATTTCTTGTAGAACGATAGCACACAGTTTTGTGATGATAAAGCATGTAAATAGTTCGTTTGTAAAAACAATTTTTGGTGCAAGTGAACACGTAATTGTTGCTGGTGTTTCAAGATAGCTTGCATATGAGCAAGGAAAGAGAACAGAACCTTTTGTTTTATTTCCTTTTGTTGTAATGGCAATCTTTCAGAGTTGCCTATAATCACAGCATTTTTATGGAATGCGGGGCAAATCCAAAAGTGAACATTTTCACTTACTCACAAAAAATGATCGCCCAGTGACTTCAAAGACATATTTCCCCATATGTGGAATTTTGCTGCAGCGCGACACAAATGAGGCATTGAATCTGATGGTCTGTGGTTCTATTGTTCTCGCTCTTGTGCCCTTGACCTAACTCTTAGCTTACGCCGTTTGGTGAATTTCTGTTTTTTGTATTAGTTGCTTTCTTGACTTGCGTACTGAAAGCGTGTTCACTTACAACCAATTCCTCAAGGGCTCCAGGAATTCCCTGAAAACAAGTCATCCTAGTCTATCAATCATCATCAATATTAGATTCGGCACGGCCGTTCAAGGTGGAGATGTTTTGGCTTGCAGATACCATTCAGACGCTCAAAATCACTCTGTAATCTTTTCTTGTAGCTCTACAATGAACAAATCTTCAGTAATAAAAATGTTAGCTTCAATGTGAAGATATTATGAAACATATTTTTAGTCAATTCCGACAAAATAAATTTTACAATATAATGTCTCCCCGACCAGTCAGACTCTTCAACGAAGAGAACAATTTGATTTTAAAATGCAAGTGTGTTTTCCAGTGAAATACTGTGTTTTTCTTTCAGGAAAACTTTAAAGTTGTCTATTTTTGTGATTATTTTATTTCTTTGCTATCAATTCCCTTTCCACACAGATTCATAGCTGATGTAAACTGTTCATTATACTTTCCACTGGTGTGAAAGGGAAAAAGAGCACACAGCTGTTTCAAACTGCTTGTTATATTTTCAACTGGTGAAAGAGCTAACACGCAGACACACAGTTGTTTCAAGCTACTTATTATACTTTCTACTTATGTGACGGTGAATACACAAACACACGGACGGTTGTTGCAAACTGCTTATTATATTTTCTACTGGTGGGAGATGAACACACGGTTGTTGCAAACTGCTTAGTATATTTTCTACTGGTGGGAGATGAACACACGGACACACAGCTTTTGCAAATTGCCTACTATACTTTCTAATGGTAGAAGGGGAAACACACACAGCTGTTTCAATCTGCTTATTAAACTTTCTACTTCTGTGAGGAGAAATGCGCAGAAACCTAGCTTTTGCAAACTGCATGCTACACTTTCTACTGGTGGGAGGGGAACACACAACTTCTTCAAACTTCTTATCACACTTTCTACTCGTGAGAGGGGATCACACAGTTATTCGAGCTGCTTATTACACTTTCTACTTCTGTGAGAGTGAATACACAAACACAAGGCTGCTGAAAACTGCTTATTATATTTTCTACTGGTGGGAGGAGAAACGCACAGACTCACAGCTGTTGCAAACTGCACATTATACTTTGTACTGGTAGAAGGGGAACACACGGATACACAGCTGTTGCAAATTGCTTTTTACAATTTTTACTGGTAGGAGAACGAACATACAGACACACAGCTGTTACAACTGCTTATTATACTTTCTACTGGTAGGAGGGGAAATACACAAGCAACAGGTGTTTCAAGATCTTATACTTTCTACTGGTGGTAGGGAGAACACACCGCTGTTTCAAGTTGCTTATTACATTTTCTACTTTTGTGAGGTGAAACGTAGAAACACAGATCAGAGGTGTTTTAAACTGCATGTTATACTTTCTACTGGTGAGAGGGGAAACACACAAATCCACAGCAGTTGCCACCTGCTTACTATATTTTCTCCTCGTGGGAGGGGGAAAAAGACAGAAACACAAATATTGTAAGCTGCTTATTATACTTTCTACTAGTGGTAAGGGGAACACACAGCCGTTACAAGCTACTTATTGTACTTCTGCAGGTGAGAGGGAGAACACACAGACACACGCTGCTGCTAATTGCTCACTAAACTTGCTATTGGTGGTAAGGTAAGACACAGACAGACAGCTGTTGCAAACTGCTTATTATACTTTCTGCTGGTGGAAGGGGGAAATAGTCCAGTAATTTTTGCAAAACCTTTCTGCAAATGTAGAGTAAAAGTATCTTTTATTATTTTTATAAAACTTTTCTGCGACCACCAAAGATTTTAAAGAAAAATATGGCACCAATGTGGGAGAACTGATCACTGCAGAGGTTGAAAACCACAACCGAAGAAAACAATTCAACATCTGAGTCTTCAGTGAAGGGTTTTATATAGAGAAGTTAGCACACATCGAGAAGTTAGTATACACTGAAGAGCAATTGAATTAGAGATACCTGTCTAGTAACGTGTAGCACCACCTTTCGTCCTGATGACGGCGGCGATTCGTCTCAGCATGGACTCGACAAGACAACGGAAGCGTTAGGAAGCCATACGGATCCACGACCCCTGAAAAAGCTCCCACAGTTCACGAAGATTTGATGGAGGGGGGTCAGAGCCTCGAACATCTCTCTCGATGGCATCTCAGATATGCTCGATGGGATTAAGGTCAGGTGACCTAGCTAGCCAAGGAAGCGAGGTCACGTCGGTGGAGTGTTCATCCAACCATTCGGATACAATTCGGGAGCGATGGCACGGTGCATTGTCTTGTTGCAGGATGAGGTCCCCAGTGGGATGTTGTAGACGCACAAACGGAAGCAAACGGTCGTCCAGGATATCCCGGTAGAGTTGACCTGTGAGGGGCAATGTCACACCTACCAGGGGTCCCATTTCAGTCCACGTACACAGACCTTAGACGAGAATGCCACCCCCACCAGCTTGAAGAGTACCCTGGTGGCAAGAAGGATCCATCGCTTCATGTGGTTTGCGCCGTACTCGTATCCTGCCATCCGCATGTACCAACGTGAATCTCGATTCATCAGTCTAGGCAACTTTTTCCCACATGTCTAGGATTCAGTGGAGATGTTTCCCGCACCCATGCTAATCTTTGCAACCTGTGATGTGCGGTCAGCAGCGGTACCCTCGTGGGACGATGGCTTCTGTACCCCACAGCTAGGAGATGGTTCTGGATGGTGCGAATGCTTACACGTTTTTGTGCACCAGCGTTAAATTGCCGAGTGATTTCTTGCACTGTGGCCCGTCTATCCGCTGTTGCAATGCGAGCTAGCCGACGGTGACCCCTCTCATCCACACGCTGCTGTCCGCGGCAGTTGGCCCTTGCAGGGATGGTTTTACCGGATTCGATGTACTCACGGTGCACCCGTGACATAGTGGCTCGTGAAAATTCCAGTGCCTGCACGACTTCCGAGATGGAGTGACCCATTCGTCGGGCCCCGACAATTTGCCCACGATCAAATGCTCTTAGATCCTTCGTCTAACCCATACTGCGTCCGACTCTTACTGATTCCAGTCGCATCACTCCTTAAATTGTCGGATCGCTGCATACGTCATGTCGTTTCCGTTTACAGGGCCGCCCACAGCGCCACATTTGCATAACGCTAGCTGTCTCTAATTCAATTGCTCTTCAGTGTACATCGGGAAGTTAGTATATATCGAGAAGTTAGTATCCTGCTTAGTTGCCAAGGAACAAAGACATAAAAAAAGTCACAAACACATTTTTTTTTATTTTTTAGGTTTTTCTTTATTTAGTCAACTCAGTATGCGATCCCCCACCCCTTCTCCACAAGAAAAAGAGGCATTGTTCTAACTTGATTTGTTATCAGTGAATCTGAAGGAGCCTTGTCTGTCGTAAGGTATGGTTTGTGTACACGCTCCATGGCTCCAGTTGTCACCCATCGCTGCAGTTAGAAATTCAAAATTAGGAATGAGTGACTCTTAATAGCCCGGTTCCTCTTCATGGAAGTTAGAGAGCTACATAATAAACCAAATGTACGTATAATATAACAGGATTCACTCAGAGGAAGTATACAGTCGGTCACGAGAAACCTCTACGTGCATCAAGAATTTTGTAATATTTAATACACGATAAAAGATAAGAACTTGGATTCCGCAGATTTTTTTTACTTCTAGGGCCTTTCCTTTTTCAAATACCGATTTACAGCGGCCGTCCAGTGGATTCCATACATCTTTGGCGTCAGAGCTGAGACACCAAGAGGACCGACTACGCGGTGAACCCGTGAACAGCTGAGACACCAAGAGGACTAAGCGGTGAACCCGTGAACAGCTGAGACACCAAGAGGACTAAGCGGTGAACCCGTGAACAGCTGAGACACCAAGAGGACTAAGCGGTGAACCCGTGAACAGCTGAGACACCAAGAGGACTAAGCGGTGAACCCGTGAACAGCTGAGACACCAATAGGGCTAAGCGGTGAACCCATGAACAGCTGAGACACTAAGAGGACTAAGCGGTGAACCCGTGAACAGCTGAGACACCAATAGGACTAAGCGGTGAACCTGTGAACAGCTGAGACACAAGAGGACTAAGCGGTGAACCCGTGAACAACTGAGACACCAATAGGACTAAGCGGTGAACCCGTGAACAGCTGAGACACCAATAGGACTAAGCGGTGAACCCGTGAACAGCTGAGACACCAAGAGGACTAAGCGGTGAACCCGTGAACAGCTGAGACACCAATAGGACTAAGCGGTGAACCCGTAAACAGATGAGATACCAATAGGACTAAGCGGTGAACCAGTGAAAAGCTGAGACGCTCAAGCAAGACCACACATGAAGACAGCTTTCCTGGAAAAGTACATGTGGGGAGTGTACCCTATAGCCCAGACATGAGTCCACCAGTCTTTGACTTGTTCCCCTAGCTCAAGCAACCCATGCGTGGACAGCGATTGTCCTCCCTGGAGGACTTTTCTGCAGCAGTTATCCAGCGCCTCCGACGGCTGAACAAAAGAAGGGACTTGACTAGAATCGTGGACCTTCCAAGGCGTTGAGATGTCATCATTCAGAAGCAGGAACACAACATAGAAGGAGAGACATAGCCTAAGGCACTTCCGGTATGTAGAGAGACATAGCCTAAAACGCTTTCCCATACTGTAGAAAGACATAGCCTAAGACACTTTCCCATACTGTAGAGAGACAAAGCCTAAGACACTTTCCCATACTGTAGAGAAACATAGCCTAAGACACTTTGCCATACAATGGAGAGACATAGCCAAAGACACTTCCGGTATGTATTAAAAAATGTCTGTGCATTACATATGAAATGCCTACACAGTTGAGATTTTATGTTTCATTGCCTATGATTTTATGTTTCATTGAGATGTCTCTCAGTGTCTTAGCCTACATAGCCTAAGACACTTTTCCATACTGTAGAGAGACATAGCCTACATAGCCTAAGACACTTTTCCATACTGTAGAGAGACATAGCCTACATAGCCTAAGACACTTTTCCATACTGTAGAGAGACATAGCCTACATAGCCTAAGACACTTTTCCATACTGTAGAGAGACATAGCCAAAGACACTTCCGGTATGTATTAAAAAAAGTGCGTGCATTACATATGAAATACCTATATAGTTGAGATTTTATGTTTCATTGCCTCTGTATCCTCGAGTGATGCTGTGACGATAGTCAGGTCTCTCATTACAGCATCATGAAGGATACATTGGATGAAAAATTAGGAACACGGGCTACAGAGAAAGCAAAAAGAGGTGAGATGACATGTGGAACAGCGCAAACAACGACATGGTAAATAAATTATAAAGAATAAAAGGATGGAAGACAAAACTGCGTGGAGAAGGAAGTTCTGTAACAACGACCTGTTCTAAATTTTCGAATAATAGCCATACAGGAGAGTGCTTAAAAGTTTCTAGAATTTCTCAAGACAAAGTTGGTTATTTAGAGTTTGTTTGAACAAGACAGTCTGTTAAACAGCTGAACAGAGTACGTAAGTTCGTGAAAAGCTCGTTTAAAAACAGATAACGATATTTTCTTAGCGAAAATTCAGCTTTTGTTTCTTGGTAACCTCCATCCATCCCTTTGGCGAAAAACTGAAACGAATATCTTGACGCTCTCTTGCTACAACACACAACACTGAACCTGCTGCTGAATCATATTCCGCGATGTCAAAATAAAATTTTTATCCGGTATGCAGATGTTTTCAGAAAATTAAAGCTCATTTATTTCGCAATCTACTACTACGTTCAAAAAGTTCCGGAACTTTTCGAGTATTTGCCAAATGTCGGTGAATTAGGCCATTCCTCACTAAGCAAGCGAAGAGCATGATGTGACAGACCAGCAAGAACCGGTTTGATCCAGATCCAACACGTACAGCGTATGTGCGTAGTTCGTGATTACAGGCATTCGAGGCTCTCCGTAGCGAGGACAACGATGTCGAATTTTGAACAGCGTTCAAGTGTAAAATTTTGTGTTTTGCTCGGAAAATCTTTCGCTGAGACTTTTCAAATGATTAAGTGAGCGTACTGTGAGAGCGCAATGAATCGAACTAGAGTTTATGAGTGTCATCGACGATTTGAAACGGGCGAGGATGATGAGTATCAAGGATGATGACAGGTCAAGACGACCTTCAACATCCACATCGGATGATCAAATCGCCATTGTCAATGTAATTGTGAAAAATGACCGTCGAAAAATTTGCAGCGATTGCAGAAGTTGCCGGCATCTCAGTTCGAAGTTGCCATGCCATTTTAACGGAGAAACTGGGCATGTATCACGTGTGCCAACAAATTGTTCCCAAAAACCTGACACAAGAAAAAATGGATGAGCGCATGCAAGTCTGCGGGGATAACATCGATGCAGTGGATTCAGATCCCGATCTCTTGGATCGATTGATCACTGGCGATGAGACTTGGTGCTTTCTGTACGACACCCAATCCAACCGACAGTCGAAAGTGTGGAAATCACCGTCGTCACCACGACCAAAAACGTTCAAGGCTGACCGCTCCAAAGGAAAGGTCTTGTTAACAGTTTTCTTCGATTGCAAGGGGGTCGTACACAAGGAATTCCTTCAACATAGTCGTACAGTCACTAAAGAAGAGTACGTCAACGTCCTGAAACGTCTCCGATAATCAGTGAGACTCAAGCGACCCGATCTTTGGAAGACCAACTCGTGGGTGCTCCATCACGATAATGTGCCGGCTCACAGATCCCTCCTGGTGTCCAATTACCTGTCCAAACATCACATTCCCGTTCTTCCACAACCAGCTTATTCCCCTGATCTCCCCGTGGGACTTTTTCCTTTTTCCCCGGATGAAGAATTTGCTTAAGGGGCGACGCTTCTCAAGTTCCGAAGAAGTGCAACGAACTACGACGGAGGCACTGGTGGATGTGGCAAAAGAAGGCTTGCAATCTGCATTTAAATCTTTGCATGAGCGGTGGCAAAAATGCATAGTTGCACAGGGTAACTACTTCGAAGGAAACACCGCATAAACAGGTATTATCTGCACTCATTCTTTTTTAATATAAAAAGTTCCGGAACTTTTTGAACGTAGTAATATATGTGTAATAAATATGCCCTACCGAACTGTGCGATATTAAAATTAAATGATACATTCCGTGACATTTGGAGTTTAATTTCCTTAATCTAAAACATGTAATGGCTTTGTGACGCTGAAGAAGATTCCTCGTTCTCATTGAAAAAACATGATTCACGCATAAAATGTTTTTGGCAAGTATTTCAATGGACAATCTAAGGAACTGCTTAGTTTGAACACGAAATTTTTGTTTCAGTGGAGTAATCTTTTTTTAATCATTTTATTACGAAGAACCTCATGCAAATTTGAGATCGAGAAAATTATAAACGGTGAAGAGACGTTTTCTTTATATGTTCTGAAAAACCTTTCACAAACAAGTTTTTTCACGATTCCCACAGTATGTTTTGTAACGAAGATTTCGATAAAAATTATAGCAGTCAAGCATTATTTGGATAACTTTTTGCCAAATCACTACCAGATAAAGCTCCTGATCGAAGTACACGTAAGGTATAATAATTTAAAGCATTAAGAGAGATGCTACTTCGCATAGACCTTCACAAGTCTCATTTCAAGACGTTTATTAACATGAATAACAAGATCTACAGAGACAGTGGCATACAGGAAAAACTGACCTCCTCCACCAAAGAATATCTTCGAGACCCTTTTGTGAAAATCTATTAGCTTTCAATTACTGAGATTTTTAAATTCCATATCATTAACTAGGTTTTATGCGTATTTTAACAATTCAAAGTCTTTGGAGCCTACAGCTATTTTTCGTAAAACTAAACTTGCACTTATTGCGTGCAACACGAATGTGCACGTTGTAATTAAAATGGTTGCCCTGGTTTTATACCGATACCAAGTACTACAAAGCATTTACGTCAATTTAATCATATCATGCAAATTTTATTCTTTTGGAGAACTAAGAGCAGTCTCTCCGAAATGCCTCACACACAAAAAACACGTAACTCCGTGTAATAGTGTCTAATGACATTTTCCGATTTATGCGAAAATACAGAACACAAGTAAGCAAATAAATTAGTAACAATTAGGAATTGTGGCACAAAAGCAAAACTACTTAAACTATTTACTCTATAATACGAAAAACACACTTAACATTATACTACAATGTTTTGCATATAGTAAAAAGTTTTTCTCATGAATCTGTCATAAAAATAATAACACAGGTCTCTGCTTCTTCGCCCCCGCGAAGAATGCCTTTCACTTCCTTATTTTCTGAAGGATGCGTGGTTTGCTTACAACTGTAATATATAACACTTTATCCTGGTATAAAATTTGCATTTACTAAACAGACATTCCTTTCGCATTCCCTTGTTAATATACACATATAGGAACTATTGTTGTGGCAGTAAAGAGGGGTCTCAAGTCTTCTAAAATAGCTTGTTTTCCGTCATCCACTTTTTATAAACTAAATCCAAGAAAATGATTTCCAAATATTTTCCTTATTTACTGAAAAAATACCGAAAGTGCCTTTTGTTTTTAATACTTCATTCAAAACTGCCGCTAAATATTCCTAGCTTCATAAGTTTGTTATTTTAAAAATGACCAGGTTTCGCAAAAAGTTTTGTAAAACCTTTTTTCTGACGTTAAAGGCCATCTTATCCGTGAGGCCCCCCCTCGCAATGCCAGTACGCTCCTGTTTTTTTTTTTTTTTTTTTTTTTTATTGGAGGTTTAACGACCACCGTGAGCCACTCAATGGGCTATAAGCAGTCGCCCGTCCCTAATTTAGGGTCATTGGTTCCAGGGAAGGGAGAGAGAGCCAGTGCCGTAAGACAAACACAACATCCATGCCTCAGCGGGATTCGAACCCGGACCCCTTACGGACGAATGATCAGAGGCCAACGCCTTAGACCACTGCGCCACCGGGGCGGCGTACGCTCCTGTATAGAGACATCAGACAATCTTTTACGAGCTATCTGTTAATGAACATACCACTTCTTCGGAGATGACATTTATTCAGAAATTCCAGCAAATGAAAGATAAAAACTCTGTTCTTGAAAAATTTGTTTAAGGGGAAAACAACGTTAAGTTTATCACCTAGCTTCTGTTATGAATAACAGACATTATCTAAAACTAATTTAAGACAGAGGGCAACTAGGAACACATCTCTCCTGCTCGATGTACTCAATGAAATGGTATAGCATTTTTCTTATTGTGTACAAACACACGAGGCCGGCCCAGCTGCGCAGCGGTCGAAGCACTCGCTTTTGATTGTGGGTCAGGGTTTGTGTCTCGGAGGAAGCATAGGTAGTGCATTCCTATCCTATGGCACTAGTATTTTTTCTCTCTCTACCCGCCCTAGAGTCAGAGACCCGGAATAAGGGACGGACGACCGCTTGTATTATATAGAGGTGGTTGCCAAACCACGAAACGAAAGAAAAAGGCATGTGCGGTTTTGACGGGAAAACCTACATGGTTGTTAACCCTGAAAATATCAATTGGATTTGAATAACGCATTTTTTTTTTTTCGCAGTGAGACGAAACTAAAACTTAAAAAAATGTATAGACGTTGTTGAATATATGCTCTGCTTATTATTGTAGTGATCTTTTTTATTTACAAAGATGATACAGATCAAATAAAAAATCAAAATATGATTAAATTCCGCGGATTCTAAAAATGAAGGCAGTTCGCGTTGCTATGCTATGTTAAAGGCTATCCTTGACAGCAGAAAAAAGACTCCATCTGATTAATAATCCGTTATCACCACACCCCTTCCCAACAGCTGGACAGTTACATTCCTGCATGTCTTTCACAAGTATTCTCATGGACATGCTCTTAAAAGCTGTGTTACGAGGATTTAGGAAACTTTAATGGATTCTAATTTTCCAAGCAAGGAATTTTCTCGCGGTAAGTTCGAAGACGCTGTCTAGGGCGGCACCGGTGATTAGAGATTGTGGAAATGTATTTCCCAGGGAATCGTTCTTTGTATTGAACAGCCGTATCAGAAAGCCTTGAGTAAATCGTTTTATTGGCCTACGCTGCAATAATGGGCACTGTCATCAGCAAGCGATTCCAGACTGCTTAATAAGTTTATTGCATTAGAGGCGTGAGGGACAGAAACACTATCTCCTCTCAGCGGGGGGCAAGAGGCTAGGGGACACAGGGGTCAGGGAGGATGAGAAAGCGAAGTCTAGAAGGGACAGAAGTTGCGAGCGGATGCTTTGAGAAAGGAGGAACGATCGGACAGCGAGCGAGGAAGAAGGTGGAGTGGAAGATGGCTTCGTAACTGGGAAGCGAGAAAGGTAAGTAAACGAAAAAAAAAAAAGAGAAATTAGGCAGAATCGTAGAGTAAGTAAGAAGAAGCGTAGTATACAAGAATAAGTACCGATCTAAGAGATTCAAGTAGTAATTTTGTAAGATAACTCCAGAGGACAATTCGAATATACTGAAATAAAATAGTAATAAAAAACTGATTTAATATCGCAAATGATTTTAATACTTTTCGTGAAGTACAGTTCTTTCGTGGCATCCACAAAAGGTTGCAATTAGGTATACATACCGAACTCAAACGGGAAGGAAAAGTCCCGTCACCATTCATAGTCCTACCTCTAGCAGCTTATGTTTTATTTGGGGTTTAACGACCGCAATGAGCAAGGCATGTGGCTATATGAAGCCGCCCACCCCTAATTTCGGGCCACTGATTCCAGAGGAAGGAGACAGCCAGCTTGCATCAGACAAAAACACCAGTCACGCTTCATCCGGGACTCGAACCGGAGCCCATCTCGAATGAATGATCCAAGGACCTCAAAGACCTCTGGATCACCGTGGTGACCTAACAGCTTTCCATCGTACTACAAGCTTTCCATCGTACCCGTTTTTGTTCCAGCTGCATACGAGCCGCACGGATAGCTTCCCTTCCCAACTCATTCACCCCTTTTTACATCCAAATTTTGGAAAACATGCCTAACTACATTTGTCCTGGATATTACATTTCCAAACACTTAAATCATATGTAAATATCTGTTTGTTACGGGGTTTAACGACCATCGTGAGCTTCCGGGATTTAACGACCATCGTGAGCTTCCGGGGTTTAACGACCATCGTGAGCTTCCGGAATTTAACGACCATCGTGAGCTTCCGGGATTTAACGACCATCGTGAGCTTCCGGGGTTTAACGACCATCGTGAGCTTCCGAGGCATTTATTGATTTATTTAATTTTTCTTGTTTGGGGGCTTAACGATCACCGTGAGCAACTAAATGGACTACAAGCAATCGTCTGTCTCTAATTTAGGACCACTAGCTTCAGAGAAAGGAGACAGCCACTGCAATAAAACAAACACACAATCCATGTCTCACTGGGATTCGAACCTAGAGCCATCTCGGACGAATGGTCAGAAGCCAGCACTTAGACCACTGCGCCACGGGAGCGGTCGGTAATCTGAGGCTATAAGCAGTCGCCCGTCCCAAATGTTTGGAACACTGATTACAGGGAAGGGAAAGAGCCGAACCAATACACTCGAACCATGACTCATCCGGGAACAGCTCGGAAGATTAGCCAGAAGCCCATGCTTCTGACCACTCGGTGACCGGGGCGGTAAAAGTAGTAAATCATGTTAGTGCAACTGCACTTTTAAAAGAAAAAAGAAAAATCTCAAGTGAACAAGAATTTTCGCAAAGTTACTACATAAACTATCAGAACACAAGAATTTCTCTACATGTGTGTGTGTGCGCGCGCGCATGATATGCGAGGGAAAAATTTAGGGAGGGAGGGTGCATATTTTTGTTTGATTATATCACATCTGCACATGGTTGTCATGTTTCGCAATCTTTGAAATGTAACAGGGAAAAAGAAATTTCTGGATGCTTTCTCCTCAGATAATCCTTTTTATCGCTGCTGTACAGTCGCTTATGCACATTGCATTACACGTAGATGTGCATTTCTCCGAGGTAAATCTATATTCACGTCTAAGAGTAGCAGACTCTTCGTAGACACCTACTTGACAATCCAATTCAGAAAATCTCGTTCTTTTCACCACACGCGCTACAACAGCGTCAGACATGGTAGTATGACTTTCGTCGTGGCTGCATTCCAGCGATAACCTCAGAAAAGGTTCGCAAACCGTAGCTGGCATTTTTTTCTTTAATCTTCACCCTCTCACAGGCGTTGAGTTAAGTCAAACAAATCTTACCTGTATTTAGGTTTGTGTTAAGATTTAGAAAAGTTCAAAATTTATGGCCGTTTCTGAAATCCAGTCGTACGAACGTCCCGTTAAATGTGATTTTTCTTTAAATAAATAAATAATACATGTACGAGGTGCAGTTTACTATACATTTTTGTTTAACAGTTTTTGTATTGTTCATCATGACAAAACTGAATATAAAATTTACGTTTTAAACAAAACTTCATGGAAACACCAATTCAAAGTTCGAATTTTGGTTTGAGACATTGAAATCGAGTTTGTTCGGTAGTTTTAACTCTGTATCTATGGAGCCAGTAACCCAGTATAGATTATTACATTTGTATTTTTATGAGGGTGGCTGAACTACAGATGAAAGCATTGAAGAATAACCGAGATATGAAAGAAATGAGGAGAAACACCCTCTGAAAAAATAGCTCACGTTAAGCGATTTTAAAAATTGAAAACAGGAACTAAAATCAAGAAAATATTACCAAAAATTTTCGATGTATATATTTATGGTACAAATATGTCCTGTATCGTGATAATTACACAACGCTTGAATTATTTTTTCTATAGTACTGTGAAATTATGTTTGAACGCATACAGCAATTACGTATGCTTCAGATTATCGTATTCCACCACAAAATTTGTCCCAAAAGTACGGCGAAAATACTTCAGAGCAATGAACTTTCGTCGTTCCCTTGGAAAATATGTCTTTTTACTTACAGGGAAATTTAAAGAACATATTAAAAATGTTTTCCACTATTATTCGTAAACATCATACCTCATTAAAACAAAAATATAAAGCCGTATGGTCAAATGCTGATGCACATTAGGTGCGTCACATAAACATAGAGACAGTCGACTTTTCGCCGTGAACGCAATGCGAATATAGGTAGGAAGCTGAAGTAGTACCTAATTAGACATAACCCTACAACAAACGTTTCGATACGTCGAGATGACCGGATTGTGTGAAAAGAACACCACAAAGTGAAATAGTGTAATTTTAGGTGTCTTATAAATATAAACACAACTATGTCCAGTAGCCACATGCAAATAAGATGTACAAATTAGCATGTTGTACGCACGCGCATGGGCTGTAATTCGGTCGAGCCTACAAAAGACAGCGGACTGCCGTCAGACATTCATTTGCCGAAATACCACGCAACAGTAAACTTTCCGGTGAGGAGGTGCAGAAGATTTGGAGACTGAGAGCAAATGGATTGCCTGTAGCGAAAATTTGTAAAGCCATGGGGAGGAGTAAGGCAGTCATTTATAAGATTTTATCGTAACGAGGTGCGTTAACTGCCAGAAAACGGCCTGGAAGGCCTCGAATAACAACCAAACGAGATGATCGTGCCATCATGCGTTGAGTTATACCAAAGGTTATCACTACGTAAAGTTTCTTTTACTGTTGGTGTCACCGTCTCAAAGGACACAGTTCATCGACGAATCAAGGAAAGTCGCAACATTGTACTCCGTAAAATGCGCCGTCTGCCACACCTCACGCGGCACCACAAAGAAGCTAGATTGTTATGGGCAAGCAGCCACATGTACTGGACGGACGAGTGTATCACAACTATTTTCTCTGATGTGAAAAAGCTCAACCTGGACGGCCCTAACGGTTGGAACTGCTATTGGCATGATTTACGACGCGAGCCAAGCACCTTCTTCAGCAGACAGAAAGGAGGGGATCTGTGATGGTCTAAGGAGCTTTTGCGTTCAATGGGACAACAGATATCGCTTTTCTGCAAGGCAGGCAAAACTCAGAAACGTATCAGGACATTCTCAGCAGCCACGTTCTACCGTTTGCCGAAACTCTAGCGGGTGTTGATTATCTGTTCCAGCAAGACAATGCCTCTATCCATCGGTCTGCATCAACGAAAAGCTGGTTTAACACTCGTCATGTGACCGTAATGGATTGGCCAGCACTCAGTCCAGATCTGAACCCAATCGATAACCTCTAGGGTATCCTAGTTCGTGATGTGTATGCGAATGGACGGCAGTTCTCAAGTGTGGTGGCATTGAAAGAGCAGATTAAACGAAGCTGGTACGCACTCCGTCCAGAACACTTACATCACTTGGTGGACAGCATGCCCAGTCGGGTTTTCAGTGTTATTCGGAACAACGGCTCCACTATTCGTACCGGAGGTGCTCATAACTAGTAAGTCTTTATATTTTGGAGACAGCGTATTTCTGCTTTTATTTTCTTGTACTTGGCGTTGGCATTGTTATGTTCCCGTCAAACTACTGTGCAGCTGCGTGCCCTATGTTATTTTTGCTATAAATATGAGGTGTACATTTCAACTCGTTGTTGCTTCTTTTTTTATTCGAGAATTTGTTCTGTCTCTATATTTATGCGACGCACTATAGATTGTTTTTGTTAAAACATGAAAATAAGTAAATTTTTTCTCTAAAAATCCACTAACTGTAGATTATCAGAAAATACTTCTTTATGGGCCATTAAGTTCTTGGAAGTATTACAACAGCAATTGGGTATCTCGTGGCAGCAGACACTTTGTACTGACTTCATCAAAACTTCAGCTGAAACCCTTTACTATTTCATTCTTTTTCCATTAAATTTCGCATTTCCTTGAAAAAGACATTTGTTTATATCCCCCTCACCCTTAGCGCACGCACGCACGCACACACACACACACACACACACAGCTGTGGTAACGCGTCATCGAATTACTTGTGCAACCTTTCTCACTGATACAACTTGAGAGTACTAAGTTCATTTTCAGTTACGCATCCCTGTAGCTGTTTGAACTGATTCCGTTTTAAAAAGGAATTAAATAAATAAACAGATAAAGTATGTATGTTTATAAAACTTTGGCTGGAGTGCTCTTGGGAGAAACAGTACGAATTTCAATGGAAATCTACCATTATGTGAGAAAAGAAAAGTGTATAATCAATGCATTCTTCTAGCTCTTACTTGTGAGTCAGAGACATGGACCTGAACTATAAAAACACGTGCAGAGGCTGCGGACAACTCAAAGGAGATGGAGACAAGAGTTCCTTTCCTACGTATACTTAGTGCAACCAAGAAACGTAGGAAACGGAACTCATGGATCAGGAAAATGGCAAGAGTGGATGACTTCATCATCAAAGTAAAAACTCTCAAGCTGCAATCGCTAGACACATTGTTTGAAGAGCTTATCACCGTTGAACGGCTGAAATGTTTCACTGGATACCAAGGGTCAGAAAAAGACACTACGTGGGGGTAGGTATGATAGCATGCCGGAGTGACATGAAAGAGAATTATGGAAGAGACTTTGAGAGTCCTTTCATCCACCAGTGGAATGAGAATGGATGATGATAAGGAATAATCACATTTTTTTTTTTTTGATCAAGGGTTTAACGACCATCGTGAGCAACTCAATGGGCTATAAGCAGTCGCCGTCCCTAATTTAGGACCCCACTGACTCCAGGGAAAGGAGAGAGCCAGGGGCGTAAGACAAACACAACATCCATGCCTCACCGGGATTCGAACCCGGACCCATCTCGGACGAATGATCAGAAGCCATCACTTACACCACTGCGCCACCGGGGCGGCATAATCATCTTTAAAAACTATGAAAAACAAAAGCTCGGTAATTTTTAACAACATCCTTTTACCAGGTGGGGCGCGCCTGCTTATTTTCAAAGTACCACATTTGTTGCTTTGAAAATCTACTTTGCCCCGCCGGTGGCCGATTGCTACGAAGCGTTGCCTTTGTAACGTATTACGTCACATGACGTACTGCTGAGGTGACACATGAGTCAGATCGACAATAAAGCAGCGATAAGACCACCGGCGTAGTTCAATTGGGAGAACAGCCGCTCCGGAGTAGGAAGATATGAGTTCGAATCCACCACCGGCAAAAGGTTATATTAGTACCCGAACGAAAGTCAATCTTCGGCGGTTTGGTTTGAAGTATTTGTGTAATGTGTTCTGTTGTTAATTCCACTTAACGTTGCAAGTAGCGATCAAATGCTACGTCGTTAATAATGAGCAGTACGCTAAATGTTCATGAAATGATTCTAATCTTTTGAAACCAATTTATTCTTCTCATCTATTCGGGAATGGTTGTCCACAGGCTTCTCCTTATTGTGTTTGTGCTAAAAAAATTCATTCTAGCTCATACGATATTTGTTTTGGTGAGTTTGTACCCCTTTCCTTCCTGCGCATGGGAAAAACTGTCCCCTGGGCAACCCAAACGGGTGCCCCAAGAAAAACCGCTCGTGATCCTCTCCAAGACTGTTCGCTGCTCTCTCCTCACGCTGACTGTCCCTTGCCCCCCCCCCCCCAGATGTGACCCCGCTTGGTCCAACACACATAGTGGTATCTTCTACGGATTAAGTGCGGCATAATATTCAAAAACTCAAAGCTGATTTCAAACGCTTTCCACGTCCCATTCGGAAACTCTTGATCAGAGACAGCGAAAGGTGCTAATTGCATTTGACCAACCCAAGGTGTGGCAACAATGCAGAAAGCCAAGTCTTAAAATGGCTCCCTCCATTGTGATATCTTTGGAGATGTATCCTAAAATGCACCTGGAAGGCGCCGTCTGTAATCCGTAACTTCCTGACTGGGGGATATGAATGAAACTTTCCCAAGATCGAAGACAAAGAAAAAAGGAACACGCGGCAAAAGAAATGTTACGAATGAGATTTAATAATTTTGCCAAAAATTCCTATATTAAATCTCCGTAACAAATGAATATTCTGCACAACGCACCTAATTAATAGAATTAATTCTTCTACAATGAGATGGTCCTTCAAAGCATGGTTGTCAGCTGACCCGAAACCTGGGATTTCGTGCCCCCTCCCCGCCTTTCTCAAGGGAGAATTATAGTATGTAACGTATGACGCAGCTCATTCCCCACTTTATGACCCACTCACCCGCCATCTTAGTAGTGTGTCGCATGACGCACACGACGAACTACTAAGATGGCGGATGAGTCAAATCGAAAATGAGGCAGCAATAAGCCTGTCGACGCAATTTAGTTGAGAGGACATCTGTTCCGGAATAGGGAGACGTGGCTTCGAACCCACCCCCGGCAAAAGGTTATATGTTATGACTGCATGGTTTTGGGCCTGAATTCCGGTCAGGCATGGATGGGGCGCTTACGACACTGACCCTGCCCGAAACCAGCTGCACCAAATTAGGGACAGCCTACTGCTTAGAGCCCATTCATTGAGTTGCTCACGGTGGTCTTTAAACCCCACCCTAAAACCTAATTCCGTTCCCCTGAATTTTAGGATTTTTTCCAAAACTAAATTTTTGGGAAAAATCTTCTTCAATGGGATCTAAATTTGTCTAAGCTCACAGCGAGTTAGTCTTAAAAACTCCCACAACTTTTTTTTTTAAATTAATTTTGGTTCATTTCTTGCATTTTTTTTTCTTTCGGATTATATTTTTGGGATAAGGGCGAAATATGTTTCCACAGAAATTTGGGTTACAGCGACAGGAATTACAATGCATTCAACAACTCTCACGCATGAAAAGAATTTCACCGAAAACTAAAGAAATTATTCCGTCAATCCGTTTATCTCGCAGAAATTCATTTCGACTCAACGTTTTAACCACTGTACAAATGTCGAAAAAAAACAACAACAAAAAAAAAAAAACGACGGCGAAAATTCTGTCAAAACCGGGAATCATTAAAATTGTTATCGGTATCTTACAACGCAAGGACAAACTTAGTGCTTTTCTCTCAATAAGCATTCATGATGGGCAGGAAGTGATTTGAATATTTTTTCACAACGATCCGCAGAAATTTCAGCTCAGCGAAATTAATATCGAAAGCTCCTGAAATCCACGTACGATTCCTCGTATTCCATTGTTGTAGATGTGTGCTTAGTCAAGCATTAGCTCATTAAAATGCACGGGGATATCGAGACGAATTTCAAGGATGGAAAAAAGTCCGGCATGTACAGCTGACGAAATAAATACAAAACGTCTGAAACTGCTGTAAGAAAAAAAATAATAAAAGGGGGATCAAAAATAAGAAGTATTATTGTTATTATTGTCGTTGATTGTAGTTCTTCGTTGAGGATGAAAGGAAGAACTGGTAAATGATTTTTGGACTAGAGGGAGATGGGAGTTGTTTGGACGAACAATACGGCCCAAGGAGAGAGAGAATGAGGCGGCTGCATTACGTTCTAGCCGGCTGATTAAGTAGAAAGGATCCGCCCACAGGTTCAGCATGTGCTCAAAGGGTTATATGCATTGATTGCCTTCATTTCCTGCACACCATTGTCTGAACTAAAGAAAAAACAAAAAAGCGAAGAAGAATGAAAAAAAGCAAAAGAACGCGCAGAAAAGAAAGCGGAGTTCACCAAATTGGCCTTATATTCTGAGCAGCGTTATCATTTCCTGGCAGTGCTGCTGCCTTCCACCAAGGTTTTCATAAGAGAAGAAAATTGTCTGTTTCCAAGCATTGATGGAGAAGGGGGAATAAAGGGAGCTGAAAAAAAAAATAAAGGATAAGAAAAAGAGGCATCCATTAACAGCCTGCTCAAAATGGCGGTTAACGGTCTGGTGATGTCATTCAAGATGGCCTCTGCTACCCTGTCAATAATAAAGGAAGACCGGCATGTAAATAGCAAACAAGTTAAAATGGCTCATAAACATAGCAACAGGTTACAGGTCGAGTTAGATGGCAAGGAAAACCGTGGGACTTTGCGAGATTGAATCCTGACATCTTTCGTAACTCCAGTTAGACAAAGGTGATTGGAAACAGAAAAAAAATATTAATAATAACACGAAAAATTTTAAAATATTTCGCTGTTGTAAAACCATATTAGAAATCCCCGAGTTTTGTCAGCGTGTAAATGGCTATATATATATATATATATACTGTACATGCACGATCGAGTCACATTATTGTGACCACCAACTAATATCCAGAGTAACCGCCGTGTGCAGCGCGGACAGCAGCTACACGGGCTGGGAGGAACTCAATAAGGTGCTCGAAGCTGTTCCTAGAACCATGCTGACCGCAGTGCATCTGACAGCTGCTGGAGGGTGCGTGGTGGAGGATCCATAGAGCGAACAACACGATCGAGGTGGTCCCACAGATGCCCAATTGGGTTTAAGTCTGGAGAATTAAGGGGCCAGGGAAGTACTTTGAAGTCTTCATCGTGCTCTTCCAACCACTCTCGGACATTTCTAGCTGTGCGACACGTCGCATTGTCGTGCTGGAAGATCCCATCCGCCCCAGGGAAGACAATCAGCATGTATGGATGTACGTGGTCTGCAAGGGTGGATTCATAACGAATTCGATTCATAGTGCCTTCCACAGGTATGAGTGAACCCAGGGAATGCCACGAAAACATTCCCTAGACCATAACGCTGCCCCCACCAGTTGTGTTCTTCCAGCAGTGGTTGAAAAGTGTTTGTTGTCCGATGTTTCCCGCCTTATTCGCCAACGTCCATCCGTTCGATGAAGCAGGAAACGTGACTCATCGGAGAAGGAAATCCTTTCCCAATCAGCGGAGGTCCAATTCCGATACTGCCGTGCAAATGTAAGACTTTTCTGCCGATGCACCTTCGTTAGCATAGGTGCAGTGACCATCAGTCTGCATCGGAGCCCCATACGCAGCAGGGTTCGCTGAACTGTCGTATAAAACACACTTTCGGTAGCCCCCTGGTTCATTCAGCCAGTGAGTTGCTCCACTGTAGCGTGTCGATCGGCCCTGACGCACCTTCGAAGCCGACACCTCTCATACCAATGACACGTGGTGCTCCGCAGTTTCCACATCGCTTATTCGCAATGGTGCCATTTCTCCAATCATGATACACTTTAACTACAGCAGCACGCGAACAGTTCACAAACTGCGCTGTTTCAGAAATACTGCCACCCTTGGACCGAAAGCCGAAAATCAACCTTTTAAAATCTTATGAATGAGTACCGGGCCAAATTGAGAAGCACCAAAAAAAAAAAAAAAACGCGTGGCTACTAAGAAAATGGCAAATTAAAAACAGAAACAGAAAATTTATAACTTTTCTCGGTGTCTGAGTGGTTTGAAGCGCTGGCTTCTGACCATTCATCCGAGATGGATCTCTGTCTAGCCCAGTGTGAGACATGGGTAGTGTGTCTGTCAGCGCTGGCTCTTTCTCTTCCCGGGAATAACTGGCTCCGAATTAGGAATGGCGACTGCTTACAGCTATTCAATTGCAAGAAAAATTTTGTACATGTGAAAAGTGAATTTCCATACAATAAGATTACTTGTCGTGGCGTATTTTTAACTTTACCAGCAATGTCATTACAATCTTTTCGGAGCCTCCCATAGACTGGCAGCAGAGGGTTACCGCCCATGGTCGCCGACAGGGGTGTCACAGGGGTCACTTGACCCCCCCCCATGTAGAATTATTTCCCCTTTATTTTTATTTTTTATTTATAACTTTTTTTTTTACACTCACAGAACTGGACCACAAGGAAAAATGGAGTTTGGGGCGTTTAATTTAATATCCCAATTTTATTGGAAATTTGGAATTGGAAAACGATAACGTGAAAGCGGAAAACCTAGCAAACCGTAAGGTAGTACGCCCAAACAAGTTCCGCTCAGGGTTTGTGTGTGATGAACTTTAAAGGCTTGGCGTGGCCCTGCTCGGCACTGTTCATTATTTTGAAAACAGTTACCAATATACATGATAATACATGACTTTTACTAACATACACTTTCTTCAAGCGCAGCATCAATTAATAATAATAATAATAATAGTAGTAGTAGTAGTGTTCTGGTGTAGTAAGTAAGTAATAGTAATAGTATTAATCTTTCATTTCCACGAATTACTGTTTTCTACATATTAGCCAAACCTTAATTACACTTGACCCTTCTTGAAAAATTTCCTGTAGGCCCCCATGTTACCGCCCCTCTCTGTCTCGTTGATATGCCTCTGGACCTATTATTGTGTTACATCCTTGGAACAGCATGCACAGACCTTTATATTGCCACAGATACAGTATATGGTTGCTGAAGCAATTGGACATTAACTGCTCCCGTTATAAAAACAAAGGCAAGGAAGAGTAACGGGTGTCAAATATATATACAATATACAGAGGGTGAGTCATAAGTAATGAGCCATGCGAGAGGTAGTTTGAGATGACGTTGCTTTTTCGAAAATAAACAATCGTTTGGACTGGAACTTGTTTATAAGTAGAAAGAGCATCTTTGGTGGTGGACATGAATATGAATTGTGTGGTTTTTTTTTTTTTTGCTTTCAGAACATGGACGAAAAAACGGCAGTTCGAGTACTGTTGCGTCAATATTGGAAAAAAAGGACTATCTGCGCATGCTGTGGTCGCCGACATTTGTGCAGTGGAAGGTGTGGGTGTAGTCAGCTACACCACAGCAAAACGATGGTTTGTTCGCTTTAACAAGGGGACACCAGCCTTCAAGATAGGCCTCGCTCTGGCAGACCCCCATCGGTAGATTCGGAAGCCCTGCGTGAAACCGTTGAGGCAACACCAATAACAAGTACTCGCAGATTGTCGGACGAGATTGGGGTATCACAATCCAGTGTGGTTCGCCATCTCCACAAGCTTGAGAAGGTCAATAGGAACTGCCGAGTGGTACCCCACGAACTGACCACAGTACAAGCTCAAAGGCTGATGGAATTGTGCAGAGAGCTGCCGAACCACTCCATGAACGAGACACCCGTTACTCTTCGTACTGGCAGCTATTCTTCCCCAACAGCCGTTGTAAGAACAGCTGCCAGTATGTGTGTATATACACTGAGTGGCCACTTTATTATGACCACCTAACAGTTTTAAGCAAATGAGCTATGGCTGCACGCTGTTGCCGCCAGAGGGCGAGGCTAGTATAAAAAGGGAAAGCTTAGTGCTTGCGACAGTACTAGAAGTGATTTTTGGGTGACGAGATGGGTAAAAAATGCGATTTGGCGGACTTTCAACGTGGGATGATTGTAGGAGCTCGGAGCCATAGAGCGAGTATCACAGAAACCGCCGCATTCATGAAATGTTCCAGAGCAGCTGTTGTTAAAGTGTTTAAAGACTGGACTGTCAGCCAAAAAACTGGGTCTCTACGTGCAACGTGTGGTCGTAATCAACTAGTGACTGCTAAGGCGGAACGGAGAGTGTCCAGACTGGTAACAGACAACAGAAGGGCAACAGTGCAGCAAATTACAGACCATCTTAATCAAGGATCCCCTCAAATGATCTCGGCACGCACTGTTCGCCATACACTGTATCGGATGGGATATGGCAGCCGAAGGCCTGTTCGAACACCTTTGCTGTCTGCAGTTAACAAGAGAAAACGTCTCCAGTTTGCACAGGAGCACAAGGATTGGACAGTCGATAATTGGAAACAAATTATGTGGTCCGATGAATCACGTTTTCAGTTGCACCATGCCGATGGCCGAGGGAGAATTTGGCGGAAACAGCACGAAAGCATGGACCCCAAATGCATTCCACAAACCGCCTATCAACATCTCGTGGAGTCCATGCCACGAAGAATTGACGCAGTATTAAAGGCAAAAGGTGGCCCAACGAAGTATTAAGGGGGTGGTCATAATAAAGTGGCCACTCAGTGTATGATGTGCATTTTAAGAACAAAGGCATTTGGGGAACGCAGAGCACATTTAAGGAGACAGGGGACCAGGGACGTCGATAGACTTCGAAAGTGGAGAAGCAACTTTTTTTATGAAACACTGAAAGAATGAATTTTTAATGTTTTACACGCCCGACTACAAAGGAATTCGTGCATTCTCCATCTGGACACACACATGCATACAGGGATCTTACTAGTTAAGCCACTGGTGTAAGATACAAGTGTTACTAGAACGTCGCTTTCAACTTTTCCTTGCTCTGAATGCATTGTCTTAATTTGCTTTTCAAAATTTTGCATTTTTGCTTACCGAAATAGTACTTTACTTGAGCAATTTGTTTAAACGACAATGTCGTTTTATTTTATCTAAATCAAATTTTAACGTTGTGTCACGCAGACACAATACCTCCCCCCTACTTAACTTCCTTCCTCCAAGACAGCGACTTCGTATTGCACTCGTTTACGGCAAAGCAGTCGTCAGCCACTTTCTGCACTTTCACTATCCTGGAGTAGTCTTATGAGCGGAGCAGCCAGCCACTTTCTGCACTTTCACTATCCCGGAGCAGTCTTATGAGCGGAACAGTCAGCCACTTTCTGCACTTTCACTATCCCGGAGTAGTCTTATGAGCGGAGCAGTCAGCCACTTTCTGCACTTTCACTATCCCGAAGCAGTCTTATGAGCGGAGCAGTCAGCCACTTTCTGCACTTTTAGTCTTATGAGCGGAGCAGTCAGCCACTTTCTGCACTTTCACTATCCCGGAGCAGTCTTATGAGTCTTTGAGATTCAGCTTTACAAGTTTGTAAAGAAAACAAACAACAAGGCAATTAGTAGCGACCTCTCAGTGAATTGCCATCCACCCTCCTCATTAGCCCCCCTGCCCATACTAACATCAAAAATACGCTTAAACTAAGGATTTGGAAGAGTGGAGAACAACTGAATTTTCATGGTCCCCCTGACGATATTTTGATAACTTTTTTGGAGACGTAAGCAATGCACTTCCTACGGGAAACATGAAATAAAACATGAGACTTATTGCTTGGCAAAGTGCAGATTATATTTTAAAGTTAAATGTACTGAAAATGGCACACTTTGAACTGGGTGGGCGGCAGGGTGGGCAAGACAAATTTAGCCCACCCTCGCACCCCCTTGGCGTCGTTCCTGCAGGGGGCCCTGTGGCTGGGCAGTGTTTTGAGGCCGCAGAATTAGTGGCATATCTAGGATTTCACTATGGGTGAATGAATAAAAATACCCAGGAGTAAATATTCCCAAAATATGATGAGGAAGCCATAAAAATATCCCCGCCGTATTCCCATGATTCATGGGGCCGCGGGTGGCCTAGTGGGCAACGCTCGTGACTGCCACGGAAAGGACCTCAGGTTCAATTTCAGGCAGGTACGAACGCTTGATCCACTAAATATCCGCCGTGCGTCGGATGAGCACGTTAAGCCGTCGGACCCCGGGTACTGCCCCCCGGTAATAAACAAGGGCGTCTTCCTCCCCCTTTCTACTTTCCTTCCGTGTTACTTTCCTATCGGGCACTCTAGCCCAAATCTCTTAGCTTCCTATTTCTAAGGGTTGTTTAAGACCTGGGGTCAGACACTCCCTTCCGAAAATCCTCTACATACTGTATGATCATTTTGATCCTATGATTCATGGAAGAATCAGCAGTAGCAGGACAATGTAAAAATGCATGGTTGAAAAATGGATACCAGTTCAGTTCTGCTTTAATCCCCCCTCTCCCCTTAGGGTTCAGCTTGTTGAAATTATATCGAAGTAGTGGGTAAAATAATATGATCCAAATATCATGATTCAAACGAATTCTTAATGTATGAAAATTTCCCCTAAGTGCAGATGTGTACAAAAAAACTTCTGTAATGCTTTCGAAAGCTTTGAGGATGGACTGGGGACGAGCATATTTTTTGCGGACTTCTCCACAAGAAAAAAAAAGCGGAAAGAAATAGAATTTTTTTTTCACAATGCAGTTATAGATTTTGCTGTGCTATCTGCAAATAAAAAAAAAAAAAAAAAAGCTATGGAACTCTGTCAATTCTTTAAGCGTCCTGCACAATTCTGGGGCCCGTTGAAAATGCGTGGCCCGGGGCTGCAACCCCCTTATATTCCGTCTTAAATGGGCTCTGGAAGGACGGCATTTTAAGAACTTGACCAGCAACGTCATGTCATCCAGGGGCGGATTGGGCCCACGAAACGAGGCCGGGAATTTGAGTCTTGCCGTCCACTACAAAAGCACACGTACCCACAGGGGAACACCTCAAACATACCCTCATGAAAGAAATTCTGCTAACTCCTGGAAGAAAGAGAACTGTTGAAATATGCATTATAAAATGAATTCAGTCGTGAAAAAATTCCAACAGCAATTTAAAGATGAAAATTTCTGAAAATCCATTCATGGTTTAATGTTTAAGCACATGCAACCATGTTCAAAACAGTGTGCTGTACCGGGTAATTATATCTAATTGGTCACTGATCGTCTACTAGGTATTCGTACCACCTCCTTGAGTAGACGCCGTTTTTAAGTCTAACCATTATTTTGACTCATGAATTACCATTTGTATCCATGTACCAGTACCGGTAAATCATTGTTGCTTTTAAGATACACTGCTGGCCACCAAAAATGCAACACCAAGAAGGACACGAGATAGCAAAGCTAGATTTACTGGACACATAACAACAGATACAAAGATGAAACGATTGAGCTTACAGGCCCGTGCGACTTGAGGAACACGCAGACATCAATAGTTCGTGTGGCCCCCATGGCTGGCAATAACGGCCGCTACACGCCACGGCATCGAACGAAAGAGGCTTTGGATGTGGGCTTGGGGTATGTCGGTCCAGGCTGCTTCCACACGTTGCCACAGTTCATCAGGCATAGCCGCGGGTGCTGCTTGCCAGGCTACTCGGTTGCCGATCAGCGACCAGACGTGTTCGATGGGCGACATATCGGGAGAACAGGCGGACCACGGTAGCAGTGACACCTGGTGGGCCATAAAGAATTGTTGCATGATGCGTGCCACGTGCGGGCGCTCATTTTCCTGTTGAAACGTGGCCGCTGTCAGGTCCTGCAGGTAAGGGAGGAGTACAGGCTCCAAAACGACAGAGATGTAGCAGTGGCTGTTGAGTGTACC
Organism: Macrothele yani; assembly: GCA_039090855.1. Taxonomy (NCBI): domain Eukaryota; kingdom Metazoa; phylum Arthropoda; class Arachnida; order Araneae; family Macrothelidae; genus Macrothele; species Macrothele yani. The sequence goes on along the minus strand of CM077028.1, from coordinate 74,388,242 downwards.
GGCGATGCGTACCAGAGGGATGCGGGTGTCATATGCAATTGCGCCCCAAACCATAACGGCAGGCGACGGACCGGTATGGCGATGCATAATGCAGGCGTCATGCAGTCTCTCGCCGCGGTGCCGCCACACGCGGATCCGACCATCGTGGTGTTGCAGGCAGAAACGGGATTCGTCGGAGAAGACAAAGTCATGCCATTTCGTAGTCCAGGTGCGGCGTTCAACGGCCCACTGCCACCGCACTCGCCGGTGGTGTAACGTCAATGGTAATCGGAGCAACGGGCGCCGTGCGACAAATCCCCGCTCTTGCGGACGACGTCGAACGGTACGTGCTGACACAGGTTGTTGCGCAACACACCCTAATTCCTGCGCTAACGTTCGTGATGTGGCGGTGCGAGCCGTCAATGCCCGCCGCACAACATGCCGGTCCTCTCGTCAGGTGGTGTGCCGCGGCTGCGGCAATCGCTCACGTCGGTCCGTCCGTCCCTCCCTCCTGCATCCACCGAATCCATACTCGCCTTACTGTGGTTGGATGTCGTCCCACACGGGCGCCGATGTGTAGGTACGATAACCCGCTGTCGCGATAAGCCACTATTCGTCCTGTGTCGAACTCCGAAACGTGCTGAAATGACTGTCGTATTCTGCGACGAGGCATCAGGAAGCTTCCCACGCACAGGTCCAGCAGCACAACACACTTCCACTACTTACACCCCGCCTTCTGTGCACCCTTCGTATAGTGCTTCTCGGTGGCGTGCAGGGCGCACATGATTTTCATATGCCCTGCAATGCTATTCGTTCGCATGTCCTCTCGCGGGCGACGCATGCTGCGAATTTCAGGCCAATCGGATGCTTCCTTCTTGGTGTTGCATTTAGGGTGGCCAGCAGTGTATAAAGCTAAATGAAGTTAAAGATCCTTATTCATAACTACCAAGATAATTATTCGTTCTTTCCAAACAATGAGGATACGAGAAAGTGGGCCATTTCTCGAGTGGTCCACCGAGAAATATCCCGGTGTTCCGGTGGGCCAATCCGTCCCTGATGTCACCCTTTTTGGGACTCCCCTGTACTGGAGCTGGTGGCACTGCTCCTCTCTACTGCATTCCCTCCCGTCACGTGATTACCCTCTGGACCAACTATGGTGTTATTTTCTTGGTACTAACACACAGTCGCTTTATCACCATCGGTACAATATATGGTAACTTCCGCAAACGGACATTCGTTGTGCCCGTTACAAGAATAGCGGCCAGGAAGTGTATATTTGACGCCCGTTTTGAGAATATCGGTCAGGAACAAACCTTATAATAAATACCAAATGTATGTTAAAGCGGCCAACTAGAGGCAATATATATTTGAAGTAAATAACCGAATAAATAATAGACGTGGCAAAGAGGAAAAATGTGTTTTGACCTTTCGTAGCTGGCTTTTGTTGTACCTCTTACGAAGCCAGGAACAGTGATCATTCAAGTTGGAAAAGAGAAATTAAATTGGCCGAGCGATTATTCCTGATCCACCTACGTTCGAAACAAACAAATAAGCGAAAAAATGAAATGTGTGAATATGATGAAACATTCTCATGGTGTATGATCGAGAGTGATTTCTGCGTAAAACCATGACTGGTCAAATGAATGAGAGTCTGGATTGTGGCCTTATTTCCGCGCTCTCTTAGTGGTCGTCTGAGTGAACAACGGCTAGCAGTTATTAGGTCAGGGGATTCAAGGGATTGCAAAGGTGGCGATGGCATGAGGAATGGACGGGGGAAGTTTTCCAGATGAAGCGATTTCCCACAAACACCCAAACACCCACCCTCGCATACCAATTCATCCGAATATTGTAGCTCTTTCACTTCAAAGGAAAATCAGGCCATATTCCCCCCCCCCCCGCTTTATCTGTTTTGAAAGAGAATTGGGTTGATGTCGTTATTAAGCTTCGCTTTATTTCATTTGTAATCTAGAGCTCGTACTTGGATATTTTCTGTGCCGCTCTTTATATGAACGATATGTACGCAATGATATTTAGTCGAATTCCCGTCACCTGGTCAGAATATTTTATAGGCTGTCTTGCAAGAGTTCATCGAACTTAAAATGGGATGCGTGATAAGAATACACAGCCGGGTAACTAGCAATTTAAAGGGTACAGTCATTAGCAGGGAACTTTAGTACACAAACGAACACATCGCGCAAATTGTGATCGAGGCCAAAATTACCACTCGTTCAGCAGGTGGTTAGAATGTTGGTTTCTGGCACCACGAAAACAAATTTTACATCTCATTTGTGACACAGGTATATCATCTGTTTCTATACTTCCAGCCAACCTAAGAGTGTACCACTATGTAAGGTACGGAACATCTACTTCCGCTACGAAAAATAGTCCCTAACGTTTAGAGCGAAAAGCAACAGAATCGTTGCTCAGAATCCATTTTTGTTTGCTCAGTGATTTGCGGGCAAAATTGCTATGTAAAACAAATTTCAAAAGTCAGAGAGTTTTTAGAAATAAATTTGATATGAGAAGTTACTTCAATCAAGGCTTCACACTTTCGGCTACTGCCTACTGCTGTAAGCTGAGAAATAACTTGAAAACAAATTCTACATCTCATTATACAAAAATAAATTCTGCATCTCATTCTACAAAAATAAATTCTACATCTCATTCTACAAAAATAAATTCTACATCTCATTCTACAGAAATAACGAAAACACAATTTTTCGTCACTTTTGTGACACGGGTATATCATTTGCTCCTACACTCCGAGTCAATCTAAGAGTGTACCACTACGCAAGGTACGGAACAGCTACCTCCCCTACGAAAAGTAGTCCCTAACATTTAGAGAGAAATTCAGCAGAATTGTTGCTCAGAATAAATTTTTGTTTGCTCAGCAATTTGCCGGGCAAAACTGCTATGTAAAACAAATTTTTCAAAAGTCAGAGAGCTTTTAGAAATAAATTTGATATGAGAAGTTACTTCAATCAAGGCTTCACACTTTCGGCTACTGCTGCAAGCTGAGAAATAACTTTAAAACAAATTCTACATCTCATTCTACAGAAATAACGAAAACACATTTTCCGTCGCTTTTGTGACACGGGTATATCATTTGCTAAGAGTGTACCACTACGCAAGGTACGGAACAGCAACCTCCGCTACGAAAAGTAGTCCCTAACGTTTAGAGCGAAAAGCAGCAGAATTGTTGCTCAGAATCCACTTTTCTTTGCTCAGCAACTTGCCGGGCAAAATTGCTATGTAAAACAAATTTTTCAAAAGTCAGAGAGGTTTTAGAAATAAATTCGGTATGAGAAGTTACTTCAATCAAGAGCCTCACGCTTTGGGCTACTGCTGCAGGCTGCTGAGAAATAGCTAGGAGAGGGGGAAAGAGGTGGCAGTGGCGCACCCACGGGAGTGGCTGATGGGGCCTGGACCCCCCCCCCCGGCTGACAGAGGGGGAAATTATTAGGTCGAAGTTTGAAACAAAAAGTCACGATACGCGATCTTCATATATTTCTTAATCATGTACCGTATAATTATAACATACAATAATTAGAAAGGAGTAGTCCTGTTAAATAAATTGAAAAAAATCTAACCAGGAAAAGAATTTCATCTACTGCTTATTCCAATCTCTTAACTTTCTGGTACTGCAACATCACTAAACTCCAGGCACACCTAACCTGATAATGGGTGGAAAGCCTAGAGCAGGATGATTCCGCCATTGCAATGTAGTTCGCACTTTCGCCTTTCAACAGAGTTGATAAAAGATATATTTCAGGCACAAAACATTAAAATAATGGTTGAAGTGATAAAACGTAAGGATATTTCTGCAATTAAAACGTGGTCTGCAATGTATTTACGAAAGCATATCCACTAATGCGAGCGAGCGAGACGGTTAAGTATTATGAGGGTTAAAGAAGACATTCTTCAAACTATTGAGATGCGGAGCTTGCAGTGGCTCGGCCATATAAGGAGAATGTCATCAGAGAGACTTCATAAAATTCTGATGGAGTGGAATGCTCCAGAAAAGAGGGAAAGAGGAAGACCAAGGAGAATGTGGATGGAGGAGATTAAATCAAATATAAAAAATAATGGACTGGATGAAGTGATGTCCTTGAATAGAGAGAAGATGGAGGAAGACTATGGCTGAACTATATTGTCGGGTAAATCCGCTTAGTAGTGGAAATTCCTGATGATGATGATGATGATGATGATGATGATGATTTTCTCAGTTGATTGAACAGCAGTTTCTGCAATGAAAACACATCATTCGCCCGACGTTGACCAGAAGACGACGGCTGAGCAGTGCCTGAAAACGCGGGCAGCAGACTTCTATAAGGAGAAACTTGTGGGCTACGATATGACAAATGCCTTAAAATCCACGGGAAATATGTTGAGAAGCAGATTAAGGCTACGACAACGGGCCCGGGCGAGGCTTTTTTCTAGACATTTACGACTGGCCCGGGACGAGACGTCCCAAGTCGACCCATTCTTTTCATCGCGTTAGTAAAGAAAGAAAAAGTCATGTTTCCCGATTTCCTGGTCTGTTTAACTGTTTTGGTGGCTTTACTTACTTCCGTGACATAGCCCAGGGTATAATCACAGAGGCGAGGAGAGGCACTCGAAGTGTTTTTACCATCTGCAGGTATCAAGATGGTAAAACCTTTTTGGATCTTGTTAAAAACAAAAAGATTCAACCCGAGCGAGTGTGTGTGCTGTGTAGAGTGGAGGACTAGGGGTGTCTGCAGTCGGATGGAGTGTGTATGTGTGTTTTTATGAGAGAGTGAGACGACATTTGTTTCTCCTATCCCTAATCTGTATAGGGACTGACTTTTGTAGTGTTACCGCTTGCTATTAGGGGCATGCAAAAGTTAACGCCGTTTTAAGGAGAAAGGTGACAAGGACAATCAGAAAACCAGTACACATTTATTCAACGAAATATTGGCAGTTAGCATCAATGACCTTTTTGCCATTTTTTTTTTTTTTTTTTTTTTGGCAACAAATGAGTATAGAAGGACTCGAGTTTTGAGCTGAGGCACGCAGTGACGAAAGTTTTCACCTCTGGAATTGTGTCCGGGGAGTAAGCCGCGTGCGGTAAAAGCTCCCGCTGTAACTGTTCAAGAATTGATTTCGTGTTGGCACCGACATGTGATCTGGCATTATCGTGTAGCAGGATGACTGGGCGGCGTCCTTTACCTGTCCATGGCCGTTTTTACTGCATTGCGGCGTTCAGTTTCATCAACTGATCGCTGTATCGTTGTGCAGTGACTGTTTTTCCTAGTTCGAAGTACAGTACTCCATGCATATCCCACCATACACACAACAGCATCTTTTCCCCGTGGATGTCCTGTATTGCAGTGGATTTTGATGGCTAGCCTGAGTCGACCTATGATCGCTTGCGTACGGGGTTGTTGCAACAGACCCATTTTTCATCCCCAGTGACAGCCTTCCACAAGAAAGTCTTCCCTTGAAACCTCTTCAGCAACGGCATGCAGATGCTCAATCGTTGACCAATATTACGCTCCCTTAAAGTATGCGAAACCCACCTACCAATCTTCTGGATCTTCCCCAAGGCCGGTAGACGCAGTGCTACCGTCAATTGAGCCACTTTCAAACGTTTCGCCAGTTGCGTTGTCGATTGTGTGGCATCCTCTTGCAGCAGTGAATCCAGCTCCTCGTCTGCGAGTTCCTGCGGTCTACCTGCACGTAACTTGTCTTCCAAGCTTAGATCACCTTTGTTAAACCTGTCAAACCATCAAATAGAAGTCATCGCTCTTTCCACGTTTATAAGTGAGTCACGGAAAAATTTCTCATCGGCCGTCACCGGGAATCGAACCCAGGGTCCTCCAGTTACGCGCCGGATAAGCTTCCACTGAATTTCGAGGCCGCTGTGGTGCAGTGGAAGCATATCCGGCGCGTAACTGGAGGACCCTGGGTTCGATTCCCGGCGACGGCCGATGAGAAATTTTTCCGTGACTCACTTATAAACGTGGAAAGAGCGATTACTTCTTTTTGATGTTCCTGGTCTATGTCAACTGTGTATTTACTGGCAAAACAGTCTCGACACATCCGCTCACCCATAACCGTTTCGCCGTACGCCTGACATATTGAACCGTATGCTTCACTTTCGCTTTTCTCTAAATTAAACACGAATAACAAACAGTGCCGCAAATTAACCTTATCGACCGCCATGCTTGGCTCCATGTACCAACTGACAGCATGGGTCGCCGGCCGGTTAGACCCCTACAGCGCCCGCTAGCGGGTTCGGCTGAAACTTTTGCATACCACTAATAGTTCAGAGAAAGTGAGATTCTGAACGCGCTTTGTCTTCTTTTTTCCCTCACTTTAAAGGTTATATTCTTCGATAATTGCCAAAGTTTAGTTAATATTTTTGGGATTATATTCAACTAAATATTTTCAATAATATCTCATTTCATTATTTAATTTTACCAATTTAATAAAATACAATAGAAAAAGAAAATAATACAAAATGGCACATCACGGGCTGGGCCTTAAACGCACGGGCTTGGGTCAGGCCGGGCTCACCAAATAAGGGCATCGCAGACTTATGGGTTGAGGTACAAGCGATCATCTGAAAGAAACGGCGCATAAGTTTGTAAGTCGAGAGGGTGCGGTTGTACCAGAAACAGTGTTTGGCTAAGCAGGACACTTTTTACATAATTTTGTTTTTAAGAAGATACCAAACTCATAAACACAAGTTACCTTTTGAGCATAACTTGGACACTGTTTTTTCTTGAGATAGTATGAGGTATTTTTTTTTTTTTTTTTTTTGATTGGAGGTTTAACGACCACCGTGAGCAACTCAATGGGCTATAAGCAGTCGCCCGTCCCTAATTTAGGGTCACTGGTTCCAGGGAAGGGAGAGAGCCAGTGCCGTAAGACAAACACAACATCCATGCCTCACCGGCATTCGAACCCGGACCCCTTTGGACGAATAATCAGAGGCCATCGCTTAGACCACTGCGCCTCCGGGGCGGCAGTATGAGGTCTACCGGACCAGAATATGGCGGCCTATCGGGATTTCTCCCGGTATCCTGGCAGCCCAGTCCGCGCCTGTTTGGTATCCAGTCTAGTATTTCAGTTATTATTATTATTTTTTTTTTTTGATTGGAAGTTTAACGACCACCGTGAGCAACACAATGGGCTATCGCCCGTCCCTAATAGGGCCACTGGTTCCAGGGAAGGGAAAGAGCCAGCGCCGCAAGACAAATACAACATCCATGCCTTACCGGGATTCGAACCCGGATCCACTTCGGACGAATGATCAGAAGCCATCGCTGAGACCACTGCGCCACCAGGGCGACATTTCAGTTATCTAACCGTGGTCAGAAATTCAAGAACTATAACCAGACCATTGCCACTTGAGAGTCTTTACTTTGAACACGATATCATTTACTATTTTCATTTTCCTAATACATAAGTTCCTTTTTCTGTCTTTCTTGGTTATATCAAGCGTACATCTGCCATTGCTGCTTTGATGCTGCAATTGCCCATGAGCGTCTGCATGTCTGTTTCTCAGTTAAGGTCTCTGATCCATAAGTAAGAACCAGAAGGATGCATTTTGATTACACACCTTTCTTTAAGATATAATGGTGAATTGCTAATAATGAAACGCATGTAGCGTATCAATCCGTTTATTTTTGTGGTGTAATCGTATAATGTCAGCAATAACGAAATCCCCTAGTAGGACGATGAGATACGCAGGATCCATCACATACATATATCCCAGGCTTTACATACTGGTTAAAGAATTTATTACGCAAATACAACATATCAATAGCAATGAAGTCCCCTACCGAGTTATCACATATACTATCAAGTTGCAAGAGGAGAGAGAGTGTGAGAAAGAAAAGGCGGGTGTGTACGCTATACCTTTGGTATATCCTGACAACACGGAAAAGATATATATCGGAATGACAAAGCGATCCTTGGACACTAGATGTAAAGAACACGTACGAACTGTGAACCAGGACATGCAGAATACAGCCCTCGCTAGAGAAGTCATGCATTGCTCGGTCGCTCCTGTATGGTATAATATTAGAAGAACGGCCCCTTACACGAATTTTAAAGAGACTGCCATAAGGGAAACAGTGGAAATCCTATCCAGCAAAGTGGCATGCAATGATATAGTCTCTACCGAACTACCAATGGTTTGGCATGCGTTATTAAAAGATGAAAACATATCACGGCGCACTGTATAATTGCGTGATAAAAATTCATGTAATATGCTCGTGATGTCACATACGTTATTTTCAAAATTCATCTTTGTTCTTTACGTGTTCCAATTCCCTGCATTTTTATGCCTACCATTGTCTTGAAAAAGCCTACCAGTGGAATGCGAAAGTTTGGCGAATCTTTGGGCTGACTACACCACAAAATTAAACGGATTTAATACGCTATATACGTTTCATTATTATTCATGTCTGGTGTATTGAAAATAAAGTTATGGTGAATTGCTCTTAAAAATTGTAGTGTTCTTTTCAAATGCACTTCAGGCAAGTTTTAGACGCCTATTAGTGTCTTCTCCGAAAGTATCAGTTACTTTCAAATTTGTCCCATCAATACCTAAATTTTCAGTTCTTGTAAAAGCATTGTACACTGATTTCGTTTTAAGTAAGTTCATCTTTATAAAAAAAAAGTGGGACACTTCTTTACTCTTGTCAATGAGTTCCCGGATCATAATCTGTAGCTCGAAGCGGGTACTTGCAGAATTGATTATTACATCAGCCTAGCAAAGATGGGTTAAACTAACTCCTTTAATCCGTGATGTATACACCGGTGTCCTATAGTTAAGCATAATTGCAAAAACACACAGAGCAAAGGGTTAAAACCGATAGAACAGCGGACATTGGTACGTAGATTAGTCACACACCTAAACCAATTGAAGTACACGATCAAATAACGCCCTCTGACGTTCGATATGTAAATATCTCGCAGTACCATAAAAACGGCTTACCATACTACCTTGAGTGTCTTATTCCATTTTCTTGCAATCCCCGTGAGAAGAGTTGCTATCATTGGTGATCAGAAGCGTAATATGGAACAAAGACGCCAGATTGAGCGTTTTCTGCAGAGTAAAATAATCGGAAGGCTCGAATCAGGACAATCACAGGTTGCGGTCTCCAGAGCACTGAATGTGCCGTAAAATGTCACCTCCAGGCTTTGGAGAAGATTCAAGACACAGGAATGGGTAGACGCCAACCAGTTAAAGGTTGTCCAAATGTCACAATTCCTCAACAGGAACGGTATCTTGCATTAAGTGCACGACGCCATAGGACGATGTCTGCCAGGCAACTCTCTGCAGAGCTTGCGGCCGCCACAGGACCAAGAGTTTCAAGACAAAATATTTACAGGAGGCTCAGGACAACTGGTCTCTATGCCACACGTCCAGTAGTCTGTGTTCCGCTCACCCCTGAGAACAGGAGGGCCCGTTTGAACTGGACTCGGGAACGTCAAAACTGGACACTAAATCGTAGAGCAATGTGATCTTCACTGATGAATCTAGATTCAGTTTACAGATTGATTCCCGTCGAACCAGTCTATGGAGGGAACGGGAACCCGTTACAATCCCAATAACATCATGGAAAGGACCAATTTGGTGGCGGTGGATTCATGGCATGGGCAGGCATTATGCTAAATAATTGGCGCACAGAGCTCCACAATTTCGACAGAGGAACCATTAATGCTCTGAGGTACAGAGACGAGATACTGGAACTTCATGTGAGACTTTTCAGAGGTGCCGTGTGTCCAGAGCTGGTATTCATGGACGATAATGCACGACCCCACAGAGCTCAGCTGGTGGATTACTTTCTCCAAAGTGAAGATATCCGGCACATGGAAAGGCTAGCAATATCTCCGGATATGAATTTGCTAGAGAAACAGAATGCATGGAATGCATTTGGGAGGCGAATTGCATCCCATCAGCCTCTACCAAGGACCGTTCCAGAGCTGCGAAACGATCATCATCAAGAATGGGACTGAGAGCTCTTGGACAATCTGATAAGCAGCATGAGAAGTCGGTGTAAGGCTTGTGTGGCTGCAAGAGGTCACCACATTCCTTATTAATCATGGTGCACCAGCCTTTTTGCTCTATTTTATGTACTCAACACGAAAATCATTGTGTTGTTGAATTTTGTAAATTTCCATAAGTAACGCAATAAAATTTGTTTCGTAACTTGTTTTGTCCGTTGTCGTACTTGCAATATGTTATTACACAAATATACCCAGTTTCGTGCCTTTCCGACGATTGGTGATTGAAATATTTACAGGTATATTGATCATGCTTAACATTTGGATATGAGTATACATACAAACTATAGAAAAAATATCAGAGAGAGAGAGAGAGAGAAAGTGTGAGAGAGAAAGTGTGAGAGATGGAAAGAGAGAGAGGGACAGAGAGAGTGAGAGAGGGAAAGAGAGATAGAAAGAGAGAGAGAGAGAGAGTGAGAGAGAGAGAGAGAGAGAGAGAGAGAGAGAGAGAGAGAGAGAGAGAGAGAGAGAGAGAGATTTAGGTTTGGCTATTTTCTTTTATTTTTACTTTTTTTCCCTGTAAGTTTGTTATGAGTCTCGATTTGTAACTTGAGATACGTAATGTCAACTATCAATTACGAAAACGGCGTTTCCTATAAAAATAACGGTATTCGTCATTTAATTGACATCTAAAATCGTTGCGTTCAACACGTGTTTTAAATGTTTGAACCCATCATTTTGATAAGGGCTGCAGGTTGGGGTGAGAAAAAAACCTGTGGTCGATGGAGCTCCTCATAGCCCTCCCCCTCCCCCTCTCGTGGCGTCGCTCGGGCTGAAGATGCTAAAGTTACATGCATTAGATTACTTTTAGTAAGTATAAGAGCTCTCCCAGAGACACACATCTGAAAAGTTTTCACTTCTATGAGTATGCTGTATCACAGAGGTAACAAAACGGTGGTTTTAACGAGTGAAAGACTGAATGAACAACATGGTTTAATGGCGCAAGGATCAAATTTGGCCCCACAGTGTCAAGGATAGGATGACAGCTGAAAAGGAAGTAATAACAACTATCCAGTTAGTAGCTCGTGATTAGGAGTAGTGCCTACCAGAAATGTCACCAAGATACAATAATATAATGCTATGTTATATGACAGCATTTTTTTTACCCTTTCATATACCTCACACGTATAGGCAAGAGTTTCGCTGTAATTTTTTTCATTTGTGTTATTATTTTTTTCCTGTTTTCGCTTGAAACGATAAACAACAATGAACAAAATCTTTCGTTTCAGTCGAGTGGAAGCCGCAAGTGTGTCAGTATCGTGATGACCATGCTAACATACCGACATACATACATCCTCTCCCTTTCACACACCCTGTCTTTCTGGAACCCCCACCCCCCGATCGATAAACATGTGGCAAAGCCTTCAACGGAGGCAACAGACCGAAGCCATTGCTTCACCAACCAGTCTACTTTGATACCAACAACTAGGAGAGGTGGTAGAGAAGAGCGGGGTTACACGAAGGGAGGGAGTGAAAAGGAAAGAGGGAGGGAGGGAGGGAGCAAGGGGGCAGAGGAATAATCCTCCCACCCGATGGCTAGCTTTTCCTCTGAAGTCTCAAAGCCCAATAATCTCTTCGATACGGTTGAATGCCTGAATGACCAACACTGAGTTTACCGTAGAACAAAAGGCAGTCGGGGTGTGATTTTAAATGGACGAGTTCGCCAATTAAGAGATGGATCCCATGTTTGGAAGGCATAGGTTGTTTGTTGTCGTTTGCGGGCTTGTTCAAGTAGTCTCCATAACAACATGACAAAATGTTTAAAAGCACGACGACTTTCTCTCGAAATGGTCTGCTGAATATCCTTTTGCTACGCAATTCGCTGATTCATGTCACCAAACTAAAACGAAGTACGAAATGCTGTGAAAACAAAAGCCTCGAAAACAGCAATCCAAAACAGAACCGGGGTGGTAAATTTTATATGGACATGTATTCTCATATAGGCACTTGATATTTAACAACTCTTGAAAAGGTCTAGTATTGAGGTATTCTAAACAAGTTCATTCATGAAACTTTCTTTCAGCATTGTGTCAGTGCCTCTCAATCTTCTTTCCTTATTCTAGGCGTCAGAGATCTTCAGCGGATTTAATTTGAAGAGCCCCAGCCTTTTTCACACTTGACAACTTATACACAGCCTAGCCAAGTCCCGTCCAAGTTTAGATATTCAAGGTCTGTGACATTCTTGGCCAGTTTCAGATGAACCCCATCTGAACTTCGCTAAAACTAATAAGCGCACTAAGTTCGTGAAGAACTTTCATATCTTCCTTTTCAATCCGTGATCTTCGTCACTTGTATAGTGCGTTCACTCTAAGTTGGCAGTTGAGAAGGATTCATTTTACCAGTTTGAGGGGAGTAAGCGATTATTCCTGATCCACCTACGGGCCACAATTAAGGCCACAATCCAGACTCTCATTCATTTGACCAGTCATGGTTTTACGCAGAAATCACTCTCGATCATACACCATGAGAACTATAAGCCAACAGAAAAGGATCACAGAGTGAAAACATAATTTCACTTCAACATTTTCAAGTTCAGTGTTTCAATCTGATGGAACCAGGATAATGCATGTGGAGAGAGAGAGATACTGCAAAATTTCTTTTCAAAAATTCAAGTGAAATGTCTGTTGAAATATATGCATTTGGAGGAAATCAGTGTAAATAATTTTATTTTGAACACAAATAAATTTGATTTCATTATTGTATTTCATGTCACTCCATACATCTCCCACTTGGTCTTCTTGTGGGTACAAGTGGGAGATGGGTGGATGAAATTCGAAAGCATTCCGGGGTAATATGGAGGATACTGGCTCAAGACAGATTCCTCCATGTCACTCTGGAATAATATACATATAATAATATACAAATAAAAATATTACATAATATTATATATAATTAAAATACTACATAATATATAGTACATAACATATTATACAACATTATGTAATATTTCATAACATTATATACAGGGCTTCAAAAATGCGGTCGTCTGTACGTCTGTGACGAGGGAAAAGTTTTAGTTGATGAGTAAAAAAATCCGTAAAACAGTTTAAATTCAATTGGCAATTATTTATACGGTATTATTCCTATTGTTGGTTACGTAAAACCATCAGTTACTTAATACAGCTTATTTTATTTCATATAAGCGATGAGTGATCGTGCGTCAGCATGGGAAATTGGTTTTTCCGCGAAAGAAATTGCACAGCGAATGCTGTTAGTAAAAACATCCGGGCACAGTGAGCTTAACAAGGAACGCGAGGCAAGAGGTAGCAAGCCCGGAAGAATGATTTCCCCAAACCCTGTGTGAAAAGATAGGCCCTATAGGAGTCACATGCGCCTAGCGAGCTGTCGCTTAGCCAACTGCTGTCGTAGGAGAAGGGACAAACACGGGAATCCGTGTTTCCGTGGAGCTCTTAGGAAAGTTCTAAAACACTGAAGGATTCTTGCATCATCTACTCAAGAGGGAGAAAACTGAGTTTAATTATTAAAAAATGGTTAATCATTTAAATTAGGTTAGCGATAAAATATTCGAGAGATGTGCATACATTTTTTAACAAATCAAACTTTAAAACACGAAACAAAATCGAAAATTCTAAGGAGCTGTCGATTTTTAGCTAGCAAGGGAGATATTTTCCTGACTGGTGAACCAGCATGAAAATTTTCAAGCACTGGTTATATATAAATCCCGAAGATATATATATGTTTAAGTTTATTTTGCAGAAAACCTACTTATTTTCAAATGAGTTGGCGGTTGTATTACTATTGCTCTTTTGTTGTGTAACAGCCAAATAGGCAGTTAGAGTCTGGAAAGAAGCATTACCACAGACATCGCTTGGACTTAAGAATTTCCACTCGACCTATGCCATGCTGGGAATTTTCGCACGCAGATGCCCGTCCTGCTCACTCGGCCATGCAAATCACAGTCTCTCATAAGTAGAGCATGATATAAGGAGATTCTGTCGAAAATATTTGTCGATGTTGCATATAAAAATGACCGGCCTTTCCGACATCCCTTTCTGGCGTAGCGTTTTCAGATATGGAAATTTACCGGAGATAGAAAAATATTAAAATTTGCAAGCATCTTTCGTGACGACACATGAGGACTTCATTATTTTTCTTAAGTCAAATTTTTAAACCAAGTGAATAAGTTCTTGGGTTTTATAACTGTACTTATCATTTATTACTTCGGTTTTCCTGAAATAAAAGGTAATTATGCAAGCCAACGGAATGAGAACCATCAGCTGATAATCAAATGGGTGTAAAGTAGTAACACTGGTTCGTAAAGGAAGTGGCACTATTGGGGCGTGTGCTGCATAAAACGGGTGAAAGGTTTGAAACTGGGAATCCTTTTCTATTCAAAACAGGAATGGAATTCTAGTTTCTCAAAACAAAAGCATTTACCTCTGATTGCGAGTTCTAGGAGCACCGTCAGACACATAATTCTTAGAGCATTTATCGCAAAGGAATGCATAAGCATCTGAAGAATGACACCATTTTTTATTATTATTATTATTTGTTTTACACCGATAATATACATGTATAACTTTATCTTAAAGAGTGGCATATATCTTAAAGAATGCGGTGCTTTCTTGTGCGTGGAAACACACCTCTGTCTCTCGATTTTCTTTCTAGATTTCGGCAATTTTTTAATTTCCCGAAAACTACCGATTCCTCTCGAAAGTGCCGTGCACAGTCAATTGCTGACCTGTTAGGTGGTTCCACCTAAAAACTCTGCCCCATGTTTCCACTGGTAATAACTTCTATTTAAATTTTATTCGCATTAATGCATTCCCAATGATGAAAAATTGCACATCGATCAAAATAACTTTAAATTATTGCATAGCATACTTAATATTTGCTGAAACTGAACCATAATTATCTTAAAAATCAATCATTTTTACTTCGGTAATGCTTAAACCTGCTAATAGATGGCGCGACCTGTAATTGATGACGTCAGTGAAAAAACAAATTTTAGATGGCTTATGTCGGAATTAAAAATCAGCAGTATCTGTAATTTTGTTAACATATTCAGCTAAATTATTGTAAAAATATTTAATCTAAGTGGCTCAAACCATTCTAAACATTCCAGACTATCGCATGGATGTACTCAAATTTTGATTCAATTACAAAAATTAATAAAATTATTGAAAAACTATCAGCAATACTGTAGGTACTGTTGATTTCTAATTTCGAAATAAGCCGCCAAATATTTGCTTGTCTACTGACGTCATCAATGCACAGGTCGCGCCATCTATTAGCAGGCCGTGACATTACACACGTAAAAAATATTGATTTTTAATAAAATAACAGATAAGTTTTAGCAAATACATATTCAATACGCCATGCTATAATTTAAAGTTATTTTTTATCGATGTGCAAATTTTCATCCGTGCAAAAGCATTAATTGCGAAGAAAATGTCTACAAAAGTTTTTACCATTGGAAACATAAGGAAGAGTTTTTAGGTGGAACCACCTTAATTAGGTCCGGACCCTTCCAAAGAGTTCCCTTGTCGTTCATTCGTATTCTAACTATTATTAAATTAAAAAAAAATCTTATTGTAGATGGTTATATTATAAATTTAATATTTTCTTTACGATCAATTATTTTTATGTATGTCTTAGTTCTAGTTTTCGTAAAGGTCGTTTTTTTCTGTATGCCTTACAGTCCTAAACTTATCAAATTTGTCTCTCAAGAAAGTATTTTTTTGACTGAGTGCACGCGGGGCGGATCCAGAAGTTTACTCGGGGGGGTCAAAAAGGGGGACAGAAGCCATTATGAAATGTTTTTTTTAATATATCGTCAGTATATATATATATCATCAACCATTATCGGTCAACTGCTGGATGAAGGTCTCCCAAAGTTTTTTACACAACGGTCTGTCTTACCAGACTCCTCCATGTTACTCCCGCATCATCATCATCATCATCGTCGTCAACCATTATCAATCCACTGCTGGATGAAGGTCTCCCCAAATGTCTTCCACAATTGTCTGTCTTGGGCCTGTCTCCTCCATGTCACTCCAGCATACTTTCGAATTTCATTCTTCCATCTCCCATGGGGTCTTCTTCTGAGTCTTTTCCTGTCCCTCGGAATCCAGTTTAAGATTTCGGTTGTCCATCGGTGGTCCGTTCTTCTGGCAACATGTCCAGCCCATCGCCATTTCAGTGATTTCACTCTGGTCGTGATATCATTCACTCCAGTCATTTCCCTTATTCACAATCTCTCCATGCTACTTTGAGTTGTCTGCAGTCTTTGTATGTCTTTTTCAGTTAAGGTACATGTCTCTGCTCCATACGTAAGCACTAGAGCTGAGACGGGCTGTAGAATATTTACTGCGGTTCGGGCTCGGGCTCTTATAGAGAGAGAACAAGATAATTTTTTTTATATATAAATGGGATTTTATATGATTTAGCAAATGAAACACTTTATAGTTGGTAAAGGAAATTCTTCGGCAACTGGTTCTGATTGGGGAGCAAGCATTCGAGATGGCTATTTATTCCGGGCTTGGGTAGAAAATGACATAGGCCACGCATTAGTGTTTTTGCAGAAAAGAAGCTTTTTCAAGAACTATAGATATTGGATAGTTGATAGCTTGCCGAAGATACTTTACCCACTATCTCCACGTAGTAGCTCCCTGCTAATTTTAATTAGCAACGTACATATATCAGCGCATTATGGCGCGATAATACACTGCCGGACAATTGCTAAGGACGAATGACAATAGCAACGATAGCAACCATAAAATGGAAGGCAGGAAAATGTGGAAATTAGCATAAGTGCGGGATACAGTAAGACGTGTTGTGCGTATGCAAATTTTGGATTGTCGAACTTGTTCGTGACGTCATAGCGCTGATAAGAGATATAAAGGATTTGACACGTATTGACCGTTGTTGTTCAAACGCAAAGTTGAAAGGGAAAGAATCAATTGCCGAACTTGCAATTTTCAGTATGTCTTCCTGACATCACCTAGATGATTTTACGCGTGGCCGTATTATTGGCAAGATTGAAGAAGGGCGAAAAGTAACAGATGTTGCAAGGGAGTTCGACGTCAGCCACAGTGTTGTTTCAAGGCTTTGGAAATCATTTCAAACAAATGGAGAGTGTAGCAAACGTCACGGGGAGGTCGTATTCACAGTACGACACCTGCAGAAGATCGGTACATAGTGCTATCAACAAAAAGACACCGGCGCAGCACAGCTAGTGAGGTAGCAAATCAGTTTATGGCTGCTACTGGCAAGCGGATCTCCCGAAAAACTGTCGCCAGACGTTTGCATGAAGGAGGACTATACGCCCGCCGTCCTGTTGTGTGCATCCCATTGTCCAGACGTCACCGTACCGCCCGTTTGCAATGGTGCCATCAACATCGCAATTGGACTGATAACGACTGGTCCGCTGTCCTCTTCTCAGATGAGAGTAGATACAGTCTATCGTCTGATTGTCGACGACAACTGATCTGGGTTGATAGTGGTACTGCATATTGTCCAGCAAACATACAGGAAAGGGACCGATATCCGACATGTAGTGTCATCGTATGGGCTGGCATCATGATCAATGGCCGTACGTCCCTCTATGTGCTTCCAACTGGGACTATGACTGGCCAACGATACATTAATGATGTTCTGCTACCTCATGTTGGCATGTTCCGTGGTGCTGTCGGTGATAGATTCATTTTCATGGACGACAACGCAACATGTCATCGAACAGTCGCTGTCCAGGAGTGTCTTGAGAGCGAGGATATTCAACGCCTCGTATGGCCAGCACGTTCTCCAGATCTGAATCCCATTGAAAATGTGTGGAATGCTTTGGGGAGGAGTCTTGCTGGTCGCCAATGCCCTCCAATAAACAAGGACACCCTCATCCGTGCACTGACAGAGGAATGGGATAAATTACCCCAACAGCTGCTTGATAATGTTGTGCAAAGCATGACACGATGTGTGGAATCTTGCATCGCCCTCCATGGTGGCCATATCCCGTATTGACATCTTACGCCGGAACGCCTGCGGACGGTAATTGCATTTTTTCACGTTTACGTATTCTGCACAAAATGGCCTGTTTGTCCCTTGAACACGTTCCAAAGCCTTCTGGATTTCAGAGCACAATAAATTGTCTTTCTTGTAATGTCCTGGCATTCTGACATTATTTTATTTCACTTGCCATCCAACCACACTTACTTTTTTATGCGCTATATAGCCGTTTATGATCCGTCCTTAGCAATTGTCCAGCAGTGTATTAGCATTATTTGAGCAACATACAATTGCAGCACCGCATAATCATTTTGGATGGCCGACCGCCCGAAGTACTCAGACGGAAACGAACGGTCAAAGAAAATCGTACAGTTACACTGTAAAAATAGATGGAGGTCCCTTCCCCACTCCCTATTTGAGAAATATTGGCTAATTGCAGGAGGAGGAGAGAACGGAAGTGTGGAAAAGAAGATATTTTTTATTAATGGTTGAACAGGTTAGCCAGTTTTCGGGCCCGTGCTCTATCTTGCAATATAAAATTTGGGCTCGGGTGGACTCGGGCTGATATACCACGGGCTCGGACGGGCTCGGGCTCCGAAAATGGAGCCCGAACTCAGCTCTAGTAAGCACTGGCAGGATGCATTGATGCATTGCTTGGCCAGCGTGGTGAGTTATGGCCAAACCCCTCCAAAATGATTCCACAACTTAAATCTTGGCCCTCAGTCTCCGGCAGCTGGAATGTACCTGGCCAAGGCAGCGGCCAGTGCGACATGAAGGCAGAGGGTGCTAAGAATCCCCGGAGGACCGGACTAGGCTGCCATCTGATGCTGACCTTGGCTACGTACAACGGACGCTCCCTATCTTCTGATTCAAGGCTTCTTGAATTGGAAGAGGAACTACAAAGGATCAAGTGGGACATCGTGGGGCTAAGTGAGGTAAGGAGAAAAGGAGAAGATCTCATCGAACTGAAAAGTGGACATCTCTTCTACTATCGTGGGACAGATACTGGCAGAACTAGTGGTGTTGGATTTATAATAAACAAGAAACTGAAGGATAAAGTTGTAGAAGTTGAAAGTTCCTCTGACAGAGCTGCACGACTTGTTATCCAACTCTCGAAAAGATACCAGGCTCAGATTATTCAAACTTATGCACCCACCACAAGTCAACCTGAAGAAGAAATTGAAGAATTTTATGAGGAAATTTGTCATCTAAATAATAAAGGTAAGCAGCACTTGAAAATAATTATGGGAGATTTCAATGCAAAAATAGGGCAACGGCAACAGAATGAAACTTCAGTAGGTAAATTCGGTCACGGCAACAGAAACCAGCGTGGAAATACTCTCGTTGAGTTTGCAGAGGCAGAAGGGTTTTTCATCTTGAACTCCTTCTTCAAGAAAAAGTCACACAGGAAATGGACATGGAGACATCCAAATGGTACGACAAGTGAAATTGATTTTATTATGTGTAACAAAAAATTCGTCATAGAAGACTGCAGTGTGCTAAACAAATTCAACACAGGTAGTGACCATAGATTGGTGAGATGTAAGATGCACCTCAACACCAAACTTGAACGTGGCAAGCTCATAAGACAAACAAAATCTATTGACATAACCAACCTTAAAAAACACCATAATACCTTCAAGTTGGAACTGAAGAACAGATTCTCTGCTTTAGAAGGCCTAACATCGGAAGAAGTGGACATCTCTGAAGTTAACAGAAAAGTAACCAAAGCTCTTATGGAAACAGCAACAAAATTAGCTGGGTCTAAGAACAAGTTGCATGTAAATAAATTATCAGGAAAAACGAAAATGTTGATGCAAAAAAGAAGAGAGATGAGGACAACTAAAGAAGATGTGACTTCCAAAGTGGAATATATAGAGCTATGCAAGACAGTAAGAAAAAGTATCACTGAAGACGTAAGAAAATTCAACTGTGAACTAGTGAGGAAAGCAATTGAAAACAACCAAAGCCTAAAGATAGCAAAGGGACATCTCAGTAAGGGAAGAAAAGAGATTATGGCACTGAGAAAAGAAGATGGTTCTGTAACAAGAAATAGAGGCGAAATTTTGACAAGAGTGAAAGATTTCTACTCCAAATTATATGAAAGGAATGATACATGCACTCCAGACATCATGAAAGATACCAGTACCAGAGTTCCTCCAGTCCTTCCAGCAGAAGTTGCACATGCAATCAAGAACATGAAGCGTGGAAAAGCTCCAGGAGAAGATGGAATTACTGTAGACATCATACAAGAAGCAAGTGGAGAAATTGAAACAGTACTCGCCCAAATTTTCACTCGATGCCTTAATGAAGGAAAGATTCCTGAGGATTGGAACACCGCTACAATGATCCTGCTACATAAGAAAGGTGACATTGAGGATCTCGGAAACTACAGACCTATCAGCCTCCTATCAGTAGTTTATAAAATCTTCACTAAAGTTCTTTCACACCGCTTGAAGGTAACACTGGACATGGCTCAACCGAGAGAACAAGCTGGATTCAGGAGTGGCTACAGCACAATAGATCATATCCACGTACTGAGAGAACTAATTGAAAGAGCGAGGGAATATGAACTTCCATTGTGCATGGCTTTTATCGATTATGAAAAAGCCTTTGATTCGGTGAAACCATCAGCAGTTACAATGGCTCTGAAAACCTGCGGTATTGAATATGCATACATTAATATTATTGATAACATCTATGAAAATGCAAGTGCAAAGATTCGGCTGTTTGAAAATACAACACACATAAAAATTGGAAAGGGAGTGAGACAAGGTGACACCATATCTCCGAAGCTCTTTAATGCCACATTGGAGAGTGTTTTTCAGTCGCTGAGCTGGGAAAACAAAGGGATAAAGATTAATGGAGATTATCTAACCCACCTTCGTTTTGCTGATGACGTAGTCATTTTTGCAACTACCCCATCAGAGCTGCAGAGTATGATCCAGGAACTTGCTGACAAGAGTAAAGAAGTGGGATTAAAAATGAACTTTCAGAAGACAAAAGTGATGTTCAATGCTTTTACAAGAAATGAAGATTTATTGATTGATGGAGAAAAGCTGGAGATAACAGACACGTACGTTTATCTTGGACAGCAGATATCAAGTGAGGGTCACATTGATGAAGAAATTAATCGGCTTACAAAACTTGCCTGGAGAGCTTTTGGAAGAAACAGCATAATTTTCAAGAGCAATATGCCATTATGTCTTAAAAGAAAAGTGTTTGATCAATGCATCCTTCCAGTGCTTACGTATGGTGCAGAGACGTGGACCTTAACTAAAAGAGATATACAAAGACTGCAGACAACTCAAAGTAGCATGGAGAGGTGCATGCTTCGTGTAACCAGGAGAGATAAGAAGAGGAACTCGTGGATCCGAAAAATGACAAGAGTGGAAGACATCATGATCAGAGTTAAATCCCTGAAATGGCAATGGGCTGGACATACTGCCAGAAGGACAGATCATCGATGGACAGCCGAAATTTTAGATTGGATTCCAAGGGACAGGAAAAGACCCAGAAGAAGACCACATGGGAGATGGGTGGATGAAATTCGAAAGTATGCAGGGGTGACATGGAGGAGACTGGCACAAGACAGACCGTTGTGGAGGAAACTTGGGGAGACCTTCGTCCAGCAGTGGATTGATAATGGTTGACAATGATGATGATGATATATATATATATATTTTTTTTTCAGTCGCTGAGCTGGGAAAACAAGGGGATAAAGATTAATGGAGATTATCTAACCCACCTTCGTTTTGCTGATGACATAGTCATTTTTGCAACTACCCCATCAGAGCTGCAGAGTATGATCCAGGAACTTGCTGACAAGAGTAAAGAAGTGGGATTAAAAATGAACTTTCAGAAGACAAAAGTGATGTTCAATGCTTTTACAAGAAATGAAGATTTATCGATTGATGGAAAAAAGCTGGAGATAACAGACACGTACGTTTATCTTGGACAGCAGATATCAAGTGAGGGTCACATTGATGAAGAAATTAATCGGCGTACAAAACTTGCCTGGAGAGCTTTTGGAAGAAACAGCATAATTTTCAAGAGCAATATGCCATTATGTCTTAAAAGAAAAGTGTTTGATCAGTGCATCCTTCCAGTGCTTACGTATGGTGCAGAGACGTGGACCTTAACTAAAAGAGACATACAAAGGCTGCAGACAACTCAAAGAATGCATGGAGAGGTGCATGCTTGGTGTAACCAGGAGAGATAAGAAGAGGAACTCGTGGATCCGAAAAATGACAAGAGTGGAAGACATCATGATCAGAGTTAAATCCCTGAAATGGCAATGGGCTGGACATACTGCCAGAAGGACAGATCATCGATGGACAGCCGAAATTTTAGATTGGATTCCAAGGGACAGGAAAAGACCCAGAAGAAGACCACATGGGAGATGGGTGGATGAAATTCGAAAGTATGCAGGGGTGACATGGAGGAGACTGGCACAAGACAGACCGTTGTGGAGGAAACTTGGGGAGACCTTCGTCCAGCAGTGGATTGATAATGGTTGACAATGATGATGATGATGATATATATATATACTTTTAGTAGCACGAGATGTCGAAAATTACCCCGTATTAGCCACGCTGCCTTCCTTCCAGCCCACCATACCCTAGCGCGGATTGACTTCGCAGTGGGTGGAAAAACGGGAAACGTCCGTGAGGCGTGAGGGAGGCAGGAAAAATAAGATAAAAGAAAGAATTCCTAAAAATACCATCTGGGTGGAAGCAGTGGGGACATTTTTACGAATTTTCTTTATGACCCAATTAAGATACGTACGTAGATCAGATTGTTAATCACAGTTTCTCCCATCTACTCTGATTTCAGTACCAAGCTCTGCCTTACCCCGTTTCGAGACGTAACAGATGCTAGACAACATGACAATAGCAAAGAACTAACAAAGAATATCCCCTTTTTTTTACCCCCGCTGTCCCTGTTTTCCCTTTATCTTTTGCGCTCTCTCTCTCTCTCTCTCTTTTTATTCTATTCCCTCCTCTTTCTTTTTTTGCTGAACCTAAATCAATGTAATAAGTATTTTAAATCCTCCGTACTAAGTTTAATTGTTAATTTTTATAGAAAAACTGAAAACGAAATATGCGAAGTTAATCATTTACGATCTTCGCTACTTTAAACGTAAAAACTTCGTTAGCGTTTAGGGGGCGGGGCGATCGTCCCAGTCGCCCCCCGCTGTATCCGCCACTGAGTGCACATCAATCTTGATTTGTGTCAGCACCCCATTAAAAAAATACATACATTCATATATACATTTACTGTTTTTAATTTTGCCGCAGTCAGAAGTAGGTATAGGACTTATTTACATGGCGCATTTGCGCTTGTCCCGTGGATTCTTTGTTGGACCCCTTCCTTGAAGAAATTCTGTGCGCGCTACTGATTGCGCAGTTGTGTCACCACGCTCCCAGGTCACACATACTCTCATTCTTCTGTTCTCAGTTCTGTATATTGCACTGCAGAGACATATTTGGCCACTGCCCTAAAAACACTACCACAAATTACTGGATCAAATTCAAAGCACTTCCCTCATTAACCTGCTGTTGACTGAACATGTTTTAATGCTACACTGACGGAAATAAAAATCCCAACACCACGAAAATATTTTGTAGAGGAATGAAATGGAGGCAATACATTTGTATAGGTAACATATTTAATCGATTAAGGTTTCAAGATCACAGCTTAATGTAAGCGCGAGAAGAGCCCTTTTAAATGTGAAATGCTGGTACATTAATAACCGGTGTAACCGCCAGAATGTTGAATGCAAGCACGCAAACGTTCATGCATTGTGTCGTACAGGTGCTGGATGTCATGCAGTTTGTGGGATGGAGTTCCATGCCTGTTACACTTGGTCGGTCAATACAGGGACGGTTAATGCTGGTTGGGGTGACGCTGGAGTTGTCGTCCAATGATGTCCCATACGTGCTCGATTGGCGAAAGATCTGGTGATCTAGCAGGCCATGGCAACATGTCGACACTCTGTAGAGCATGTTGGGTTACAACAGCGGTATGCGGGCGAGCGTTATCCTGTTGGAAAACACTCCCTGGAATGCTGTTCATGAATGGCAGCACAACAGGTTGAATCCCCAGACCGACGTACAACTGTGCCGTCAGGGTGCGTGGGATAACCACGAGAGTGCTCCGGCTGTCATAGGAAATTGCTCCCCAGACCATAACTCCAGGTGTAGGTCCAGTGTGTCTCGGCCGCAGACAGGTTGGTTGCAGGCGCTCATCTGGCCTCCTTCTAACCAACACACGGCCATCACTGGCACCCAGGCAGAACCGGTTTTCATCAGAAAACACAACAGATCTCCACTCCATCCTTCAATGAGCTCTAGCTTGGCACCACTGACGTCGCAAACGGCAGTGGTTTGGTGTAAGTGGAATGCACGCTACAGGGCGTCTGGCTCGGAGCTGTCCTTCAAATAACCGATTTGTAACAGTTCTTTGTGTCACTGTGGTGGCAACTGCAGCTCGAATTGCTGCCGCAGACGCAGTACGATGCGCCACGGCCATGCGCCGTACATGACGGTCTTCCCTCTCAGTAGTGCCACGTGGCCGGCCGGAACCCGGTCTTCTTGAGGCAGTACCTTCCCTTGACCACCGATGCCAACAATCATGCAAGGTGGCTACATTCCTGCCAAGTTGTTCTGCAATATTGCGGAAAGAAAATCCACCTTCTCGTAGCCCTATTACACGACCTCGTTCAAACTCCGTGAGCTGTTGATAATGGATTTTTCGTCTTCTTAAAGGCATTCTTGACTAACATCAACACACTACGTCGAATCTCAACGATAATTAACGCTCACGAACGTTACAGCGCGTATTTACAGCAAACCTGCTTTGCATGTTCCGAGGGGCGCTACTAGCGCCACACGTATGCGCCGAGCGCGAAATTTGCATAGACGTCATCTTACAGATGTACTCTCACCGCCTACCAACTGTTGTTTATCTAACACAACCCCTTCTTGGTGTTGGGATTTTTTTTTTCCGTCAGTGTATTTTAGTGCACAGATGAGACAGACGAAGACAGGAAACGAGAGAGAGAGAGAGAGAGAGAGAGAGAGAGAGAGAGAGAGAGAGAGAGAGAGAGAGAGAGAGAGAGGGGGGGGGAAGACACGGCTTTTTGTTGAAATAAGACCTTTTGACTTAAATTCGCTGCCCTGGTGATCACTTAAAATTAAAAGTACTAGGAGCGTGCAACTCAAAGCCTGGAAGCTGTGCTGCGTAGACATTTTTAGTCAGATATGGCCTCAGAGAGACATCAGCTTAAAGGGAAAACAATGCCTTATGTCTGGTGTTCTAAAACTGGCGCCATAACATTCAAAATCTCGTTCACATTTCTAAAAGCCTGTGTCACCGCGGTAACAAAAACGCGACATTGAGGACTTTCTATCTATGAGTGACCACAGGACTTGTGCCTCGAGAAAAATCGTTGTTCGATGGCTGAGCGATAAGGATGCTAACCTATCACTTTGATAGCGTAGGTAAGAAATGGGTATTGATTCTGTTCATTAGTTCGACTTTTTTCTCTTTGTTGGAGTCAGAGACTAAAAAGTAAGGATTGTTATCGATTGTCCCAGACTTTTGACGATCAAGAAGGTTGCGATTCACTGGCCGAGTGGTGAGAGATGCATATGCTCCTTGTCCCAGTTGGGCTCTGGTTCGGATCACGTATGTGGGTATACTTGTTTAGGGCTGTAGTACTGTCCTTCCCTTGAAACCCGTGGCCCTAATTTAGGGACGGACGACTCTCTCTACAGCTTTAGGTGTGCACGGGGGTCATTAAACCTGCCTTCCTAAAATGATGAAGGTCGTTAAACTATCATTTCCGTGCCCAAAAAAGATGGAAGAAAATTCTGGCTCTGGATATAATTGATAAACAGAACCAATTTCACGACACTAAAATTTCCTACCTAAAGAATTTTGCGCTGCGGTAGTCACGAATAATAAATATTCCTGTTCTGCATACCAAATTTGTTACGATAACCTCAGCACAGAATTAAATACATATACCCAAATCAGAAAAATGCGTCAGTATTCAAGCAGTCTAGTAACAATATTTTTAACAATTCGAAATTTTCAATTGCCGAAATTAATTTTCACAGTTTGCAATTCTTATTTATTGAAATCTGTTTCATCAGGCCCATATTCCCGAAGTCAATTGATATAAAGACAGGAAAGAATTGCTACATGACTCCAGGTATTATTTAACTGTATAATACTTTGAATACTGTTCTCCCATATTTTACTCTATTTATTACATAGTTTGTAATCTGGGTGGAAAGCAGTCGGCAGTTCATGTAGTGAATCAGGTACGTTACAGAGAGAGTTACAACTTCTATATTTAGTCTGCAGATCTAAATCACTACATCTCTCTCAAGAGTTTACATTTCGATCATTCCTATACGTAATATTTTTTTTTTTTTTTAGTTTTTGAATTTCAGTATGCTACTTACCTTGACGCACAACTGTTTCAAAAAGAAAAGAAAAAAAAAAAAGTCTAAGAATTTCCCCTTTTGATATACACGATACTTTCCCCCTGAACAACTGAAGAGACAAGTCTGCTTTCCCTAAGAGTACTAGTCTTTACATTTACGATAATGAACCAAAAATCAAACTTGATAGCTCTTAATGCTGTGAAAAAAAAAGTTCCGATTAACAACCCACAATCTTCCGATTCTCAATCTCCTCTCGCAAGCGACATTGCAGAGTTCTACGTGCTACACTCAGGGAAAATGAAATTTGCGCACCTAGAAAAAAATCACGCTACAACTGCAAAGCTTTGGAAATAGCTAGAGCTGGTATGCAAATACTCCACGTTTGGTGCGATTGAGCATGACCGCGTACCTTGTTGTGGCACTGCAAGCAGCACGAACCGGCGGCCTTAAAAACAGGCGTTTAGTCGATGCCCCATGAAAGCCAAAAGCACCGGCCGACGCAAGCAAGAGTACAGAGTGACAAGAATGCTGGGTAGACGCCAGAGACGTCGATTTACGCAACTTACAGACTTCGAGACAGGCCTGATCATCTAACTCAAAACCGCAGGGTGGTCGGCGCACCGTACATCCGGTAACGTGGATCGTTATGACCATCCCGTCCGACTGTGTTGGGAGCAGTGGACACGTGGCAGCACTGCCACACGGCGGAGTGGCTCCGGACGGACCAGAAGGATCACCGGTAGAGAGGATCAACGAATCGTGCGCTAGGCATGAACAGGTCCCACGGGGACCAGGTCCACTATACAGGCAGATGTAGCGTCTCCTGTGTGCTCACGAACCATTTCCCGAAGCCTCGCCGAAGCGAATCTGCGATCCCAGCGCCCCTTACGTGTGCTGACATTAACACCGGAACATCACCGGCTCCGTGTGCAGTGGTGCCAGGCCAGAGCGACGTGGAACGCCACAGACTGACGACGTGGGGTGTTTAGCGGTGAGTGCCGCTTCGTTTGGGGGACAGATGATCATCGTATCCGGGTGTGGAGATCCCCGGGTCAACGGCACAATCCCAACCTCGATATAGAGCGCCACACCTCCCCCACTGCAGGCATTATGGTCTGGGGAGCCATTGCCTACGATAGCCGATCAGCTCTAGCAGTGGTACGTGGATCATTGACGGCCCAGCGGTATGTCGATGAGATCCTAGGGCCACATGTGCTCCCATTCCTGGCCGGGACTCCAGGTGCGCTAAACCAGCAGGATAACGCCCGCCCGCACACGGATCGGGTTGTCCAGGACTGCCTACGTCATGTCTAGACACTTCCATGGCCTGCCCGCTCCCCGGACATGTCCCCTATGGAGCATGTGTGGGACCGGTTAAAAACGCCAGCTGACGCCGTGCCGCACTACCCCGGATTTGGAGCACACCATCCAACACATGTGGGCCAGTATGCCGCAGGACAATATCAGGCGTCTGTTCGCCTCCATGCCGGACCGTATTGCAGGATGTGTCGCCGCGCTATTGAAGATGACTGGACTGCGTGCCACAGATCCCTCTGTAATTGTCCTGCAGCTCTGTTTTTGCCATCATGTCTATCATTCATCTTACGTCCATATAATTTCAGTTCAATCCGATGCTTCCTTCTTGGTGCACAAATTTCATTGTCCGTGAGTGTATTTCTACTTCTGATAGGCACTGACTGCTCTCAGAAGTTGTAAATCCTTGTCTCGTTAGACTACAGAAAACGCGACCACACAACAGTTACTTTTCACATAGCTAAGAACCGAGGCAAGAGATCGTCGGCTCATTCATCCCTGCAGCATAAAAATTTAGAACAGCTAAGAGCCGAGGTAATCAGATTGTCGACTCATTCATCCTTGTAAAATAAAAAATTGTAATAATTTATCTGGTTACATTTTCTTTGAACATCACAACCTTTAACTATTTACATCAAGAACAAATAAGCTTTCCAATACCTTATCTCGTTACTTTTCCCTTAAACATCACAATACCTAGTTATTTATATCAAATGCACGCAAATCTGGTGTTAATCTTCTGGCTCTATTTTTCTTGAACATCACAGTTTCAGCTCTTTATATTAAAAGACAAACAAATGCCTCATTTTGGTTGCATTTTCCTTGACTATTACAATCTCCAACTTTTTATTCCAAGAGCAAATAATATTTTGGCCAGTTCCAGTTTCAACAAGTATTTCCTTAATAACAGGAAAAGCACCTTTTGACGTTTGTATAAATATTTTAACTTTTTTTTTTTTTATTGGAGGTTTAACGACCACCGTGAGCAACTCAATGGGCTATATAAGCAGTCACCCGTCCCTAATTTAGGGTCACTGGTTCCAGGGAAGGGACAGAGCCAGTGCCATAAGACAAACACAACATCCATGCCTCACCGGGATTCGAACCCGGACCCCTTTCGGACAAATGATCAGAGGCCATCGCTTAGACCACTGCGCCACCGGGGCGGCATTTTAACTTTATGCTAGCTTGAAATACTTACACTATTATTTACCGTATAGGAAATAATAAATATTATCAATAGGATATAGCTTCAAACGTATATCTGTCCATTTTTTTCAATAAGCTCTGCAACCTTCCGTTAAACCTGAACACCTTAACGTAGCCTATCTAACGATTTGCAAGGAAATTTTTGTCTGGTATAGTAGTCCCGAGTGAGGCCCTTGCACATTTACCCTTAGTTCATTTTTTGGTTGCAAAAGCAATGGATGTAATTACACATAAGAAAAGAAAATGTTTCTTTAAGTACAAAACAGAGGATAGATTCGGTTTTCGAATCTTTTAATCGTCGAGGAAGGTTATGGTTGACAGATCGTTCGTGAGAGAGTGATAGGAGAGAAAAAAAAAAAGGCGGAGGGGGGAGAAAAGAATAAGAACGCTTCAGACCGAACCAAAGGCATTCTCGTCTGGAATCACAATTTTCTTTTCCTTTCCACAAAACAGACTTTAATGAGTCTTAATAGCACAAGATTACTTAACCTGACTCCACTTAAGAAGCTTATGTAACAGACCTAAAGAAAATTAAAGAAATGGACACAAGAAGTGGACCTTGTCGATGGCTTCTCGGATCAAAGAGTGAGTTTCAAAATCGATGATTCGGAAAGCCGCACTGAAGTAGTTTCACGAACAAATGAATCGGGCGACATTAGCAATTTACCAATCACGATCTGAAAGAAATAATAAGGAGGAAGAAGTAAGAAGACGGTAGAGTGATCGGAAATCGCAATGTCATATCTGAGTTCTTTTTTTTTTTTTTTTTTACAGTCACGGTCAATCAGCCGGAATACGTACGTTGTTCACGAAATCAACAGGAGCAGTTTACTCTTATTGAAAATCTCACCGAACAACCTTTTCATCATGCAGATCGTTCCTCCTTTTCAATAAAGACATAAAAAAAATAATAATATAAGGAAACACCTACTGTTTTATGCATGAGCAGCAAATGCAATGTTTGGTAACGTTTGATGCAAATGCTTCACGAGAGAGGGGAAAAGAACTGTACTAAAGAAAGTGCAAAATGTGAAACGCGCGCAAATTAGCATGAATTTATTTACCAAGATACAAATCTACGGGCTTTATTTCTCTAAAGGAATGTGAAGAAATACTATGATTAAAAACGTTACGCGAAGAACAAATTAACAATATCCGAGACATTTTGTCAATTTAAGCCAAATTCAGATACATAGCACTGTTTGAAAAATATATACGCTTCATTCCTCCTTCCGCTGTTAGCGACAAGGGTGCAGCAAAATTCTGACAAAGGGGAGGGCCCAGAAAATATTGTCTTTGATTTCAATACACACAAATACATCGATTCACCGCCCTCGTTTTAGATAGATGTTGATTGGCAAAATTATTATAGAGCGGACACTTATATTTCAGGCCTCCTTAGTTGGGGATTACTGTAACCGGGGCTTCCATATTTTTCAGAAGCGAAATTCTGTAGCCATTTTTAGAGATAGAGAATTTATGCACATTTTGTCGTACATTTTTCGAAAATTTTCAGCGTAGATCAACATTAAAAACTAAAACGAGGGGTTAATACAAACTGGACAAGAATGGTTGTAAAGTGGTAAGATTTTGAGAATTAATTGCACCGCGAAGTTAAATTCTTTTAGAGATCAGTAGTAAAATTGTAATGTAAGAATGAAGTGGAATGGAGATAGCTATGAAAGTATCAAGTGCAAAGTATTGTTTGTGGTAGGTATCTGTACATGTATTTTTCAGGAGAGGTGTGATTAGTAACCATGTTTGTATATATGTAATATCAGAAAATGTTCTGGAACCCATCATGCTAGTTATACTTTAACGTGCTTACTGGAAATCTTTCGTCAATTTTATCGTCAACTATGTTTCAAATTATTATGCCGTTAGGTCATCATCGTGAAGTGTATGGAAATATGTTTATCAAAGAAATCAAGGAGAATAACTGTATGTAAACCTTAGCATGCAGGTACCTCTTCAAAATCATGTAAAATTGACAGCCCAATTTTGTATTGTCACAAGCTTGTCCTGATTCCAATTAATCACGTGGGTTACTGTAGGCAAAAAATGAGGCTGTCTAGCGCCACCCTCATTTTTATTTTGGCGGGGGAGATATTGTAACTGGGGCTTCCATATTTATCAGAAGCGAAATTCTGTAGCCATTTTTAGAGATAGTGAATTGTAGTCATTTTCTTTCAATTCCCGCCATTTGGATGGGAAGGGCAGCAACAGGCAAAGTACCTTCTTTCCCACGCGCCGCAACAGAGGGGTGTGTGTGTGTATTAGATTTATAGTTTCGTCGATGTGAGAAGAATATAACTGGACATCATTGCTTCTCCACCGTCCCAAGCAGTTCGATGCAGAGGGGGCTGGTGAGCCAATTAATGAATCTTGCGTTTTCGGAGAGGAGGCATCTTAGGGTGTGGCTGAGAGAACTCGGCGGCAGAAGGTCGACGAAGCAGGAAATCTTTAGCGGGGGTGCAGTATCTTCGGGACGAAGGGAAGAAGAGGGAAATGAGGCCGATGATAGAGGAGACGGAAAGAGATCATGAGCGGGTTAATATATAGAAAGAACGGAGATCAGGACAAGGCTTAAAGATATTCCCCGTAACATCTGAATAAAAGTCTTCCTCACTGCAAAATTTAGCCTCAGTCGATTCACTCTTCTATACTTTGTATTGTTTTTATCTGCTCCAGTTGGGAGAATTACGGATTATACCACCGATGCCGAACTTACTGCAAAGGAAGCATCAAACGAACCCTCGACACAGGGCGCTGTAATAGAACTCAGCACCAAGCCCTGTAACATTACACTGGGAGTTTGACGCGGCAGAGCGTTGGAGATGAAGATTTGAAATTTCCAGGATGACTTTTAGGGAGAGCACGCAACTCTCCAGACACCACGTTAGCATTATATTGTCTAACTTCCGGTTTGCCCGTACGTCCGCTTGTTCTTACTAAATATCTCAACTCTCGGGAACCGTTTGAGACAGATTGGAAAATTTCCGGATGCCTTTTTAGGACCAGATGTAATTGTCACACCATGTTTTTGCACTTTGTCCGCCTCTCCTATGGTTTCTGCCAGGGGAAAGGCCTTATGCTCGATCTCAGGTACGTCAGACGTGTTGAACCGCAAAATATCTGCCGTACATCGGTTGGGTGCATTAAGCTGCAGACCCAGGGTACTGGACCAAAGAATATATAACGCGTGAAGAACGCCAACTCTCATAGAGATAACGTAAAACAGGCGACAACAGCGCCACCACATCTTAAGAGGTAATATGCTCTGCGGAAAAGTTAACATTCAGGAGCAGAACACTTTAGGGGGACTACGGCAGTGAAGCTTTTCTTTGATCCACGAGGGTTTCCTTCGATCTGATGACTATTTTCTAAGAGCAGTTCTTTGTTGTTGTTGTTGTTGTTTTCTGATATACCGCCCATCCCTTATTTTGGTGAGAAAAATATGCAGTAACATTAGTATTACTATTTCAATTAAATTTTAGCAAATATTATAGTTAGGCCTAAGGATCCGTACAAAATGCAGACATTCCCTAGTATTTGGCATTACTGAAAATGTTTCTGAAAAACTGAAGAACAAATAAAAGCCTTTAGTTATCCCGATTGGCGTAACAAAACTTACAAATCCGATTTGCGAAGTGATTATGCTACCGAGAAGGTAACAATCACGTGCCGTGAGTAGCTCGGCTGACTGGTCTTTACCCAAAGAATTGAAGTCAACAGAAATACGCATGCGCAGTCTGCTCCAGCATCAGCCTGTATGTTGGCTTCTGTGCACTGCATTTAAACTCTTAAGATATGGCGGCGCTAGTTACATCTCGCCGAACCTTAACTTTATCTCAGTTCGATATTCTTTGACTGGACTTCCGTTAAAAGCACAAGAGCGTCTGTTCTTTTCTCCACTCCTTACTCTCTCTCCAACCCCCAGTGTATATTTTGACGTTGTGTGACGTTAGTCGCGGCGCGCACTACTAGCTAGACATCTGACTTCTCTCTGTCTACTTTTTATTTGAATAATGGTTTAACGACCACCGTGGGCAACTCAATGGGATATAAGTAGTCGCCCGTCTCTAATTTAGGGCCACTGGCACATGCCCCGCCGGGATTCGAACCCGGACCCTTTTCGGACGAATGATAATAGGGCATTGCTTAGAATACTGCGCCATCGTGGCAGGCTTCTCTCTGTCTACCAACTTTCTCATCGTGAGCCTGTAGGTTTCATGTAACGTTTCTTCGTTTCTGGTACATGGATCAAAACCATGTAACAGCCATAGCTCGTCGACTCTAAATCTCCTATGTGGGTGTAAAAGCTATAAAAACGACTGTTGAGTGGGTGGTGATCCTGGTGGGATTTGCAGCCAGAGTCTCGCCCTCCACCTTGATCCATTAAATGACAGTAGTTTGAAAGGAAAACTTGAAAATTTATCGATCGTTTTTAGGAACCTAAAGTAACTCTTATTCTATATAAGCACTTTGTCTGTTCGTCCGTTTACATTTTTTTTTTTGGTAGTTGTTTTTTTTTGGAGGTTTAACGAGCACCGTAAGCAATTCGATGGACTATAAGCAGTCACCCATCTGGACTAGAGCCACTGGTTCCAGAGAAGAGAGAAAGCCAGTGACGAACGACAAGCACGCATTCCATGCCTCACCCAAGATTCGAACCCGAGCCCATCTTGGACGAATGGTCAGAAGCCAGAGCCTCTAGACCACTGCGCCACAGGGGCAGGCTCCATTCGTCCGTGCGCTTCGGCTTATATCTGGAAAACCGTTTCAGATGAAGGTCATGTTAGCAAAGAAGTGCAATAAACATGAGTTGTGTTTTACAGCACAAAAGAAAGTCTTTTTATTTCTTCTACTGTTTTTTGTTTTCAATTTTTACTGCAACAGCTTCAATGCGAAACATAGATATAAAAACACTAAGGGCTTCGATGGCTATCACAATGCGATTTTTTCTAACGATGTTACAACTTTGAGTCATGCAGGCCCTAAAGAAATATTTCGTTGTCCTTTCAAATTTTTTACTTGCTTATGTTATACTAGTCACAATTACTCAGCAATTAAATACTTTAAAAAATGAAATTGTTTTTCTCATTTTTGCTGTGTATGCTGCGCTTTGAAATCTCTCAAATCCCTCTGAAGCTAATGTACGATCTAAGAAGGATAGAGCACGCAGTTCGAGTAAGTCAGTTAATCATGAGGTTTGTTCTTGAAAGGAAAGAATGATGTAGGAGAATGCAAAGTTCAGCACGGAAGTTAAAAATTTCAGAAGCTACTCATACTTAATCTGCACTGCTGCACGATATTTCTTGTCACTTAATCACTTTTACCGGTGAAATTAATATTTCTCGTGATTTCTTCTGACATTCTTAAGATGACGAAATGATGAAATTGATGCACAGTGAATGAAGATCATGCGTAGAAAAGCAAATTTTGCTTCGTGAAATTTTATTTCCAAGCAAAAGGTTATGTTTCTGAAGTCAGGAGGAAACAATGTTTATTCTCAGCATAACAAGTTGCGACGCATACCTCAAATTTAACCTTCCTTTTGAGTTTCTGTGTTCTTATGTAAATTTAGTTTCTTCGTTAAACGTTTTCTTAATTAACGACACATTATTTTTCCAAAAGAGCTTAAATATCATTCCTTCTGGGGAGTCCCTTCATCATGACATAAATCAACCCTTCTTGGTAGCTCATTCATCATTCACACAAGAGCCATTCACGAGCGATCATTCAAACGATTTATCCAATTTTCAGGTTGTTACCAGGACAACTGAGTAAATCATTCGTAGCAGGCAACCCGTGTTGCGCTTCAAGCCACAACTCTTTTTGGCAAACTGCTGCGCCATCCTGAACAACTCACCATGAATCATTTGCACGAGCAAACGACTCGGACACATCCTTGAAGCGAATGGCATTTCATTCTTAAGTTTCACCATTATTTTCTAGCTGACTACTGACTGCTCGCTCACATAACGGTTGACACTTATTGATTTTACACATTACTTTTCATATTGGGAATTCATGCGGGCGGAAGAAAGTTAAACGTACTGTGACTTCAGTATGTGTCGCAGTAATGGGGGATTGAAGATCATTACAGCAGTGAGAGCGAATCATTCCCCATTCATGGTGAAGAGTCATTCGTTTCCGAACTCGTAGCGGGGGAAGAAAGTTAAACGTGCTGCAACTTCAGTGTGTGTCGCAGTAATGACGGATTGAATGATCATTCACAGAAGTGAGAACGAACCATTCATCATTTATGGTGAAGAGTCATTCGTTTCCGAACTCGTAGGGGCGGAAGAAAGTTAAGCGTGCTGAAACTTCAATGTGTGTCGCAGTAATGACGGATTGAATAATCATTCACAGCACTCAGAGCAAACCATTCACCATTCATGGTGAAGAATGATTCGTTTCCAAACTCGTAGGGACGGAAGAAAGTTAAACGTGCAGCGACTTCAGTGTGTCGCAGTATTGGGGGATTGAATTATCACTCACAGCAGTGAGAGCGAACTATTCACCATTCATGGTGAAGAGTCATTCGTTTCCGAACTCGTAGGGGCGGAAGAAAGTTAAAGGTGCTTCGACTTCAGTGTGTGTCGCAGCAATGGGGGATTGAATGATCATTCACAGCATGAGAGCGAATCATTCACCATTCATGGGGAAATGTCATTCGTTGTGAGCGAATCGATCGCGAATGATCCATCACTAAAGAGCTTTCTAAGTTTCATATCACTGACAGTGGATCAGAGGTCAATATGACAAGACTGAATGTATGTATTTTCTTGATAGCGATTTGGTAGGAGAGCCAAATATGAGAGTGACTAGTTAGAAATAAATGTATCTTGATAAGACCATTTGATATAGCGTCTTGTTAGAAAGAGGTGTATTTTGATAAGCGCATTTTTTTAAATTGGGGGTTTAACGACCGTCGTGAGCAACTCAATGGGCTATAAGCAGTCGCTCGTCCCTAATTTAGGATCACTGGTTCCAGGGAAGGGAGAAAGCCAGCGCCGTAAGACAAACACAACATCCATGCCAGACCGGGATTCGAACCCGGACCTCTTACGGACGAATGATCAGAGGCCAGCGCCTTCGACCACTGCGCCACCGGGGCTGCTCGGAACTTTTTGAACGTACTAGTATAACTTCCACCATCTCCTCATACAACTGTTTCTCAAACATTGTATATAATTCTGTTCTCATCTCACACACCCACACGTCATGCTTTCTGACCTCAAGGTGTTGCCAGCCATACTCTTGAGAGAGAGAAGATATCACGTTAAATGTGGAAAACGCTAAGGAGAATGAACTCAAATTTACATAGAGAAAGAAACATAAAAGGAAAGTTAAATCAGAGTATACGTCTTACAGTTTATAGTTACAACACCTGCAGCCTAAACTTTAAACCCACTACTACAAACGGTCAAATCAAATGAATGTTTCACACAGTTCAGTCTAAAATGAAAGAAATAAAACAAAACGAAAATCTAGTCCCACTTAAATTATTAATGAATCAGAAATACTAGGAAAATGGCAGAATTTGCACATCATGCCTATCCAAAGGTGGACAGAACACTCTTGAAAATAAGAGAAATCATTGTTTCTCCCGAAGTCCGGTTTTGGCCTATTAACTGCCAAGCGCGAACACAAGGCGAATTCCATAAAGGCCGCCTCCCCTTGCAGAGTTTACTGCATTAAATTTCAATGTGCCTTACTTTGTGCGCAGTCTATAATGCATTCATACTTGCTGCAATGCTTTAAATTTCAATAGTTTTCTTCAGCTTTGTTGCACATTATGAACGGAGTCTTTACAAAATTTATTTTTTATTCAAACGGTGTGTGGTCGTTATTTCATCGCATCATAATTTTATTTCTGTAAATTTAAGTTTCACTTTTTATGACCTCCCTCTAGTAAGTTTTCTGAATCCGCCCTTGCTCACTGAATTTCTGTGTTGATGTGAATTTAGTAAACACTTGCAAAAATAAATAGAAAGAAAAAAAATTACTTCACTTCAAATGACTGAAAATATATTTTAAAAATTTAACCTGACGGGAATAATTTTTCCGGATGGAGTTATGAAAAATAAGTAGAAGTAAGAAAAAAATCAATTTCTCTTGGCTGAAAAGTCCTTAAAAAAACTTTAGCCTGACAGTGATAATTTTTTTTGTTGTCTTCTTCATTCCATAGTTTTCGATACAAATTCTTGAAATATTCCAAAACCAAAATATATTAAACGAAAAATTTCTGAGGCATGAAAATATTAAAATTGTTTAATACACGAAAGTGTTTTAGTAAATACGGTTAGATCTATGTATTTTTTACTGGAAAAAAAGAATAGAGTTTGAACAGCTCAGCAATTTACAGGAATGATAAAACCATATATCTGTACAATTAATTTTCTCACACTTGCGCTACTTAATTCCCTTTCAAAAAGGAATAAATAAGCAATGTACCACAGCTATTTAAATAAATTACAACAGATAAATTTTGAAACAACCGCGCGAGAAGGAACCTGAGAAAAGCGTCGGAATTTTAAAAGAAATTTCATTATAAAATAGGCAGTTCTACATAAATCTTCGCAACATTAATTAGCTGTAAGCGCAAATCTTCAAATCACCTTTACACAGATTAACATAAAAAATAAATCATGCATGAACGTATTACTCTGAGACTAATTCTGTAAAATTCTACAACATTTCACTTAAATGTGAAGCTAATGATAACAGGTTCATTCGGAAGCTACATATTCCCTAGTTTCTGACAATGCTCAACGCAAAGAAAAAAATAAACCACACCTCCGATTCAAACAAAGTGTTCAGAACTTCCAGCATTTTCTCCGTCTTTATTTGCCTTATTTTATCAACATTCTCAATTTCCTTTATTGAATTTTTTTTTAGCTTAAAATTAATTTTTATTAGTTTCAGGAATAGAGAGAAAATACTTAGAAGAAAGTATTTAATATTATTCCTGCATTGTACACTGTGAAAATACAATGCAGTTTTTACTGAAAATTACTGGATACCGCTAGAACAGAATGTCGTACTCATATTCAGCTGTAGAATTTACAGTTATGGGGTTGGCAACTGGTCATCAACATGAGCGGAATAGTAAAACTGCGCATGCTCATTGATTGCTTGAACCGTTACGTCTACTAACGCTTAAAGTGTGTGTTGTGTGGCATACTTTCCTTGAAGTCTTAGTAAGTATAAAGAGCAAAAGAATGGAAAAGGTACGCTCAAATGAAATATTCCTTTTTCGTTTGATATAGTACGCATTTAATTGTTAATCCTATACTTTTTTTTTTTTTTTTGAAATGGATGATGTGCATCAAACAGAAGTCATCGCTCTTTCCACGTTTATAATTCAGTCACGGAAAAATTATCATCGGCCACCAACGGGAATCGAACCAAGGGTCTTCCAGTTACGCGTCGGACATGCTACCACTGCACCACATCGACCTCGAGTTCTCCAGACTTACATACGACTAACTACCAAACCACATGGCAGGTTGCTTCTTGGAGCCTTGCACAATGCTGGGGATTCACTAAAGATGGTAAGCAGCAACTGAACAAATAACTAGGAGTCGAATGAATAATTAATATTCATTTGCCTAGTTATTTGGAGGCATGGATTAGGAACATCAAACAGAAGTAATCGCTCTTTCCACGTTTATAATTGAGTCACGGAAAAATTCTCATCGGCGTGGAAAGAGCAATAACTTCTGTGGAAAGAGCAATGATTTCTTTTTGATGTTCCTAATCCACGTCAATTGTGTGTATGGACGATGTGCAATTGAGAAATTTGCTATTCCTCCAGTACCTTACCAGCCTTACATGTATTACTGGAAAGTTCATCGAAATGTAAATAAAGTTGAATTTTCTTGCGGTGAAAGATCGTGCTGCAGAAGAAGTAAAAACTACACTGCTGGCCACCCAAAATGCAACACCAAGAAGGACACGAGATAGCAAAGCCAGATTTACTGGACACATAACACCAGATACAAAGATGAAACGATTGAGCTTACAGGTCCGTGCGACTTGTGGAACACGCAGACATCAATAGTTCGTGTGGTCCCCATGGCTGGCAATAACGGCCGCTACACGCCGCGGCATCGAACGAAAGAGGCTTTGGATGTGGGCTTGGGGTATGTCGGTCCAGGCTGCTTCCACACGTTGTCACAGTTCATCAGGCGTAGCCGCGGGTGGTGCTTGCCGGGCCACTCGGTTGCCGATCAGCGACCAGACGTGTTCGATGGGCGACATATCGAAAGAACAGGATGGCCAGGGCAGCAGTGACACCTGGTGGGGCGTGAAGAATTGTTGCACGATGCGTGCCACGTGCGGGCGCGCAGTGTCCTGTTGAAACGTGGCTACTGGCAGGCCCTGCAAGTAAGGGAGGACTACAGGCTCCAAAACGTCGGAGATGTAGCGCTGGCTGTTGAGTGTACCGGCGATGCGTACCAGAGGGGTGCGGGTGTCATATCCAATTGCGCCCCAAACCATAACGCCAGGCGACGGACCGGTATGGCGACGCATAATGCAGGCGTCATACAGTCTCTCGCCGCGGTGCCGACGCACGCGGATCCGACTATCGTGGTGTTGCAGACAGAAGCGGGATTCGTCGGAGATGACAATGTCGTGCCACTCTGTAGTCCAGGTGCGGTGTTCAACGTCCCACTGCCGCCGCACTCGCCGGTGGTGTAACGTCAATGGTAATCGGAGCAATGGGCGCCGTGCGACAAATCTCCGCTCGAGCAGACGACGTCGAATGGTACTGGTTGACACAGTTGTTGCGCAACACACCCTAGTTCCTGCGCTAACGTTCGTGATGTGGCGGTGCCAGCTGTCAATGCCCGCCGCACTACATGCCGGTCCTCTTGTTCGGTGGTGTGGCGCGGCTGCGGCAATCGCTCACGTCCGTCCCTCCTGCACGCACCGAATCCATACTCGCCGCACTGTGGCTGGATGTCGTCCCACACGGGCGCCGATGTGTAGGTACGATAAACCGCTTTCGCGATAAGCCACTATTCGTCCTCTGTCGAACTCCGAAACGTGCTGAAATGACTGCCGTATTCTGCGACGAGGCATCAGGAAGCTTCCCACGCACAGGTCCGGCAGCACAACACGCTTCCATACTTGCACCCCGCCTTTGGGTCACCCTTCTTATAGTGCTTCTCGGTGGCGTGTCGGGCGCACATGATTTGCATATGCCCTGCAATGCTAATCGTTTGCATGTCCTCTCGCGGGCGACGCATGCTGCGAATTTCAGGCCAATCGGATGCTTCCTTCTTGGTGTTGCATTTTGGGTGGCCAGCAGTGTATAATTCGTATAATTCTCATGTCCATGCAATATAAAAAAATTAGTGGTGTAAATTCACGATAATTTCTGAAAATAACGTGAAGCAAAGTTGCCGATAGGTAACGAAATTTCCGTTTTTAAAAGTGCCCGTTTTTTTTTTTTTTTTCATAGGTTTTCTGTAATCAGTAATTCCGTTTATTTCAGGAGAGTTCGTTTCAAATTTTTCCGTATTTATACAGAAATTTCGCAAAATCGATGACACTGAATTTCTTATCCCTTATGCCAGAGAATCCTTTCACGTCAGTCATCGAACCAAGCTCGATTGGGTCTATACAAGCAGTGCGTCTTAACTACTGAGCCAAAAAGTCTCAGTAACCGCGTTCACGTTCAAGGTAAAACTAATGCGCTGCGTTGAATTTAATTTCTTTTTAAATTAACACGTGTGATTTAGTCATTTTATTTTCTGCTGGAGCTTATTATTTGGTGTGTGCAAAAATTCTACCCGTTTTTGTAATAGATGCAAATTGCGATCGGAGTAGTTACGTCACAGATGAAGTTGCGATGCCGAATTTTCGGCCAATAAAGCGTGGAGCAGTAGAGCATATAGAGGCACTATACTCAGGGCAAAGCTAACCTGACTATCTATATATTAATTCTATAAGGTTTTTTACTGCGAGTCCTATTTTGAGAGAACGGCTGAACGTAAAGATATGGTTGAGGTATCAAAATAAAGGTCTTACCATGTAGATGTGCCAGTCGAAGAGAAACATGAGATTGGGGCAACGGTTCGGGCGTTGTGGGGCGGCAAATTTCCTAAGTAAAGTCTATGGGAGAAGCGTGCGATTTACATTCGATCGCCTGCGGTTGACTCACGCGCTGTTGAAGGCGGAAGCATGGACGGACTGAGATAGTCCAAAGTCTCTTTTCTGAGCCGACCGTTGCGCAAAACAACGCTAGCATGCATTGGTACCAAAGTTCTTCTCATCCGAACAGCGAACACTCTCGAAGACTTGATTGCGTTATGCCGTTGGACTGTATGATGTATATATACAATTTAATCTTCATTCGATTCAGTTTATTCACGTAAGTAAGACGTTTCCCATTATGTACAGATATAAATAAACATTCCGTTGACCATTGTTAGTGAAAATATTACGGGCGACTGCATATAGCCCTTTGAGTTGCTCACGGTGGTCGTTCAACATTCAGTCAAAAAAAAAAAAAAAAAAAAAAAAAAACCACGCACCTAGACTGAGGTGGTTGAATGAATTGGTCAATCAAATAAAGTTTACATTTGTTGTTTCATATGAGTTTATTCTTTAAAAAAAAACACCAAACAAACTAATTAACCGTTGATTCCGATGGGTGAACACTACTCGCAACGCGAATCTCATTCCAACAACACTTACAAACACAATTGTGACTGAAGATGAGAGTGAAAGAGTGCGCTATCCATTTAAATTTTGCACACGACCGAGATGAGTGGATTTCCGCCTCACATTTTACGACTGAAAAAGGGTGCAGTCGTGATGTTTTCAACATATTGTACCCTGGCTCACTACCATTTATTTATTGCTCATCAAACTAGCTATTGAACTACAGTCCAAATCAAATATTTTTTCGAGTAACCACCTGATGACATCACCAAAGCTGTCTGATCGCGTCCAAGTGTTTTGTATCTTTCCTTTTTGTATTAAACATGGCTTACGTTAATTTTCTCTGGCGGCTTTCCAATTCCTACGAATTACACGATCATCTATTACATTTGGCCTAGCTTCCCAGAAACCATTCATTGGTGGCCAACTACTGCATACTAACCTATTAAAATTCTTAACAAGGATAAAACTTCCAGCAAAAGTTGTTTGCTATGGGCCGCAGCCAGTGTCGCAGTGGGGACAGAACACCCCGGAACGGTGTTCCGGTAAACCCTATACAGCATAACTTTTTAAAATGCAAATGTTTTATAATTCTTTTTCAGTAAAAAATGCATCAGAAGAACTGCACAGTTAGTGGAATTAACGTCCCATGTTTGCTTGAAGGTAGTCTCTAAATCCATTCTCACTTGGCGGTCCTTTAAAACTTCTTTTTCTACTTTTGTTAAGAACACTGAAGTGGGGATATTGCAGTAGGAAAATTATTGCATTGGAGTTTTAATTAATCTAATCATCATTAAGGAGTCCTGTTATGAGTCTTAGCGAATTTAGTCCAGTTACGAGTGCCCCTTAATTACGCTGAAAGCAAATAGGTTTTTTTTTCACTCTAAAGCTTTAGGCCCGTTTCACACAGGCGGAAAAAAATCCGTCGAAGCGATAAATCTCCAGCCTGTTCTACCGCTCGTTCTCAGGCGGACTATAGGATTTTTTAATTTTTTGATTGGAGGTTTAACGACCACCGTGAACAACTCAATGGGCTATAAGCAGTCGCCCGTCCCTAATTTAAGACTACTGGTTCCAGAGAAGGGAGAGAGCCAGTGCCGTAAGACAAACACAACATCCATGCCTCACTGGGATTCGAATCCGCACCCCTT
Organism: Macrothele yani; assembly: GCA_039090855.1. Classification (NCBI taxonomy): domain Eukaryota; kingdom Metazoa; phylum Arthropoda; class Arachnida; order Araneae; family Macrothelidae; genus Macrothele; species Macrothele yani. The sequence goes on along the minus strand of CM077028.1, from coordinate 74,345,440 downwards.
TCGGATGAATGATCAGATGCCATGGCTTAGACCACTACGCCACCGGGGCGGCGACTATAGAATTGTCCGGACTCTACCCAAACTGCCTCTATCCAAATTTCTCGAGAACTTAGACTTCCAGTAAGAAATGGCATCCACCATTGCACTCTAAATTAGTTTCTGCTTCCAATGACATCTTACTCAAAAATATGGGGACGATCTTAGTTTTTGCACCCCAAAACGGCCCAATTTGGGCCCCAACATTTCGGTGTTATTTAACCTAAATGGTGAAATCAACAAGATTTCACTGAATGTCAAAAAGTGTAAATCCGGGTCTGATTTCGACCGATCGCTATACGTCAATATACTAAAAATATAAGGAAGTAAAAAGGAGAGAGGCGCAATGGGGGGGGGTAGAAAGGTATTTAAAACGTAAAGGCACAGCGCGTTCGTGAACGGGCCGCGGGTGGCCGAGTGGGCAACGTTCGTGACTGCCACGGAAAGGACCTCAGGTTCGATCCCAGGCAGGTACGAACGCTCGATCCACTAAATATCTGCCGTGCGTCAGATGGGCACGTTAAGCCGTTGTACCCCGGGTAATAAATAAGGGCGTCTTCCTCCCCCTTTCTACTTCCTTTCCGTGTCACTTTCCTATCGGGCACTCTAGGCCAAATCTCCTAGCTTCCTATATTTCTAAGGGTTGTTTAAGACCTGGGTGGGGTCAGACACTCCCTTCCTAAAATCCTCTACATATGATCATCATGATCATCGTTCTTGAACTTTTTCAATTAGAACTACATCACTGGTCGCAGTAATGACGAGCATAAGCTCCTCAAACTATTGCTGAGGAGGAAGGCAAGTACGGCCTTCTGAGGTTCTGGCCCGCCCAAAAAATGGCTGTCGATCACCTATTAGGAAGTAAGGTCAATTACAGTAAATCAGGTGTACTGCGGGTACCGGGCTTGATGGAGCCAAGATGTTAGCGACTGCAGTCTCTGCATAAAGTGAACAGTGGCGGAGAATTCGACTACAGGGTCAAGCAAAGGTTCTGCAAACTCACCTGAGTCAAGCGTTGGCAGAATACATAATGTGATAGAGAGATATGCTGAGAAGATATGCTCACTTGCGCCAGAAAAAAAAACTTTTTTATGGGTTTTAAATACATTTCCAGAAAAGAGATAGACTGGGATTCTTACACAGTGTGGCATTTAATTTATTGCTGAACACACGCGTCGAGCGGTTTTGCATGAACAGATCTTTAGAAACCATTTTATAATTTGAAACTACAGGAGCTTTTAAAATCCAGTTAGACACAAAAATTAGTTTAAAGTTTCTTTTTTTTTTTTTTTTTTTGATTGGAGGTTTAACGACCACCGTGAGCAATGGGCTATAAGCAGTCGCCCGTCCCTAATTTAGAGTCACTGGTTCCAGGGAAGGGAGAGAGCCAGTGCCGTAAGACAAACACAACACCCATGCCTCACCGGGATTCGAACCCGAACCCCTTACGGACGAATGATCAGAGGCCAGCGCCTTAGACCACTGCGCCACCGGGGCGGCATTTAAAGTTTCGGATGCTAAGGATGAAGAAGTAAATTCTGAACTGATTTTAAGAGATAATTTCATACTCTTAAAAATAAGTGGCACGAATTCATGGAAACTTTCTTAAAATAACGGGCAGCAAAGTTTGCCGGCAGGTGTTCGTCTTTTAACGAAATTTCCCTTTTTAAAAGCACCCTTTTTTTTTTTTTAAATTCCGTGTTTGCACAGATTTTCTGTTGTCAGAAACTCCGTTTATTTAAGAAAAGTCCGTTTCAGGGTTTTCCGTATTTATAAAGAAATTTCGGAAAACCAAAGACTCTGAATTTTTCCTCCCTCACACGAGATAATCATTTCGCAGCGGCGGGGATTGAACCGACGTCATTTGGTTTGGCTTAACTGATAACGCGAGTCTAAACCACTGAACCAGAAAGGCCGCACCAGTGGCGCAGTGATCTAAGCGATGGCCTCTGATCTTTCGTCCGAAAGGGGTCCGGGTTCGAATCCCGATGAGGCATGGATGTTGTGTTTGTCTTACGGCACTGACTCTCTCCCTTCCCTGGAACCGGTTACCCTAGATTAGGGACAGGCGACTGCTTATAGACAATTGAGTTGCTCACGGTGGTCGTTAAACCTCCATTTAAAAAAAAAATAAAGAACCAGAAAGACTTGATAATCTGAATCATGTTCATAGTAAAACTAACTGCGCGATGATGAATATTTTTTTGTCATCCTCTTTCTATACTATTTCTATATCAATAATAAAAGTCACCCTAAGAGTGTACTGATGTAAAAGCTGGGGTAGCCTGATCCCTACCTCTTAGTGAAACGCAAGAATAGTATTAATTCGCATTGCAAGCACTCCTGCTGGGTCTTTTGTGTCAAGCAATTACTTCAGCACTAACCCTCCTCCCCCTACCCACCAACCCAGGTAGAATTACGCTGAGTATTGAAGTTAATCTTAATACCACAAGGAACTGAGAGATCCTTATACAGAGATCCGTTTCAAGAGAAGCAATGGGGACAGAACAAAACGGGGTGGGTGGGTGGTGGTGGTCCGAACCTCGAAGAAATCCTTCCCCTCCTGCTGAACTGCCCTTATCCCTCGAGTTTCCCCGATTGTCAATTTATTGTCTCTATGTTGCGAATTTTGGGAGAAGTCTTCCACTTCTTTTCCCTTCTCGGACATTTCTCAGCTGGACAGTCAGCGGCCGAATGTGCAATGCTCCTGATTGAGTAACTTCTCATATCAAATTTATTTGTGCTCTGCCATTTTGAAAATTTGTTTTAGACAGCAATTTTGCCCCATAAACTGCTGAGCAAACAGAAATGGATTTTGAGCAATGATTTTCACTCTAAACGCTGGGGACTACTTTTCATAGCGGAGGCAGTTCTTCCCTTCCTTCCGTAGTGGTTACACTCTTCCGCTGGCTCTGAGTATGGTCAAAATTGTTATCGCAGTTGTTATGCCCTTCTTCGCACTTCTGTGCACATTGTCTATATAATTTTTTTTACATTCTGTTTTTTACGCTTTCCAACCGTAGGTCGAAGGAGCGCATATGCTTCAGCTTTGTCAGTCTGTCTGTCTGTCCGTCCGCACGATAACTCGCGTAAAAATAGTTCGATTTCGATGAAATTTTACTATCTGGTAGGGGACAACCTGGTGAGGAACCCAATGGAAAATGGGCGAAATGGGGTCAAAGGTCAGGACATAGGAGCGGGATCCGTTCCACCGCCCTTATGCGTCATAACTTACGTAAAACTGCTTCTATTGCGACAAAACTTTATCATGTTGTTTCGGTGGTATACTGAACCAATTCTGTTTAATATCATCGAAATGGGGCCAAAGGTCAGGACACAGGAGCGAGATTTATTCCACGTCCTTGAAAAATAACTTGAGTAATGATTTCTGGTATGTTGGAAAGGGTATCATAATCAATGCAATGCATGATTTTATTAACTTGTTTATATCTTTACTGTAGATATTTTCGATCTCCTTCGCATTTAGGCTGTCGGGCTTGCATTCATAATATGGTCTGTGGAATCATGCTGTAAACAAAGTGACTTTGTTCTTCTCAGCGCAGTGAGAATCGGGAGGAAAACCAGGTTGGGTATACCGCGGTTGGTTTATAATACCATTGAAATCGCAATTGGAACCTGCATTTCTTTTGAGTGCGACGTTTAGGTCGAACGCTTAGAAACTTATACATATTGTATAACGCCGCTAAATAAACGAATTTATACCTCGTACTACGCTATAAGCGTTTTGAATTTGCATAGTTTGGTGTATTCTAACAGATATCGCTGACACTTTGAATTGTATGATTACGAAATATGTCATTAGTTGTGTATCGGACACTCTTAAAAAAAAAGTGTGCTTAAAGATTTGGAAACTATAAATTGTTGTTGTTGTACAAGAGTATTTAACAAACTAAAGTTACTATCTCTCTCTGAATGTGGCGCTTGAATTTGTGAGTGTGTTATGTCAGATGCGTTAAATTTAATTTATTCGATGAGGTGTCAAAAAACTGGGAAGGGAACTACCATTTCCATTACATGCCACCACACCCATGTGCTAAATGTCCGCAAACGACGTACATACATGTACAGGGTGCATAGGAAAGTCCCTTTAGTACAAGTACAGTTATGCAAGTGAGAGAACGGTCTAGTAAAGTGACTACGCCCGATCGATGCAACCGATAGCAGCGCCCCTAGAGGCGAAATGCGGAAGTTAGCCATTGCAAACCAAAAATGAAAAGAGATAGTACAAAATTTCTAATTACAAAGTTGTAGAGCATCAATTATTTAGTACAAAACGACATTTGTTTCATACGGATAAGATAAATTGTCGCCTGAACACCCTAAAATGTCCGAAATCTATGTGCAACCTGTTGTGTAAACGTTTGAAGGGAACAGGCATAGGTATAAGCAAATACACACAATTTATTGCATAAATGCGTACTTATGTCAATGCAGTTTGATGACGTCAGACAAAACAAAAACAAAAAAAGGCAAACTGGCGCCCAGTGGTAAAAAGTTAATGTCGAGTGTGTTCAAAGAGTTCGCCATTGCCCACGATACACATTTGCATTCGTGAGAGTAACTCTGCATGCACATTCCTCAGCATGGAAGGTGTCACACTATTGCAAGCATCTGTAACACGACGACGTAGATCCAGCAGACTTGTAGGCGCTATTGCATACACCTGTTTTTTTACGTAACACCAGAAATCCAAGCTCGCCATTCTCACACAGCGTACGTAGATCTAAACTTCTGATCAGGGTACATCCTTCTACTGGTTTTTAAATCTCAGGTACGATACAACGTCACAATCTGCATTTGCATACGGCTACATTTGCAAAATGTGAATGTTCCGATTCGAATCGTCGCACATCGGTTTCGGACATTGTAGGGTATTCAGGCGACAATTTATCTTATTCGTGTGAAACACATGTCGTTTTGTACTTAGTAATTGATGTTCTACAACTTTGTATTTGGAAATTTTGCTTTATCTCTTTTCGTTTTCGATTTGCAATGACTAACATCCGCATTTCGCCACTAGGGGCGCTGCTATTGATGGCATTCGATCGGGCGTAGTCGCTTTACTACACCGTTATCTCACTTGCATAACTGTACCTCACTCCGTTCGCAAGTTATTCCAAGCTAAAGGAACTTTCCTATGCACCATGTATATAGAGAGGCAGATATTTTTGCAGTAGCAATCGCAGTTTAGATGGTAGATTATCAGGATTTAAGCGATTTCGAACGTGGTATGTTAGCGAGCGCCTGGGAGATGGATTACTCCATCTCGGAAATTACCACGAAATTTGGATTTGCACGATCAACAATTTCAAGGAGTACCTGGACTACACAAACTCAGGGAAAACATTCAGAGTGCGAAACCGGTGTGGTCGTAGAAAAGCCCTGGACGATCGTGGACAAATGGCGTCTGGCACGCATCATAACATCAGCTTGGCGTGCAACATTGCCAAAACCCAGAGCGCAATTCAGTGCTGGGGCCAGGAGTAGCATCAGTGTTCGGACAGAACAGATCATATGTAGAGGATTTTAGGAAGGGAGTGTCTGACACCAGGTGCTAAACAACCCTTAGAAATGCCGCCCCGGTGGCGCAGTGGTCTAAGCGATGGATTCTGATGATTCGTCCGGAATAGGTCCAGGTTCGAAGGCATGGATGCTGTGTTGTCTTACGACACTGACTCTGTCCCTTCCCTGGAACCATTGGCCTTAAATTAGGGACGGGCGACTGCTTATAGCTCATCGAGTTGCTCACGGTGGTCGTTAAACCTCCAATCACACATCACAACCCTTAGAAATAGGAAGCTAGGAGATTTGGGCTAGAGTGTCCGATACGGAAGTGACACGAAAGCAAGGTAGAAAGTGGGAGGAAGACGCACTTATTTATTACCGGGGGAGGGGCAGTACGGGGGGCCCGACGGCTTAACGTGCCCATCAGACGCACGGCGAATATTTAGTGGTTCGAGCGTTTGTACCTGCCTGGGATCGAACCCGAGTTCTTCCCCGTGGCAGTCACGAACATTGACCACGAGGCCACCCGCAGCTCAGTGTTCGGATGTTTTATAGGGTTCCGGAGCCGACGGCCCAGCCCGGGGATATTGCTGACCCAATGACATAGGGCTGTGCGCCTCGCCTAGGCTCCGGAACACCGCCCTTGGACGCGGGATGACCGGAAACGTATGGCCTGGTCCGAAGAATTGCGAAACCAACTAGTTTAGGCAGATGGCCGACTCCGGATGTGGTGACAACCCCCACCAGGCAATGGATCCCGCATAACTACCAGGGACAGTGCAGGTCGGTGATGGCTCTGTTATAGTGTGGTTGTTTATAACCGGCACGCATGAGACCCCTGATACGTCTGCAAACCGGTCTGACCGGTGGAGGCTATGCGATCATTCTTAGGGATCATTTGCACATGCTCATGTCGTGCAACCACTCCGAAAAGTGGAACCTCTTTCAACAAGACAATGCGCTACCACACACGTTCACTGTCGCCCGATTATGGCTGGAGTAACGTTCAGCGGAGTTTGGCATCCTGACTTGACCTTTCTCGTTCTCTGGATTTAAACGCCATCGAACACATTTAGGATGCTGTTCAACGTGCTGTTAATGACAGGAATCCTCCACAAGCGAATATTATGGAATTGTGGGACGGTCCTGAGCAAATATGGGGTGTGCTGTCTGCACAGTACTACAGAGAGTTCGTGGAGTCCATGCCCGTCGCGTTGCTGCCGTTATCCGATAGCGAGGAGGACCAATCCGGTATTAGAGAGGTAATTAATACAGACAAGTGACGTGGACCAGAAACATCAAACAGAAGTCATTGCTCTTTCCACGTTTTTATAAGTGAGTCACGAAAAATTATCATCGGCCGCCATCGGTAATCGAACCCAGCGTCTTCCAGTTACGGGCCGGACATGCTTCCACTGCATCACAACGGCCTCGAATTCATCCAGACTCACATACGACTAATTGCCAAGCCACTTGGTAGGTTGCTTCTTGGAGCCCCGCACAATGCTGGGGATTCACCAAAGATGGTAAGCAGCAACTGACAAATAACTAGGAGGCTAATGAACAATTAATACAGACAAGTGACGTGGACCAGAAACATCAAACAGAATTCATCGCTCTTTCCACGTTTTTATAAGTGAGTCACGGAAAAATTCTCATCGGCCACCACCGGGAATCGAACCCAGGGCCTTCCATTTTCGAGAATGGAACCCAGGGAAGACCCTGGGTTCGATTACCGGTGGCGGCCGGTGAGAATTTTTCCGTGACTAACTTATGAAAACGTGGAAAAAGCGATGACTTATGACTTTTGTTTGATTGGAGAGGTATCCTAGTTTTTTCGCACTTCAGTGTATGTATAAGGTCAAATTTTGTACTGTAATGAAATTTAGGTCATTTATTAGAATACTGCACTAAAATGTCCACGCATTACTGTCATGTTTTCTGCTATGTCATGAGAGTTGCAGCGAACCAGGAGTGGATTTACAGGGAAGCCAACGAAGCCAAGGCGCAGGGCTCCAAGAAAAATAAATCAAGAAAAAATGCAAAAAAAAAAAAAAAAAAAAAAAGTTCAATGCAGCTCCAAAGAACTTTTTCCGTCGAAGGTATAGCTGTGATTAGTAAGAAAAGTACTAACATTATCTTTTAATCACAAAATAACTAGCTACATTATCGTTGAAGGAAATAGATTTTCAGCAAATATTTTTCATTTTTAACAAATACTTTTGAAATTATATTTTCTTACATTAGTACATAATTAAAAATATTTTTTTTTCTGTTTTAAGCTCCTAAAAATCCTTTTCTTACTCACAACAAATAGCGGACTAGTGCACTTTATAAGTGAATTATATCCATCAACACGTTTCTGTAAAAAAAAAATAAAAAAATCAGACCTTATGATTCGAAAACATTACAGAGTGCCGCCCCGGCGGCGCAACGATGGCTTCTGTTCATTCGTCCAAGATAGGGTCCGGGTTCGAATCCCGGTTGAGGCATGGATGTCGCGTTTGTCTTATACAGCAATGGCTCTCTCTGTTCCCTGGAATCAGTGACCCTAAATTAGGAACGGACGGCTGCTTATAATAGCCCATTGAGTTGCTCACGGTGGTCGTTAAACTCCCAATCAACAAAAAACATTTCGGAGTTCCTCAGTGGCTTAATCTCACAACCCATAAACTTCCGGCTTGGAAAATTGCACAATATTTTCCGAAATTTACGCTACTGAATTAAAAGGGAGTACTTCCCCCAGTATTCACGAACTGAAATTCCGTCGTTATTGCATTTTCCTATCGGTTGAGAAGTTTCCTACTAGGGTCACTCAAAGTTCTGAATTCCTAAAATGAATGTTTATCTACAGCAAAGATCTCAGCTGCCAACACATTTCGTTGGAAGTAAACGGAAGAATTGCAAACTACGTTCCGAAAAGTGTTTAGATTTTCCGGTGTGATTTTCCAGCTAACGAAGACCTTGGAGTAAGTTAAGACCAAAAATTTGAGAGAAAACAAAGTTGTCTTTGCACAATCTTCAACTAAATTTTGTTATTAATTCTGAAGCTTTTAGACGCTGTGTATCTGTGATTAACAACCACGGGGCATACGGGATCATTTTTTTAATATAACAGCAATGTTATGTACTCAGATAGACATTAGCATGGGAGTTGTTCATCAAAGCTCTTAACCTTGGTTACGCCCACTGTAATGCTTCATCATTCCAGGAGAAATACAGACGAATCATTCGGCGTCCATATTGTGCTCAAATGAGATAATACCATACCGATCGCTTTGCCAACTCATTCTTCTGCAACTAACACATCAAAACTAGAATTTGCAGAGGTGAAGGGTTGGGCAAAATAATCTTTAATTCTGCCGCTCAAGGGAAAACAAATTTCTCTTGCGCAATGGTGCAAAACTAGCCCACACGGTGTTACGAGTTATAGGGTTCGCTTTCATTACCAATATAATTAAAGATAGACAGTTATTAATTAACATTCCACATTATAGTTGTTCAAAAATCAAAGTGTGGGTGGGCGCGCGCAGACAGATAATCATTTGAAGTGTTTCAGCGTCCTTGCATCTCTGGCAGAATACGGGCTTGGCCATGAACTGGATTGGAAAATTAAATCATTAACACAAAACACGAAGCCGCTTCATTTGGTTTGCGAATTCGAGCGTGACTTCATTAGGTTTTGAAACTCAATTTCTCAAACATTTGAATTAAAATTTCTGCCGAGGCACATATTTTTTAAACGAAATTTACCCACATTACGATTTTTATCCGTAAAGTTGGCTCACCAAGGAGTACACAGGCACAATTAAGCGTTTAACATGATTTCCCATTTCGGTTTACATGACGTGGAAGAGGGGCGATGTCAGATGATGACGTCACTGACTCTTCGACCGCACTTCAGTCCGTTTTGATTTCCGAACAAAGCAACTGATATGAAAGGAAGTACACATACACTGTGATGTGTTCCCACGCCCTCAACTGGTAAATCCTTCTTCCTTTTAAACAGGAATTCCTTGAAGCCCGTTACAACCCTTTCATATAAAAGATTCCTCCGCACCTGCCTCACTCTTGTTTTTCATTCTTTTTAAGTGATTGACGACTCAAAATCTATCGTTGCTCCGACCTTGTGGAGAAGTTCTGTTCCAGCAATCAATCCGGGTTTTAGACTCCACCTCTTTTTTTGCATTTAGCAGATTTTTTTTTTTTTTTCAATTTTTTCTTGTTTTATTTTTTTGTATGAACCATCTGATCACCAGAACCACAGATCTGTTGTTTACCTGTTTTAGATTCAGCAGTGTTACAAATTGTTCTTACGGAACACCTGTTGCTTCGAGGGGATACGGTCCAATGCATCTCTTTTTTCCTCCTCCCCAAAACGAAGTTAACCTGTACCCACGCCACCCCCACCTTTCCTGCTCTCAATTTCGATTCACTCTTCCTCCCCTATTGTATTCTTCCTCCCCTGCGCTTCAGAAGTCACTTGACCGGATCCTTTCAACAGGCAAAGCAGTTATCCCCAGGAAAAAAAAAGCAATAATAAAATAAATAGAAAACAAAAACGAGAAAAACAGTTCGCACCGATCAAGCTAACTACCGCACATTCAGCCAGCAGATACGTTACAACAATTTAAAGGGCAATCTTTTCTACTTTTATCGTCCGTCGATTTTTGCTATTTTTCTCGTGATTTCAACAGTTAAAAAAGGGGTACGCATGGCGTCACTTCACTGTAACAACACATGTCGTAAATGCACACGCGTGATGTAGCAAAGATTTCATTTCGTAGGTAGGAGGTCTGGTATGATGGATGCATGTATGTATGTATGTATGTATGCAGTGGCGTAGGAAAACTTTTGATTTAAGGGGGTACAAGATCATGAACCATTCATCTCAAGGATTAAGCCATCTATGGATGACCCCCTCCGAATTTTTTTTTGGGGGGTAGTATATTAGAGTTTTTATAAAATGCGTATACTGATCAGGAATTCATCCGAATGAACATTGTTATCATTACATTATTATTAATTATTACCATTATTATTTTTATTGCTGACAAAAAGTTCACATTATTAATTTCTTATCACAAAATGAATGGAGAAGTTTTTTTTTTTTGTGTGTGCTCTCTCTTGTTAATTTTTGTACTTTTTTTCCCATTAAAATATTGAGCAGGGACAAGTCAACATTAGGATGAATTTCTGTCAGCAGGGTTTAGAAAAGAGGGATTTCTCAGGAAATGTTATATAACTCTTTACAAGAACGAATTAAATTTCTTATCATTTTTGTTTACGTTAATAAAGTAAAACCGCAGTAAGATAAAAACTGCTCTACCAGCGAAGATAGTACCATTGAAGCATTATGAAGTCTATATTAAAAACTTTGAACGATACATAGGCTGACAATTGATGTAAAAAGCACATTGGTCTGGTGCAAAGCTAAATGATGGTGGAGATATCGAGGAATTGGAGTTCTATGAGGTGTATGTGAAATCCGTAAAGCACTTGTTGTATTGCTACAGAACTTAAGACAGAAAACAATTTTAGTGCCGGGGCTGCGGGCGCTGAAATAAATGTCCACTTGTGCGTTAATTTTTTATTTAAAAGTGCAGAAAGGACGACCTGATCAAGATGCACGGAATTTTAAGAGAAAAGAAACACTGATCACAAGTATGTTATCAAGCCCTAGCCCTACCATATGCTGTTTGAAGTTATTAACAGGAACTTCGCACTCGTCGTTTCCCTGCAAAATTAATTTGCTGGAGTTTTCCAGATGGTTGGCCAGTTTTTGGTGGAAGAAAAGGCTCCCACTACAAGCTTCGGATATAAAAAACCAGATGAACCGCGATATTTCTTTGAAAAAAAAAGAGAATAAAAAAAAAAGTAGCATATAAATTTTACAGTTCACTCTTTATGAATGATTGGTTTGTGTTTGCTCATATCTGGGGGCGGGGGGTACAGTAGATATTAATGTACCCCTCTCCAAAATTGGGGGGGGGGTACATTGTACCCCTGTACCCCCGTTCCTACACCACTGCATGTATGTATGTTGTGACGTAGTACAAAGGTCAAGACGACAAATCTGTAGCGATACAGTTTGCCCCTGTAGCTTAGTTGGGAGAGCAACTTACTCCGTAGTGAAGGGACACGGGTCCAATCCCCTTCACGGACAAATTTGTGTTTTTACATTGGCGCCCGAACGTAAAAATCGATGTACTGGCTGGCCTTTGGGCTCTTCGAAAAATGTGTGATGTTTGTTCCACACATCGTCTGGAATTGACGAAAAAATTCATTCCTACTTCGCTTCAAATAAAAAAAATTAAGAGGAAGATGATGTGACGTACTACAGAGAGGTAAAACACGTGTCAAGACGACAAACTGCAGCGATACCTTCTGTCAGTGTAGCTTACTTGGTAGAGCAACTTACTCCGGAGTGAGAGGGCGCGGTTACGATCTTCGTGTTAAAGCCCTACTGTGGATTTTAAACGACCCTCAAGGGGGCGCTGCGAGCGTTAATTTTGTAGCTAGTGTGTGTTGAGATATCTAAGGTTCGGTGTGTGTTGTGTGTGTATCTCATGGTGACCAGAGTGTTCATCCTCATGGCGACCAGAGTGTTCGCCCATCATCAATGTCTAATCAGTGTAGTTTATAATAAATTCCTACAGTCCATTTAAGTGTGAGTGTTGACCTAAGTGACTAACTGTTCTTTTGCGTTATTCTACACCCCGTCACGGAAAAATTTGTGTTTTCACAATGTATGTATGTATGTGTATGTATGTGAATGAACATATATAACCCATACCTCCCAAACTCTTAAATACCACATTGCAGAATGTCTTTCAATCATTGAAGTGGGGAAAACAAAAATTTAATGGATATTCTCACTTGTGTTTTACTGATGACATGGTCATTTTTTCAACTACCCCTTCAGAGCCACAGGTTAGATCCAGGAGCAAGCAACTGGAATTAAAAATGAACTTTCAGAAAGCAAAATTTATGTACAAGAAATGAAGTTTAGTGGTTGATGGGGAAAATCAAGAGGTAACCGATACCTATATTCACCTTGGGCAACAGATATCAAGCAAGGGCCATATTGACGAAGAAATTAATCGGCGTATGAAACTTGGTTGGAGAGCATTTTGAAGAAACAGTACAATTTTTAAGAGCAATATGCCATTATGTCTTAATAGAAAAGTATTTAATCAATGCATTCTTCCAGTTCTTACGTATGGACTAGAAACATGGACCTTAACTAAAAAATAAATGCAGAGTCTGCCAACAACTGAAAGAAGCATAAAGAGATACATGCTTGATGTAACCAGGAAAGATAAGAAGAACTAGTAGATCAGGTAAATAACAAGAATGGAAGAATTCATGGTCAAAGTAAAATCTGTGAAATAGCAATGGGCTGGACATATTGCTAGAACTGACAACCGATGTACAACAGAAATATTAGACTGGATACCAAGAGATAGAAAAAGACCCAGAAAAAGACTACGTGGGAGATGGGTGGAAGAAATTCGAAAGCAAGCCGGAGTGGCATGGAGAGGACTGGCTCAAAACAGACAGTTGTGAAAGAAACTATATACATTATAACGTAACCCTTTTTTTGTGTGCGAGATTGGTGTTACGCTATGTCCAAAACCATGACTAAGAAAATGTTGAACTAAATGAGAATACGATGCAATAGATGCACGGAATACGTCTAAATTGATGATTTACGGCCAGACGAAACATATACAGAAGCCAAACTTACAATAACCTTTTATTGGTCCAGGCAACGAATGATGACATCCACAATATAGCACTTCTTCACATATAATACCTTAACTATCTATCGTATAAACTCGCTTAACGAAGATCGAACATCTCCACACACACACATACACTATGAAACTGCTGTATCGTCCTTTTTATCTATCGTTCTTATCACATTCATACGTAACTCTCTGACCTCAAAAGTGTTGCCAACCTCATTCATGTGGGAGAGAAGATGTCACGTTAAGTTTGGAAAGTGCAAAAGAAAACAAACTCAAATTTAAATAGGAAAAGGAACTAAAAATGAAAGCTATATTAGAATATACGTCACAACATATACAGGGTGTTTCAAAAGGGGGTATACAGGTTTGCAGGGTACAGAGAATAAATAACTCGGATGACATGCAGAAGCGAGTCAGACGCATAATGTAGTGGAACACAGCAAGTGTCTGCCTCGTCACTGAATTACCGAATTCCGCCAATGGAGGGCGCTCCACGTCAAACGCTTGCGAAATGGCGACTTTCGAAGATGCAGAGTTTGGTTAGAACAAAGTCTGAGACACAAGTTCATAGGAATTTTCGCACGCAATAAGGCGAAGAACCTCCGAGTAGGCGTACGATCTACGCGTGGCACAATAATTCTGTGGAAACATTCTGTTCTATTTGTCATCCGATGTCAGCTGTCGGTCGCGTGTCTCCGACGCTGTTGTGGACAAAGTGCGTGAGAGCTTTGTTAGAAGTCCGCAAAAGTCAACCAGACGTGGGACTCAGGAAACTGGCATTCCGCATGTGACTGTGTGGCGCGATCTGCGACATCGTCTGCATTTCAAGCCCCAAGAATTTACCATCCTGCACCAGCTGAAAGCAGACGATGGTAAGATACGCAAAGATTTCTGTACGGAAATGATCAGTCGGATGGGAAAAAATGAGAATTTTCTGGAGACGATCATTTTCAGTGATGAGTGCACTTTTCTCGTAAGAGGTCAAATCGACACCCATAACTGCAGAATTTGGGGAAGAGAACATCCACACGCCATAATAGAACATGTTAGTGACAGCTCAAAAGTTAAGTTTTTTGCGCGATTAGCATGAAGAAAGTGTAAGGACCCTTCTCTTTTGGTGAGTCCACCGTTACTGGTATTGTATATCTCGACGCGCTGCAACTGTACCTCATCGCGCGATTAGACGACGATGACCACGACGGACGCTGACACTTCCAGCAAGATGAAGCATCTCCTCATTCCCTAAACGATATAAGGTCATATCTAAATACTCGTTCTCTAGGTAGGTTGGTTGGTAGAGGTGCACCTGCAGCATGGTCACCTCGTTCCCCCCGATCTTACACCACTAGATTTTTCTCGAGGGGCTTTGCTAAAGATCATGTCTCTGTACCACCACTACCAACCAATATCAATGAACTGCGTACAAGAATTACTTCCGAGGGCCGTGGGTGGCCTAGTGGGCAACGTTCGTGACTGCCACAGTAAAGGACCTCAGGTTCGATCCCAGGCAGGTACGAACGCTCGATCCACTAAATATCCGCCGTGCGTCGGATGGGCACGTTAAGCCGTCGGACCCCGGGTACTGGCCCCCGGTAATAAATAAGGGCGTCTTCCTCCCCCTTTCTACTTTGCTTCCGTGTCACTTTCCTATCGGGCACTCTACCCCAAATCTCCTAGCTTCCTATTTCTAAGGGTTGTTCAAGACCTGGGGTCAGACACTCCCTTTCTAAAATCCTTTACATATGATCATGATCATGCCGAATTACTGCCAGCAATGCTGCTGTTACGTCTGATATGCTATGCGGCGTGTAGCAGGAAATTCACGACAGATGAGACGTCTACAGAATTACTGGAGGCAGTCACATCGAAACTTGACTCTCTGTGTTGAAACTTCAAGTGGTGCTCTAGGTACATTTGCACAATAAAACTAATTATTCATCTGTTATTATTCCCTTTCTACTGTCTTGCAAAGTTGTATACCCCCTTTTGAAATACCCTGTATATACACTATACTGACAAAGTAAGCGGACACCTAGAAGAGAAACACAACATAGCATTTATTGACATATATTAGTACAGTGTCGGTGCACCTTTGCGCTTAATGCATGCACTGACCCTTCGAGACGTTCTTTCGACAAGGTTTTGGAACACAGCGATAGGTATGCGCTTCCATTCCGTACATAATGCTGCAGCTAACTGTTGCTCAGTAGTAGGCATTGGTTCCAAACTTCTTATGCGGGGCTCTAATTCATCCCATAGGTGCTCTATGGGATTAAGAACAGGGCTCTGTGCTGGGCAGTCCACACCACACCACACACGATACGAAATTATCGTCAAACCACGCCGTAACAGTCCTGGCTTTATGGCTCGTTGCATTATTCTGCTGGTACAAACAAGACTCGGTCCCGTAGTATTGCCACAGAGTTGGTAGGGCATAATTGTCCAGAATATCGAGGTAGACGTACTGGTTAACAGGCTTGTCCACGATAACCAATGGGCAGGGACCATATCACGAAGAACACCCCACACGGGTACACTGCCAGTTCCAAACCTGACCGTAGGAAAAGTACACTGTGGTAAATAGCGTTCTCCCGGCTGCCGCCATACCAACACACGGCTATTAGACTGATGGATCGTGTATCTGGATTCATCAGTCCATAGGACCCAGTTCCATTGATCAACGGTCCACGATAAATGTTCTTTATACCATGCTAAACGACGAGTAGCATTCTGAGTGGAGATGAAAGGCTTATGAGCAGCCGCACGACCACGGTAACCCATGAAATGAAGTTCTCTGCGAATGGTACGTGTACGTACCGAGGTTCCAGCATTTTTACTCACCTGTACATTGAGGTCTTGTGCAGTACTCCGTCGATTAGCTGTAACGACTCTCCTGAGGCTTCGACGTCCTCTATCACTGATTTTCTTTGGTCTGCAAGTACGTTTTGCTGCTTCAGGCACGCCATGTGTCTTTCACTTACTCAGTACGTCCAAAACAGTTGACTTGGATATGTTTAAGCGCCTCTCGGTTTCTTTTATGGACAACCCATTAATATAACATCCAACACTCTTTACTTTCTCAAAGTCAGTTCTCTCCAGCCGCGACATTTTCACTCAACCTCACAGTGCGATATGATCGCGGTGGAGGCTTGTTTTTATACCGTTTGCAGCTGTACCGCGGATCTTAACAACGCAGCGAATCCGATCATTTGATTTGAAGGGGTGTCCGGTGACTTTTGTCAATATAGTGTATATATTTATAACGGTTGTTTAATAAGTAGTGAGATTTTCTTTTCTGCCTGAATGAGTCGAAACAGGATATACCTAAAAATAATCGCCACCAGCATTTTGTCTAAATGCTGGTGACAATGAAGTCCCATGTTGCACAAGAGGCCCCATGTTGCACAAGTCCTTGTATGTCTGTGGCATATAAAGAGGCAAGCTGCTGCTACAGCTAGTTATCTACAGCTTCACGCACATGATCATCCGAAGTGAAACGTTTGCCTTTGAGAATTTTTTTCATAGGTCCAAAGACGTGAAAATCACAGGTCAGGACTATACGCCGGATGTAAAAGGACTTCCCACAGGAAGCGCTGTTATGTCCTTTGCGTGGTAACTGCCATATGCGGCTCGGCGTTATCATGCAGAAACACATTACCCTTAGTGAAGTTGCAGGTCTCTTGTTTTCGATGGCTTGTCGAAGCTACATCAAAGTTTGAAAATATCGTTCGGTTGAGCCTTTTGGTAGCCACTCATGAAGCAATGGTACTTGATGGTCACAGAACAGGGTAAAGATCACCTTGCCTGCGGAAATGGTGGACCACGATTTCCTCGGCGGTGGCGATGTTGCATGTTTCCACTGCATGCTGGCGCTCTTTGGCCGAACGTGGCTCTTGCGCCATAAAAATTTACCATCACCACTGTATGCTATGGAGTTTCGACTCTGGCTCGAAATGATGACACAAGCTTTCGTTCCCAACAATAGCGCGTAGTAGGAAACCTTCACCTTCTTCGTGGTAGCGGAACAGAAGTTGTAACGATAGTCCCATTCGTTGACTCTTCTGTTCATCGGACAGATGTTTCGGTACACACGTGGCGCAGACCTTACGTTATTCAACGTGCGAATGCGTTATCGTATTGACAATTCCGATGCTGACACCCGCACTGTTCGCCAGTTCTCGGATCGTGATTCTTCAATTGGCCTTTACTGCATCATCCACACTTGCAATTATCGTCACTGAAAGACGCAGTGCTTGTTCGTCCGCCACTAAGGAGCTGGCACGACCGCATTACAGTACTGCGTGGAAGACAAGCAGGCCCATACACCGCCTTCATTCGTCTGTGAATTTCGCTTGGTGGAGTTTTCTCCGCTTTCAAAAATTAAATTACAGCACGTTGAGCAACTTTGGACGTATCCATAACCTGCGAGAGAACAATAGAATTAGTCTAGCACGTTACACGGCTTCCGTAACAAACAAGCTGCAATGCAGTTGCATTGCCTTTAATTTGCCTGTGCAATAGCGCCAACCATTAACAAAATTAGGAAGCGTAAACGCACTCCAGCTCAAGAGTCTCACTACTTATTAAACAACCCTTATAGATTCCGGTTAATTGGCAAACGTCGTCTAATTTGGGATGTTCTTCAAGAATTTTCCATGAAAAAGAATGCCCCGATTAACCGATGGCTCAATTAACCGGAATTTACCGTACATTTGTACTGAATTTACCAGAGGTAACAGAAGTTCTATTACCTTTTCCTATAACATGTATACATTTCAGGTTTTTTCTGTAATTAACGTATTATTTGGAAACTTTGCATCGCTATAAAGGTACTTAATTGGAGAACGAAATGGCGACGCCTTGGGCGGAGAGTTATCTCATCTAATACTTCATCTGCGCTAAGAGAAGTATTTGCACTGAAAGAAGAGTCAAACCATTCAGTCATTGCTGTCCAGTTTCCTTCTTTAAAACAGATTTAACCCTCTTTGTCTTCGAAAAGGATCGTTTATTTGCCATTCAGGTTGGAAGCTAACCTCGAACTTTTAGGAGCTTCCGAATACTTGGGAAGAATTATAATTCACAAGCAATAAGAGCTGCTGCAGCACCATCGGCTGGTAATCATTTTTCTGGAGTCCGTTTCAAAATCTTGCATCGCATAGTTTTCTAACTCGACTTTTGTATGAACCACAAATTTAAAAATTAAGCTGTACGTGATGCAGTAAATTTATTTTGTCCGGCAATACTTTACAATCCCTACTATAGCACAGAGACCGCTGTCTTCTCACACGAGTAGAAAGAAAGAGAAAAACAGGAGAAACCAACACATAAAAATAGTGTAATAAAAAGCGTAACTAAGGTGGGGCCGGCTGCCCCGGGTGCAGCTCAAGAGAGGGCGCGAAAATCACTGTAAAATAAGAGTTGAAACTGAAACTTTTGTTCTAGCTTCTAGTACAATTTTTTTACCGCATGTTTTATCATTTCTCCATTTACAGCATTTGCTTAAATAACTTCGTCAGTTTTGGTAACCTTGACAAATTAAAATTCGCATTTCTTCCTCAAAATATTCAGGGAATATCAATCGTTCACATTTAAAAATGAAGGCACAAACGTTGCAAAAAAAGAATGGCGTTCACGTTGTTAAAGGTTTTCTGGAGCTAGTTTATCATTATTCGGGCCTTCGGTATCACATCAGACAGACCGAATTCAGCTGGAAGTCGTGACTCGTAGACGCAGTAATGATAAAATAGCCTCAGAGAACCTTCAACAATGTGAACGCCATTCTTTTTTTGAAACGTACGTACAACCTCGCCTAAACGCACACGCGCGCACATGAACACACACAAGGGAGCGCGCGGGTGTTTTTGTGAGTGTGTGCGCGCGTGACCGTTTGCGTGTGCGGTTTGCCCGGGGCACAGAAATGCTATGTTACGCCTCCGAGTGCAATGCGAAGAGAAAAAGTGTTGAACGTGCAACATGACATATATTCATATTCAGTTGTAGCAAACCTGATCAACCTTGAGAAAAATAATGCAAAAACTCTAAATAATTATGACGTATCGATTGGTTACGTCACTGCATACGTTTCTGAGCAGCATATTTAAGTGAAAATTGTTCCGCTTAAAAAATACTGTGTGTCCACGTAAGACAGACGTGTAAAAGAATGCGCAAAATAAATGAATTCCAATTATATAACTGAACAAGTACATTTTAATGCAGTAAAATTCGTATGAGCAGAGGCATTCTGTACAATATGTACTTCTTCATGAAACTTCGTTCGCGAAGTCGACAGGTGGTCCAAAAATGCATTTTATTTCAGTTGCATCATATCCCGGAAACACTGAGTTGGCAACAAAACTGTTAAACTAGACCATCAACTACTTCAAGGACAACGCATCAATAAACATTTATCAGCATGAGAACAGGAGATGGTTTGTTGTCCTGATGGCAAAGGGAAGCTGAGACTGGACAGAAGAAAATATATACGTATATATATATTTTGCATTATGTGATACTTAAATTCAAGAAGGGCGAACTAGGTCTTCCAACTATCAACACGCACCCTACAAAATATAAAATTTTTTTATTTAAAAATCGAACGACTACAACGCTTACCTTATAATGATTCAATCACTCCTTCTCTCTTACTATCCTGATAAATGTCACTGACGGGGACACTTACCAGGCCAGTAAGAGAGAAAGAGTGACTGACTATTCGTTCTAAGTTTCATACCTGATAAAGATTTTCTCCTTTAACTTCAGCGCTAAATACTCCCCTGCGCCACATTTTCTAAAATTCCTGACAGGACTAGTTAAGAGAAACAGGAGTCCCGTAACATGGTTCTTGCCCAGTGTCCCCACATCTCTAGATCCAGTTCTGACAGCGTAGGTGCTCGTGGCTTAATATTCAGGAGGGAAAAACAGAAATTGTAACTGCGAATAACATATACAAATACCATATATAAATTTCCACTGTACCTTCTTGTTATCTAACCCTTTTTATCACATTCACATAAATTTTATTCGAAAATAGGAAGGCCTAAAAACTATATAAAAAGATGGGTAAATGCAATTGGACAGCGGTTAGGACAGTAAGGAAATTTCCTGATCGTTCTTTTTATCCTTTTGGCCACTTATGTCACATACCCCCACGAAACCACAGAGATCACTCAGTTGGTCATCAAAAAGAAAAAAATACCCTCCAGACAAATTTCTAGGAACAATTTCGAGAGATCTTTTTCCATTATTGAACAGCTGCTGCAGACATTGATATATTTTTCACTTCTTCGCCTTTAATACTTTTCCATACTGTACGTTTGCACGACATTCTCCAGTGCGCAATAGGAAATTTCATTTTTTTTTTTTTTTTTGGTTGGAGGTTTAACGACCACCGTGAGCAACTCAGTGGGCTATAAGCAGTCGCCAGTCCCTAATTTAGGGCCACTGGCTCCAGGGAAGGGAGAGAGCCAGTGCTATACGACAATCAAACACAACATCCATGCCTCACGGGATTCGAACCAGGACCCATCGCAGATGAATGATGATAAGATTGCTTAGACCATTGCGCCACTGGGAAGGTAAATTTTATTATTACTTTCTACTTTAAATTTTCGATTTTTCTTCTGGAAATCCCCAAAGTTTTCCCTATCTTTACTGGATGCACACGCATCCAGAAGTTCTACAGAAAAATTAGCAATCAAAATAAGTGTTACAGCAAAAATCTCTGTTACATCCGCCAAGAAGAGAATGGACACGTTCCGATATTCTGGGCAGGGCACACACGCAAATGCCCCCTCTTAACCCCCTCCCTATACGGGAGGCGATGGTAAACATTACATAACGCAATTCACTGGATCATATAGCACGTTTTAAAGTTATCTACTGTCCAATTTCGACGCTCTTTGGGCCACCGAATTACGACAGCCGTCTGAAGGGGAGATGAAAGGTTTTTAAGTCACTGGACGGCTTCCAAATGCTCAGTTGATATGGAATACGAACTTGTGTCAACTAGCTGTTGAAAAGTACTTACTCTATTCTGTCTGACGGTGAAGACTAATCGGCGCCTTTCCCCGTCCCGCAGCAGTCGTTTCCGGGGCGTACCCCCCCGTTCCTTCCAAGATAGCTTTCTTTATTTATTGCATGCAGAACACATACACATGAGAAACTAAGTTTTCCTAGATTTCTTGCTGAATTCAATTACCTGCAATACGGAACCCTCGGTCAGTCGAGTTCAAACGTTCTTTGTACAACGCAAAAGCGTTAATACAGTATATACACATGGTGAAAATTTACAAAAGTGAGTATATATTACAGGTGAGATGAAGAGGCAAAAAAGAAAACAAATGAATACAAGTTTGGAAGATGCGAATCCGTTTATTGATGTAAATATGACATGAATGTTAAGTCCGATAATATCCCAAAACTTGAAAATTTCTTCGTCTTGGAGCGGGAATCGAATCCGCGTCTCCCAGATAGCGCCCGGTATGCTAAGCATTACACCACTCAGACCGACTAAGTTTCAAGTTTCTGATTAATCTGTATATAACCATCACAGGGTTCGCTAGTCGAAGCAACCGGCAGTCATATATAGCGAATCTGGAGGTTTAGAATTCATTCTCGTGATTGCCCGAAGGCGCAGAATATCAATGAATGAAATACGGGATTCTAAACCCCGATTCGCTATATATGAATGCCTGTTATTTCGACTAGAGAATCCTGTGATGGTTATTTTCAAATTAACCGGAAACTTGGAACTTGGTCGTTCTGGGTGGTGTAGTGGTTAGCATACTCGGGCGATATCCGGGAGACGCGGTTTCGATTCCCGCTGCGGGATGACGAAATTTTCAAGTTTTCGGATATTATCTGACTTAACATCCGTGCCATATTTACAATAATAAACGGATTTACATCTTACAAATTTGTAGTGTACAACGGTGTAATCCCGTATTTTACACTGGTGTGCAAAAATTAAGGACGTAGAGGAGAAATTAGCATAACAGTAGAACGAGCAGGCAGAATGGACCGAAAGACCGCTCTCACGAGATAGACTAGGGTCTGGTACGGTAGGGCATGCGCATATATGCAGCATGACGTGGGGGGTGTCGGAAGGGTATAAAGCACAAGGGTGGTGTACGCTCAGCAATTCGGTGAAAGCTATTGCACGGTGTACATCGGTTTGAACGACGTCGAGTTGCTGCCACCCTGTGATATGGCCAACAGGCAATCTAGTGGGCGACATCTGGATGACTTTACCCGAGGTCACGTCATTAGGAAGTTGGAAGAAGGTCGAAGTGTGACTAGTGTGGCCGAGGAGTTCGGGATCGCTCACAGCATCGTTTCACGAGCTTGGAGAGCATTTCAAATGACAGGAACAGCTGTCCTACAGGCGAGAAGAGACAGACGGCAGACAGTGGGAGAAATCGCAAGGCACATGCGACAGACAACTGGACATCCGTTCTCGCGTTTTACCGTGGCCAGGAGGCTGCATAAAGGTGGTCTATTTGCACGACGACCAGTACGGTGTGTGCCATTAGCGCCTGCTTATCAGAGACGGCGGTTTCTGTGGTGACAGGAACAAAAGAACTGGACACATCAGCAATGGGGTCGAGTTCTCTTTACGGATGAGAGCCGATTTAGTCTGACGAGCGATTCAAGACGTATACACATCTGGAGAGAGCAGGGAACACGCAATCACACCTCCAACATAATCGAAAGGACCGGTTTGGAGGTGGCGGAGTTCTCGTTTGGGGCGGTATCATGCTTGGTAGCCGTACTGACCTTCACATCTTCCAAGGAGGTTCAGTCACTGGTGTCCGCTGTTGAACCGAGGTTCTCCTGCCCCACGTGCGTCTGTTTAGAGATACTGTGGGTCTTGAGGTCCTCTTCGTGGACGACAACGCTACACCTCATCGTACAGTGGCTGTCGCAGAGCTGTTGGAGAGTGAATATATTCAGCGCATGGATTGGCCCGCAAGGTCTCCGGACCTAAATTCAATCGAACACGTGTGGGACCTTCTCGGGAGACGCTCGGCAGCACGTCAGCAACCGCTAACAACGATTCCGCAGCTGCGATTGGCGCTACAAGAGGAATGGGGCGCGATGCCTCAACAGCTTCTTGACAACCTCGTCCTCAGCATGGACAGACGCTGTAAATCCTGCAACGCAGTCAGGGGTGATCATATCCCCTACTATACACTGGATTTTTCTTGGCAGCCGCCAGTCACATGGACGCTTCTGTCTTCTGTCCAGTTGTGATCGAAGCTACCTTTTCAATAAAACGCCTTTGTATCCTTTGGATTCCTTGTTTGGAAGGTTTTGCTCACTTGTCCCACATTCTTACATCTTGGGGATCTTTTGGTATGATTTGAGTCGATGTGGAGCACTTCTGCACTACGTTACATTCGAAAAACCGTCTCGTCCTTAATTTTTGCACGCCAGTGTATTAATTTAAAACAAGTGAACTTTACAGGCATGATCATGATGAGGTTACAAATTCAGTTTATCTGGTACTTTTGTATTTCATGAACAGTGGAACTTTGATAAAACGCAAAGAGACGCTTTGAATAATCAAGAAATTCAACAAGTGCTTATAGCGAAAGTAAATCCGTTTAATCACTGGCGTAATACGCATAAAGATTCTCCAAGCTTTCAATCTCCACTGGGAGGCTTTTTCAAGGCAACGGTAGACATAAAATGCAGGGAATTAGAAATACGGCACTATTATACCAGTGATTAAACAGATTTACTTCGCTATAAGCGCTTCTTCAGTGAGCAAGGTTCGGTGTACTTTAAAATAACATAATGAAACAATTGTTCACTCTGAAGGAAAGTTCAGAAAAAGCATAAAAATTGAAGACGAGATTTTGTTGAAGGATTTAAGTTTTCAGTTGAACTCGATAGTTGGTGATGTACCACCGTTCAAGTGAAGCCCAGTCTGCCAGTCTCCATGGAATTTCGGTATAGTGTTCTTCCGCAAAGCTTCAGTGTATTCTGCGTGCATTCTGGCTGTTAGTCGACAGTGGAAAAATCTCCCAGCTGTACTATTCTTCATAAGCCAGCTATATGTGCCTACTTTTTGTGTTACTCAAGTATGTCATATACTCGTCCCATTTACACGCTGACTCGACCTGCTCAAGTGCTACAATTCAATCCCTGGGCAGTCGAGCTCCAACATAGAAATTTCGTTCAAAGTTTGCCATGCTGCTCTAGTCCAGGGGTGAGGAAGGTGTTGTCTTCTAGGCCATTAAGTGCGGCCTTTTGAGTGAATCTAAATTTTGCAGAACAAATCCTTTTATTTTCATTAATATGTTTTTGTTCGTTTTTTTATTATTTTTATTTTAATCTTAAAATTACCGTATTTAAAATACCAAAGAGTAAAACAAAATTCAACCAACTAATGCTCCCCCGACTGACGGCCACAATTAAAACATTAGTAAGTCATAAGGGCTATTCTGACACCTCATGATTTCGTTCTATGGCTCCCAAAAACTACAGATAAAATTGATTGAGCTTTCAGAAGATGACATTTTAAAGTCCTTATTTGACACTTAGAAAGATCCAATTGAAATATGGAAAAATGCAATAGAATATCCAAACTTTCCGTAACATGCACGAAAAATGCTTTATTGCTTTTCAACCACTTATTGCTGCGAATCTATATTCTCCTACCTAACCGAAATCAAGACGTCCTTAAGGACACGATTGATGGATACCCATCAAGAGGATCAGCTGAAAGCGCGGATCTCCATGTTGCAACCAAAAATTCAAATGCTTTCCAACAAAAAGCACTCACAACAAAATCATTAAAAGGTTAAGTTAACTTTAGAATTAACATTTTGTTTTCCATTTTTTGAAGTCAGTACATAATAAGATTTTTACAAAATAATGTACATTTCGAAATACATTTAATTAAAGTTTCTTGAATGCGGTCTTGTTAAATTACAGCTGCGGCCTCCAACATGAAAAGGTTCCCTACCTATGCTGTAGTCGTTTCACCCTGTGCTGTAACCAACATAATTTACACCTTCCTGAGGTCACGTGACAGCATGTTGTCCATCGCCGCAGTTTGCGTAATGCTGATAACAGTCGGCGTCAGTTTTGCGCAGCCTTATCTTAAAAATATGAAACATATCAGTCAAGCTCTGCAATTTTAGCTTGGATGAAAACAAAGGAAACTATTCGGTTTTACCAATAAAAGATGCGAAACGGATCTTTTATTTAAAATTTGACGATACTGACCAAAAATATGCCTTCATGGTATAATAGTACACGGATTATATATCAAAATTATTAATAATCACTCCCTTTATTTTGAAAATATATTGAATCAAACTTAATAACAAAAAAGCACTAATTTCCCAGCTTTTTACAAAACTGCATTCAAAGAGATTTTGTACCTTTCCAATAGCGATTTCAATCAGCGCAGTTGAAAATTTTCATTGCACCAAAATCAGCTTTTTCTTCCCCATTATTTCCGTTCCTGGACTGTAAATATGAGCTTTGAAAAGGGCAATATGTTTTAAATTAATGGGGCGTGATCTGTCTTAGATAAGAATCATTAATTTCTTGTGGTTTCTGATGCATTCTAGTTACTTCAGTTTTCCGTTTTTTTGGGGCCATTTTTTTCTTTATTTTTGCTTTCTCGACTGTACCTAAAGACGTTTTGCAGACCATTTAGTACTAACTGCTTCCTGTCTTTTTTTTTATTTGTCTCTCTCTCCTTTTCTCTTTCAAAAGAGTTTTTCTACTCCTAATTTATTTCATTGCCATATAAACAGACAAGCAGAGTCATATTACTGTGAACAAATAAATGGAGGAAATTAGCCATGTCCAATGATGAAAGTTACAGAATTATCCTCTTTGAAAGAAACAGGTGGAAAGACAAAGGACATACATAAAAGAAACAAAAAAAAGAGAGTTTTTCACTCACTCTTATTTTTTCTATTTGATTTTTTTTTCTCATTTAAAAATGTTCAGTCTTCAGAAAAAAGTTGAGTGGATGATAGGGCTTATCAGACGTGGGTGAGAAATCCCGTTTCGAAAAAGAAGGAAAAAAAGTGGAACATTGATTTGAATCTTTATTTTGCACGGTACTTAAAAGCAAACGGCTAATGTCTTATTAAAAATGGCTTGTAGTAAATGGGAGACAAAAGAGCAGGAAAACTAATAACAAATCGTGTTGCATGACTTATGAAATCTTTGACGATCGTGTTCTTAATAGCAAAACAGGTTTTTTGCTCAGAGATAGTGCTCGTAAATTAGTTTTTGCAGATCATGTTATGGCGTCCGTTAGGCGAGCAGTTATGATGCCAGCTTCTGGTAGTAAAGGCTTGGGTTGGTCTTTCTGCCCTGGATGTCCTTTTTGTGCGGAGTTAGTTCTCCTAAATCACAGACGAGCGATTTCTCCTAGCCTTAGATGCTCACAGTATTAAACAAGAAAGATACACCGAATTTTTGGCTATAATGAGCACGCCTTTTGAATCCCTTCCAACACGAAAAAAGTATTTCAGAGTTATTCATAATCAGTCGAACCCACTATAGAAAGTGCAAAAAAAATCAGCCGCATTTCTGCAATTCAAAAAATATTCAGGAACAGAAAGAGTTACTTTCCTCCACTAGCGGTTGAAAAGTCTGTTACGAAAATTAACAAATTGTGCTCAAAAATTTCCTCTTAGCTCAAGGAGCATATTAGAGACAAAGCCATTTTTATATCAAACCATTATAAGAAAGAACAGATATAGAGGGAAATATTATCTAACTTTACGCCCCCTAGCGGGAGAATTTTGAATAATGGAAAAGTAGAAAATATGTGAGAGGTATTCTTCACAGAAGAAGCTATTAAAAAAAAAAATCAAATACGGAAGCACAGCTATCTCGTGGAAAAGGCTTTGACATTTCTGTTTCCTACTAGCGGGTAAACATTGCACTATTTTAAATTATGATATTCCCCATCTTTACTGTAAAGAACGGCATAGAGTAAAAAAAGAAATTTTTCAAAAGGATTTTAAGAAGCGGAGATACAGCATCAAATAGAAGTACACAGTAGCACTACCTAGCGTCAAAACAGTAAACTACAAATCCCCCCACGAGTAGAGATACAAAGTGTACCACAAAGCAGATAGTATATGATGTTCAAAGAATTTCTTAAATCGTACTCTTAGAAGCAGAGATATTAGCAAAAACCGATTAGACATTTGCGCCCCTAGCGGAAAACTTTTGCACTATTTTTGGTAATAAACGTGCACAAAATGTTTTGGCAGTGATTTTTTCAGTCGGGCTTTTAGACGTTGTACATGTTGATGCTAAAATGCTGCAAACGGAAAAGTGAACTTACACACTCTTAGTAACATACCTCTACGTTCAGAAAATTTTGAAATTACATGCAAAATATTTCGCACACGAAACATTCTCCAGCAAAGAAAAAAATTAAAATCGGACTGTTAGAAGCAGAGATATCGAGAAAAATAAGATATAAATATAAGCCCTCCTGGGGAAAAAAGTATGCACTATTTTAAGCACAAGGTATTCTCAAACAGCTTGTCGTGGGCCGAGCACTTCTCATCAATGCTAGAGGTGAGCGAAGGCTATCCCGTATGGTAACAGCCAATAGAAGGGATACTGCAGTGCAACTCGTCGGTAATTTGAATGCTGGTGACGAGAGTAATGTGTCACAACATACAATACAACGAACCCTGCTGAAAATGGAGCTGAGTAGTCGCAGGCCACTCCTAGTGCCCATACTAACCTCAATTCACCGTCCAAAGTGTCTTCAATGGGTATGCGAACATCAAACTGGATCTTGAGGGATTGGGAGAAGATCATCTGGTCCGATGAATCTCATTTCTTCTTGCACCATGATGACGTCCTGGAAGGTGTGCGTCGTTTTCCTGGGAGTGTTGGCACCGGAATACACCGAGCGACGACAACGAGCAGCTGGAGGAACTTCAATGCTTTAGGCAATGTCCGCTGGGAAACCCTGAGTCATTCATGTGCAGGAAAGTATGACGTCTACCAATACCTGATATCATTGCAGACCAGGTACATCCTTTCATGGCAACGGCATCCCCCTCTAGCAGTGCCTTTATTCAGCCGGATAATGCGCCCTACCACACTGCCCGGATTGTCAGAGAACAGTTCCTGGAACATGAGGAAGACCTCCAGACATATAGCCCAGCACTACAAATTCCCCAGACATCAATCCAATCCCCTTCTAGTAGTGCCTTCATTCAGAAGGATATGCGCCCTGCCACACTGCCGGGATTGTCAGAGAATAGTTCGTGGAACAAAAGGAAGACCTCCAGATATATAGCCCTGCCCACCAAATTCCCCAGACATCAATCAAATCCCCCGCTAGTAGTACCTTCATTCAGAAGGATAATGCGCCCTGCGACACTGCCGGGATTGTCAGAGAATACTTCGTGGAACATGAGGAAGACCTCCAGATATATAGCCCTGCCCTCCAAATTAACCAGACATCAACCCAATCCCCCTCTAGTAGTGCCTTCATTCAGAAGCATAATGCGCCCTGCCACATCACTGCCGGGATTGTCAGAGAATAGTTCATGGAACACGAGGAAGACCTCCAGATATATAGATAGCCCTGCCCTCCAAATTCCCCAGACATCAATCCAATCCCCCACTAGTAGTGCCTTCATTCAGAAGGATAATGCGCCCTGCCACACTGCCGGGATTGTCAGAGAATAGTTCGTGGATCATGAGAAAGAAGACCTCCAGATATATAGCCCTGCCCTCCAAATTCCCCAGACATCAATCCAATAGAGCATCTGTGAATTTTGTTGGAACACCAGATACTATCTGCGGCGGCTCAACTATAATAACTTAGAATAGTTAATGGATCTGCGGGTAACGTGCGGTATCGGTAAACTCCCAAACCGGAAAAGTCACACGCCGTTAAACTTTCACACTTTATTATGCTGTTAAGAAAACTGTTACATGTCGGAAAACTTCCAAGCCGATAAACTCCTATACCTTATCATATAAGGGGATGTACACAAACTGCGTTTCACTCGGGGATCTCATCAAAGTGTGAGAATTTTCCTAGTGGAACAAAACGAAATGTACGAGTTTTCCTAGTGATATAAATGCATACCTAAGATAACAATGACACAAGGTTTATTTTGAAGCTTTCTGACTCACTAAATCTTGAGTTGTAATTTTAATATTTAGCATGGGAGATCATGCAATAAACACTAATCAAAAGTGATTCAACGAATCGGTCTTCAGGTGCTGACAAGGCACCTGATGGCTTTTGTGGAAGATCTTAAGTTACAACATAAATATTTTATATTTATAGACATTTTATTAACGCTAATAAAAGTCATTCAACGGATCATTTCTCAGCTGTTTACAAGATACCCAAGCTGCGGGCCTTTTTAGACGATCTTAAGTTTAAAACCTTGTGTCATTATGATCTTACACACGCATTTATACTACTAGGAGAACTTGTACATTTCGTTTTGGCCAACTAGGAGAATCCGCACACTTTGACAAGATCTCCGAACGAAAGGTAATTTGTATGCATCCCCATTATATTATGAGTAGGTGTAGGAGTTTACCTGGATCCGGTAATGCGTTGGTACCAGATACCACAAGACATTTTTAGAATTCTTGTAGCGTCTTCCCCTCGCCGGGTAAGAGCTGTCTTGGAGGCACGTACGGGGAGGACCAACATCATATCAGGCAGATGGTCACAATGTTTTCGCTCTTCGGATTTTGTGCACGTGTTGTATTGTTTCCCACTATTAAATTACACAAAAATGTAAAACGTTTAATAACAAAACATCATTTTAGATACACGTATATTTTAAGTACACTGGCGTGCAAAAATTAAGGACCAGACGGTTTTTCGAATGTAACGTCGTGCAGAAGTGCTCCACATCGACTCAAATCATACCATAAGATCCCCAAGATGTAAGAATATGGGACAAGTGAGCAAAACCGTCCAAAC
Organism: Macrothele yani; assembly: GCA_039090855.1. Classification (NCBI taxonomy): domain Eukaryota; kingdom Metazoa; phylum Arthropoda; class Arachnida; order Araneae; family Macrothelidae; genus Macrothele; species Macrothele yani. Next base: position 74,315,161 of record CM077028.1, on the reverse strand, counting down.
AAGGAATCCAAAGGATACAAAGGCCCTTTATTGAAAAGGCAGCTTCCAGCACAACTGGACAGAAGACAGAAACGTCCATGTGACAGGCGGCTGCCAAGAAAAATCCAGTCTTTAGTAGGGAATATGATCACCCCTGACTGTGTTGTAGGATTTACAACATCTGTCCAAGCTGAAGACGAGGTTGTCAAGGAGCTGTTGAGGCATCATGGCCCATTCCTCTTGTAGCGCCAATCGAAGCTGCGGAATCGTTCCTGGCGGCTGGTGACGTGCTGCCAAGCGTCTCCCAGAGAAGGTCCCACACGTGTTCGATTGGATTTAGGTCCGTGGACCTTGCGGGCCAATCCATGCGTTGAATATCTTCACTCTCCAACAGCTCTGCGACAGCCACTGTACGATGAGGTGTAGCGTTATCGTCCATGAAGAGGAACTCAGGACCCACAGCACCTCTAAACAGACGCACGTGGGGCAGGAGAACCTCGGTACAATAGCGGACACCAGTGACTGAACCTCCTTGGAAGATGTGGAAGTCAGTACGGCTACCAAGCATGATACCGCCCCAAACGAGAACTCCGACGCCTCCAAACTGGTCACTTTCGATTATGTTGGAGGTGTGATTGCGTGTTCCTGCTCTCTCCAGATGTGTATACGTCCAGAATCGCTCGTTTGACTAAATCGGCTCTCATCCGTAAAGAGAACTCGACCCCATTGCTGATGTGTCCAGTTCTTGTATTCCTGTCACCACAGAAACCGCCGTCTCCGATGAGCAGGCGTTAATGGCACACACCGTACTGGTCGTCGTGCAAATAGACTACCTCTGTGCAGCGTCCTGGCCAAGGTAAAACGTGATAACGGACGTCCGGTTGCCTGTTGCATGTGCCTTGCGATTTCTCCCGCTGTCTGCCGTCTGTCTCTTCTCGCCTGTAGGACAATATACCGGTCATCCGCCGCCGTGTTTGCTCGTGGACGACCACTGCTAAACTCTCGGACAGCTGTTCCTGTCATTTGAAATGCTCTCCAAACTCGTGAAACGATGCTGTGAGCGATCCCAAACTCCTCGGACACACTAGTCACACTTCGACCTGTTTCCAACTTCCCAATGATGCGACCTCGGGTAAAGTCATCCTGATGTCGTCTACTGGATTCCCTGTTGCATACATCACACGGTGGCAGCAACTCGACATCGTTCAAACGGATGTACACCGTGCAATGGCTTTCACCGAATTGCTGAGCGTACACCGCCCGTGTGCTTTATACCCTTCCGACACCCCCTCCCCTACGTCATGCTGCATATATGCGCATGCCCTTAACGTACCGGACCCTAGTCTATCTCCTGAGAGTGGTCTTTCGGTCCGTTCTGACTGCTCGTTCAGCTGATATGCTAATTTCTCCTCTTCGTCCTTAATTTTTGCACACCAGTGTATTAACATGCAGTTTTTTGTACCGTGACCTTAGGTGGGTTCAGAAGTCAACCTCCCGAACAGTGGAGAAATGTTGAGGACCCAAAGTGTCCGCTATTCAGAGGTTTCAAAAAAAAAAAAAAATAAAAATAAAAAAAAAAGAAAGTTGTAGAATGAAGATATAAAACATTCTGATTTCGTTAGAAACTTTCATCTCTGTTAATTTTCGAAAATTTGTACAATACTTTAGTACCCGTAATTAAAAGTCAAGCTCTGTGGAAAGAAAGAAAATCGATAACTATAATCGATATAGCACGAAGCGTTGGGTCCAGATATGGTAGGTGTGCCGCATGCATTGTATCGCAAATGAAAGAGATATAAGGGTCTACAGATGTATGCATTATTTCACGAATTGTGTATCCTTGATAACGTCTATAATGCAACAATCAACCGGTTATAGAACTCTTTTCTGATTACCCAGAAGGATCACTGGTGAAGCTATTAGGTCGTGAAAAAACCCAATTCACCCACAATTATCTTCTGGCACTAGAGAGGAAGGGGGGATCTGTGACGTCATCTGATGATTTCCGGAGTCCCACGCTGTCACTCTAGAAAGACGACACAAACCAGATGCCAAACTTAATGACAGCTTTGAAAACCCCGTCCTAGGCTGAAGGCAGAGCTCCATAAATTGCTCAACGAACAAGCTCAAATACTCCTCCACGCTAGGGAACATAATGCCTTTGGCAGTGTGGGCCCCATACAGCAAGAGGAATCCGCCAGGGGGGGGAGGAAATATCCAGATCGATCAACCAAGAGGAGGGACAACGATGCTGGCGCCTCTTTATTAAACCTCATATATATGGAGGGGGAAAAAATGGCAGTTTCTGTTTCTAGAAAAGCCAAACAAAAATAGGTGTTCTCACAAAGTGGGCGCACGTTTTAATATAACAGGAATAGCGATAGGTTTATAAAATTATAATTCATTAAACAAAACCCGCTTTCCGTTCACTTATGTAGGTCTATGCAATTTCACGGGACATTTGTTGTAAAACGAGGTCGTTCTAAATTGAAGCATTAATTTCGACTAGAAATTGTATATATAACGTTTTATTGGTTCCCGAGCTTTGCTATGATTTGTTTTTAAACCTCCGCTGGATTTGTTAACAGCAGTAATACGAAGTTTTTTAGTGGTCTGAAATAATCTTAAAATCGTAGTTTTTTTAAGAAAAACTCTGTGCACTGCTGTTGGAAATACTAGTATTAACCAGGGGCAGTGGAACAGGGGGTGCAATGCTCCGGTGCCTCGCTGCTAAGATGATCCTCAAAATTCTTCTGAAATCCTTGAACGATCTGTAGAAAAAACTGCTTTGAAAAAAAGGTGGACAAGGAAAGCTGGATTGAGAAAATCTGCAAAATCTCAGTTGTTACAAGTTATTTACTAAACGAAAACTAAATTTAACAAGGACGTTTTAGCTGGAGTACGGCTTTGAATGATCATGTCCTGTACTTACAAGCAAATTGCCCAAAGCATGATTATCGCACTACTAACAACAGTCACATGCAAGAGAACTACTCCTAAAATAGGTGTTTCCTTTTACTTTGCATATCGGATGAATGTGGTGGAGGGGTAAAAATATTTTTTGTATTTATTCTGGGAAGAACAAAACTGTCCCGTGGTGTCAAAACCAGTGGATTAGTGGGTAATATTAATGACATCAATGATGGTATTAATGAGACTGGTAAGAACTGTCTAATCTAGAGAAAAACAGTTAACTGTTCATGAAGTAATATTTGAGTACATTGCCTGTTCAGTTAGCTGATAAGTAGAACAAATGCGCAATTTACGATTGAAGGTGTGAAGGTTTTTTTTACGCTTTCCAACCGTAGGTTGAAGCATATATGCTCCAGCTTTTTCCGTCCGTCTGTCTGTCGGCACGATAACTCACGTAAAAATGGTTCGATTTCGATAAAATTTTAGTATGTGGTAGGGGACCACCAGGGGACGAACCCTGTTGAAAATGGGTGAAGTGGGGTCAAAGGTCACGCAATAAGAGCGGGATCCATACAATTGCCCTTATGCGTCATAGCTTGCGTAAATATGGTTCGATTTCAATGAAATTTTAGTATGTGGTAGGGGACCACCTGGGAACGAACCCTATTGAAAATAAATGAAATGGGGTGAAAGGTCAGGACATAGGAGCGGGATCCATTCAATTGTCTTTATGCATCATAACTTGCGTAAAAATGGTTCGATTTCAATGAAATTTAAGTATGTGGTAAGGAACGCCCTGGGAACGAACCCTGTTGAAAATGGGCGAAATGGGGTCAAAGGCCAGGACATAAGAGCGGGATCCATTCCATTACCTTTATGCATCATAACTTGCGTAAAAATGGCTCGATTTCAATGAAATTTAAGTATGTGGTAAGGAACCACCTGGGAACGAACCCTGTTGAAAATGGGCGAAATAAGGTCAAAGGTCAGGACATAAAAGCGGGATCCATTTCATTGCCTTTATGCGTCATAACATGCGTAAATATGGTTCGATTTCGATGAAACTTTAGTATGTGGTAGGGAACTACCTGGACACGAACCCTATTGAAAATTGGCAAATTGGGGTCAAAGATCAGGCAGGGCATAAGAGCGGGATTTATCCATTGCCCTTATGCGTCATAACGTGCGTAAAAATGGTTCGATTTCGATGAAATATTGTTATGTGGTAAGGAACCACCTGGGAACGAAACCTATTGAAAATGGGCGGAATGGGGTCAAAGGTCAGGACATAAAAGCGGAATCCATTTCATTGCCTTTATGCGTCATAACATGCGTAAAAATGGTTCGATTTTGATGAAATTTTAGTATGTGGTAAGGAACCACCTGGGAACGAACCCTATTGAAAATGGGCAAAATAGGGTCAAGGTCAGGACACTGGAGTGGGATCCATTCCATTGCCCTTGCGCATCATAGCATCATAACTTACCTAAAAATGTTTCGATTGCGACAAAACGTTATCATGTTGTTCCGGAGGTATAGTGAACCGGTTTTGTTGAATATCAACGAAATGGGGTCAAAGGTCATTGCCCAAAAGCAAGATTTATTCCACAGCCATTATTCTCATAACTTGCGCAAAACTGCTTCTATTGCGACAAAACTTTAGTATGTTATTTTTGAGGTATACTGAACCGGTTCTATTGAATATCATCGAAATGGGGTCAAAGGTCAGGACACAGGAACGAGATTTATTCCACAGCCATTATCCTCATAACTTGAGTAATAATTTCTGGTATATTGGAAAGCGTATCATAATCAATGCATTGCATGATTTTACTAATTTGTTTATTTATATGAAGAATGTTCAAAGATTTCAATGTATTTTTCTTCCTCTTCTTTTGGTGTGAGAAGGGAAGGGCCTCATTAATGGTTGAGCACGATGGTCACGATAAACCACACATCTCCCCTGGCCACAACTATTATGCAGTACATTATTTGTCGAGCCTTTGCTCCAATAAACTTTGCAATTGTAGTTTTATGTAATGAACGGAAAAGAGAAGAATATTCCCACGAAAACATGAGTTGTAAAAGAAAGGTACAATAATGCAGACGAGATGCATGAAGTGGTCACCAGAGCTAAAATAACGCTGCAAAGCTGAGAGACAGGAAAGTTAATAAGTTCGAAACTCAGTTAACAGTTCCCTCGACGTCGGGAATATTTCATAAATGCTTTCGATGACAAAACAAATAGAAATTACTCCTATAGGTCTTCGCGCTGCAAATATACTTTTTCTTTTCTCGGACACAGAATAAACATGTTAACATTGGAGCCACTTCTAATTTAATATTTAATCAAATGAACATTAGGAACGAAATATTTAACACTCACGAGATCTAGTAAACAATGGATATTATCACTATGGAAGTGCAAAAAAAAAAAAAAAAAACTGAAGAAGTTTCACATACTCAGAAAACAGACGTTTCCGAGGGCTCCTTCAACTAGGCTGAAGGATATTCAAGCAATTTTCCTAAATGAAGGTCAGTAAGCGATCGAAAATAGGGGCACCGCATTATTCATACTGCATTTTGAAACTTGTCGTAATTGGGACATTTAACGACGCCATACTATTTACAGTGGATCATGAGACTAGTGGAAATACGCTTCATTAATTACGTATAAGGTGTCATGAGACTTGTAATCGGAAGCTACATGATCTGTTTTAGCTGAGATTCATATAAGCTATCACTAGCGATATTTCGATTAAAATCCCCCACGGGCTCACAAACACTGCACTGTTTGTGAAAGGTCACGCACAATATGCATTAATTTGGGAAGCACAAAAGGAACAAATTAAGAGAAATACCCTTAAGAATGCACAAGATTTGCTGATCTAGAAAGAGTTAACAAATGCTGTGTGTGTGTGTGCGTGCGTGCATATGTGTGTGTCTGTCTGACCCTGTGTGTGTGCGCGCATATATGTGTGCGTGTCTGTCTGGCCCTGTGTGTGTGCGCGCATATGTGTGCGTGTCTGTCTGACCCTGTGTGTGTGTGTGTGTGTCTGTCTGACCCTGTGTGTGTGTGTGTGTGTGTGTGTGTGTGTGTGTGTGTGTGTGTGTGTGTGTGTGTGTGTGTTTTTGTTTGCGCGCACGTGCTGCTCATGAAGTAACTTCGTTTGAAGGCAAACAATATATGAATATACATTTTATACTGATGGCCACCCAAAATGCAACACCCAGAATGAAGCATCCGATTGGCCCGAAATTCGCAGCATGCGTCGCCCGCGAGAGGACATGCAAACGATTAGCATTGCAGGGCATATGCAAATAATGTACGCCCGGCACGCCACCAAGAAGCACTATAAGAAGGGTGCACAGAAGACTGGGTGTAAGTAGTGGAAGTGTGCTGTGCTGCCGGACCTGTGCGTGGGAAGCTTCCTGATGCCTCGTCGCAGAATACGGCAGTCATTCCAGCACGTTTCGGAATTCGACAGAGGACGAATAGTGGCTTATCGCGACAGCCGTTTATCGTACCGAGACATTGGCGCCCGTGTGGGACGACATCCAGCCACAGTGAGGCGAGTATGGATTCGGTGGGTGCAGGAGGGAGGGACGGACGGACCGACGTGAGCGATTGCCGCAGCCGCGGCACACCACCGAACGAGAGGACTGGCATGTTGTGCGGCGGGCATTGACGGCTCGCACCGCCACATCACGAACGTTAGCGCAGGAATTAGGGTGTGTTGCACAACAACCTGTGTCAGCACGTACCGTTCGACGTCGTTGGCAGGAGCGGGGACTTATCGCACTGCGGCCATTGCTCCGATTACCATTGACGTTACACCACCGGCGAATGCGGCGGTAGTGGGCTATTGAACGCCGCACCTGGACTACGGAATGGCACGACATTGTCTTCTCCGACGAATCCCGTTTCTTCCTGCAACACCACGATGGTCGGATCCGCGTGTGGCGGCACCGCGGCGAGAGACTGTGTGACGCCGGCATTATGCATCTCCATACCGGTCCGTTGCCTGGTGTTATGGTTTGGGGCGCAATTGGATATGACACTCACACCCCTCTGGTACGCATCTCCGGTACACTCAACAGCCACCGCACCATCTCCGACGTTTTGGAGCCTGTAGTCCTCCCTTACCTGCAGGACCGGCCAGCGGCCACGTTTCAACAGGACAATGCGCGCCCGCACGTGGCACGCATCGTGCAACAATTCTTCACGGCATACCAGGTGTCACTGCTGCCGTGGCCAGCCTGTTTTTCCGATATGTCGCCCATCGAACACGTCTGGTCACTGATCGGCAAGCAAGTGGCCCGGCAAGCACCACCCGCGGCTACGCCTGATGAACTGTGGCAACGTGTGGAAGCAGCCTGGGTCAACATACCCCAAGCACACATCCAAAGCCTCTTTCGTTCGATGCCGCGGCGCGTAGCTGCCGTTATTGCCAGCCATGGGAGCCACACGAACTAATAATGTCTGCTTGTTCCGCAAGTCGCACGGGCCTGTAAGCTCAATCATTTCATCTTTGTATCTGTTGTAATGTGTCCAGTAAATCTGGCTTTGGTATCTCGTGTCCTTGGTGTTGCATTTTGGGTGTAGTTTTCGCAAACTGAGTTTTGGCGATTTTTGATCAGTCCAGGTAAATGAAAACAATCACACTACTGCAGTACAAGGTAAATGTGATTGTAACAGTATTTAACAGGGTGTCACAAATTAATTATGCGCAAAAAAAAAAAAAAAAAAAAGCCGGAGCGGTGGGGCATTGCTCTACGTGCTGGCTTTTGACCATTCGTGAGAATGGTTCCGGCATAGGACGAGGTCCCACTTTAACTTTTGCTTAAGCAGGGGCCTTCCCCCTCAAATTTTGGTTTCAGTTTTTCACCCAACATACTATGCTTCCTTAAAAATATTCACCTCAAATGAGAGATTAATTCATACACTCGATGTGGATCAGGAACATCAAACAGAAGTAATCGCTCTTTCCACGTTAAATAAGTGAGTCACGGAAAAATTATCATCAGCCGCCACCGGGAATCGGACCCACGGCCTTCCAGTTACGCGCCGGACATGCTACCACTGCACCACATCGGCCTCGAATTTCCAGACTCCAGACTCTCCATGAAGCAACCCTGCCATGTGGTTTGGCAGTTAATCACCTGTGAGTCTGGAGAAGTCGAGGCCGCTGTTGTGCGGTGGTAGCATGACCGGCGCGTAACTGAGACCCTGGGTTCGATTCTCAGTGGCGGCCGATGATAAGTTTTCCGTGACTCACTTATTAACGTGGAAAGAGCGATGACTTCTGTTTGGTGTCAAATGATAGAATTTAAATTAAAAGTCAGAATAATTGGGTATTACATTTTTACATTACACATTACGTTGTGAAGGTACGAGAATTTTTGTTTTCCTACGAATGCGTGGATTTGCTAGATGACGAGGGTAGGCAGTACACGGTACCAGGTCTGAGCCCCTTCTCTCCGGCGTGGTTCACTGTCTAATCCCCCTCGAAGCTCTCGACCTTTTATGTAATGTGTCGATTCAGATTTTGTAACGCACTACGTGGCATGACGTAGATGACGCATCAGTCAGATCGACAACGAAGCAGCGATAAGCCCACAGACATAGTTCAATTGGGAGAACAGCGCTTCGGAGTCGGATTTGATATCCACCAAGGGCAAAGAAAGGTTACATTGGCGCCCAAATGAAAATGAATCTCCTGACCGTGAAAATTGAATGTCTGATGATTATTCCACGAAATCTATGGAATTAATAACTAATTCTTCTACATAAGATAGTACAACTATACTAGTTATCCGAATACTAGTTATTCGGAAGGGTATAAAGCAGACGGGCGGCGTAGGTTCAGCAATTCGGTGAAAGCTATTGCACGGTGTACATCGGTTTGAACGACGTCGAGTTGCTGCCACCGTGTGATATGGCCAACAGGCAATCCAGTAGATGACATCTGGATGACTTTATCCGAGGTCGCGTCATTGGGAAGTTGGAAGAAGGTCGAAGTGTGACTAGCGTGGCCGAGGAGTTCGGGATTGCTCACAGCATCGTTTGATGCTCACAGCATCGGGATTGCTCACAGCAGTTTGGAGAGCATTTCAAACGACAGGAACAGCTGTCCGAGAGTTTAGCAGTGGTCGTTCACGAGCAACCACGGCGGCGGACGACCGCTATATTGTCCTACAGGCGAGAAGAGACAGACGGTAGACAGCGGGAGAAATCGCAAGGCACATGCGACAGACAACTGGACGTCCGTTATCACGTTTTACCGTGGCCAGGAGGCTGCACAAAGGTGGTCTATTTGCACGACGACCAGTACGGTGTGTGCCATTACCGCGTGCTCATCGGAGACGGTGGTTTCTGTGGTGCCAGGAACACAAGAACTGGACACATCAGCAATGGGGTCGAGTTCTCGTTACGGATGAGAGCCGATTTAGTCTGACAAGCAATTCTGGACGTATACACATCTGGAGAGAGCAGGGAACACGCTATCACACCTCCAACATCATCGAAAGGGACCGGATTGAAGGTGGCGGATTCTCGTTTGGGGCGGTATCATGCTTGGTAGCCGTACTGACCTCCACATCTTCCAAGGAGGTTCAGTCACTGGTGTCTGCTATTGTACCAAGGTTCTACTGCCTCACGTGCGTCTGTTTGGAGGTGCTGTGGGTCCTGAGTTCCTCTTCATGGACGACAACGCTACACCTAATCGTACAGTGGCTGTCAAAGTGCTGTTGGAGAGTGAAGATATTCAACGCATGGATTGGCCCGCAAGGTCCCCGGACCTAAATCCAACAGAACATGTATGGGACCTTCTCCGGAGACGCTTGGCAGCACGTCACCAGCCGCCAGCAACGATTCCGCAGCTGCGATTGGTGCTACAAGAGAAATGGGCCGTGATGCCTCAACAGCTCCTTGATAACCTCGTCCTCAGCATGGACAGACGTTGTAAATCCTGCAACGCAGTCAGGGGTGATCATATCCCTTACTAAAGACTGGAGTTTTCTTGGCAGCCGCCTGTCACATGGACGTTTCTATCTTCTGTCCAGTTGTGCTCGAAGCTACCTTTTCAATAAAGTGCCTTTGTATCCTTTGGATTCTTTGTTAGGACGGTTATTCTCACTTGTCCCATATTCTTACATCTTGGGAACCTCATGGTATGATTTGAGTCGATGTGGAGCATTTCTGCACGACGTTACATTCGAGAAACCGTCTCGTCCTTAATTTTTGCACGCCAGTGTAGTATAGTTGTACTATCTTATGTATAGTTGGTATACAGTTCCTTGCGTTATTAATTCTGCTATAGTGAAGTCTTTCGATCTGGGTTGTTGTTTGACACGAAACCTGGGATTTCGTGCCCATCGCCATTTTCAAGAGAGTGGAGGATGATGTAACGCACCACGTGACATCGTGCCCCAGCCTTTTTTCAAGGGAGGGGGATGATGTAAGTAAGGTACTACGCGACATGACGCAGATGACGTACTACTGAAGTTACGCATGAGTCAAATCGACAATCAAACAGCTGCAAGCTTGCCAGCGTACACTGCTAAAATTTTTGTGGCAGGTGGTACCAAAAAGTGGTGCTACACTAGCTGCACCACTTTCTTGGAAAAGAAAACAAACCGCAACAACATGGTGCAATTTTGCACCACGTTATGGTACAATGTTTATGGCACATTATGGCGTAAGGTTGCACCATGTTGTTGGGGTTTCTTTGCACCACACGATATTGTATCTTTTCCAAGAAAGTGGTGCAGCTGGTGTAGCACCACTTTTTGGTGCAACCTACTGTAAAATTTTAACAGTGTAGTTAAACACTGAAGAACAGCCGCACCGGAGTAGGAAGATGTGGTTTCGATGCTCACCATCGGCAAAGAAAGCTTACTACTGTGTTTTTTTATGGCATTCATTCATTTCGCCCCTGAGGTCGATGGCCTTCTGATTGCGTTAACCGCAGTGAGAATACAAGTTTTTTGAACTAGGATATACTTCTACTAGCTACTGTAAATTTACGAAATAGCCATCGAAAGACTACTCAATGCCGTAAAGGCGGCTACGTATCGTCAAGCTGTTTTTTTTTTCTTTTTAATTTTATGCTTGATAATCAGTATATAGAACCACTGGCTATTTGCTGTCGAAATTCGTGTAAAAAAACAATTCATCCTACTAGCCATCGAACTGCGCCCACCTGCATCCGTAACCCCAACCGCGACACCACGTCAGCCATATGCTGAACGATATCTAACAGAAATTGACTCGGACCATGAACATCAAACAGAGGTCATCACTCTTTCCACGTTTATAAGTGAGTCACGGAAAAATTCTCATTGGCCGCCACCGAGAATCGAACCCAAGGTCTTCCAGTTACGCGCCGGATATGCTTCCACTACACCACAGCGGCCTCGAATTCCTCCAGACTCACATACACTAATTGCCAAACCAATTTGGTAGGTTGCTTCTTGGAGCCCCGCACAATGCTGGGGATTCACCAAAGACGGTAAGCAGCAACGAAACAAATAATTAAAAGGCGAATGAATAATCAATACAAACACTTGTCGCGTTTAACAAGCGATGGCCTCTGTTTGATGTTCATGGTCCACGTCAAAAAGGAGGTCAAGGAGGTTGGATGTTTTCATCATTGAATTTCCTCCGGTTCTAACAATCAGCAAGTAACTAAAACAGCTAAAGAAACCCATGTTTTGCAAACTGATGTCTATTTTAAAGTCACGCTGGGAATTCATGGTGAATAAGATTTTCTGTGAATAAATGGTTGGGCACAGAAACTATGAAAATGTGTGCGCTTTCATGGATTACGAGTGGACCAGCAAATGAGCTAGGGATCCACTGAGATCACGACAACGATATCTCGCAGGGTTTACACCCAGATGGTGGGTTTAGATTGCAATGTTCCAAAAGATTTTCGTGCTACATACGAGAAACGAAGTTACATGAGGTGGAACCTAGAGGCTCATGGCAGGTAAGTTGGTAGAGAGAAATATATAGTGTCAAATGACATCATAGGCCAATCGGGCAGGATGGAGGAACAGACGATCTTAATTTTAACGTTGTAGTACCCGGGTCGGACGGCTTATCTTGGCCGTCCAACGTACAGCGGATATGTTGTGATTCAGCACAACACAACCTAGTTGGGGTCGATTCCGCGACAGCATGGGCGATAGGCGGTTGTGCTAACCAGAAGGCCATCCGTGGCGTGCGCATTAGCGTACTTAATAGTTCGTCCTCATAGGGAAGGGATACCTTTCAAAACCGATTTACTTGCAGAATATTAGAGGCCGAGATAAAAAAAACAACTGTGGAACGTACGAAACTTCTCATTCAATTTAACATTCCCGAAAAGAAATTCAGCATATTAGGAGGAAACGTACTGTAGCTATGATGATTAACACAACAACGAAATGCAGAAAAAATATTCTTGCCTTCTTTAAATAAGACAAAGAAGCGACACCTGTCCACACTGTGAAAAAGCGAAAAATTCTTCTATTTGCGCCTTTCGTCCTTCATCATCAGAAGTCAGACTTAACAGTCTGGATAACAGAAATCAATTTTCTTACCTAGAAAGAAAAAAACAGAAAAGAAGAAAATATTAATATGCGTAAAGAATAAAAACGCATTAAATCAAGTGCAGTTAAATGCCATAAACTGTAAAAAATAATGCAGTTCAGCTTTCAGCAGTGAGTGCACTTAGCCTGGATGGAAACTTACCATATTTTTAGAAGATGATTCAAAGGTTTTAATCCCTTCTCAATTTACTGATCGTTTCTTTAGAAAATACACTGAATATCAGGGCCGAATAATGGTGGAGTGTATAGGGGCTTTAGCCTTGGAGCCCACCATAGCCAAGGGCCCAGGAAGCATGCCTGGGCAAATAAGAGAGAGAGAGAGAGAGAGAGAGAGAGAGAGAGAGAGCGAGAGCGAGAGCGAGAGAGAGATAAAATATCTCAGCAGAACCACAAAAGTTTTCTTTCGGGTCCTCGTTGATAACTCACACCAAAAGTTCATAGTAACAATTATATATCCTCTAATAGATCAAATACTATTACGTACCTCTAACCCTTAGTTTATACGATTCACATTTTTGTTGTGTCATTTTTTTTTATTTGTGGATTCATTGACGATTCTCAACTCATGTCGCGATATTCCAATGATAATTCCTTGGGAGATGAAACATTTGGTTATAATCTTTTCTTTTATGTACACTATTGCTCACACATTGTTGTACTCTGCTTCCAGTTCCTTAAATGTTAAAATCACTATATACACTGAACAGCAATTGAATTAGAGATACCTGTCTAGTAACGTGTAGCACCACCTTTCGCCCTGATGACGGCGGCGATTCGTCTCGGCATGGACTCGACAAGACACCGGAAGCCTTGGGAAGCCATACGGATCCACGAGCTCTGGAACAAGCTCCCACAGTTCACGAAGATTTGATGGAGGGGGTCAGAGCCTTGAACATCTCTCTCGATGGCATCCCAGATGTGCTCGATGGGATTGAGGTCAGGTGACCTAGCTGGCCAAGGAAGCGAGGTCACGTCGGTGGAGTGTTCATCCAACCATTCGGATACAATTCGGGAGCGATGGCACGGTGCATTGTCTTGTTGCAGGATGAGGTCCCCAGTGGGATGTTGAAGACGCACAAACGGGAGCAAATGGTCGTCCAGGATATCCCGATAACGTTGACCTGTGAGGGTCGATGTCACACGTACCAAGGGGTCCCATTTCAGTCCACGTAAACAGTCCTCAGACGCGAATGCCACACCCACCAGCTTGAAGAGTACCCTGCTGGCAAAAAGGATCCATCGTTTCATGTGGTTTGCGCCGTACTCGTATCCTGCCATCCGCATGTACCAACGTGAATCTCGACTGATTAGTCCAGGCAACATTTTTCCACATGTCTAGGGTCCAGTGGGGATGTTCCCGCGCCCATGCTAATCTTTGCACCCTGTGATGTGCGGTCAGCAGCGGCACCCGCGTGGGACGATGGCTTCTGTACCCCATAGCGAGGAGATGGTTCTGGATGGTGTGGCTGCTTACACGGTTTTGTACACCAGCGTTAAATTGCCGAGGGATTTCTTGAACTGTGGCCCGTCTATCCGCTGTTACAATGCGAGCTAGCCGACGATGACCCCGCTCATCCACACGCTGTTGTCCACAGCAGTTGGCCCTTGCACGGATGGTTTTTCCGGATTCGATGTACTCACGGTGCACCCATGACACAGTGGCTCGTGAGAATCCCAGTGCCGGCACGACTTCCGAGATGGAGTGACCCATTCGTCAGGCCCCAACAATTTGCCCACGATCAAATGCGCTTAGATCCTTCGTCTTACCCATACTACGTCCGATTCTTACTGATTCCCGTCGCATCACTCCTTATATTGTCGGATCGCTGCATACGTAATGTCGTTTCCGTTTACAGGGCCGCCCACAGCGCCACATTTGCATAACGCCAGCTGTCTCTAATTCAATTGCTCTTCAGTGTACATGTTGATAAAATATCCTACTCCATCGTTGTTAACTGTACTTATTGCACCAGCAGTTTAGTTTGAAGTTTAAAAATTCATCATTAAAAAATCACATTCCGTCGATGTTCACTGTACCTGTTGCACCAGTTGTTAAATTTGAAGTTTAAAACGTTTCACTGTTAAAATCCAATAAAAAGTTTAAAAATGTCACAGCATGCTTAAGATCACCACCATTCCACCAAACTCTCGTTGAAGCTTTTCAACCTGTATAAGGTCATCCTCAGAACACATAGTTTTACTTTTGTCTTGTATGATTCCCACTGTCAGAAACAGAGGCTAAAAGACGAACAAATTTCAAGACAGTGACTCACCAAGAGTAAAGATCTTATGTCTCTGTGTACAGCAGGGTCGGCGAGGCAGTTTCAGCTTTTTCACAACTATTCACGTACCCAATTTGCACTCGGAATCGTTAACTGTCGAAGTCCCCTGTGACTTCGCATTACATAACAAAAAAGATGCATTAAGAAAAGTACACAATGCTAAATCACTAGAAAATCCAAGACAAAATCTAGGAATCTTAAGTTTTTAACAAATGTCCATGTGAGAACAATGAAAAATACAGTGACTTATTTTGAAAACTTTGCAGATAATTTATTAGTTGCAGTTTCGTGTTTTAACGGGCTTCATAATAATTCCCCGTCGTAAGTTCTTTGGGGGCCCACTCAAATGTCTTAGCCTGGGGGCTCACTAAGGTCTTACTTAATCCGGCCCAGCTGAATATTAAATATCTCTTGTTTTTAAAGGAAGTGTACTTCTCGTCAACATTCCAATCAAAGAGTTTTGTAGGGGATACCCCAATCCAGGGCGCCAGCTACTCTTTAAAATTTTGTTTATTATTTTCGATGCCAAAATTGCTACAACCTCTCGTTTTAGCTTCAGTGTCTTCTGCATGATAAATACTTCGTGAATCCAAATCTGCGTGATACGTAAAAGGCTACTGGCATAAAAATGCAACCTTCCTCATATTTGGACAATCATGGGCTGCATACTTATACATTAATTTATTCATTCAGTATCATATCACATCTACATACTAGGAGGTTTATTCTTTGGATGAAGCACAACACATTATTGCGGCAACAGAAAATTAATAATTAAAAACGACACAAAAATTAATGCTCATTATCCGGAAACTTTTTCTGTCTCTCCGGTTCATTGCGAGATCTCGTGTCTCCGATAGATAACTATCTCCACCATTAACCGCCAGTTTTATAACTCACCTTGTTGTAGGTCTTCCCCTTGGTTTGCATTTGGTTAATTTAAAATGTAACACCTGTTGTGAGAAGCTTTTATCGCCTGTAATATACACACACTCCAACGCAACAACATATCTAAATAATTACTTTTAACGCAATGTCGCAGAAAATTATTCACAAAATGTCAGAATCTATGCGCTTTAACATTTGAAAGCAGCAAAATCATCATCCTCTTTCAGTTTACATTTGATTCTAACTTCTTGTTCTAACTCTTGAGTCTTGCGGAAAGCTGACTCTTCGCTCATCACCTCTTAATTATAGCATGGAGGAACACCAATCCAGAGGTGATACCCGGTCGGCCTGAACAAGAGCGTTTGCAGAGAGAGGGACAAGTGCCTCCCTCCTTCATTAAGAGCACACTTTCGGATTTTCTGGACTTTTGCGCTGGCTAGCAACACACATATATAATTTTTACTAGTAATTTTTTACGCTTTCCAACCGTAGGTTGAAGAAGCGTATATGCTCCAGCTTTTTCCGCCCGTCTGTCCGCCTATCGGCACGATAACTCGCGTAAAAATGGTTCGATTTGGATGAAATTTTAGTATGTCGTAGGGGACCACCTGGGGACAAACCCTGTTGAAAATGGGACAAATGGGGTCAAAGGTCACGACATAGGAGCGGGATCCATTCCATTGCCCTTATGCCTCATAACTTGCGTAAATGTGGTTCCATTTCAATGCATTTTTAGTATGTGGTAGGGAACCGCCTGGGGACGAACCCTATTGAAAATGGGTTAAGTGGGGTCAAAGGTCAGGACATAGGATCGGGATCCATTCCATCGCCCTTATGCGTTATAACTTACGTAGAAAAGCTTCGATTGAGACAAAACTTGATCATGCTGTTCCGGAAGTATACTTTACCGGTTCTGTTGAATATAATCGAAATGGGGTCAAAGGTCAGGACACAGGAGCGAGATTTATTCTACAGTTATTATTATCATAACTTGAGTAATGATTTCCGGTATGTTGGAAAGCGTATCATAATCAATGCATTGCATGATTTTACTAACTTGTTTATATAATCCAAGTTATTTTTAAAACTCAAGATGTCAACTTTTTCACCCCATCATATTGATAAGTGGTAATATAGTTCCCCATCCTTTTCAAATTTCTTCAACCGGCTCTGGGACTACACTACACCAGAAAGGCAAATGAAGATGCACGTACAGGAGAATGAAATCAAGTAATTTTTACAGATCACCCGTCTCAAATTTAAAGCGATTGGCTTCATAAAGGGGGAGAGCCAGTATCGCACTAAAAAAAATTCTGATATTCACGATCCGTTTCCGACAATTCCTTTCGTACATTAGCGGAAAAACTATATTCTCACTTTTTCTGAATGCATATGATGGGAAATTTTCGGTAATAAGACAGATTCGCAGGGATACTTGAGGTTTGATTAACTACTAAATTTCAATCACCTATCGGAGATGTTACAGATATTTTATATGGGGTTTTAGGATTTCATATAAAATCTCAAAATGCAACCTTTTTCCATCTCGTGCTTCTATTCCTTTGTTTCCCCAAAGCGTGAGAGAAATTTCTCAGAGTCAGTTCTCCATTAAACACCGGATGAACGGCGATTTACTAAGACGACATCTTGTCTATGCTTAGTATTTGCACTTTGTATGTTGAATAGAGATTAACTCCATCGCGCCTCTTTTGATGCTTTACAGATTTCAATTTCAAGGCTGCCGACAAGTGCGCTAGCCCCTCACATTTTACTTTGAGGCTAGAGATTTACCGAGGGCGGTGTTGTTGTTTCTCACGGGGAACTTTAGGATATGCTTAAGGGCATTTTTGGGAGACAGGGGAGAAGGAGGCGAGAAGAGAGTTGTCTCTGGTCTAGGAGAGCAAGCGGTCACGAAAAGTACGACGAGGTGATTGCTCCAGGGTAGGCAGGGAGGTCTTAGGTGAACCGGTAGGTCAGGGGATTTCACGACAGCGCGAGAGATGATCGAAAACGGGACTTAAGAAAAAAGGAATTGGAATTTTAAGCGGGAGAGTTAGGAAATATAGCACAGCTAACGGACAACCTTTGCAGGCAATTAAATGAAAAAAAGAATAAAAGTTTCTTAGACATATTTACGAATCGCAAGAATTATTTGCATACAATTATTATCATTTGGTTATTACGTGTTAATTACTATCATCATCAACCATACAAGACTTAGCAACTCAACCACGCAATATTTATGAAGTTAATATGGACATGCAAACAACAAGCAACAAAGATAGCAACGAACGTGTTAACAGAGAATGTGATTTTGAAGTTCTGCAGCGAGATTGAACATCGTGGATAGCATATCGCATGAAATTTTAGTTATTGTGACACCAGATATACCTTCTCCTCTCCTCCATTTTGTGCACCAACCATTGTATATTGCATTACCGTAAGAAACCGGGTACTTACATTATTGTGCAGGTGATTGATTGTAGGATGTCTATGTATCAGTTTATGGACCACTTAAGACAAAAGTTATTAGAGCTATCAAGAGTAAATTTTACATTTACGAGTTTTGTTAAATCACATGTGACGTATATTCTAATATAACTTTCATTTTTAGTTCCTTTTCCTATGTAAATTTGAGTTTGTTCTGTTTTGCACTTTCCAAACTTAACGTGATATCTTCTCTCTCACATGAATGAGGGTGGCAACACTTTTGAGGTCAGAGAGAGCAACGTATGAATGTGATAAGAACGATAGATAAAAAGGACTGTACAGCAGTTGCTTAGTGTATGTGTTTGTGTGTGTGTGTGTGGAGATGTTCGATCGCTGTTAAGACAGGTGTGAAGTTTACAACCTATAGTGCTATATTGTGGAGTTCATCAAATATTGCTGGACCAATAAAATGTTATCGTAAGTTGGACTTCTGCATATGTTTCGTCTGGCCGTAAAACCTTAATTAGAGCTATCCCGTGCAACTATTACATGGTATTCTCATTTATTTCAACATTTCCTTGGTCATGGTTTTAGACATAGCGTAACACCAATCTCGCACACGAAAAAGGCTCACGTTATACATACTACAAAACAGTTATTTGCACCTTATTCTGAAATATAATAGAAAGTCATTTTTAGTTTAAAAAGATCTCATGCTCCAAAGTATTCGGTCGCTTCGAAAAAAAAAACCAAAAAAAAAACGTAATTTGTAAAAAGTCTTCCTACTGAAAAAATAAAATTTTTACGGACCTATTCAAAAAAAAAAAAAATAAATAAGCTCCAACAGAAAATAAAATGACTAACACACGGGAATTAATAGCAAAAATAAAAAAAAAAAAACAAAAAAATAATAAATAACTAAATTCATCATTGCGCGATTAGAGTTCTACCTCATACGTCACTGTGCTTTACGTGTCTTTATGGCTCAATGGTAGTACGCACGGCTGCAGTTGAAAACGAAGCTGAACTACGGAGGTTCGATCTCCACCGGTGGCAAAAGTTATTAGAGCTATCAAGAGTAAATTTTACATTTACGAGTTCTGAAAAATTCAAAATCGGAAATCTCACTAAAATATGGAAAAACCAAGAACGGACTTTCCGGAAATAAACGGGATTATTGCGAAAACGAAATATCTGTCAAAATACGGAAGTTAAAAGAAACAGGAACATTAAAAAACGGAAACTCCGTGACACCTACCGGCAATTTTACTGAACGTTGTTTGCAGGAATTTTACCTGAATTAACACCACTTATTTTTTTACAAAGCGTGAGACAAGCGCACCATTTATGCCTTACTAGGGATTCGTATCCAGACCCATCTCGGACGAATTGTCAGAACAAAGAACGGTATTCATGCCCAACAACAACATGATTACCAAGAGGAGCAGTAATTAGAAAACGAAACTCTTGGCACTCCTCGCGCGCTTCGTCTGGGTTGTATCGTTAGAAATTGACACAGTTCTTTAATAATATGAATATTCATCAAGATTTGTATTTATGAGATCTGATTTGTGTTCAGCTCAGGGCAGTCGCAAAGGCCGTTCAGTTGGTTCGAGGGTACTGAGACCCGCGTATACCGAACTAAAGTGATTTTGCCACTTTGAAAGCAAGAATGTTACACTTCAATGGAAAAACAACATTTATCAGTGGCGTATATTCGAGGCCAGCTAGGCTAGCTGCGAAGCCCAGAGAATGCACAAAGAAAAGCCAATTAAATATACACAAATAAAAGTCAATTATCAACGGCATTAAGATATGTCAATGCTTTCGCTGCGAAAAAATCCGTGCGGATTCGCTTCTTCGACTAAGTCTGGTGAGCGAAGCCAACGGCATAACGCAAGCAGCTCTTCTAGAGTCTTCACTGTTCTAATTCGAAGATCTTCGATACGATCGCTTGCTAGCGTTTCCATGACAACATGAAGAGGGAAATGGACCATTGCTTTGCGCATGGTTCGCTCAGAAAAGAGAAGACTTCGACTTCCTCAGTCACCGCATGCTTCCGCCTGT
The DNA here is from genome assembly GCA_039090855.1 of Macrothele yani. NCBI lineage: Eukaryota > Metazoa > Arthropoda > Arachnida > Araneae > Macrothelidae > Macrothele > Macrothele yani. The sequence continues at coordinate 74,295,005 of CM077028.1, read as the reverse complement.
AACAGCACGTGTTTCGCGAGAGTTGTTTCAGTCTGTGTGAAGTGTCAATGAATTAAAATCAGTGGTATTATATCTTAAATTCGTGGCCTTGTTGGATTCGAACTGTTGTAATAAATTTTGTGAAAGCTTCCCTGAACATCTACTGTCAGAACTTAAAGAACTCTATGCTTCAAATTTTGATACAGCTCGACTAAAAAATTAACTGAAGGTGTTTTATTCCCTTGATGAATAGAAAAACCAAACAGCAAGAGACATTACTTGTTACATAAATTTGAATAAATTGAACATTGTGTTTAGTGAGGTGTACAATTAGCAGACTTAATATTAAGTTTTCCATCAACTGCCGAAATAAGTTTTTCTGTATTAAAAGGAATCAAGAGATATCTTAAACCACAGAAGGACATGTACATTCGAACAACTTGGCTGATTTGTCAATAGAGAAAAACATTCTTTTTAAATATGGAAAATTACTCGGAAGAAACTTTTTATGAAAACGTAATACTCAAGTTCACACAAAAGGTAAGAAGAATGGAGTTCCTGCACAAATAAAGTATTAAAATCCTAATCCTCATAATTATTTGGTATCGTGTTAGCAAATAGCATGCAGTAGTTTAAGTTACTTCTATTACTTAACAATTAAAAAGAAAACATCGCAATTAAAAAAAAAAAAAAACAGTACTGTGTGTGTGTGGGGGGGGGGGATAGCCTGGGTCTCGAACCCAAGATACGCCACTGACATTTATGATGAGAAAGTTTTGCGCGGCTTTACATCTTTCTTTGACATCGCGCATATTATCTTATATTAGACACTGCCTTTTTATTAAAATGTAGGAATGTCTTAAACTACTTATATTGCGAAGTCAATGTTTATGTTCCCGCACATCGCACGCGCTATATAGCGGGGAAGGGTTTTTTGGCAGTACAATTATTCCGTTAGGTTGTCTTTAAAATCTTTAATTATCCTTGTATTTTTATTTATATTTATTTTTGTTTTATATCTCGGGGAAGGTTGGGAGGAGGGTGGAGAAAAAGGGGGATAGGAGACAATTTTACTAATACTCATTTCTACTAATACCTTTTAATGTTATGTGCCATGCTTTCAGGAATAACTCTGGCTTGCCAACATTTGTATAGGGAGGTTAGGGCCTTGTCAGGACTTTTGTGGCCTTTTCCCAGATCTCCCTTGCTGTAACAGTTGCCTACACTTCTGTTATATTACTTTGAATTTTTGATTTTAATGTAACAGCTAAATAAATTGAATTGAATTGGTTAAATTTCCTTGATTTTCTCCTGCCCTTCCATATGGGGAGCTGCACTGACATTCATCTTTTCATATTGAGAAGACACATGGGTATCATTAGGACCCCAGAAATTTGACAACGGCCTTGGTCTCTAGCTGGGCGAAAACGGTATCCTATGTTGCAGCATAAAATGTAAATGTCCAGAAATTTTACTAGCGTGTTAGTGTAAATATCACTAAAATTACAGTAGCGTTATTTCAACAGTTCGTGTCAGTGTAACTATCACTAAAATTACAGTAGAGTTATTTTAACAATACGTGTTAGTGTAACAATCACTAAAACTACAGTAGCATAATTTCAACAATTCGTCTTAGCGTAACTACCACTAAAATTACAGTAGAGTTATTTCAACAATTCGTGTTAGCGTAACTACCACTAAAATTACAGTAGCGTTATTTCAACAATTCGTGTTAGCGTAACTACCGTTAAAATTACAGTAGCGTTATTTCAGCAATACGTGTTAGTAAAACTATCACTAAAATTATAGTTGCGCTATTTCAACAATTCGTGTTAGTATCACTATCACTAAAATTACAGTTGCATTATTTCAACAATTCGTGTTAGCGTAACTACCATTAAAATTACAGTAGCGTTATTTTAGCAATTCGTATAACTATCACTAGAATTACAGTAGCGTTATTTGAACAATTCGTGTTAGTGTAACTATCACTAAAATTACAGTAGTTATTTCAACAATTCGTGTTAGTGTAAGTATCACTAAAAATACAGTAGCGTTATTTCAACATTTCGTGTTAGTGTAACTATCACCAAAATTACAGTAACGTTATTTCCACAATTAATATTGAGTAACACAAACCGGAAAAATAATTTGACTCCTTAATCATTGCTGATTTTTTTAATGCTCTAATAATAAAAACTACTTTTCTTCATTTTTTTGTAAATGAAAATCAATGCAAGTTTGAACGAAAGAAGACTGCAGTGAACCAGTTTAGTCTATATCGATTTGCTCGACATCAGTTTCGTCTATATCGATTTGCTCGACAACAGTTTCGTCTACATCATTTCGATCTACAACAGTTTTGCCCACATCATTTTGGTTTACATCATTTTGATCTACATCAGTTTGGACCATATTAGTCTGGTTTACAGAAGTTTCATCAATATGAGCTTTTATCTTTTCTGCAGCATTCTCCAGAGTACTCTTTACTTCCTTGTCTCCTTTCATTTCCGCATCCTCAACGGCATTTCTAAAATATTCCAGTGCTATGGTCCAATCATTATCAGCTGCAGCCAACTCAGCCAGAAGTACTCTTGCGCTTAGTCTCCAATCTACACTGTTTGATTTAATCGCACATTCCAATGATTTGGTTCCACATTCCTTGGCGATTTCACTGTTACCAAGCGAAAGTTGGCAACGCCCCATTTCGTGAAGCACGTAAGCTCGTTCGGCATCATCGCTACAGAGTAATAATTTCTCATTGAAGACGTCCCAAGCCCGACTGTAGTCTTTCTTGTGAACATAAATCCTGGCCAAGCTTTGAAGAGCGCGCGACTTCACGCGCTTCAAACCGAACTTATCTGCAGTAGCAAGGATCATGTCATTACATTCTTCAGCAGAGATCTCATCACTAATTTTTTGATAGGCGTTAGCCATTATTTCGTAGCACTTTACCAACAATTGCGGCTTATTGTAAATGATGTCCGGAGAAATGGGCTCCACAAGAAACAATAATTCTTTACCCGTTTCAATACATTTCTGGTACTTCTTTTGACTCAAAAGCCTTTCAGCGCTCTCCAAGATTTGAGGAATCTTAGCTGGAAGTGGTACACCCTCATCTACAACAGTTTTGAATGCAGGTGCGGGCTTGTGGACTAAAGGACGCCTAAGAGTGCAGTGAACTTTCTTTCTAGAATAAAGGGGTTTCTCTTGTTGCCAAAAATCCTGACATTCCTGAAGATACCGTAGCGCACTTTTGACATGGTACACAGTTATGCGGCTTTCTGGTTCCACACACTGTTTAATTTGAGGTCCGTCTAACAGTTTCTCTAGATATTCTTTATCAGCAGCCATTTCTCTCAGGAGAGTCCTAGCATTGAAATCTACTTTCCGTTCATCTGTGCTTGCGGGTTGCTTAGGTGGATGACGAACACGCTGCCTTTTGCGTTGTTCATTCACGATGCAGTCCTTCTCTGTCAGTGTAATGTTGGCTTTGGGTCCTATGGAATTTAATATAGCTTCCTGGCATTTTTGAACTCCAAACCGGAAAGCAGCGTAATCTGGTCTCCTTTGAAATCCTCTTTGGAAGGTAACCAACGCTCCCTCGAAGTTCCCCATCATGTACTCGGTTTCTGCTTTTTGGAAAATAGCTTGGACGTTTTTTCGATCCAGTTGGATTGCATCTTCAGAGTCTTGAAGAGCAGCGTGATAGTCATGAAGTTGGAAATGACATCTAGATCGAGCAACAAGGCACTTTTTGTTTACCGGTTCCCGCTCTAGAACAGTTGTGTAGCATTCCAAGGCCTTCAAGTAGTTTCCCTTATGGTACTGTAGCCGACCTTCGGCAATGTAGACCGAAACAGGACACTGCGGCCCTTTAGTTTCCTCATCAGAATCCTCTTCATCTGAATCCATCTGGCGCAGGAATACAAGGCAAATGAAAAAAAAAAAGCTTCCTAATCCAAACTAAATAGCACTTCCGGTTCGTTTTTGAACAAAAATTTAGAGCTACCACCGCCTAAAAAAATAAAAATAAAAAAATTCTCATGTTCATCAACAATTGTGCTGATTCAACAAAGCATGCAACCACAGCATTTCAGGAGTGACAAAAATAAAATACCGACACTCACATTTAATCTATGCTTTATTCTCCAACAAAACACAAATTTGTTACAGAGATTTTATACGGGGTTTTAGGATTTCATATAAAATCTCAAAATGCAAATTTTATTCCATCTTGTGCTCCCATTCCTTTGTTTGCCCAAAGCGTGAGAGAAATTTCTCAGAGTATGTTCCCCATTAGACACCGGGTGCACGGTTATTTGCTAAGACGACAATGCGTCTGAACTTAGTATATACACATTGTTTGTTGAATGAAGCTTAACTCTATCGCGCCTCTTTTGATGCTTTTCAGGTTTCAATTTCAATGGTGCCGACTAATGCACATACCCTCACATTTTACTTTGAGGCTTAAGATTTGCGGGGAATTTCTAACGGGGAATTTTAGGATATGCTTAAGGGCATTTCTTGGAGACAAGGGCAGGAGGCGAAAGGACAGTTGTCTTCTGGTTTAGGTAGCGAGAGGTCACGAGAAAGTACGACGAGGTGATAGCCCCAGAGTAGGTCTTAGGTGGACCGCCAGGTCAGGGGAATTCACGACAGGCGAGACATGAAGGAAGGCAGGACTTAAGAAAAGGGGAACTGGAGTTTTAAAGGGAATAGTTAGGAAACAGCAGAGCTAATAGACAATCTTTGCAGGCAATTAAATGAAGAAAAGGATAAAAGTTTCTTAGACATACTTACGGATCGCAAGGATTATTTGCATACAATTTTACTACCATCTTCAACTATATAAGACAAACTCAACCACGCAATGTTTATGAAGTTAACAACAAGAATAAAGATAAGAACGAACATGTTAACAAATTCGAGTTTTACATTGAACGAAAAGAAGCACAATTCCGTTTAATTGAAATACGAGCATTTCGACGTTTTCACGTTCTACAAGAACATTCTTGAAAAGTCAAATGTGCTGGGAATGAAATTAAACAAGACAATCCATGTATTACTCTAATGTTCGACAGTACTATAGGTTTCAAAGTTATTGGTGGCATCAGCAATCGTTCTCGAAGTATTGTATTCCCTTACTTTCCACCAAGCACGTATTTGCGGGACAGAAAACGAAATATTGAGGAACGCGCAAAGACGATGCCTGTATCTTCCAAGATCATCGTGAGACTCCACAGCTTTGAGGAATAAAAGTAAAATTCCAAAGATATTTACAGAATTTTTCTCACTCCTATGCAGCTATTAATAGTTCATCCTAGTGTGGTGAAAAGCGTCATTCCTAACGGCTTTGTTGACTTTAAGAATTTTATTTCCTACCTTTTTTTTTTTTTTTTTTGATTGGAGGTTTAACGACCACCGTGAGCAACGCAATGGGCTATAAGCAGTCGCCCGTCCCTGATTTAGAGTCACTGGTTCCAGGGAAGGGAGGGAGCCAGTGCCGTAAGACAAACACAACATCCATACCTCACCGGGATTCAAACCCGGACCCCATCGGACGAATGATCAGAGGCCAACGCCTTAGACCACTGCGCCACCGGGGCGGCCTTTCCTACCTTTTCACTGCTACTTAGTGTGTGAACTTTTATTCATCCTCCCAAGCCAACACTGATATTATTATTACATCACTTTGATATTCTTGCTGATATGTATCAGTTTAATCTCTTCACGTCAGACCAGTTATGCTTCGATATTTTAAATTAGCACGATCCTGGTATTCCCAAGAATTTTCTTCGGAATTTGCCGCAGTTTCCATCTTTGCTCAAATAACTTCACCCATTCGAAGTTAAGCACTCTATTTACGCTAAATTAGAAAATTGAGTTGTATACAAAATGCCTTCCTTTCAACTGGAGTTTTAAGCGAATTTTTCTCTTCCTATTTCTTAAACAGACGCACTTAGAAACGTAGCTCCATAGGGCGAGGAGGTGAAGTAGTACTAAGGGGCCCTTTGCCAGCTAACGATAAGCAACGGAAAAAACGAAAGGTATCAAAGAAAATTTGATGGCAAAAGGAGATATAAAAACCTTACGAGTTCAGTCTGGTTGAAAAATGACTTCTGTATGGTATTCTCAAACCATACAAAAGTATTTTTGTAACCAGAATACCATACAAAACCTTACGCCCCGGTGGCGCAGTGATCTAAGGAATGGCTTCTGACTATTTGTCCGAGATGGGATCGGGTTTGAATCCCTTGAGGCATGGATGTTGTGTTTGTCTTACGGCACTGGCTCTCTCCCTTTCCTGGAACCAGTGATCGTAACTTAGGGACGGGCGACGGCTTATAGCCCATGGAGTTGCTTACGGTGGTCGTTAAACACCCAATAAAAAAAAAAAAATAAAAAAAAAAACATGAAACACAAAATTCATCCCACAATAAGACAAGGTAATATAACTATCGTGTATTACTACACTTATTCAACACTCGCCGATTGTCAGGTAGAATAAATTACTGTATTGGTATTATTACCAAAGTAACTGTGAGACTCCAAGAAGTGTGTTTGCCCTGCCTTCTCTTCACATTGTCCAAGCCGTATTCTACGATAAAGCTCCTTAAGCGCAATGCCACGCTTTTGATCTTGCCGTCTGTCGGAGATGATTCTTCTTCCTCACGCCCTGTCCCGTTCATCATTCACATACCACCATACGTTATAGGTGGCTACATAGTCCACGGACGCCGGGCTGTCGTAAAGATAATAAGTATCCTGTAACATGAGTCGTTCAGTATTGAGAAAACCAGGAGAGATTCTTCCTTTTGTGTTGTTCCGAATATTAATGAGTAGACAACTGTTGCCAGATTCGTTTCGGGGTCCGCCTTGTTACAATTTATTGCGGAAAATACGAAGCAAATGAATAGCTGCGAAGGTACAGCCTCAAATTATTTAACACATAAGTTATACACGCAGCTTGTTCCGGATTGATGTTAGATCATTAGCAAGGTATTTGCTCTTTTTAATTCATTCTACGATTCTGCCTGATTTCTCTTCTATTTCATTTTCTTATCACTCACTGGAGCTTCCAAGTTCGTACGGAGGCCATCATCCTTCGCTCCCCGAAGTCGTCTCCCCTCTACGAGTTCTTAGCTTCTTCTTCCCTCTTGTGTCCGTCCTGGCTTCAAGAGCAAAGCGTCCGACGCCTCCGATGCAATAAAACAATCACTGCCGTCCATAATCGCTTGCTGCAACGTATGCCAATAAAACGATTTAAGCACTTAAGGTTTCCTAAGTTTTCTAAAAAGACTTTCATATAAAAAATGATTCCCTAGGAAACACATTTCCACAACCTCTAATCTACAACGACGCCTTTGAAAGCCTCTCCGAACACCACAACGCCGGCTGGCCTTACATGAAAACGAATTAATACCAAAATCCCTTAAAATCTCCAAAATTCTCATAATACAACTCTACAATCTTCAATCTATAATTCCGACTGCATGATGAGTCGCCGGTATAGCATGTAAAAAACTGCCGTATGTAAAATGAGTGTTGCTGCAATACGCCTAAGCATACTTAACATAACTCTACGGTATTTCTACGAAACAGCGAGGCCTACTGCATGATTCTGCACCTCAACATTACTAGTTACTTTACTGGATGTACTCATGTAGTCCAGTAACCATTTAGGATTGCTACCTCGGCTTTCAAATGAAAAGTAAGAAGCGTTTTTCTATGCTTAAACTTTGCCTTTTCATTGATTAACGTCTTGCTCCTACGAAAGGCGCATCGTCCCAAATTGCAGAATATTCCCGTTTGTGGAACAACGGTGTATATTGTCTTAGGACATTCTTCCATTCAAACAGTTAGTTCGAAGAGCCAAAGCTGTTATAATGTATGCCGCCAAATCACCTTTCTTTTGAGTTTCTGTTTTCTTATGTAAATTTCTCACTAAACGAGACGTTACTTCCCCCAAGAACTTTTACTGTTTCGAAACGCTGACAGTGAGTCACCGCAAGATAAAAATCACAACGTACTACAGAAATTGTTGATATGGAGGAGTTGGTCGAGTTGTGTACATGGAGTTGTCTAGAGATTACGAGTATATACACTATATTGACAAAAGTCACCGGATACTTAGAAGAGAAACACAGCATAGCATTTATTGACATACATTAGTACGGTGTCGGTCCACATTTGTCCTTAATGCATGCACTGACCCTTCGAGACATGCTTTCGACAAGGTTTTGGAACGCAGCGACAGGTATGCGCTTCCATTCAGTACATAATGCTGCCAATAACTGTTGCTTAGTAGTAGGCCTTGGTTCCAAACTTCTTATGCGGCGCTTTAATTCATCCTATAGGTGCTCTATGTGATTAAGATCAGGGCTCTGTGCTGGCCAGTCCACAATCGATACGGAATTATCGTCAAACCACGCAGTAACAGTTCTTGCTTTATGGCTCGGGGCATTATTCTGCTGGTAAAAACAAGGCTCGGTTCCATAGTATTGTCACAGAGTTGGTAGGGCATAATTGTCCAGAATATCAAGGTAGACATTCTGGTTAACATGTTTGTCCACGATAACCAAAGGGCCAGGACCATACCACGAAAAACACCCCCACACGATTACACTGCCAACTACAAACTTGACCATTGGAACAGTACACTGTGGTAAGTAGCGTTCCCGCGGCTGCCACCATACCCACACAAGACCGTCAGACTGATGGATCGTGCATCGAGATACATCAGTCCATAGGATCCGTTTCCATTGATCTACAGTCCGCGATAAATGCTCTTTACACCATGCTAAACAACGAGTAGCATTCCGAGTGGAGATGAGAGGCTTATGAGCAGCCGCACGGCCACGGTAACCCATGGAGAATGAAGTTCTCTGTAAATGGTACGTGTACATACCGAGGTTCCAGCATTTTTACTCACCTGTACACTGAGATCTTGTGCAGTACTCCGTCGATTAACTGCAACGACTTTCCTGAGGCTTCGACGTCCTTTATCACTGATTTTCTTCGGTCTGCCGGTACGTTTTGCTGCTTCAGGGACGCCATGTGTCTTCCACGTATTCAGTACATCCAAAACAGTTGACTTGGGTATGTTTAAACGCCTCTCGGTTTCTCTTATGGACAACCCACTAATATAACACCCAACAATCTTTCTTTTCTCAAAGTCAGTTCTCTCCCGCCGCGACATTTTCACTCAACCTCAGAGTGCGATATGATCGCGGTCAGCTGCAGGCTTGTTTTTATTCCGCTTGCAGCTGTACCGCGCATCTTAAAAACGCAGCGGATCCGTTCATTTGCTTTTGAAGGGGTGTCCATTGACTTTTGTCAATATAGTGTATATGTGACCGACTGTTGCTGCCATTTGATGGAATTCTATGTGAAGACGCGGGAGTTCTGAGGTATCAGTGGATTTCATCTTTCAGTGAATGAAAGAATAAATTCGTGGAATAATGTACGACTCTTCTCTCACGCTCTTTCTTATCTACGGCAGTTAGCTGTTAATTAATCATTCAAACAGTTGAACGTAGGTTCTATAAAGTGCTTTAAGAACATTTAGCTAAGAACTGAGTTCAGCAAGTTCAACATGCAACTATCTTAAGTGTAAACCACAGTTAAGCAACTTATTTTTTTTATTTTTATTTGAGAGTTTAACATCTGCCGTGAGCAACTCGATAGACTCGTCCGTCCTTAATCTACGGTCACTGACTGCAGGCAAGGGAGACAGCCAGAGTGTGGAAAGACAAACAAAATAGCCATGCCTTACGGGAATCGATCTCCGACTCGTCTCGGTCAAATGGTCAGAAGCCAGCGCTGAGACCACAGCGCCTCTGGAGCTGCTAATTTAGAACTTCATACCGTGCTTCGATTGGTCAACTATGCATGTAAACAATGTGACGTATTACAGAGGTATTAAAGCACGTGTCAAGACGACAAATATGCAGCGATACATTCCGTCCGTGTACAGTGGCAGATTTCCAATTAGGCGCACTAGGCGCGCGCCTAGGGCCCCAGGGCTTCAGGGGCCCTAACTCTTCGCATTCTCGCTAAAACGTACACTATCTACCAACAAATAAGTGGACACCTGTGATAGCAAAGGAAAACGAAGTTTATTCACCTTCAATAGTTGGTGGAGCCTCCACGAGCGGCGATTACAGCTGCGACCCTCCGGGGCATACTCTCAACCAGGCGTTGTACGGCGCTTAGCGGTATTGTCTTCCACTCGGCTTGGAGAAGACAGGTCAGTTCCTTCACCGATTTCGGACGGTGGAGGCACCCCTTAAGTAGACGCTCCAACTCGTCCCAGAGGTGCTCGATAGGGTTAAGGTTCGGGCTCTGCGCAGGCCAGTACATTCGATTAACCCCATTGTCACCATACCAAGCCATGGTGGACCTCGCAACATGACAGGTGGCATTGTCATCCTGAAAGTAACATGGGTCCACAACGTAAAACTGCCACAACGTAGGAAGCGCATGGTCATCCAAAATGGTGCAGTAGGTCTCGGCGTTGAGTCTACCACGAATTGCGACCAAGGGTCCCGTGCCATATCAAGAGAAACACTCCCATAGCATAATTCCCCCACCGCCGAACTTCACAGTTGGCACACTAAATTCCGGCAGGAGGCGTTCTCCAGGCAGACGCCAAACCCAGACCCTGCCATCCGAACAGTAGAGGATGAACCTTGATTCGTCACTCCAGAGAACCTGTTTCCACTGTTCAACGGTCCACTGTCGACGTTCTTTGCACCACGTTAGCCGAGCAGCGCTATTGGACTTGGTGATCAAAGGCTTGTGGGCGGCAGCGCGTCCATGATAACCGAGCAGATGGGCTTCCTTACGGATGGTATATTCATCGAAAGAACAGTCCCGGATGCCTGTTGAAACTCCTCGCCGATGTGGCCTATCGATTTGGTGCGGTTCTTCCGAATTTCACTGGCCAGCACCCGTCGGTCTCTAACTACCAGTTTTGTGGGTTTGCCGGGTCGTGGGCACATTCCGACAGTCACCTCTCATCTTCCACTTACCAATCACGTAGGTCACTGTCGATTTTGGGTACTTCAACTCACTGGATATGTCACGTATGGATCGGCCATTTCTGTGATACCCGACGATTACACCTTTCTCGAAATCTGAGAGCTCCGAACTGCGTGGCATCTTGCATGCGACTGGTTGCGTTGCTGTTTCCCACACGATATTTAACGGGTGCGGCCCGGACGTGTATCAGGACCACAGGTATTGTCGATTGCAGGGGTGTCCAATTACTTGTTGGTAGATAGTGTAAATTGGATTGCCAGTATTGTTTTGGTTTTCAAAGACCGAAACAAAAAATGCTGACCTTCTTAATTTTTCGATAAAAATAATAAGAAAAAATACTTTCAAGAAACTCTTCACATTCTCGCTTTCCTGCAGTGACTGATGAAATTCTTAATGCCGCCCCGGTGGCGCAGTGGTCTAAGCGATGGCTTTGATCACTCGTCCGAGATGGGTCCGTGTTCGGATCCCCGTGAAGCATGGATGTTGCGTTTGTTTTACGGCGCTAGCTCTCTCCCTTCCCTGAAAACAGGAGCCCTAAATTAGGGACGGGCGAATGCTTATAGACCCCTGAGTTGCTCACGGTGGTTCTTAAACCTCGAACCAAAAAAATAAAAAAAATTCTTAATAACCACTTTTCTTGGTTCATGGCATTAGTCTATGCCAAAACTCCTTCACGAAAAGTCATCAACCCTTTTCAAGTGAAGCAGTGTGCAGAAATTACATTTTACCCGCATTTTCCAATGTGGAGAAGTTTTCCGGTTACCAATATCTTCAAGTAATATATTTTTATTTGATATCATGCTCGTTTCCTACTAATTCGCTCAAAATGTAAAAAACAAGATGATTTTCCAAAGCTGAAGTAATGAAAGAGCACGTTTTGTAACTGAAATGCATTCCAATTTCATGAAATTTTATTACAATTTACACGCGATGTACGAAATTTCATTTTCAGGCAGCATAGCGTTCAATTTGCCAAGAAACCTGCAAATGAAAAGCTGTTAAAGTTATAGGTTTTGCCTAACGTATCAAATTTAAAAAGAACTTTCGCTTAGTCTCTTCATAGCACAAAGCTAAAATTTACGAAATTTCCAATTTGAGAACTCCTAGCGGGAAATTTATGAACTAGTAGTGAAATTTAAAAAAGGGGAAAATTTTAACGAATTTTTATGTGCTATCATTCGCAAAAATTATTTTTGAAAAATCTGTGAAACCCAAATTTTTTTATTTTAAGCGCCTTTAGCAGGAAATTAACGGACTAATTGGAAAATTTAAATATTTGAGACGGAACAGTTAAGCCTAATTAATCTGAGATGCACAAAAATAATTTTTTCCTTAAGTTGAATAATTTCTTCACTACAGAACTTTAATTTTTTGAATTTCCGACTGGACAGCACTTAGCGGTATTTAAAGTGCCAAACTTAATATCCTTAGATTTCCTATTTGCCGCAAAAATATTTTTTTGAAATATTTGTAAAAAAGTTCGATATGCACGGGCAGACACTACCACTGTTTCTTACAAAACGTTCTAATAATAGGGAGATAAAATGGGATTATAAAAAGCGTAAAAACTTTCTCCCGACTCTTTTTTTTTTTTTTCTAGTCTGTGGGATGAAAATTTCTGAGGCGTTAAGAAGGGGCAAGGGGCCCCTGAGTCTTTTAGCGCCTAGGACCCCAAAAGATCTAAAGTCGCCTCTGTCCGTGTAGCTTAGTTGGGACAGGAACTTACTCAGGAGTGAGGGGGCGACGCGACGGTTCGATCGTCGTCACGGACAAACTTGTGTTATCACATTGGCGCCCGAACGTAAAAACGGATGTACTGACAGTTGGGCTTTTCGAAAAATGCGTGACGTTTGTTCCACACATCGTCTTGAATTAATGAAAGCCCGTTCTTTGTTTTAAAAAAATAAAAAAAATTAAAATGGAGATTATGTGACGTACTACAGAGGTGAATCACGTGTGAAGACGACAAATCTTCAGCGATACATTTCGTCTGTGCAGCTTAGTTACTCCGGTGTGAGGGAGCGCGAGTTCGATTCCGTCACGGAAAAACTTGTGTTTTGACAGCATGCAAAACACACAAACAGAGAGATCATTGCGTGATATGACGTAAGATGCACGAGGGAATTCTCTGATAGTGTACCTCTTTCTCACAACTGAACAAAAAAAAAAAAAAAAAAAAAGGCTGTCCACAGTTTTACTTCAAATTTGTACGAAAACGAACAATTGTCATGCAACATACACGGTCGAGTCACATTATTGTGAGTCACCAGCTAATATCTGGTGTAACAGAACTGTGCAGCGCGGACAGCAGCTAGACGGGCTGGGAGTAACTCAATAAGGTACTAGAAGGTGTTCACAGATATGTGGAACCATGCTCCACATATCTGCAATGCAGCTGACAGCTGCTGGACGGTGCGTGGTGGAGGATCCACAGAGCGAACAACACGATCGAGGTGGTCCCACAAATGCTCAATTGGGTTTAAGTCTGGGGAATTAGGTGGAAAGGGGAAGTACTTTGAAGTCTTCATTGTGCTCTACCAACCACTCTCGGATATTTCTAGCTGTGTGACACGTCGCATTGTCGTGCTGGAAGATCCCACCCGCCCAGGGAAGACAATCAGCATGCATGGGTGTACGTGGTCTGCAAGGATGAATTCATAACGAATCCGGTCCAAAGTGCCTTCTACAGGTATGAGTGGACCCAGAGAATGCCACGAAAACATTTCCCGGACCATGACGCTGCCCCCCCCCAACCAGTTTGTGTTCTTCCAGCAATGTTTGAAGAGTGTTTGTTCTCCGATGTTTCTCGCCTTATACGCCAACGTTCATCCGTTCGATGAAGCGGAAAACATGAGTCATCGGAGAAGGCAATCTTTTGCCAATCAGCGGGTGTCTAATTTCGATACTGCAGTGCAAATGTAAACATTTTCTGCTGATGCACCTTCGTTAGCATAGGTGCAGTGACTATCCTATCCGTCTGCATTGGAGCCCCATACGCAGCAGGGTTCGCTGTACTGTCGTTTTAGACACACTTTCGGTAGCCCCCTGGTTCATTCGGCTAGTGAGTTGCTCCACTGTAGCCTGTCGATCGGCCCTCACGCACCTTCGAAGCTGACGTTCACCTCTCACATCAATGGCACGTGGTGCTCCGCAGTTCCCACGTCGCTTATTCACAATGGTGCCATTTCTCCAATCACGATGCACTTTAACCACAGCAGCACGCGAACAGTTCACAAAATGCGCTGTTTCAGAAATACTGCCACCCTTGACACGAAGCCAATAATCATCCCTTTTTGCAAATCTGATAAATCGCTCCTTTTATCCAACGAGTCATATGTTTTCAGAATGCCTGCAGCACACCTTGTATGCCCTCCAGGCCAGCTCACGACACGCGCCTTCTTTCATTGGCTACGCGCTGTTGACGTCAAAAGTAGGAGGTGACCACAATATTGTGACTGGACTGTGTATTTTCTTTTGCGGCTCACTGCCTTCGTATTCGGAAGAATCCTAATTCCTTTGTGATGACTAATCAGTTTTGTTACACCTGCACAGTAGACGCATCCTTTCACCTAACCATGCTTTGCACAGAAGGTTAATAACTGCCAGTGGGTACTTGCTGTCTCTACGTATTAGAGCGAGAGGGTAAATACTTTTATGAGCACGTTATTTTCGCGGATGAGAACGAGAGCAAAGCATAGAGTCAGAAATTGGAGCCTCTTGAAAAAACTCTAATTGCAAATAAAGACTGCAACAGAGCAGCCAAGAACGGAATGCAAATGCAGAGTGGACAATATTTACACAGTTTCCATACTTAAAAGTAGTGGATGCTAACTAAGGTTATAGTAGAACATGCACTACACGATGCCACCTATCATTTTGCAATGACACTCAGACAGTTCAGAGAGAATATCAATTTTTTTTTTTTTACCAGTATTTCTGGTCACACTTTTACTGCTAAAACAGAATAAAATAAATATGAAAACATAAGCAACTAATACACCATGACTATCGGGTTAACAGCCAAAGCTCTTATGGTTAAAATAGTGCGATTTGGCCGTCCAGTGGCTCTCATGCCGAAGACGATTTTTTCCTCTGAACAACTGCTCAGCCAACAGAAATTGCAAGTTTGTGTGTGATATTCTTCTCTCAGCAAATAACCATGAACTTCCGGTGTTTTTGAACGACGCGCTTATCCCTACTAGGTTACTGAGAACGAGAAGAAGATCTATCAACGCTATTTTTTCCCCAGTGACTTTTCATGTCCGGGGACTTGAACTTTTTAGGAACATATGACTTTCATTTGTACGACATGGATTTTGCGCTTTCACCTTTTCTCTTGCCCTCCTTTTTTTCCTTCGCGGAGTGGCAGGTTCCTTCTGTTTTTAACGATATTTCCTCTTTTACTGTCCCGTAACATGACTTTCCTGACTCTTCGGTGATTCTCTCTTTCGTTCTATCCCTAGCTGGGAGGTTAAAGTCAAGGACAGCGACTACCATTCATGATGGAGTTGGGGGACATTTCTTTCATACATGGTCACCAGTAAATTAAAAGTCGAACACATACAACCTACGCCCAATAAGTTCCAGGACTGACCGCATAAATGACGTAACAATAGTGGGATTAAAATATCGCGTGCACGCTAGAAGACAACAATCCTTGGCCAACCAGTAAACCTGTTTATACCGGTACAAACAGGCGGCAGACGGGATTAAGGGAGTCATAGCAAGCGTTCTTGTCCCGTTTCATTTTAGCCACGGAAGATCAGAGAGTAAACATCCGTTTTTGTGGGAAACTTGTTAAATCAGCTACTGAGACTTACAGAATGTTCAAAGAAACGTATGCAGGTACAACATGATCCCGCAGCAGATTTTTCGAATGGTATGGCACAGTTTCGTCACTGGGGGAAATCCTTTGATGGTGAACTGAGATCTGAGCATCCCTCCTGTGAGCGGACAGCGGAAAAAATCGAAGCCAAGTGCGGAATCAGTTAAAGAAAGTTCCCTGAATTACAGTGAGACTTTTGGCTGAGTCGGTGGACGTCAGTAAGTCTGTCTGTCATGTGATTCTACTCGAGGATCTGGGAAAACGAAAACTTAATGCCAGATTGGTACCCCGCATTCTGAATGATGACCAAAAGGAGGCTCGTTCATCGATATATTCCGATCTGCAGGGCACTGCAGCTGAGGATTCTGTGTTTTGCTTCAGAGTTATTGCAGGAGATGAAACATGGTGCCTGCAGTATGATCTATCGTCCTGTGACTTCTTGTTGTTAGCCAGGACAAAACGGGCACTAAAAGGACAGTATCATGCAGACATTATATCTATCCAAGCAGCCGTGACAAACAAATTTCGGACATCCCGGAAAGCGCCTTTAAGAACTGTTTTCAGTATCATCAGAAACGATGGAAACTGTATGTTAATACAGAAGGACGGTATTTTGAAGGTGACCAGCATTAATTGTGCGTATGGTACTTTTTTATACTCTTTATTGCGTCTGTCCTGGGACTTTTCGGACGCAGGTTGCACATAACAGGAATTTAGTCTGGGATTTTCCGAACGTAGGCTGTATATAACAGGAATTTAGTCCTGGGACTTTTCTGACGTAGGTTGCACATAACAGGAATTTAGTCTGGGATTTTCCGAACGTAGGCTGTATATAACAGGAATTTAGTCCTGGGACTTTTCTGACGTAGGTTGCACATAACAGGAATTTAGTACTGGGACTTTTCCGAACGTAGGCTGTATATAACAGGAATTTAGTCCTGGGACTTTTCTGACGTAGGTTATATAAAACAGGAATTTAGTACTGGGACTTTTCGGACATAAGTTGTACATAATAGGAATTTAGTCCTGGGACTTTTCTGACGTAGGTTATACATATAACAGGAATTTAGTCCTGGGACTTTTCAGACGTAGGTTATACATAATAGAAATTTAGTCCTGGGACTTTTCGGACGTAGGTTGTACATAACAGGAATTTAGTCTGGGATTTTTCGAACGTAGGTTGTATATAACAGGAATTTAGTCCTGGGACTTTTCTGACGTAGGTTATATATAACAGGAATTTAGTCCTGGGACTTTTCGGAAGTAGGTTATACATAATAGAAATTTAGTCCTGGGACTTTTCGGACGTAGGTTATACATAATAGAAATTTAGTCCTGGGACTTTTCGGACGTAGGTTGTACATAACAGGAATTTAGTCCTGGGACTTTTCGAACGTAGGTTGTATATAACAGGAATTTAGTCCTGGGACTTTTCTGACGTAGGTTATATATAACAGGAATTTAGTCCTGGGACTTTTCGGACGTAGGTTATACATAATAGAAATTTAGTCCTGGGACTTTTCGGACGTAGGTTGTACATAACAGGAATTTAGTCTTGGGACTTTTCTGACGTAGGTTATATATAACAGGAATTTAGTCCTGGGACTTTTCGGACGTATATTGTACATAACAGGAATTTTTAGCAGTGATCTTACATTTCTGTCATGTCACAACCTGCAGCGCTTTAGATAATTTAGTGTTGTTTCAGGAAACAAGGCTGAAATTTATCAAAAATAGCATCAGTGGTTTTCAGACAGGCAAACTTGAAATTAAAAACAGAATTTGTTTTTATTTTTTCTTTCTCGTACATTTCCACTTCAATCACCCATGTACAACGGCCGTTCCATAAAAACAGAGTAAAATCATACAAAATGAAGAAATATATGTACAGCAAAATATATGTTATTCTTTCTCAAAGTATCTTCCCTCGGATGATATGCAACGCTCCCATCGTTCAGTCCATTATTCAAAGCATCTGGCGAAGGCATTTTGTTGAAGCTAGTCTAGCGACCCCTGTACAGCTTGAATAACGTCATCATCTATGTAGAATGTTGCGCCACGGAATTTCACCTTCATTGTTGGAAACAACCAGAAATCGCACGGGGCGAGGTCAGGACTGTAGGCAAGCTGTGTCATTATTTCAATCCTGCATTTCGTAAGAAACTGTTGAACACAAGCAGCGAAATGTGGGCGGGCATTATCATGGTGTGGGGTCCACTTGCTAACCAGTTCCGGTTGCTTTATCGATATCTGTCGTCGCACACGCTTCAAGACTGAAATATAATGCCCAGCATTGACAGTAATTTGTGGAGGTACAGCATGCTGGTAGATTACACCTTTATAATCAAAGAAAATTATCATCATCACCTTCCCAGCTGATATTGTTTTATGGATTTTTTTCGGAGGAGGCGAGCCTGTGTGTTTCCAGACACTCGTTGCGCGCTTCGTGAGGGGATTGAAATAATGGACCCTTGTTTCATTGGCAGTTATTATTGTGTTTAGAAAGTTTGGATCCTTTACAATTATTTGTTTCCACTCATGACACACCTGAACTCTGGCTAACAATTGCTCTATCGGCAGGTAATGAGGTACCCATCTGGAACGCACATGATGCAGCAGTAATTTGTCGCGTAGAATGCAGAATGCCGAAGTTTTTGAAATATTAGTTGACGCAGCTATGTTTTTACACATTATTCGTCGATCTTCCTACAGGATTGCACAAACAGTGTTAATCATACGCTCCGTAAAAACACTTTCATGTCTGCCAGGCCTAGGAGCGAGTTCTGCCGACAAGAGCTCTTTTTTGAAATCATGGTGCCATTTAAAAATCGTTGACTCGCCCAATCATTTATCTTTGTAAGCTTTTTTCATTCAATCAACTGTTTCTGGAGACGTTTTACCCAAACTATAGCAAAATTTTATCGCACAACGCATTTTACTTCTTAACTCTGAGTCACTCACCTCCATAGCTGTATGGCAAAACGCAGACGTGCCTTAAACAACTGCGCAGTAACAAAACCAGAATCGTCTGCCACCGCTAATAACTGTTGCCATAGATACTTTCTTAGTTCAGTTAGTCGTCTGCTTGGTTATTTTTCCCCTTCGCACTGTTGCCAACTCAAAAAAAAAATTACTCTCAGTTTTTATGGGACTGTCTTTGTATTTATACATTTTTGATGAACATTCTTCCATAAAAAATGGATGTTTAATGCTTTTCACTTTATTTTCATTCAGATATATTTTTGATAGCAGAAATGAGTCTTTTCAACTAAAAAATAACAGTATTAATTCATACCGTGAAAACTGTATTTACAAGCTGGAATTCATAGTCAATACCACGCTCTAAGAACGATTACTAAGCGAAAATAAATAAATTACATGATAAAGGAAAGATAATTCGGGATTTTCAATGCCCTCATCCATTTCATTTCTATATTATCTCATTAAATTACCGAAAATAACTTAAAAGATGTCACGAAAAATGACTTAAAAATATGCAAATAGTGCAGGTAGTGATCCAAAGATGTTACGATGTTATTTGTCGAAGCTCTTGCATGAATGGATAAGAGATTACAAAATTTTGAGGTGCGGCGTTAAAGCTGGCGCAACTCTTACAGCGAATTTGTTTCCTAAATAGCGATTTTTGTCACAGACTTACGATTTTTGTCTTACGTCGATGCTGCGCTCAGGCCCGACTCAAACTGGTAAGCAAGACATCGGGACACCTGTAGGCAGGCGAATTTCACAACGCAGCTCTTGTTAACTTTTAGACGTTGAATAACTTGTGCAGAAAAAATAAAATACTTCTGTAGCTCTTATAACTTTATTTCGTTTTATAGCGGAGGACAAGGAGTGGTTTTTACACAAAAGTAGTACTGATCAATTTATCTGCCCTTCCTCTTTGGCCACAGGCTATCTTGCTTCATCGCATGTGTTAACGCACCTTCTTTCCTCTTCACTTCTTTCTATTTCTGAAGAAACGGAACACGGCGTTTATTTGCCTGAAGCTCACCTCTCCCGCAATGCCGTATTTCCCATTAAACAAAGGAAACAGCTGCTTGGAGTGACAGTTAATGGCGGGGCAGAATTTCGCTCTCTAAGAATTTCCCGAGGTACATTTTTTCCGCGTGAATAAAATGTAGAGGACATTGCACTGTAAAAAAATTCTGAAATTCACAAGCCATTCCCCGTCATTTTTTTCGTGTATTAACGAATCACATTTCTGATACAACCTTTCCCGTGAAATGACCTGAATTTAAAGAAAGTGCGAAAACGTTTCTGAATTTTCAGAAACGTTTTCGCACTTTCTTTGTTATATTGACGATAAAGTACCGTTTTAGAGATGTGTTAACGGAAAATTCTGAATTTTCAGAAACCTTTCCGCAATTTCTTTTGTATATTAACGGAAAAACTCCGTGCTAATTTTTTCCGTATCCGTATGACGAGAAATTACCGGTAATAGGAGCGATTGGTGAGAATACTTGAGGTTTGGTTAACTTTTAAATTTCAATCATCTGTCGAATTTTGAAGTTCCGTAGCGAGATCGGATATTGTGAATAGCATATCGCATGAATTTTGTTTATTGTGGCACAGGATATTTCTTCTCCTCTCCCCCATTTTGTGTACCAGCTAGTACTTAACTTATTGTACAGATAATTATACGATGTCTATCTATCAGTCTGTGGATAACTTAACACATAAGCTATTATAGCTATCATGGATAAATTTTATATTTAGGAGCTTCTTTTTTGTGAAATAATACATACTATAAAAGACTACATTTCACTTTTTTTAAAGATTACTGAAAGTCAGCGTGAGTTTAAAAACATCAAGTTGCAAAGTATTTTCTTGCTTTGAAAAATCACGATGAAAAATGCTTAATTTGTGAAAAGTCCTCCTACAGAATATATCATCATTATCATCGTCAACCATTATCAATCCACTGCTGGACGAAAGTCTCCCCAAGTTTCTTCCACAAGGGTCTGTCTTGTGTCAGTCTCCTCCATGTTACTCCCGCAGACTTTCGAATTTCATCCACCCATCTCCCATGTGGTCTTCTTCTGGATCTTTTCCTGTCCCTTGGAATCCAGTCTAAAATTTCGGCTGTCCATCAATGGTCTGTCCTTCTGGCAATACGTCCAGCCCATTGAGATTTCAGAGATTTTACTCTGTTCATGATGTCTTCAACTCTTGTCCTTTTTCTGATCCACGAGCTCATCTTCTTATCTCTCCTGGTTACACCAAGCATGCACCTCCCCATGCTCCTTGAGTTGTCTGCAGTCTTTGTTCTTTGTATGTCTCTTTTAGTTAAGGTCCACGTCTCTGCATAATACGTAAGCACTGGAAGGATGCATTGATCAAACACTTTTCTTTTAAGACATAATGGCATATTGCTCTTGACAATTATACTGTTTCTTCCAAAAGCTCTCCAGGCAAGTTTTATACGCCGATTAATTTCTTCATCAATGTGACCCTCATTTGATATCTACTGTCCAAGATAAATGTAGGCATTGGTTATCTCTTTCTTGTAAAAGCATTGTACATCACTTTTGCCTTCTGAAACTTCCTTTTTAATCCCACTTCTTTACTCTTGTCAGCAAGTTCCTGGATCATACTCTGCAGCTCTGATGGGGTAGTTGCAAAAATGACTACGTCATCAGCAAAACGAAGGTGAGTTGGATAATATCCAACAGAATATATATATATATTCAGAAAAATAATAAGCTCCAACAGAAAATAAAATGACTAAATCACTCGCATTAATGACAAAAAAAAAAAAAAAAAAAAAATTATCGTCGCCCAATTTGTTTTACGCTGAGCGTATGTGGCTCAGTGGTTAAAGACATGGGTTACCTGTTAAAGCAACGCCAGGGGTACGATCCTGACGCAGCGGAAGGATTATCTGGGGAAAGGGCTGAGAAACGCCGGGTCGTCGATTTTGCGGAATTTCAGTTTAAATACGGAAAAACCTGAAACGGATTTTTTCTGGTATAAACGGAATTTCTGACTACGGAAAATCTGTGAAAATACGGGTTAAAATAAACGGGCACTTTCAAAAACGAAAATTTCTGAAAAAAAAAAAAAAAAAAGACGGACACCTGCCGGCAACGTTACTGCACGTTATTTTCAGAATTTTTCCGTGAATTCACACCACTTATTTTTTACAGTGTGCCTTGCGTATTTTTACCTTCGTGTACTAAGTACAGGGAAGCATCAGGGGTGCCGATCCTGTTAAATGAATATAGTACACCCAATAATTTCATGAGGGAGACTGTTACAATCCAGTATTTTTCAATGTGAAGGATATCACCATTTACCCCTTGACAATTTGCGTTAAAGTAACTGAAAAATACTAAAACACCGTACTTCACATTTTTTGGAAGTGGAATGGTGCAGAACAACCAAATGCACGTGAATATATTAAATTCGAAAACATTATGTAAGGACACCGGACAAAAAATTAGTCATCCCTGTCAGAACTTACCTAATAACGGGTGACGGCCCCTCTTGCCTTGATAACAGCATGGATCTGGTGTGGTAGAGACTCCACGAGGTTGTGGATGTATTGAACATCGATTTGCAGCCACATTGAACATCGATTTGCAGCCACATTGAACATCGATTTGCAGCCACATTGAACATCGATTTGCAGCCACATTAAACATCGATTTGCAGCCAAATTGAACATCGATTTGCAGCCACATTGAACATCGATTTGCAGCCAAATTGAACATCGATTTGCAGCCACATTGAACATCGATTTGCAGCCACATTGAACATCGATTTGCAGCCACATTGAACATCGATTTGCAGCCACATTGAACATCGATTTGCAGCCACGTTAAACATCGATTTGCAGCCACATTGAACATCGATTTGCAGCCACGTTAAACATCGATTTGCAGCCATTCGTGTGTCAATTGGTTCTGAAGTTTCGCTAGAGTACGTGGGTGTCTATTCCGCCGTTTCACCTTCTGTTCTAACTGATCCCACAGATTCATCAGACCAAATTACTCGTTTTCAATCCTCCACAGTAAAGTTTCGGTGCCTCTGAGCCCATTGATAACCTGCGACTTTGCGACTTGCTGTTGAAAGAGGCCTCTTCTGTGGTGCTCTGCTCTAGATGTTCTTCGAATACAGTTTTCTTCCCAATGTCCTTTCGGAAATTGGTTAGAGTGGGCCTTCATTGACTGTTTAGAGCAGGTTTGAAACCGATTTGCAGTTACTAGGCGTGAAACATGGCGGCAGTCCCTGTGGGTGAGAATCGTTTTCCGGCCACAGTTACTTTGCCGATTTGAAGTTGACTTTGAACTACACCACTGTTTGTAGACTTGCTGGATAGTACGCTTGGACACACCAACAAATTGGGCGACTTCATTCACTTTGTGTCTGTGGGCACGGCCAAACACGATGGATCCTTTTTGCCACTCAGTCACGTCTGCCACTCAGACCCATCATCATCATCATCATCATTGTCAACCATTATCAATACACTGCTGGACGAAGGTCTCCCCAAGTTTCCTCCACAACGGTCTGTCTTGTGCCAGTCTCCTCCATGTCACCCCTGCATACTTTCGAATTTCATCCACCCATCTCCCATGTGGTCTTCTTCTGGGTCTTTTCCTGTCCCTTGGAATCCAATCTAAAATTTTGGCTGTCCATCGATGATCTGTCCTTCTGGCAGTATGTCCAGCCCATTGCCATTTCAGGGATTTAACTCTGATCACGATGTCTTCCACTCTTGTCATTTTTCGGATCCACGAGTTCCTCTTCTTATCTCTCCTGGTTACACCAAGCATGCACCTCTCCATGCTGCTTTGAGTTGTCTGCAGCCTTTGTATGTCTCTTTTAGTTAAGGTCCACGTCTCTGCACCATACGTAAGCACTGGAAGGATGCATTGATCAAACACTTTTCTTTTAAGACATAATGGCATATTGCTCTTGAAAATTATGCTGTTTCTTCCAAAAGCTCTCCAGGCAAGTTTTGTACGCCGATTAATTTCTTCATCAATGTGACCCTCACTCGATATCTGCTGTCCAAGATAAACGTACGTGTCTGTTATCTCCAGCTTTTCTCCATCAATCGATAAATCTTCATTTCTTGTAAAAGCATTGAACATCACTTTTGTCTTCTGAAAGTTCATTTTTAATCCCACTTCTTTACTCTTGTCAGCAAGTTCCTGGATCATACTCTGCAGCTCTGATGGGCTAGTTGCAAAAATGACTACGTCATCAGCAAAACGAAGGTGGGTTAGATAATCTCCATTAATCTTTATCCCCTTGTTTTTCCAGCTCAGCGACTGAAAGACACCCTCCAATGTGGCATTAAAGAGCTTCGGAGATATGGTGTCACCTTGTCTCACTCCCTTTCCAATTTTTACGTGTGTTGTATTTTCAAACAGCCTAATCTTTGCACTTGCATTTTCATAGATGTTATTAATAATATTAATGTATGCATCTTCAATACCGCAGGTTTTCAGAGCCATTGTAACTGCTGATGGTTTCACCGAATCAAAGGCTTTTTCATAATCGATAAAAGCCATGCACAATGGAAGTTCATATTCCCTCGCTCTTTCAATTAGTTCTCTCAGCACGTGGATATGATCTATTGTGCTGTAGCCACTCCTGAATCCAGCTTGTTCTCTCGGTTGAGCCATGTCCAGTGTTACCTTCAAGCGGTGTGAAAGAACTTTAGTGAAGATTTTATAAACTACTGATAGGAGGCTGATAGGTCTGTAGTTTCCGAGAT
This sequence comes from Macrothele yani, assembly GCA_039090855.1. Classification (NCBI taxonomy): domain Eukaryota; kingdom Metazoa; phylum Arthropoda; class Arachnida; order Araneae; family Macrothelidae; genus Macrothele; species Macrothele yani. The sequence continues at coordinate 74,270,406 of CM077028.1, read as the reverse complement.
CCTCAATGTCACCTTTTTTATGTAGCAGGATCATTGTAGCGGTGTTCCAATCCTCAGGAATCTTTCCTTCATTAAGGCATCGAGTGAAAATTTGGGCGAGTACTGTTTCGATTTCTCCACTTGCTTCTTGTATGATGTCTACAGTAATTCCATCTTCTCCTGGAGCTTTTCCTCGCTTCATGTTCTTGATTGCATGTGCAACTTCTGCTGGAAGGACTGGAGGAACTCTGGTACTGGTATCTTTCATGATGTCTGGAGTGCATATATCATCCCTTTCATATAATTTGGAGTAGAAATCTTTCACTCTTGTCAAAATTTCGCCTCTATTTCTTGTTACAGAACCATCTTCTTTTCTCAGTGCCATAATCTGTTTTCTTCCCTTACTGAGATGTCCCTTTGCTATATTTAGGCTTTGGTTGTTTTCAATTGCTTTCCTCACTAGTTCACAGTTGAATTTCCTTACGTCTTCAGTGATACTTTTTCTTACTGTCTTGCATAGCTCTATATATTCCAATTTGGAAGTCACATCTTCTTTAGTTGTCCTCATCTCTCTTCTTTTTTGCATCAACATTTTGGTTTTTCCTGATAATTTGTTCACATGCAACTTGTTCTTAGACCCAGCTAATTTTGTTGCTGTTTCCATAAGAGCTTTGGCTACTTTTCTGTTAACTTCAGAGATGTCCACTTCTTCCGATGTTAGGCCTTCTAAAGCAGAGAACCTGTTCTTCAGTTCCAACTTGAAGGTATTATGGTGTTTTTTAAGGTTGGTTATGTCAATAGATTTTGTTTGTCTTATGAGCTTGCCACGTTCAAGTTTAGTGTTGAGGTGCATCTTACATCTCACCAATCTATGGTCACTACCTGTGTTGAACTTGTTTAGCACACTGCAGTCTTCTATGACGAATTTTTTGTTACGCATAATAAAATCAATTTCACTTGTCGTCCCATTTGGATGTCTCCATGTCCATTTCCTGTGTGGCTTTTTCTTGAAGAAGGAGTTCAAGATGAAAAACCCTTCTGCCTCTGCAAACTCAACGAGAGTATTTCCACGCTGGTTTCTTTTGCCATGACCGAATTTACCTACTGAAGTTTCATTCTGTTGCCGTTGCCCTATTTTTGCATTGAAATCTCCCATAATTATTTTCAAGTGCTGCTTACCTTTATTATTTAGATGACAAATTTCCTCATAAAATTCTTCAATATCTTCTTCAGGATGACTTGTGGTGGGTGCATAAGTTTGAATAATCTGAGCCTGGTATCTTTTCGAGAGTTGGATAACGAGTCGTGCAGCTCTGTCAGAGGAACTTTCAACTTCTACAACTTTATCCTTCAGTTTCTTGTTTATTATAAATCCAACACCACTAGTTCTGCCAGTATCTGTCCCACGATAGTAGAAGAGATGTCCACTTTTCAGTTCAATGAGATCTTCTCCTTTTCTCCTTACCTCACTTAGCCCCACGATGTCCCACTTGATCCTTTGTAGTTCCTCTTCCAATTCAAGAAGATTTGAATCAGAAGATAGGGAGCGTCCATTGTATACGTAGCCAAGGTCAGCATCAGATGGCAGCCTAGTCCGGTCCTCCGGGGATACTTAGCACCCTCTGCCTTCATGTCGCACTGGCCGCTGCCTTGGCCAGGTACTTTCCAGCTGCCGGAGACTGAGGGCCAAGATTTAAGTTGTGGAATCATTTTGGAGGGGTTTGGCCATAACTCACCACGCTGGCCAAGCGGGTTGGTGAGTGTGGGATAGAATTTCCTCTAATCCCGATGGTATAGTTATACCGCTATGGGCGGTCGTCAGAGCCCCTTTAGTGGGAACAGGATGCACCACGAGAAGGCGGGGTTGACATTTGTCAAGGAGAGGCTGTGATGTTACGCATCACCTGATATTGCAGACTAAATTCAACACACACGCTGCTCTTCACCACTGCACGAGATAGAAATGATCTTGTAGACCACGTCAGTGCTATTTATCTCCCAACAATACTATCACGCCGCCCTCTGTGCAACTGCTAACTTCCTACTGTCATTTCTGTTATTATTGACTAGTTTTTTTGTCCGATGTGCTTAAATATTCTTCAGCGAAAAGTTCACAAAGAGACGACGGAGTGTCACTTTGCATCGGGCACAGGGAGCCATGATACCACAGATTCATCAGTCCAAATTTTCAGGCTAAGCGCTGCAAGCTGGAGCTTGCAGCGCTTAGCCTGAAAATTACGATAATTGTCATAACTCCTAATGTCACTGTAAAAAAGATAGTACCAGCATTTCAGAGATTTATAGAAATCTAATACACTGAGTTAGCTGTGCATTAGGAACAAACACCCCTCGTTTTAAATATTCGGAGCGATAATGAAGTAAAACTTGATATCAACGTCACGTGCGGCTACAATAAATTGTGCACACCTATCCTCTCTACGTAATCAGTAAATTTTGTCAGTAATGGTGGAACGTGCTAACTTAAGCCAATTTGACTGCGGCCAGATATTTGGGGTGCCAAGGACAGATGCCAGTCTTTTGTAAACTTAAACAGACATTTGACGTGGACCAGGAACATCAAACAGAGGTCATCGCTCTCTCAACGTTTAAAAGTGAGTCACGGAAAAATTCTCATTAGTCGCCACCGGGAATCGAACCCAGGATCTTCCAGTTACGCACCGGATATGCTTCCGAGAGTTTTTCCGTGACTCACTTATAAACGCGGAAAGAGCGATGACCTGTGTTAGATGTTCCAGGTCCACGTCAAATGTCTGTATTAATTATTCATTCGCCTTCTAATTAATTGTTCAGTTGCTGCTTACCATCTTTGGTGAATCCCCAGCATTGTGCCGGGCTCGAAGAAACAACCGATGCCAAATTGGCTTGGCAATTAGTGCGTGAGAGTCTGGAGGAATTCGAGGCCGCTGTGGTGCGGTGGAAGCATATCCGGCGCGTAACTGGAAGACCCTGGGTTCGATTCCCGGTGGCGGCTAATGAGAATTTTTCCGTGACTCACTTATAAACGTGAAAAGAGCGATGACCTCTGTTTGATGATTTTGTAAACACCCTCATTTGTTTACTGCTGGGTGCAACTGCTTCAAGGTGCACCAGGACTGGATTAACATGCACAGACATCCTTCAGAAGGGCTCACATTGGTCAGCCACACGCGGTTGATCCTAGGGTTGAGCGTCGGGTGTCACGATTGGTTTCTCAGCAACGACGTGCAACAGTCACCCAGCGCACCCACCAGTACAGCAGCGGTGCAGTTCGAACTTCTTCCACATACACCATGCGTCGTACTTTGCATCACCTGGGGTTCCACAGCCAGAGACCAACGAGGGTACCCATAATGACGTCCAGTCATAGCTAACAAAGCTTCGCATAGGCCAAGGAACATTGGCAACGAAACCTCGGCAGATGGAAGAAGGTCGCCTGGAGTGATGAGTCCCATTTCCTGCTGCATCATGCTGATGGCTGGGTTCATATATAGCGTAAACAGCATGAAGCCCTATCTATACCCTGGTTGCACAGTTAGGTTTCAACAGGCCGGCAGAGGTAGTGTTCTTGTCTAGGGGAGCTTTTCCCTGGAAAGTCCTAGGTTATCATCTTACAAACACTGAACGGTGGATCCTACAGTGACCTATTAGCCGACCATCTCCATCCATATCTGCAGGACGTTTACTTGGACCACAGGGTCATCTTTCAGCAGGACAAGTGTCACTGAGCTCGTATAACTATTAAGTGGAAGAAGGAACACGGCACAACGAATTCGCTACATTGCCTTGGCACCCAAACTCCCCTGACTGCAACCCAATTGAACATTTGTGGAACATGATGACAGAACGGGTTGTCAGAACTGCTGATCCTCTTCCAAGGAATAAGCATGAACTGACGGAGTTGCTGCAGCGGACATCGGTCCAGTTACGTATGAAGGATGGAAAGAGCGATGGCTTTGTCTATTCACATTGTCTCCACGTATTTGGAAGATTTTCACTATCATTCTCGCTGGATTTATTAGCTATAATTTAATAGCTTGCGCCTTTAAGCCCAACCAGATGGAGACGTCTCAGTTGCTGAGCCCATCTCTACGGATTCGTGAAGTCAGATGCTAACAGATAAACACACCTAGCGCCGTTGATTGTTGGCCACCGTAGCGTAAGGCGAACGCACTCGGCTAGTTATTGAGAGATCTGGGATACGATCCCAGCAGCTTCCGGATAACAATTTTTCGGTTGCTGTGTGTTAATTAAAGGAAACGTGGAAAGAGCGATAACTTTGTCTATTCACATTGTCTCCACGTAATTGGAAGATTTTCACGATGTTTGACACCTTGTAGAATCTGTTCTTAGGCGTCTGCAAGCCGTGATTGCCCAGAAAGGTGGACCAACGCATTGTTAGGTAGGTGTTCTTAATGCAAATTTAACTCAGTGTATATTCCAATGATGTTATAGTAAGTTGCAAAGCATAAAACTACCTATGCAGCGAAATGTGTGATGAGATTCTGGTTATTGTCCTGTTATGTCCATGGTTTACCCCGAGGATTCGTAGATTTTAGGCTGAATAGATACGGTACCTTTGAGCTTTTGATGCAGATTGCAACGCATATATTTTTTTATATATGCATATAAATCTCTGTTGCTCTGGTCTTAGTTAGTCACAATCAGCATAAAAGAATGGAACCTAAATTAGATTATAAAACCTCGCCAAGATATAAAGTAAATCCTAATCTTTTTACCTCAGTAAATTTGTCTTCTTTTTAAAAATTTCCGACATTACCGATGATTTACCAAGATTCAGACTGAAAACACAATAATTTTCTCTGACAATAGCGAGCAGGTAAAGTTACTCATTTTTCTCAGATTATCTTTTAAAATGTTCTCAACAAATTTGCACCTAATCTGGTACACACAATGCGCAGGGAGCAAACAAGTACTTTGTTCAGCAACAGCTCGTAATTTAAAGTTAATACGCTTTTTATATCAGTGTTGAATAATGTAGATTTGTAGACAGATTTTTTCTCTCTGATTCGAAATAAGGTTTTTCCTGAAAAATAACGTTACGAAAATTCAAGAGCTAAATTAGATTTTCCTGGGGGAACTATGCTACAGAATAAAGCGACGATATTTTGGCACAGGTCTACCTCTTAAAAATTGAAATTATTTAGAAACCATATGCATATGCAGTTGACTTACATAAATATGGTAACGTTACTTCTTTCCTTTCTTCTCAGTTTTAGGAGTGCTTACTCTCAAAAAATGTTTTTTAATATTATTTTGATAAAACATACGTAAACTTACTTTACTTTTAAACTTTCTTTCGATGAAACATACGTAATTTACCAAAGCATGCGTAAATTCCTAGAATTTGCGAAATTTTGGCACAGGAATTTATCGTAAATTAGTGTTAAAGCATCTGACGTATAAATATTTAAACATCATCCTTAACCTTCCTTTTTGAGTTTCTTTTTCTTAGGCAAATTTGGTTACCCCATATATATATATATATTTAATTCTAAACGCCACATCGAAACTTTCTCCTCTGTTCAATTTGGTAACAACTGATAGTTAGTCGATAGGTAATTAAAAGCTGATAATCTCGGTGTGGTAATAATCTAACTGTGTAATAATATAATCTAGCTGTATGTATGTTTAAAAAGAAAAATCTTCAATTCATGTAATAACCCCGTATTTACTTATGGAAGTGAAACGTGGAGTATCACAGAACGACATTGTGAAAAAAATAAGAGTATCATTAAAAATGTTAGAGAGAAGAATGTTGGGAATAACAAAAGGAGACAGAGTTAGAAATGTACTTATAAGAGAAAGAACAGGAATAATAGATCATGAATGGAATACGGGATTACACCATACAATACAAATTTTGAAGATGAAAATCCGTTTTTTGGTGTAAATATGACATGGATAGTAAGTCACATAATATTCAAAAACTTGAAAATTTCGTCATCCTGGAGCAGGAATCGAACACGCGTCTCGCGGATGGCGATCGAGTATGCTAACCACTACACCACCCATAACGGCACGGCCAAGTTCCAAGTTTACGATTTTTCCGTGTATAAGACGATATTTTCTTCCAAAATTTTTATACCAAAATTGGGGGTCGTCTTATACACGGGGGGGGGAAGGGCTGTTGAGAGAACCCTGTGGTTACTGTGGCGAAACTGCAAGTACCTCTTATCCCTTCTCCCCACTACGACTTACAAATCTACTGAGTACTGAGTCACATATATTTTTGTTAAGCTTCCTGAAAGTGATGCATAATTTCATAGTTTGTATCTTAAAAATATTACCTAATTTCTAAATGTACTTCAATGATATTACTTAATTTCTAAAAAATATCAAACGTGTCCTGTTTTGTAATAAAAATACTGATTTCTTAATTTTCGGTTCGAAAAAGTAGGGGTCGTCTAATACACGGAAAAATACGGTAATTTGAATATAACGATCACAAGATTCGTCAAAGCCTGTGATGGAAGCGAATGAACAATAAACACATTAATAACAGATTGGCAACCGAGAGATGGAAAGAGACGAAGAGGGCAACAGAGAACAAGGTGGAGAGATGACTTTCAGAAATTTAGAGGTGCAAAATGGTGGATTAAGTATTGAAGAAGTTGGAAAAGATTGGGGGAGTCCTATACCTTTCAATGGGTGCCAACAGATTAAAGAAAGAAAGAATGAAATCTCGGTGTGAGAACAGTCAACAAAGATTTAATCTGAAAAAAGTGTGACGACATTACACTGACTTGTAAAAGGTGTGAGGGCGACATTATAATGCCGTAGAAGGTGTGACGACGACATTATTTTCTTGTTAAACGTGTGAGTCTTCTGAAAAGTGTGAAGACGGCATTATAATCTTGGAAACGGTAAAACGACGGCATTATAGTCTCGTAAAAGGTATGACGGCGACATTATGGTCTTGTAAAAGGCGTGACACAGTGTATATTCTCGTAAAAAAGTGTGATGCCAACATTATAGTTGTAAAAAACGTGTGACAACGACATTATAGTCTTGTAAAAGGTATTACGACTGCATTATATCATTGTAGGTGAGACGACGGCGTTAAAACATCGTAGAAGGTGTGACGACGACATTATAGTCTTGTAAAAGGTATGACGACTGCATTATATCATTGTAGGTGAGACGACGGCGTTAAAACATCGTAGAAGGTGTGACGACGACATTATAGTCTTGTAAAAGGTATGACGACTGCATTATACCATTGTAGGTGAAACGACGGCGTTAAAACATCGTAGAAGGTGTGACGACGGCGTTAAAACATCGTAGAAGGTGTGACGACGACATTATAGTCTTGTAAAAGGTGTAGTGACGGCAACATATTCATGAAAAAGGTGTGGCGAGGTCATTATAATCTTGTAAAAGGTGTAACGGCGACATTACTGTCTAGTAAAAGGTGTGATGGCGACATTATAATCTTGTAAAAGGTGTAACGGCGACATTACTGTCTAGTAAAAGGTGTGATGGTGACATTATTGTATTGTAAAAGGTGTGACGACGACATTATAATCTTGTAAAAGGTGTAACGGCGACATTATTGTCTAATAAAAGGTGTGATGGCAACATTATTGTATTGTAAAAGGTGTGACGACGACATTATAATCTTGTAAAAGGTGTAACGGCGACATTATTGTCTACTAAAAGGTGTGATGGCGACATTATTGTATTGTAAAAGGTGTGACGACATTATTGTATTGTAAAAGGTGTGACGATGACATTAGAATCTTGTAAAAAGTGTGATAACAACATTGTAGTTTTGTAAAAGGTGTGACGATGATATTATAGTCATGTAAATGAAATACTACTTGCTACTGTGTGACGAATGAGCATAACCCGCTTTTTATTAAGTTATGGCTGTGAATAGTTCAGATAATACTAACGTAGTTCAGGTTATGTTAGAACGGAATAAAAAGCTGTAAGTGAAATAATTTTATTTGCCTTTTTGTTCTCTGGCCGTTAGTGTTCTCTTCTAGGTATTAGTACGTAGAGGTCGGTGATTTGCTGAACAAGCTACTAGCAGCGAAGTGACTTTAAAACTCTTTAACCATAAAAATGTAGAAAATCACGCAAACCGTCAGCATGCAATACTGTTTCGAGCAAAACAAAAACAAAAAATACAACGGTAAAACGAAGCATAACATAAGATATGTTTCGAAAGGATGAAATTGATGGAATGCTGACTGTTTGAACACAAAAGTTCAGCAACAAGTATAATTGTACAAGTTCCTCACTCATCAAGTAAAGAACATTAGGAAATAGGACAAATTGTTTTTCCACAGCGGAAGCCAGCAGTTTGAGGATTCAGTAAAAGTACAAGCGCTAGGATCCAAAGTAATTATAATTTTATATGTAATGTTAAGGACGCGCACTAAGGCTGATCTTAAGATCTACGAAGCCATAAGAGTATAGGAAGATAGAATGCATTGGCCCCAAAGTATTTCTTATAAATTTACGTTCTACATGTGACAAAACTTCTGTGACGTATATACTTTTAATTTAACCTTCTTTTGATGTTTATGTCTTGCAAGTAGAATCCGTTACTTCTTTAGTAGAGATTTTCCTACTGAACGCCACATTACACCAGCGAACAGCTTGCACGTTTTGGCAACGCTGACAGTGGGCAAAGGTAAATAACAAAGCTGAGACGAGAGTGCTGGGAGAGAAAAAAATAAGCAAATTGAAGATATTGCAGAGATTAACTATATTTGCTAAAATTATATGAGCTTGCTGTTACGATAACCTGATCACGTACGAATTTCTGATTGTCAGCAACAGCTACGCATAGATGAAGCACATTGGTGAACATATATTAAGGACTTATAATTACTGAGTACATATTAAGGACAAATTAATCACTTAACAAAACTATGTTCAAATGCTAAAAACATTACACTTCACATTATGTAATATTTTTACAGATCAACAGCTTTCTCGCAGTTTTTCGAACAGGATTTTGCGCCCAGATAAAAAGGGGAAAATAATGCGCATGAAACTGAGCATGCGCAACAACATTTCCGCATCCTTTGCACCTTGTTACTGCACAAAAGCACTCGGAACGCCAATATTTAGTTCTCATGCGTCACTGATGAGACGCTCATTTCACAGCATATCACAATTAATAATATTATAATATTATCACAATTAATAATATTATAATATTATCGCAATTAATAATATTATCCTCTTCATCAAAGTCGTCAAGCGAATTAGTAACAGTTTCTCTTAAAGTCGAAATGGGTGCCGCCCCGGTGGCGCAGTGTTCTAAGCTCTGGCTTATGACCTTCGTCCTAGAAGCACCCGAGTTCGAATCCTGGTGAGGCATGGATGTCGTGTTCGTCTTATGGCGCTAAATCTCTCGTTTCTCTAGAACCAGTGACCTTAAATTAGGCACGGACGGACTGCTTATAGCCCATGGAGTTGCTCACGGTGGTAGTTAAACCTTCAATAAAAACACAACAACACAAAAAACAAGTCGAAATAGTCCGCGCACCGCACTTAAATCCTTCAAAAATTGAGGAAAATATCCAAAGCAAATGGCGGTGCGTTTCTTAATAATAATTAATGAAGACTTGTGCTGCATATGACTAAATAAATAGGTTGCTGTAAAACACGATGAGAATGACTACCGGAGTGATTATTCTCATTTGGATTAAAGGTCACGAGTCATCCAGAAAGGCAATTTCACTCTTCCTCAAGTCGTGTCAGCGAGAATCTCATGACTTCACTCTTCCTCAAAGTCCTTGCCGCACCTTGTAAAACGCAACAGGATCATATTCCTCTGCAAATCACCCATTTCTGGTTACTGTGCTATAAGTAACTTCTGATGCCAAGTTACAAAGATTGCATTGCCTTCCCGGTGGCGCAGTGGTTCAAACGCTGGTTTTTGACCGTTCGTCCAAGTGGGCCCCAGGTTCGAGTTCCGGGGTATGGATGGTGTGCTTGTTTTACAGAACTGGCTCTCTATCTCTCTCTCTTCCGTGGAACTAGTGGCCTTAAATTAAGAACGGATAACGGCTTGTAGCCCATTCAATTGCTCACGGTGGTCGTTAAACTCCGAAACAAACAAATGTATTAACATCATCAACCATTATCAATCCACTGCTGGATGAAGGTCTCCACTGCTGGATGAAGGTCTCCCCAAATTTCTTTCACAATTGTCTGTCTTGGGACTGTCTCCTCCACGTCACTCCAGCATACTTTCGAATTTCATCCTTTCATCTCCCATGGGGTCTTCTTCTGGGTCTTTTCCTGTTCCTCGGAATCCCGTCTAAAATTTCGGTTGTCCGTTCTTCTGGCAACATGTCCTACCCATTGCCATTTCAGTGATTTCACACTGGTCATGATGTCGTCCACTACTGTCATTTTTCTTATCCACAAGCTCCTCTTCTTATCTTTCCTGGTTACACCAAGCATGCATCTCTCCATTTTTTCTTTGAGTTGTCTGAAGTCTTTGTATGTCTTCTTTAGTTAAGGTCCATGTCTCGACTTCATACGTAAGCACTGGCAGGATGCATTGATTAAACACTTTTCTTCTGAGACATACTGGCATACATACTGCTCTTAAAAATTGTACTGTTTCTTCCAAAAAGCTCTCCATTCTAGTTTTATACGCCGATTAATTTCTTCATCAATATGACCCTCACTTGATATCTTCTGTCCAAGATAAACGTACGCATCTGTTATCTCCAGCTTTTCTCCATCAATCGATAAATCTTCGTTTCTTGTAAAAGCATTGTACACCACTTTTGTCTTCTGAAAGTTCATTTTTAATCCCACTTCTCTACTCTTGTCAGCAAGTTCTTGGATCATACTCTGCAGCTCTGAAGGGGTAGTTGCAAAGATGACTACGTCATCAGCAAAACGAATGTGTATTATATCCACATACAAATGAGTTAGGGCAATGAATATAGACCACAATTTGTTAAGGCACATATCTCACCGATATACTTATTTTTTCAAACTCTGGGCGAAGAATTCACTTTCAAGTGTGTGCATCCAACGCTTCACTTCAGCTATCACTTCGAAGTCATTGTGGGAATGTTTTCCCACCTAAAAGATTTTTAAAAGGGCCAAACAGGTGGAAGTTGGAGGCGGTAAGCTGCGAGCTCCACGGGAAATGGGATGGGGGGGGGGGGGGTACAGGTCTAGCCGAATCTCTCCACGAGGTGCATTGCCATACTTCCGGCATGGAGGCAAGCATTTCTATGCACATGGATCAAAAATCATGTGAGAATGCCAGAGCGTCACCTTGTTTGCTTGAGACGCTGTAGAGCGATATAATATTGGTCGGCACGAAAAATTACCCCGTGGTCCAAGAAGTCCAAGGGGAGAATATCCTGGGCATCCCAATATGCTATCAACATCATCGGTGTGCCTTGGGGAAGGGGGTGGGGTTAACCCCCAAGAGAGGGGGAACTTTTCGACATTTCAAAAACGCGACTTTAAAAGACAAAGTCTTGTTAGTATTTGAAATTATTTTTATGTCTCACGGCAACAATTGAACGCGTTTTCTCCATGAAGACGTGGAAGCGGCAAATAGCCAAGGACCAGAGTGCCCCATTGCGATGAAAAGCCAACACATGGACATAATGAAAGTTTCTGTGGCGACGAGGCTATGCCGAATTTGAGTTTCCCGATTTATTTCAGATTACTCTAAAGTCACGCTGAAAAGCAACGATTCTCGAATAAAATACCAAGAATCACATCAAAACCAAAGCTGTAACATAAACCCAGAACACTATTACAGAATTTTAATTTATGTACCATTTTTAGACATATTTATTAGTGCTTTGGAAAATAGATTTCTCGCACACAAATCGGTCTTATCAGGATTCCAGTCACTCTTCCCAACAAATCCCAATGTGCCACCATCTTCTCAAGATACGAGTATTGATGGTTTTAAAACTTTAACTGAATTTTATACAGGTGACTTAAATGGCTCGCAAAAAGGATTAATCGCAGAATTGAAACTGTGGTACCATAGGATCGCCCGCAAAGAAAAGGTGCACTGGCCAAAAGATGCACTAAATGCTTTGTGTCGCTCGATTTACAAAAATTTTCTCACTTTTGGTTACTGATTAATTCATGTCTACCTTGAAACAGATTTCACCTCAAAGGTGTGCCAAATAAATCAACTTAAGTAAATAGAAAAAGAAAACCATCTGCAGTGTTGTCATTTCAGAACTACAGATTTTATGTGATTAATTTTCATTTCATTTCATTTATTGCATTTTAGTTGTTACAGACATGCTATTACGTAATCATAAATATATAACACAAATTATATTTTTGTAACAACAGGGAATGAGGAGGGAAAAGGCCTGATAGGCCTAAGGTGTCCTCTTCTCCCAAAGCATCAAAATTTTCATGAAAATAAAAAAATAAAAAAAAACATAAACAAGTCAAGTCCACACAATATCAAACACAGCTAGGGTGGTACTATAAATTAATAAAGGTAATAATACATTATGAGCTTTTGGTCAGTAAGAAATACCCGAGTTTTCGTTTAAATATATTAATATTATTAAGTGATACAATATCAGTAGGAAATGTATTCCATAATTCAGGACCAGTATAATTAACAAATGATCTAAATCGTTCTGTTAGTGGAAACATGGGGATTAGTGTTGTTTTTTGTCTCGTGGAATAATTATGACCACGAGTACTTATTGAAATTAAATCTTGGTAGTAACCATCTTTAATTCTCAAAAACATTAGTTTACCTATACTATAGATATGCAATTGTTGAATAGTTAGAATATTAAAATCATTTGGACTGAGTCTAGCCTGAAAGACTGTATTTGAAAATTGAGATGTAGTCTTGATGTATTAATTAATTGATATACATCAAGACTACATCTTAAAAATATTCAAAGAAATTCTATTCTGATTAAGATTTCGACTTAATCCGAATCAAATGCGAAAGGTGTTATTCAAAGAGAGACCTAATTTGCGCCGAGCTGCTGATTCTGAAATTTAACCATAGCAAAAAACGGAAACGAAGACAAAAAACCCAAAGAAATAAAAACTGGTGCCGGATCTCATCCATGGAGATTTCGTCTCAATCGGAATCGAATGGCAAGGGTGTTAGTCGGTCAACGAGAGACCTGATTTTCATGCTGAAGATCATCGATATAGATGTGAGCTGAAGTTTATAGATAAATACGTGAGTTAAAAAACGGAAATGAAAACAAAAGTCCAAAGAATTGGTCCCGAGTCTCATAGATGAAAAACAAGACATAAATGCTCCAAAAGCTGCTCACGTCTTTATGGTTAAATTTCTTCCAGTGCTGCAGAGTTGCATCTACTTTTAGAGCAGAATTCTATGGTTTATCGAAGCATACTAAAGAGTGTTGCGAATTTATGTCAGTAATTGTTTACAAAGAAGTATTTGTGCATAGGTATATCAACCAAAATTTAAATAATTTCTTCAGTTACGAAGGTCATCATGTAGGCAAAACAGTTTATGTTACAGTATACTGTAACCATAACTATAAAGCTACATATATCTTTCAGCTTTCTTGAAAGGTCATCAACAGCTGTAACCAGTGACATCTTTAAGGAAGAGAGACCATATGGCGCTTGAAAAAATAAAAGGAACGGAAAAAGAAGAAAATTGTAGAGAACTACGTAAGAATACTCCACTCCTGTTTGATGAAATCATCAAATCTCTAAGGTCTCGGGTTACACTGCTCTCCAAGGAATATTGTGCTGCAAAACAAGGAAAGAAAAACCTCTGGGTAAAATAAGAATTGCTTATTTATTTTTACATCTTATAACGCTTCAAACACAGTTCGATGCTCTATGCCTTCAGTCATTAAAAAAAAAAAGTTACTAAAAATCCGCCGCGAAGGCCTTCGTGATTATCAGCGCAAACGTATTTCTGCTGTCATACACAGCTGTAAGTTATTGGGAGGATAAAAAGAAAACTGGAAGTAATGGCGTGTAAACAAAGTTCAGGAGCAAATCCCTTTGCCTGTGTATGTGTGTGTGTGTGTGTGTTCCCGATACCAAACATTTTCTCCTACTGAAACTTTTTATAAAAGTCTTCTAGCAATTCCATAATTTACTTATTTACTTGAAGAGAGTCAAACTGATTACAATGAAAACTTCGGATTTCAGAAAAAAACAACTCACAGGAAGGTTAAAGTTGGCGCATTTTTAAAGTACTTTTTTTAAGGGGGCGGGGGACAAATAACGACCACCGTGAGCAACTCAGCGGGCTATAAGCAGTTGCCCGTCCCTAATTTAAAGTAGCTGGTTCCAGGGAAGGGAGAGAGCCAGTGTCGTAAGACAAATACAACATCCATGCCTCACCGGGATTTGAACCCGACCACACGTCGGACGAATGATCAAGAAGACAACGCTTAGACCACTGCGCCACCGGGGAGGCTTTTGAAGTCCGCGGAATATCTGATAGGAAACGAAGAAATTTTAATATTGTGCAATGCACTCGCTGTATCAGTGACGCAGTCATATATAAATTCTCGCAGTAACACATTTTGTAATACATGATTCAATTCCACTTGCTGTGTCAATTAATTTTCGCATCAGTAGCAACAGAAAATACTTTAAAAAACTTAAAATGAAAAACCAAAAAAAAAAAAAAAACACAACTATGTCGAGAATTTAAGTTTTGAATACATTATAAAGCTTCAAGGTTGTGATGCGTATATCTGTAATTTAACGTTCCGTTTTGAAATTGGCTTCTTATGTAAATTTTGTTACTCCTCCGTTATATTTCTTTCTGAATAGCACGTTAACTTATCTGAATTTCCATATTATGTATCAGACTGTAAATACCTTAACGAAAAATTTATTACAGCTATCAAGAGTAAATTTTGTATTCAGTGATTTTGTGAAATAATGCCATGAAGTAATAATACATTTCAACTTTTCTTAAACGTAATTGAAATTCATTTTCAGTTTAAAAAAATCTGGAGTTCCAAAACATTCTATTGCTTCGAAAAATCATGATGAAAAAAAAAATTGTGATAAGTTCTCCAACAGAAAAACAAAATAAAATTATTATAACATATTCAGAAAAATAAAAAAATTACTACAGAAAATGAAATGACTAACTAATCCGCATTCATAGCGTAAAACATTTCGTCACTGAGCATTTTCCAGTTCTCTTCGTTTCTACCTCTAACGTATTTTGCTAGTTTATTCAATAGCGCTCTTCATTCGCGTGCAAACTCATCGAGGGCTTGATCACCACCGCAAGCAAGAGGTAAAGAATTCCTTCACTTCATATATCAGGAAAAAGTTCCGCAATGCAGTTGGTGTACTTAGGCTGAAAAAAAAAAAAAATGTGGGAACCGAAGTTCCTTCTGTATAGTAACTGAAAAACACAAAATCAAAGTATTTGGACGCTCCGGAAATTTCTGTAAAGAAAAAACAAAACCAAGATTCCTGTAAAGAAACAAAAAAGAAAAAAAAACAAAACAGAATTAGTGACAACGGAAAATTTGTCGACTCACTGAAATTTCCGCTATCACAACGGATACTTTTCAAAACCGAAATTTCGTTAGAAGTCGGAGACCTACCAACAACTTTGCTGCATTTATCTTGATGAATTTTTCAGGAATTCACATCACTCATTTTACACAGCGTAAATGCACTTGATAAATTTGGACAGAAGTACGTAACCATGAAATATAATAATATGCATAAAACTTTAAACGACGCTTAAATTACGTAAAAAGTTTTAAATAAGGAAGCTTACAACTGATAGCCTCAGTCTGTTTCAAACTATGGAAGGATGGACGATCATAAGACCTACCACGGTGTAAGATCTACCGTTGCTCAATCATTCTTACGGAGAAAAAATGTTAAAGTCGTTAGTTGAAAGCTTTCTTATTTGAAGCTTTAGTCTTTTTCAACTTAGGAAAGGATGGACGATAGCATTTACCGTCGTTGAACCTTTCTTAGGTAGAAAACAGGGAAGTCATTAGTTGAAAGCTTTCTTATTTGAAGCTTTAGTCTTTTTCAACCTAGGAAAGGATGGACTAACTTTCTATGTTATAAAACCTACCATCGTCCAAACTTTCTTAGGCAGAAAAATAAGATAAAGTTATCAGTTGAAAGCTTTCTTATTTGAGGCTTAAGTCTTTTGTCAACCTACGAAAAGATGGGCTAACTTACCATCGTGTAAGATCTACCATCGTCCAACCTTTCTTAGGAAGAAAAAAGGCTCAAGTTATTAGTTTAAAGCTTTCTTATTTGAAGCCTTTTTCACCCTAGGAAAGAATGGCCGCTGACAAGACTTAACATGGTGCAAAACCTACCATAGTCCAACCTTTCTTAGGTTGAAAAAAGATTAAATTTATTAGTTGAAAGCTTTCTTATTTGAAGCTTTATTAACTTACCATCGTGTAAGATCTACCGTCGTCCAACCTTTCTTAAGAAGAAAAAAGATAGTTATTAGTTGAAAGCTTTCTTATTTGAGGCTTTAGTCTTTTTTCAACCAAGAAAAATATGTACGATGATTAGATTTACCACGGTGTAAGACCTACTATCGCCCAACCTTTCTTAGGCAGAAAGAAAGGTTAAAGTTATTAATTGAAATCATTCTTATTTGAAGTCTTACTCATTTTCAACCTGGAAAAGAATGGTCGCTGACAAGACTTACCATGGTCTAACCTACATTCCTTTCATAGGTTGAAAAACGTTAAATTTATTAGTTGAAGGCTTTCTTAGTTGAAGCTTAAGTCTTTTTCAACCTACGTAAGGATGGACGAAGGTAAGTCTTTATCATCGTCCATTCTTTTCTAGGTCGAAAGCGACTAAAGTCACCAATTGAGAGATTCCTTATTTTAAACTTTTTTATGTAAATTAAACGTATTTGAAAGTTTTATACTTGATAAATGCACTTGTATAGCATACTGGTCAATCTTTGAGTAATCTTCCAAATTCGCATCATACGCGTCATAAAATAAGTAATTTATTACAACTAGATCCTACAACAAAAACAATTCACATTCCGTTTCTATTGAACTGAGATTCACGCACGTTTAAGGGAGAGATTCCTCCCACTTTCTCAGTTCAAGCACATCGAATTAAAAAGCTTTAATTTTCTTCCGGAAGTTTTGATCGTTTTGAATGGCAACAGCGATGCTGAAATAGTAGCAGGGAATTCAGCGTAAAGATTGTTGTATGGTAATGGACGTCAGACGCCTATCAACATTCCTTGTAAAGCATAGATGCCAGAAACGCAATTAAGAGAAATAAAAAACGAAAGGGGAAATATATCCAGAGGGTTTTTGAGGGGTTATAACACAGAAAACGTTGGTTAGAACAGTAACGGCCAAAGGGCAAGACCACTAAGAGATAGTGGATGAACTTAAAGAGGCAATAATGAAAGTGTTAACTTTTAGAAAGGGGTTTCGCCGCTCTGCTATCATATCGAGACTCTCCCGCCGCTGCTTCTTCCCCATTTTTTTTTTAATATTATTTTTTTCTCCTCCTCATCCTCCTGATTCTTTTCTTTAAAGTATCGCCCATTCTCAAACCATTTTCCGAAATGTCCCCCTCACACTCATAAACCGCGATAACAGCGACGTCTGGGTCGAGAGTGCTGTTCCTTCATTTGCAAACAACCCCCCGGGTGCATTTTTCGGGAGCCTCAATATGGTGGCGTCACGAACATTATGACAACCATGGTCGATGCATCCCTTTCTGCTCATGCCGACGTAATGGGTTGTTAAAACTCGCGGTCGAGGTGTTGTTAAGATAATGTTTCTCTGTACAACACACTGATAACGAGGCTGCCTATGAGGTTCCTTTTAAGGCCAGAACTGTGACTCAGAGTGGCTTGTAATCTTTTGTTGGAAAAATATAGGAAGGTGATAATCAATTGTTGCGTCCTGGTATGTGAGCGGGGAAAAAGTACTAAAGGAATGCGTAGCGTCTATTCCCGGATTTTTTTTTGTGACTTTTTTATGTGTGTGTGTATGTGAGTGCACGTACCGAAACAATTTAGTTCACGTCATTTAATTTTATTTCGGACCTGTAGAAAAGGACAAGAGCTACCGAAGTACAAAAAGGTGTTGGGGACGTAGTTTCGCAGAACTCACACCGAATACACAATGCACAATTACCTTAGCACTAAACATTAATTTTCGGTCACTCTGCAAATTGGTTACCACATGAGAGTATCGTTCATGATTTATATTATTTGTAAGCAAATCGTTTAGAGTCAATATTTATTTTGATAAAAAAAAACAAAAACAGATCATGAGTCTAATTCACAAAACAAGATCTAACTAATGATGATATTTTTTTAGTTTAAAGTACTTCCAATTCACGCATTAGCATGACTGAGAATTCTCATTGGGTAGGGTGAATGTGTGTTAATAGCCACTATATGAACAACTGATAGGGCTATCAGTTCGTTATTTAGAGCAACTGGTTCCACGAAAGGGACACAGCCAGCGCCATCAGAAAAAACCCTGCGCCGTCAGAGAAACACACAGCGCCATTAAAGAAACACACAGCGTCATCAGAGAAATACACAGTGACATCAGGGAAACACACAGCGCCATCAGAGAAACACACAGCACCATCAGATAAACACACAGCGCCATCAGAGAAACACACATCACTATCAGAGAAACACACAGCGCCATCAGAGAAATACACAGCGCCATCAGAGAAATACACAGCGCCATCAGCGAACACACAGCGCCATCAGGGAAACACACAGCGCCATAAGAGAAACACGCAGCGCCATCAGAGAAATACACAGCGCCATCGGAGAAATACACAGTGACATCAGGAAAACAAACAGTGCCATCAGAGAAACACACAGCACCATCAGAGAAACACACAGCACCATCAGAGAAACACACAGCGCCATCAGGATAACACACAGCGCAATCAGGGAAACACACAGCGCCATAAGAGAAACACACGACACCATCAGAGAAATACACAGCGCCATCGGAGAAATACACAGCGCCATCGGAGAAATACACAGCGCCATCGGAGAAATACACAGCGCCATTAAAGAAACACACAGCGTCATCAGAGAAACAAACAGCGTCATCAGAAAAATACACAGTGACACCAGGGAAACACACAGCGCCATCAGAGAAATACACAGCACCATCAGAGAAACACACAGCTCCATCAGAGAAATACATAGCGCTATCAGAGAAACACACAGTGCCATCAGAGAAATGCACAGCGCCAGCGTTGCATTCAGACAGTTTTTTCCGGAGGGGTATTACAAATTTGGGTAGGTGGGGTGGGGACCTGAAAATTGTTGATTGATTATATACACACAATTTCGTTATTTATATATATATACATTAACTAGATGAAAGCCCGTCAATAATGACGGGGAAAAATAAAATTTATGATACAGAAGTTTTTGAGTTAAAATTTATGATACAGAAGTTTTTGAGTTAAAATTTATGATAATGAGTTTTTGTGTTCCACGTCAATAGATGGCGACGTTGGCTCACAACTTTCTGAAAAGTTCCCGAGCAGTCGGTTATGGAATTTGATACGACGGGCTGTCTGTTTGTGTGTTTTGTAAAACCCTTAGTCCCTATTTCGTCAACACTTCCTTGGACACAACATTTTTCGTATACACTGACTGTGAAGCCTGTATCAGTTTCCCCTGTTCTTTTCCGTGAACTATTTTTATCTTGACGTCGTCAGATAGTCGTACTCTTGACGTTGCCACATACAGTGGCTAAACACCGGTTCAGGCAGTGGACCAACATTTCTAATGTAAAGTTCCTGTATCTCTGACCGCGTGACGTAACGCATCTCTGACGTCATGTGAGAATTATTTGGATTAGGTGACGTCACACCAGCAGCTGGGTGTGTGTGGGAGTGGGGACAAAAATTGACAACAGAACAAAATGATATACGCGTTGACTGTGCGCGTGTAGGTGAGGACGTCACCTACACGGAAAGCTAAGCGTGGCGTCACAAACATTTGTTTCTGGGTTGTTGCAGGAGGAGGAGGGCTCTAGCAAATTATATATTAGGATATTTTTAAAAATTTTCTTATGCTCGATATCGCAAATGAAAATTCCAAGAAATCTACACATACGTGTGATTAAAAATGTAAAAATGTTATACCTTTGTTTTAATTCAGTAATGCATCGGGTGGTGTAAAATATTGAGGATGCTAGTAAGATAATGCTGTGCTGGAGAATAATCCCCCGTTCAAAAAAAAAAAAAAAACAAAAAAAAAAAACATTTGGACTAGTAAAAATGTTCTCGCCTTACTACAAGCGTGTTTTTGATTATAAAGGAACCATTACAGTGTTACCTGTAAACGTATAGTGCAGATCGTTCCTTTGCCACTTGGTGTTTCAGCTCCTTTAGATTATTTAGATTATTAGCACATAGTATTAAAAAAAAAAAAAAAACTAACTAACCGTTAGGATACCAATTTGAGATGGCTCGCTTTTTTTATTTTATTTTTTTGTCACAGTGTGAAGCACCCACGGTTAGGAAAAAGAAGAGCTTTCTTATGGGAACAATTTCTAATAATTTGTAATTATTGTTAAAAATTAGGTAGCAAATATTTTGTTGTATTGGAAGCACTAACGTCACGTTAGCTACACTGAGGCTTAACCTTATACATGGAAAGTTGGCATCCAGAAGACCTGAAATAAAACTGAATGCCAACTTCCAAAATATGATGATGTATTGCAGTGCAAACATCTCTACTGGTGTGGAATTAGGTTTTTATTGCGGAAGCAGTCCGAGTTGTCAGTACTTGAAAAATTGCTCCTTCAACTGTTTAATGTTTTATTGAAGGATGATAGAAATTTCAGATTGAAATTCGTGTGGATGTTTTTTTTTTACTATTATAACATTTTCCTCATTTTCTTAATTTTTTAAAGTGATTCCTCTAAATATTCAGCTATAAACTAAAACAATTAGACTAAATATAAGGGGAAATCACCCAGAAACCTACGGTCGGAGGGCTTTCATGAATTTTTCTGGGGGGGCTAAGTCCCCCGGAAAAGATGCCTGAGTACATCACTGCACAGCGCCATCAGAGAAATGCACAGGGCCATCAGAGAAACACACAGCGCCATCGGAGAAAACACAAATATATAGATATATTTTAATATTACTAAATAAAAACACCAAACAAGAAATTCGTCAGAAAAATATGTAATTGTTTAAATGATAAGTTTCTGAGGTTATAATTAGAATTTTATATAAATATTTCTCGGTTATATAATAATAAAATATGTGTTATTTGTTTCTACGGGCCAAATTTTTAACTAAAATTTTCGAAAAATTAAAATCAGTGAAATGAAAGACAGATGTAAGTGACAGGCAGAAAAGGTGTCATAGCTTTTGGCCGATTAAAAGCACACAGCATCAAGCAAATTGCTGAAAATGCAGGTGTTAGCAGAAGAACAGTGCTACGTGTTTATGAAAATTGGTGTCAAGCTCTACTGAAAATAAAAGGAAAAACTGAGGACGAAAGTCCATTTTGACAAGTCGTGAACAGCGCAGAATTTCTCGCAGTGTCAACAGATTTCAAACAAGACAGGAACTCCTTCAATCCGTTAATAATGAACCTCACACATCTATATCTAGGCAAACTGCGCAGAGAACTTCATCGAATGGATATCTGGAGTAGAGTTGCAAGATTGAAATCAATTGTCAACTTCAGCTCACAAAAAAGCTCGATTAGCCAAAGCTCACAGCACACGGGTTGTTGATCAGTGGGAGGTTGCATGTCATATGGTCTAATGAATCCAAATGTTGCTTATACTTGAACAACGCAAAAGGGTTAACAGGAAGTCTAAAGAAACATTCAATCCTGAGGGGCTCAAAGAATTATTGCCAAAAGAGATGGGTCTGTAATGATGTGAGGTTGTTTTAATGGTTGTGAATTAGGCTCTAGTGGAGGTGAAGAATACGATGAATCAGCATACTTACAGATAAATTTCAGACAGTCACATGTTTCCTTTTCCACAACATTTGCAGAATTTTCATCAAGTAACATATCCGATTTACCAGGATGACACTCATAGAGCTAAAACCATTATGAATTAGTGTGAAGAGCATGATACAACTTTGGGACACACGGAGTGGCCAGCTAAATCGCCAGATTAAAAACCCATTGAAAATTTATGGGACCACCTTGCACGAAGTGCAAAAACCGAATTTCAGCATCCCAGGAATCTCAATGAATTGCGAGACAAACTGTTCTTAGAATGAGCAAAAATTGTCTCGTGTTATTTAAATCATCGTGATCTCTTTCAGTAAGAATTAATGCTGTGATTTTTTTACGTGGTGATGTAACTATTAAAAGTAAATTTGTAGAAGTGACTAATTTTATGTCTGGGGTATGTATTATGAAACAGTGACTTTAATTACGCAACTTAGAAAAGTAGAGAGTATTTTGCCATCAGAGTAACAGTTAAGAGCGAACTTTCTTATCGGGAAAATAAATCTGTCACAGTCCCCCCCCCTCACATCATTAGAAGAAAATGACGCTCCCACTGGGACAATAGGATCAGGCTTTCGTCCTATATACAGTTTGGAGAAGCCATCACCAACGCCTTGCACAAGAAGACACAGTTATATATCTATTGATGGTCACTTTTGAATTGGGAGATATCCGCGTGAGAAAAAAACAACTTCAAGCTGGTGTGGAAACTGATCCCTATCCCATGCAAAACTTGCCAATTAACGAACTCCTTGTGGCGAAGATCATAAAACGGATTCAACACAGCGAAAGTGCTGAGAAAAGGAAGGCAGTTCAGACCACTCAGCTGTCGGGCAACTGCCAGGGAATTACGATACTGTACGGCAGTGTTGTCTTTAAGCAAACATAAAATAAACCAAATCACTTCGGGGAAAAGTTTAACTTTAACGCTGTCGAAACATATAGAGCGATTTTCTACTTAATTCCTTATTGATGTCTGACTAACGATATTTTTCGCCGTTATTTACTGTGAATGTTACCTACAAACAGACCTTGGGATTCTATGTATGTTAACATATAGATCAGTCTGTTAACATCGAAAAAACGTAAGACACTCTACGCTAAATTTGAAGACATATCCATAGATGCAAAAATCCGATTTATACAATTGCCATCTGTAGATGCGAAATTTTGATCTTTAGAGTGCAATGCTAAGAAGCTCTGCCAGAGCTTCTCAGCATTGCACTCTAAAGATCAAAATGGTTACTAACATTGATTAGAAAATGTTCCTTTGTGGAAAACTTATAGAATAAGTACAGCTCACAGATCAAGAAACTTACTCGAATTTCCGCATCGCCTTTTGACACCGTCGTATTCCCGTTTTGGTATTAACAAGCATATTTAATAAATTCTATTCTATCTGATATAAAGCAGACAGAGTAAAATCGATTCTATAGCATTACACTGTCTTTACATTGCACACTATCCAGAGCTTCTGCAGCATTGCACTCTTTCTGCTATGAAGCAGACAGAGTAAATTGATTCTATAGCATTGCACTCTTTCTGCTATGAAGAAGACAGAGTGCAATGTAAAATTGATGCGATAGCATTACGCTCTGTCTTTGCATTGCACGCTGTCCAGAGCTTCTACAGCATTGCACTCTTTCTGCTATGAAGCAGACAGAATGCAATGTAAAATTGATGCGATAGCATTACACTCTGTCTTTGCATTGCACGCTGTCTAGAGCTTCTACAGCATTGCACTCTTTCTGCTATGAAGCAGACAGAGTAAATTGATTCTATAGCATTACACTCTGTCTTTGCATTGCACACTGTCCAGAGCTTCTACAGAATGGCACTCTTTCTGCTATGAAGTAGACAGAGTAAATTGATTCTATAGCATTGCACTCTATCTGCTATGAAGAAGACAGAGTAAATTGATTCTATAGCATTGCACTCTTTCTGCTATGAAGCAGACAGAGTGCAATGTGAAATCGATGCGATAGCATTACACTCTGTCTTTGCATTGCACGCTGTCTAGAGCTTCTACAGCATTGCCCTCTTTCTGCTATGAAGCAGACAGAGTAAATTGATTCTATAGCATTACACTCTGTCTTTACATTGCACACTGTCCAGACTTCTACAGCATTGCACTCTTTCTGCTATGAAGCAGACAGAGTAAATTGATTCTATAGCATTGCACTCTATCTGCTATGAAGCAGACAGAGTAAATTGATTCTATAGCATTGCACTCTTTCTGCTATGAAGAAGACAGAGTGCAATGTAAAATTGATGCGATAGCATTACACTCTGTCTTTGCATTGCACGCTGTCCAGAGCTTCTGTAGCATTGTACTCTTTCTGCTATGAAGCAGACAGAATAAATTGATTCCATAGCGTTGCACTCTTTCTGCTATGAAGCAGACAGAGTAAATTGATTCTATAGCATTACACTCTATCTGCTATGAAGCAGACAGAGTAAATTGATTCTATAGCATTGCACTCTTTCTGCTATGAAGCAGACAGAGTGCAATGTAAAATTGATGCGATAGCATTACACTCTGTCTTTGCATTGCACGCTGTCTAGAGCTTCTACAGCATTGCACTCTTTCTGCTATGAAGCAGACAGAGTAAATTGATTCTATAGCATTACACTCTGTCTTTGCATTGCACACTGTCCAGAGCTTCTACAGAATGGCACTCTTTCTGCTATGAAGTAGACAGAGTAAATTGATTCTATAGCATTGCACTCTATCTGCTATGAAGCAGACAGAGTAAATTGATTCTATAGCATTGCACTCTTTCTGCTATGGAGCAGACAGAGTGCAATGTGAAATCGATGTGATAGCATTACACTCTGTCTTTGCATTGCACGCTGTCTAGAGCTTCTACAGCATTGCCCTCTTTCTGCTATGAAGCAGACAGAGTAAATTGATTCTATAGCATTACACTCTGTCTTTACGTTGCACACTGTCCAGACTTCTACAGCATTGCACTCTTTCTGCTATGAAGCAGACAGAGTGCAATGTGAAATCGATGCGATAGCATTACACTCTGTCTTTGCATTGCACGCTGTCCAGAGCTTCTGTAGCATTGTACTCTTTCTGCTATGAAGCAGACAGAATAAATTGATTCCATAGCGTTGCACTCTTTCTGCTATGAAGCAGACAGAGTAAACTGATTCTATAGCATTGCACTGTATCGGCTTTATCGCAGACAGAGTGCAATGCTATAGAAACATGTAGACTGAGAGCTAGAAGCACAAAGGCGGGGGTTTATCCAGGAATTTCAAATCGGAGGGGTGAGGGAAAAGTTTAGGCGGTGGGAGGGGAACTTGGACTAAAGCACATTTTTCGAAGGCTTGAAACATTTATAGTGACATTTTAAAGCTTTAAACCTCGGTGAAAATTGGGGTAAACTTCAATAAATGGAGAACTGTTGAATTTTTTTTTATAGTTCAGAACTGCATGTTATAACCGGATTTTCGGTCTTCCGATTTTTCATATTTTTATGCCTAAAACGTGAAATTCGTTACTAGATTAAATGGCACTTAGTAGACCAGGAAAAAAATCCTTCATGAGTTGTGACAAGTATATCGTAAGATACGTTCATTCTCATATACAATGTAAGAACTGAAGTATAGTTTTGCTATAGGATTTGCACTTTTAGCGAGAAAGCTATCGACCGTTTGAAAACACACGCAATGATCACTTAAGAACTATCGTGCTCATACCCTATTACATTACACTCTTTAATCACATTTATAGTCTTGAGTATAATTTGCTAATTGCACTTATAGTCTTGAGTATAATTTGCTAATTACTTTTATAGTCTTGAGTACTTGGATATTTCCAGTGTATGTTTTCTATGATGAACGTTCCTCTGTAAAAATTGCATAGCTGTTGAGAGGAAATAGGATCAGCATCATCAATTTGAATAACGGACCGGAAATTTTACAAACCCCTCTCCTTTTTTTCCCCATTCATAACATCTGTGAGTAGAAGTCGTTCGTCTAGAATTCAAACTCACTAATTACGGAGAAATAAAAAAGACCCAGTGCCATAAGGAACGAAAATACATCTTTTGCCTATAGTCAAACTCAGGCCCAGCAGTATGAGAAACCAAAAACTCGGGATTAAGACCATTGAGTTTCCGAGGTTATACTCATGCATTTTTTTATTCATTTTAGTAATTTCCTTTGTGGGTAACGTCTAGCGAACCATTAGAGAGCGCTACTTGGGCCATGGGTTGTTGTAGCCCCTGCTCTTAAGGAAGCCTCTCGTTTTTTGTGATAAGTAGTGAAAGACGCTTGATGAACGTGTGAAAAGGGTAAGGACGGGCGGCGCTGAGGCCGCGTCACTGAAGTTCAGGCCCGGTGTTCCAAAGTATGGCCCGTGCAGACCTTTAGTTCCCAAACCAATGTCAAAACTTCATGATGCTGTGCAACAAATAACATTTCGCCTGATTGAAACCCTACACACAGTCTCTCTGTCTCTCTGTGTACTTTTGCTAGGTAACTTCATGGATACAGCAGCTTTTAAGACCTATCAACTCCTGTTCCCACCTCCCGCAGTTCCCTCTAAATTTTCAGATAACATTCAGTAATTTCCTGTCACAACGGAACTTCCGAATTCGTTTCCTGCTTTCATATTTCCCGAGCACTGCAGCCTTTCGATATTTTAATCTAACTTCGGAATTCGTTTCGTGCTTTCATATATCCTGAGCCCTACAGCCTTTTGATATTTTAATATAACTTCGGAATTCTTTCCAGTTTTCATATTTCCTGAGCACTGCAGCCTTTCGATATTTTAATCTTGAACTTCGGAATTCATTTCCTACTTTCGTATATCCTGAGCAATACAGCCTTTCAATAATTTAATCTTGAACTTCGGAATTCGTTTCGTGTCTTCATATTTCCTGAGCACTACAGCCTTTCGATATTTTAATCTTGAACTTCGGAATTCGTTTCCTACTTTCGTATATCCTGAGCACTACAGCCTTTCAATAATTTAATCTTGAACTTCGGAATTCGTTTCGTGTCTTCATATTTCCTGAGCACTACAGCCTTTCAATATTTCAATCTTCAACTTCGGAATTCGTTTCGTGCTTTCATATTTCCTGAGCACTACAGCCTTTCAATATTTCAATCTTGAACTTCGGAATTCTTTCGTGCTTTATTATTTCCTGAGTACTACAGCCTTTCAATAATTTAATCTTGAACTTCGGAATTCGTGCTTTCATATTTCCTGAACACTACAGCCTTTCGATATTTTAACTGAACGTAAATAAACTACTTTCAGAAATTCTAGTACGAAAACAAAATTGGTGAACGTGTTACCATTTTACCTTTTAGTATCAGTGTTCTACATTGAAACAGCTTCGACAGTACATGCCGCATTCTCTTATCGCAGTTGAAAGGGGCGACTCCCCACATTTCCGCAAAAGGGGAGGGCTTTAGCAAAAAAATCCAGCTAATCTCTATAACTCTGATCCTTAGGGGTCTTTAACCTACGACAGTAGCCAAAAATTGCTTGTGGCCGACCGAAGAAAATGAACCAGAACCTTAACACCAGCAATTTAGGAAAGATCCATGATGAACGGAAAATACTTCTCTGCAAAACACAGAAGAGCAAAACATGACTAGGTGAGTCTTCCCTTGGTGTCACAGGTCACCATATAGAAAGAAAGAAAGAAAGAAAGCAATGAAAAGGAAAAAGAAGTGGCCAAAAGACTAAGACATTTATGCTCGCTCACAAACAGCAACACAAAAAGAGTGGTGTCCATCTCTATCAAATGAAAAGGTGGTATTTCAATTGTTCGCAAGCACAATGTGCTCCAGGCGTCACCCTCTGCCGTAGAGACCTGGCATTAACCTCTCCTCCATTGCACGATCTGTGACTTTAATGGTCAACGGTCTCCTTGAAGACCCATGTATAAGCAGCTTCAAGAGGGAGGATGGGAGAAACAACTGAGCGTATATTGGACCACCAGAGGTACATTACCGTTTCAGGGAGGAGGCAGACGGGTGGAAGCGAGCGCTCTCAAATCTTCGCCTGTGCCGCACTCCATTTACACCATAAACTCTGCTTTTCTTCTCCTACTGCGTTCTTCTTTATTTCAGCGTTTTTCAATGGTCGAAGGTGAAGGGGTTGAACCTTAACCCCTTTTGCGTTCAAACACAATGGGGAAAGGAATCAAAGAAAGGAAGAAATAGAGGTTACGTGCTTTTGATTCCCTGCTCAGCATTTTTTTCTTTTCTTTGAAGAGCAG
This sequence comes from Macrothele yani, assembly GCA_039090855.1. Taxonomy (NCBI): domain Eukaryota; kingdom Metazoa; phylum Arthropoda; class Arachnida; order Araneae; family Macrothelidae; genus Macrothele; species Macrothele yani. The sequence continues at coordinate 74,242,203 of CM077028.1, read as the reverse complement.
GAGGCCTCAACGCACCCAGCTAAACTTCATTTCCGAAACAATAACAGTGTTATGTTAATTTCTGATTCTAAAACGGAATGAATTTTTCCCAAGAATCTAGAGCGTTTACTGTGAAAACTGTGAACAGACAATATTCTCAAGCCCAACTGCACGTAATCCTGATTTGGAAACCTGGTACGTAGGAACTTGACCGAAATGAGATTTTAATTGACGAGAATGTCGGACATGAAAGAGAAAACAAAAAGATTACGTGCGACAGAATGCGAATAAGACTCACGAAATGACATAGAGATTTAGTAGATCTCAGACATGCGAATTTGTAATAAGGGTTTAGCATTGAGGACCAAAAAACAGATCCGATGTAACAAAATCTTATCACGGTAATAGTTTAGACGCTCCGGTGGGTGAGTCGAACGAGGCGTTGGCTTCTAATGATTCATTCGATATGATTCCGAACTGCACTGTAAAAAATAAGTGGTGTGAATTCACGGAAAATTTCTGAAAATAACGTGCAGCAAAGTTGCCGATAGGTATCCGTGTTTTTCAGAAATTTCCGTTTGTAAAAGTTCCCGTTCATTTTAACTTGTATTTTCACAGATATTTCCGTAGACAGAAATTCCGTTTATTTCAGAAAAATCCATTTCTGGTTTTTCCGTACTTAAATTGAAATTCCTCAAAATCAACAATTCAGACCGCTGCGGGTAAGTAAGTGTGTGTCTGAGACCCACACTTACCCGCAGCTGTCAGAATCGAACACCCGACGCTATAGCTCACCGGACAGGCAACTCGGGCCTTTACCAACGGAGCCACAAGCACTCGGCAACAAGACTCACGTATGTCATAAAACGAATCGCACGACAAAGACATTTTGTTTTTTATCATTCATGTGCGTGATTTAGTCATTTTATTTTCTGTTGGAGCTTATTGTTTTTCTGAATAGGTTTGTAATTTATTTTTTTCCTATAGGAAGACTTTTCAAATATTAAGCATTTTCATCGTGGTTTTTCGAAGCAACGAATTGTTTTGCAACATGATTTTTTTAAACTGACAATGGCTCATTTATCTTTAAAAAACGTGAAATGTATTTTTTTATAGTATTATTTCACACACACACACAAACTAAATATCAAATTTACTCTCGATAGCTACAATAGCTTTTGTCTTAAGTTGCCCAAAGACTGATACACAGACATCGTATAATAATCTGTACAATAAGTACCCAGTTTCTTACAGTAACAAAATATATAATAAGTAGCTGGTGCACCAAACAGGGGAAAGGAGAAATATCCTGGGCCACAAAAAAAAAAAAAAAAAATCTATGTGATATGCTATCCACAATATCCTATCTCGCTACGGAACTTCAAAATTCGACAGACGATTGAAATTTGAAAGTTAATCAAACCTCAAGTATTTCCACGAATCGCTACTATTAGAGGAAATTTCTCGTCATACAGTTACGGAAAAAGTCAGAACGGAGATTTTCCGTTACTATACGAAAGGAATTGCGGAAAGGTTTCTGAAAATTAAGAATTTTCCGTTAACAGATCTCTGAAACGGTCATTTACCGTTAATATAAGAAAAAAACTGCGGAAAGGTTTCTGAAAATTCAAAATTATCCCGTGGTACGAAAAAGTCCGTTAAATTCAGGTTTTTTTCCGTCATTTCACGGAAAGGTAGTATCAGAAACATGCTTCGTTAATTCACGAAAGAAATGACGGACAGTTGTCCGTGAATTTCAGAAATTTTCTCACAGTCTGGGCACTGGATCTCATTCTTCCCTGGTAGGAGCAATGGACTTAAATTGGGGATATACGACTACTTATAGCCCTATGGGAATGTAAGGTCAGGTGATGCGTAACATCACAGCCCCTCCTTGACAAATGTCAACCCCGCCTTTTCGTGGTGCATCCTGTTCCCACTAAAAAGGCTCTGACGACCGCCAATAGCGGTATAACTATATCATCGGGATTAGAGGAAATACTATCCCACACTCACCAACCCGCTTGGCCAGTGTGGTGAGTTATGGCCAAACCCCTCCAAAATGACTCCACAACTTAAATCTTGGCCCTCAGTCTCCGGCAGCTGGAATGTACCTGGCCAAGGCAGCGGCCAGTACGACATGAAGGCAGAGGGTGCTAAGAATCCCCGGAGGACCGGACTAGGCTGCCATCTGATGCTGACCTTGGCTACGTATAATGGATGCTCCCTATCTTCTGATTCAAGGCTTCTTGAATTGGAAGAGGAACTACAAAGGATCAAGTGGGACATCGTCGGACTAAGTGAGGTAAGGAGAAAAGGAGAAGATCTCATTGAACTGAAAAGTGGACATCTCTTCTACTATCGTGGGACAGATACTGACAGAACTAGTGGTGTTGGATTTATAATAAACAAGAAACTGAAGGATAAAGTTGTAGAAGTTGAAAGTTCCTCTGACAGAGCTGCACGACTCTTTATCCAACTCTCGAGAAGATACAAGGCTCAGATTATTCAAACTTATGCACCCACCACAAGTCATCCTGAAGAAGAAATTGAAGAATTTTATGAGTAAATTCGTCGTCTAAATAATAAAGGCAAGCAGCACTTGAAGATAATTATGGGAGATTTCGATGCAAAAATAGGGCAACGGCATCAGAATGAAACTTCAGTAGGTAAATTCGGTCACGGCAACAGAATGAAACTTCAGTAGGTAAATTCGGTCACGGCAACAGAAACCAGCGTGGAAATACTCTCGTTGAGTTTGTAGAGGCAGAAGGGTTTTTCATCTTGAACTCCTTTTTCAAGAAAAAGCCACACAGGAAATGGACATGGAGACATCCAAAAAGGGACGACAAGTGAAATTGATTTTATTATGTGAAACAAAAAATTCGTCATAGAAGACTGCAGTGTGCTAAACAAGTACGACACAGGTAGTGACCATAGATTGGTGAGATGTAAGATGCACCTCAACACTAAACTCGAACGTGGCAAGCTCATAAGACTAACAAAATGTATTGACATAACCAACCTTAAAAAACACCATAATACCTTTAAGTTGGAATTGAAGAACAGATTCTCTGCTTCAGAAGGCGATATTTCTGAAGAAGTGGATATTTCTGAAGAAGTGGATATTTCTGAAGTTAACAGAAAAGTAACCAAATCTCTTATGGAAACAGCAACAAAATTAGCTGGGTCTATGAACAAGTTGCATAGGAACAAATTATCAGGAAAAACCAAAATGCTGATGCAAAAAAGAAGAGAGATGAGGACAGCTAAAGAAGATGTGACTTCCAAAGTGGAATATATAGAGCTATGCAAGACAGTAGGAAAAAGTATCACTAAAGACGCAAGGAAATTCAACTGTGAACTAGTGAGGAAAGCAATTGAAAACAACCAAAGCCTAAAGATAGAAAAGGGTCATCTCAGTAAGGGAAGAAAACCAGATTATGGTACTGAGAAAAGAAGATGGTTCTGTAACAAGAAATAGAGGCGAAATTTTGACAAGAGTGAAAGATTTCTACTCCAAATTGTATGAAAGGGATGATACATGTACTCCAGACATCACGAAAGGTACCAGTACCAGAGTTCTTCCAGTGCTCCCAGCAGAAGTTGCACGTGCAATCAAGAACATGAAGCGGGGAAAAGCTCCAGGAGAAGATGGAATTACTGTAGACATCATACAAGAAGCAAGTGGAGAAATCGAAACAGTACTCGCCCAAATTTTCACTCGATGCCTTAATGAAGGGAAGATTCCTGAGGATTGGAATAACGCTACAATGATCCTGCTACATAAAAAAGGTGACATTGAGGATCTCAGGAACTACAGACATATCAGCCTCCTATCAGTGGTTTATTTATTTATTTATTTATTTTTTGGTTGGAGGTTTAACGACCACCGTGAGCAAATCAATGGGCTATAAGCAGTCGCCCGTCCGTAATTTAGGGTCACTGGTTCCAGGGAAGGGAGAGAGCCAGTGCCGTAAGACAAACACAACATCCATGCCTCACCGGGATTCGAACCCGGACCCCTTACGGACGAACGATCAGAGGCCAGCGCCTTAGACCACTGCGCCACCGGGGCGGCATCAGTGGTTTATAAAATCTTCACTAAAGTTATTTCACACCGTTCGAAGGTAACACTGGACATGGCTCAACCGAGAGAACAAGCTGGATTCAGGAGTGGCTACAGCACAATAGATCATATCCACGTACTGAGAGAACTAATTGAAAGAGTGAGGGAATATGAACTTCCATTGTGCATGGCTTTTATCGATTATGAAAAAGCTTTTGATTCGGTGAAACCATCAGCAGTTACAATGGCTCTGAAATCATGCGGTATTGAAGATGCATACATTAATATTATTAATAATATCTATCAAAATGCAAGTGCAAAGATTCGGCTGTTTGAAAATACAAGACACATAAAAATTGGAATGGGAGTGACACAAGGTGACACCGTATTTCCGAAGCTCTTTAATGCCACATTTGGAAAATGTCTTTCAATCACTGAACTGGGAAAACAAAGGGATAAAGATAAATGGAGATTATCTAACCCACCTTCGTATTGCTGATGACGTAGTCATTTTTGCAACTACCCCATCAGAGATGCAGAGCATGATCCTGGAACTTGCTGACAAGAGTAAAGACGTGGGATTAAAAATGAACTTTCAGAAGACAAAAGTGATCTACAATGCTTTTACAAGAAATGAAGATTTATCTTTTGATAGAGAAAAGCTGGAGATAACAGACACGTACGTTTATCTTGGACAGCAGATATCAAGTGAGGGTCACATTGATGAAGAAATTAATCGGCGTACAAAACTTGCCTGGAGAGTTTTTGGAAGAAACAGCATAATTTTCAAGAGCAATATGCCATTATGTCTTAAAAGAAAAGTGTTTGATAAATGCATCCTTCCAGTGCTTACGTATGGTGCAGAGACGTGGACCTTAACTAAAAGAGACACACAAAGGCTGCAGACAACTCAAAAAAGCATGGAGAGGTGCATGTTTGGTATAACCAGGAGAGATAAGAAGAGGAACTCGTGGATTTGAAAAATAACAAGAGTGGAAGACATCATGATCAGAGTTAAATCCCGAAAATGGCAATGGGCTGGACATACTGCCAGAAGGACAGACTATCGATGGACAGCCGAAATTTTAGATTGGATTCCAAGGGGCAGGAAAAGACCCAGAAGACCACATGGGAGATGGGTGAATGAAATTCGAAAGTATGCGGGAGTGACATGGAGGAGACTGGCACAAGACAGACCGTTGTGGAGGAAACTTGGGGAGACCTTCGTCCAGCAGTGGATTGATAATGGTTGACGATTATGATGATGATGATAGCCCTATGAATTGCTCATGCTTGTCGTTAAACTCTGTAACAAATAAACAAAACCACGCCTTCCGATACTATTTTTTTTTTTTGATTGGAAGTTTAACGACCACCGTGAGCAACTTAATGGGCTATAAGCAGTCGCCCGTCCCAAATTTAGGGCCACTGGTTCCAGGGAAGGGAGAGAGCTAGTGCCGTAAGACAAACACAACATCCATGCCTCACCGAGATTCGAACCCGGGCCCCTTTCGGACGAATGATCAGAAGCCATCGCATAGACCACTGTGCCACCGGGCAGCGATACTAATTTAGAGATTTTATTTGATGGGCAGGTTTGTAACACAAGTACGTTTTGTACTCAACGTAACACTAATCGACGCCCTGGTGGCCGAGAGGTCAGAAGCGTGGGAATCTGATCAATCGTACGAGTCGATCCATAACACATTAATTGTCCCATAACACTAATCAACGCCCCAGTGGACGAGAGGTCAGAGGTGTGGGAATCTGATCAACCGTCCGAGTTGGTCCTGAGCTGAAGTCCGAATAAAAAATAGGTGGCGCGTGTGGCCCCATCCCCCCCCTAGGGACCAGAGTCTTCAAATTAGAAAATGGCGACTTCTTGTACCCTCATATAGGCATAGGGATCATTGAACCGCAAAAGAAAAACAAAGAAAAACACTCATGTACGTATGTGAAGCCTTCTTATGGTGCCTAGGGAAAAATACCTGTGTTTCCGTGTCCTCCGTAATGAGACCAAAACACATATTAAGTAACTTCTGCAGTGGCGCACTCAGCGGGGGTGGCCCAGGTTGCCCGGGACTGCCCCTTGAGGTATCAGCTGGCACTTTGTTATTAGCTGCTCATTTTAAAATATATTTGTATATGTTTTTAAATATATATTTTACGAATCATTGGAAGCGCACTTTAATATGGCAGAGATATTTTTATCGCTTCGCAATATTTTAGATGTTTTCTCCGGAATATTTTTATTTGCATCTTCAATAATTTGGGCCACCCTCATAAAGAAATCCTGGGTGTGCCACTGAACTTAAGCATTCTTCACTTTTGGTAGAGAGTCCCAGAAACTGGCCATAACTTGAAATCGCGTCTTTCAAAAACACCATCACTTGAAATCGAGGCGTTTTCCCAATCATGTAGAAAATAATGATATTTACATACCAATATTCGAAATGAAGGTCTTTGCTTATCAGTGCCAGATATATCAGCTTTTTGCATCCATATCTGAGATCCCGGCCTTCGAACATCATTTCTTCAAATAATGTACAGCGTCTGTGTATGGCAGACCGATTGCCTTCACAGCATTTCCCACTAATGCTAACTGGAAATGCTTTTCAAGTAGACGTCAATTCATTTCGTAGCATTTTGCCAATCGCATTTAAATATTTACGTTTCATGTTTTAGCATGCCTTTATAATCTGTGACACAAGCTGTCTACTCATATATTAATTGAATAGAGAAAACAAAAATCTTTTTTCATGTTCGGTAGTTGTAACCGTGAAAATGATGACCCAAGGATTTTACATTTTTTTGACGGATGGAATTCTGTGGTTACGGAGAGTAAATGCTTATTTATATTTCAAACGATATCTCCGCTTTTAAAAACTCGAATCGGAATTCTTTCTGCCTCGGAAGGTTTTAAGTCATGAATAAAAGTTACCATGTATTATGTGCTGCTCAAATATCCAGCTAGATAGCAAAGCCATATATAAATTGAGTGGTCAATTTATTAGGGACAGTAGATCATTTTTTACGCTTTCCAACCGTAGGTTGAAGAAGCGTATATGTTCCAGCTTTGTCCGTCCGTCCGTCCGCACGATAACTCACGTGAAAATGGTTCGATTTCGACGAAATTTTAGTATGTGGTAGGAGACCACCTGGGAGCGAACCCTGTTGAAAATGGGCGAAACAGGGTCAAAGGTCAGGACATAGGAGCAGGATCCATTCCATTGTTTTATGCGTCATAACTTGATTAAAAATATTTCGATTTCGATGAAATTCTAGTATGTGGTAGGTAACCACCTGGGGACAAACCCTATTGAAAATGGGCGGAATGGGATGAAAGGTCAGGACATGAAAGCGGGATCCATTCCATTGCCTTTATGCGTCATAACATGCGTATAAATGTGGTTTGATTTCGACGAAATTTCCCACAAGTGTTAACTGAAAATTGTAGGGAACCACCTGAGCACGAACCCTATAGAAAATGGGCCAAATTGGGGTCAAAGGTCAGGCAGGGCATAAGAGCGAGATATATTCCATGGCCCTTATGCGCCATAACTTGCGTAAAAATGGTTCGATTTCGATGAAATTTTAGTATGTGGTAGGGAGCCACTGGGGACGAATCCTATTGAAAATGGGAGAAATGGGGTCAAAGGTCAGGACACTGCAGTGGGATCCATTCCATTGCCCTTGTGCATCATAACTTACCTAAAATGCTTGGATTGCGACAAAACTTTATCATGTTGTTCCAAAGGTATAGTGAACTGGTTCTGTTGAATATCAACGAAATGGGTTCAAAGGTCAAGGCACAAGAGCGAGATTTATTCCATAGCCATTATCCACATAACATGAGTAATAATTTCTGGTACGTTGGAAAGCGTATCATAATCAATGCATTGCATGATTTTACTAACTTGCTTTTTTTCTTTTTGCAGATAGGCTGGTTCATCATCTGTTCTTATCATGCCACTTTGCGTTACTGCATGACTAATGGCAGAGCCACGTGATCTAACTGACTTTGAGCGTGGAATGACAGTAAGTCCTCACAGAAGTGGTAAGAGTTTTTTTAGAAAAACTGCCGCACTTGTAAAGTGTGGGAGAAGTATATGGTAAGAACATACAAAGACTAACTGACGCAGCGCAGCAAAATACCGGGAGCTGCTCCGGTAGCGCAGTGGTCTTAGCAATGGCTTCTGATCATTCTTCCGAAAGGGGTCCGGGTTCGAATCCTGGTGAGGCATGGATGTATTGTTTGTCTTACGGCACTGGCTCTCTCCCTTCCCTGGAACCAGTGGCCCTAACTTAATGAGCAACTCAATGGGCTATAAGCAGTCGGGACGGGCGACTGCTTATAGCCCATTGAGTTGCTCACGGTGGTCGTTAGACCTCCAAAACAAAAAAAAAAAAACACCGGTAAAGGTGATTGGATGATTTTCATATTTGTACGGGTCCAATAAACGGGCAGAACTGAGTCACACATCATAGAATTTGAATCAGAAACAATGCCAAAGGGAATATCAGCCCACAGTGCGAAGGACGTTACATTGTGTGCCTCACGCAGTGGCTGATTTAAAGTTCCCGGAGTCCTGTGGTTTGGGGGACACTCACTTTGCCAGCAATCCTAGGAAAAAAAAAACTTATTTTGTTGCTTCCGCATGCGAATTATTCTAATCGCAAAGAAATTCAACTTCGAGATTTCAACAGAAATATGCATTTTGGGTTCCCTCGAACATAATATTACTATTTTTAAGGTGGCGTCTATATTTCAATCTACCTATCTGCCTTTCTGTTTCTCTCTCTCTCTCACACTGTCGTTCGTTGCTGACATAACTCAAAAACTGTTATATCTGTGAAATTTAATATTTAGAAATTTCCTTATACCCTGATTGGGAAGAAACAGCGGAAGTTACAAAAGGGAAAACCTTAGTAACGGAACACAACTCGGAACTTTAATAAACATGGTCACTGAATGAAAGCACTGGCATTTAATATGTTACGTACTATAACGAAATAAATTTCTCCGTCATTTTTGTCCACGCCGGGGCTCGAACCCGGGTTCCCTCATTCCTGAATAAGTCACTCTACCAATTTAGCTACGCGGACGTTCGTTCTGACTGCCATCTGCCTTTATGTCGTGTGCGTCCTGCTGGCAGGAACGCTACATTCCCCCCCCCGAAAGAGGGTCGGGGGCATGACCCACGGGTCAGCCGCGACCGTGAGTCGTTGCAGGCAGCCATCCGCTGTAGAACGTGCACCCGAGAACTCCCAGTCAATCTGGTGTGTGGAATGCAACGTCACACACATTTATTTTTCGAAGCGCTGGAGAAGGGATTCTCTTATTTTTCCTCTCTCGCGGTGTGGAAAGAACATCACACCATTGCGAGATTTTGAACGGTCGGGTCATCTGGAAAGTCCGGGCGCCATTATAACAAAGTAAATTTCTCCGTCATTTTTGTGACCGGGGCTCGAACCCGGGTCCCCTCATTCCGGAATAAGTCACTCTACTAATTGAGCTACGCGGACTTTCGTTCTGACTGCCATCTGCCTTTATGTCGTGTGCGTCCTGCTGGCAGGTACGTCACAATACGGTTGGCATTTACTGGCATTTAATATGTTACGTACTATAACGAAATAAATTTCTCCGTCATTTTTGTTCACGCCGGGGCTCGAACCCAGTCCCCTCATTCCGGAATAAGTTACTCTACCAATTGAGCTACGCAGGCGTTCCTTCTGACTGCCATCTGCCTTTATGTCGTGTGCGTCCTTCTGGTAGGTACGTCACAATACGGTTAGTTCGTTGTATTGGTTTAATTGACATTTATTTATTTATTTATTTTTTGATTGAAGGTTGAATGACGACTGTGATCAACTCGATGTGCTTATAAGCAGTCGCCTATTCCTAATTTAGAATCACTGGAAGGGAGACTGCGGTAAGACAAACACAACATCCATACCTCACGGGATTCGAACCGGCACTCATCTCGACGAATGGTCAGAAGCTAGCACATAAGACTACTGCGTCATCGGGGGGGGGGGGGGGGCGACATTTATTCTACTGTGCGTGCGACGCGGGATCTGCTGTCGCATATCATCAGATTCCATCCCACTGACAGTTTACCTGAAGGTACCGAATGCGGTATGACGAAGTAATTTTCTCCCCCAATTTTATGCCAAGGGCGAGATTCGAACCCACAACTCTCGGCTCCGGAGCTCCGAGTGCTATCCACTGTACTACACTAGCATGTGCTCTCACTGCCTTTATCTCATGTGCGTCCTGCGGTGCAAACACGTTACAGTGGATGAAATCGACTATTGTGTTCGTAAAACCAGCTTTTCCCCATGCCACTTTACTCGTATGGTAGCAGTATTGTGATTGCCTCAGAAACTGGACTGAAAGAGGAAACATAAATTTTAAGGGACAGATCGGCAGTCATAGTAAATGCCGAATGAAGGAGCAAAACGTTTGTTACGTTCTAAGCAAATCGGCCAGAAATAATATCCCAATCTCTGAACTCAGTTGCAGTATAGTACTAGTGTTTCTCTCAGAATGATTTTTTTAGTAAGTCTGCATTTAAGCTAGTACATTAATACTTGTAAATGACATACTTCGAGATTGGTTGGAATCATGCTTTCAAAACCCAGGACCGATAACTTATTTTTTACTATATGGCTTTTTTTATTATTTTATTTTGAGATGGAAAATGAAAAAAAAAAAAAAAAAAGTTATTTGGCGGCTCCCTTCAGTATCGCGGGGCGCCGCCCCTGCGCCTAGATGTCACGGGCTTTCCAGTAAATTCGCCCCTGGCCTCACAACAGCAGAAGGCATGTCCATATACCATTACTCACGGCAGCGAATTTGGCAAAATTCCTCCTGTGGGCAAGGGAACACAGGAAGTGGAAACTAAAGGATAGGAAAACGGTTCTGTGCTCAGACTAACTAATTTTTCAACTGCGTAATGATGATGGGAGGCTAAGAATCTGAAGAAGAGGAGATAAAGGACTGAAGGAAAAGAACAATAAAGGACTGAAAAATGGTCAGATGAATCAGGAGCGGATTTTCAACTAGGCGCAGTAGGCGCGCGCCTAGGTCCCAAGAACTTGAAGGGCCCCGAAAAAGTATAACTGTACTGCCAGTTCTGTTTTGGTTTTCAAGGATTGAAACAAATCAATACTTAAAGCGATCGCTTTATTTGTATTGTCATTTGATATTTTACTTTCACATATTAGTAACATATGATTTTTCTTGCTGTTGCTGTTACTCCAAATTTTCGAGTTCTTATCAATGTACTTGTTTTGAAAGGAACTGTTAAAATAATGTAGACTTTCTTTTAGTGGTAGGTAATGGAATGATTCACGCTTCCCACACTTTTCGTTGTTTGAGGCGAATACTTAATTGGCCTATTGTGCTATAAATTATTTTCATGCTCATTCCAGCCAAGGGAAAACATCTGTGCCATCCTGGTGGTGCAATGATCTAAGAGCTGGCTTATAACTATTCGTCCGGGTCTGGGTTCGAATCCCAGTCAGGTATGGATTGTGTTTGTCTTATGGCACTGGATCTCTCCCTTCCTTGGAACCAGTGGCACGAAATTAGGGACGGGAGACTGCTCATAGCCCATCGAGTCACTCAGGACGGTCGTTCACCCTCCCGCCCCCTCAAAAAACCCCATCTGTGCTAAAAAAAAAAAGTTGGAGGTGCAAGGACAGACAAACTACACTTCTGGCCACCCAAAATGCAACACCAAGAAGGACACTCGGTTGCCGATCAGCGACCAGACGTGTTCGGTGGGCGACATATCGGGAGAAGAGGCGGGCCACGGCAGCAGTGACACCTGGTGGGCCTTGAAGAATTATTGCACGATGCGTGCCACGTGCAGGAGCGCATTGCCCTGTTGAAACGTGGCCGCTGGTAGGTCCTGCAGGTAAGGGAGGACTATAGGCTCCAAAACGTCGGAGATGTAACGGTACCTGTTGAGTGTACCGGCGATGCGTACTAGACGGGTGCGGGTGTCATATCCAATTGCGCCCTAAACCATAACGCCAGGCGACGGACCTGTGTGGCGATTCATAATGCAGGCGTCATACAGTCTCTCGCCGCGGTGCCGCCACATGCGGATCCGACCATCGTGGTGTTGCAGGCAGAAGCGGGATTCGTCGGAGAAGACAATGTCGTGCCATTCCGTAGTCCAGGTGCGGCGTTCAACGGCCCACTGCCGCCGCACTCGCCGGTGGTGTTACGTCAATGGTAATCGGAGCAATGGGTGCCGTGCGATAAGTTCCCGCTCCTGCAGACGACGTCGAACGGCACGTGCTGATACATGTTGTTACGCAACACACCCTAATTCCTGCACTAACGTTCGTGATGTGGCGGTGCGAGCCGTCAATGCCCGCCGCACAAAATGCCGGTCCTCTCGTTCGGTGGTGTGCCACGGCTGCGGCAATCGCTATGTCGCTCCGTCCGTCCCTCCTGCACCCAACGAATCCATACTCGCCTCACTGTGGCTGGATGTGGTCCCACACGGGCGCCGATGTCTCGGTACGATAAACCACTGTCGCGATAAGCCACTATTCATCCTCTGTTGAACTCCGAAACGTGCTGGAATGACTGCCGTATTCTGCGGCAAGGCATCAGGAAGCTTCCCACGCATAGGTCCGGCAGCACAACACACTTCCACTACCTACACCCCGCCTTCTGTGCACCTTTCTTATAGTGCTTCTCGGTGGCGTGCCGGGCGCACATGATTTGCATATGCCCTACAATGCTAATCCTTTGCAAGTCCTCTCGCGGGCGACGCATGTTGCGAATTTCAGGCCAATCGGATGCTTCCTTCTTGGTGTTGCATTTTGGGTGGCCAGCAGTGTAATTACATTGCTACTGTTTCTTACAAAACGTTCTAAGAACGGCGTTTTAGAAACCGTAAAAACGTTTTCTGTTAATCTGATTGATGAAAACTTCTGAGGCGATAAGAAGGCGGGGGAGGGGCGTGAATCTTTTAGCTCCTTGGGCCTCAAAAGTTCTTAAGTCTCCTCTGAGACGAATTACGGTTTCCACTGCGTAGTAATGATGAGAGGATGAGAATTTAAAAACAAAGAAACCAAAGCACAGGAAGTGGACAATAAAGGACTGAAAAGTGGTCTTGTGGTCAGATGAATTGCATTTTCCACTGCGTGGTATTGAGGGGAGGATGAGATCTCGAAGACAACGGCATCAGAGCACAGGAAGTGGACAAGAAAGAACTGAAAACTGGTCTTGTCGTCAGACGAATTGCATTTTCCACTGCGTAGTATCGAGGGGAGGATGAGATTTTGAAGACAACGCAACAAAGAACAGGAAGTGGACAATAAAGGACTGGAAAGTGGTCTAGGGGCCAGGCGAATTGCATTTTTCTATTGCGTAGTATTGAGGCGAGGCTGAGAATTTGAAGACAACGGCATCAAAGAATGGACCCGCCTTGCATGGCAAAGACTTCCCAGGCTGGCAGATGCAGTGAAATGGTGTAGGCCATGTTTTCCTAGTAGACATTTGTCGCTTTGATTTTAATGCACTTACTGTTAAATGACTAGGTGTAGTTCAACATCGTTCTGAAAAAGTTAATCGAAGTATGATCACTTTGTAACTCCAGTGGGAAATGATACTACCATGAAGACAACGCATCATTCCATAGTGCTCACATTGTATTGGAGCAGTTCCAAGGACATGATGGAGACTTTCCTGGTACACTGGCTACCTCGGTCCCCACGTATAAATCCCATGGAGCATTTATGGAATGGAGTCGAACGGGATACCAGACTTCTGGAGTCACTGCTATCCAACCTGCGTGCACTGGAAGATACTGTTTGACAGGCTTTCGTCGGTACTTCAGAAAACTTCAGTCAAATCAATGCTGAAGTAATTTGTTGTTGGTCATAAAAGGCCAACAAAAAATACTTCGGCATTGATTTGATTTCAACAACAATACTTCAATAATATTTATTTTTATTATTATATCTGTATAATATATAACAATAGAAATAAATATTGTTTTGAAAAACTAAACAGTCGAAATGCTTCTATTCCCGCAGCCGCAGTTTAGTAAATATTTACTTTTATGACTCACATATCTTATTTCATAGGTTTTACGACAGAAACATTAATTAATCCACCTATACTGTTCAATGTCAGGAATTAGTAAAGCATTTTGTTTGTTGTTATGATTTAATTCCACTTATTATGTACCGAACTATGGGTCGGTGTTGTCGTGAGTCACGCGAATAAATACAATGCGTTGTTCGTAAATAAATGTATAATTTTGAATCAGTCGTTTTATTTCACACCCACAAAGATCTTGGCATACAAAAGATGCATAGCATAAATATGTACAAAGAGTACCAGATACTCACTCTCTCTGTCTTTGTCTTTCTTTCTTTTCTTTATGTCTTGGACAATGTCGCGCATCCAGCCAACTTTGACAAGTTTTTATTGATGTCCTGAGACAAACTCTTGAAACAAGCCATCTTCAAGAGTTTGCCACAGTTTATCAATAAAATCGAGTTTGCTCGTTTTTATTGATGTCTTAGGACTATGTCTTACAGCCAGTTTTGACGCATCGTTCTTGATATCATATAAAATAAACCTTTCAAGCGAAGAATGGCAGATCTATGAAAAGTCCTTGCACGACACAATCAGAATAAACGTCCGCTACGCGGACGTTTTATTCTGATTCCTATCTGCCTTTATGTCGTGTGCGTCCTTCGGGCAGGTACGTCACATCTCCTGGTACGTTACATCATCTCCCCCTGATTTTTTTTTTTTTTTAATTTTCGAAGTGCTGGAGAAAGGATTCTCTTATTTTTCCTATCTCGCGGTGTGGAAATAACATCACACCAATGCGAGATTTTGAACGGTCGGGTCATCCGGATAGTTCGGGCGCCATTATAACGAAGTAAATTTCTCCGTCATTTTTATCCGCGCCAGGATTCGAACCCGGATCCCCTCATTCCGGAATAAGTTGCTCTACCAATTGAGCTACGCGGACGTTTTATTCTGATTCCTATCTGCCTTTATGTCGTGTGCGTCCTTCGGGCAGGTACGTCACATCTCCTGGTACGTTACAACTCTCTTCCGGCTTCTTCGCCGCGTTGGATCAGTCAACAAACATAAAAGCCCGAATATCCTCATTTGTTAATAAATTCTAACAGCACTGAACCATCTGTATACGAATAAGCATGATTATGTATCTACGTTTTTTTCTATTTCGTTATTTATACAAAAACATAAATTAAGCGTTTCAGTTTAATACGGAACTAAGAAATATTGCATAAAGTTGCTTTTAGCTTTAAAAATAGAATTTTCCACTTATATACCTAACAGTGGCGTATATTCAAGGCTAGCTAGGTTAGCGGCGAAGCCCAGATAATGCACAAATAAAAGGAAATTAAATATACACAAATAAAAGTCAATTATCAACGGCATTAAGATATCAATGCTTTCGGTGCGAAAAAAACCAAAAACCAAAAAAAAAAAAAAAAACAAAAAAAAACGAGCAGATTTGCTTCTTTCGATTAAGAGAATCAGTCTGGCGAGCGATGACCAACGGCATAACGCAAGCAGGTCTTCCAGAGTCTTCGCTGTTCTGATTTGAATAACTTCGATAAGATCGCCAGCTAGCGTTTCTATGACAACATAAATGAGCGCATGGAGGGTAATGGACCATTGCTTTGCGCAACGGTTCGCTCAGAAAAGAGAAGACTTCGGACTATCTCAGTTGCTCCATGCTTCCGCCTTTAACAGCGCGTGTTTCACGAGAGTTGTTTCAGTTTGGGTGAAATGTCGATGAATTAAAATCAGTGATAATATATCTTAAATTTGTGGCTTTATTGGATTTGAAATGTTTTGACAAATTTTGTCAAAATTTCCCTGAACATCTACTGTCAGAACTTAAGAAATCTATGCTTCAAATTTTGATACAGCTCGATTAAAAAATGCACTGAAGGTGTTTTATTCCCTTGATGAATAAGAAACAAATCAATAAGCGACATTACTTGTTACATAAAGTTGAATAAATTGGACATAGTGTTTATTGAGGTGTACAAATTAGCAGACCTCATATTAAACTTTCCATCAACAACTACAACTGCCGAAAGAAGTTTTTTTTCGTATTAAAAAGAATGAAGATATATCTTAGAGCCACACAAGGACATGTACATTCGAGCAACTTGGCTGGTTTGTCAATAGAGAAAAACGTTATATAACGAAGTAAATTTCTCCGTCATTTTTGGTCTACGCCGGGATTCGAACCCGAGGCCGCTTATTCCGGAACAAGTCGCTCTACCAACTGAGCTACGCAGACGATTATTCTGATTCCTATCTGCCTTTATATCGTGTGCGTCCTGCTGGCAGGTACGTCACATCTCCCCCCCTCCCGAAAGAGGGCCCATGGCCCACGGGTCAGCCGTGACCATGAATCGTTGCAGGCAGCCATCCACTGTAGAACGTGCACTTGAGAACTCCCAGTCAATCTGCTGTGTGGAATGCAACATCACACATTTTTATTTTTCGAAGCGCTGGAGAAGGAATTCTCTGATTTTTCCTGTCTCGCGGTGTGGAAATAACATCACACCAATGCGAGATTTTGAACGGCCGGGTCATCCGGATAGTTCGGGCGCCATTATAACGAAGTAAATTTCTCCGTCATTTTTATCCGCGCCGGGGCTTCGAACCCGGGTCCACTCATTCCGGAATAAGTTGCTCTACCAATTAAGCTACGCGGACATTTTATTCTGATTCCTATCTGCCTTTATGTCGTGTGCGTCCTTCTGGCAGGTACGTCACATCTCCTGGTACGTTACAGTTATTTTTAAATATGAAAAAGCACTCGGAAGAAACATTTTTGCGAAAACGTAACACTCAAGTTCACATAAAAAGGAAAGGAGAATGGAGTTCATGTACAAATAAGTGTTCAAATCCTAATCCTCATAATTATTTGGTATCATGTTAGCAATAGCATGTATGTAAAATTTAGAAAAAAATGTTACTTCTATTACTTAACAATTATAAATTAAACTTCGCAATTAAAAAAAACAGTACTAGAGGAGGGGGGGCAGGCCTCGGACCCAAGATACCCAGCTGATACCTAATATCTTAATACGCCAGCAAACAGAAAAAAACAAAACAAATACTGTCTAAAACTACGCAACTTAATCAGGAATTACATTTAATAGAACCGAAGCATATCAAACAATAAGATTAATGAGTAATAGAATCTGTGCTGATTCATTAATGTCAAAAACCTGCGTACAGTCAAGTGAGGTATAATTGTAATAACTTACAGCAGTGGCGCACCCAGGAATTCTTGTTGGAGGGGGCTGTATATATATATATAGTATACGTACACAATGTGTGTACATATATATAGTATAAGTAAGCAATGTGTGTACATATATATAGTATACGGCTATAGTTTACATACGGTTGTGACATAAGTCGCTTTTAATCTTTTTGGGACTTTGGAAAGAAGACACCATGTAATAGAAGACACTATGAAAATTTTTGAACATGCGAAATAATATTTTTCAATGTTTAATTTGTGACGTACGTCGCTCTTAATCTCTTTATGGCTTTGTGGAGAAGACACTATGTAATTTTTGAACACGTAAAATAATATTTTGAATGTTTAATTTGTGACTTACGTCGTTCTTTATCTTCTCGGGGCTTTGGGGAGAAGACACTATGTAATATAAAACACTATGTCGGACACTATATAATTTTTTCAACATGTAAAATAATGTTTTTGAATGTTTAATTTGTGATGTACGTTGCTCTTAATCTCTTTGGGGCTTTGGGAAGAAGACACTACGTAATTTTTTGAACACGTAAAGTAATATTTTTGAATGTTTAATTTGTGGCGTACGTCGCCTTTAATCTTTTATGGCTTTGGGAAAAATACACTATGTAATTAATATTTTGAACAAATAACATAATATTTTTGAATGTTTAATTTGTGACGTACGTCGCTCTTAATCTTTTTGGGGCTTTGGGAAGAAGACACCATGTAACAGTCAGACACTGTGTAATTTTTTGAACACGTAAAATAATACAGTATTTTTGAATGTTTAATTTGTGACATACGTCGTTCTTGACCTCCACGGAGGTGGCTTAAGCCCCCAAAGTCCCCTCCGTGGGTGCGCCAATGACTTACTGTACGTAGTTCAAAGAAGCCTGATCAAGCCGACCCGACCTGGATTTTTTTTTTTTTTTTGGATTGGATGTTTAACGACCACCGTGAGCAACTCAATGGGCTATAAGCAGTCGCCCGTCCCTAATTTAGGGTCACTGGTTCTCGGGTAGGGAGAGAGACAGGGCCGTAAGACAAACACAACATCCATGCCTGACCGGGATTCAAACCCGGACCCCTTACGGACGAATGATCAGAGGCTAGCGCCTTAGACCACTGCGCCACCGGGGCGGCGACCCGACCTGGTGGCTGAATTGTTAGATGTGCGGATTCTGTCTAAACGCCTTAACTAGGCCACGGCTTAAGTTCAAATGAAGTATGGCTGGTACGCTTATCCCACAGCTCTGGCTCTGTCCGTTATTTAGAGCCATCGGCTCTAAATTAGGAGATTTCTTATTGCCGTAGATGCTCAAGGAAGTCAAATTCCGGGGAAAAAATTCTGATCGAGGTCGCCTACTGCAGAAACATTCGATAAGATCTCGTGTCGAATTAGCACACAGATATGAATTCAGATTTTATGCATTTTTTTTATCCACCCTTTACATAAATAATAAGTCAAAGTTTCCCGCGAGCGCGTAAAGCCTTCCTAATTAAACAAAGAAGGTTCGTTTACCTTGGTACCCGTTCACATCTTTGATATTTCCTTCAGTACTGCATTTCACTGAAATGGTTGATTAAAATACGTTAATGAGATTTAAATCTCATTTGTGCGTAGGTATAATGTGGAAGTGGGAGGAATTCCATTCAGAGGAGGTGGACGATATGCCCGAGTTGTTAGCACAGCTAAGTGAAACGCATGTTCTCCAGCGTTTTCCTCAATGAATTTTAAATGGTTTTAATGGCTGTTACTACCAGTACTACGAAAGAAAATTTTTCCGGAACTCTCTGAACCTGACACAAGTTCAGGAACCTCCACCATCCCTCATCGTCCTCCCTCGCTCGCCTCAATTCACGGAGATCAAAACACCGCTGATTAAGTGAGGGTTGTCTGAGGCTGGAGATCTGTAATAATGGCGGCGCATACAAAAGAAGCTATTACAGTCTCCTCGGTCTTTCATTCTTTATCGAAAGCTTTTCACATCCAGGATAAACATGGCCACGTGCAATGTTCTGCGAGGGATCAGACCGGGTCACGGGTGGGCCCATTACCTGGGATCTCCAGCGGAGATGGAGCCCCCAGCAAAGAGCTGAAAGGGAGGGGACAAGACGCCGTAAAAAGGTAGGTAGGTCACTGTGGTGTGGCGGATGGAAATATCGCAGGGGTCTAATACAATGATCACAGTGAAATTTTCCATCACTTTTTGGTACGTATACCTTGTCCTAGACCGACTTGCATATTTTTTGACAATCAACCACTCCTATTTCCTCGAAATCACTCGCTAAGTTAACACCCCGTCGAAGCAGCTTCAAAAGAGAAGTGCGAAGAAATCATACGTTTACGTGTTGTTGAAGAAACAAATCAAAGTAATTCTTTCCTTTTTAATATTTAGGTGGGTTTTCAAAGGCCAGTATGTCAGTCTCCTTCACAGGCCACAATAACTATCATGCAAGATCATACAGACACCGGACAAAAAATTAGTCACCTCCAGAAATTTACTTTTAATACAGTGAAGAAATCACGGCATTCATTCCTGCTGGAAGACATTCACACCACACTGTAAAACATTTCAGGGACAAATTATGGTAGATACAACGGCAGCTGAGTGGCCAGTCAATAAACTGTAATTTTACAGTACCATACCCTAATGTTCATTAACAGTCTAATGACCGGAAAATAAAAACGTGTTGCCCACGGAGGTGTTACCAGTCGACGGATTGCACGTGAAAAAAACAGGTGTATAATCACTTTAAGAAGAACGTTGCCAGATTGTCAAGGTTAAAATACAGTAACAGTTCAAACAGTTTAAACATCGTGAACATGTAGTTTATCTACCGAAAATTTATGATTGACCGCCAGGTGGCATGCTTACGATCTGTAAACCGTCTTAATGTGGGTGAAATACTGACTATTCACGAGAAATTTTTACAGTGCAAATTGATTTAAATAACTTAAGTCAATGTTCGATCATTATAAGAACAGTTTACATCGCAATTCATTGATGTTCCTGGAATGCTGTTGTTTTGACACATATTCTCGATGGATTTAAATCTGGTGATTTAGCTGACCAGTCTATGTGTCCCAAAGTTGTATCATGCTCTTCACACCAATCCATAATGGTTTTAGCTCTATGAATCCTGCAGTTGCCATCCTGGTAAATCGGATAAGTTACTTGATGAGAATCCAGCAAATGCTGTGCAAAAACAAACACATAATTGTCTAAAATTTCTCTGTAAGCATGCTGGTTCATCATATTCTTTACCTTTGCCAGTGCGCCTAATTCACAACCATTAAAAAATCCGATAAATCTACCTCCCTTGGCAATAACTCTTTAAGCCCCTCCGGATTGAATGTTTCTTTGGACCTCTTGTTGAGCATACGCCTTGCGTCATTTGAGTACAGGCAAAATTTTGATTCATCAAACCATATGGCAGCCTTCCACTGACCAACAGCCCGTGTGCTGTGATCGTCATTTGAGTATAGGCAAAATTTAGATTCATCAAACCATATGACAGCCTTCCACTGACCAACAGCCCGTCTGCTGTAATCGTCATTTGAGTATAGGCAAAATTTGGATTCATCAAACCATATGAGCTGTTGATCAGCACACGAGCTGATCAACAGCTCGTGTGCTGTGATCGTCATTTGAGTATAGGCAAAATTTGGATTCATCAAACCATATGACAGCCTTCCATTGATCAACAGCTCGTGTGCTGTGATCGTCATTTGAGTATAGGCAAAATTTGGATTCATCAAACCATATGACAGCCTTCCACTTATCAACAGCCCGTGTGCTGTGATCGTCATTTGAGTATAGGCAAAATTTGGATTCATCAAACCATATGACAGCCTTTCCACTGATCAACAGCTCGTGTGCTGTGATCGTCATTTGAGTATAGGCAAAATTTGGATTCATCAAACCATATGACAGCTTTCCACTGATCAACAGCTCGTGCGCTGTGATCGTCATTTGAGTATAGGCAAAATTTGGATTCATCAAACCATATGACAGCTTTCCACTGATCAACAGCTCGTGTGCTGTGATCGTCATTTGAGTATAGGCAAAATTTGGATTCATCAAACCATATGACAGCTTTCCACTGATCAACAGCTCGTGTGCTGTGATCTTCATTTGAGTATAGGCAAAATTTGGATTCATCAAACCATATGACAGCCTTCCACTGATCAACAGCTCGTGTGCTGTGATCGTCATTTGAGTATAGGCAAAATTTGGATTCATCAAACCATATGACAGCCTTCCACTTATCAACAGCCCGTGTGCTGTGATCGTCATTTGAGTATAGGCAAAATTTGGATTCATCAAACCATATGACAGCTTTCCACTGATCAACAGCTCGTGTGCTGTGATCGTCATTTGAGTATAGGCAAAATTTGGATTCATCAAACCATATGACAGCTTTCCACTGATCAACAGCTCGTGTGCTGTGATCGTCATTTGAGTATAGGCAAAATTTGGATTCATCAAACCATGTGATAGCTTTCCACTGATCAACAGCTCGTGTGCTGTGATCGTCATTTGAGTATAGGCAAAATTTGGATTCATCAAACTATATGACAGCCTTCCACTGATTAATCCATGTCCTGTGAGCTTTACCTTTTTTGTGAGCTGAAGTTAACATTGATTTCGATTTTGCAACTCGACTCCATTCGATGAAGAACCCTACGCAATGTTTGCTCAGATACAGACGTGTGAAGTCCATTGTTAACACATTGGAGGAGTTCCGGTCTTGTTTGAAATCTGTTTCCGCTGACCAGGCGAGAAATTCTGTGCTGGTCAGGACATGTCAAAATTGTGTTTCTTTCATATTTTTCTCTTTTATTTTCAGTCGAGTTTGACTTACACCAATCTTTATAAACATGTAGAACTATTCTTTTGATAACATCTACAAATTCAGCAACTTCCTTGATGCTGTGTGCTTTTGACCGGCCAAAAGGTATGACACCATTTTGTCGGTCACTTACATCTATCCTTCGACCCAATTAATTTTAATTTTCCAAAAATTTTAGCTTAAAATGTTGCTTGTTAAAAGAAACAGGATATACACGGTCGAGTCACATTATTGTGACCGCCAGCTAATCCAGAGTAATCGCGGTGTGCAGCGCGGACAGCAGCTAGACAGGCTGGAAGCTCAATAAGGTCCTGGATGGTGTTCACAGGTATGTGGAGCCATGCTGACTGCAGTGCATCTGACAGCTGCTGGAGGGTGCGTGGTGGATGATCCATAGAGCGAACAACACGATCGAGGTGGTCCCACAGATGCTCAATTGGGTTTAAATCTGGGGAATTAGGGGGCCAGGGAAGTACTTTGAAGTCTTCATCGTGCTCTTCCAACCACTCTCAGACATTTCTAGCAGTGTGACATGTCACATTTTCGTGCTGGAAGATCCCATCCGCCCCAGGGAAGACAATCAGCATGAATGGGAGTACATGGTCTGCAAGGATGGATTCATAACGAATTCGATCCATAGTGTCTTCCACAGGTATGAGTGGACCGAGGGTATGCCCCGAAAACATTCCTCAGACCATAACGCTGCCCCCACCAGCTTGTGTTCTTCCGGCAATGGTTGAAGAATGCTTGTTCCCCGATGTTTCTCGCTTTATACGCCAACGTCCATTCGTTCGATGAAGATATAAACGTGATTTATCGGAGAATGCAATCCTTTGCCGATCAGCGGAGGTCCAATTCCGATACCGACGTGCAAATGTTAGCCATTTCTGCCGATGCACCTTCGTTAGCATAGGTGCAGTGACCATCCGTCTGCATCGGAGCACCATACGCAGCAGAGTTCGCTGAACTGTCGTTTTAGACACACTTCCGGCAGCCCCCTGGTTCATTCGGCCAGTGAGTTACTCCACTGTAGCGTGTCGATCGGCCCTCACGCACCTTCGAAGCCGACGTTCACGCCTCACATCAATGACACGTGGTGCTCCGCAGTTTCCACTTCGCTGATTCGCAACGGTGCCATTTCTCCGATCACGATACACTTTAACCACAGCAGCACGCGAACAGTTCATAAACTGCGTTGTTTGAGAAATAATACCACCCTTGTTTCGAAAGCCGATAATAATCCCTTTTTGCAAATCTGATAAATCGCTCCTTTTATCCATGACAGCAACGAGTGATATGCTTTCAGAATGTCTACAGCATATCTTATATACCCTCCAACCCAGCTCATGACACGTGCCTTTTTCCATTGGCTACGCGCTGTTAACGTCAAAAGTAGAAGGTGGTTCCAATAATGGGACTCGGCTGTGTACATATATATCGCTTTAACTTCGTACTCAATCAACCCCGGGGGGCGGGGGAAGGGTCCAGACCCCGAGGACCCCTCCCTTGGCTACGCCTCTGATCCCAGTACAAACATTTCGAAGCCGCCCAGGTGGCCCAGTTGTCTAAACGATTTTGTCTTTTGTTGTCGTCGATGCGCAGTTGTCTTCCGCTCAGTGGGTCCGGGTTCGAATCTCAGTGAGGCATGCAGGTTGTGTTTGTCTTACGGTATTGTCTCTCTCTCCCTTCCTTGGAACCAGTAACCCTAAATTTGGGACGAGTGGCTGCTTATAGCCCATAGAGTTGCTCACGGTGGTTGTTAAAAAAAAAAACACATTTCGGAGAATTGGGGAGAAGAGATTTTTCCGGAGTACTCAGACTGTCTGATTAGGGGTGGGGGTGATATCTTATCTGGGATAAAGGAATCTGAAGAGCTCGAAATGTTTTTCATTTTTCCGGGAGAAGATTTTCTTCGTGGTCATTCCTGTGATTCGATATTTCTTCCAACTTTTCATGACTTTAATTAGCCTATTTGATGTGAAAATTCTGACTATCAATGACACGCAGCATATTTTCTTTGAGTCCGCATTACTAGTTTGGCTGGATAAAATCCGTAATTGAGAATTAAAATTCATCAATCTACCGACCACTGCACTAGCCCGGCCTGGAATGTTTTTCACTAAGCGGGCTGTCTATAATCCTCGTTCCTCCTTCTCGATGCAATCCTTACCACCTCCTAACATTTGCATTGGTTTATTTATATTATTTTTATTTTAAAATCTGCAACTGTTGTGAACCAGAAGCCTGTAGAGTGATTTTATGTCCCGCCTTTCTCAAGCGGGAAGGATGATGTTAAGTATATATATATACTGTATGTATATAGTTTAATATATTTCAAATACGTGGTGATAATGTTAATAAACGATGTCATCGCTCTGTCCACGTTAGTTTATAAACAACGCATAGCAACTGAAAAATTATTGTTCCGACACCGCTGGGATCGAACCCCAGATCACTCGATAACTAGCCGAGTGCGTTCGCTTTACGCTACGGTGCCAACAATTCACAGCGCTATGCATGGTTTATCAGTCAGCATCTGACTGATAACGTGGACAGATCGATGACATCGTTTATTGACTGTATGCACACACACACACACACACACACACACACACACACACACACACACTGATGAGCAATTCCATTCCATTATGACCACCCCCAGCCTAGAGAAATGAGCGCGCCTGGAGACCGAACTGTGGCGTAGGTAAAGTTCACAGAGCAGTATATACACAACCCGAGGACCGGCTTTCTGTTAGTAGAGTGTTAGCAGTCAGAATAGGAAAAGCTGCCGGTTTATCTGAGTTTGATAAAGGACAAATTGTGATGGTACGGCGCCTCGGAACTACGATCCCGGAGACGGCGCGGCTTGTGGGTTGTTCACATGCGGTTGTAGTGAGTACGTATCAAAAGTGGTCCACAGATGGCCAAACGACGAATCGTTGTCCAGTCGTGTGACGTCCGCAGCTCACTGATGACAGAAGGGTCGTAGATTGTCGCGCATTGTTCACAGCGACCGCAGGGCCACAGTGCAACAAATCACCCACAGCTAGAACAGCGGTGATTAGGGCAATGAGTCACAGCAAACAGTTCATCGCAACCTTCTGCGCATGGACCTGCGTAGTCGAAGACCTAGCCAGGTCCCCATGCTCACCGCACATCATCGCCAACAACGCATGAAATGGACCCAAGATAATCGAGATTGGACCGTGGATGATTGGAAGAAAGTGGCCTGGTGTGACGAATCAAGATTCTTGGTGCATCACGTAGACAACCGAGCGCAGATACACCGATTACAACGGTGGTTATGGCACCTGGATGCACTGTTGGGCAGAAAAAGGCCAGCGGCGGCCGTGTTATGCTGTGAGCAATGTTTTCTTGGGACATTTTAGGCCCCATTATCCCAATAGCACAATCCCTGAGAGCTGTCAGGTATCTGAACATCGTTGCGGACCATGTTCACCCATTCATGGCAACTGTGTTCCCTGCTGGTGATGGTCATTACCAACAGGATAATGCGCCATGCCACACTGCCAAATTCGTCAAGGGGTGGTTCGAGGAACATGCTGGTGACTTTCTGTTAATGCCCTGGCCTCCAAATTCGCCCGATATGAACCCAATCGAACATTTGTGGTCCGACTTGGAAAAGCGGGTTCGCGCTAAATCACCACCACCCCGAAATGTACGGGAACTGGAGGACCTGCTATTGATTTTATGGTACCAGATACCCCAGGATACCTATCGCCACCTAATCGAATTGATGCCTCGCGGTGTGGCCGCTGTTTTGCTGGCTAAAGTGGGTCCTACAGCTTATTAGGTAGGTAGTCATAATGTAATGGCTCATCTTTGTATAAATCAAATGGACAATGAAGCAGCAGTAAGATTGTCGGCGTAGTTTATTGGGAAAACAGCCGCTCCGGGGTAGAAAGATGTGGATCCGAATTCCACTGCGGCAAAAGATAGGTTACAGACTTCATTGTTGAATCATCAAAAAATGAGTGATACATTTTTTGAAATGTTACATGTTAGTGTAGCATTTGCGCTTCTTCCTTTCTGAAAAAGACCAGCCCGAGTTAGGCTTATGCATGGAGTCAGCTAACTTCGGAATGTATCTGTCATTATAGCCTTTGATTCGGTGAAACCATCAGCAGTTACCACGGCTCTGAAATCCTGCGGTATTGAAGATGCATACATTAATATTATTAATAACATCTATGAAAATGCAAGTGCAAAGATTCGGCTGTTTGAAAATACAACACACATAAAAATTGGAAAGGGAGTGAGACAAGGTGACACCATATCTCCGAAGCTCTTTAATGCCACATTGGAAAATGTCTTTCAATCACTGAACTGGGAAAACAAAGGGATAAAGATTAATGGAGATTATCTAACCCACCTTCGTTTTGCTGATGACATAGTCATTTTTGCAACTACCCCATCAGAGCTGCAGAGTATGATCCAAGAACTTGCTGACAACAGTAAAGAAGTGGGATTAAAAATGAACTTTCAGAAGACAAAAGTGATGTTCAATGCTTTTACAAGAAATGAAGATTTATCGATTGATGGAGAAAAACTGGAGATAACAGATACGTATGTTTATCTTGGACAGCAGATATCAAGTGAGGGTCACATTGATGAAGAAATTAATCGGCGTACAAAACTTGCCTGGAGAGCTTTTGGAAGAAACAGCATAATTTTCAAGAGCAATATGCCATTATGTCTTAAAAGAAAAGTGTTTGATCAATGCATCCTTCCAGTGCTTACGTATGGTGCAGAGACGTGGATCTTAACTAAAAGAGACATACAAAGGCTGCAGACAACTCAAAGAAGCATGGAGAGGTGCATGCTTGGTATAACCAGGAGAGATAAGAAGAGGAACTCGTGGATCCGAAAAATGACGAGAGTGGAAGACATCATGATCAGAGTTAAATCCCTGAAATGGCAATGGGCTGGACATACTGCCAGAAGGACAGACCATAGATGGACAGCCGAGATTTTAGATTGGATTCCAAGGGACAGGAAAAGACCCAGAAAAAGACCACATGGGAGATGGGTGGATGAAATTCGTAAATATGCGGGAGTGACATGGAGGAGACTGGCACAAGACAGACCGTTGTGGAGGAAACTTGGGGAGACCTTCGTTCAGCAGTGGATTGATAATGGTTGACAATGATGATGATGATGATATCTTCCAAACATTAGCCCCTTAGCTACTTTCAAATTATGCTGACCATTATGCTCGTAGAAACTCTCCCTAAAACTGGAATGTACTTCTCACAAATATCTCCCTATAACTTCGAACTACTTACTTAGTCTCGCCCTGATATACCTCCTCAGATCTTCGCCTTCGGATAATATCACCTTAAATAACTCAGTAACATTTTTTCTAATTTCGGATGATATCTTAGTTCTCCCTAACTGCAAAGAATTTTCTACATCCTTATAAGCTCCAACTTTCTCTGACTTCTGAACATAACTCTTCCGACACTTCAGACCGCATATTTTACTAAATTTCGAACAACTTACTGTACCTCCCTTAAGCAACAGCTCTCCCTGATTTCGGAACAGGGATGCATCCAGGATTTATTTACAGGGGTGGCTCTAAAATATTGAAGATGCAAATAAACATATCCCAGAGAAAACATCTCCCAAATCTATTGGGAAGCGATAAAAATATCTCCGCCATATACATTCCAATGATTCGTAAAATATATATTTTAAAACATATACAAATATATTTAAAAATAAGCAACCACATAATACCTCATGAGGAGGGTCCGGGCCCCTGGGTCACCCTCACTGCGTGCGCTACTGCTTTTCAACACACCTCTTCTCGACTTCAGATCATATATTTTACTGTGCTTGACTACAATTCTCTCTATAAAAAAACAATAATTCACTATATCTTCATAAACCCGAACTTTCCCTAGCCATACATCTTCCGACACATCAGACCACACATTTCACTAACCTTGACCATACTTTCGCTTAATTCCGAACAACATACTGTACCTTCCTTAAGCTACAAATTTCCCTGACTCCTGATCATATTTCTCACAGACTTCAGAGCACACATTTCACTGTGCTTGACCGTATTTCTCCCTAACTTCGAACAAAAATTCGTTATACGTTCCATTAATTCAGAAACACACATTTTCAGAACTTCAGATTATTTATTGCACATGTACCTGACGTCCAACTACATGCTCCTGAACTAAGGCCATGCATACTTTGTAACTGCCCACTAAATAAAAGTGTTTGCAAAACTGATTCACATCCTCTCAACATTCACACTGTGATTGCGGTTATTATGATGCACGTATAATACAGGCAGCAAGTATAATACAGACGTAATGTATGTATATGCTGTGGCAAGAATGTAGATAAGATTACTTATGGTCGTGTGTAAACCGTTTTATTTTAAGGTTAGTTTACATGTCATACACACAGTTATTATAACTCAGAGAGCAAAACGAACCAATCACATTGGAATAAATATTCAGCTTGAATCGCATAGCAAAAATTAATCTTCGATATGACGCGGAATTAGGAGGCCTATCTGATTAAGTCTTCCGTCTGAAATCTTGGGTTGTAATGGCCTATTAAATTATGTTCTCACTTAACCGTCGTCTGCTTCTTCTTCAATTTTATTTTTATATTTTGTTTTGAAATTGAGATTTGAAACTCAGTGGATGTTGTGATTCTTCCTCCTACTCTTGCTTCAGTAATTTTTAATTATAACGTATTTTTTCCATTGTTTAGTTGTTGTGAACAATGGAGAGAAATAATCCTGTTTTTCTACTCCGTAGGGATTCAAATAAGGATCGACTTCTAATCAGTTTATAGGAATGGAAGAACTTCAAAATTACTCGGAAAAGTTAATTAATACATACATAAATGAATTATTCAGGCACTACTTAATTTAAATTGAACGACTCAGATAAAAGAAAGGGCGAAACGTATACGATCGCATTTGTAATGTAGATTTTCAGGAAGCAAAATTTTTGAAAGATTAGATAAAAGAGATATAAAAAACGTAATGAAATTATGCAAACGCTCCGAAAAATACTTCAAATATGATTTACATTCAAAAACAAAGCAGATTAGTGAGCAAAGATACCAATAATTATTAGACAAAACCATTCCTGAATGAAGAATTTGAAGAAAATACCTTTCTGCGATATTTAAATATTGCATGCTTATCGCCCGGATTTAAAGAAACAGAACAGTGTAACCAATGGTTCTGTGAATGATACGATAAACAAAAATAAAAGCGACCTCACTTTTTCTTTTTTATTTTTTAAAGTATAAATTACGGTTTTAATTTACTACTTTTCAGTGGACGTTGCTCTGAATTTTACTAAAATGGACTTTTAACGATTTGATTAATGCCTCTAATTTCGTAAAAAAGAAGTGATTTTTTCCCCAAGGGAAAAACGTTATGAATTCCTAAATATCTTGTTGTAGAGTTAAATGTTACCAGTATCTTCGTAGCAAACTAATGAAGTTTCTCAACGGGAAGTAATGCATCTACATACGGTATGAAAAGTCTCATATTTTCACTTTTACGTGCTGGGTCACGTAATTTCAATTTTTAAGAAGTTTATTAATTTTTATTAGCATGAAATTAAGCTTTCGTTAATGCTTTTTGTTTTCATAATCTGAAAAGAAAGTTGGAAAAAATATATATATACGTTAAATCAGCTCAAATATAAGAGAGATGCAAATTCTAACATTCTGACTGTTTCATATATTTTTGGAAAGAACATTAGAGAACAGATGAAGTGTTTCTTGGACACTACTATTATTAAGAAAAATGTAGCACACTTACGTCGTCACTAAATATCACATAATTCCCAAAGTTCAACTTTGCGAAAGATGGCTAACAGCCTTTTACTGCGAGTTTGCTGGCGGCAAGGAAACTATTTCCTCGAGATAACCCTACCCTCAGCGTGAGAAAGTAAAACATACAATTAATAACTAGACCACCTTCCATCTCCGCTGCCCGTCTATTAGCACTGCTTGTATGATTCTCTGATGTTCGGCTCGCTAAAATCCATGTGCCCGAAGTTCTATGCAAATCATAAATGGTATACGCTCATTAAGGTTTCCTACATACAGGGTTTGTCCAAAATAATGGAAACACCTCGCTGAAAACAGGGACTTTGATATGTGTTGCTTTTTGAGTAAAACGAACATGTAGCTACAATTTTTTTTTGTAAAAAAAATGCTGGCTATAGTCTCAAGGGTCTGTGTGATTGCCTTGTAAATCGGTGTTTGCATAATTTCGTTCGAGGTGAAGGTACAATGAGTGACCTGTCGGAGTTCCAAAGAGGGCAGATTGTAGGAACCCGTCTAGTTGGTGCGTCGGTAACCGCAATGGCACAGGTATTGGGGGTATCGAGAGGTACCGTGTCGAAGGTCATGACAGCATACAATGTTCACGAAACAACATTATCTGCGAGACATAACTGTGGAAGGAAAACCAAACTCACTGCGAGAGACAGGAGGACATTAAAGAGGATTGTGATTGCAAGGAGGAAGACCACGGAGACTAAAGTGACTGCTGAGCTTAATGCACATCTCCTAAACCCAGTGTCGACCCATACCGTGCGAAGGGAATTGCATAAGCACAATATTTACGGCAGAGCTGCGATTGCAAGACCCCTGGTGTCGCAGATGAATATGAAACGGAGACTACAGTGGTGTCAGGAACATAAAACATGGGCTGCGGATCAATGGAAACATGTCTTGTTTTCCGATGAATCCAGTTTCTCACTAATCACCACCACAGGAGGGGTTTACGTGTGGAAACCCCCGCAGAAGCCTACAACCCAGACTGTCTCCTTCCTACAGTAAAGCATGGGGGCGGTTCCGTAATGGTTTGGGCCATGATCTCTTGGTTTGCAGCAGGTCCCATTATCACCTTACACGGACGGATCACTAGCGGTGACTATGTCACTCTTTTGGCCGACCACGTGCATTCAATGGCGCAGACATTGTTTCAGTCAGGTGATTGCACCTTTTAAGATGATAATGACCCGATTCACAGAAATCCAACTGTTCAATCATGGTTTGAGGAACATGAGGATGAAGTTGCGCACATTTTCCCTGGCCTGTACAATCATCAGACTTAAACATCATTGAGCCCCTGTGGTCTGTGTTGGAAAACAGAATGCGATCCCGTTATCCTCCTCCGGCGTCGCTCAAAGAATTGGAGCAGTTCCTGCAGGAAGAATGGTACAACATACCACTTACCACCATCCAGGACTTGCATGCGTTCATTCCAAGGAGGATTCAAGCAGTTTTAAATGCCAAGGGTACTCCCACTCCATATGAGGTGCGCAACCCCTATTGTTTCCAGGTGTTTCCATTACTTTGGACAACCCCTGTACTCCATATGTGTCATCGTCATCAAAGATTCTCAATCCGTAGCCGGATGAATGCCTCCCCAAGTCTCTTTCGGGATTCTGTCCTGAACAATTCTCCTCCATGTCATTCCAAAATGTTTTCTAACTGTATCCTCCCATCTCCCACGCGGTCTTTTTCTAAGTCTTTTCCTGTTCCATTCCATTCAGTCAAGTAGTGGTAAGTTCTATTAGCAGTACGTCCAACCAGAGCCGGTTTAAAACCTTAGTGGGCCCCTAGGCTAAGACATTTGTGTGGTTTCCCAAAGAACTTATGACTACGAATCATTATTGAAAACCGTTAAAACACTAAACTGTAACTACTAAATTATCTGCAGAGTTTTCAGAATAAGTCACTGCGTTTTTCGTTGCTCTAATAAGAAGATGAGTTAAAAGCTTAAGATTCCTAGATTTTGTCGTGGATTTTCTAACGATTTAGCATTATATACCTCTCTTAGTACATCTTTTTTCATATGCAATGTGACGACATAGGGCACTCCAACCATTAACGGTTCCAAGTGCAAATTGGGAGGTGTAGGTAGATGGTAGTGAAGAAGCTGATGGCAGTGTGAAATTTTTACCCTTGGTGAGTCACTACCTTGAAGTCTGTTTGTCTTCCAGCCTTTGTTTCTGACCAAGTGGACATCATACGAAACAAAAGTAACAGCATTTTATAATCTCTCTCTCTCTCTCTCTCTTTCTCTCTCTCTCTGTCTCTCTGTCTCTCTCTCTGTCTCTCTCTCTCTCTCTCTCTCTCTCTCTCTCTCTCTCTCTCTCTATCTATCTATCTGTAATTTGCCTAAACATGTCTTCTGGTGCCTTGGTCATGGTGGGCCCCAAGGCTATAGCCCCTATAGACCCCCCTTAATCCGTCCCTGTGTCTAACCCATTGCTACTACAGAGTCTTTACTGTGATGATGATGTTATCCACTTCTTGTCATTTTCCTTATCCATGAGTTCCTTTTCCAATATTTTTTGGTTACACTCAGCATGCATGTCTTCATGCTTTGAATTTTCAGCATTCTCTGTAAGAACGTATTTTATAGTAAAGGTCCATATCTTCGATCCATAAGTAAGAAGTGGAAGGATGCGCTGATTAAACACTTTTCTTTTAAGACATAATGGAAAGTTGCACTTAAATGTTGTACTGCTTCTTCCAAATGCACCCCAAGCAAGTTTCGTGCGCCTATTCATTTCTGTGACTTTATACGGGGTGCTTATTAAAATCCTAACTCACGCAAAAAACTCTGGAACGAAGATAGCTAGAGTTATGGATGTTAGGTACAGTAAAATGACCTATCAGATGACTCTGACGACAGCGACTCTAGTGGCAAAATTAGGAAGTTAGC
This sequence comes from Macrothele yani, assembly GCA_039090855.1. Lineage (NCBI taxonomy): Eukaryota > Metazoa > Arthropoda > Arachnida > Araneae > Macrothelidae > Macrothele > Macrothele yani. The sequence continues at coordinate 74,209,235 of CM077028.1, read as the reverse complement.
ACACCTATCTCAGACATCATAAGAGATACAGGAAAAATATAAATTAGAAGCTTGTAGAACATCAACGAATTAGTTGGAAATGACACTATGTAGAAACGGAGGAGCTTGTGGCGTACTACATAGGTGAAAACATATGTCAGGACGACAAATCTGCAGCGAGACATTCCATCCGCGTACCTCAAGTTGGGAGAGCGACTTACTCCGGAGTGAGGGATGGCCGTCGCGGACAAACTTGTATTTTCACATTGGGCCTCCACTGTGGAAAATGGATCCACTGGCCATTGGGTTCTTTCAAAAAAGTTTGATATTTGCTCCACATATTGTTTGGAATTAATGAAAAATTTCTACTTCGCTTCAAAGACAAAAAAAAAAAAAAAAAAAAAGAAAAAAAAAAGAGAGAAATGATGTGACGTACTACAGAGGTGAAAACATCTGTCAAGACGACAAATCTGCAGCGAAACATTCTGTCCGCGTAGCTCAGTTGGGAGAACGACTTACTCCGGAGTAAAGGGACATACTTGGGTTTTCACAAGGTGATTAGAAGGCTGTAAACACTAACTTTTCCGAAGACGATTCTTGTCGTTGTCGGAGCAAAAATCTAGTCAACAAGCCGCAGGGGGAATGTAAGACGTATTCGACCGCACGTCTTTGAGTTTCGTATGCAAATTATGGCTGTGACGCCGGATAAACCCTAGCGTGGCAATGTATAAAGGATTGTCGATCATGAGCTATTCCATTGGTATTGTGAGAGCAAAGATCATGGCAGGTTTTTTGAATGAAGAGTACCGCGAGATGGTAATGTTACAGAGCATGACACTTGTAATGCTGGCGAACGCACAACGGGAAGTATTTTCTCGCATACAAATGTGTATTGTGGCAGATGGTAGACATATTGAACACTCTCTACGTTAAACTCAAGGTTATGTAAGTACCGCTTTTCAGGGCCGGATTAAGGCCTTAGTGGGCCCTTAGGCTAAGACATTTGAGTAGACTACCAAGACTAAGACATCTGAGTGGGCTCCCAAAGAACTTATGACGGAGAATCATTATAAAGTCCGTTAAAACACAAAACTGCAGCAACATGATTGTGATAATTAATACGTGTAGTGCATTCTTCAAACTCATAAATTACCTGCAGTTTTCATCAAAAGTCACGGTATTTTCCAATGTTCTCAAAGAACATGAGTTAAAAGCTTAAGATTTCTATATCTTGTCACAGAATTTTTATTAATTTAGCATTTTATTCTTTTCCTGGTGCATCTTTTTGTTACGCAATGTGAAGTCACAGTAGATTTCGCCCATTAACGGTTCCAAGTGAAAACAAAAAGGAGTGGGTGGATAGTAGTTAAAAAGTTGAAACTATCTCTTCGATCCCGCTGTACACAGCGACATGAAACATTTACTGTTTCTTAGAGTCACTGCTTTGTAATCTGTTCGTCTACTAGCCGCTGTTTGTGATCGAATGGAAATCATACGAGACAAAACTAAAACTATTTTACTTTTCTTTCTACATAAATATATAAGCTATATATGTGCCTCCTGGGACCCTTGTAATGATGGGTCCTTGGCTATAGCCCCGTTAGACCTTCCCTCTTAATCCAGCCTACCGCTTTCGCATTAAATGCTTACAATGTATTCAAACTGTATTCACGATTGGTATAATAATTTTTTTGTTTCCCTTCACGTGTCTGCATCTTTTCCCGCTTCATTCCAACCATCCGAGGCTCGTCGGCTACATTTTTGCTGCAAAAACAAGAATCGGCTTTTGAAAAGTTACTTTTACAGCCTTCTAATTACCTCCTCCGTTTCTACAGTGTGTCATTTCCTACTAATTCGTTGATGCTCTATAAGTTTCTAATTTATATTTTTCCTGTATCTCTCATAGTTTCCGAGATAGGTGTGCTAACTTCCTAATTTTGCCACTAGGGTCGCTGCCGTCAATCTCATCTGATAGCGCATGGTCACTTTACTATATCTATACCGAACTTCCATAGCTGTAGCTATGTTCGTTGTAGAGTTATTTGGGTGACTTGGGACTTTAGTCAGCACCCTGTGTACGTATCACAACCAGAAAACTTACGCTTTGAAACATAAACATATGGTGACTCATATCTTTGTGCATCAAAATTAGATTACAATGAAAGGCAAGGCTTGTATACCATATTTTCATTCTAAGCCGAGATAGACGCTCCCAAAAGTACGAAAACGGACTACCGATTGTGTGTTAGCTTCAGGCGAATGACTTAAAAATCTCTCTATTCTACAAAAAAATAACTGCGGTTGCCGCCACAGCTGTTTTAGAAATTTCGCGACGCTTGCACTTTCCTAGCTCGCAGCGCAAAAAGTATTGAACACAAAAATATGAAATTTACATCGTTTGTAGAGAATTCTTTAGAGAACACGCTGAAATAAACCGTTTTGCGATTCTGGCAATACTTCAAGAGCTATTGTGTTTCAAAGTTAAGGTAATCAAAAGAGTGCTATCAGCTCGCGTTCTGGACACACTAACAGCAACAGAACTACGGAACTTTTAACGCATGTAGGGCCATGGCCAAATTTTTGCACCTCGTTGCCGTTTTTTGAATTTCGATTTAGTTTACGACAAATTATAATTTTAAATTTCACAAAATGGGTTCCTTTTTAAAAAACGGATATATGGCAAACTATAAATCATAACGCATTGCAATTTTTACAGCATAAACTCCCAACTATCATCCCTCTTGTACAAAAAAAAAAAAAAAAAAAAAAAAAATTAAGAAAAAGTTATTTTCTGATTTTTAAGCATTTTTAAAGATGCAAAGGAAAGAAACGAATCGCTTAGTCTGTCTTCAGCGATAACCACCCAGGAAAGGTCTGGTCCCGTGACCTGCTGCCATGGTGACGCAGATAATTGTTTTGTTGGTAAAGCAATGTTTAATGGTTCAGCATTTCCGTAAGATGTATACATCTTACGGAAATGTTTTCTGTACCGCTTTTGTTTTCCTTAGTGGTAGATTTTCTAAATGCTATAACTTCAAACGACAAAAGTTCGCCCTTCCAAAAAATAACGACAGTAAAAAATCTCAGAACATATGTTCAAGTCAATAAGGAACACACTGACACCGCACACGGGTATGCCATTAAAAACATTAAAATATTCACATTTCGTGCCACAACTTTTAAAGTAAACCGTACACCGGTAATGTTAACATTACGGATATAGGCCAGAACCAAAAATTCCGACGCCGGAAACTCCGGAATGCCGGCGGAGCAAAGTCCTTTAACCACTTTAGATCCCAAGGAAAATAAAAAAAAAAAACGGTAAAAGAAAAAACGCAATTGTTTTTTGCAAGGTACAAGTAGCTCGATTCCAGGCAATGAACGTACGTGAAACGTAATATTACGAGACTCGTTCTGGTAGTTATAAAACAAAAGACGAAAGTTCCAGTACACATCGTGTGGAACTAAATGAAAGGACAATTATTTCAAAAGTCGATATTTATGTGATATATGCAAAAAACATGGCGCCCTACCTCCCATCAATGGGCCCGCAATATTACGGATCTCGATTTTCTTGCACTATAATTGGTTAACGTAATATTACGTACCTGGATGCCAAGTGATTAATCAAAATAGAAGGAAATTGGAAAAAGTTCCTCAAAAATCCAACAGGGAGTTCACCAGGAGCGAAACAAAAATTGTAAACAAGCCGCCATCTTGGAATCGATGCATACATCCAACATGCCATCAAAAACATTAAAATATTCGCATTTCGTGCCACAACTTTTTAAGTAAACCGCACACCGGTAACGGATATAGGACAGAACCAAAAATACCCAGGAATGGGGAAAAAGTTCAAAATATAGTGTATAAGGAAATACTATTTTAAAAAGTTGTTATTACTTTAATTTCATGTACATTTTAAAATCAAGTGCTCATGTTTTTACCAGTTTTTCCACACTTATTTGCTTAGACATGCAATAAAAATTGAAATTTATATGAATTTTCCAGTTTTTATTTCATGTGAGATACTTGAAGATCAGGCTGCAGGGCCCGAGCGCTACAATCGAAACGAGCGTAGCGAACCTAGAGGCAATGAACTTACGTGAAACGTAATAAAGTGTTAAAAAAATTGCTAATATCCCCCTAGTGTTAAAAAAATTGCTAATATCTTTCTGTCATCTCTTTCTCTTAGTACATCTTTCCACTTCCCTTTGCTTTCATATCCCATTCTGAGACACTTGGATAGTGTTCCTTAAAGTACAAATATAGATAAAAATTCTTAACTCTTTAGATTAAAGATGGCGTTGTCATTATTTAACTTCATCTGAGAATCTCGTGGCTTCTGAAAAGCCACAAATTGTTACTTCCATTACGGATGGAATTCGGTTAAAATTTCGTGATCCAAACACCACCTGACTCGTACAACAATTAACTCGAATCCGACTTCTGCTCAATATAACCAGACCTCTGTGAAAAACACGAATATCATAAATTAAATTACAATTAAAGGCAGCTTATGTATATGCAGTCTTATAGCCTAAGCAAGTTGGCCTAGCATACTGATTCCACTTCATATTGATATATGACATCAGAAACTCGTATTGTCGAAAACTAATATGTAATGCAATTTTCTTACACCTTGAAACGAGTATGTATGTCAAAATTGTATGCCGACATCACTGTACTGTTAGAGACCTCTCAGAACGACGTTCAAACATTGGTTAGAGAATACATAATTTATGACTACTAAACTTGTAGTTTTAAGATAGAATAAAACTACCAGCGTTTCTCACAATAAAATGTTTATTATACATCGACTATAATTTCGCAGGACGTTTGGATTGGCATCATCAGGACGTAAACATTCAAATCATTGTGACATCATCAGAGTTCTGACTGTCACGGATTTTTGGCGAGTTGTTTCCCCGTGCTTGAAAGATATGGAGTCGACGTCATATCGTTGACATGCCGTGAAGGGTTCAGGTATATATAGAAAGCTAATATATTAAGCTTGATAGTCGAATCGGGTTTATCAATAAGCGTAGCGTTTCCAAATAAACATTTATGGTTATTTTCGTGACAATGTTGGGCTATAGGCGACTTCTTCAGTTCATAGTTTCGTACATAGGTCTTGTTTTCCTTCACACGAAAACTTAAAGCCCTGCGGGTCTGTCCTATATATGAAAGTTCACATTCACAAGGTATCTGATAAATTCACCAGAAATTTATGTCTTCGACGTAGTCTTTTTACTCGTAAAAATTCATCTTGTTTATGGGTTTGAAAATAAATTTGAAATTAAAACTTTTAAGAATTTTTGAAATTCCGAAGGAAATCTGAGGAGCAAATGGGATAACCGCTCAATTATTTCGTACTGGAAGGTCTATTGGAGTGAGCGAGCAGACAGGCTTCGGTTTCGTAAAGTTTTCGACAGCTTTGTCTATAACGGAAGTGCTATATCCTATGTGTACAGCAATTCGTTTAAGAAATTCAAGCTCTTTCTGTAAAGAATCCTCACTCAGTTGAGCATATATGTATTGCACGATATACGTATGTATAAAAGGCAGAGACCTTTTGTTTTCATGGGTAATTTGATTTTGCATGTGGGGGTAAGGGAATAGTAAATGGTTTTCGTTAAACTGTTGTACTATAGGAACCTTCAGAGTGTAACACAAGGATATCAAGGAATGACAAGCAGCCATTATTTTCAGTCTCACACGTGAACAGTACACTGAAGAGCAATTGAATTAGAGATACCTGTCTAGTAACGTGTAGCACCACCTTTCGCCCTTATGACGGCGGCGATTCGTCTCGGCATGGACTCGACAAGACACCGGGAGCGTTGGGAAGCCATACGGATCCACGACCCTGAACAAGCTCCCACAACTGACGAAGATTTGATGGAGGGGGTCAGAGCCTCGAACATCTCTCTCGATGGCATCTCAGATGTGCTCGATGGGATTGAGGTCAGGTGACCTAGCTGGCCAAGGAAGCGAGATCACGTCGGTGGAGTGTTCATCCAACCATTCGGATACAATTCGGGAGCGATGGCACAGTGCATTGTCTTCTTGCAGGATGAGGTCCCCAGTGGGATGTTGAAGACGCACAAACGGGAGCAAATGGTCGTCCAGGATATCTCGGTAACGTTGACCTGTGAGGGACAATGTCACACGTACCAGGGGTCCCATTTCAGTCCACGAAAACAGTCCCCAGACGAGAATGCCACCCCCACCAGCTTGAAGAGTACCCTGCTGGCAAGAAGGATCCATCGCTTCATGTAGTTTGCGCCGTACTCGTATCCTGCCACCCGCATGTACCAACGTAAATCTCGACTCTTCAGTCCAGGCAACATTTTCCCACATGTCTAGGGTCCAGTGGCGATGTTCCCGCGCCCATGCTAATCTTTGCACCCTGTGATGTGCGGTCAGCAGCGGTACCTTCGTGGGACGATGGCTTCTGTACCCCATAGCGAGGAGATGGTACTGGATGGTGTGGCTGCTTACACGTTTTTGCGCACCAGCGTTAAATTGCCGAGTGATTTCTTGCACTGTGGCCCGTCTATCCGCTGTTACAATGCGAGCTAGCCGACGATGACCCCGCTCATCCACACGCTGTTGTCCACGGCAGTTGGCCCATGCAGGGATGGTTTTAACGGATTCGATGTACTCACGGTGCACCCGAGACACAGTGGCTCGTGAAAATCCCAGTGCCTGCACGACTTCCGAGATGGAGTGACCCATTCGTCGGGCCCCGACAACTTGCCCACGATCAAATGCGCTTAGATGCTTCGTCTTACACATACTGCGTCCGACTCTTACTGATTCCCGTCGCATCACTCCTTATATTGTCGGATCGCTGCATACGTCATGTCGTTTCCGTTTACAGGGCCGCCCACAGCGCCACATTCGCCAGCTGTCTGTAATTCAATTGCTCTTCAGTGTATATGAGGAATAACTGAATTGGTAAGTTCAACTAATTTAGGTATTTCCGAATTTATGCCATTCTAGAGAACAAAAGTGCCATCTACATATCCAATCCACAGTTGGAATGTAACAAACTGAAATAATTTGTCCTCAAAGTGGCGCATGTAGACTTCGTATAAAATACGTGATAGTGGGCCTCCCATTGCAAGGCCTTCAGCCTGTTGGGAAAATCTTCCACGAAAAAGGAAACTGTTTTGTCTGATGCAAATTCCCACTAATCTCAAAATTCCTTCTACTTCTATTTGGCTGAAATGTTGCTCTTGCGAGACTTGCTTTCAATGATTCGAGTGTTGCATTGAGTGGGATACTTGTGAATATGGATTTCACATCAAAGGATAACATGAACTGATCGTTGTATGGATGTCGCTTTAGCCGATTGACAAGCTCAATGGCCTTTTTTGCAGCTGTTTTGTTCGAAGAAGTCGTTAAGGTGGATAGTTTCGAAGATAGAAACTTGGCCAACTAATGTGAAGCTGATACGATATTGCAAATTATGGGACGGAAAGGGACACCAAAGGACACATATCTTCGGAAGAGCATAGAAACGTGGACAACGGGCATATGAGGGCTTAAGATGAATTTTTGAACTTTGATCAAAAGTAACACAACTTGTTACCATTTTCCGAACTTCTTTCAATTGTTTCTCCGATGGATCATTTTTTTTTCGATGGATCTTATAGGGTCCGTCGGAAATAAGTTTCTCGACCTCTGCCTAGTAAAGTTTTTTGTCCAGAATATCAACTTGTCCTCCTTCATCAACTTATTTTATTCTATTGGTTACAAAAACAGAAATGAAAAATGATGAAATGGCTATCAGATTAAATGGCAAAAAAATAAAACACAGTGCACCTTCAAAATTGAAATACCGCTTTCCATTTATCTCAAAAAAATGTAGATTCAAACAGGTAGACTGTTTTTGCTACGTAGAAAGATATCTCTTCGATGACAGTAATCAAACATGAAATGAAAAGATGAACTGGATAAGCCAAAATAAAGTTCAGCCTCTCAAAAATAAATAAAAATCTGTGAAGGTAAAATTACCTACAACCTAGATTTACATAAAATAGATGTGAGAAATTGGCACTCAAATATTCATCTGAACTCAGTGGCGCAGCGCTAAACTGCGCCCCTACTATTGCAAAAAATCATTTAACACCTCTCCCTAAAACAAAAATTGTTTTTTCCCATTTTCTGTATTTTAGAATAGATCGTTACACCTTTTCATCATATATACGCAATTCATGTTAATATTGTAATATTTTTTGCAGGTACCCCGAGGCTTCTCTCTGTTGGAGCCCACGTACCACGGGAGCTTATTTTACGCCAATGTCTGGCTATTCTGCTATATGGATGTGAGGCATGGACACTAAAAGATTCATCTGGCCTATTCTGTTACGTGAATGTGAGACATGCATATTCAAAGGTTCATCGGACCAATGCTGCTGTATAAATGCGGGACGTGGACTCAGAGTCGCGTCCGACCTCTTCTGGTGTACGGATGTGAGAAGTGGACACTGAAAGATTCTTCTGGCCTAGTCTATATGGATATGAGGGCACTGACACTCACAGATTCGTCCAGTCTAGCGTGTTATATGGAATTGAGACATGAACACTGAAATATTCGTCGAGCCAATTCTGTAATACAGATGTGAGACACACGCACTGGAAGATTCATCAGGCTTATTCTGCTATCGGTGCAATGGACACTATTTCGAAAAACATGACCACTTTCTTGATAATTAAGATACGCATATTTTTTTTTTATAAAAACATTCTCAGTTATTTTTGGGACAACCCCTGTATTTTCACCTTTCAAAATGTGTTAAAATTGAATCTTCTGATCATCTTGTATTTCTTCTTCAGCGTACTAAACGTTTCTGAAGATGATGTGATTTCTTTGACAACCCGAATCGGATCAAACGTTGATTTCTATTTAGATAAAGACTCTGTTTCTCCCACTAGAGTTCACATTTCGTCTGAATTTCAATCGCTGCTGCTTTTAACAGCGCCAATCAGCCACGTGTGTGTCATCGGGACGAATAGATAGGAAACGTCTGTCAACGAAGTAACAGGGAACAGTTGCCATTCGAAAAAAACAGTTCGGGATGTAGGGCATTACTGCCTACCGAACTGATGGAATAACGTATCATTGTGTATGTGTGTTTGTGTGTGGAGGTGTGGGAGTATTAATATCTCAAGCTGTTTGAGACAACTGCCCATCATGTTTATTTTTCATGTCACTGCAGTGGCGGATATGTTTGTTCTCATTGGCAATTTGGCACTCTTCAGTGAGTGTAACTAAAAAACATGTCAGCAGAACGATGGAAACAAAATGAAAAGGAATTTGCCACCCTATCCACATTATAAAACTACGGTAGAGATCCGAATATTTAAGAGCTGGCCGTTCCAATTGCGAATAACATACCGCGAGTCCTTGTTGACATGTGCCGATCATACAATTGTCCTTTTTGACGACATGCATCTATCTTTCCAGATAGTAGTAAAGTAAATCTCAAATAAAAAATTTCGATTTAACGAAAATGGGTAACGGGAGTAATCAAAACCATTGTTGAAATCTAATTTTGAATGATGCAACAATAGTAAATTTCATTGTTACTCAACAATATATTTAACTAAACTATCGCCGAACATTGTTATTCAACAATATATTTAACTAAACTATCGCCGAACATTGTTTCATCACGTTTTATATAAGCGTAACAATATCTCATTGCAATCTGCATAAATTACAAGAACCTCATGCTAAATGTGATGTATACTCCACCCCAAAATCTACTGCCATTTGCGAAACTTTAGAGCTCAAACCAACAGTGAGTCGTGCAATGACAGTGTCTCACTGGAGTTGCCACGAGTTTGGAACGAGTTCTTCAAATAGTGACTGCCTCTTGGTGTTCCTTCTACGATTCCGCGTGCTAAACAAGCCTCGTGTCTTTGAATACCTGATGATGTTCGCATGTATTCGTTATTGTCAAGTCAAGTCACCACGTTCAAATCATTGAACCGTTCTATTATTCAGTTTGCAGTTAGCTGTCTACCTTCCTTGAAAAAGCCATCTGGTTGATATGCGAAAGCTTGGAAACTTTGATTTCTACTCTACTCCAAGAAATTTCGGATTACTAGTTGTACTATTTAAGTTATAAAAGCCGTTACATAAGTGCATTTTTCATGCTATGAAAACGATGCGTCGTAGAGCGATTTCGCTTCCTCTCGATCTTCTTGGGGGCGAGAGCTTTACAATGATGTTATACTATTATGGAGTATAATCTGTAGATATCCAACACCAAAAGTTACCAATCCGCTTCACTAACACACTTGCGATTCAGCATTTATTTACACAGCTGGCCACCCAAAATGCAACACCAAGGAGGAAGCATCCGATTGGCCTGAAATTCGCAGCATGCGTCGCCCGCGAGAGGACATGCAAACGATTAGCATTGCAGGGCATATGCAAATCATGTGCGCCCGGCACGCCACCGAGAAGCACTATAAGAAGGGTGCACAGAAGGCGGGGTGTAAGTAGTGGAAGTGTGTTGTGCTGCCGGACCTGTGCGTGGGAAGCTTCATGATACCTCGTCGCAGAATACTGCAGTCATCCAGCTCGTTTTGAAGTTCGACAGAAGACGAATAGTGGCTTATCGCGACAGCGGCTTATCGTACCGAGACATCGGCGCCCGTGTGGGACGACATCCAGCCACAGTGAGGCGAGTATGGATTTGGTGGGTGCAGGAGGGTCGGACGGACCGACGTGAGCAATTGCCGCTGCCGCGGCACACCACTGTACGAGAGGACCGGCATGTTGTGCGACGGGCATTGACGGCTCGTACCGTCACATCACGAACATTAGCGCAGGAATTAGGGTATGTTGCGCAACAACCTGTGTCAGCACGTACCGTTCGAAGTCGTCTGCAGGAGCGGAGACTTGTCGCACGTCGCCTATTGTTCCGATTACCACTGACGTTACACCACCGGCGAGTGCGGTGGCAGTGGGTCGTTGAACGCCACACCTGGACTACGAAATGGCACGACATTGTCTTCTCCGACGAATCCCACTTCTGCCTGCAACACCACGATGGTCGGATCCGCGTGTGGCGGCACCGCGGCGAGTGACTGTATGACGCCTGCATTTTGCATCGCCATACCGGTCCGTCGCCTGGCGTTATGGTTTGGGGCGCAATTGGATATGACACCCGCACACCTCTGGTACGCATCGCCGGTACACTCAACAGCCACCGCTACATCTGCGACGTTTTGGAGCCAGCCTGTAGTCCTCCCTTGCCTGCAAGACCTACCAGCGGCCACGTTTCAACAGGACAATGCGCGCCCGCACGTGGCACGCATCATGCTGCATTTCTTCATGACCCACCAGGTGTAACTGCTACCGTGGCCCGCCTGTTCTCCCGATATGACGCCCATCGGACACGTCTGGTCGCTGATCGGCAACCGAGTGGCCCGGCAAGCACCACCCGCGGCCACGCCTGATGAACTGTGGCAACGTGTGGAAGCAGCCTGTACCGACATACCCTAAGCCCACATCCAAAGCCTCTTTCGTTCGATGCCGCGGCGTGTAGCGGCCGTTATTGCCAGCCATGGGGGCCACACGAACTATTGATGTCTGCGTGTTCCGCAAGTCGCACGGGCCTGTAAGCTCAATCGTTTCATCTTTGTATCTGTTGTTATGTGTCCAGTAAATCTGGCTTTGCTATCTCGTGTCCTTCTTGGTGTTGCATTTTGGGGTGGCCAGCAGTGTATATCTTGAGATCAGATTTCAGCTTGCGCACGCGCAGATGGTTTCGTAGCTACAGCACATTTAATCGGTGTCAGGATCGTTTGATACGTTAGTCAAAAGCTGAATAATATATGATAATACAAATAAATATTGTTTTTAAAAACATAACAGTCGAAATAGTTATCATAGCGGCCGCCACAGTTTAGTAAACGTTTACTTTTATGACTCACATATCTTCTTTCATTGAATTTATAATAACATTTATTAATCTACCTTCCTAAGTACCACTCAATGTCAGGAATTAGTAAACCTTATTGTTTGTTGTAATGATTTAATTCTACATGGTATATACGGGATTGCGGCTAGGTGTGGTCATGAGTGACGCGAATAAAAGCAATGTGTTGTACGCAAACAAATGTATACTCTCGAATATTTCATACCTACAAAGATCTTGACATGCAAAAGATGCATAGCATATATTTTATCTACAAATATACTAATTCTGAACGATTTTCCACATATTTTTTCTAAATAAATTTACGATTCAAACATACGCTTCGCAGAAACGCACACACAATATGGGATGGCCGAGCAGAAAAGAAAATCCTGCAGTGTGCATTAAAAAAACTTGACAGTCCGAAAATAGTACCTCTCACTATGAAGATACTCGACTTGGAGGATCGACGAGTTGCTTCTCTATGAAGCAGCTCTCCTACGGTAAGACCTTTCTGTAAATGTATGAATAACAACGCTCGACCGCACATGAGAACCATACCGACGCTTAAGTCTTGATTATTTGTCACCATTTTTACTCCGGGAATTGCGAACGAGGGTACTTCATTATTTACGTTTCCAAGTGTTGTCAGTCAATCAAGCACACGGTCTTATTTGATCTTCAGGTGATCCCACCTCTTCCCAGATTTGCGGTGGTTTCATCCTCATTTAACTAATTGACGCCGCCCTCGGTGGCCGAGGTCTGAGTCGCTGTCCATTTGCCCGAGATGGGCTCGGGTTCGAGTTCCAGATGAAGTTGTGTGTTTGTCTAACGACGCTGGCTCTGTTGCTACACTGGAACCAGTGTCTCGAATTAAGAACATGTGACTGCCTGTAGCCCTTGGTGGTTGTTAAACCTCGAAAACAACAACAACTAAAAACTAAGGGTCCAAATATACCGACTGTTCAGTAATTGTTGAACTACCATAGATATGAGCCCTGTGTGAAACAGCTTTTTCTCATTCCGACTGTAGTTAACTTAACATTCGATCAACAACAGAATAACCTCCAGTCGCAGACTGTCTGACTAACAGTCGATTGGAGATTTGGCTCTTCGACTGTAGATAACTTTAACTGTTAAAGCAGATCAGAGCGTATTCAGGTATGTCAAGAAATAATAACGGCCTGAAACTGAGACAGACGCTATACCCCAGCTTATCTGATAGTTTATTGGAATTAAACTCAGGTGAGATCAAGTTCGTCGTGATCCTAACTTTTCAACTTCCTAAAACGAGTGCGTGTGCGTGTGTGCTGTATTAAGCACATGTATGCTCTAAGAAATTATATGATGGGAGATGCCGTTGTTTTGTTGGGACTCAACAACGGATTTAGATTAACAAAGAGGAAGTCATGGGAATAACAAGGTGATAATTAGATCGTGTTAAACAGCTAATAATGATTGAGATAATGATGTAAAACAAGAAGAAGGCGTCAAGAAAAGAGGTAATGAATTGATATCAGTAAGGATAAGCAGGAGTATGTCGGAACATTTGTACATTGTGGTAGATGGAGGTGTCGGACAGATTAGAGTGCGAGTTGGCTTTGACTAATGAAAAAATGATATATTTCCTGATGGGTTGTGAATACCATGGATTTTAACGAAGAGACACTAGAAGGTTCGTTTGAATATCTAAGTACGTTTGAACGTATAAGTGTTCCGCTGCAGTTAAAGGTTACTAAAAGGTGCCTCGAGATAGATAAACAGTGGTTGAACGAAAAGAGAGAAAAGGCGACAATGTGAGAGAGAGAAACAAAATGGTACCACAAAACAAAGAAATGCTCTCACTCATATGAAACAGTCAATTGTAGAGTCTCTCCTACTAAAGAACAGTCGCAAGTCTGATTGATTTGTTTTCTATACCAAGGGGTGAGAGCACTTCTGTGAGCTCCTGAATGTGACATTTACACGCCTCCCAACTTTCCCTGTGGAGGAAGGAGGAAAAATGGATTGCCATTCGCTGTCGTACCACCTTTTTGACTCGAGTCTAGCGTTTCAGCAAAGCCCACTAAAAATTCACCCAAATAGAACGTATAGGGTCAGAAGGATGAATGGGAGATCAACATTCATCACATTCGCAGTTTTTCCTTTGTTCTAATGCTTAACTGATCTAATTTCTTACTTCTTTAAATATCTTATGTGGTGAAGGAGTCTTGATATTAGCACCGTGAACAATTTCTACAAATAACTAACACCGAACACACTAAGGATAAGGCCCTTAAGCCGAAGATGTCATGTTACTCAAACTAACTTATCCACCCCTATTTGGGATAGTTAGGAAGTGTGTAAGTGCCTTCACTTGCACTTAGTAATCATAAGTTCATAAATGCCTTTACTTGATACTTCATAAGTGCCTTTACTTTATACGCACTTAGCCTTCAATACTTCCAAACAGGGTACCTTAACCTCGATGTCAATACTTCGGTTTCCTGCTAACATAAAATATAAGAGGTCAGAGACTCGGAACTGAACTACCCAGTGAAAAGATGTCGCTTTCCCTTCTTTTCACTGGGTAGTTGTCGCTTTCGCTTTTTTTTTTCACTGGGTAATTGTCGCTTTTTGCTTTTTTTTTCATAGGACAGAATACACAGGGCTTGAGTGATCTAGTTGCTGCTGTGCACACCTCAAACGGTTCTAATTGCTGCTGTGCGTAACCCAAACGGTTCTAGTTGCTGCTGTGCGTAACCCAAACGGTTCTAGTTGCTGCTGTGTACACCTCAAACGGTTGTAGTTGCTGCTGTACACACCTCAAACGGTTGTAGTTGCTACTGTGCGTACCTCAAACGGTTGTAGTTGCTGCTGTGCACACCTCAAACGGTTGTAGTTGCTGCTGTGCACACCTCAAACGGTTGTAGTTGCTGCTGTGCACATCTCAAACGGTTCCTCCTGGGTGGAACCCACAGTAATGAACTAAGAGCACGCGAAATAAAGTCTGGCTTCTAAAAGATGTTTTCTTAATTGCTTGTACGTACATTGCAATTCGTCGCAAGTAATAACTAACTTGTTGCAAAACACAGCGAGAACAACTGAAGAACTACTTAGAAGTGGCCGTTATAATACTTGCAGACAAAGTCCGAGTGTAATATACGGCAGTTGGGCAGAAGGTTGGTCTCTCGGTGACGACTACCAGGTACCAACATACCCCTGTGCGTTTGACATGGAGCGTACCATTCCACAGCAGGAAGAAGTGCATTTGGTTAAGAATCCTTGCTCGTACTTTAGACTACAGGGCTTTATTATTAGTAGGCTACAACAGATCGCCTATTATCCGAATTACCGATTAACCGACTAACAGGGACAGAGGAATGAGGGCTCGGTGTGTGACGTAAGCCGCCTCCACTCGCTGAGTCAGTCCACGAGATCGTTATTCCGGTTCATTCCAGAAAGTTCTTAGCCGACGTCGTTGTCACAAATCAGTGCTTAGTGTTGTGTTCGGTTTGATTTTCCAACCTATTTTTATTGGTGCTAAGAAATTTGCAATTTCAAGCACATAAAAACGTGTTGGTAGGACAATGGCGAACAAAGCGGAAATAGTTAATTTGTTGAAAAAATGTCTAACAGGGAAAAAAATCGCCGTAAGATATGGTGTCGGGATAACCACTATTTCTGGCATTTTTTTAAAACAAGAATAGTGAGTCGATTCATCACCTTAATTCTGCATTTGAAAGTGATGATGGATGGTAGCTCTAGCAGGAAACAATGAAAAAGGCTAACAACCTCAATGCAGAAGTAATGTACAAAGTATAATGCGAAAAAGCTCTTGTAACAGAAAGTCTTTTAGTTATTTTATTGCTATAATAAACAAACATAGTTTTTCTTTTGTGGATAATAATACTTTTTTCTTTATTCAATTATTATCCGAAGCATCAATGTCACTAATTACTTCGGATAATCGGGGTTTTACTGTACTTCAGTATGACAGTTAGTGTTTCATCGCGGTTCATTCCTCGATGAACTCGCAGTTCTTTGTCATCGAAACCTTGGCTTGACAGCCACCCAGTAACCCGCAGCTAATTTATACCTCAGACTTCAGGTCTTCATCAGTTACAACGTGGTTAATTTATTCCGAAGCCGCACTTTTATTACTTAACCTCAGTTCAAAAGCTAGTAGTAGGTCCTTGGTAATTTGCCGCTGCAACTGCAATTTCTACGTCGCTGAAACAGCACCTACATAGCCACAACCGCTGAATTCACATTTGGTGTGGTAACAACATTTTAAGGAGAGGCCCAGTGGTCTTTTAATTTTAAAACTAGTTCGTTTCTCGCAAAATAGCACTTCCTATGGCAGTAGCCCGATTATCTTACAAAGGAAGAATTTGCTGCGTGTTAATGACAAACCAACAGCACTCGGATTTCAAAGTAATGACTTTAGAAAGCAGATTCAGTGCGCATAGTGTGACAGTTCTGCCTAAAAGCAGCCATCCAACCGTCGTCATTAGGAATGTTACTGGAACAGATCAGTGGCAATGCCAGCTGCTCAGAACTGGGAGGTGGGGGTATTATGGGGGCTAAGCATCATACGGGTGGGGCACAAATTTTGGCAAAAAAATTTCGTTTATTTAGATTTTACTGGACGCTCATGATGCTATTCCTAGTTAAAAAAAGTTTTCTGGTACATACTATATACAGTATTTTTTCAATGTACTCTATGTTGTAAAGGGAACCGTGGATACGAATCTTCAATGGCCTTTAACAAGTACTTTTAGTTCGCCATATTAGCTTACTTACATCGGTTTTTTAAATCTTTTTAATATTTGTTGTCATAAGGTTGTTCATGGATTCTAGTTTGTAACCTGAGAAGGAATACTCTTCCTCTCTCTCTCTTTCTCTGATCTTTTTAAACTACAATTACAAAAATGGTGATTTTCTACTACTCTCTCAGACATTCGCTCAGAGGACTCCTCCACTTCACAAATACTACACTAAATTTAACAAAAAAAAATCATTTTGTATAACAAAATTTCTGTTAATTCCAAATATACACACTGGTTTATCCAAGTTCCCTAAAATCTTAAATGCTGCACTCGCCATGTGTTCTAAATGCTCGGGCGCGCGCGGGGGGGGGGGTCAAAGAACCCTAGCCCATTTGCATAGTCGCGCCTGGAACAAATATTGTCAGATTTTTCTTTCACTGATTCTTTTTTTTTTTTTTTTTTTCAAACATATGGAAAGAACATATGCCAATTTTATGAAACATCAATCACAAATATTACATTGAACAAATTTCTATACTTTGTTTTGAAACGACATTCTGAGAAAATTGGCATGTATTATTGACAGAATTTATCAATATTTTATGCAAGCGTGGTTATTTGTTTTTATACATAAACCATTTTATTTTTCATTCAAACTTTGCTATGGTACCGAGTTTGTTTTTCTAAGCTGCAAGATCAACGTATTCTTCTGACTCGCCACTGAACAGCTAAATGCACATACACTGCCGGACAATTGCTAAGGACGGATGACAATAGCAACCATAGAATGGAAGGCAGGAAAATGTGGAAATTAGCATAAGTGCGGGATACAATAAGACGTATTGTGCGTATGCAAATTTTGGATTGCCGAACTTGTTCGTGACGTCATAGCGCTGATATATAAAGGATTTGACGCGTATTGACCGTTGTTGTTCAAACGCAAAGTTGAAAGGGAAAGAAGCAATTGACGAACTTGCAATTTTCAGTATGTCTTCCCGACATCACCTAGATGATTTTACGCGTGGCCGTATTATTGGCAAGATTGAAGAAGGGCGAAAAATAACAGATGTTGCCAGGGAGTTCGACGTCAGCCACAGTGTTGCTTCAAGGCTTTGGAAATCGTTTCAAACAAATGGAGAGTGTAGCAAACGTCTCAGGGGAGGTCGTGTTCGCAGTACGACACCTGCAGAAGATCGGTACATAGTGCTATCAACAAAAAGGACACCGGCGCAGCACAGCTAGTGAGGTAGCAAATCAGTTTATGGCTGCTACTGGCAAGCGGATCTCCCGAAAAACTGTCGCCAGACGTTTGCATGAAGGAGGACTATACGCCCGCCGTCCTGTTGTGTGCATCCCATTGTCCAGACGTCACCGTACCGCCCGTTTGCAATGGTGCCATCAACATCGCAATTGGACTGATAACGACTGGTCTGCTGTCCTCTTCTCAGATGAGAGTAGATACAGTCTATCGTCTGATTGTCGACGACAACTGATCTGGCGTGATAGTGGTACTGCATATTGTCCAGCAAACATACAGGAAAGGGACCGATATCCGACATGTAGTGCCATGGTATGGGCTGGCATCATGATCAATGGCCGTACGTCCCTCTATGTGCTTCCAACTGGGACTATGACTGGCCAACGATACATTAATGATGTTCTGCTACCTCATGTTCGCATGTTCCTGGTGCTGTCGGTGATAGATTCATTTTCATGGACGACAACGCAACATATCATCGAACAGTCGCTGTCCAGGAGTGTCTTGAGAGCGAGGTTATTCAACGCCTCGTATGACCAGCACGTTCTCCAGATCTGAATCCCATTGAAAATGTTTGGGATGCTTTGGGGAGGAGTCTTGCTGGTCGCCAATGCCCTCCAATAAACAAGGACACCCTCAACCGTGCACTGACAGGGGAATGGGATAAATTACCACAACAGCTGCTTGATAATGTTGTGCAAAGCATGACACGACGTGTGGAATCTTGCATCGCCCTCCATGGTGGCCATATCCCGTATTGACATCTTACGCCGGAACGCCTGCGGACGCTAATTGCATTTTTTTCACGTTTAGGTATTCTGCACAAAATGGCCTGTTTGTCCCTTGAACACGTTCCAAAGCCTTCTGGATTTCAGAGCACAATAAATTGTCTTTCTTGTAATGTCCTGGCATTCTGACATTATTTCATTTCACTTGGCATCCAACCACACTTACTTTTTTATGCTCTATATAGCCGTTTATGATCCGTCCTTAGCAATTGTCCAGCAGTGTATATTAATACTTTGTCAAATTTAATGTTGGTCATCCAAGGGATTTCAGTCATGTATTGAAAAATGCGAAGTTGTTTTAATCATCTATTTTACTGATAAACCAAACAAATATTTGATAAAACAAATTTCATAAGAAATATTCCAAAAAACTTTTCTAGCCGCTTTTGAGCTAGCAGTATTGTGTTCATTATAAAATCTAAACCTACAAAATGGTTTCTTCGACAGATTTTTCTATACTTTTTTTAACAGCTTTCGTATAGTCGTAGCTTTCATAACAAAATTACAGCGGTAAATAAGGGAACCGACTTCACCAAATTCTTAGGAGAGGGGGGTGGCAGACTTGAAGAGATCAGACGTTGGAGGGCACGTTTCTTCCATTGTCAGACGGAAAATAAACAAGTTAGTAAAATCATGCAATGCATTAATTATGATACGCTTTCCAACATACCAGAAATCATAGGGAAATGTCTTGGTTTTCAGGGGACTAAACTATGGTATAACATTTGAGGTTTACATATATCAAAATTAAATCTCTTTGTGCCAGTGTTACCTATTTCTATTATGAAGAGCTATCGCACATGAGCCATTTCATAATTAAAAATCCCATTTCAGTCGGCAATGTTCACGGAAGTTATCGTGCGAAAGTAATGGCTAACGAATCCCACGCATGCGCACTACCCGCAATTGCTGACAAAAACATTTTTGGCGGAATTGCTTCCAAAGTCGTTACGGAACAATCGAAGCATTTTTACGCAAGTTATTACTTAAGTTATGAGGATAATGGCTGTGGAATAAATCTCGCTCCTGTGCCCTGATCTTTGACCCCATTTCGATGATATTAAACAGAATTAGTTCAGTATACCACCGGAACAACATAGTAAAGTTTTGTCGCAATAGAAGCATTTTACGTAAGTTATGACTCATATGAACGATGGATCCCGATGCTATGTCCTGATCTTTGACTCCATTTCAATGATATTCAACAGAACCTGTTCAGTATACCTCCAGAACAACACGATAAAGTTTTGTCGCAATTGAAGCATTTTTACGTGAGTTATGACGTATAAGGGCAATGGAATGGATCCCGGGCCGCGGGTGGCCTAGTTGTCAGAGTTCGTGACTGCCATGGATATAACGTCAGGTTCGAGCCTGGGTAGGTAAGAACATTCATTCCACTAAATACCCGCCGTGCGTCGGATGGGCATTTGGCACGTTAAGCCGTCGGACCACGGGTATTGGCCTCCCGGTAATAAACAAAGGGCGTCTGCCTCCCCCTTTCTACCTCGCTTCCGTGCCACTTTTCTATCGGGCACTGTAGCCCAAATCTCCTAGCTTCCTATTTCTAAGGGTTGTTTAAGACCTGGGGTCAGACACTCCCTTCCTAAAATCATCTACATGCTATCTGATCTACATATGATCTGATCTGGAATGGATCCTTCTATGTCCTGACCTTTGACCCCATTTCGCCCATTTTCAATAGATTTCCTTCCCAAGCTGTCCCCTACCACATACTAAAATTTCATCGAAATCAAACCATTTATTTTTTTATTTTGCCAGTTATCGTGCGGACAGACAGACAGACGAACAAAGCTGGAGCATATATACACTTCTTCAACCTATGGTTGGAAAGCGTAAAAAAGGGCAGAAAGACAAACTACGAGATTCGACGTATATTTTAAAACGCAATTGTAATTGCTCATCAGCAAATGAATAAAGAAACAGAAATATTCTTTTGCTGAATATTAATATTTTTAGCAATAAAATTGAGCCTATGATTTTATAAAAAATATCCAGAGAGATTTTATTTCCAAACGTTTATCAAAATATGACCGCGGTTACTCAAATAAACAACGAGAAGCGCAAAAAATAAATAGATAAATAAAGGCACTACAGATTATACGTTTCAGTATTTTTATTTATTTTATTTTTTACAATTGTTTTAAACATTTACTACATATCACGAAAAGATGTCAAACACAATACGGTGCTTGCAATCCAGTTTCTTCTCAAACGAGTAATGCTGAATGTAGGAAAAAAGTTTTTACTTATTTCTTAATTTTTTGGAAATAATTCGCTTTGGCCTGATAAGGTGGAGCTTAGTCCATCTTGTAAAGAATAATACATTTCTAAAAGGGAAAGAAATGCATTTTTCGCTATTAGCACAGCACACGATAGCCTGAACAGCATGGGAAAGCATTTTTTCTCTATAGAAACATTTCAACTCACGCATTTCGAAAATGACTACACACACGAAAAACAAAAACTTATTTAATCAAAGAGGACGAAAAATATTGGGTGGGCATTTTCCCCTCCAAGTAAAATTATTCGGGGGGGGGGGGCAAGATTCACCTTGGCGGTAAATAAAAGAATAATTCGCTTAGTTAACAAATTCAGTCTTTTATCCAATCGAACCCTTTCCTCACATACGTACCTGGTAAACTTTCGGCTATTTAATATATATTTCCATGGGGATTCACAGAAACATGAAAAGTTGCTCGGCGTTCATATCGGGTTCAGCTAGATACATTTCGCACTCCGTGCTTGACCACTACATCTCTCCAACATGAAAATTCTGGAATTGTATCTATTGAACATTATACTATTTAAGTCACTGCTAAATAAACGACGGGGAGGCTCACATTCGGCGTTTGGTTCATAGTTCTGACCGCATTGTCTAAATAAAAATATTTGGCTGACATTTCATTACTAGGCAGGCGCATAACGGAGGGAAACAAATAATATAATTCGGGCTCACCTCAAAAATAATATAGCTCTCATTCTGGGTTGTCACGTGACACGGTGCCTCCACCAAAGAAAAGTATTTATCTTTTGATGGGCCTCCAGAATGGGGTGCGGTGTCACTTTTAAGCCCAGGTGAGGTCAAAGTTCAACTTATCTATCATACCACAGCAGAATCTTTTTGATAGTTCCCTTATACAACGATCTATTATCCGTCACCACATTTGTGGGGGTGGTGGAAGAAAGAGAATGAAACAGGGTGGCAGGGACGTAGGCAGAAAAGTTGTGCCGGGTGGGGGAGTAGTTGCCTCTTGTGGGGGAGCAGAGGAAACGATATTGTCCTCTTAATCGAACCCGGACGAAGATCAGCTCCAGAGGGACTTAATAGGCACGTTGGTTTGACCTTGCAGAAGTTTGAGGATGACCTCAGGGAGGGATTGGTTGGTCTCAGAGCAGGCCTTCGAAGAAAATTGAAGAGCATACATTCTCAATTCCACACGTACTCTTTTTCTTCAGCATTGGTTTAGGAAAGGACTGCTAAGTGAATCCATACCTATCTATCAATTTATGCTGTTGGGCGGTTTTATAGGTGCGGCCAGAAGGGTGAAGTCTGAAGACGAAGAGAGGGAGGGAGGGAGCACGGGTAGGGTGGGAGGCATTGATCTGCCTCATCCGGACGGACACCACATAAATCTCATTTATCGAATGGAATAAAAAAAGACCTCACAGTTTCATTCATCTTTAGGTAGAAGGCTGTTTCATTTCAGAGGTCATCCTTATTCCAGCGAGGTAATTATAAGCACCACATCGCACCTGTTACTACTCTCCATCTCTTCGAAGCCAAAGCATGCTTTGTATCCACCATATTGGTCACGTTCTCCGAAATATTGCTTGACAATGGATTGTTTTGGGAGTGGTTCCATGCAGCACGTGCCTCTGATCTAAGTTTGAAATAGGTTGATCCCATCTTCTAATCCCCCCTCTCCCCCCTGCTTTCTGTGAGCTTCGTGTGGGTGGCTCAAGGAACCATAGGTTGTAGTGGGTGTGGATTTTTTTAACAAACATAACTGGATATTGTAATAGTACGCTGGTTGAGGATCTATTCATCATCATGTCAAGAGGAGTGGGATTTCAGTTTGAGTACAATAGATATTGCTGGGGAGTTTAAATTTCCTATAACACATTCTTTTCCGCTTAAGCCGTATTATACGCACATTTTGTGAAGATTTTTCCATTTTTGTTGGACGGATTCTTTTCATACAAGCAAAAGTCGCTTTATGCGCTCTTTCCCATGTGATTCATCTCAGAAGCAATTTATTAAGAACAATTGAAAACTGGAATACGTAGTTTCGCCCAAATTTTTATTAAATCGCTATTTTCCAAATTAATTTCCCATCGTTTCTGCAATTTTGGGGCTTTCAAACACAAAGGGTTCTCTACAGAGAGGATCCCTTTACAATCGATAAAAGTTGCATTCTCAGATCATCTATAAACTGGAGGTCATTCTCAAACTTCTAATGCATCTACCTCAGAGGGGAAGCACATGTCAAGAAGGCAAGTAGCAGTGAAAAGGCATGGATGTTGTGTCTGTCTTACGGCACTGGCTCTCTCCCTTCCCTGGAACCAGTGACCCTAAATTAGGGAAGGGCGACTGCTTATAGTATTGAGTTGCTCATGGTGGTCGTTAAACCTCCAAAAAAAAAAAAAAAAAAATGTGTTATGCTTCCTCCACACATCGTCCGGAATAATCGAAAATTCCTTCCACGCTTCGAAAAATGTGTGATGCTTCTTCCACACGTCGTCTGGAATTAATGCGAATTCCTTCTTCGCTTCGTAAAATGTGTGATGCTTCCTTTACACATCGTCTGGAATTAATGAGAATTCCTTCCTTGCTTCGAAAAGTGTGTGATGCTTCCTCCACACATCATCTGAAATTAATGAGAATTCTTTCTTCGCTTCGAAAAGTGTGTGATGCTTCCTCTACATATTGTCTGGAATGAATGAAAATTCCTTTCTCGCTTCGAAAAGTGTGTGATGCTTCCTCCACAGATCGTCTGGAATTAATGAAAATTTCTTCTACCCTTCAAAAAATGTGTGATGCTTCTTCTATACAACATCTGGAATTAATGAGAATTTCTTCTTCTACACTTCGAAAAATGCGTGACGTTTCTTCCACACATCGTCTGGAATTAATGGACATTCCTTCTTCACTTCGAAAAATGTGTGATGCTTCTTCCACACATAGTCTGGAATTAGTGAGAATTCCTTCTTCGCTTCGAAAAATGTGTGCTACTTCTTCTATACATCGTCTGTAATTAATAAAAATTCCTTCTTCGCTTCGAAAAGTGTGTGATGCTTCCTCCACACATCATCTGAAATTAATGAGAATTCTTTCTTCGCTTCGAAAAGTGTGCGATGCTTCCTCCACATATCGTCTGGAAATGAAAATTCCTTCCTCGTTTCGAAAAGTGTGCGATGCTTCCTCCACAGATCGTCTTGAATTAATGAGAATTCCTTCCTCGCTTCGAAAAATGTGTGATGCTTCCTACACACATAGTCTGGAATTCCTTCTTTGCTTCGAAAAGTGTGTGATGCTTCCTCCATACATCGTCTGGAATTAATGTGAATTCCTTCTTCTGCAGAGAGTTACTTCAAGTATGGTATGAAACTGACCTGAAACCTGTGATTTCGTGCCCCCGCCTTTCTCAAGGGGATGGGAGGCATGTATGTAATGTCAATGGAGACACATATGTCAAGACGGCAAATAGGAGTGATAAGCCTTAGCCGGCACAGCTTATTAGAGAAAGCATTCGGCTCCGGAGAGTGTGTGGGTTCGAGTGTCGCCATCGCCAAATTTGGTTTTCACAAATTTTCTCCTGTGCATGAACGGTGGTCTTCATTGAATCCAACGAAATGAGGTTTTGTTTTGGAGGGTAGCTAATCAGGAGGCTAGGTGTCCTATAGGATGCACCAACGATTTTGTACGGTTTGATTGAAATTTCATGGGAAATTTGTGATTTATACAGACTAAATCCTATCCGAACAGAAAAAGCAAGAACGAGTCCAAGGATATAACTCTTCATTGCCTCAATGCATACATTTTTTAGAGATTTAGTTTTTTCGATTACTTTTGTTTTATTTTTGCGGCTATGACGTTTTCAACCTAATTATCACTCGTCTTGTTATTTAAGTTTTTTAAATTAATGCCTTCTTGAAGAGAATTTAAAAAAATCAGAAAAAGCAGTACCACAATTAAGGCGTTGTAATGTAAGACTGCAATGCACAATACGTGTTTAAAATTAAAATATACGTATGCTTTTCACTAGGAGGCATGTAAATACCTTCAATTTCATCTATATGATAAATTGTGCACATGCAAATTATAATTTCCAACGCTGTTTATAATAATACGAATGACATTCAGTGGAGACACCAGACGCTTAGAACTGGGTGAGCTATGGCGGGGGGGGGGGGGTAAGCATGATGTGAGGGGGCACACATTTTGAAGTCTTTGGCAGAATTTTTTTGGGAAAAATCTGCTCATGTGCCTTTTACCCAACACTGATGATGTTATTCCTAGTTAAAAAAGTTTTCAAGTTAATACTTTACGTAGTATTTATAGTATGGGAACCATGTATACGAATCTGTTTGGCAAGTTACTATTTCTTCACAATTTTAGCTAACTTAGGTTAGGTCGTCTCCTCCACTCCTTTTTGTTTTCTTTCAAAAGGCTGTTTATGAATTTTAATTTGTAACTTGACAAGGAAAATCAATCAATCAATCAATCAATCAATCAATCAATCAATCAATCAATCTCTCTCTCTCTCTCTCTCTCTCTCTCTCTCTCTCTCTCTCTCTCTCTCTCTCTCTCTCTCTCATCGTTTAAAACTATATTTATAAAAAAATGGTGTGTTTCTACTACTTCCTCAGAGATTCATTCAGAGGACTACCTTTTTTCAAATAAGACAAATACTAAATTTAACAAATAATTCATCTTATATAACAAAATTTCAGTGAATTCGAGAAATTCACCTACATTTATCTTATCCAAGTTCCCTAGAATCTTAGATGGTTGCTCCCGCCATATGTTCCAACTGCTTAAATATTTTTTCTGAGGGAGGGGGTGGGGGCTCAAAGAAAAGCTGTAGTAGCGTCGGGACTGAAGACATTGGCGCTGCACACAAGGTTACGGCTATGTGTAACTGATAATTATTGGGTTATTTTTGGGCTACTTGTGGAGAACAATTGGACTGGGTTGTTGTGGACTAACTTCAAAACAGTAAGGCTGAGTGAGGCATTACGGATTACTTTTAGAAAGAATTATAAGTGTTCGAAATAAAAGAAAACTCAAAGCAAATCTAAATTTGCCCATTTTGCCAAGGCGCAAACTTGAAAAGCCCGCCGCAACATCAATAACCGGTGGAAGCGCAATGTTCCATTGCACGGTCCACATGTGGCTGCTAAGAAGTATCGGATTGCGTATCGGTCAAGTCTAATTGCAGGAAGAAACATCCAAACCAGGCGTTTTTCTTACTCCGAGGAAAAGATATGGGATGATTTTGAGAACTGTATTTGTATTTCCTTTCTTCTGCTAAGTCATTTATATATATTACGAAGAGAAATATAATTGTGTGTCACACGAATGTGCTTTAACGAAGGGTGTGTGTGCGTTTCACCGAGTGTAAGCATTTTTTAGGTGACAGGGGCCTTTAATTGATGGCCCATCTTCTGGGTTACATCCGGTCTTTGACGACAGTTTCGGTTTTCTCCGACTCTTATGGATCGTCCATGGGGGATAGAGGAAAAGAAAAAAAAACACAGGCAAAAAAAAAAAAAAAAAGAGAGAGAGAAACGGAGTGAAGAAGGAGGGAGGGGGTGAAAGATGGAAAAGAGATGCTGAAGAGTGTTTGGCAAGGGGGCTTGTGATCTATTTCCGTTCCCGAGCAATCTCCTCCAGGCAATTAGTCCGGGAAATCGAGGAGTATTTGGATCTTGATCCTCCTCTCGGCACATCTCCTTCGAACCGAAATTAGCCGCGATTGTGGGCGGGTATTAGCCAATGATGCCGTTCACATGTACAGGTTTTTCGTCTCCCCCTTGTTGACACTACTCGAGATTTTCTTGCTGGAAAAAACATGGTCCAGATTTCCGATTGCGGAAAGGGGAAAAAAAAGACCCTATAGTTCTTTGTTTTTTTATCGCGCTTCGCTGTTAGAAATGCGCTTTGTCAAGGAAAGACTACAATTTACCGTCCTTAGAGATCTAGCATGCTTTGATTCGTGCACTCGAGGGTTAGGAAAACACATTGGTAAAACTGTAACTGAGTATTGTTATTAAAAAAAACCCTTGAGATTTCGTTAAGCAAAGCAAACAAAATAACAGCATATTCTTGCCTTTTTCCCATAATAGCCCCAAATACAGAAAAAGTATGAAATTTGTATTAGATATCTATAGCAACAAATACAGAGTGGTTATCAAAATAATAAAAACGCTTACTGTTTGTGGAGAAATTTTTATTAATAAGCTGTAGTATAGCGTACCGACCTCAGAAGTGACGTACATGCCAAGACGGCAAGTAGCAGTGATAAGCACCTGTCGGTATAGCTTTATTGGAAAAGCATTCGGCTCCGTGGCAGGAAGATGCGATTTCGAGTATCGTCACCAACAAATTTGTGTTTTCACGTTGGCGCCCGAACGTAAAAATAGATCTACTAGGTACTCCGGAAAATGTATGATGTTCATTCCACGCATGATTTGGAATTAATGAGAATTCCTTCGCTTCGAAAAATGTATGATGCTTCTCTCACACATCGTCTGGAATTAATTAGAATTCCTTCTTCTACAGAGAGTTACTTCAAGCATGGTTTGCGGGCTGCGCGGAAACCTTCGACTCCGTCCCAGTTCTTCCTGGGGGGGGGGGCATGCTTCAGAGGTTACGTACATGTCAAGACGGCGAAGTTGCAGCAACGCTGCCCCGGTGGCGGAGTGGCCTAAGCGCTGGCTTCTAACCATTCGTCCGAAATGGGTGTAGGTTCGAATCCCAGTGAGGCATGGATGTTGTGTTGTTTGTTTTACGGCACTGAATATCTTCTTTCTCTGGATCCAGTAGCCCTAAATTAGGGACAGGCGACTGCTCTTATAGCCCATCCAGTTGCTCACGGTGGTCGTTAAACCTCCAATTAAAAAAAAACAAAACAAAAAAAACAAAAAAAAACCAGTAGCGACAAACTTTGTCGGCGTAGCTTACTTGGGAAAGCATTGGGCTCCGGAGCAGAAGGATGCTGGTTCGATTACAGTCACTAGCAAGTAGAATTTACGCTATAGTACACCTTGGGCTTTTAAAACAGAAGCAATTCGACTTGGAACAGACTTATACAAGTCATTCACATACGGTAATGGAATTTGGGACCATTCATCCTTTAAAATGTGTCCCAATCAGAGACGGAAACGGGTCACCGAGTCGACAATCTCTTGCGAGTCAAACGGGTGGGGCCAAGGTGTTCCTGACCCGATTTCGAACAGGTTTTATTTCCGTGCAATTTTTGAATAGAAAAAAAAATAATAATCAAAGAGCCCTTCAGAGGTCTTTGAAATAAAACTTCAGAGCTGTAGATCCAGAAACTTGCTGATAAGGGTAAAAAAATGAGGATTAAAAATGAAAGTTCACAAGACGAAACTGATGTACAATGCTTTTACAAGGAATGAAGATTCATCAGTTGATGGCGAAAAGCTGGAGATTTCCTACATTCACCTTGGGCAGCAGATATCAAGCGTGGGTCACATTGATGAAGAAATCAATTGGCGCATAAAACTTGGTTGGAGAGTTTTCGAAAGAAACAGTACAATTTTTAAGAATAATATGCCATTATTTCTCCATTATTTCGAAAGAAGCCTGTAGAGATGCATGCTTGGTGTAACCAAGAAAGATAAAAAGAGAAACTCGTGGATAAGGAAAATAACAAGAGTGGAAGATATCAGGATCAGAGTAAAATCCCTGAAATGCTAATGGGCTAGGCATATTGCCAGGAAAACGGACCACCGAAGAACAACATATATTTTAGACTGGATTCGAAAGGACATGAAAAGACCCAGAAGACCACGTTGGAGATGGGTGGATGGAGGAGACTGGCCCGAGACAGTCCGTTGTGGAAGAAACTTGGGGCGACCTTCATCCAGCAGAGGATTGGCAATGATTAAGATATATTCGAGTTTATAGCTCAAAGCATATTTGTCCGGGACAAACCCGGGTCGGGTCCAATCATGTGACGGTCGGGTTCGGGTCCAAAATTTTTGACCGGTTTCCAACTCTGGTCCCACCTGTGTCAGTTATGTTGGAGGTGGAACGTGTGATCTGACTTTTTGCTCTAGATTTTCTCGCAAATGTTCAATAATATTGAGGTCTGGAGATTGAAGTGGCCGAGGTACCTGCTGTACCTCATCCTCATGCTCAACGTGACACGTTTTGCGAAGTGCACGGGCGCGTTATCCGCTTGAAAGCAGGGACGGTTATTAAGGAGCATTTCCTACAACAATGGGTGCCAGTGGTTCTCAAGAATGGATTCGTACTTTGCAAATGTGATACGATCCTGCAAAAATAAAAAGCGTCACTAAGGAATGTCGTGATATGTCATTCCACTGAATCAGGGATCCACTTCCATGCTTCACATTCGTAACCAAGCAGTCGGGGTGGTACATTTCTGTAGGTTTTCGCCTGGCGTTTACTGTATTAAGTAATGGGAAATGTGTAGCACGATTCAGCACACCAGAAGACACGTTGCCAGTCTTTAGCATTTCAGCGTTTTTACACATTTTGTTGCATTGATGTTGGTAATCAGAGGTTTATGGACTGCAGCGTGGCCAGAAATACCGGCACGATGAAGTTTCCGACGAACGGTTATAACGGAAACCAATCATTCGGACTGGTGTTCAATTCTGCTACGATTTGTGGTGTCAAGGTCTTGTGCTTCCGTTGTACAATCCGTGCCGACGTTCGCTTATCCCTATGCGACATCTTCGTATATCCTATTTGACATCATTATCCTATATGACATCTTATATCCATCTGACATCGTATATCCTATCTGACATGACTTTACGCGGGTCGCCTCCCATC
Organism: Macrothele yani; assembly: GCA_039090855.1. Lineage (NCBI taxonomy): Eukaryota > Metazoa > Arthropoda > Arachnida > Araneae > Macrothelidae > Macrothele > Macrothele yani. The sequence goes on along the minus strand of CM077028.1, from coordinate 74,179,440 downwards.
TGACATCTTCGTATGGCGTCCACAATTTGTACCTTTGGAAGCACCGCCGTGTACTTTTTGATATGTGGTCATAATCTTCAATAAAGTCTCTCATGCTACATGTACTATTTCTGTCGTTCTAGTCACTGAAGCTCCTGCAAGAAGCGCACAAAGGACCATGCCTTCTTTGAGGTCACTAAGATGTCGACAATTACTCCACAACAGCTGTAGTTTGTAAAGGCTGCGAGGACAACGATGTAGTGTCTGTAAAAAGTGCGAGAACAACAATATAGAGTCTGTAAACCGTGTGAGAACAACGATCAATAGAGCCTGTAAAAGGTGTGAGGAAAATAATGTAGAGTTTGTAAAAAGGATTATTTCTGTTATTTTTTTTTTTTTTTTTGATTGGAGGTTTAACGACCACCGTGAGCAACTCAATGGGCTATAAGCAGTCGCCCGTCCCTAATTTAGGGTCACTGGTTCCAGGGAAGGGAGAGAGCCAGTGCCGTAAGACAAACACAACATCCATGCCTCACCGGGATTCGAACCCGGACCCCTTACGGACGAACAATCAGAGGCCAGCGCCTTAGACCACTGCGCCACCGGGGCGGCTATTTCTGTTATGATACGATACGTGGGTGATTAGTTCAGTTAATATTTCAAGCTGTGTTTCATAGGTAGGCTTGTATGTTTCAGGGACTGATAAAATACAAAGTGTAAATCATTTAGTTCTGTATCCTCGGCGTTAGTGCTCTCTCCCAAGCATTAGTATATGACAGTAGCGAAGACAGAAATTTCTTAACAAGGGGGGGGGAGGGGGGGGTCCAAGGCTTTGATTCATTGATGAAAGCCTCGTATACACATATACACTGAAGAGCAATTGAATTAGAGATACCTGTCTAGTAACGTGTAGCACCACCTTTCGTCCTGATGACGGCGGCGATTCGTCTCGGCATGGACTCGACAAGACACCGGAAGCGTTGGGAAGCCATACGGATCCACGACCCCTGAACAAGCTCCCACAGTTCACGAAGATTTGATGGAGGGGGGTCAGAGCCTCGATGATCTCTCTCGATGGCATCCCAGATGTGCTCGATGGGATTGAGGTCAGGTGACCTAGCTGGCCAAGGAAGCGAGGTCACGTCGGTGGAGTGTTCATCCAACCATTCGGATACAATTCGGTAGCTGCATTGTCTTGTTGCAGGATGAGGTCCCCAGTGGGATGTTGAAGACGCACAAACGGGAGCAAATGGCCGTCCAGGATATCCCGGTAACGTTGACTTGTGAGCGACGATGTCACACGTACCAGGGGTCCTATTTCAGACCACGTAAACAGTCCCCAGACGAGAATGCCACCGTACCAGCTTGAAGAGTACCCTGCTGGCAAGAAGGATCCATCGCTTCATCTGGTTTGCGCCGTACTCGTATCCTGCCATCCGCATGTACCAACGTGAATCTCGACTCATCAGTCCACGCAACATTTTTCCACATGTCTAGGGCCCAGTGGCGATGTCCCCGCGCCCATGCTAATCTTTGCACCCTGTGATGTGCGGTCAGTAGCGGTACAATCGTGGGACGATGGCTTCTGTACCCCATAGCGAGGTGATGGTTCTGAATGGTGTGGCTGCTTACACGTTTTTGTGCACCAGCGTTGAATTGCCGAGTGATTTCTTGCACTGTGGCCCGCCTATCCGCTGTTACAATGCGAGCAAACCGACGATGACCCCGCTCATCCACACGCTGTAGTCCAACGGCAGTTGGCCCTTGCAGCGATGGTTTTACCGGATTCGATGTACTCACGGTGTATTCGTGACACAGTGGCTCGTGAAAATCCCAGCGCCTGCACAACTTCCGAGATGGAGTGACCCATTCGTTGGGCCCCGACAGTTTTGCCCACGATCAAATGCGCTTAGATCCTTCGTCTTACTCATACTGCGTCCGACTCTTACTGATTTCCGTCGCATCACTCCCTATATTGTCGGATCACTGCATACGTCATGTCGTTTCCGTTTACAGAGCGCCACATTTGCTTAACGCCAGCTGTCTCTAATTGAATTGCTCGTCAGTGTATATCGTTTTAAATTCATGCTTAGTCTCCCCTCAAGGAAAACGTTCAACCAACCCCTCTAACCCTCTGGCTACGCCACTGGTATATGAAGTTCAGAAGTGAAACTAAAATAACAATAAAATAACTTAAAAACATTATAAGGTATTTAAACATTTCGCACAGTAGAAAAAAGCACTAAATGTAGTAGTAGAAAAAGCACTAAACAAAAAGAAAAAAAAAACTCTTTGGCAATTGTGCTTATACAACTGGACTCAGATACATATGTCAAGTAGATGATGGCCCAGCTTTTGTGAAGACCTGAGCGTCAGTGCTCAGACAACCAGGTAACCAAACCGTGAATATTAAGTTTTGCTACGAACTGGGAAAAAGCGTCAGAGACTGTAACGTACCAGGAGATGTGACGTACCTGCCAGAAGGATGCACACGACATAAAGGCAGATAGGAATCAGACATAAACGACATAAAGGCAGATAGGAATCAGACATAAACGACATAAAGGCAGATAGGAATCTCTACCGATTGAGCTGCGTCCGCGTAGCTCAATCGGTAGAGTGACTTATTCCGGAATGAGGGAATCCGGGTTCGAATCCTGGCGTGGACAGAAATGACGGAGAAATGTACTTCGTTATGAGACTTATACGGTATGTTACCCAGAAGATCGCCGTAACATATGCTAGATATGCAGTCGTCTCTAGTACTATACAATCATGGAGACATGGAATTAAGCTTGAGTAAATTTTGCCTTCAGATTAATACGTACAATCATTGTTACATGATTCTGAAATCTACAAGAGATAAATAATATTGTGCTTTGCTTTTAGATACAGCAGGAAAACATTTCACTTTTGCTTATATTACAGTGACATCTGATGTTTATTCACACATTTATTAGTATTACTAATTATACTACAAGTGCAGTATCTACACGGTCGTATCAGAATAATATAACCACCGCCGGAATCACAGTGTATGCGCCATAGAGTGCACGTGACAAGATCGACCATACGGTGATATAAGCGACCGGCCAGGACAGATGAGCCATAGTACGTTACGTGAGCACAGTGGGCAGAGGTAGTGGTTTGACGGACGTTCAAAAAGGAATGATCATCGGCTACAGCGCCAAGTGTGGAAGCATCTCAGAAACAGCAGACTTCGTTTGCTATTCGCGAGGTGCTGTAGCAAGGGTGTACCAAGAATGGACCGCTGGCACACCGAGTACCTCCCGATGTCATAACTGTGAAGATCCAAAGGTCATCGACTCCAGAAGAAACGTCGCCTCCGTCGACTGGTAAAGGGCAATCGACGCGCAACAGTGCAGCAATTGACCACGCAAATAAACGCTGGGGCACTCAGGTACGTGTCCCCGATAACAGTAGAGCTGACCCTGTTACGCATGGGTCTCCGGAGTCGACGCTGCGTCAAGGCCGCCCATGTTAACCCAGGTCCATTGGCAACGACGCGTGCAGTTCGCATTGGACTACCGTCATTGGACAGTAGAGGAGTGGAAAAAGGTTGCCTTCTTCAACGAATCGAGGTTTCTACTCGACAGAAATGACGGGCGTTGGCGGATACGGCGTCAAAAACACGAGAACCAACACCCTGACACGCTTGTCGGTCAAGTACAGGTTAGCGGGGGCGTCGCCTCCGTCGACTGCATGTCTGGAGGGTGTTTTCCTGGTATAACCAAGGACCACTGATCCCTGAACATCAATGGCTACCTGTCCATCATTGCTGACCACATGCATCCCTTCATGATGGACGTTTACCCTGGGGGTGGTGGTGTCTACCAACATGACAATGCGCCGTACCACGTCGCTAAGGTGGTGCGCACGACAGCAATGTCTGCGTTATCCCTTGGCCAGCGAAATCGCCCGACCTCAATCCCATAGAGCACTTGTGCGATCGACAAGTTCGACGTGCCGACCAACAGCCACGCCATTTCCGTGCTCTGCTGTAGTCCGAATGGGCACGTGTGCCTCTGGCAACCATCCAGGGCCTCATTGAGTTCATACCACGCCGTCTCGCCGCTGTCATCCGGGCCAAGGGTGATGATTCCCATTCATCATCATCATCATTGTCAACCATTATCAATCCACTGCTGGACGAAGGTCTCCCCAAGTTTCCTCCACAACGATCTGTCTTGTGCCAGTCTCCTCCATGTCACCCCTGCATACTTTCGAATTTCATCCACCCATCTCCCATGTGGTCTTCTTCTGGGTCTTTTCCTGTCCCTTGGAATCCAATCTAAAATTTCGGCTGTCCATCGATGATCTGTCCTTCTGGCAGTATGTCCAGCCCATTGCCATTTCAGGGATTTAACTCTGATCATGATGTCTTCCACTCTTGTCATTTTTCGGATCCACGAGTTCCTCTTCTTATCTCTCCTGGTTACACCAAGTATGCACCTCTCCATGCTTCTTTGAGTTGTCTGCAGCCTTTGTATGTCTCTTTTAGTTAAGGTCCACGTCTCTGCACCATATGTAAGCACTGGAAGGATGCATTGATCAAACACTTTTCTTTTAAGACATAATGGCATATTGCTCTTGAAAATTATGCTGTTTCTTCCAAAAGCTCTCCAGGCAAGTTTTGTACGCCGATTAATTTCTTCATCAATGTGACCCTCACTTGATATCTGCTGTCCAAGATAAACGTACGTGTCTGTTATCTCCAGCTTTTCTCCATCAATCGATAAATCTTCATTTCTTGTAAAAGCATTGAACATCACTTTTGTCTTCTGAAAGTTCATTTTTAATCCCACTTCTTTACTCTTGTCAGCAAGTTCCTGGATCATACTCTGCAGCTCTGATGGGCTAGTTGCAAAAATGACTACGTCATCAGCAAAACGAAGGTGGGTTAGATAATCTCCATTAATCTTTATCCCCTTGTTTTCCCAGCTCAGTGACTGAAAAACACCCTCCAATGTGGCATTAAAGAGCTTCGGAGATATGGTGTCACCTTGTCTCACTCCCTTTCCAATTTTTATGTGTGTTGTATTTTCAAACAGCCTAATCTTTGCACTTGCATTTTCATAGATGTTATTAATAATATTAATGTATGCATCTTCAATACCGCAGGTTTTCAGAGCCATTGTAACTGCTGATGGTTTCACCGAATCAAAGGCTTTTTTCATAATCGATAAAAGCCATGCACAATGGAAGTTCATATTCCCTCGCTCTTTCAATTAGTTCTCTCAGCACATGGATATGATCTATTGTGCTGTAGCCACTCCTGAATCCAGCTTGTTCTCTCGGTTGAGCCATGTCCAGTGTTACCTTCAAGCGGTGTGAAAGAACTTTAGTGAAGATTTTATAAACTACTGATAGGAGGCTGATAGGTCTGTAGTTTCCGAGATCCTCAATGTCACCTTTCTTATGTAGCAGGATCATTGTAGCGGTGTTCCAATCCTCAGGAATCTTTCCTTCATTAAGGCATCGAGTGAAAATTTGGGCGAGTACTGTTTCGATTTCTCCACTTGCTTCTTGTATGATGTCTACAGTAATTCCATCTTCTCCTGGAGCTTTCCCCCGCTTCATGTTCTTGATTGCATGTGCAACTTCTGCTGGAAGGACTGGAGGAACTCTGGTACTGGTATCTTTCATGATGTCTGGAGTGCATGTATCATCCCTTTCATATAATTTGGAGTAGAAATATTTCACTCTTGTCAAAATTTCGCCTCTATTTCTTGTTACAGAACCATCTTCTTTTCTCAGTGCCATAATCTGTTTTCTTCCCTTACTGAGATGTCCCTTTGCTATCTTTAGGCTTTGGTTGTTTTCAATTGCTTTCCTCACTAGTTCACAGTTGAATTTTCTTACGTCTTCAGTGATACTTTTTCGTACTGTCTTGCATAGCTCTATATATTCCACTTTGGAAGTCACATCTTCTTTAGTTGTCCTCATCTCTCTTCTTTTTGCATCAACATTTTCGTTTTTCCTGATAATTTATTTACATGCAACTTGTTCTTAGACCCAGCTAATTTTTGTTGCTGTTTTCATAAGAGCTTTGGTTACTTTTCTGTTAACTTCAGAGATGTCCACTTCTTCCGATGTTAGGCCTTCTAAAGCAGAGAACCTGTTCTTCAGTTCCAACTTGAAGGTATTATGGTGTTTTTTAAGGTTGGTTATGTCAATAGATTTTGTTTGTCTTATGAGCTTGCCACGTTCAAGTTTAGTGTTGAGGTGCATCTTACATCTCACCAATCTATGGTCACTACCTGTGTTGAACTTGTTTAGCACACTGCAGTCTTCTATGACGAATTTTTTGTTACACATAATAAAATCAATTTCACTTGTCATCCCATTTGGATGTCTCCATGTCCATTTCCTGTGTGGCTTTTTCTTGAAAAAGGAGTTCAAGATGAAAAACCCTTCTGCCTCTGCAAACTCAACGAGAGTATTTCCACGCTGGTTTCTGTTGCCGTGACCGAATTTACCTACTGAAGTTTCATTCTGTTGCCGTTGCCCTATTTTTGCATTGAAATCTCCCATAATTATCTTCAAGTGCTGCTTACCTTTATTATTTAGATGACAAATTTCCTCATAAAATTCTTCAATTTCTTCTTCAGGATGACTTGTGGTGGGTGCATAAGTTTGAATAATCTGAGCCTGGTATCTTCTCGATAGTTGGATAACGAGTCGTGCAGCTCTGTCAGAGGAACTTTCAACTTCTACCACTTTATCCTTCAGTTTCTTGTTTATTATAAATCCAACACCACTAGTTCTGCCAGTATCTGTCCCACGATAATAGAAGAGATGTCCACTTTTCAGTTCGATGAGATCTTCTCCTTTTCTCCTTACCTCACTTAGCCCCACGATGTCCCACTTGATCCTTTGTAGTTCCTCTTCCAATTCAAGAAGCCTTGAATCAGAAGATAGGAGCGTCCATTGTACGTTGCCAAGGTCAGCATCAGATGGCAGCCTAGTCCGGTCCTCCGGGGATTCTTAGCACCCTCTGCCTTCATGTCGCACAATTAGGTAGTATATGTATGTGTAGCGTATAACAAAACAATACACTCAAAATGAACATTATTCATGGGAAGATATAGTCAACTCAAGTTGCCTGCTTTGTAAAGATATTTGACGTACACTTTTTTTCTAAGACTACGTATCATAATTCATTTTATTAACATCTGATTCGGATTGAGGAGGGAAAAGAGAAGCATCAATGTCGCATCGGAATTAGGTTTCCTTTCACAAGTTGCTTTTTTTTCTTTCGTGTTACTGGTTTGCTCTTTCTTCGTAAGTAAATAGCGTTCTTCGTAAGTAAATAGTGCTCTTCGTAAGTAAATAGCATTCTTTGAAATCTGAACACTCATGAGCAACTAATCAGTTATTTCTCATTTTTTGAAATTACAAGTCATCAGAAGCGGCTTTGTCTTCGTCGCTATCATTTCCGTGTGGTGTAAATAGCACACTTTTGAAACTGTTTCCTAATTACCTAATAGTCCCGTACTGTTAGGAGCTACGAGAACTTCGTTCGTCCTTTACCTCCTCTCTTCCCCCAAACAGAACCACCCAATCGGGTTTATGACTAGCGATCGAGAAGTTCTCTTTTGATTTTTATAAGAAAAGTAAATAAAAATGCAAAAAAAAAAAAAAAAAAAAAAAATGAGAACAGAAAGTTTGGAAAGAGATTTTTCAGCTACATATAATTTATGCAGTTATGCGAGGATGTCTATTCTATAAAACGCGGAAGGACTTTCAACATTAGCCTTATGTGGAGAAACATTTTATTTTTTCGGGGTTTTAGGTTTCAAAACTAGATTATGTGATTATCCGTTACCCCTTAGAGTGGAGTTTACTGTAAAACAAGTTACTAAAATCATGCAATGCATTGATTATGATATGCTTTTCAAACATAGTAGAAATCATTACTCAAGTAATGAGAACAATGGCTGTGGAATAAATCTCACTCCTGTGCCCTCAGCTTTGACCTCATTTCGATGATGTTAGACAGAATTGGTTCAGTCTACTTCCGGAACAACATACTAAACATTTGTCGCAATAGAAGTATTTTTAGTCAAGTTATGAGGATAATGACTGTGGAATAAACCTCGCTCCTGTGCACTGACCTTTGACCCCATTTCGATGATATTAAACAGAATTGGTTCAATATACCACTGGAATAACATACTAAAGTTGTGTCGCAATCGAAGCATTTTTACGTAAGTTATGACTCATAAAGGCGATGGATCCCGATGCTATGTCCTGACCTTTGACTCCATTTTGTCCATTTTCAATAGGGTTCGTCCCCATGTGGTCCCCTACCACATACTAAAATTTCATCGAAATCGAACCATTTTTGCGCGAGTTATCGTGTGGACAGACAGACAGACTGACGGACAAAGCTGGAGCATATACGCTCCTTCAAGCAACGGTTGGAAAGCGTAAAAAAGGAGGGTTCGAACCCCGTAGAAGCCGACTTCTAAACAACATGAAATCGTTTGGATTGGATTGGAATGGATTGGAGGTTTAACGACCACCGTGAGCAACTCAATGGGCTATAAGCAGTCGCCCGTCCCTAATTTAGGGTCACTGGTTCCAGGGAAGGGAGAGAGCCAGCGCCGTAAGACAAACACAACATCCATGCCTGACCGGGACTCGAACCCGGACCCCTTACGGACGAATGATCAGAGGCCAGCGCCTTAGACCACTGCGCCACCGGGGCGGCCAACAACATGAAATCAGTTAATTTCACGCGGCAGTTTAGAATGCTAAAATGTGAAACGATCAAGTTCAAATATGCATGATGGTACAGTCTATTTCAATCATTCCCGTGCGGCCAAGTGCACAGAGGAGTAGGCGCGCGCACACACACACACACAAATCACTGCATGTTCATAAAAAGGTATATGATCCATTATAAAAAAAAATGCAATATTTATAGCCCGCGTGTCTAGAGAGGTCCTTAACCACTGCGCGCTAACAGCATGCGCTGGCTGATCACCTACACGCTTTCATTGCCTTCACGCATCCTGCGGCCAATGGCCTGTTTCAGAATCACATTGCGCTGCCCCACCGATCGCAACCACCCAGGTATGGCTCAAGGAACATTCATTTGAGTTTGGAACCATCTAGTGGCACTCAAGGTCCTCGGATTTAAACCTGTGTAAAGTCTCTGGCATGTCGTGGAGGGAACATCAGATCCATGGATCCTGGACCTACGTCTAGGGCGGAGTTGTGGACAATGCTGCAACAGGCATGGCTGGTATTACTTCTGGAAACCTTCCGCCATCTAGTAGAGTCGATGTCTCGGCGTAAACAGGCTTATTCGCGATAGAGGAGGACCAACACACTATTAGGTAGATATCTCTAATGTTTCGTCCATTGAGCGTATAGTATCGCAGTAGATAAGTTTACTATTCGTTAAGACGCATGTCATGTGAAAGTCTGAGTGAAGATCCCGCCAAAATTACTCAGAGGGCTGCAGAAACATCAGAAACAGTCTACCAGTTCTGGTGGTGTTTGGAGAGAGGGTCGAAGGTGACTAACAGAAGTTGTTCTACACTTTCATTTACACGCAGGAGCTTCTGGAACGTTTCGGGCACAGATTGTTTAATCTTCAAAATACAAAAGTGAAACACAAGCGTTTTATGAGTTTCATTCTGTCACCCTGAATGACTGTTTAAATTGATAGAATAATCTGCAGAGAAAAGAAGTCCGTTGCAATTTTTGTTTCTACGAGATGCAGTCAGGTACCAAGCAGAAAGTACTCACTTCACGAAAATCATATACGAAAAATGTGCTCTCATTTTGAGGACGAAATATTCTAGTTCATATATACTATGTACACTCACGGACAATGAAATTTGGGCACCAAGAAGGAAGCATCGGATTGAACTGAAATTTTATGGACATAATGATACAGATGAATGATACACATGATGGCAAAAACAGAGCTGCAGGACAATTACAGAGGGATCTGTGGCACGCAGTCCGGTCACCTTCAATAGCGCGTCGCATCGCCTCGTGCAGTGATACATGCTGCAATACGGTTCGGTATGGAGGCGAACAGACGCCTGATGCTGTCCTGCGGCAGACTGGCTCACACGTTTTGGACGGTGTGCTCCAAATCCCAGATAGTGCGGCACGGCGGCAGCCAGCGTTTCAAATGGTCCTACACATGCTCGATAGGAGACACTTTCGGGTAGCGGGCAGGCATAATCCTGCAGGTATAGCACACCTGGAAGCCCGGCCAGGAATGGGAGCACATGGAGCCGTAGGATCTCATCCACATACCGCTGGTCCGTCAATGATTCACGTACCACTACTAGAGCTGATCGGCTATCGTAGGTAATAGCGCCCCAGATTATAATGCCTGCAGTGGGGGAGGTGTGGCGCTAGAGAGCGAGGTTGGAATTGTGCCGTTGACCCGGGGACAACCACATCCGGACACGATGATCATCTGTCTCCAAAACGAAGCGGCACTCATCGCTAAACACCACACGTCGCCAGTCTGTGGCGTTCCACGTAAGGGGCGCTAGGATCGCAGATTCGCTTCCGCGAGGCTTCGGGAAATGGTTTGTGGTCACACAGGAACCGCTACATCTGTGTGTATAGTGGACCGGGTCCCCGTGGAATCCGTTCGTACCTGGCGCACGATCCGTCGATTCCCTCTACCGATGGTCCTCCTCGGCCGTCCGGAGCCGCTCCGCGGTGTGGCAGTGCCGTCACGTGTCCACTGCTACCAACACAGTCGGACGGTATGGTCAGAACGATCCACGTGTTGGGCTATACGGCGCAACGACCACCCTCCGGTTTTCAGCCCGATGATCCGGCCTCTCTCAAAGTCCGTAAGTTGCGCAAATTGACGTCTCTGGCGTCTATCCGGCATTCTTGTCACTCTGTATTCTTGCTTGCGTCGGCCGGTGCTTTTCGCTTTCATGGGGCATCGACTACGCTCCGGTTTATAAGGCTGCCGGTTCGTGGTTGCAGCGCCACCACAGGGTGTGCGGTCATGCGCAATCGCACCAAACGTGGATCATTTGCACACCAGCACGCACTCTAGCTATTTGCAAAGTTTTGCGGTTGTAGCATGTTTTCTTCTAGGTGTGCAAATTTCATTGTCCGTGAGTGTATATAACATGAGTGGAAGATATCATGATGGGCATGCCCAGAAGAACGGATCACCGCTGGACACCTGGAATTTTACTGATACCAAGGGACATAAAAGAACCCAGAAGAAGACCATATGGGAGATGGACGGGTGAAATTTGAAAGAATATCGGAGTAACTGGAGCAGACTGGCTCAAGACAGACAGTTGTGGAAGAAACATGGGAGACTTTCATCCAGCAGTGGACTGATAATGGTTAATGATGATAATAATAATATATTATACCAAAAAATATGAATTTTAATTAATTTTGGTATACATAAATATAAAAATTTACTGGTCAAACGATCTTTGAGATACGGATTTCTCTCTTCCTATAGTATTGGAATTAGGGGCGTTGGAGTTATTATTATTATTTTTATTATTATTATTATCATTTTTTTATTGGCGATGGGGACAAGATATCAGGACATTTGTTCCATGGTTAGATCATAAAACTTATTGTGTTGTTGTAAATCAGGATAAGATGACAGCATTGGAACATGTTACAGGAAAAACTGTTATATCGGTAGAATCTAGAATAATATGAAACTTGACTTTTATATCCATATACTGTAGAGTTTTTCGATATAAAACATTTCACTCATATTTTAAGCGTTTTTAAACTCTGTACTGATTTGGACACTTTCACGTCAGTATGAGTTCTACAAAAACAGAAACAGTACCCCTCAGGTCGTAATAAAAAAAAATATTTTTAAATATATATATCTTTTTTTTTCTTCTTCTCCTTCTTTCCAACTGTTTCTTAAGACCGGTGCTTTGTGAGACTCCCCCTCCCCATAACGGACAACCGAGGAGAATTTATCATTGCTTGAGGAATGACATTAAAAAGTCCTGAGTTCTGGATGGTTAATAATTAAAATAGAAAATAATATAGAGTTTCATCAGAAGGAATTTTAAATGGCAGTAAACAAAACAAAAAAATCTGAAAATTTTCTGATTTTCGATTACAGGCATAATTTAAATGTAAGAAAAGTGAGGGGGGGGAGGTGGTGTTTCGCCCCTGCTTGAAAATTAGTATGGGGGCAGCTTTCCGTTCTGCTTTCGCGTTTCCGGCAGCATTGACTGGGATATACAAAAGATTAGAATTATGAGACTAGAGCAACACAACATGGTGATAAATTACTGAGGAAACTACAAGAATCTGAGAAAAGAGAAATCAGTTACTCGAAGCCCAGGGATTAAATGCATGTTGTAAATACATTATAAGGCGTTATCAAAACATGTTTTCAGCGTCATTGATTCTGATAATGAGCATCAAACCGTCAGAAAATAATGAACTTCGTATTTTTATGAACGAGATACGGCATTTTTGTTGAACTCTGTCGAATTAATATTCATGATTTGTCGGTACAAGACGAAACCAGAAGAAAATTCCATCGACTATGCGTTTCATACAAAAGCATATTTCTTGAAACTTGCTGCATTACTCTCATCCGATTTACAGTCGCCCCCCTCCCCCACACACATACACACGTCCACATCATCCCTGCCGGCTCTTTGCGAAAAACGACACAAACCGATGACATTTTCCCATTGGCAAAAGCCACAGAGTAACAAATGCATGACAAGTCCGTGATAGGACAAAGAGATAGAGAAGAACAGACAGGCATATGTCTCTGCCGTAGACGTGACCCCTTGAACAAGCGTTCCTTCACATAAGTTCACGATCCCCCCACTCTTCCACCCAACAGGTCATCGTTTTCTTCTTTCCTTCCAAACAGCTCCCAAAAAAGAAATGCAAGTCCAGATCAGCATGGTATGTGATCTTGATTGGTATCAATGATTGAATCGTTAGCCAATCCGATGACCTTGGCTTGCTTCAGGGGTTAAGATGGGAGGAATGAAAAAGGGAGGGCGAGCCACAGCCATGACTATTCGGTCCCCGAGGCAACTCCGGGATAATATCTACGACCAGGCAGCCACCAAGTATGCCATAATTCCTATCGGCAGAATGAGAACTTTTGCACAATAGGCAGGCAGCCATATCTCACTCAATACTTCCCTTGGGGTGGAGCAATTACATTTTTCTTTTCCTCGTCCAGACTGGTCCTTTCTTCTTTCTCTTTTCCTCTTTTTTTTTCCGGACACCGTTTTGCTGATTTCAGAAATTCTTTGTCGCAGACACCTACAGCATCTAAGAATAATCCAAATGACATGGAACAAGAAAAAGAAAATGAACGCACAGTTCAGACTGTTTTAAAACAGATACATTTTTCGCACATCTGCTCGGCAAAAATACATCGTGGATATAAATAAAGTCCTTCCCTCATTAACAAAATTCTTATTTAACAAACTATGATTAGAAACATGCGTTTTATGGCATGGTGAACTAATGATTTTTTTTTTTTTTTTTAGTTGCTTTTTTCTTAGGTGCATGCTGAGTAATAACTAGGTGGCGCTGCCAGCGAAAGAAATCAAAATGGCGTCTGTGAAGGAAAAGGAGCAATCTGTGGTACCACGAGACCAAGTCACCGATAACTGTTCAGCGTAATTTCAGAAGAGAGTACGGATGTTTACCTCCCGATCATGAAAGGATAACAGCTTGGCATGCAAAGTTGAAGGAGACAGGAAATCAAAAACGAAAGGGTCGACCAGGAGTTACTGAAGAAACTGCTGATGCAGTGCGGACAGATTTCGTACGCTGAAATCTACCCGCCGAGCTTTGTCAGAACTCGGAATTCCCTGCACTATACTGAAGAAAGTTTTACACATAAAGCTTTGTTTGTATGCGTATAAAGTGTAAATGGTTCAAGCCTTGCAGGTGTAACACCGCCCACGTCTTGTTACTTTTGCAACTGAGATTTTACAGCGTATCGATGGCAACAACAACTACCTGCAACGTGTGTGTTTTCCATAAAATCCCCATGTTGTCTTTAAAAAACAGCGGGACAGCACAAAAGTGAATGTTTGGGGTGGTCTTATGCACAGAGTCATTGAACCTTTCTTTTTTGTGAAGGCACAATAACAGCAACTGTGTACTTGGACACGATGGAGCCTTTTGCTTCACCTCAGTTGAACGAATGTCAACCATGGGTGATTTTCCAGCAAGATGGCACCCCACCGCATTAGGGATTAGTTCGAAAATTCCTCAATACCACATTTATCAAAAGATAGATTGGGAGCGATGGTCCAACATCATGGCTACCACGATCACCCGACATAACACCTCTAGACTTTTTCCTGTGGGGTTATGTCAAAGATAAAAATTTATTGAATACCAGGATTTGATATTGAAACTCTGCAGAGGAGGATAACAGATGCTATTGCCAGAGTCTTCAAAGAGATGTTAGGCAAAACATGGCAAGAAATTTAATACCAACTGGATGTGCTCTAGGCCACGAACGGCGCTCATGCAGGAGTGTACTAACAGTGTAATACGAACTGTCTTAGTTTACATGCATTACGCCACAGACCACTTGTTTCTACCGATCACAGTTTTTAAATAAAAAAAAATTCTTAGTGAGGGAAATATCTTATTTCCGCCTTACATGAGATTTTTTGCTTCTTTTTGTTGACACTTCACACCTACGCACATCTAACTGGAATAACTTTTAAGCAAAACAGGCAAAAATTTCCAAAAAGTTTGTTTCTCGGTTTTTTTGGCGTATACTTGGTAACGTACGAATATATTTTCCTTTCTCACGATATTCCTGTTTCTAGAAGGACTGGGAAACGTTTTTGTTTAATTGAACAGATATGAGCATAACCAAAACTTTGCATAAATCCATGTTCAAACTTTTTTCTGCTGCACAATATTCTCACCACCGGTCGTAAATGCACATTTTCATCGATTCCACTACACCGCGAAAGGTGTGATCAGATCACGTACAAGATAGAAAACCTAACGTTCCGGATATAGGCGACGGAAAGACGCACTCGCGTGAGCAGGTGAATGTTCAATCAATCCGCTTCATTCCAGAAATGTAAGACTCGAATCAAATCGGGAGAATTAGACGGAAAAGAAAGCACATGTAAAATGCTTGGACATGATTCTCGAAACATTCGTTTACAATACAGACCTTGTGACGAGGGGCTTTGTCTTGATCAACTCCAGTGCCACAGGGCCGCAGTAGGTCCGAAACAATGCGTAGGCAGTATACCAGTGTGAGTCAAACGTTCGTCCCGTTTGTGGCCAAAAAGTTTAATTATAAGGGAAAGCCATACACGCTCCCCTTATTCTTCAAAGTTCAGGCAGTTCTTTTCTACAGTCCTTTCCCAACGTTCTGCTAGAGCCACGATACCGTGGCTGTACCACAGAGCAGATTTTCAAGACAGAAATTCTCTGATGCCAGATTCCACATTCGCCACTGAAGCAAAAGTGCCGTCCCTGTCGGAAATGGGCCATAGTTTGAAACGGATGTTGGAAGGTTCCGAATATACAGGGGATGGGGTACGACCTCAACTCGTCCTTCAGTTCTTGTAGTTTCCAGCGGACCACTCTGGAGGTGTGTCTTGGAGGATTATCCACTTCCAGCAACGCACGCTACCTATGAACGCTGGGTAATTTAGGCGTAGAGCGTCATGAACAAGCTGGAGTTGTCAAGTTCTCGTTACAGCCTGGCTATCTAGCACGAGTTCCTAGTACCGTCACAATTCCACCAAATGCACAGCATGACTTTTCTCTCGAACTCTTTGCACAATGGCATCAGCTACTGGTTTTGAGTGGTAGGATAACGTAAGAATATCCCATTTTCATCACCTGTGACGTTACAACGCCAAAACCTATCATCCCGTGGATTTGACAGCAGTAAGTATAGCAAGACGTTTCGTCTGCTACGGTGTCGATTCATGGGGAACCATTCGATGGCGTCTAGAGAAGGGGCCAGGTTGCGGCAGGTGACGAACGATGGTGGATTCCACGACTCCACTTCAGCTGCCAGTTGTTGTGTACTAGTACCGGGGTTCGCTGTCACAGCTTCATCCAAAGTGCCAGTGTTGGTGGTCACAGGACGTCCTGACCTCTTGTCCTAATGACGGCGGCTACACGACGAAGCATAGCTCACGAGCTTACGAAAATGTTCTGCAGGTATTGCCAGCTGTCTCCTCTAAAGCTGTCAATAACTTTCTCAACTTCGTAGCCAATAAGCAACGTGCCTGAACAGTCTGCTCGACGGTATCCCAAAGATGTTTGATGGGGATCTAATCCGGGCTTCTAGGTGGCCACTGAAGCGTTTCAAATTCCCTACGGTGCTCTTGCAACCATGTAGATCCAGGTAGGATCTCAGGGATGCGCACTTATCTTGATGGAATATGCCATTGCCATTGGGATGCAGGCTGGACATGAATGGGTGTAAATGGTCGACAAGGATGTCCACATATTTGGGGGCCTCAAAAGTGGACTGCGTACCAAAGGTTCCAAAGCATTCAAGATGAAGATCATCACTGAGACACCACCAGTCTGTATTGTGTTACATGGATCTAGGAGATTTTATAAAGTATTTTAGTATTAATTTATTTTCAAGCCCTTTTCAGTAAGCACGAGAATGTTCGAAAGGAGCTATCAGCGACGGCAATCGGTGATTAGAGTAAAACACTATTCACAGGTAGCCCTTCTTTTGTATGGAAGAGCCGTTTCACAAAACCTTAAGTGCTTTAATCATTCTATTGGCCTACTCTGCAATCTTATGCACTGTATTCTCAAAAGTGCCATCAGGACGGCTCGATTGTTTTATTGCATCAGAGACGTCGGACCTTAGATGTAGAGGGAGTAGGCACACGCAGGAGGTCAAGCTAAAAATTCTAAGAAGAAGAGGTCACGGATGTCAAAACGTAGCTGGAGAGATTATTTGAGGAGGAAGACCATTCGGCGGCTCTCGGTATGGCAAGCGAAAGAGAATGGAAAGTTAGCAGTTACGTAGTAGAGAAATTAGGTAGAACGTGCAGATGACTGGTGGAAAGTAAACATAATTAATTCAGTAATGAATATAATTCCAGGACAAACCGAATACAAGAATTATATAGTAATAAAAAAGAACAGATTTAGTATCGCAACTGGTTTTAATCGTTTTTATGAGATATAATTTGTTCGTAGTATCAGCAATGAGTTGCATCCACACATAAACTTCGAACCCGAAAGTGCAATATACAATCGGATCTCATAATAACTGTTCTAACTTGACATGAAGGCCCATGGCTTCATGAGATAGACGCCAGATCTGCAGTTTTCCATCGGCTCGATGCCGTTATGATATGGATTCATCACTCCATGCTGTCCGCTTCCAGTCCTGTATGGTCCAGTATTTCTGCCCAGACTAGGCGTTCAGCCTAGTGTCGTGTAGTTAACAGTGGGACTCTTGCGGGCCGGTGACACCCGAACTCTAAACGTTTAAGAGTACTTTGAAATATCCTCGCACTGACATAACGACTTGATCCACTGTTCAAATAGATGGTGATTTGTGATACTGTCTAGTGTCTATCAGTTCGAACAATGCGACCCAAACGGCGTATACCACGAGCTGTCAATGCTGGTATACCATTGCAATTCATTCGGGAGCTTGTTATTTTGCCAAAATTTTCGCATTCCCGAAACATTCTGGAGTCTGTAGCAGGGCCAGATAAAGGTCTAAGTGGGCCCCTAGGCCAAGACATTTGAGTGTGCCCGTAGACTAAGACATTTGAGTGAGCCTCCAAAGAATTTATGACGAGGAGTCATTACGAAGTATGTTAAAACACGAAACTGTAGCAATATGCTTATGATAATTAATACGTAGTGCATTCTTCAAATTAACAAATTATGTGCAGAGTTTTCATAATAAGTTACTGTATTTTCCATTGCTCTCATAAGAAGATGAGTTAAAAGCTTAGGATTCCTAGATTTTGTCTTGGATTTTCTAATGATTTAGCATTGTATACTTTTCTGAGAACATCTTTTTTACTACGCAATGTGAAGCCACAGCGGACTTTGACTGTTAACGGCTCCAAGCGCAAGGCGTGGATTGATGGCAGTAAAAAAGCTGAAACTGTCTCGCCAACTCCGCTGTACACAGCGATATGAAACCTTTAACCTTCCTTAATTATTGCCTTGAAATCTGTTCGTCTTCCAGCATCTGTTTCGGACCAAATGGAAATAACACGAGACAAAGTAAAACTATTTTATAAACCTCTCTCTCTCTCTCTCTCTTATTTGTCCAGGCACGCCTCCTGGGCTTTTGGTAATGGTAAGCCCTAAGGTTATAGCCGCTCATTATGGGTCGACAATTCCCGAATCCTACTACTAGTGAATTTGCCTTTCTGGCATGTCTTTTTTAAAAAAATTGCGTGCTCGTCCGCCTGTGGACATCATATCTGTAAAGTTATTTGCCGATTTGAAAAATCCTTTTCGCATTGGAAAACCTTAAAAATGAGAACGGTGATCTTTGCTACATAGTGGTCGAGCCATTGGGGGCGTAACCATGGCAAAGTGGTCGGGGAATTACGGGACTTCACCGTGGTCGAGTGGTCGGGAAATTGCGGGGCTTCACCGTGGTGGAGTGATCGGGGAATTGCAGGGCTTCACCGTGGTCGAGTCGTCGGGGAATTGCGGGGCTTCACCGTATTCAAGTCATTGCGGGGCTTCATCGTGGTCAAGTCATTGCGGGGCTTCACCGTGGTCAAGTCATTGCGGGGCTTCACCGTGGTCGAGTCATTGTGGGGCTTCACTGTAGTTGAATCATTGCGGGGCTTCACCGTGGTCTCCCGTCCCTAACTTAAAGCATCTGAAGCTATAACAAACCATCAGTCTTTACTGTAGAGCATCTAAAACTATAAAAGGCCACATGTCACCTACTTTAGAGCTTCTAAAGCTTTAAGGAGTTTCCCCGTCACTAATTTTGAGCATATAAAGTTATAAGGACCTACCGTCCCAAATTTAGGATCAGTATTTCCCAAAGTGGGCAAAGAGAGCCGTAGGATAAACGGGCCACACATGACTCATGCGGCACTCGAACCGGGGCTGAACTCGGACGATTACTCGAACAACGGGGTGGCACACTGGATTTACCGAAATCTACTGTACAAATGCTGATTTCTTTTGGAACATCACACTTTACGAATTACGGGTTTTCAGCAATTTCTGTTCAATCCGGCAGTGTAAGATCTCCTGATATTATTGGCCATAATTTTCGATTTTAAAATCAAACACATATTTCAATGAAACGATGTGACTTGTCATATGAACTTTCACACTGGCATCACGGCTGCAGTCGGGGAAAGGCATGATGGGACGATGTCCCACTACCTTTCCTGAAGATGGTGCACGTCCCACCTCCGCTGCATTCGCCTTTCCTTTCGCATTTATTTTATACAGAATTCCAAGTACGCTCATCGGATAGAAAGAAAGATTCTACACTTTTGAAAATAGTCAGCGATAAATTGGCAGAGCCATCAGTCTTCCTCTGATTGTAATATCTGTGCACTTAACGGAGACATACTATTCTTGAAACACCCATCGTGTTGCTACTCGCTCCACTTCTTTTTAAGATAGGACTGTATCACTGATTGCCCGTTAATGTTGAAGTAATCAATACAACTTTCCATGAAGGTTCTCAAGGACTTTACATTTTCTTCAGAAATGACACAGTGATTGATAAGGTGAATGAGTTTGCCTATTTAGGAAGCATGTTTGACAGAGAGAACAAATTAGATGGTGAAATTAGTAAGCGAGTGAATTCTTCATTGAAAGCCATGGCTGCTTTGGGAGGTTTTCACGGGAATGATGAGTTCTCAAGAGAGGCCCGTATGGCTGTGAATGAAAGTGTAATTGTTCCTACTCTGATGTATGGCAGTGAAACCTGGGTACTACAGAAGAAACATAGGAGTCGTTTGTGTGCTGGAGGAATGCGTTATGGGGGGTTTGTGGCAAGACACGTTCAGACTGTGTGAGGAATGAAGATGTGTTGCAATTGTGTAATGCGAATCAAAATGTTGTTAGCTAGGTGGAGACTAATATTCCTTAGTGTTTTTTTGGCCATGTTGAAAGAATGAGTGATGAAATGCTTACTAAGAAAATTCTTTTAGTCCAAGTGGCAGGAAGGAAAGACAGAGGAAGGCCAAGGAAGTCATGGGAGAATCAGATTCAGGAGTGTGTGCATGAGAAAAAGATTACGAGTATAAATGTCTTATGTACGTCGGGTGATGAATGTCAATGAAGCTTGAGTTGTATGTCAAGATCGTTGTAAAAGGAGAAGTTTGATACGGCAACAGTAAGTAAATAATCAGTTAGAAATTTATTTGTAAGTCTGTATTTTTATGTAGTGCTAACCTCTGAATCTCAGAAAACAGCTTAGTGATGTATGTGGGTATGCTATCTGTTGGTAAGCTGAAGTCATACTTGGAATGCAGCTTCGGTATGCTTTTTTGGGCAACGGATTTCTTTGACTTCTGGCAGACAAAGCTAAAACATCAGATAATTTGCATTCTACTTCATCTGATGCGCTCATGCACACACACACACACACACACACACACACACACACACACACACACACACACACACACACACACACGAGTCTTCAGTTCAAGGTCTCAATTCTGTTTATTCCCCAGATTTGGATAACTTGTGAAGACCTTCCATAAAACCACGAAATACGGAGATAGGTGATGTATCGTCTCAAGATCGTTTCCATGTCCTACTTACGATCAGTGAAATCTCTTTGTGTGGGAAAAATAGACACGAACAGAAGTTTGGAAAGGCATTTCAGAGGGGGTGGGCGGTATTGTTGTATATGTGTGCTCGTCCAGGGGAGGGTGTGCAAGGGCGGCTGCTGGGGGAAGGGGTCCAAATCACGAAATGAGCGCTTGGTCTGCCGTCTCTGCCTCGGCAGCGTTCGAAAAACGTGACCTCCCAGGTAATATACGGATGAATTTATCGGCGAGCAAATATCTTAATTCCCGGTTTGCAACCAACGGACCGGGATCAGTTTGTTTTTATCGCCAAATGTGATCTCGATCTGTAGCGTACGAGTTTATTTCCCTCCCCGTAAAACTCATCCCACCTCCTAAGCTCGGCAATGGAGATGATTCCATGGCCAACCCTGTTCCTAACTTACGCAGGAAGAAAGTAAGCCACATTACATCATAATCAAACATTAAGGCATCGCTAGTAGGACCAATTACAGGAACAGTTATAGTTAGCGACTCGGAGAACGTAAAACTAACTTTGACTTGGGCAGGAGCGCCAGACCGAGCCTTCCCTTCGCTTTTTTTTTTTTTTATCATTCTTTCCCTCATTGTTTGAAGCGTTTTCAGATCTGTGTTTTGGAAACAGAGGGCCAAGTTTCGCCTTCTTCGAAGGTATAATTGCTTTTTTGATGGCTTCTTACCGAAATGAGTTGGGTGGCCAAAAAATCAAAGTAATGACCCACGGTTCCATGTTTTCGAGCCTTATCTCTGTTGATGATCGCGCAGGGTAAATAACGTACGACTTTATTTATGCGAATTTTAACCCTTCATTCGAGCTTCATTTTCGAATCTCGGTTCCATATCGCACCTGATTCCCTATGTTTGAACCCTGACCTTACGCCCCGTTGGGAAATGGAAATCGTGAAAAGCAGAAGTTGGCGATCTGTTGGATCTAAGGGTTGTGATCCCAGTCTGTTCTTCTCCTCATATAGACAACAGCATTATCAGCAATTTGTCCAAACTGCCTCAACAGAATGAGCTGTAACACTCGCAGAAATGTGAATCGTAGACTCAATAAGTCGTCATGTACCACTTTAGATGAAGCAGCTGGTTTTCCAAAGAAAGGGGCGTATCTGAAATTTTTTTAATAAGAAACAAAAATTGGTTGTAGTGGTTGATAACAATAGCTATGGCTCTTTGCTTGACCACCGTCTCATCTTCCTCGTGTGCCACATAGAAATGGTTTGGTTTTGGTTTTTGTTCCCTTAATGTCGTGATGAACTACTGATGAGCACTTAGACGCACACCAGTCCGATCCATCGAGAGATAGTTTTGTTACAATTTGTCGTGGCATTTATAATGCCCGACCTCGTGACACAGCCGCTTGTAATGAGGCGAAAATATTATTTCCTAATCCCTTGTAAATCTGGAAGACAATGCCGTCATTACGCATGTTCTTGATGATGAAAAAAAAAGATTCAATCAGTATATACGACGCAATGAGAAAATTTTCCAGTTTTGCAAACCATAAATGAACACCATTCTGCGAAGTACGGTTTGTTATTATAACCGTTATCACAGAAAATAAAAATTACAGTAACGGAGGAAAATATTGCTTTGAGTGACCCAAACTTGAAAGTCGGTTAAAATTGTATCGACGATGGGCAGCAAGGTATAATGAATCATATTTCTCTTAACAATAGTATGACCACAATTAATTACTAAATAAACATAATATGTCGCTATAACAGAATACGCAAAGCATTCATGAATTGCGCCCGAGTCATAAATATTAGCCAGTGTTCCGTTTTTCTTGCCTGAATAAAAAGGCAAGTAAAGAAGAGAAAGTAGAGAAATGAAGAAAAAAGTAGACAAAGACGCTTTTTCTTGCCTGAATAAAAGACAAGTAAAAGAGAAAGTAGACAAACACGCAATCGGAGTTGAAAACGGGTCAAAAATTTCGGACCCGGACCCGTAACTGACCGGGACAAATCTGCTTTGAACTATAAATTCGAAACTCAATTTATACATATATACATATAAACGTAATACGTATATTCATCCCAATAACTGTTTGATATTTAATAACTGAAATCCGTTTTTTACGCTTTCCAACCGTAGGTTGAAGAAGCGTATGTGCTCCAGCTTTGTCCGTCCGTCTGTCTGTCAGCACCATAACTCGCGTGAAAATGTTCAATTTCGATGAAATTTTAGTATGTGGTGGAAAACCACCTGGATACGAACCCTATCGAAAATGCGTGAAGTGGGGTCAAAGGTCACGACATAGGAGCGGGATCCATTCCATCGCTCTTATGCGTTATAACTTACGTAAAAATGCTTCGATTGAGACAAAGCTTTATCATGTTTTTCCGGAAGTATACTTTACCGGTTCTGTTGAATATCATCGAAACAGGGTCAATGGTCAGGTCATAGGAACGAAATTTATTCTACAGCCATTATCCTCATAACTTGAGTAATGATTTCTGGTATGTTGGAAAGCGTATCATAATTAATGCATTGCATGATTTTACTAACTTGTTAATAATAAAATTTGGTTACTTGCTAAATTTTAGTGCCATTTTTAGTGCCACTATTTTGCGTAATCCAGAAGTAATGGCTGACTATGACCGTGACCATGGAGTATATTACAAATGGGAATCATTATTTACGATTACACAAATGTATTTTCTTAAACATATTTAGATTGTTCACTCTCTCCACACTTTGATGAAGGTGCGCATACTTTCATAGGGCCCGTTAGATTTTTGGTTCCATAATCTTTTACTACACCGTCGACATCTTTCTTTGTAATTATACACTTTCCACATTTTGAACAACAAGCAAGACCAAACAACACAGAATTGTTCACCGGCTCCTTAATGAGACGAAACAATTTCCAGCATTCACTCTTCCCCTTGTGGTTTTCAACAAGCACGTATTTGTTGGCCTTGACGCCTTTCTCAACCTCCTTAATATTGAATCCATCCATATTAACAAATAAGGAGTTAATTTCGACATGCCATGCCATGGGAACGGGATATTAGTACATCATACGAAAACCTCTGAATGCTCAATGTAAAAGATGCGATGTGAAAAGTAACTCTTAGTCATACAGTACACTTCGCACGAAGAGAGTGAATCAGCTGAGAAGCAGGCGAATGGCGTTTAACTGTACCTTGCCCTGGACAATCGCACTGTAAAAGAACGCAAAGAAGGGATCTTTTTACAATATGATGTCGGCGTGTCTCACGTCGGTCGGTGGGAATCTTCGTTGTTTTAAGAAAGAGACGACAATATTTTTGCATGGCAAATCATTATTCACTCCGTGGGCACCAGTATCGACTATAGAATTCCACAACGCGCATTTTTCTTTGGAATATGTTTTTCTCTTTTCAAAAATAAAACGGGAATAGAACCGCGTCAAAATCGGGCTAGGAACACCTTGATCCGACCCGTTTAATCCGCAAGAAATTGTCAACCCGTTGACCCATGACCCGTTTCCATCTCTGCACGTAACAACAGTTCTTCAGCAATTAGGTTGAATACCATAACATACTACATAATTGCATTATGTCGTTTCATTACCACACAATAGTGCACCTTCGCTCCAAAAGATGGAGCAGCTGGGGTAGCAAAACTTTTTCGTATAACACACCACGAAATTTTTATCGTTGCAGAGGAAAGAGAGACAAAGAAAGTCAAAAGAGGGAGAGAATGAAATAAAGGTGGAGGAGAGAAAAAGAGAATACAAAGGGTAGTCGACACAAGAGAGAAAATAAGACGACAGGAGCGAAAAAGAGATAGAAAGACACAGAGACAAGAAAGAAGAATACTACAGATGGAGTGATGGAAAAATGAGGAAGAAAAAGAATAATGCATAGGAAGAAAAAAGTGAGGGGTGAAAAAATTTTAGATAGAAATATAGAAAACAGAAAAAGCAAGAGCAAACAGGAAGAATAAGGGAAAACATAAAAGGGAGGAGAGACAAACAAATGGTAGAGAGAAGAAGGAGGGAAAGGAGATAAAGGGTAAACAAGACAAAGAGTTTGAGAAACAGATTCAGCCGGTTTAAAGGGAGAGCAAAAATCACTAACGAGAGATCAACTTTTAAATATGTATGGGGAAGATATAAAGAAACAAGACGGAAATACGAGAAACATCCTAATGAAAAATGCTCTTTCCTGTTCGTTCAAGGAGTGCAAAAGAAGAAGAGAAAGCAAAGAATAAAGGTTACACCAAGCCTGGTTCTTTGAGCTGTCCGTAGCCTCTGTATGTCTTTTTCAGTTCAGATCCATGTCTCTGATCCATAAGAACGGGAGAATGCATTGATTTTTTTTTTCTTTTCAGATTTAATGGCAAATTGGTGCTGAAAATTGTACTGTTTCTTCCAAATGCACTCCAACCAACTTTTATACTCCTACTAATTTCTTCTCCTATGAAGCCGTCGCTTGATATACCTTGTCCAAAGTAAATGCGGGCATCGATTAAATCTATATTTGCTCCATCAACTTCAGAATCTTCAGTTCTTGTAAAAACGTTGTTCATCAGTTTTGCTTTCTGTAAGTTTATCTTTAGTTCTATTTATTATCTTTTGTCAGTAAGTTCCTGGATCATACTATGCCACTCCGAAGGGGTATTTGAAAAAATGACTACCTCGTCAACAAAAGGAAGGTAGGCTAAACAATCACCGTTGAACATTATTCCTCTGTCTTCCCAGTTCAGGGTTTAAAAAAAATAATTCATCAATGTGGTAGTGAAGAGCTTGGGGGCTACATACACTAAAGAACAAAAGTGGATTAGAGACAGCTGGCGTTATGCAAATGTGGCGCTGTGGGCAGACCTGTAAACGGAAACTACATGACGTATGCAGCGATCCGACAATATAAGGACTGATGCGACGGGAATCAGTAAGAGTCGGACCCAGTATGGGTAAGACGAAGGATCTAAGCGCATTTGATCGAGGGCAAATTGTCGGGGCTCGACGAATGGGTCACTCCATGTCGGAAGTCGTGCAGGCACTGGGATTTTCACGAGCAACTGTGTCACGGGTGCACCGTGAGTACATCGAATCCGGTAAAACAATCCCTGCAAGGGCCAGCTGCCGTGGACAACAGCGTGTGGATGAGCTGGGTCATCGTCTGCTAGGTCGCATTGTAACAGCGGATAGACGGGAAACGGTGCAAGAAATCACTCGGCAATTTAACGCTGGTGCACAAAAACGTGTAAGCAGCCACACCATCCAGAACCATCTCCTCGCTATGGGGTACAGAAGCCATCGTCCCACGAGGGTACCACTGCTGACCGCACATCACAGAGTGCAAAGATTAGCATAGGCGCAGGAACATCGCCACTGGACCCTAGAGATGTGGAAAAATGTTGCCTGGACTGATGAGTCATTGGTACATGCGGATGGCAGGATACGAGTACGGCGCAAACCACATGAAGCGATGGATCCTTCTTGCCAGCAGGGTACTCTTCAAGCTGGTGGGGGTGGCATTCTCGTCTGGGGACTGTTTACGTGGACTGAAATGGAACCCCTGGTACGTGTGACATCGTCCCTCACAGGTCAACATTACTGGGATATCCTGGACGACTATTTGCTCCCGTTTGTGCGTCTTCAAGATCCACTGGGGACCTCATCCTGCGACAAGACAATGCACCGTGCCATCGCTCCCGAACTATATCGGAATGGTTGGATGGGCACTCCACCGACGTGACCTCGCTTCCTTGGCCAGCTAGCTCACCTGACCTCAATCCCATCGAGCACATCTGGGGTGCCGTCGACAGAGATGTTCGAGGTTCTGACCCCCTCCATCAAATATTCGTGAACTGTGGGAGCTTGTTCAGGGGTCGTGGATCCGTATGGCTTCCCAACGCTTCCGGTGTCTTGTCCAGTCCATGCCGAGACGAATCGCCGCCGTCATCAGGGCGAAAGGTGGTGTTACACGTTACTAGACAGGTATCTCTAATTCAATTGTCCTTCAGTGTATATACGCACGCAAATGGAGCAAAGCTGTTAACAGCTTTACCATCGAATGAAGAAATTGCAGAAACGTATTTTTGGCTCATATTCCGCCGTATTCTTTCCTACTGAACTTCTTAAGAGCAGAACACCACGGCATATTGCATTTGAAATTATATCAGTGTTTGAGCATCTTATTTGGAAAATTCTTTTTGCATCCGATTGCTCTAGGTAAGACCACCATTTTCTGTGCTTTTTATATCCCCGCATACTTGTAGTTCGACCGTAAGTGATCTTCTATAGATAGAACTGGGAAATTTCGTTCAAGACTGGCTTGCTCTGACAGCTGTCAATAAAATTTAAACACCTGACTTTCCTGAGCAATGCTCCCATTGCTGTAACTAGGTTTGCAATTCTCCATTTAGTTTCTCCCCTTTTCCTATGATTTTTTGTCCCTTTTATGTGGTTGAAATTTTACATCCTTCCCTCAAAATAGATGGCAACCAAAAACTACGAAAATACCTTTAGAATTCTAAGTTTGGCACTTCTCATTTCACTCATGTACTTTGGAAATCTGCTGATTTACAGTTGCTGATGGCAGGCAGAAACCATGCTACTGTTGTAGGAAGACATTTAAATTCAACGGATGAAGAGCGCTTATGATGCTTGAAGTTCAATTTAAACAAGAAATGGTGCACAGTAAGAAAAGTGCTTTACTTCATTTTTGTGAACAAGGTGTACGTTCGTGCTCCTGGTCAGGCTCATGAGAAGTTTTTGAACTAACTTTTAGTTTCTTTGTCAAAATTGGAACCTCCATTCCGTGGGTAATCAATGATGTTTAGGGTTCTCAGCTGCTTATGGCCGTACAAAGAGAAATACGTTTCCGTAATGTGAGCGAAAGACAAATCGTTGCATTTCAGAACGTACAGAAAAGGAGAGAAAAACAAAGGTACAGATAAAGAAAGAGAGAGGAAAACAGAGACAGATAGAGAAAGAGAGAGGAAAACAGAGACAGATAGAGAAAGAGAGAAAAAACAGAGAGACAGAAAGAGGGTACACCGGCCGCTGAATTAAAAACATTTATACAGATGTATGTAAACGTCACTTATGGAGTGTATATGCAAAATACGTGGTTACGTGCATCACCCGGTGATGTAGGCAACTATTTAAGACTGCTGCTCATTAGTAATCGTCAGCCGTGCTGGTAACAATGGGGAAAACAAATGATCTTTCGGAGTTTAATAAGGGGCTTATGTGGGTGCCCGTCTGGCTTTAACGACAATTTCGGAAACAGTAAAGCAGACTGGTTCACAAAAGGTGAGATATTCCGAGTCTTTAATCATCTGAAAAATAATCCAAATTGCTTGACTAAAAGGCGTAACTGTGGCACGACGACAATCTCTGAGGAACGAGATTGCCGTCCTCTGAAAAGGCTTGTACAGAGAAACAGGACTACTTGTGTGCAGTTCTGCACTGAGAAGGCTTGTACAGAGAAACAGGACTACTTGTGTGCAGTTCTGCACTGAGAAGGCTTGTACAGAGAAACAGGACTACTTGTGCGCAGTTCTGCTCTGAGAAGGCTTGTACAGAGAAACAGGACTACTTGTGGACAGTAGTTGACCGAGGTATTCAATAATGACTGTTCCCGACTCACATCTCGGTGAATTATGAGCATGGATTGAAGAGAATCGGCATTGGAGGTCGCATTCCTATACGCAAACCACTGATTTCTGCGAAGAACCGAAAAGTTTGTCTACAGTTGTGTCAGGAACACCGTGACCGGACAATGGAAGACTGGAAAAAGTCACGTGGTTTGACGAGTCACGGTGCACATTGTTCATTGACTCAACTTGCTTTTTAAACACAACTCAACGTTCTGGAGGTGGTCTCATGGTGTGGGACACTTTCCGTTGGTACGGAACGGGTACTCTGTTATTACTGGAAGGTAGGGTGTTCTAAAAGGATTATCTGAACACTGTTGCCACTCAAGTCCACCCTGCAATGTTGACTTTTTATCCAGCAGGTGACGGCTGTTCCATGGACGACAATGCTATCGATGTCCATCGCGCAAGATGTGTTCAGCCAGCATAACAGCGACTTCTACCATCTTCTCTAGCCATCACAAAACCCGGATCTGAACTCCACAGAGAATGTATGGAACATGATAGGGAAACAGATCCGGCAGAAAAGTCCTCTTTCGTCAAATCTGAGCCAGTTAAAAGGCTGTCTAATGAACGCCTGGCATGCTGTAGACGTATATGCACTCCAACACCTTGTAGAATCTATTCCAAACCGCGTAGGTACTATAATTTGGGCTAAAGGAGTTCCAACTCGGTATTGAATAAAAGTTTTTAATTCAGTGCCCGGTTTGTGTATAATTGAAAAAAAAATGGAGCACAGATAAAAAAGTAAGTGAACTTTAGAATAAAAAAAGGGATAGTTCTCGAAAAGAAAATATACATACAGATGCACAGAGGCAGATAGAGGGAGGACGGGATGGGGAAAGGCGATGAGGGTGAAATATATTCTAGGAAGGAGAGGGTGGCAAAGAAAGGAATGTCTTCACAAAATACAGAAGCAAAAACATTTAAATGGGTGAGAAACGCATTTCAAGGAAAGAGGGATATTGAGGGAGAGGGAAAACTATACTTCAAGGAAGGCGGTCCACGACAGAGGGACACACATTTCAAAATGGTGAGAAAGGCACGCAGACCCAATGAATACATTTCTAAAAGTAGAAAGGTGCAAAGTGAAGCACAGAAACAGATGATAATAAAGATAATAAAAATACAACCACACAAGAAAAAAACGAAGGACATTCAATTTCGAAAGAAACGTGTATAGGATGTTCAGACATGAGAATTGATTTTTAATTTTAATATTTTTTTTAATATTTCGATATTGGCAATCGAATATTTGCACCAGGAAACTTCTTCATTCCCGAGGGCACTAGTGTACCATTTTTTGTGGCCTCTGCTGTTTAACTGGATTCGATGCCGTCGAGATTGTTGTGCACCCGGTGCCGATATTTAAACAGTCAAAAATTGTTGTTCGGAGTGTACTCTGAGTCTGAGAACGTGAGAGTGTTCCAAGGGAGTTTCGGTTGCTTGATTTTTTTATCAGAGAGCGATTGTCCTGGGTAGAGAACAGTACTTTCAGGGTAGCGATGCTGGGGTACATTGTCATCGGATAATTTAGTTTTTATGATGAAAATTCGGAGGAAAGGAGAGTATGGATTAAACGATTATAAACACAAGTTTGTCCGCGCCGGTCATCTAAACCGGGTCTACTCACTCCGGAGTGAGTCGCTTTCCCAACTAAGCTACGCGGACATGTGCTCTCACTGCTATCTGTCTTTATCTCATGTGCGTCCTGCTGTGCAAGCACGTCACACGATGTTGGTGTAAACGTCTTAAGTAAAAGGCAGTGAGAGACCGGTAGCAATCAGGGAAGAGATGCGTCGGAAATGTATCATCAGTATGCGGCTTTGGTTGTCGATTTAGCACGAAGTAGGACCAGATGGGATGGTAGGGTACTGCAGTGATTGTCCTATTGGCTAAGGTAGCCGGCGGCGGGGCGTAAGTTTTTATTTCGAGCCGAGACGCCACTAAACAGTCGTCGTGATTCGAAGGTCAAGTTGATTGCAACCCGTGGTATAACCCCCATTATAAACAAGCCAAGTGTCTCTTTGCCCTAAGGACCTCTCGCGCTTAGTTTTCAGTGCTTTTCAATCACGATGCACAAACTTGCATTTAAATACTTCCGTTTCTCTCCTCTCACCGCATAAAACCTCAGAGACAAAAGAGACGGAATTCAACCTGCACAAGAAAAACATACCCTGAAAAAAAAAAAAAAAAAAGGAAGACTAGCAGGTTACTACGGAGATTTTGGGGCATCTTACGAAAAATAACCATTACGCGAACAGAACGATAACGCCGGCAATTTCGCGATCTCCTCTGATCTTCTGGTGGTAACCACCTTAGCCGGTCATGAAATACATTATAAAAGGCATAGGTCTCAAAACAGTTGTGTGAGTTTTACTTATTCTTGAGGATTCTTGTCATAGCGTTGTGTTAAATCTGCAGTGAAATAATCAAACCTGCAAACTCTTAAATTGACAGAGAAACGTGAAGTAGAAAAGCCATCCGCATCGGGCCCCATAAACTTCGGGGCCTCTTTGTATATTTTGACGAGGTTAAATTATGTATTAGCTTTATAACATTCATATTTTCAACCTCGATTTGACGATTTCTAACAAAAAAAAAAAAAAAAAAAAAAAAAAAAAAAGAGAGAGAAGGCAACTTTCGCGTTTTAGAGGAAAAGATAACATTGAAGCAGTACAATTTTCAAAAGCAATTTGCCATTATGTCTTAAAAGAAATGAGTTTAATCATTGCATCAATCGAGTTCTTTCTTATGGATGAGAGATACGGACCTTAATTACGTATAAAAGATATACAATTGCTGGGGATAAGTCAAAGAAGGATGAAGATATACAGGCTTCGTATAAGCAGGAAAGATAGGAAAAGAAACTCATGGATCAGCAAAATGACAAGGATTAATGACAAAAGACCACAGTTGGACAACTGAAATACTACACCGCGGACGCTAAGGGGCAGAAAAAGACCCAAACGACCACGTGAAGTATGGGAGGATAAAATTTGATAGCATGCTGGAGTGTCCAAGAAAGGCCCGAACTCAAATGCACCAGCGAAAAGGCCAGACAGGTAGAAACAAATACAGAGAGAGAGAGAGAGAGGGGGGGGGAGTGAGAGGGAGAGAGAGAGAGGGAGGGAGAGAGAGAGTAAGGAGGGAGAGAGAGGTAAGGAGGGAGAGTGACAGGAACATAAAGAGGGACGGAGGAAATGAGGAAGTGGGGCAGAGATAATTAGGAAGAGGGAGAGAAAGAGGTAAGGAGGGAGAGAGAGAAAGGTAAAGAGGGAGAGAGAGAAAGACATTTCGAAACAAATACAAGCACACACAAAAAAAAAAAAAAAAAATACATTTAAAAAGGTAAATGAAAGAAGAAGCAGAATTCATAACAAAATATAACAGCTATATAAAACTCAAATTCCAACTCAAAATTAATTAAGCGTGTACATATTATGTCAAACCTTTGTACTCTACGTGTCGTGAACTGCATACTGTACAAGATAATTAAGATGAGATAAAAAGCTTAATAAGGGTAACAAATTATATGCTTAGAATGCGGCAGTTGAAGTGAATACTCCATGAAGGATCGGCAAAAACTGACGGGTGAGAGAGAACAGTATGTGAATAAGAAGCAAAATACAGAAAGAAAAAAAAAACAGTATGACTTCACTATATATGACTGGCGAGGTTAACAAACCCTGACCATAAATTTGAATTATTATATATATATATTCTTCCACAACGTTCTGTCTTAAGCCAGTTTCTTCCATGTCAGTTCTGCATGATTTCGAATTTCATCCACCTCTCTCTCATGTGGTCTTCTTCTGGGGTTTTTCCTGTTCCTTGGAATCCAGTCTAAAATTTCAGCTGTTCATCGGTCCCTCTCTGTCTCTGTATATATATATAAACTAATTTGCAAAAAAAAAAAAAAAACAGAATGGATATCAAAATTAAAACATCTAAATAAAAAAATAGAACACAAGAAATAAAACTAGTACCATGAGAAGCGACAAAGGCAGCTGTACCTCATGTATTAGCATATATAGGGTGAATTGTTAAAAATTAAAAGAAATTATATAAAAAATGCAGAATTTAATTCAAAATTGAAGTTCAGAATTGAAAACCGAGAAATATAAAACAAAAACAAGTTGCCGTCATCAGGAGAGCATCAACCTGCGTTAGTGTCCTTTCTAGTACTAACAAACCACAAGGAGAACCAAAAATGTCGGTTGCTCATGCTACCTAGGCCGCCAGACCAAACACCAAAATAGACCCAAGAATTCAAAAAGCAAGAATTTAAACACTGAAAAAATTATTAAAAAAGGCTTACTGGGAGACCAGACGTGTCAACGCCACGAGTTTCAAATTACAGAGTTCGAAATTACACATTGAAATGCTTTACCAATCCAGGACCAAACAATATTAAGTAAATCAGGCAAAACAAAGTGCCACTTGGTAGGTCCCTAGTGGCTGAAGATTTTCATTTACATACAGAGTTTTGCATCTCGTCATTTCACGTTTTTTTTTTTGGCTTGCTATGATGTTATCTAACAGCGACCACTTTAGTGTTTTCGTATATATTCGTGTTCTTGTTGATCATCGGTCCAGTTTGTTTGGTCTTCATTCGTGGCGTTGACATGTCTGGTCTACCGGTAAGCCTTTTTTTATCATTTTTTCAGTGTTTACATTCTTGCTTTTTGAATTCTTGGGTCTATTTTGGTGTTTGGTGTGGTGGCCTGGGGGCATTTTTGGTTCTCCTTGTCGTTTGTTTGGTACTAGAAAGGCCACTCCCGCAGGTTGATGCTCTCCTGATGACGGCAACCTGTTTTTGTTTTACATTTTTCGGGTTTCAATCCTGAAATTCAATTTTGAATTTAATTCTGCATTTTTTATATAATTTCTTTTTTTAACAATTCACACACACACACTATATATATATATATATATATATATACGTATGGAGCAGAGACATGGACCTTAACCAAAAAAGACATATAGTGGCTGGAGACAACTGAAATAAGCACAGAGACATGAATGCTTGATGTAACCAGAAAAGATAAGAAGAGGAACTCGGGAATCAGGAACATACTAGAGTGGATGACATTATGAACAGAGTAAAATCCCTGAAATGGCAATGCGCTGGACATATTGGCTGAAGAACGGACCACCGATAGACAAGTGAAATATTAGACTGGAAACCTAGGAACAGAAAAAGACCAAGAGGACCACTTACTGATTTTATATAAATATGTCTATACACTGAGTTAGCTTTGCATTAGGAACACCCTCCATTTCACATATTCGGAGCGATAACGAAGTACCACGTGATATCAACGTCCCATCCGGCTACTATAAATTGTGCACACCTATCCTCTGTACGTAATCAGTAAACTTCTGTCAGTAATGGGGAAACATGGCGACGTAAGCCAATTTGACCGCGGCCAGTTAGTTTGGGCCCGGAGGTTAGGTGCCAGTATTTCGGAAACAGCCGCACTTGTCGGCTGCTCCCGTACTACTATGTCAAGGACTGGATTAGACATCCTGCAGAAGAATTCACACTGGTCATCCACGCGCCTTTGATCCTAGAGGTGAGCGTCGGGTGTCACAATTGGTGTCTCATCAAGCAACAGTCACATAGCTCACCCACCAATACAACAGCGGTGTAGTTCGACCTATTTCCACATGCACCATAGCCATGGGTTCCACAGGCAGAGACCAAAGAAGTTACCCATGATCACACCCAGTCATCGCAAACAACGCCTCTCATGGACCAAGGAAAGTGGGCAATGGACTCTCGACAGATGGAGGAAGCTCGTCGGGAATGATGAGTCCCGTTACTCGTTGCACCAGGCTGATGTTCTGGTTCGCATATGACGCAAACAGCATGGAGCTCTAACCCCTGGCTGCACAGTTGAGGTTTAACACGACCGTGGATGTGGTGTTCTGGTCTGGGGAGCTTTCTCCTGGAAAGCCCTATAGGTCCGTTGGTTATCATCCCACAAACACCGAATAGTGGATGCTACAGGGACCTGTTAGCCGACCATCTCCATCCATATCGGCCGGAGTTTTACCCGGACCACACAGGCCCATTTTTCAACAGGACAACGCACCGTATCACCGGACTCGTATGACTACTGAGTGGAACTAGGGCTTGCGTGGAGGAACACGACAACGTCTTCGCCACATCTCCTTGGCACTCAAACTCCCCTGATTGTAACCCAATTGAACATTTGTGGGATACGCTAGAACGGGGTGTGAGAACTGCTGATCCTCCTCTACAAAATGCGCGTGAAACGCTGCAGCGGAAATGGGGTCAAGTTACGCATGGAGGATGTTCCACACTGTTCAGAGGTGTTTACGAGCCGTGATTACACAGAAAGGTGTGGACGAGCGCGTTACTAGGTAGGTGTTCCTAATGCAAAGATAATTCAGTGCATATGCTACGTTACTGCAAAAATAGCCAGATATTCCTAGTTAAAAGGAAATCGAAATCACAAAATTCCTCACTTGTACCTTTTTCAGCCGGTGATTCCTAACCGTTTCCACCTCTACTGATGTTGATTTTTAAGCAAATAATGGTTGGAAAATTAAATTAGGAAGTAGAGAAATTAATTAAATCAAAATGTTGGCTTATCAAGTATAAAAATATTCTTCAGAGATATCATCTATGATCTTCGCTTGGATTTTTATCACTACTGAGAAGAAGAATTTGGATTCGATATATAAATTCAAAAATATTAACGAGAAGAAGAGAAAGAGCTGTGGATAGGCTAAACCTAAATTCGTGGTTGGTAATTATTTCTGCTATTGTTCATCGCGGTCTACCGTTCAGTTACGCGATTTTTTCAACATGGATTTCTCATCGTTTTTAAGCAGGACACCTCAAGCTAACAATGGAGAAATTCCGAGGTCGCATCAGGTAAAATAAAAAAAAATAACAAATCTTAATCTGGAAGGTATATTGTAGTCAGAAAATTAAGCCTCCAGATGCGGCAGCAGAGCAAATACAGATCACCCCCACTTTGAGTCCATCCCATATAATAGATCCCACACAGATTTTCCACTTCTTGTTTGTTTTTCTCCTCATTCTTGGAATCCTGAGATTAAGTAAGACATCGGCAGGCAGAGCACAGATTTCGGTCGTGACCAACTCGAGCACTGATGACCACTTGGCAATGGCGGAGAGGTCACAGATGGCACAGGAGGGCAGCGCGTAACTGGAACTTCTTAACAGTCGCCAGGTGGCGTATCCGTAACCGCTCTGCTTCTCTCTCTCTCCGCC
Source organism: Macrothele yani (assembly GCA_039090855.1). Classification (NCBI taxonomy): domain Eukaryota; kingdom Metazoa; phylum Arthropoda; class Arachnida; order Araneae; family Macrothelidae; genus Macrothele; species Macrothele yani. The sequence goes on along the minus strand of CM077028.1, from coordinate 74,143,785 downwards.
TTATCCAGAGCGGGCTGAAAGGCTTGAGATTATTTATCTGCTACGTGCTAAGTCGAGCTACTTATAATGCCAAACGCCGTACTTTCCGCTTTTCACAAAATGTTGATGACCTCAACAACATAAAGGAATCTGTATCTGCTTGGCTTTTTTCAAACATTGGTTTGAGTTCCACGACTTTTAAAGATTCCAAGTTCCGGATCTGTATCTTCTAACGCTGCAGTTTCTTTTTTTTTTTTTTTTTTTTTAGTTCTGTCCCTCCCCCAACTCCTCTTTCATTCTGAACATACTCCCCGTAACTATGATCTGAATGAAGAAAGTTCAGTGACATTAAAACGCGTACTTAATACTAATTGCCATTATTTACAAGCTTTGCTGCCTAATACTGAATATTAGCAAACAATAAATTAGCGAAGAGCTAGACAGTTTTACAGTGTGCCAAGCGAAGGTAAAAAAAGAAACAAAAAAGTGATAGATAAAGCCTCTTAGAAATTTTAACAACACTTCCCTTTTCCTATTTTTTCAAACTCTAAGTTTAGGGAAGTCCGGTTTGGATATTTGAAATCTTTCATAAATTCAACAACAACCTGTAATGCGAGTGATAACAATACGGCAATAACTGTGCTTTTTTTTTAATCTCTATGTGATATCTTTCTTATTCTTTAACACTACGAAGAACGAACAAGAAAGAGAACACCGAATTTTCGTTTGTAATGAGCACGTATTTTGAATCTTTTCCGATATGAATATAATATTTCAAAGATATTCATAGACAGTGGAACCGGTTTAAAATAAATCAGTTGGATTTCTACAATCGATAAAACATTTATAAACAGAACTAGCTACTTTCTCCCATTACCTGCTGAAAAGTTTGTTAAGAAAGTTAACTGTGCACAAAATTTTTCCCATATAGATAAACGAAGATATCAGAGACAAAGGGATTTTGAAATCGAACAGTTAGACGAACAGATACAGAAGAAAACATGATATTACTTTACGCTCTCTAGAGGAAGAATTTTGAATAACGGAAAAGTAAAACATATGCAAAAAGTGCAAAAGCTATGCTAAAAAAAAAAAAATAGTTTTTTAAATACGTCTCGAAGCGGTGATAGCGAAAACGAGATTATGACATTTTCACCCCTATCTGAAAAACAGCGCATCATTTAAAGAGGATGATTTTTCCAATCTTTACCATGGCGAATGGCATATAGTAATACATAAAACAGAGATTTTTCAATATGATTTTTAGAAGCTGCAAACAGAAATACAGAGCAACACCAACCACCAAGTGCCAGAACTGTAAAACTATAAAAAAACTCACGATACGGGTAAACTGATACACAAGATAAATGGTACCCGGTGCTAAAAGATTTTTTAAATCAGACTTTTAGAAGCAGAAGTACCGACAGAAGCACATTAAAAATTTGCGCCCCCTAGCACAAATGTTGTGCATTGTTTTTTGGCAGGAAATGCTCACAAAAGGATTTGGTAGTTAGTAGCATCCGACTGAAAAAGGATTTTTAAATCAGGTTTTTAGGCGCGTAGAATATATTGATCGGATATTTAGGAGTAATTATATGGAATAACATTTATTTTGAATTCGATAGCATCTGCATTTACACTCTCCAGCGGCGAAGTTATGCATCGCAATGAAACCGAAAAGGAAGATCATCGTTTTACATTTCAAACTTCGCAATGCAAAAAGAATTTTCGAAATCGGACCAATAGTTGCAGAGATATGGTGCCCACAGAGAGACGGACAAAGTGACACAAGAAGCACGAACTTTTTTTCCAAATAACGTGCTTGTTTAAAATTAGTTATCCGACACACTCCAATGTACGAAGAAGATCAGATCATTTTTCGATGGTCCTGTGGTCGTGTTGTCAAATGTAATGATTAATATTTAAAGTGATAATTTTTTTTATTTGATCCCGAATTCGATAATTCGTAGTGATCACGAAATCACTTAGGAAGAAGTTAATCGCACTGAAATTGTAGTTCACAGTTGTTTTCCGTAAATAACACAGTACAAATCTGTAAGAATTACGGTTCCTAACTCTTTCTTCACAGTTGCTTTTCGTAAATAATACGGTACAAAACTGTAAAAATTACAGTTCCTGATCGTTCCTTCACAGTTGTTTTCCGTAAATAACACAGTACAAAACTGTAATTTTTACGGTAGCAATCTCGTTAACATTCCAAAAACGTAAAATTAACAGTCAATTATACGCAAGTATCTCAAAACGATGCAATATTCATAATTATCTTAAACACACGTTTCTGTTCCTTACATTTTGTTTCGGTAATAAGTTTTACGAGTCAGATTAGAGCTTTTTTTATGATTAATTACAAATACCATCCTGTACACTAAATCAGAACACAATCTCACCAACGTTTCATTTTCGCGGTCAGCGGGCTAATGAATTCTTGTTCATCGGCTTATTTTCCTCCGATGCAAAGTAGGGAACAGATATACAGTATTTCTTCATATTTGAAAAAAAAAATCGTGCAGATGGTGGCTGGTCTGATCCTGCAGAGATGCATACAGGTATTTTATCAAGTTTAACGTTTTAGAATAAAGCCTACGATAGGAAGAAAGGAATATCCTGATCCCCATAGAGGTGCTTAACAAGATGTGGTTATAGATCTGCTCCCGACACTGTATCTTAGGAAAGAATGCGGATGAAGAAGAAGTCATTGGACCACCGACCCTGAGGATAAAACGTTGGTGTTCTAATTTAGTGCACAGGACGGTGTTTGTCATTAAATATCATAACAAAAATCTGACTCGTAAAGCTTATTACCGAAACAAAATGTGAAGAACAGAAACGTATTTTCCAGATATTTATGAATACTGCATCGCTTTCAGATACCTCCCTAACCATTGCTCATACTGTAATGTCCAAGGTACTGTTTTACATGTTTACTAACTTTGTGCCATCCATAGGGATCTTTAGGAAACTTCCAAAAGATATTAAGAACACCAATAATAACTAAGGAGACAACAAGGTCATATAATCCGTAGGAATGGTGTATATTAAAATATTTAATCACGCCAACTTTCACTTTCCGAAGGCAGGCTTTATCAAGGAGAATTTACACTAGAACAACGATCCGTTTGGAGTTTAAAATCAAACAATAGCACGCGTATAAAACACAAACACATACATATAGCGCATTACAAACACGTGAATTGTTAACCATTGCATGGGTCCAATGTTCACACTACGCATCATGCCAGGTGATATTTCATATTAGTCTAAAACTCAGAGGCTGCAAAAAATGGAAGTCTATGGAGACGGCAGTTTAAACGATACCCCATCATTGCCGACATCGCTTATTGTGATAATTTCAAGAGTCCCCCTGACCATAGTTCCCTTATAAGTAGTGAAAGGGGCCACTAGTTTTCTATCATTCCATACGGAAACTGCTGCGGTGTAAATTACCCCCTTCGCTAAAGCAGTCGCCAGCCCAGTGGCGCAGTGGTCTAAGGCGTTAGCTTGTAACTATTTGCGTTTCGGGTTCGAATCCCGGTGAAGCATACATGTTTGTCTTTCGGCACTGGCTGTCAGTGTACATTTAGCATACGGTAAAAACCATGTTTGATGTGTTGTTGTGAAACATCTATGTCTCCCTGTTTGTAATGTCTCTGTACCAATAAATCATTACAAAAAACCTCCAATAAAAAAAATAAAGATACCCGACGAGTTGTGAGACATTAACTTCTTAGCCGAGCCATAGGAACTTTGTAATGTTTATGTTTTCTGTTATTTTTCCCATGATTTTCTTTGATGTCTGTCCTGAAGTGCTTTATTTGAACTTTGATTTTTAAGGCTGCTAGACTCAGACTTTCGTTTTAATTACTACGAATTTTGTTTTTTCCTTTCTGTCTCCTAGAGACTTTCTCTTTTTTTGTTCAGTTTACTTGCGTTTGTGCCAGGTACTAAAGTTTTATTTCCTGGCTTCATGCCACATGTAGATAGTCATTTTATAAGTATCTCAATCATGCTTCATCGTTCTCTGCCAGTATTATGCAAACCATTGTTTTACATTAAATATCTTGAAAGCTGAAAAAAAAAGTTAAAGTTGAACTCAACTGGTGCTCTGAAAATTCTTTAATCATTCATTTTAAGATAGCCAGAAAGTTAAGCGATACTCATGATCTGTCTAGTAAACACATACACGTTTTTAATATACATACAGAGTAAAACTAGAAATCCATTCGTGATCTTTTTTTTTTTTTCCTAGCATCTATTTGTCACTTTATTTTTACTGGATGTTCCTTTGTTTTTTTTTTTTGTTTTTTTTTTATTGGAGGTTTACCGACCACCGTGGGCAACTCAATGGGTTATAAGCAGTCGCCCGTCACTAATTTAGGGTGGGAAGGGAGAGAGCCAGTGCCGTAAGACAAACACCGAGCCACCGGGATTCGAACCCGGACCCCTTTCAGACGAATGATCAGAAGCCATCGCCTAGACCACTGGGGCGGCGTTCTTTCTTTTGGCAAGTCGTCTATTACGGATTTTTCCTCGGATCAATCAGTTCAAATGTCTAAAAATTTTGAAGGAACTTTAGCTTGCACGTGATAACTTTTTCTGAGCGTGCAAATTCGTTTTTATTTTTTCACCTTCAAAAATGTCCCTGAGCTTCTTTTAATGAAACGTTTAATTCTTAACTTTGGCCTCGTCATTCTCTTTCCTCGTTTTTTAAATTTTTTTACTAATTAGCCAGTGAAAATTCAGTAATTTCATTTAATTATTTGGCTGTTTCACTCACTCCTAATTATGCCGGAGTGTCATTTTTGTGCAAGACAGCGTTTCGTTAGACTGGTTTTAAATTTTCTATTTCGCGCAGACGACTAAAATAGCAATAAATATCATTTAATTAGAATTTCAACATAATGGTTTACCGCAGTATTAGCATTATTATTTTTATTTTTAGTGATTTACATGCACCCCGTTTTCTTTCTGCGTGGTGGATCTGATGAGTTCTTCTTAAGCCGTCTGTTCTCATACGTTTCCCCTCTCCCGTCATCTAAATATATTAATTTACCAATCATAAATATTAATTTTCGAATTAATCATTTTATTTTACCTTCATATCTGCCGTAAACAAAAGCAAAAGTTAGAGAAGATCATTTCTGTTTATCGCACGATAGGTGAAACTCAAATCTAATCAACTTGTGAAATAACCTTTGGCGGAAAAAGATTATCGAATTAATGTTGTGAAACAGTCAAAACAACTTAATGAAGCGAAAAGATGAAACCTATATTTTTCGTATTTTGGGAGACACGAAGTTACAATTGGGTGGTGTATAGCACTGCCAAAAAATATCTCCATAACAGTTCTTGAAAACTTTTAATTTGACTCTACATTTCCTCTTCATTAACACGTTTTTACATATAAACAATCATTATCAGTCCACTGCTGGATGAAAGTCTCCCCTGATATCTTCCACAACTCTCAGTCTTAAGGAATTCTCTTTCTTGTTACTTGGCATGCTTTCGAATTTCATCCAACCATCTCTGCCTTCTGGGTCTTCAGTTGTATTCCATTCAGCATTCAGTCTAGTATTGCATTTCCCCAACAGTGGTGAGTTCTTGTAGCAATATGTTTAACGTATTACGTCACATGACGCACTAGATGATGCCTGAGTCAAATCTACAATGAAGCAGAGATAAACCTGCCGGCGTAGTTCGGTTGAGAGAACAGTCACCCCGAAGTAGAAAGACGTGGTTTCGAATTGACCACCGGAAAAAGGGTTATATTAGGTCGATCGGAAAATAACGGCCGATTTTCTGAAATGCCACATTCACTCGCCCACAATGCTTACAGACCAGCCCGCTCGCAGCGATATTCGTATGAGCTGAAGGGAGATTCAGACGCCACATACACGCCGTAATCGGTTCAGCTGCAGTCGTTGCTACTTGCGTGAGTGTGGTCTACACAACATATTTACAAAGGAGTGACTTGGGGGTGATTCTGCTTCATGAGTTCAAATTGGGTCGTAATGCGCCACAAACCTATAACCGTGATGCGGTCGGGGCATGGTGCGAGGAGGTAACATCTGAACGCACTGTTCGTTGGTGGTTTGAACGACAGGACGACATTCGGTTATTGATAACGACGCTCTGAAGACCGAGGACGACATTCGGTCATTGATGACGACGCTTTGAAGGCAAATGTGTAGGCAATTACTCGCGTCACAGTCAGAGAACTCGCCAAACAGTGCAATGTGTCGGTGTCAACCATTTTCGAACATCTCCACCAATTTGGTGAGGTCAAGAAGATCGATATGTGGCTCCCACACGAACTGATGGAACGTCAGAAACAACAACGGTTTGAAATGTGAAGTAACCTTTTTTTTTTTTTTTTTTTTTGATTGGAGGTTTAACGACCACCGTGAGCAACTCAATGGGCTATAAGCAGTCGCCCGTCTCTAATTTAGGGTCACTGGTTCCAGGGAAGGGAGAGAGCCAGTGCCGTAAGACAAACACAACATCCATGCCTCACCGGGATTCGAACCCGGACCCCTTCGGACGAATGATCAGAGGCCAACGCCTTAGACCACTGCGCCACCGGGGCGGCTGAAGTAACCTTCTGCTTCGCAACGGAAAGGATCGCACTATAACCTGTGATGAAAAGTGGGAGCTATACGACAACCGTAAGAGATCTGTACAATGGATGAACCATGTTGAACCACCAAAACAACATTCTAAACCAAGGTTGACGCCAAAGAAGGGTTCGTTAGCAGTGTGGTGGACTGTTCATGGTGTCATACACTACAGGTTCTTGAATGCTGGTGAAAGACACACACTGTAGGTTCTTGAATGCTGGTGAAAGACACACACTGCAGGTTCTTGAATGTTGGTGAAAGACACACACTACAGGTTCTTGAATGCTGGTGGAAGACACACACTTCAGGTTCTTGAATGCTGGTGAAAGACACACACTACAGGTTCTTGAATGCTGGTGAAAGACACACACTACAGGTTCTTGAATGCTGGTGAAAGCATTACCTCAGTCAACATACTGTGAAGAAATTGACTGAATGCGGTCAGAAGTTGTGTTCCAAACCGCCATCTTTGAAGAACAGGAAGATTCCTATCCTTCTCCATGATAACGCTAGACCACACGTGTCACAAATGACGAAATAGAAACTACACGAACTGAGGTTCGAAACTCTCCCACATCCATCGTACTCGCTTGTCTTGGCACCTACCGATTTCCACCTGTTCATCCATTTCAGCAATTGCCTCAAGGATAGGACCTTCAGAAACCGAGAGGAGGCCGAAATTGCATTCCGGGACTTTCTTGCAACATCCAGGGAGCGAGATTTCTTCTGGACTGGAATTGAAGCCCTTGTCACTCGCTGGCAGAGGTGTGTAGCTGCTGAGGGCGCCTATTTTGAAAAAAAAAACAAGTTTGTGTGTTATGAGGTATGTCTCTTTCATTTTACCCTCCAAATCGCCCCAAGGACAGCAACTTCAGAAACCGAGAAGAGGCCGAAATTGCATTCCGGGACTTTCTTGCATCCAGGGAGCAAGATTTCTTCCGGACTGGAATTGAAGCACTTGTCACTCGCTGGCAGAGGTGTGTAGCTGCTGAAGGTGCCTATTTCGAATCAAACAAGGTTGTGTGCTGTGAGGTATGTCTCTTGCATTTTTACCCTCCAAATCGGCCATTATTTTCGGAACGACCTGGTATGTTATATCACTCACTTTCTACTCCTGGTTGTCTCACTACACTCTCTGAGAAAAATCATTCTTTGCTCCGAAGCGCCTGCGAGACCAGAGCGGGAATCTATAGTCATTCTGTCGAATAATCGTATTTAAATGGTTCTGCATCGATTGCGTTTAACCCTTTAACGACCAAAGCGCCCAAGACGCCCGTATTAAGAAACGGCCATAGCCGCCCGAAACTCTATGTAATATAATTTTCTCGACCTCTGCATATTGGCGCCACATTGTGAAGTCAGACGAATCCCGTTTTCAGCTGTATCAAAATGGCGGGAAGGAGCGGGTATGGCGTCGATATCGTGAGTCCATCAAAATGGCGGGAAGGTGCGGGTATGGCGACGACATCGTGAGTCCATCAAAATGGTGGGAAGGTGCTGGTATGGCGTCGATATCGTGCGTCCATCAAAATGGCGGGAAGGTGCGGGTATGGCGTCGATATCGTGCGTCCATCAAAATATCGGGAAGGTGCGGGTATGGCGCCGATATCGTGCTTCCATCAAAATGTCGGGAAGGTGCGGGTATGGGGTCGATATCGTTAGTCCATCAAAATGGCGGGAAGGTGCGGGTATGGGGTCGATATCGTGACTCCATCAAAATGGCGGGAAGGTGCGGGTATGGCGTCGATATCGTGACTCCATCAAAATGGCGGGAAGGTGCGGGTATGGCGTCGATATCGTGACTCCATGGCACCGTCGTACCAGGTCAGCTCTGTTCAAGGTCGAGATGGCATGCGGAGCTTCCTCATGGGGCACATTAAGTCGCATAGTATATTTGGTGAATCTGGAGAACTCCTTAACCGCTGCGCGCTACCAGCTTCTTGTGCTGACTGATCACCTACACGCTTTCGTGGCCTACGCGCATCTTTTGGCGCATGGTCTGTTTCAGAAGGACAATGGGGCGCCCCACCGGACCGCAACCACCCAGAGTTGGAAACGGGTTAAAAATTTCGGACCTGGACCCAAACCAGACTCGACCCGATCCGGACCCGTAACTGACCCGGACAAATCTGCTAAATTTGAAAATCAATTTATATATCATCATCATCATTGTCAACTATTATCAATCCACTGCTGGACGAAGGTCTCCCCAAGTTTCCTCCACAACGGTCTGTCTTCTGCCAGTCTCCTCCATGTCACTCCCGCATACTTTCAAATTTCATTCACCCATCTCCCATGTGGTCTTCTTCTGGGTCTTTTCCTGTCCCTTGGAATCCAATCTAAAATTTCGGCTGTCCATCGATGGTCTGTTCTTCTGGCAGTATGTCCAGCCCATTGCCATTTCAGGGATTTAACTCTGATCATGATGTCTTCCACTTTTGTCATTTTTCAGATCCACGAGTTCCTCTTCTTGTCTCTCCTGGTTACACCAAGCATGCACCTCGCCATGCTACTTTGAGTTGTCTGCAGCCTTTGTATGTCTCTTTTAGTTAAGGTCCACGTCTCTGCACCATACGTAAGCACTGGAAGGATGCATTGACCAAACACTTTTCTTTTAAGACATAATGGCATATTGCTCTTGAAAATGATGTTTCTTCCAAAAGCTCTCCATGCAAGTTTTGTACGCCGATTAATTTCTTCATCAATGTGACCCTCACTTGATACCTGCTGTCTAAGATAAACGTGCGTGTCTGTTATCTCCAGCTTTTCTCCATCAATCGATAAATCTTCATTTCTTGTAAAAGCATTGTACATCACTTTTGTCTTCTGAAAGTTCCTTTTTAATCCCACTTCTTTACTCTTGCCAGCAAGTTCCTGGATCATACACTGCAGCTCTGATGGAGTAGTTGCAAAAATGACTACGTCATAAGCAAAACGTTAGATAATCTCCATTAATCTTAATCCCTTTGTTTTCCCAGTTCAGTGACTGAAAGACATTTTCCAATGTGGCTTTAAAGAGCTTCGGAGACATGGTGTCACCTTGTCTCACTCCCTTTCCAATTTTTATGTGTGTTGTATAAACGTAATATATGTATTCATCCCAATAACTACTTGATATTTAATAACAGAAATCCTTTTTTAATAATAGAATTTGGTTACTTGCTAAATTTTGGTGCCACTATTTTGCGTAATCCAGAAGTAATGGCTGACTATGACCGTGACCATGGAGTATATTACAAATGGGAATCATTATTTACGATTACACAAATGCCTTTTTTTTTAATGTATTTAGATTGTTCGCTCTTTCCACGCTTTGATGGAGGTGCGCATACTTTCATATGACCCGTTAGATTTTTGGTTCCATAATCTTTTATTACACTGTCGACATCTTTCTTTGTAATTATACACTTTCCACATTTTGAACAACAAGCATTTCCAGCATTCACTCTTCCCCTTGTAGTTTTCAACAAGCACATATTTGTTGGCCTCCACGCCTATCTCAACCTCCTTAATATTAAATCCATCCATATTAACAAATAAGGAGTTAATTTCGACATGTTATGTCATGGTGATGTTAGCACATCAATCGAAAACCTCTGAATGCTCAATGTAAAAGATCTGATGTGAAAAGTAACTGTCGGTCATAAAGTGAACTTCGCACGGAGAGAGTGAATCTGCTGAGAAGCAGGCGAATGGCGTTTGCCTGTACCTTGCCCTCGACAATCTCACTGTAAAAGAACGCAGAGGAAGTATCTTTTTACGAGATGGAGTCGGTGTGTTGTCTGACGTAGTTCGGTGGAAATATTCGTTGCTTTAAGAAAGAGACAACAATATTTTTGCATGGCAAATCATTATTTAATCAGTGGGCATCAGTATCTACTACAGAATTCCACAACGAGCATTTTTCTTTGGAATACAGTCAAACCCCTATTTAACGGACTGCGATTTAACGAATTCCGCGATGTTACGTACATTATTTATGGTCCCGACGGAATCGCATTGAAATTAATGCTTGGCGTTTCCCGATTTAACGAACACATTTCCTCAATTTAACGAACATTTTTTTTTTTTTAAACCACAAACCAGCATTTTCAAGTTAAAAGTCAGCCCAAATGCAATCCCTTGAGGATGTTTTTCATAAACAGATTGGACTAAATGCATCAGATTCTGATGAAGAAGATGAAGCAGAATTGAAAATTAGCTGCTTTAGTGATGCTGGAAGCAGTATAGAATGAGCTAAAAACTGCTTGATGCACTTCATAAAATTCAAGCTGCAATTTATAAAGCTAAACGTTCTGAAAAAACATAAGCAATCTTCTCTAAAGCATTTCTTTTGCACAATGTAAAAACGGTAATCAACGCATATTCTGTTTTTACAAGTAAATTAGTACTAATTGATGTTCCGTTTCATATAGTTTAGGATACTTAAATCATTATTTAAGAAGCTAAATGCTTGGGAAAAAATCAACTACCGTATTTTCTCGCAATTTTAAAGTACGCTTAAATTTTGATTTTACATATTGAAGTTTAATATCTAGGAATTATGTATTTAATATGCAAAGTAAATGTGTACGTATTATAACATTTTTGATAATAAATTCGTAATTAAAAGTACTACTCATAATTTAAATGTCACTGAAAGAAAGAGAACTTAGCTGCTTACGTATTCTATTATGAACGTTTCATTCTAAAGGCTTCCTCGATTTAGCGAATTCCGCGATATTACGTACCAGACTCTTCTTGGTCCTCTGAAGTTTGTTAAATCGAGGTTTGACTGTATATGTTTCTCTCTTTAAAAATAAAACGGGAATACATTTGTAAAACCGGATCAAAATCGGGCCAGGAATACCTTGAGCCGACCCGTTGTACCCGCAAGAAATTGTCGACCCGTTGACCCGTGACCCGTTTCCACCTCTGCAACCACGTAGGCATGGCTCGTGGAGCACACATCTGAGTTTAGAACCATCCAATGGCACCCAAGGTTCCCGGTTTTGAACCCTGTGGAAGATCTCTGGGAGGCCGTGGAACGGAGCATCAGATCCATGGATCCTGGATCGACGTCTCGGGAGGAGTTACGGACGACGTTGCAACAAGCATGGCTGGCATTACCTCCTGAAATCCTCGGGCTTCTAGCGGAGTCGATGCCTCGCCGTGTACAGGCTGTTATTCGCACTAGAGGAGCACCAATAGGCTATTAGGTAGGTATCTCCAATGTTTTGTCCATTGAGTGTAAATACTACGAGTATACAGGGTGCCTAGTAAAGTCCTTTCTCAGCCCCGTAACGTTCGAACGCCGACAGCTATAGCCATCAAAACGGTGTCTAGGTATAGTAAAGTGGCTATGCGCTATTCGACGAGACCACTTACAGCGCCTCCTAGCGGCAAAGTCAGGAGTTAGCATGCCGATCTCGAAAACTACACGAGATATGAGAAAATAGTCATTTACAAAGTTGTAGAGCAGCATCGATTTAGTGCGAAAAGACACCTTGCGCGCATAAATGCTAAGAATGGAACGCGTACAACGCTCGTTTGTTTGTTCGCGATGTAGAACACTGTTACGTCACGAAACGCGTCAGAAAGGAGACAATATCGCCTTCCGCAAAGCACTAGCTCGACTCAACTGCGGAATGTTTGGTTCCAACATGACGGCGCCCCTCCGCACCAGCCTGGAAACGTAAGAAGGTCGAGACATTCGAGCAACAAATCATGGGCTATGGTGAGTTGCGTAGAGTCGCCTGTACGCTCACCGGACCTCACCCCATTGGACTTTTTCCTGTGGGGCTACCTCAAGGAGCAGGTGTATCAGACCCCTCCGACAACGTTGCAGGACCTTCAACGCCGTATAACTGATGCTTGTTCCAGCGTGTCACCTGACATGCTGCAAAATGTACAGCGTGAGATTCAATCTAGAGCCCAAATGTGTATTGTGGCTGACGGAGAGCACATTGATCACCGACGGTAAATGTGCCTAGTGACAACTAATTGCTCCTTTCTGACGCGTTTCGTGACGTAACAGTGTTCGACATCGCAGACAAACAAACGAGCGTTGTACGCGTTCTATTCTTAGCATTCATGTGCGCAAGGTATTTTTTCGTACTAAATCGATGCTGCTCTGCAACTTTGTAATTGACTATTTTCCCATATCTTGTACAGTTTTCGAGATCGGCAAGCTAACTCCTGACTTTGCGGCTAGGAGGTGCGGTAAGTGGTCTCATCGAATAGCGCATAGCCACTTTACTATACCTAGACACCGTTTTTATGGCTATAGCTGTCGGCGTTCGACCGTTACGGGGCTGAGAAAGGATTTTACTGGGCATCCTGTATACCTGAAAACCTTTCGTTTTGCTAGGAGTAACATCATCAGCGTGGGTAAAATCTATATGAACGGGATATTTTGGCAAAATTTCGGCAAAGCACTTCAGAATTTGTTCCTCCCATACGACTCTCAGCCCTCTGTTCTGAATTGCTGGCCTTGCCCTTGACGGAGAACTCCGCAATATGTTACCAGATTTTCGTTGCGAAGCTCCATACCTTCAAAGTTCATTATTGATGATTTGGTACTTTTTTATGATTCCAAAATACAGGTCTAGAGGTCGGTTAATGACATTGGCAGGATAAATAAATACATGTCGACAATGTGTGTTGTAACGTTAGCACTAAAGGATCATCGGGGATTTGATGTAACAACATGAAGGTTCTGATCTTCAGTGTTTACCGAAAACTGACATTCAGACGGAAGAGTTCATAAGGCAAAGGTCACGAACCCGTCAATGGATCCTCTTCTTAGAATCTGGTCCATCATGAAAATGCAAATTTCGTTGTCGAACAGGAGATTAGTAAAAATGACACATCGGTTGATTAATTGAATCATGCGAACAGCCTCGACCTCGTGTTTAGCATAGGTTAATGTTGACGCCCAGGTTTCAGCTGTATCATGAAGAAACAGAAACGGACAACTCAAAGAAAGCTTTCGTTGTTAGGTTTTAAAAATTTAAATGGGAAATTGTCCTAAGGGTGACCCCAGCAAATTTTACTATTAGCGTGCGTAAAATTACTTCTTGGAAAACAACTTCAACTTCTTTGCTTCTAGACCGTTTTGGAAGTTTTCACACACTGGCGATTCAGAACTTTTGAATAAGGAAACATTTTTTTTTTTTGTTTCATTTCAATCTTTAATTTTGAATAACCATAAATATGCATCTGTGGTGCTTACTGGAACTTTATTTTAAGAATGAGGTTCACCATTAGATGACATTTCATCTTTTGTTGGCGTATTCATGATTAATATACCTAATACCCTCAAGTTATTTAAGCAGATTAGCATTGGTATTTCGTAGGTCGAACGTATGCCATTTGTAGTTCATCGCAGAAAGGATTGCTCTACACTGAATACACTTAATGGCTAGATATCCAGAAAATTATCATAGGTTAAGTTATATATAAAAAAGTCACGAAAACGCATGCTAAGGGTTGTATTTCATTACGCTTGGGGTAGTTATTCTCACTTTTTGTCAGGTGCCCGTCTCATTTTCATGAATGGCATTCGAAATTACTAATACATAAGTGGGTAAATGGATTTTCAAAATGACTGATCAAGATAGAGATAACGGAGAAAAAATAGAGAGACCATTTTCTGATAATAAATGTGCAGAAACTAAGAGGTATTTTTTTTTTTTTTCATTTGAAGACTTTCTACGGAGAAGCAGAAATTTTGAATGTCTGCAATAAACAGATATGAACAGACCGTTGCCACATTAAATGAAAGAACGTTATGTCCATCCAGAGTCGTATAGAACTACTAATTTTCTAGGACACATTATTAATTACCCATTTATTTTGCAGGCTTTCTAATATGGGCTCTAAATAGGGCCGACTGGACCATAGGGGTAACAGGGGCAGTGCCCCGAGCCCCGCAGTTTAGAAAATAATATAATTTTCGGTGGAATTTTTACAGGTATTATTATTTATGTGTAAGTTTTGGAGTGCAACGCCCTTAAAAAGATGTTTTTATTTTTTTTTTAGTTTTCAATCCCCCCCCCCATTTTCGAATAGATTATCGCCCTTCACCGAACAAATACTGAGATTTTCGGATTTCAAGTGATTATTGTAACTACCTTAATATTTTTCGCATTCACCAAATAGCAAATTAAGTTTCATCAGTTTGTGGAACTTACTTTTATATATTTAACTAGCAATCATGCCCGTTCTCCGAACGGTGAATCTATAAAATCATTTTTTGAACATAAAATTAAAGAAAGGAAAAAGTAATTAAGAAAAAGAAAAGTAATTTAAAATTCATAACTGTTCTACGATTTAGAACAGCGTCGGAGCAGGTTTTAGCACCCCTTAATTTTAAATCAAAATCTGAAGTTTTCAAAGCATTTCAGTGATTCTGACAAAATTATTTTTAAACTTATCTTCGTTTTGAAACATTAAAGCTAAGCCACTCTTTTGAATTTTTTGGTTTTCGGAGTTTTTTCTAGGTGTAGAAGTGGTAGAAAAATTCAAGCACACAAAGTTTCAAAGAGCTGTTTTTTTTTTTATTTATTTTGTTCATTTGCAGGTATCCGGACTTTAAGACCTACCAGCATGCCAATTTTTAGATCTCTAGGTTATTTAGAAGTAGTCTAACAGTTCGCGAAATGTTAAAGCAGACAATGTTTCAAAGCCGATTTTTTGGGGGGGGGGGGTTCTTACTTTTCTAGGTATACTGACCTTAAGACCTATCAGCATGCAAATTTTCAGATCTCTAGGTCATTTAGAAGTGGTAGAAGAATTCGCGGACGAACACACTCGCATTTTCCCTCTTTGCTTTTTATATACGAGGCGAAAGCCTTTATTTACATAGGTATTTACGTACGCCGGCGGAAAACGCCGAACTTTAAAAGCGTCGCTACGTCATTAAGCATTGCGTCATTACCAGTTTGATTGTAGTCTGTCCTTTCATCCAATGAGAAGAGAGTGCTAAAAATAGCTGCGTCACCATGGCAGCAGGTCACGGGACCAGAATTTTCCTGTATGGTTAACACTGAAGACAGAGTAAGCCGCTCGTTCCTTTCCTTTGCATCTTTAAAAAATGCTTAAAAATCAGAAAATGACTTTTTCTTAATTTCTTTTTTTGTAAAAGAGGGATGATAGTTGCGAGTCTATGCTGTAAAAATTGCAATACGTTATGATTTATAGTTTGCCATATATCCGTTTTTTTAAATGGATCCCATCACGAAATAGTGAATTTTGTGAAAATTAAAAATTTAATTTCACGTAAACGAAATCGAAATTCAAAAAAAGGGCAACGAGGTGCAAAAATTCGGCCATGGCACTACATGCCTACAAAGTTTCGTGGTTCTGTTGCTGTTAGTGTGTCCGGAACGCGAACTGATAGCACTTTTTTGCTTACACTTAACTTTGAAAAACAATAGCTTTTGAAGTATCGCCAGAATCAAAAATCGGTTTATTTCAGCGTGTTCTCCGAACAATTATCTACAAACGATGTAAATTTCATATTTTTGTGTTCAATACGTTTTGCACTGCGAGATAGAAGAGTGTCGCGAAATTTCTAAAACAGCGGCGGCGGCAGTTCCTTTTTGTTAGAATAGTGAAACCATTCGCGCGTAAACCAGATAATTAAATTTAAAGAAATAAAAAGAACACTATCAAAGTTAGTTTCGGTCGACATATGGAGGCCATTTATTCAGTTACTTTAAAAACGTTACTAGAAATTAAAAAAAAAATCATATGTGAGTGCGTATAAAAGTCACTAATTTGTCACTTACTCCACTTTGCATTAACAATCAATCACTACTAGTAAACATGTATCGGGGAAAACGAAAACTATTCATCCTAATTCATTTTAGAGGGATCCATACACTATTTCCTACACTAAAATATTCACAATCCAAAAATTTTCGCTACGTAGGTATCTTTTTATCATTTTGTGAGGAAGTTTTTATAAGAGTCATAACACAACCTCAACCCCATTTTCCCGTAAAGGAAATCGAAATCGTAGATTTCAACAGTTTCTCTCTCTCTCTCTCTCTCTCTCTGAACTTTCAATCCATACTATGGTCTTTTTCTTAAGCTTAAAGCAAATACTTCTTTGAGATAATCATCTCTCTCTCTCTCTCTCTCTCTCTGTCTCTCTTACTGTCTTCTCTCTCACAGAACTTTTAATCCATATTATGGTCTTTTTCTTAAGCTTAAAGCAAATACTTCTTTGAGATATTCATCTCTCTCTCTCTCTCTCTCTCTCTCTCTCTCTCTCTGTCTTCTCACTCTCAGAACTTTTAATCCATATTATGGTCCTTCTCTTAAGCTTAAAGCAAATACTTCTTTGAGATAATCATTTCTCTCTCTCTCTTTCTTTCTGTTTTTCTTTCCCTCTCTCTCTCTTTTCTGTTTCTCTCTCTCTCTCTCTCTCTGTCTTCTCACTCTCAGAACTTTTAATCCATATTATGGTCGTTCTCTTAAGCTTAAAGCAAATACTTCTTTGAGATAATCATCTCTCTCTCTCTCTCTCTCTCTCTCTCTCTCTCTCTCTCTTTTCTGTTTCTCTCTCTTTTTGTCTTCTCTCTCTCTCTCAGAACTTATAATCCATATTAATGTCTTTTTCTTAAGCTTAAAGCAAATAATTCTTTGAGATAATCATCTCTCTCTCTCTCTCTCTCCCTCCCCCTCTCTCTGTCTTCTCACTCTCAGAACTTTTAATCCATATTATGGTCGTTTTCTTAAGCTTAAAGCAAATACTTCTTTCAAATAATCATCTCTCTCTCTCACTTTCTCCCCTCTCCGTCTTCTCACTCTCAGAACTTTTATTCCATATTATGGACGTTTTCTTAAGCTTAAAGCAAATACTTCTTTCAGATAATCATATCTCTCTCTCTCTCTCTCTCTCTCTCTCTCTCTCTCTCTCTCTCTCTCTCTCTCTCTCTCTCTCTCTCTCTCTCTCTCTCTCTCTTCTCACTCCCAGAACTTGTAATCCATATTATGGTCGTTTTCTTAAGCTTAAAACAAATACTTCTTTGAGATAATCATTTCTCTCTCTCTCTCTCTCTCTCTCTCTCTCTCTCTCTCTCTCTCTCTCTCTCTCTCTCTCTCACTCCCAGAACTTGTAATCCATATTATGGTCGTTTTCTTAAGCTTAAAACAAATACTTCTTTCAGATAATCATATCTCTCTCTCTCTCTCTCTCTCTCTCTCTCTCTCTCTCTCTCTCTCTCTCTCTCTCTCTCTCTCTCTCTCTCTCTCTCTCTCTCTCTCTCTCTCTTCTCACTCCCAGAACTTGTAATCCATATTATGGTCGTTTTCTTAAGCTTAAAACAAATACTTCTTTGAGATAATCATTTCTCTCTCTCTCTCTCTCTCTCTTTTTCAGTTTCTCTTTCTTTCTCTATCTCTCTCTCCCCCCTCTCTCCCCTCTCTCTCTCTCTCTCTCTCTCTCTCTCTCTCTCTCTCTCTCTCTCTCTCTCTGTCTTCTCTCTCACAGAACTTTTAATCCATATTATGGTCTTTTTCTTAAGCTTGAAGCAAATACTTCTTTAAGATAATCATCTCTCTCTCTCTCTCTCTCTCTCTTCCTCCGTCTTCTCTCTCTCAGAACTTTTAATCAATGTTATGGTCGTTTTCTTAAGCTTAGAGCAAATACTTCTTTGAGATAATCAGCTCTTTCTCTCTCTGTCTCCCTGTCTTCTGCCTCTCAGAACTTTTAATCCATATTATGGTCTTTATCTTAAGCTTAAAGCAAATACTTCTTTCAGATAATCATTTTGTCTTTATCATAGTTTTCGTTATGACGTACTACAGAGGTGAAGCGGATGTCAAGACGGAAAAGTTGCAGCGATAAATTTCGTCGGTGTAGCTTAATTTGTAAAGCATTTGGCTCCGGAATAGAGGTATGGGGGATTCGTCACTGTCAAATTTGTGAATTTCACATCGTGTTGATCTTTAGGGACATTTTTCACGTAACGACTTTATTAAAATATGAGATTTATTTCCTTCTGCCAGCAATGAAAATTTGCTCCGGGGCCCCGCAATGAAATTTCACCCAGGTCCCCCTAAAAGCTCCATTCAGCTCTGGCTCTAAAAATCACTAAAGTTCGAGTAGGTTCTTTTAACTAGGGTTTTTAAAACTTTTTTGGACCTAAGGAATGCAAATTTTTATTTTTTTGCATGAAACCCTACTGACTTGTTCTTCATTACTGTTATGATAATACAGTCAACCTTTGATGTACCGCCACCATTTGTTTCATTATATTGTGGCGTTATTTCTAACTTGTCAATTATTTTTAAGCAACACAAATTTTAGCAGTTATGATTCCCCGAAAGTAATAATTAGCACTCAATTAAAAACACGTTATTTACAAAATAATGCAGTTATGTGTTACGTACCTAGTGCGCACTGTAGTTCGGAGTGTCCATTTTAATCTCGGTAGCTTCTAGTACGCATTAAATGCGGAAATGTACTTTTCATGGTAGAAAGACAAAATTAAAATTTTAATCCTAAGGTACTTAATAAAAATTATGGACGTTACTAAAACTTTATCAAGTGAAAATGAATAGCATTACACAAAATTGCTTTACATACCTTTGTTTCTTTTTTTCTAAATATCGTTTATTTTCATTTGTATTTTTGATTTCAGTATTTTAATTGCGACATTCGCAAATTTCAGTCTTCCGCTTTACGGTAGGGACTGTCCTCTTCAACATTTTTTTCCAAACAGCAAATCACAACAACGACAAAAAAAAAAAAAACTCTTTTTCGTTTCTTATTTCGATACTCGTAAACAGTTGCTGGCACGATTTGCAGAGCCAAGAAGGTAAACTAAAAACAGGAAGCATCATGCGAGGTAAAAAAGGCCCTGAAAAAAGGTGTCCACTCATTTGCCATCTTAGCTGACAGTTGGTAGAGGGTAAAAAACTCAAGCACTTCTCTTCCGCCAGGGGACAGGAACAACATCCCAATTCACAAGACAGTCGCTCGAATCAAAGGTAACCAGGCCCACCGCAGGCACCCTTCGCTGATGCTTCTCTGCACGCAAATGGAGGATATAGTTAAGGGGTAAAGGGTTGTGAGACATCCATTGAATCCTGGATAACCAACGTTCCAAATCAGTACACTGGCAGACCTGTGTACTGTTTGGAACGTGGTCATCCATTAAATTTGTTTAACCACGTTCCAAATCCCAGTACACTGGCAGACGTTCGAAACATATTGCGCGTAATATGGAACGAGCTGCCCAGACATTCATCAGTAATGTCATTGGAAGTACGTTTTGTAGGTGTCAAGACGTACTTCGACACAGAGGTGGTGTTACCGGGTACTGAGATCCAGAGGTATAGACATTCTCTTAATTTATCATTTGCCTATATTGCAGTGCTACTTATTGTGCAGGAATTGCACAATAAATTGCTTTTGTAAACTCACTCTTTATCGTTTGGGTTACGTAGCCTCACTGTTTTTATTTCAATGCGTGTTACTTGAGTGAGATACAGGCATCATTCATTTCATGCAATATCCCTAACTTTTTGTGACTAGTGAATTTTAAAAAAGAAGAATCAACGACATCCTTTCAGAGAGAAAATGAACCAACTCGTGTGTGATGGCTCTCGCGGGATTCTAAGGTTGATCGAGTTTTACGCAAAGTGGCTAAAAGTTAGGAGGGCCGTTACAGTCCCAATAGATTAATTTTTAATTCAGTGTTTCGAATTGAAGGGAATGCCACCTGTGGTAATAAAAGAGTAATACGTAAGATTTGTTTAAAATTTGAGACACATTCAATACTTCGAAGCGCGCGTAAAATTCTTAGGTACTACCCTGTTCTTTCGCGATATCAATGTACAGAGAAATAGCAAATGTTGGGAAAAGTTACGAAAATGCACACCCGTTCTTCAGTTACATAGTTCTAAATTTTAGCTTCTCGCATCTTTTATTTTATTTTTTGTAGCGTAACGCGTTGTACATGTACCTTCACATTGTCTTTGTCCAGGTCTCTTTAAAAGCTAGATCCGGAAATGAATGCAGACTGACTTGTGTTCCCTATAGAAAAAAAGCGACTTGAAAACGGACGCATGGCTGACATGATGAATCGTTTCAGTGTAGACAGCCTTAAAATGAATGCATAAATTGTGAAGTACGTTCATCACAAGTGTGTTTGATGTGGACGTTGGGCATGGATGACAGAATCACTTTATAATGAAGGGTGTAATGTCAATTTTTTTCTTTTTTTATTGATGGTTTAACGACCACCGTGAGCAACTTAATGGGCTATAAGCAATCGCCCGTCCCTAATTTAGAACCAGGGAACGGAGAGAGCCAGTCCCGTAAGACAAACACAACAACCATGCGTCACCGGGATTCGAACCCGGACACTTCTCAAATGAATGGTCATAAGCCAGCGCTTAGACCAATGAGCCACAGGGGCGGTAATGCCAATTTTAATTAAGGTAGATACTGAAAGCCAGGAGACAACATTACTCTACAATGTAGAGCGTAAAGCACCAAATACGAAATGTCTAAATTCACGACACAAAAATGTGCTGCCGTCTAATTACAATAAAGTCAGACTGTCAGACCGTATATGTCTGTTAAACAACAAAAGATCTGACGGTGCATCCTTTAGGTCAGTAGTCTTAAACTCAGAGATTTGGAAGGGCCACTTTCCAGTTTTGAAGGAATTTTGGGGGCCGTATGAATATTAATAAATTTCTTATGAATAAATATCAACTTTACAAAACTACACTAATGGCTTGGCACTAGAGTGGAATATTATTTCTAATTGTCGGTAAATAATAAAAACAAATGCTTCGACAATAGCCGAAAGCAATCACTTATATATATAACAATAATTTTTCCTTAAATCTTAAAAAATCCCATTTTACCAACTGAACACGGTACATGGTACAGAAAATATTACAAGTTCTGACCAGAAATTTGGGCTCGCTTTTCTGTCACTAACTTATCGATATTTGGAATAATGTCCTTTGAACATGCTACTTTTAAAAGGGAGCATAAGTGACTGTGACTTAACCTATTCCTTTCAAGACATTTTACTTGGTTCATTTTTGAAAACAACTTTTTACATGAGTATGTTGTTCCAAACATAGACAGAACCCATGCAGCTAGGTTATGAATGTTTACGTACTTGTCCTTTGAAACTATTTGGTAAAACTCTGTTAGATTGCAACTGATGAAATTTTCTTTTAGGAAATAATCACACTGAAAGTCTATTAATTTAAGCTGAAGTTCTTCAAGTGTATTGTTAGCATTATAGGAAAATGGAAACCTGAATATATTGAAAATATTTTCCATGTCTTTGAAACATTCAAACCGCCTGTTAAAATCCTCTATTAACATAGCAATCTTTGTAGAAAATTCACAAAAGTTGATTTCTTCTTCTTCAGCCAAAACTTTTAAAGTGGGAAAGTGAGCTAGATTATGAAACAATTTTGGATCATCAAAAGGCGAGACGTCTTGATCTTTATTTTTAAGGAACATCTTTATTTCATCTCTCAAATCCCAAAAAACTTGTTACTTATAAAGAGGATGTCTTTACTAAGCATTGCTATGTTTATATTATATTCAATATATTATAATATACTTGAAAACAGGTGATTTTATTTTTATTTTGTAATGATTCATGCGGGCCGCAAAACAGTTGACGCCGGGTCGCAAGTTTGATACCACTGCTTTAGGTCATAGCTAAGGCCCAGACTTTAATAAATATATTTACTTTTGTGCGTTTTGGGTTTTCACCCCCTCTACCTGGGGAATTTTCAAGGGTTTTTTTGGGGGGGACATTTCTAAGTATTTTACTGTATTTTTGTTTTTCATTTTGGAAGGACTTCCTTCAGGGTATTTTTCGGCTCTTTCACTTTTATGCACAATTAAAAGAAATTTACATATTTTGACAAAGATTCTAAAAGTTACATGCAGCTTTTTGAAAGTACATTTTGCAGAACTTAAAAGTGCATTTTTTTCTTCTGTGAAATGAAATCAGAGAAAGCTGTCTTTGAATGTTCATAGTGTCGTTCTCCGGCTTAGGTAAAAGAGAACCCACTTGGAACTCGCGGATGCGATTGCTTACATTGACAAAGCAAGATTCAACACACTATCGTTGCCAAATTAAATAATTAAAAAAAAAAAAAAAAAAAACGACATTGAGTTCCACACTTTCGAATTTTTTTCCCCTATCGTGCCTGGAGAAGCAGAGACATTTTAAAGCTTAAAAAGACTATTCGTAAGCGAATCTTTTTTAAATACTATGCCTCAATCACATCCGTAGATGTCGACAGAAGCTTTTTTTTTTTTTTTTTTTTTTGTTTCCCAATTTCCGGGTAATACAACCACCGTAAGCAGCTCGATGGGCTACCAGCAGTAGCCCGTCCCTAATTTAGGGCCACTGGTTCCAGCGAAGGGAGAGAACCTGCGCAGTAAAACAAGCATAGCTGCCCTGTTTCACCTGGGGTTCGAACGCAGCCTCATCTCGGACGAATAGTCAGCAGCCAACGCTTAGAACAACTCTGCATCATCCAAGTGACCTTTCAGGTTTTGAATCATCCCCTACGCTCCTTGATTTCGGTGCTTTTCTCGGGAGTTTCTTTTACAAACTACCTATTGTATGTGGACAGCTGTTTTGTTATTACTTGACTTTTTTATTTATTTCTATCTTCAAGCTGTATTTGGAATAACCAGAATGAACGGCATTGTTTCATCTCCGTCGGACCCTTCGAATATTAGTGCCATGAAGTAAACTGTTTGTATGGTTGTATTTTATACATTTCTGAAGAAAAATGAAATTTTTGAAAAAACAAAATATGCAGATTTGTGTTTAAAAACGTAAAAATAAAACAAAAAAACCGTGCGAGATGAGCAACATAAAAGATATTCTGCAAACAAAAGGAACTAACAGCTTTAGTGATTGAAGAAAACTTAACATGATAATAAAATATTATTTTGATGGTATTTTATTATCATGCATTACCTCTTATATATTAAAGGATTCTATTGAAAAGGTCACGCTTCTCCACTGACACTAACCTAATGTCAATGCTGACAAACACCCATCTAGATGTCATTCACATCATGTCATGATTCCAGGAATGATTGAATAGACAATTCCATTTGGTTATATCATATGCCACATTAAACTCAATACTCGTAAAATTTATTTGAAAAACATTTTTTTCTTCTTAAAATCAGTTACTTCAGTTGTTAGTTAAAAAAGGTACTACGTGTTTGAAATACCATTTGTAAAATACACGAGTTTCATAAAGCAAATTTAGACTTTCCCTTATTGCCATATTTCGCAATAAAGTGCTTTTAAGGCAATGGAAAGCCTCAATCGAAATAACATTTCCTAAACACCTAACGATTTCAGCGCTAACTGAAAATCAAGTTGAATTCGAACGAATATTTTGTTGTAAAATTAAAATGTCGAGAAGTTAAGCCCTTGATGCATTCGGAGTCATCTCGTAATCCAGCAACTACCACACGATAGTGAGCCCAGTCCTCCCTTTTACGTGAGTTTGTTATCCTTTTCACAGAGAAACAAAGCTAATCTTGTTTCGCAAATCTCCCAGAACAAAAGCAAGACTGATATGAATGTTTAAATCTCGGGAACGAAGATCTGAAGCAGGCTGTAAGTAGAGGGTATTCTTTTGCTAATCAAATTTTCATAAAAGAAAATACTGAGTCCTCCTTCCCGCCTGTTTATTTATGGCTCACAGTGCTCGAGTAAGAAAGATCGCCTGAACCCTTAGAGTGTGCAAGTTTTAAATGTTGATGCCGCGGCAATGGGATGGTAAGATGCTATTCAGTGATTAATCGCGGCGTCGGTGTCATCCGGGATGCCCTGTGCTATTTATAATTGGGAGTGAATCACGCTATATACGTATACTTGGGTGATGACACATGCCCGCTTCTGATACAGAAGCAAAACAAGAAAGACTACAAGCAACGCTCACTTTTCATTTGCTTTGTAAGAAAGCAGCTCTTCATGAAGAGAAAGTTATTACGAACGTATCATTCCATGCCCCGACAAAACCTCAAATGGCATCTCGAATTAAGGGAATGGATGAGATGCTTTACTCAAATTATTATTATTTTTTCTCTCCTTTCAGTTAAGGAAATATTTAAGGAAAAAATTAATAAATACGTAACGACCTAAATAAGAAAATTCCGAGTGGTATGTCAATGTAAGAGCTTCCCAAGAGTGTTGTCAAAAGCCTACGAATTTCTAAAAAATTCATTTTATTTTGATAATCGTAGCCAAAATAGGAATTTCTAAATACGGAGTTCCAAGAACATACACTGATTGCGTCTCAAATCTTAGTTACGTTCATTGCACACAACCGAGTTTTCCTAAGATTAATAACTTATCTTCGTATTTTCTACTCGTTTTTATCACTGCAAACTTATGCTTAATCTAAATTAAGAACAATATTATACTGCTCTGGCTATATTTATTATACTGCTCTGCTTTTATTAGGAGCACTCTCTCATTTTCTGTGGCTGGTCACCACATAAGCACACGAAGTGCGCCCTTAGAGCCTCAATATTGTAGGGGCCTCGAAAAATTAACCAGAAAAATGGATGCTTTTATTTTCAGCGTCTTGCTAATTGAAAAAAAAATACAATAACGATTATAAATGCAAGTTCTGCTGTATAGTACGTAGCAGTTTCGCACGCTGTGAACGGAACTGCGTTCAACGTCTAGTGTGCATTACCATGGGCGACCATGTAGGAGGCAAAAGGGGACATTTGCCCTCCCCTGGAAATCGAAACATCCTCTTTGTGATCTTGGAAGACTACAAAGGTTTTCGCAATAACTGATTCCTGTTCCTGCTGTAGAACTTCTGGGTGAGTGAATATGCAGTAAAAACAGAAAAACGTCAGGAATTTCTAGTAGAATAAGCGAAACTTAACAGTCTAAAGCAATAATGAAATTTCCAATTACGTGCTCGAGAACATCTATACAACAGCTTACATTATGGTAAAGGATGAACGGCAAAGAAATGAAAAAAATATACCATCCTTTTTAGCTGCTATTCACTGACGGCAAAGATCTCTCAAAATTTTCCCCAGAGATTTGAGTGTATTATTTCCTTCTTGGTGACGAGATGAATGATCTTTGGGGTTTCGTGAAGCATGTGACACCAGTGGACAAAAGGATCAAAAGAACGACGAAGAATTTTCGACGAAGTCTAATTTAATTTATTCAGCTATTTTATGTAGCTTTTTTGTTGTGTACTCTGGTTTTCAATTATACAGGGTGCCCGAGAATTATTGGACACATTACAAAATTATATAAAACAAAACATTAAACAGATAGAAAGAAACTGACTGTACTAATTTACAATGTAGCTAAACAAGTTCATAAATTTCGATGTGAGATCCCTTGGTTGCTCGTAGTACTTCCAAGCAATACTCGATGTCATGCTATGTATTGGCAAGCATCTGAGGAGTTACGGAATTAATAGCAGCTGTGATACGTTGCTTCAGTTCCTGCAAATCAGTACAAGGTGTCTGATAGACACGATCCTTCACACAACATGAAATAATCCACTGGAGTTAGATCTGGAGAGCGAGGAGGTCACGGAATGGGACCACCACGCCCAATCCATCTGTTGAAAAAATGCTCATTTAGGCACTTACGTACACACGTTGACCAATGCGTCTTGTTGGAAAACGACGTTGTCATATCTTTTGATCTAGGGTATAGCGAAATTTTCTAGCGTATCCAAGTAAATGCCACCATTTATGGTTTTTTCGCAGAAGAAGAAAGGGCCAATCCAATGACTTCTCTTTTTCATAGGGCGCACCACACATTAACTTTTGGAGAATCACGTTCCAGTTCAATAGCAGCATGACGCGGTTCACTGCCCCATATCCTACAGTTGTGACGATTCACAATACCTGATACGTGAAATGTGGATTCATCACTAAAAATTACAGTACTGAGAAAGTTTTCGTCGTTTTCCACTCGATTCAGCATATCCACAGTGAAATCGTATAGCAGAGTGTGATCATTTACATGCATCTTTTGCACTATTTGGATTTTATAAGCATGAAACTTTAATTTCTCGTGCAAGATATCGTGAACTGTCGATTTCGGAATGCACAGTTCTCTGCTTGCTTTACGAACAGATTTCCTGGGGCTTCGTCGGAAACTTTTATTAACATGGTCAACCGCTCACCGCTGACGCTAGGCCTACCGGCTCCACCACGATGTTCCACATTGCCAGTTTCTTTAAACTGTTTCATCCGCCGCTTAATTGAATTCAGTGACGGAGGTTTACAACCATACTTTAAACGGTACTGTCTTTTAACTTTAATGACAGACTTTAATTCCGCAAGCCATAACACACACATCGCCATCTGCTGTACTGATGATATGACACTACTGACTGTGCATTTCTCATCCATTTCTCATCAGGTCACACCTAGCGCCATCTATCGGATTCTGGAAATAACAATTCTGCAAAACAAAAATATAGATACCGTGTCAGTAATATGTGACATAGAAAAACAGACAATGCTCATAGTTTTTTTTTTTTTTTTTGTACATAATTTTGTAATGTGTCCAATAATTCTCGGACACCCTGTACTTGTGTTGAGCGTGTGGTTAAAAAGTTACATAACTAGGGGACACAGCAGAGATTCACATGCGGTGTTTGTACAATATACATGTATCTACATGTTAGTGCAATTTCTTTTTGCCGCCTTCTGAAAACCATGCTATAGGCGCGTATGTGCATTAATTACTACTAGTGCAACAAACAGTTTGCTTTGTTCGAAAAGTTTCACTGGATTTAAATACCAGTATTAAATTAATGCTGTTACGAAAGAATATCTAAAACTATTCAGTCTTGCAGTCATTCGCCAAATCTTCGAAAAAAAAAAAAACTACTTTAAAATTATTTTTGTTAACAATACCTGTTCGTAATGCTAGCTGTGAACGCTCATTTTCCGTACTTAAAAAGGGCTAAAAATTATTTACCCAATTCATTGTCAGTTGTGTTTATAGAAAAAGAAGTTCAATCATTATATGGATTATGAATCCAATGATTGAAAATTTGAAGTGAGAAAAAAGATTTTAAAGTGAGAAAAGTTCCACTTTAATGATAGCAAATAACTGAGATAATTCACTTTCTTTGTTATTATTGTTGTTCAGAGCAAAAAACGAGACGAGCCTGTTTATATACTTGTGTTTATTATTAACTATTTAATAATCCTAAATAAGATGCACAATGTGATTTTTTTATTACATGAGTAGGGGAATCTCAAAATCAGGTTGCGGTTGTGGGCCTCCAAATGCTGAGTTAACCACAAATCGCATTCATTATGGAAAGGTGGTACGAATACAGATATAACAGTTTCCTTTACGGAATGTGGAATCAAACAAATCCATGTAACACACATATATTTGTTAAATTCATTTGGTATAATTAAATTTCCATCGGTTGAAAATTATAGGAAATAAATTATGCTGAATCAGTTCTATATGTCACAAAGCTGAGCTGAAGGATGTTCAGCCGCCATTATGACGGAAGAGAGCCTCCCCCACCCGGCATTTTTAAAATTATTATTGGGGATTTCATGACCACCGTGAGCCTTTCAATGAGCTATAAGCAGTCGCCCGTTCCTAATGTAGTGACATTGGTTCCAGGGAGGAAAGATAGCCAGTGCCTTAAGACAAACACAACATCCATGCCACAGCGGAATTCGAACCCGGACCCATCTGGGGCGAATGGTGATAAGCCTAAACCACTGCGTCACATTCGACAATCTAAGCTTATGACATTCGACCCATCTGGGACGAATGTGATAAGCTTAGACCACTGCGCCGCCAGGTCAGCCCCCTCCCCTTCCCGGGTATATTCGTGCTGTTACAAATCAATGAACTATTATTTTTTGTGAAGTATGAAAGGTATCTCAATATTCCACTATAAGCATAAACATTTTATGTTTTTTGCATATGTGTTACCTTCTTTTTTAAACTAAAACTTCCCCTCGATAAAGCGTTGGCTTCGAATCATTTGTCTGAGATGAGTCTGGGTTCGAATCCGAGGTGTAGCATGGATGGTGCGTTTGGTTTGTGCGGCACTGGCTCCCTCTCTCTCTCTCTCTCTCTCTTCCCTGGAACCAGTGATTCCAAATTAGTGACGGGTGACTGCTTATAACCCATTGTGTTGCTCACGGCGGTCGTTATATCCTCCAAACAAACAAAGAAATAAGTAAAACAGCCGCGGGCTTCTACCTAATTGCCCGACCTGGACTTTCGTCAGAGTCCCGAATGAGGGACGGGTAGTATGTTTCACCTACGGCGCAGGTTTCTCTCCTACCCAAAATCAGAATGCTTCGTCTACGGCACAGGTTGTCTCTCCTACCCAGAATCAGTGTGTTTCGTCTACGGCACAGGTTGTCTCTCCTACCCAGAATCAGCGTGTTCCGCCTACTGTGCAGGTTGTCTCTCCTACCCAGAATCAGTGTGTTTAGCCTACGGCGCAGGTTGTCTCTCCTACCCAGAATCAGTGTGTTTAGCCTACGGCGCAGGTTCTCTCTCCTACCCAGAATCAGTGTGTTTCCCCTACGGCGCAGGTTGTCTCTCCTACCCAGAATCAGTGTGTTTAGCCTACGGCACAGGTTGTCTCTCCTACCCAGAATCAGTGTGTTTCCCCTACGGCGCAGGTTGTCTCTCCTACCCAGAATCAGTGTGTTTCACCTACGACGCAGGTTGTCCCTCCTACCCAGAATCAGTGTGTTTCGCCTACGACGCAGGTTGTCCCTCCTACCCAGAATCAGTGTGTTTCCCCTACGGTGCAGGTTGTCTCTCCTACCCAGAATCCGTAGGTTTCGCCTACGGCGCAGGCTGTCTCTCCTACCCAGAATCAGTGGCTCCAAATCAGCGTCAAGCGATTGCTTATTATGTGTTAGATGATATTTTACCTTAGACGATCACGCTGGACGATAACTGTCGTAACAACAACAACAAAAAAGAAGAAAAGCAAAAAAGAAAAATTCAGATGAAACAGGACAGACGCAGGTGATTCGGAAAACGTTTCGACTTTTCAGTTTTAATCAGTAGGAACGGTTGTAGAAGTAATCCTCTGGCGCATCATAGCTTGTTGGTGTTAAGGGTTAAGAGAGAAAGAGCATTACCAAAATAAATGAATAAAATAAAGCAATGAATAGTGCACAAGCCGAATTAACTAAAGACTGAAAAAGTGCAAATATTCAAGGGATTCTCAGTTGTTGTTATAAAACTCCTATAACAGCAACAAAAAATTCTATAACTTTATTTTGGTGTGTGAATAAACAGTCTATAGCATCTTTAAAATTTCATACGCTTATTTTAATGTGTGAATAAAAATAGTCTGTGTGTTTTAGCATTTGAGCTTACTGTTTCATTATTTTACGTAGGAGAATGATGCAGGAGGAAAGTAAACTCTAACTAAACGCCATCGCAAAGCCGTTTATAAGGCTTTACAGTTAATTTTAAAGATTTTGAATCTGGTGACGATTTCTAAAAGTGAATTTGACTTCAGTCATTTTAACACTTCGTCTTTGGTTTGCATAATAGACACGTTATTTTGTTTCTATCAACCAGGATTGATAAGGGAAATCCAAATCCAAATTCAAAGTACTCTGTAAAAAATAACTAGTGTGAATTCACAGATAATTTCTGAAAATAACGTGTAACAAATTTGGCGGTAAGTGTTCGTCTTTTAACGAAATTTCCGTTTTTGAAAGTGCCCGATTTTTATTTAACTTTCGTATTCTCATGAATTTTTCGTAGTCAAACATTCCGTTTATTTCAGGAAAGTCCTTTTCAAGTTTTTCCGCGTTTATAAAGAAATTTCACAAAATCGAAAATCCTGAATTATTCAGCTCTTACGCCACAAGATCCTGTCGCGCTGAGTGGGACTCGAATAGACGTCGTTCGAGTTAACTCAACAGAAATCACGTGTAGAAAAAGCTTATCACAAATTAAGTATTTTTTTTTATCGTCGTAATTTTTCGAAGCAATAGAATGTTTTAGAAATTGAGATCTTTTTTTATAACTAACAATAACTTTCAACTATCTTTCAGAAATGGTGAAATGTACTGCTTTATAGTATTATTTCACAGAACTTCTAAATATAAAATTTACTCTTGATAGCTATAATAGCTTTTGTCTTAAGGATTCCACAGGCTGATACATAGACATCGTACAATCACTTGTACAATAATTTAAATACCCGGTTTCTTACGATAACACAATACATAATAGCTGGCG
Source organism: Macrothele yani (assembly GCA_039090855.1). Taxonomy (NCBI): domain Eukaryota; kingdom Metazoa; phylum Arthropoda; class Arachnida; order Araneae; family Macrothelidae; genus Macrothele; species Macrothele yani. The sequence goes on along the minus strand of CM077028.1, from coordinate 74,112,899 downwards.
CACAAAACAGAGGAGAGGAGAAGAAATATCCTGTTACACAATCACCAAAATTTATGCGATATGCTATCCACAACATCCAATCTCGCTACAGAACTTCAAAATCAGTTCCTTTGACAGACGATTGAGATTTAAGAGTTAATAAAACTTCAGGAATTCCCGCGAATCTCTCCTGTTACCTGAATGTTTTCGTCATATGGATACGGAAAAAGTGAGAACGGAGTTTTTCCGTCTATATACGAAAGGAAATGCGGAAAGAAAAATTCAGAATTTTCCTGTCGCACGAAGAATTCGGGTTTCTTTCCGTCATTTCACGGAAATGGCTGTATCAGAAATATTTTTCGTTAATTCACGAAAGGAATCACGGAAAGTGGCTCGTGAATTTCGGAAAATGTTTTACAGTGTATATTAGGACGAAGGGGATTTGCAAAATTTGCACTCTAGTTTAAATAAATTAACAATGTGAAAATGAAAGAAAAAAATATAAAGTGTACCTGGAACAAAATACCATAGTTTACAGATACACCGAGTTTCTCTGCTCAGGGTCTTATCAATCGTTCGACTGTGTCAGACGTTTTCTACTTAAATTCATTAAAACCTGCATGGTACACACAGCTGAGACTTCGCGTATGCGATGAAATACACTATATTGACAAAGGTCACCGGACACCCCTTTAAAAGCAAATGAACGGATCCGCTGCGTTGTTAAGATGAGCGGCACAGCTGCAATCGGTATAAAAACAAGCCTGCAGCTGACCGCGATCATACCGCACTGCGAGGTTGAGTGAAAATGTCGCGGTGGAAGAGAACTGACTTTGAGCAAGGAAAGATTGTTGGGCGTTATATCAGTGGGTTGTCCATAAAAGAAACCGAGAGGCGTTTAAACATACCCAAGTCAACTGTTTTGGATGTACTGAATAAGTGGAAGACACATGGCGTGCCTAAAGCAGCAAAACGTACCGGCAGATCAAAGAAAATCAGTGATAGAGGATGTCGAAGCCTCAGGAGAGTCGTTAGAGTTAATCGACGGATTACTGCCGAAGACCTCAGTGTACAGGTGAGTAAAAATGCTGGAATCTCGGTATGTACTCGTACCATTAGCAGAGAACTTCATTCCATGGGTTACCGTAATCGTCCGAGTGCTCATTTCATCTCCACTTGGAATGCTACTCGTCGTTTTGCATGGTGTAAAATACATTTATCGTGGACGGTAGATCAACGGAAACGGGACCTATGGACTGATGAATCCAGATACACGATCCATCAGGCTGATGGCCGTGTGTGAGTATGGCGGCAGCCGGGAAAACGCTATTTACCACAGTGTACTGCTCCTACGGTCAAGTTTGGAGCTGGCAGTGTACTCATGTGGGGCTGTTTTTCGTGGTATGGTCCCTGCCCAGTGGTTATCGTGGACAAACCTGTTAACCAGCACTTCTACCAGTTACGCCCTACCAACTCTGTGGCAATACCATGGAACCGAGCCTTGTTGGTACCAGCAGGATAATGCACCGAGCCATAAAGCAAGGATTGTTACGGCGTGGTTTGACGATAATTCCGTATCGAGTGTGGACTGGCCAGCACAGAGCCCTGATCTTAATCCCATAGAGCACCTATGAGATGAATTAGAGCGCCGCATAAGAAGTTTGAAACTAAGGCCTACAACTAAGCAACAGTTAGCGGCAGTATTATGTACTGAATGGAAGAGCATTCCTATCGGTGTGTTCCAAAACCTTGTCGAAAGCATGTCTCGAAGGGTCAGTGCATGCATTAAGGCCGACACCCTACTAATGTATGTCATTAAATGCTATGTTTTGTTTCTCTTTTAGGTGTCCGGTGACTTTTGTCAATATAGTGTACATGGAAAAGAGTAAGTGGCCAATTATTTTATTTTCTCATGTTTTAACCGAAATTAGTAACAAAAGTGTAAGCTGTCATATTCTTCCAAAAAAATAAAATAAAAAAGTTTGTATCATATATTTCGGGGCATAGGTTATGTGGTGAAGTTCCATATACATTATATGATCAAAATTTCCGGACATCCTTTTTGGGTGATGGATTTTTCCATATACATAATAGTCATGGCCCATACAAGTATAAAAAGATGCACGTAGCCTTGCAAACATCATAGGCGAGCATGAACAGTGGAATATGCCGAACGACAGAGCTTAGTGACTTTCAACGTGGTACGGCCATAGAATGCCATATTAGCAAAAATTCAGTTCAGAAAATTTCTCATCTGCGGAACTGTCCCGAACTGTAAGGGATGTTATTGTGAAGTGAAAACTCCTGGGAACAACAGCGTACAGTAACTATCGTAATCCGGTAGGCCACCTGAAATGACAGAGCCGGACCGCCGGGGCAAAGAATATCTGAGAAATTAAGGCTCGGCGAGACGTAACTAGAGCCGCCATATCCTAAGATACAAGATGCAGTGCACAGAAACCAACATACAGGCTGATGTCGGAGCAGATTGCGCATGCGTATTTCTGTTGACTTCAATTTTGGTAAAGAACAGTCAGACGAGCCACTCACAGCACGTGATTGTTACCTTCTCCGTAGCATAATCACTTCGCAAATCGGATATGTTAGTTTTGTTACGCCAATCGGGTTAGTTAAGGCTTTTGTTTGTTCTTCAGTTTTTTCAGAAACATTTTCAGTAATGCCAAATACTAGAGATTGTCTGCATTTTGTACAGGTCCTTAGTCCTAACTATATTTGCTAAACTTGAATTTAAATAGTAATACTAATGTTATTTCTTTTTTTCTCGCCAAAATAAGGGACGGGCGGGATATCAGAAAACACAATAAAAAAAACTGTTCTAAGCAAAAAGTCATCAGATCGAAGGAAACCATCGTGGATCAAAGAAAAGCTTAGCTTCATTGCCGCACCCCTAACGTCTTTTGCTCCTGAATGTTTGCGTTCCGGCAGAGCACATAATCTCTTAGCTTGTGGTGTCGTTGTTGTCGCCTGTTTTACGTTATCTCTACGAGAGTCAACGTTCTTCACGCGAAGCTTTATATTCTTCGGCTGAAGCAAGTTGTCCGACAAAATCGCCAGTCCTCGGGTGTAACACTGACCATCAAGTTCCAAAATGCCATTGGAAGCAACACCAGCACCATACCGGTTTCCTTACAGAACCGGTTTGCCCAGAGTTGATATCCATGGCTTCCATGGCCGAGCAGCCGCACACAAGCCAAACATCAGTAAAATCAACGACAAGCAGTTGCGTAAAGCTCGGCGGTCAGGGCCGTAGCTACCGGAGGGGAAGGGAGGGCGGTTGCCCTCCCAGCATGGTCATTGCATGGCGTAAATTCATGCTCTGGGGGATTTAAAAAAAATAGAAATTGTAACTAAAACCGAAAAGTAACACTCTTCAATATTTTCTTTTTAAAGAATTTAGTTAGTCTCATGCAGTATTCCATGCAGCTAATCAAGGTACAAACTAACATACACTATGAGGTGTGAACATCTCATATCCATGGAGAGAATCTTCCAAAACAGTGGATGGAGGCATAGAAAATAATATGCTGATATGCTTAACCTCTATGACCTTTCCGAAGATGTTGTTGGGACGGAGAGTTAATTATTCGCTCGTGATCTGTCGCAAAAAGTTCTCTGAGTGTTTGACCTTGAACGGAATTTTTCCAAGCCCTATCCCTAAAGCTTCTTCCTGTTCATTATCCGATACTTATTCGTTGAGCATTTGTGTGGAGTGTTGTCAGTGGTGTATCTTGGGTCCGAGACCCGGGCTATCTACCCCCCCCTCCGCCACACACACAGTACTGTTTTTTTTTAAATTTTTAACTGTAGCGTAATAGAATTAACTTAAACTACTACATGCTATTGCTAACATGATACCAAATAATTATGAACTACTACAAGACATTACAGAATTACACTATGCTATTGCTAACATGATACCAAATAATTATGAGGATTAGGATTTGGATACCTTATTTGTGTATGAACTCCATTCTTCTTTCCTTTTGTGTGAACTTGAGTACTACGTTTTCATAAAAAGTTTCTTCCGAGTAATTTTCCATATTTAAAAAGAATGTTTTTCTCTATTGACAAACCAGCCAAATTGCTCGAATGTACATGTCTTTGTGTGGTTTTAAGATATCTCTTGACTCTTTTTAATGCAGAAAAACTTCTTTCGGCAGTTGCAGTTGTTGATGGAAACTTAATATTAAGTCTGCTAATTGGTACACCTCACTAAACACAATGTCCAATTTATTCAACTTTATGTAACAAGTAATGTCTCTTACTGATTGGTTTTTCTATTCATCAAGGGAATAAAACACCATCAGCACATTTATTAGTTGAACTGTATCAAAATTTGAAGCATAGTTTTTTAATTTCTGACAGTAGATGTTCAGGGAAGCTTTCACAAAATTTACCAAAACAGTTCGAATCCAACAAAGCCACGAATTTAAGATATAATATCTCTGATTTTAATTCATTGACACTTCACACAAGTCAAAGTCTTCTCTTTTCTGAGCGAACCGCTGCGCAAAGCAATGGTCCATTCGCTTCCATACGCGCTCATTCATGTTGTCATGGAAACGCTAGCAAGCGATCGTATCGAAGATCTTCGAATTAGAACAGTGAAGACTCTAGAAGAGCTGCTTGCGTTATGCCGTTGGCTTCGCTCGCCAGACTGAGTCAAAGAAGCGAAACCGCACACGTTTTTTTTGCAGCGAAAGCATCGACATATCTTAATGCCGTTGATAATTGACTTTTATTTGTGTGTATTTAATTGGCTTTTCTTTGTGCATTCTCTGGGCTTCGCAGCTAGCCTCTAATGTACGCCACTGAGTGTTGTGTTGTCAGCGTTCACATAATGTTTTCGCTTTGCTTGTATCTACAACACGTGGTTCTTGGGTATTTATCTAGTTCTTACATTTTTATTAGAAAGAAACTATACGCCATTTTTATATGTCAAAAACATGAAGTGCAATTTTTGAAAGATCATAATTACCAGGTACGAATGTTCGGGGTGTGCTGTGCGTGCGGCACACACCCACACAGAGTTGCAATTTAACCTTCATTATCGATATTATTTCTAATAAAACTCGCCAGAGCTCATCCTAAGACTTCGAGTGGTGGTTAAAATTAATTTCCCCATACAATGTTTTCATTAAGAGAAGAAGGTTCATTCAGCAAGCATATCGTAATCGCGCTAAAATCCTAGGGTGTGGAGTTTCACGTGCGCGCATGGGACGATATCAAGCAACTGTGATGCAAGCGCTCCTTAGATGGCGCTGCAGGTCACGTTCTTATTTCCCTGTAGTTTCAAACGTAACAGCGGAACTCTCAGGGTGTACTAGTCAAAATGAGCATCGTTTGTAGTCCCTAGGAGCAGTGCAACTCAACGTTGTGATACGAGTTGCTGTTGTATTGTTTTCTTTGGGGAGGGGGAGGGAGGGAGGGAGGTGGCTATGTATTTCTAATATGACTCGCCGAAGTTTGTCCTAAGGCTTTGCGTGTGTGGCTAAAACTTATTCCCTTGTGCAATATTTTCGTGAAGAGAAGAAGGTTCATTGCTCTGTTCGGTAAACAAAACATTGTAAGTAATATTTGCAGCTGTAGGAGTGCTGTTTTACCTACGGACACACCAGGTCGTTAAAGCAACTGCAATACAAAGCTCATCAGATGTTTTTATTCCCTTGTGGTTTAAAACGTAGATGTTAAACTTTCCAGGGTGTGCGCCCTTGAAAATGCACGACTGATCAACACAATTCAACGTTCTGCTACGGGTAACTGTTTTTCTGTCTTTTCGTCGCTGTATGAATTCATGTGTTTATGAGCACACATTTACATATACAGTTTAAATTTTGATATCCATTTAGGATGGGGAACAGGGTTGATGATGAACTAAGAGTCCCATTTTCTGCCAGAGCTTTTGCAGATTGTGTTAATATAGTTGAGGAAGGTAAGCCTCGTCCTGTATTTAAAAATCATAAAACAAAATAAATAAAAAAAATACCGAAAATTCGTTCATCACTCTAGTATTTGCACAGGAAATTCAGATTTTTTTTAACAACGGAGTGTTTGTAAAGATGTTTACCATAAGTAATTAAACGAACGCGAAATAAAAAAAAAATACTTTCATATGTTCACAATCAATACGTGAATTTTGGAGCTCGGGATACATAATAAAATTTTTTGCGTGTTTTTTCCCATAACAGCGCCCATCCAACCTAAATGGGCAGGCGACGACACTAATAATTACATTTTTTATAACGGCGGTGCGGGAAAGTAAAATCCACGTGTTATTGAGTGGATATGGGGACGTTTTGAACTCGGTAATTTCAAATCTCGCCCTTCCCAGATAAGAAAAGCTTGCTCCGGTCCTGTCGGCGGCACTGGATTTTGGAGTGGCGGAAACGCATTCTTTAGAATGATGAATCACGCTTCGCCATCTGGACAGTCCGACAGATGAGTTTGGATGTGGAGGATGCCAAGTGAACGCTAGCTGCCCGAATGTGCTTTTCCAACTGTGAAGTTTGGTGGAGGAGGCGTCATGCTCTGGGAACTGTTTTTCATAGATTGTGCTGGACCCCTTAAGTTTCAGTTGCCGTGAATCCTAACGTCGCGGCCTTTAATGACATTCTCGACAATTCTGTGCTCCCAACATTATGGCAACAAATTCGGCGGAGGCCCTTTTACCAATAGAACAATGCTTCCGTCCATAAAGCGAAGGCTGTGCAGGAAAGGTTTAATGAGATGGGTGTGTGGAAGAACCTGAGTGGATTGCCCCGATTTCAACATCAAGAATACCATTGGAATAAATTCGAACGTTTACTGGAAGCCAGGCCGATTTGACTGATGCTCTTGTTGGCAGAATGGAGGGCAATTACCTCAGCAGCTTGGCCAGAGGCGACTTTAGATATTTTGGAGCCCTAGGCGCTTTAGATATTTTGGTGCCCTAGGCGCTTTAGATATTTTGGTGCCCTAGGCGCTTTAGATATTTTGGAGCCCTTCCCCTTCTTATTGCCTCAAAAATTTTCATCTGTCAGATTTGCCAAAAAAAGAGAAAAAAAAAATTAAAGTCCAGAAAAAGTTCTTACGCTTTTTAAAATTCCATTTTTTCTTCCTACTATTGGAACGTTTTATAAGAAACAGTGCTATGAAATCCCTCTGTCTGCCCGTGCACATCGAACTTTTTGTTTTTAGAGATATTTCAAAAATTATTTTTGCAACTAATAGGAAATCTAAGGATATTAAGTTCGGCGAAACTATTCAACTTACAGGAAAATATTATTTTCGTGCCTCTCAGATTAGGCTTTCCTTTTCAAATATTTAAATTTTCCAATTACTTCGTTAATTTCTCGCCAAAGGCCAAAAAATTTGATTTTCACAGATTTTTCAAAAATTATTTTTGCGAATGATCGGACATAAAAAATTATTTAAATGTTTCCATTTTAAATTTCATTGCTAGTTCATAAATTTCCTGCTAGGAGTTCACAATGTGGAAATTTCGTAAATTTTAGCTTTGCGCTACGAAGAGATTATTTCAGTTGCAGCAAACGTTATTTTTGAGTTTCATATTTAGGCAAAATTGGTTACTTTTAACACCTTTTCAGTTGCAAGTTTCTTGGCAAATTTATCGCTAAGGGCACTGAAAAGGAAATTTCGTACATTGCGTGTAAATTGTCATAAAATTTTATAAAATTGGAATGTATTTAAATTATAAAGCGTGCTCTTTCCATTGCTTCAGCTTTGGAAAATCATCTTGTTTTTTTACATTTTGAGCTAAAGTAGGAAACGAACATAGTATCAAGCAACAATAAAATACTGGAAGACATTGGCAACCGGAAGAGTCCTCCACATTAGAAAACACGAGTAAAATTCATTTTATGCGCAGTGCTTCACTTGAAAAGGATGGATGACTTTTCGTGGAGCAGTTTTGACATAGACGAATGCCATGGACCAAGAAAGGTGGACAGTAAGAATTTCATCAGTCACTGCAGGAAAGCGGGAATGGGAAAAGTTTCTTGAAAGCATTTTTTCTTATTGTTTTCATAGGAAAATTAAGAAGGTTCGCATTTTTTTTTTTTTTTTTGGTCTGTGAAAACCATATCTGTACTGGCAATGAAATTATGCGTTTTCGGGGCCCCTTAAGCTGTGGGGCCCTAGGCGTGCGCCTAGTTGGAAATCCGCCACTGAGCTTGGCAATATTCAGTGGAAAGCTTTCACAGCAAAAGAAAGGGTGGACCAACTCGATATTAGTTCCTTTCCTATTACAGAGAGTTTGCTGATAGGTAAGTGTCCAGATACTTTTGATCAGATAGTGTAGATTACGTGGTGAAGATTCACGTATGTTCAGGTGATTCTTCTCTACGCAACTTTTATTTTAAGTGAGGCAATGACTATGAGTGTCTCTTTTCTTAGATAGAATGTGAATGTCGCAATAAAGTAATCTGCTAGCACACATTCGACAAGTCCACTACCGTATCGAGGGGTTGGCCTGGATGGAACCCACAGGGGCCGGTTCCTCCCAGCGGGACGGTGGTTAGTTGCAATAAAACCATCATATTATTGGAAAATGTGAGTTTCGAACAGTAATATGTAAAAGTTACACTGCCTTATCTTTTTAAAAATAGTTCTTTCCAGCTCTGTTCTACAGGAATTTTGCGACAAAAAAGTTTGGCTAAGGTGGGGAAGGGGGAGGGCGCCAAGTCCTCACTTTACTAAGGGTTCCAGGACACCTAGATACTGTTCTAGATGAATCAGTTCATTTTGGCGCAAATGAGTTATGGAAACACATCAGATAAAAAGTATTAAACCTAATCTTTATCATCCAGAGAAGAAAATTTGTAACCCTCGTGCTCCACCGAAGCCAGATATTTCTCCGTTGGCTTTCTACAGATCTATAAATACTAAACCCGCTTCCTACAGATCTATGAATACTAAATGAGTTATCTTTTAGTACTCACAGAATCCTTTAGATTTCCACAGATCAAAGAACCCTAAATGGGTTATCTTTTGGCGTTCACAGAATCACTTAGCTTTCTACAGATCTGTGAATACAAAATGAGTTATCTTTTAGCATTTATAGAATCTCTGAGCATTTTATAGATATATAAATACTAAATGGGTTTTCTTTTGGCATTCACAGAATCCCACAGCTTTCCATAAATCTATGAATATCAAACAGAAGTCATCGCCCTTTCCACGTTTATAAGTGAGTCACGAAAAAATTATAATCGGCCGCCACCGGGAATCGAACCCAAGGTCCTCCAGTTACGCGCCGGACATGCTACCACTGCACCACAGCAGCCTCGAATTCCTCCAGACTCACATACGGCTAACTGCCAAGCCACTTGGCAGGTTGCTTCTTGGAGCCCCGCACAATGCTAGGGATTCACCAAAGATGGTAAGCAGCAACTGAACAAATAACTAGGAGGCGAATGAACAATTAATATACAATTAACGTGGATTAGGAACATCAAACAGAAGTCATCGCTCTTTCCACGTTTATAAGTGAGTCACATAAAATTTTTCATCTGCCGCCACCGGGAATCGAACCCAGGGTCTTCCAGTTACGCGCCGGACATGCTACCACTGCAACACGGCTGCCTCGAATTCGCCAGGCTCACATACGACTAACTGAGAAACCACATCCGACTAACTGCCAAACTACATCGTATGTGAGTCTAGCGAATTCAAGGCCGCTGTGGTGCAGTGGTGACATGTCCGGCGCGTAACTAGAAGTCGCTGGGTTCGATTCCCGGTGGCGGCCGATGAGAATTTTTTCGTGACTCACTTATAAACGTGGAAAGAGCGATGACTTCTGTTTGATGTTCCTAATACACGTCAATTGTGTGTATTAATCATCTATGAATACTCTGTGGGTGAAATTGCTACTGGCAGTGTTTCAGATTTCTTTCATAGCACTGGCACCCTTAAAATACTCGAACCTGCTTTCTATCAAATTTTTAGAAATCGTTGAGTCGCGGTAAAAAAAAAAAAAAAAAAAAAAGAAGAATGTTAAAAGCTAATATATGACAAGAAACTTGTCCAAAGACGAGGGGGATCTCGCGGCAGATGGCTCAGCCTCACAGTAGTTACGCCACTAGTTGCACGGATGTCGAGAGTTTACGAGTTGATTGTTAAACGTTGATATAAAACTGGTTGAGAAATACGTATGTGATTGTCATGGTTGAAAGATTGATATCTGTGTTGAAGCCAGCGAGAATATTTTCCGGTAGTAGATTATATTCATGTCCTGAAGTTCAAGGAAAGGAAGAATAAAAAAGAGATGGAATTGCATGTAAGTCCTTTTTTGCCGAATATTTACGGTTGCAGTTATAATTATCAGGTTGTTCGGAAAATTGGCGGATTTTCTTAGGTGCCACGTTCAACTCGTCCTCAATGCTTGCGGACCAACCCGCTCGCAGCCCCATTCGTACGAGTTGAAGGGCAACTCGGACGCCACACACACGCCATAATCGGTTGAACTGCAATCGTTGCTACTCGTGTGAGAGTGGTCTGTACAACATGTTAAGAACGAGTGAGTTGTGGGCGATTCTGCTTCGTGAGTTCAAATTGGGTCATAATGCAGCAACGTCTGAACGTACTCTTCTTTGGTGGTTTGAAAAGTTTCATTCCGGTGACACGAGCCTACAAGATGAGGAGAACCGAGGACGACATTCGGTCACTGATGACGACGCTCTGAAGGCAAATACTCGCGTACAGTCGGAGAACTCGCCAAACAGTTCAATGAGTCGATTTCAACCATTTCCAAATATCTACATCAAATTGGTAAGGTTAAGAAGCTCGATACGTAGGTCCCCACACAAACTGACGGAACATCAGGAACAACAACAGTTTGAGATGTGCAGTAACCTCCTATCACAACGAAAAGGAGCCCTTACTTGATTGCATTGTAACCTGTGATGAAAAATGGAACCTATACGACAACCGTAAGCGATCTGCATAGTAGCTGAACCATGGTGAACCACCCAAAAACAACTACAACGTAACCCTTTTTCGTGTGCGAGATTGATGTTATGCTATGTCTAAAACTATGACTAAGGAAATGTTGAACTAAATGAGAATACGATGCAATAGATGCACGAAATAAGCTCTAAATTGATGATTCACGGCCAGACGAAACATATACAGAAGCCAAACTTACGATAGCCTTTTATTGCTCCAGGCAACGAATGATGACATCCACAATATAGCACTGCTTCACACATAATACCTTAACTATCTATCGTATAAACTCGCTCAACGAAGATCGAACATCTCCACACACACACATACACTAAGAAACTGCTGTATCGTCCTTCTATCGTTCTTATCACATTCATACGTCATTCTCTCTGACCTCAAAAGTGTTGTCAACCTCATTCATGTGAGAGAAAAGATATCACTTTAAGTTCAGAAAGTGCAAAAGAGAGCAAACTCAAATTTACATAGGAAAAGGATCTAAAAATGAAAGCTAAATTAGAATATACGTCACACAACACACTAAACCAAGGTTGATGCCAAAGAAGGTTTCGTTGGCGGTGTGGTGGACTATTCACGGTGTCGTACATTACAGCTTCTTGAATGCTGGTGAAAGCATTACATCACTCATACACTTTGAAGAAACTGACCGAATGAACCAGAAGTTGTGTTTCACACAGCCATCTTTGGTGAACAGGAAGAGTTCTATAACGCCAGACCACACGTGTCACAAAGGACGAAACAGAAACTACACGAACTGAGGTTCGAAACACTCCCTATCCAGCCTATTCGCATGATTTGGCACCTACCGATTTCCGCCTGTTCATGCATTTTAGCAATTACCCCAACGACAGGACCTTCAGAAACCGAGAGAAAACCGAAAGTGCATTCCGGGACTTTTTTGCATCCAGGGAGCCAGATTTCTTTCGGACTGGCATTGAAGCAGTTGTCACGCGCTGGAAGAGGTGGGTAGCTGCTGAAGGTGCCTATTTTGAATAAAACAAGCTTGTGTGCTATGAAGTATGTCTCTTTCATTTTACGCTCCAAATCATCCCAAGGACAGGAGCTTCAGAAACCGAATAAGGCCGAAATGGCATTCCGGGACTTTCTCGCATCCAGGGAGCCAGATATCTTTCGGACTGGCATTGAAGCAGTTGTCACTCGCTGGCAGAGGTGTGTAGCTGCTGAAGGTGCCTATTTTGAATAAAGCAAGTTTGTGTGCTATGAGGTATGTCTCTTTCATTTTACCTTCCAAATCGCCTCAAGGACAGGAGCTTCAGAAACCAAAAGAGGCCGAAATTGCATTCCGGGACTTTCTTGCATCCAGGGAGCAAGATTTCTTTCGGACTGGCATTGAAGCAGTTGTTACTCGCTGGCAGAGGTGTGTAGCTGCTGAAGGTGCCTATTTTGAATAAAACAAGTTTGTGTGCTATGAGGTATGTCTCTTTCATTTTACCTTCCAAATCGCCCCAAGGACAGGAGCTTCAGAAACCGAAAGAGGCCGAAATTGCATTCCGGGACTTTCTCGCATCCAGGGGGCCAGATTTCTTTCGGACTGGCATTGAAGCAGTTGTTACTTGCTGGCAGAGGTGTAGCTGCTGAAGGAGCCTATTTTGAAAAAAAAAAAACAGGGTTGTGTGCTATGCGGTTTTTTTCATTTTACCCTCCAAATCGGCCATTATTTTCTGAACGACCTGGTGTTAAAGAAGTAATATACCTGTTTCAAACAAGTTTACTACGAATATTAACTAGCAGAGACACATACATAATCGCATACAATATAATCTATCTGTCTTTACCTAAACAAAAATCAAACAGTTGCAAAATGGAAAATCGTAAGAAGTTACTTCTGAAACTTTGCATACTGCTAATGTGTGAACAGAAACAACTGCGGATAATTTAAAAAGGAAGATATGGGGGTCGGATATGCTGAGCGGATCAAACTTGTGTGTACGATGACAAAAGTCCATATGCGTGATAGCTTCTGTGGCAGACCACTGATTTATTAGTACCCAGAACAGCTCGAAAATTGTGCCCTAATCTATGCCGTAAACATGAGAAAACAGGTGTCACAGAAAACGGCCCTTGCGCTTTTGTAGAGTAAGGTACATTCACCTCTGAACTGTACTTCACACCGCACATTCACCATAAATCACAAAACGTTGAAACCGACATTTTCAATACAGCTTTAACTCCCTGAGGTTTAAGAGAGAAAAATTAGAAATTAATTAAAAAAAAATAAAACGCGAAAAGAGAGAGAGAGAGAGAGAGAGAACGGGGGGAAAGTGTGAGAAAGAAACGTCAGGTGGGGGGAGGGGGAGAACTATGCATATTTAAAGCTACGTAATCTGACAGGCTAACAAAGCTCAAACGTAGAAACGATATAAGTGGAATAATTAATGACACAAGTTTTCCCACTTTTTTAACGTGTTAGATTTTTTCTGTTTGTTTTTTCTACAGTTTTTTTAGGCGTTGGGTAAAATTTAATAATCACTTCCAGGGAGAAGGTCGGAGAAAAATTGCACATTTTTTGTTGATGTTTTTTTTCTGCGAGCCATATATACTTTATATGAGAACTTTCACAGCTTATATAGTGGGAAAAACGGAAAAAGTTGCTTCAGCGAGAAATGTTAAATAATGAAAAAAGCAAAGAAGCTAGAAGCAGTACGAATGCCGTTTTCTGACAAGGGTGTGTGGGGAGAAGCGGTAAGGTTGTAGATGAGGTAATAAGAATGAGTTCGCTCAACTGAAAGAATTAATTATGCGTCTTTGTGTAGAAATTAATATCTGAAGTTATTAAAAACAATGCAACCACGGCGACAAATTCCGAGATGCTTAATGGCGAAAAGGGGCTGCTCTGGGAAGAAAAGGCGGGGTAAAAGTGGCAGGGGGGAGGCGCAGGGGTTAGCAAAAGGTTTGGCGGGGTATTCAGGACGGCGTCATAAAAACAACATTTGCAGTGCAGAGTAGGTACAAACTGCACTTTGTCGAATTAACGCAGTGATGACCAGACGAATTTAAGCGTGCAAGAAAATGGAACATAGAAAGGGTTTATGCCTTAGTAATGCCAGATTTCTTTTGAGAAACTCTTTTGCTAAGGTGGGATGCATCAAGCAGCGCTCTGGCTCAAACAAACGGGCAGCTACGGTTAAAGAAACGCGCATAACTTATTTGCTCTGAAAGTGCGCGCTCAACGGGTTTTGCTTTTTGGTTTTGTCTTAGACTTCGCTGATTCCAAATTTTTAAGTTGGAGTCGTAGTGGGGAAGAGTAGAAATTCTGAAACAGTTATTATGTTTGCGGGAGTTATTTTCTTATTAATATTTTACTTCATTTACTGCTCGGGTTGGTCCGTTCTTTTTGTGCGATATTACGAATTTTAATTAAAAATTTACATTTGAATATCGAATTAGGTACTTACACCTTTTTCTTTGGAGGTATTTTTTCTCCGTGGCAACGTTTTCCCCATTTGCATTTGTTTGCATATTATAAAACATGCTAGGTAAACTGGTAAAGCCCCAGCAGAAAAGAGAGGCTATTCCGTATGTTGGATTTAAGACTCAAACAAACACGAATAAAACGCACCGACGTTTCTTTTCCATGGACAAATTCGGTTGCGTAGTTTTATCTCACAGCTTCTTGCACACGAATACAAAAATAAATGCAATTTAGAAAGAAGAAAGTTATACGCCGTGCAAAGATTCAGAAATCGATTGGAAAAATTATAACTATTCCTCTAAAGACAAATAATCTTTGTTTTCAACCATCTTTAACATTTTTAATTAAATTCGTTTAATTCATTATGCTCTTTTTTAATTCATGTTTCCCCTAAAATCAAATTATTTGTCATGCTTTGTGAATAGCAACGAAACAAAAGGCTCTATGATGCCTTAGGTTAAATCACTTGAACACTTAAATGCTTAAAACCAACACTTCACCTCTGAAGCTAACCTAACGGCTTTCAGAAGCACTGGGAAAAGTAAAACTTACGACTTATTCATAAAATAAGTTCCTTATTAGTTGCTTGCATTACTTGTGACACAAATGACAGGAACCCTGACGTGTTCTCATGATAATTAGCACATACAAAAACAACAGGCTGAACACCTGACTACGATTAGTACAACAATTAACACACGAGCACGTGAGGTTTTGCTCAAAGAATATCTCGTCACCTTTCGCTTTTCTAGCGCTCTTCGGCTAAACATGGCCCTTGCGCCATAAAAATCAACCAACCAATCAACCAACCAACCTTTCACTTTTACACGTACAGTTGTCTCATTTTGATCTCTGTTGTTTACCTTTAACCTATTGCCAGTGTTTTCAAATACATAGATCGGGAGTTCAGACATGCCGTTAACGTAAGAAGAGGTAAAATAATTTAAGTAAGAACAGACAACCAATATTGAAAGTTAAATTAGAGTATACGACAAAGTACAGAGTTAATGTTTTTATTATTTGAACATTGTCTTTAGTAATTGAATTAATTAAGTAGTGTCCTTATCTAACTCGCTGAATACAAACCATATAAAAAACCAATTAAATAAGACGGCCAGGTTGAGAGGAATCAGCACTTACCATTTACATGAACTTCAGTGGTTTATTCCCCATGAAGTGAAGTTTCAGTATCCTGTATATTCCAGTCCATAGAAAATACAGTATAAATGAACCCATTGAAAATTATGAAAAATGAAAGCTTAGGAATAAAAAACTTTTACCTCACCAATTTTGGGTTTTTTTAAAAAGATTATTCAGAAATCTCCCAATATCAGACTTTACCCCACCTATTGTGAAGAAATGGTGCAAACCTATCTTTCATAGGAACCGACTACGTGGGTCGGTATGACTAAAAGGTATGATTTAAAGAGTTTTATGATTTAAAGAGTGCTTTCGAGACCCTAAGAGGATCTCGGGAACTCTTTAAATCATTGATAACAATAAAAGTTCCACTTCAAAAAAAAAAAAAAAAAAAAAAAAAGAAACGTAACGGCAGAAGCGTGTAACTGTAAAATGTGCATAAGAAAAATTAAAAGCATACATATAATCACATGTCCGTTCCAATTTTGAAAGCCTTATCGCCGATTAAATTGCATAACTCATTGGTGTACAATGGACGTTCCACTGTAGATTTATGAATGGGCGTGTGAGCATGTAAAGAGCTCGCGCACCCATTGGGCATCACCTTCAGAACTAGAGCACCCGTTAGATTTCATATGCAAAGCTCGAGCACACATTGGATTTCCGGAAAGACGGGGACTATGCTTCAGTAGACTATTCTGAAGTCGTAATTCATCAAAATGACTCTTAATGTTAATCGCATATATTCATATGGAAATCTCCACTGTACAGTTACAATACTGTTAGTTAGCTGAGTTGTAACTGGGCTTTATACTTCCCGTTCGGGTTCGATATTTAAGTCATTGCAAAAAAATACAGTTGTTTCACAAGGTAGACCCCCCCCCCCCCCCAAAGAACTAAATACTGTTTTCTTCCGACTCTACATAGAAACACGACGTTCGATTTACAAGTGACCTTGATCCTTAAGAAATGAGCCTGAGTGATTATCCTGATAAGGCGATGATTCATTGTAACGGTATCCCTCCAGATGGCCGGGCACTCTAATTCTATCCGGAGGCATCTGCGTGTTTTACTGTGTCGTTGAACGTCGTTCAGGATGGCTGCGTATACCGTTGAGGAGCGGGAGTTTATTTTGAAAAGTTACTGGATGAAAAGTCTCTATAAAGGTAACACAGCGTGAATTCCTGGAGAAGTTTGGGGAAAGGAAAGCACCAGACAAATGTTACGTCGCCAGGTCAGCGAAGAAATTTGAAACCACGGGAATGTTTAATGTTTTGAAACAATACAGTGGCGGACGTCCTCTTTGGGCGGAAGTAAATATCGAAAAGGTTAAGTACAGGATGCTGGCATCACCGAAGAAGTCACTACAGCGTTTGTCACAAGAAACTGGGTATTCTGTTTCCACCTGTCAAAGAGCCTCGAAGAAAGCTTGCTTCATCCGTACCATGTGACAGTTGCGCAAGAGATGCAAGAACCGGATCTTGAAAAGCGTGTGTCTTATTGTCACTGGTTCCTGATATTTTTACTTGCAAATCCGAATATTTTGGATTTCATACGGTTAACCGAGAAAGCGTGGATTCATTTGGACGGGTATGTTAATTCCAAAAGTCCCGCATCTGTGCTACAGATAACCCATAAGAATTACACGAAACCCTTATTACATCCTTCAAAAGTCGGTGTTTGGTGTGCTGTGTCACGAACCAGAATAATTGGACCCATTTTCTTCAGGAGCGTAGCAAACTCGGCATCATAGGTGAACATTTTCAGACAATTTGTGGACCAATTAACCGACAGCGATTTGACAACGGGGTACTTTCAACAGGATGGAGCGACATGTCACACGTCCCGAGTGAGCATGAGTGAAATTTCCTCTTTCTTCGGTGAACGCGTGATCTCCAAAGAACTGTGTCCATATCGTTCACCTGATTTGAAGTGTCACGCTTAGAGTAATAAGCCTCGCACGTGACACTGGACATGGCTCAACCGAGAGAACAAGCTGGATTCAGGAGTGGCTACAGCACTATATATCATATCCACGTACTGAGAGAACTAATTCAAAGAGCGGGGGAATATGAACTTCCATTACCCATGGCTTTTATCGATTATTAAAAGGCCTTTGATTCGGCGAAACCTTCACAGTTACAATGGCTTTAAAATCCTGTGGTATTGAAGATGCATACATTAATATTATTAATAACATCTATGAAAATGTAAGTGCAAAGATTCGGCTATTTGAGAATACAGCACCCATAAAAATTGGAAAGGGAGTGAGACAAGGCGACACTATATCTCAAAAGCTCTTTAATGCCGCTTTGATAAATGTCTTTCAATCACTGAACTGGGAATATAAAGGAATAAAGATTAATGGAGATTATCTAACTCACCTTCATTTTGCTGATGACATATTCATTTTTGAAGCTACCCCATCAGAGCTGCAGAGTATGATCCAAGAACTTGCTGACAAGAGTAAATAAGTGGGATTAAAAATGAACTTTCAGAAGACAAAAGTGATGTACAATGCTTTAACAAGAAATGAAGATTTATCGATTGATGGAGAAAAGCTGGACATAACCAATACCTACATTTATCTTGAACAGCAGACATCAAGTGAAGGTCATATTGATGAAGAAATTAATCGGCGTATAAAACTTGCCTGGAGAGCCTTTGGAAGAAACAGTAAAATTTTCAAGAGCAATATGCCATGATGTCTTAAAAGAAAAGTGTTTGATCAATGCATCCTTCCAGTGCTTACGTATGGTGCAGAGATGTGGACCTTAACTAAAGCAGACATACAAAGACTGCAGACAACTCAAAGTAGCATGGAGAGGTACACGCTTGGTGTAACTAGGAGAGATAGAAAGAGGAATTTGTTGATCAGAAAAACAACAAGAGTGGAAGACATCAATATCAGAGTAAAATCCCTGAATTGGTAATGTGCTGGACATATTGCAAGAAGGACAGACCATCGATGGACAGCTGAAATTTTAGACTGGATTTCAAGGGACAGGAAAAGACCCAGAAGAAGACCACATGGGGGATGGGTGGATGAAATTCGAAAGTATGCGGGAGTAACATGGAGGAGACTTGCACAAGACAGACTTCTGTGGACGAAACTTGGGGAGACCTTCGTCCAGCAGTGGATTGATAATGGTTGACAATGATAATATAAACAACAAAGCAGAAACTACAATAGCAAAAAAAAAAAAACTCCAAAGCCAACGAGTAGGGTGAAAGAAACAAAACAACAACAACAACAAAGAACCGGGATGCAGAAAGTGTTGGAAATGCTGAGCCTTGGCTTTATCAAGCAGAAACCCATTTTCAACTAGGTCTTTGTGGAAGTGAATAAATGCAGGTTTTGCTGGTCCTTGATAAAGCCAAGACTCAGCATTTCAAACACTTTCTGCAACCCTGTTTTTTTTTGTTTTTGTATTTCTTTTTTCTTTCTTCCTGCTCGTTGGCCTTGGAGTCGTTTTTTTTTTTTTTTTTGCTGTTGTAGTTTCTGCTTTGTAAGTTGTTTCTGAGAATTTTTCACTGCTGCTTTTGCGCGTTTGGTTTTCAGATTATAAGTTTGTGAAAATAATGTTTTTAATTTTTATTATTTTTTTCTGTATTTGGCTAAAGTGTGGTTTAAATTATATATATATGTTTGTAAATTATATATTTTTAAAGATTACAAGGTTTCTTTTTAAACGCAAAATAAAGAAAATTAAAGATATAAGAGCCCGGCTTGTGGTTATATAAATATTAAAACACATAACAATATTTTAGGTGCCAATAGGCTATAATTAGAATGAAGGGAAAACGTCTTTTTATTCTGTTAATCAACCCAGTATAGCAGTGCAATGAAAACAGTCATAAATTTGGCTTTCTGACAGCACGAATTCTTATTTCAAATTAAATACTTTAAAACTAAAAGAAAATCAAATTCACTTACATGAGTAGTAACTTTTGTTCCGATCCCCTTTGTGTTTTTCTCATTCATTAAATGATATGTTTGTTTAAAAATAAAATACTTCAAAGGAAAGTTACCTGAACAAATGAAAAAAAATGAAAACAGTTTAGCACATACAATCGGACATGCATGTACGAATTTATACTGGTATATATGTAGTACAAGCCAAAATAGGGCAGCAACCATGCAACGAAACGCAAATATTTAAAAAGAATAGTGCGAATTTCTGTGAGAGGATTGTACGGAAAGATTGGTCGTTGAAGATTTAAACAGCATCTTCGTCAATTTATGTTGTCGAAGTAAGGACATTTAAGCAGTGTGGCTGGCATTAATCTTAGTTACCGTAACGAGAATAACAATAGGAGCTAGCTTTGTTGAAAATTAACATGTCGAACCCATGTACCAAGAATCCGCAGAAGTGAGATTCTGTTTGGTCAGAAACCTTTGATTGAATGCAGGGATTTTACAATAAAACGCAAACCTATGAGAGCATCCATGCTTGGCCGTACGACGTGGCATTCTCTTTGGAGGAAGAACAAACTTTATTCATTAATTTTGCTTGAAGCACCCATCAAATTGTAGCCGTTATTAGACAAAGTCTCGTCAACAAAAGGCTCAATATGTTATCGTTGCAGCTCAGCTCTTGCCAACAAAGGAGTTTCGTTCAGATTTGTGCTAAGCCAATACAAAGTTTGTACAAATATCGGAAGACCACAACGGCTATAAGAGATCCGGCTGGTGCGACAAATCCGATGTAAAAGGGGGAAACATTCTGAATGGAAAGCCGAATGGAGAGAATTCAAGTTAAAGGAACTGCCAGCCAGCGTTCGGTGGTGGTCACAGAAAAATCATTATTCCGCAACAGAATGGCAGATTGTGTGCGTTCGTAGAGGAACTGTAGCGGTTTACCTATGCTATGGAATTTCCAAACCGACCTTATTCATTACAAAGCGGAAGCTGACAAATGATTTGTTTCAGCTCCATCACCGGAAGTCGCAGAACCCAGCTTGCTCAATGGCTATTGAACGACCCATTGGGAGAAACCATTGTGATCCTCGGATCTGGCAATAACGCCGGCAAACGGGCGACGGCAGCGCCAGGGAGACTTTTCGCCGCCAAGCTTAAAAGGAAATTAATTAATTTAGATAAATCAACGGGTTTCTGAACGCGCCGATTTTTCGCGGGGAGGCGAGGGGTCCGGGGAGGGGGCAGGACTCACGGAATCAAAAGAGACAGAGAGGAATTTCCGAGGAAATGGCAGGCGAGATGCGGTTTGGGTCGGGCCGGCTCAATTTCCTTGAAGCTTCCTGCCAGCCGACAAAGGTAGAAATGTTGACAAGATAGTGTCTTTGGTTTTAATCTTTTCCAAATGGAACATTCCGAGAAACTGCGCTGGGAACAGTGGCAATGCAAACCTATAAATGTATTCTTAGAAATGAAACCAATCAGCATGCAAATGAAACAATTGTAATCCTGTCATGCAAACTACAGGACAGGAAATTACACGTGGGTGCTGCGAGTGAATGTAAGATGCAGAAATATGACAGATATTTGCATGATAAACGAAAATTTAAGAAAGACCAAGAGCACATCATTAAGACTTTCACAAATGAACGGAATGGGAATGGCAACAACTCGTCTCATCTCTCGCATATCGCTCTCTTTCTCAGACAGACACAATTTTCATCACAAATTTTGACACCTGAAAGTTCGCCTAACTCTGGGAAAGTTAATGTTTTAACATTTGGTGTGCCGTATTGAATGAACCATGAAATTCTTCGTAAGGCAGAAAAACAGCAACTCTGGTTAAAAACCCAGCACTCATTTTTTCCCTTCAGTCTCTATACCACAGGCATGCAATGGCAAGCAGTTCTATGCGGTGGCGGACAGGTGATTCACAAACAGCCCTGGTAGCTATTTTGTACGGCCAACTTTTGGAAAAAATTGTCAAGGTATCCCATCTCTAACAAAACGGCCTGTCACCATCACCGTTTACTGTTTAAACATTTTTTCAACACAAGTCTGCGAATCATCACAGTTTTTTCGTATTGAGGCAGTAATCGACATTTCACGCATTTTCCAGGACCACAGATCCCTAGGAAAATTTAAGGTAAGAGCAAATTCATTCGTTGCTCAGAAGCAACAGACAAAGTACATTCCCTGAGAGAGACTGTCCAGCACTTTATTCCATTCTTATGAATTTTATTGCGATAACTGAGTTTTTAAGTTTCTTCGCTTTTTTGTATATTTGTTTGGGGTTCAACGACCACCGTGAGCAACTCGATGGGATATAAGCATTCGCCCGACCCTTATTTAGGGTTACTGGTTCCAGGGCAGGGAGAGAGCCGTAAGCAAAACACAATATCCATAACTCACTGGGATTCGAACCGGGACCCAACTTGGACGAATGGTCACAACATCCATGCCTCACTGGAATTCGAACCGGGACACATCTTGGACGAATGGTCATAATATCCATGTCTCACTGGAATTCGAACCGGGACCCATCTTGGACGAATGGTCACAATATCTATGTCGCACTGGGATTCGAACCGGGACTCATTTTGGACGAATGGTCGCAATACCCATGCCTCACTAAGATTCGAACCGGGACCCAACTTAAACGAATGGACACAATATCCATGCCTCACTGGGATTCGAAGCGGGACTCATCTTGGACGAATGGTCACAATATCCATGCCTCAGTGGGATTCGAAGTGGGGCCAGTCTTGGACGAATGGTCACAATATCCATGTCTCAGTGGGATTCGAAGCGGGGCCAGTCTTGGACGAATGGTCACAATATCCATGCCTCACTAAGATTCGAACCGGGACCCAACTTAAACGAATGGTCACAATATCCATGCCTCACTGGGATTCGAACCGGGACCCAACTTGGACGAATGGTCACAATATCCATGCCTCAGTGGGATTCGAACCGGGACTCATCTTGGACGAATGGTCACAATATCCATGCCTCAATGGGATTCGAAGCGGGACCCATCTTGAACGAATGGTCACAATATTCATGCCTCATTAGGATTCGAACCGGGACCCATCTTGGACGAATGGTCACAAGCCAGCGCTTAGATCACTGGGCCACCTGGGCGGCCTTCGCTATCAGTGACGGAAATCCAAACATGCTGAAAATTAATTTCTTTTGCAAGACTTACTTGTCATTAATAAAACAATAACGAAAAAATTCTCTTAAATTAAACTGAAATCGTCCAGAATTGCTAAGGTAGGATTTCAGTGCAAATTTATAAAGTGAAAGAAATTAAATAATGCGAAAATTATTTTTTTCAATAATTTTCAAATGGGAAAAAGTGTTTTTCTTGTAGCTGAAACAGACTCTAGAAATGCAGTTCAATAATTTGTGCAACCGTAAGGCCCAAAAAAATAGTAGATGTGATGCAGATCTCGTTCAAAACAAAGAAAAAAAAAGTGCATGTGCATATAAAAAGTAGCTACACAAAATTTTTTACCGTAGATGAACCTCAATGCAATAACTAGACAATGTCATTGCTCCTTCCACGTTTTTCTTTAATTAACACACAGCAATCTAAAAATGGTATTTCGACACCATTGGGATCGAACCCCAGATCTCTCGATAACTAGCCGAGTGCGTTCGTCTTACGCTACTGTGCCAACAATCCACGGCGCTGTGTGTGTGTTTATCTGTCAGCATCTGACTTCACAAATCCGTAGGGATGGGCTCAGCAACTGAGACGTCTCCCAGCGGTGTCGAAATACAATATTTCGGCTGCTGTGTGTTAATTAAAGAAAAACGTGGAAAGTGCGATGACTTTGTCTATTTACATTGTCTCCACGTATGTGGAAGATTTTCATCAACTAGACATTGAATTTCGAGTTTCTATCTCAGACTATTGATAGCATATTTGATTATATTTATTGATTATTCAACTGCAATTGACAAAAGTGGACCAAGGTAGAGGAATCAGCCCAAAGGGATGGGGTTAAAATTTGGAAGTCGGGAAAGGGGACGGCGGTGAATAAAAACAGTGTTCGGCTCTAGGCTTGTTGTTGTTTGCTTTTCTGAAGCCCTTAAAGTGGTAGACACACTTGCCGTTTTAGTATAATTTGGTTTTTCTTCTACAAAAATATGGAAGTACAAGTTCACTTACAACTTTTTTTTTTCTTGACTTAACATAAAGTCTACCGGCCCAAATTATAGCGGCCCATAGGGAGTTCTATCCCAGCTGCCCAGTCCGTGCCTGGTTCTGTGCACATTTTATTGGTATTAACTATTGCGTTGGTGCGAATGAAATGTCCGGCAAAGGACCAGCACACGTGGACGGCGAGAACGGAAAAGTAAGACAACTTACCTAGGTAAAAAAATCCCCCTAGGCATCGACACATTAGTTGTCATCTGCCCGGCAAGGCCGTGATCACGGAACGAGAAACGTCTTGTATCTGGGACCCGAAGAAGTCATAAACTGCACGTTGAACCTCGTTGTCTGTCGTGAACTGTTTCCCGGACAGGAAGTGATCCAGGCGACGAAACAGATGATAGTCTGTCGGAGAAAAGTCCGGGAAATAGGCAGGAGGTAGTGCTTCATAGCCCAAGGCACTTAGTGTCAGCATCGTTTGTTGTGCGACATGAGGGCTAGCATTGTCCTGGAGCAGAGGAGCACCATGTCTGTTGACCAAAGCCGGTTGTTTCTGTAGCAATTTCCGGTACATCTGGTGTAATTCAGCACAATAACGTTCTGCAGTGATGGATTGGCCTCTCGCCAAGAAACTCCGATGAATTATTCCGGCTGTGGACCACCGGACAAGGAGTTTGGATTCCTTGCTTAACCATTGTGCAGATAATTTCCGATTGACATAAAGGATCCACTTCTCGTCGCAGGTTGAGATTCGATGCAGTAGAGGTTCCTGTTTATTCCTGGCAAGCAGCGACGTGCAGACTTCCAAACGCCAGTTTTGTTTACAGTTGTCAACTCATGCGGCAGCCATATGTCCAGCTTTTTGACCTTACCTCGCGCAGCCGGACGCCGAACAACTGTCGTGTGGTGGACACCTACCTCTGCCGCTATCTCACGACACGTTTTTCGGGGGTCCTCTTCAATCACTCGTAATAGAACATCGTCAGAAACAGCAACATGTCGGGGACCACGTGCTTAGTTTTGCAGAGCCGTATCTCCGCTTCGAAACTTGACAAACCATCGCCGAATGGTTCGTTCGTTGGCTGTATTCACCCCAAACGCTTTGTTAACGTTTCGAGTGGCAATTCCTGCAGAATGGCCCAGTTTGAATACATACAGGAAGATGACTCTCAAATCCGGCGTCTGCATGCTTCCTTTGCAAGCCACGTTACGTCCAAACAAACCACGCCTGAACCTTGTTCTTCACACACGTGCTAGCTAATTATATTAACTGTGTGACGTAATACCCGCAACACCTGTGGGTGATTCCATTCTTCTGTGGTAAGGGGCCTGTCCGCACTTCTATTTCGCGTAGGATATTTCATTCGCAGCAACCCAATATCAATCGCTCTCATGACTTGTTGTCAACCGGTCCAGTGCCGAATTAATCGCCTTCACTCCAGGTACATCGAAATTCTTAAATTCCTTACCTAGCTACAGGCACTGGTAGATTCAGCGACTGAAGCGATCACCCCCTTTCCCCAGCGGGTTTCCCCCTCTTAAATGGCCAAAACCTAAATAATTAATGCATTTATATTTTTAATACTATAGTAATAAATGCACAAGTTTTCGTAAAAGTTTTCATAACAATTAAAATTTGCTATAAATTTGGAGATAAAATGTTCCATTTTAGCTTCGACAGAAAAAACAAAAGTACACTAGAGGTTCAGAAAAAGAGAAACATGGGAGCGAAGTGAAAAGAGATTTTGACTGATCATAAAAAGCAATGAATGGGTGAGTTTCATTCTGTTTTTAACGCTTTCCAACCATAGTTTGAAGAAGCGTATATGCTCCAGCTTTGTCCGTCTGTCTGTCTGTCCGCACGATAACTCACGTAAAAATGGTTCGATTTCGATGGGGACAAACCCTATTGAAAATGGGCGAAATGGGGTCAAAGGCCAGGACATACATTGGTGTGCAAAAATTAAGGACGAAGAAGAGAAATTAGCATATCAGCGGAACGAGCAGGCAGAACGGACCGAAAGACCACTCAGGAGAAAGACTAGGGTCCGGTACGGTAAGGCATGCGCATATATGATGCATGACATAGCGGGGTGGGAGTGTCGGAAGGGTATAAAGCACACGGGCGGTGTACGCTCAGCAATTCGGTGAAAGTTATTTCACGGTGTACATCGGTTTGAACGACGTCAAGTTGCTGCCACCATGTGATATGGCCAACAGGCAATCCAGTAAACGACATCTGGATGACTTTATCCGAGGTCGCGTCATTGGGAAGTTGGAAGAAGGTCGAAGTGTGACTAGTGTGGCCGATGAGTTCGGGATCGCTCACAGCATCATTTCACGAGCTTAGAGAGCATTTCAAACGACAGGAACAGCTGTCCGAGAGTTTAGCAGTGGTCGTCCACGAGCAACCACGGCGGCGGACGACCGGTATATTGTCCTACAGGCGAGAAGAGACAGACGGCAGACAGCGGGAGAAATCGCAAGGCACATGCAACAGACAACTGAACGTCCGTTATCGTGTTTTATCGTGGCCAGGAGGCTGCATAAAGGTGGTCTATTTGCACGACGACCAGTACGATGTGCGCCATTAACGCCTGCTCATCGGAGACAGCGGTTTCTGTGGTACCAGGAACACAAGAACTGAACACATCAGCAAAGGATCGAGTTCTCTTTACGGATGAGAGCCTATTTCGTCTGACGAGCGATTCTGGACGTATACACATCTGGAGAGAGCAGGGAACACGCAATCCCACCCCCAACATCATTGAAAGGGACCGATTTGGAGGTGGCGGAGTTCTCGTTTGGGGCAGTATCATGCTTGGTAGCCGTACTGACTTCCACATCTTCCAAGGAGGTTCAGTCACTAGTGTCCGCTATTGTACCGAGGTCCTCCTGCCTCACGTGCGTCTGTTTAGAGGTACTGTGGGTCCTGAGTTCCTCTTCATGGACGCCAACGCTACACCTCATCGTTCATTGGCTGTCGCAGAGCTGTTGGAGAGTGAAGATATTCAACGCATGGATTAGCCCGCAAGGTCCCCGGACCTAAATTCAATCGAACACGTGTGGGACCTTCTCGGGAGACGTTTGGAAGCACGTCACCAGCCGCCAGTCACCAGCAACGATTCCGCAGCTGCGATTGGCGCTACAAGAGGAATGGGCCGCGATGCCTCAACAGCTCCTTGACAACCTCGTCCTTAGCATGGACAGACGTTATAAATCCTGCAACGCAGTCAGGGGTGATCATATCCCCTACTAAAGACTGGATTTTTCGTGGCAGCCGCCCGTCACATGAACGTTTCTGTCTTCTGTCCAGTTGTGCTTGAAGCTACCTTTTTCAATAAAGTGCCTTTGTATCCTTTGGATTCCTTGTTTAGACGGTTTTGCTCGCTTGTCCCATATTCTTACATCTTGGAGATCTTATGGTATGATTTGAGTCGATGTGTAGCACTTCTGCACGACGTTACATTCGAAAAACAGTCTCGTCCTTAATTTTTGCACGCCAGTGTAGGAGCGGGATCCATTCCATTGCCCTTATGCGTCATAACTTACCTACAAATGCTTCGATTGCAACAAAACTTTACCATGTTGTTCCGGAGGTATACTGAACCGGTTCTGTTGAATATAATCGAAATGGGGTCAAAGGTCAGGACACAGGAGCGAGATTTATTCTACAGCCATTATCCTCATAACTTGAGTAATAATTTCTGCTATGTTGGAAAGCGTATCATAACCAATGCATTGCATGATTTTACTAACTTGTTTATGTATTGCCTAGCATCATAAGTAACTGGGAGCAGAGAAAGTCACCGTGTGGGGTAGACTTTGAAGTGTGTGTGAGATAGTGTGAGTGACAGAGGGAAGTACGTACCTCGATTGGGCCATGAACAAAACCAGTGAAACATCCGGTAACGGACACCTCCGAACAACGGTGACTTCCAAGCAACGGCACCTTGTGATTGGTACAGAGCTGCTACCGTAGAATTAACATTAACGATAACTTCCGAAAAAACGAAACCACTCAACAGCGGCCAACGGACACCCTACTCAGTCCCGAAAGAGATTTATCGGACACCTTATCCTTTTAAGATTGTCCTGAGTTTTTTCGGTACTTCGGCAAGAGGAATAATATGGGACAACTAATATTATTGCTACAAGAAGTGTGTCTCCAGAAAGATGGGTTGTATTACGGCAGGTACAATGGCGTGCTTAAGTGAAAAGAAAGGAGTCAAAGTTTAGTTTTATGTGAGGCGAACTCCAGCTCAAGTCTTTGTTTGGTCGCTGTAGGTCCTGTTCCTATTTTTCTGCGCGACGACAGATAACTGTGCAGTTCGACTAACATTTTTATATTTCTTTTCCTTAGCTTACCCTAAACGTAACCTCTTACCTTGCTATTTCTAAGGGGAAGTTTAAGACAACGGGTCAGACACCATTTTTCTAAAATCCGCTACACCATGATTTTTTGCATTGTTATTATGAGTTTTATTCAGCATTCTGCATTTGGAGAAAGCTTTGAAACCGTTTTGTTTGTGCATAAACTGTGTACAATTATTCTCAGCAATGCTGACTTAGCGATGGTAATTCAGGCCTTAACTCCCAACAACGGTCACTTTTTCGTGATCGGAGCAGCGACCGTTATACGGAGGTTTCACTACCCACACAGTACATAATATTTCGTACATGTTACAAGTACGTAGCACTGAAACATTGAGACTGTTCAGATATGTTGCGCAATGTAA
This sequence comes from Macrothele yani, assembly GCA_039090855.1. Lineage (NCBI taxonomy): Eukaryota > Metazoa > Arthropoda > Arachnida > Araneae > Macrothelidae > Macrothele > Macrothele yani. The sequence goes on along the minus strand of CM077028.1, from coordinate 74,084,541 downwards.
CAATACTGTTTCAGAAACCTTACGGTTACGTCAAAATGTCCTCACACGTTACATAACTTTGAAAAATAACCGATACGTTACAGTGAAAGGTCTTTGTAACTCAACATACCAACTTCATGTTACTGTTACGCATTTCAAAGATATTTGTGACATCATCATATAACTGTTACGTATTTACTACGTTGAACATTATAGTTTTAATAAACTTTGTAAAATCACAATACAAAATATTACACTCGACAGCTATTTCAAAAGCAACAACAGTCGTATTGCGAGTTGTTTACATTTTCACGGGTTCAACGCAGTCCGATGTCCATTGGAAACAGTAGCGGCGTTTATATATTGATAACAAAAGAAATAAGAAACGGTCCCAAATGACGGTGTCGAATTTCTACTATACAAGTGGAATAGACTATATTTCAGCGAAAAAAAGAAAGAAAATCAAATTCGTCATTTCTCTAAATACCTACCAACATGAAATTTCTCAGCTTCAAGTAAAAAAAAACAAAAAAACATGTTGGTATAGTATACTAATACAACAACACAGCAATCTACTTAGATTTTAGACCGTATCACCAAAGAATATCCAGCAGCACGTGGAAATACGACTACGAGAGTGCTTCGGTGAAATGGCATAAATGCGCATGCGCATCCACGCCGTTGCCAAACCAAAAATCTTAAATATCACCGGAATGTAGCATCAAGGTAGTAATAATGTACAATGGAAACTATAAAACAGCAGTATCGGTGAATGGTATTTTTAACGCAACCGTAATGCACAAAGAGTTATGTTCCAAAATAGATGTTGCTGAAACGTATATCTTTGAAAGTGTAATGAAAATGAGCGATTGTAACATTATTGATACATATCAGTAACGTTTTTGTGCTGCATGGGTAGTAACAAATTTCCAAGCTCGAAATTTCTTTATTAAATGAACTGTTCTGAACAGAACAGAAGGGATGAAACTTCATGAAGAGAAGGGATGAAACTTCATTTTGAAAGATGTTATCCAGAAGCGAGATTTAAAATGCATCAAGCTGGTTTCCTCGAAAAACAGCCAATTGAACGTCAAGGAGCAGTTAGCGTTTAATTGAGAGACGGAATGGGCAAAAAGAGTGATCGGACCGACTTTGAACGTGGCATAACAGTTGGTGCCAGGCGTAGCAGTTCGAGCATCTCCCAAACCGCCGTACTCCTGGGCCTTTCACGCTCAATTGTAGCAAGGGAATGGTGCGGATACGCAAAAAAAAAAAAAGAAATCCAGGAATCGGCGATTTTCTAGACGAAAAAACAGATGTTCGATCAGAGGGCTCAAACGAGATTGGCAAGAATAGTACAAACGAATACAAGGGACACAATGCAGAAAATAACTGTAGAGTTCAACATTGGTGTGTCGAGCGTGCGGGTGATGGCCCCTAAAAGCTATGTGTCGGACCATGCCGCGAATGGACAGTAACAGCAGACAACAATACCGCTAGTCTCTTCTGATTCCCCTGCTCCAGGGGCTTCTTTTCGTTCACACGCTCACCTATTGCTGAAAGTTTATTGCAGGTCCAACCAGTGACGGTAAATTCTTATTACGGTTGTGCATGATAAGTATAGGAGAACGGCCGTTTGGGAGTTACTGGAAAAGGCACACCTGGTGCCAACTATCATGGCACGTTTAAAGTCGCTCAGATCACTTGTATCGCCCACTCTGACCTTAATGGAACGCTAACTGGTGTTCGACGAGCTAGTCTGCCTAATTTATATAGCGCACCATGCTCACGTGACGTTTTGCGTGTTGCAGTGAGTCATTTATCTGACGACTCAGGTGTATCTCATAAACTAGCATCTCAGTGTGAGTGTGTGCGCGTGCGCGTGTTTTGTGCGGTTATATCAGAACCATTTACGTATTGTAGACTGTGACGTACTACAGAGGTAAAGCACGTGTCAAGACGACAAATCTGCAGCGATACATTACGTTCGTGTAGCTTAGTTGGGAGAGCAACTTACTCCGGAATAAAGGGGCGCAGGTTCGATCCCCGTCACGGACAAACTTGTGTTTTCACATTGGCGCCCGAACTAATAAATGGATCTACTGGCTGTTGGGTTCTTCAAAAACGTGTGATGTTTGTTCCACACATCCTCTAGAATGAATGAAACTTTGTTCTTCGCCCGTAAAAAAAAAATTAAGAGGGAAATGATGTGACGTACCACAGAAGTAAAACACCTGTCAAGATGACAAATCTGCAGTGATACATTCCGTCCGTGTATCTTAGTTGGGAGAGCAACTTACTCCGGAGTGAGGGGGCGCGCTTCGATCTCGTCCCTGACAAATATGTGTTTTCACAAGACGATCAGTGATTTACAGTAATTTCGATGTTATTTGTGGATCAACATCTGGTTTCAGGCCGTGCGTGTATTAAAAAATTAGTAAGTGAAATTTCTTTTTGTTTTTCAATTCGTTTATTGTACCTTGAGTACCATTAATGAATTAAGACGCGCAAGGCATTTTAAAATTATACTCATCCCGTTTACACGTGCCATTTCACCAATTGAGGAAAATATAAAGTTTATTTACATTCCATCATGTGTTTTCCATCTTCAAGTTCTGTGTTGTAAATTATATTTCATTTATGTGGACGTCAATTTAATTTCAACTCTGTATGATATGTGTCGCCAATGAACTGAAACAGATAACACATACTGCATAAATGTCATTTGAATCCTATTGTAGCGCTCTGTGCCGTGTATGAATTAAAATATCACGTGCCCCATCTTAATTTTGCGTGCCACCAGTGAATTAAAACTCACAAAATACGACTATTTAAGCGTCAAATGTGCTCTATCTACGAATAGCGTGACATCAATTAACTGACACATACGACGTTTGTAAACAGCGCCTGTGCGCCATCTCCACGCTACGAGTCATCATTGAAATAATAAAATATGTAAGATTTTCATACGTCATATATCTCCCGCTGAGCGTTGCGTGGAATGATGAATTAAAATTGAAACTTTTGAGTGTAACCACCCATATCTTAAAGTATTAAGTGTATTTAACATCATACCTGCAATTGTAGAAACTAAGAGAAATCTTTAAGACCATAGGTTTCAAAAAATGGTCCATTTTTATTTACACTATGTTCTTTAATAAATCATCATCATCATCATCAACAGCCATTCAGAACCCACTGCTGGATAAAGGCCTTCCCAAGTCCCTTCCATATCTTGTAATGTTCTTAGGTTTTAAGGGTGCAATTATACGTGCAAATTCAGTTTACCTAGAACACCAACATTAAGCAAAATTTCAGTAATTGTTGGGAAAGTTAAAAACTCAATGTCCTTAATTTTTCAAGAAGAAGTCAATAGTTCTACTTACAGCTTTTCAATTCTTTATTCCAGTCAGCCAATGAGTAGCGAATATTCACATTACGTTATAACAAATGTCACTTCCACAATAACGGAATACCTTCCAATAATCACTCTAGAATCATCTCAGATGTTGAGCATCAACTATCTCATAACAATATCAACAATAACTTGAATTTTAAATTAACGTGAGTTAGTAAGTACAAAATTAGCTTAAGGAAACTTCTCAAATGAAATATATCTTAACAGAAGTCAATCTGACGCAAAGCAGATTAACTGAAGCCAGCTCAACGAAAGACAGTCTAAAACAAGACAGCTCTCACAGTTCGTAAGCCAGACAGCCAGTCAACATATTGCGGTGTCTGGAAAAAACAACGGCGTTTTTGATACAAGAGTTTCACTTACCCAGAGTTTCGAGATAATCCAGTTAAATTTCAAAGCATGTGCCGTCATGTTCAATAGTTTGAACCCATCTGTTTGCCAATTTCTGCACGGTACCCAGCTTTCGGTTTAGGGGCAAAGAACCCTTTGCACTCGCGTACGACGTCGTCCAAAGTGGTCAATTGCTTGCCACGGGAAAAAAATGTGCCATAACTCAAAACAAGTGGTAGCCTGAAGGGGCAAAGTCAGGGCTGTATTCTGGATGAGACAGCAGCTCCATTCCATGCAGTTCTTGAAGTTCAGCTAGGGTCCGATTAGTGGTATAAGGTGTTGCATTGTCTTGTTGCAACAGTGATGGCTTTCGGTTGACTAAGACGGGATACTTCTGCTGAAGTTTGTCCTACATCCCGTCCAGTTGCTGAGAATACAGTTCGGCATTAATAGACCGACAATTCGGAATGAGCTCAAACTGGATTACACCTTCATTAATTCCACCAGACAGCACGCAGCATGAACTTTTTTCTCGAACCGCCCGCTTTTGAGAGTAGGTAAAGCTGGTTTATCTCTATTCAACCACAAGAATCTCAATTACGCAGATATATCCACTTTTCATTCCCAGTAACAATTCGTTTCATAAATCGAGTATCGCGTGGCTTTCTGAGCAGTTCCTGCATACTTCTACACGTCGTTGCGCTTGAAATGGGGTGAGCCCATGAGGCATCTCAGGTCATCGTGCATAAACCTTTCCGATCTTGTGCAGGTTCTCAATAATGGTAGATTTAGAAACTCCCAGTTCTTCTGACTATTTGCGAGTGTTTTTTCGTGAATTGTCTTCCACAGCCGCTTGCAGGGTGTTCAAATCAACAGCAAAGGGCCAACCCAAACCTTCCTTTTTTATAAGCTCAAGTCACAATCCTCCAGGGTCAAGTCGCCAGCAGCAAATATCTTGAACTATGTTTGAGCAATCCGAGTACCCGCCAGGCCTTCACCTTCAGCTTCGTTAATTTTTCGGACTGCTTCAGCAGCTTTAAGCCCATGTTTCCAGTAATGTTGCAACAAAACCGATATTTCACACTTTGTAGCCATTACAATTGACCTCGGTGCAAGTTAAACGCATGGTTCATGACACGTCCCTCACGCCTCGTTTGATTCCCCACAGTACGCGTTTTCAGTCGTCTGCAACGTAGGAAAACTGCCCCTCAGAAAATATTAATATTTACGTCTTGAAACTGTTCTGCGCAAGGACGCCGTTTTTTTTTTTTTTTTTTTTTTTTGACACCCCAGTACATTGAAACCAACCTTCTTATCTCGTCTTTTTACATACGTCACACTACCTCTGACCTCAGTAGTTGTTGTCAAGAAGAGATTCGGGCGAGAGAGAAAATGTAAAAGTAGAGTTTGGAAATTGCTTAAGGAGAACAAAAGAAATTTACACAGAGAAAAGAAATAAAAAGGGAAGTTATGTCAGAATGTACGTTAAAAAACTTGAGGATTTTTTTCCATTTACAGCAAGCATGCATCTATCCATGCAGTACCTTAGCAGACTTTCCTTATCTGGGAGGGTGAGCCATAAAATTACGCCCCATTCGAGTTCAAAATCACGCCCCATTCGAGTTCAAAATCTCGCCCCCTTCGAGTTCAAAATCACGCCCCCTTCGAGTTCGAAGTTACGCCTCTTCGAGTTCCACTCAAATAATACTTGGTTTTCACAATCTCACACACCGCCATTATAGAAAACTATTATGATCGTTCAAAAATCGCATTTCAGGTTTTTGACATAATTTTATTAAAAATGTAAAAACTAGGTAAATACCCAAGAACGATAGGATGTAAATACCAAGTAAAGCGCAAACGTTATGTGAACGCCAGCAACACAACACTCAACAGAAATGCAGAACGAATGAGTATTGGATAGTGAACGTAACCATACGAAGAAGCTTTTGGGGTAGGGATTGGAAAAATTCCGCTCAAGATTAAACGATCAGAGAACTTTCTGAAACAGAGCACAAGTGATTAATTAGCTTTTCATCCCAACGACATGTTCGGAAAGGTCATGAAGGTTATGCATATCAGCATATTGTTTTCTATGCCTCCATTCACTGTTTTGGAAAATTCCATTCATGGATATAAGATGTTCACACCTCATAGTGTACGTTACTCTGTACCCTGGTTAACTGCATAGAATACTGTATGATACTAACTAAAGTCTTTAAAAAGAAAATACTGAAGGGTGCAACTTTTAGTTCCAATTTCTATTTTGTACATCCTCCAGAGCATGAATTTACGCCCCTGGAATAACCATTCTGGGAGGGTAACCGCCCTCTCTGCCCTCCCGGTAGCTATGGCCCTGTGTCCATACTTCTTTGAGTTGTACGCAGATTTCGTACATCTGTATTTTAAGTATAGTTCATAACTCGAATCCATATGTAAGAACTGGAAGGATGCATTGATTAAATGCTTTCTCTTATAATGGGAAATTGCTCTTGCAAGTTGAACTGTTTCTTCACGAAATAGATACCGAAAATTTAGAATGAATAATTCGAAAAACGTATAAAATGGAACATCGATGTTTGTTGATCATACAATTTCATATTATTCATCAAAATTATATCTGTGTAAGATTTTCACGGCCGATTTCGACGGAAGTTTAAATGAAAATGAAATTTCAACAGCTTTGGAATGCTTTGCAGAAGATTTAATTATAATGTTCAATGAAATACCACTCTAGGGAAATGAATAAATTATCTGTTACATAACTATAAAATATTACACGGAAAATACGTATAACTGCTACATATACTGTTTTATGTTACACGGTTTAATATTTAGTGTTAATGTTACTGAGATCTCAGAAAATTCATTTACACTAGAGGTGCTAAAGAAATGAGATGTTGATTGCGTTTGTCATAAATTTCGAAAGCTCAAGACCAAGATACCGTAACAGAGTGTCACGCAAAGGACGAGCGGTAAAATAAAAAAAAATGCAAAGGAAAAGTGAGGGAAAAAAAAGCAAAACAGATGAGAATAAAGTTAGAAATCAGTTAGGTAAAAGTTATACTTTTTTTTAGCAAACATTAAGAGAACAGGGAAGAACAGGGTGAAATAACAAAACCGTGCGGACAGGTGAAAGCTGAAAAGAACTCATTACTCAATAAAATAACTCAGTATGCATCAAGTATTACAGTGGGTACTAAAGAACAGCTTAGAAAAGAGAAAAACATAAAAAATCGTGAAGATAGTAGCAGAGTGAGCTCCAAGTAAAAGCACGTAACAAGAGAACGCTAGCAAAGTAGAAGGCAACCTAAAAAAGAGGAAAATCACTTTATCCAAAAGAAAAACATTTTGAAAGTCGAAACAAATAAATAAACACAAAATCGAAATGGTTTTCCTATTTACAAAATAATTTTCCTGGCTACAAATAACGGACACACAAAAGTGGCATTTGTGATATTTAAAGCAGCGATTGAAATCGTATTATAGAAAATTCCAATATATGGTCGGCGTATTTTTTAAACAAAACAATGATAATTAATCAGCTTGCTGTCGAACGGTGAGTAAGAAATCACGATCAATTTGTTCATATTTTCTTATTCGATTCTTCATGTTATCCAATGTATCTGGTAGAGGTGTAGCGAAAACTTGATCTTTCACAAAGTCTCAAAGAATGAGTCTGGAAGAGTGGGTTCCAAAGACGGTGGATATCAGGCAATGGTGTCCACGTTCACTTCTACGATCGGACAACGGCATACGCAAAATTGCTTTCATGGAATTGAAGACGTGTGCTGTTGCTCCGTCTTATTGGAATACACTATCGGTTTTGTCCTCAAATACAGAAGATATTCCAATACAATTAATGCTTAAAATAAAATTATTTCTTCCTTAAATGTTTTATCTGATAGACCTTTCTCTGATGTAGATCATGTTGCCTTAAAATCTACATTTAGATTTCAAGGTAACAAGGCATTTTTTTAAAATTGGTAAGAGTATTTTTCTCCCACTCCTCTTCCAGTACTTTCAATAGTCCAATCGTTGTTTTAGGTCTGCCCTTAGAAAGCACTCTTTTTAGCAGTCCGAAGGCACAATAGTCCATTGGTGATACATCAGGGGATTTGAAGGAATATGAACAAAAGATATAGGCTTGATGCCCATCTCGTTTTTTTCATTTTTTTTCAAGAAATAGAGTGGTAGATTTTGATGTATGACTGGTAGCCTTATACTGATGGAGTTCTACTCTTTGAAAGCTCTGTGGATAAAGGAATGGTATTTTGCTCTTTAAATATAGAAGTTAAAACATTATTTTGGTGATGTGTAGAATTGATTTTAACATCTTTTTAAACTTTTATTAACTTTGATTTCCCATTGTACGAGAAACCAGCAATAGTCATGAATCCTTTACTGAAACTTTCTTTGGATTCTTGGAGCCAAGTTTGTAAGTCTTTTTCTCCTTGTTTGCAATCATAAATTGACCTTTTTTGTTACAGTCGTCTAGGTAGATTCATGCTTCATCAATAGTCACAATATTTACATCTGTTTCCGGCTGAGGATTTTCATAAATAAGAGCCTACACCGTTTTCTGCGCTCAGCCACATGCCTAAACAAAAGGCTATGAACGTTATGTAATTTTTTTTAATCTATGTTTATTACCTTGTTTACAGATGGTACAGAGATTTTTAACGACTTAGCGATTGCTTGGGTCCGTGGACTTTCTTTAAAGACCAGAGACCTTAGGTTTGAAATAGTCGTAAAAGTACGTACATTCTTTGGATATTTGTTTGGTGCTCGTTTTCCTGTTAAAAGCAATGCTGGGCGATTCTTCCCTCTATTATTAATAACATCGCTTATTTTACATTAAGAAATGCTTGTTCCACGATTTTCACAGCGTTTTTCAATTACAGAATACTAATATTTATCTTCGTAAAAAGCAAAGCTTAAACTTCTATCTAAACTTGATCATTTGCGCCATTTTCTTAGAGGATGATATTTAAGTGCAGCAGACGTTTCTTTCGTATTAATCTAACACGTTGTCGTTAGTTTCAATTCTTTGAACGTCTTTTACTTTCGGTAAATTTTTATTAAAAACGTATAAACATCCTCTGTAGCTTTTTCAAATTTAAAGGTCTATGAACAGGGTGGATCCAACGCAATTAGACCCAATTTAAAGATCTATAAACAGGGTAGACCCAACGCTCCGTTACTTCAAGTACGACATTGCTGGAATAGCTCCAGAAAATTGCTCTAAAAATTTACTTTAATTTTTTTTTAATTGAAAATATTTACATTTGACCATTGTCTGATTTTTTAATAAGCATGAAACATTCAGAAGTTCCAGTAGCGTTGCAATCTGATAAGCCCTTCTGTATGTTATTCCGTAACACGAAGACATTCCCACGGATGATGAGACTTTAAAGGCTACTGGGACTTCTAGTTATCGACTGATTGCATATGTAAGCTCAGAATAAGCCAAGTGTTCGGTGTCACGTGCTAGGTTTACGACTCTGTATATGATTATGTAAGTGGTCGACCTTCTCATGAAGAATGTTGAGCTCCTGAACACATCGATAGATATACGATTTCGTGAATTGTTAATTTTCTCGAAGGCTTCTAATACTTAATAATAGGTTAAAACATGGAAATAGATAATCCAAACACAAGGTCTGGGGATTCGAAGAGAAATGAAGGAACGTTGAGGAAGTTTCGATATTCAGAAAGTACAAGCAGTTTTCTCGTTATGTTCCAAACAAACATGAAAAAAATACAGGGTATCTATAGATGGAGTATACAATTTCAGTATGCTATTACAAAAAACACGATGGAAAAGAACTTACTTTAAACGAGAAGAGACGTAGCAAGTGTTAAAGTTTGTTAAGTTAGATGATAGATGGCGCCAGGTGTCTCATGCGATGAAAAATCTCGTCAAACACGAATACAACAGACATGGCTTCCCCAGTGGAGAAGAGACAGCCGCCGACACGAAGGAGCATCGAACAATGGGTAAATAAATTCAGAGCAACAGGAAGTGTCTTGTAAGGCAAGAGCACTGGGAGACCTCCCATTTCGGACGAAAAGGTGGAAAACGTGCGTAGGGATTATCTAAGGAGCCCGAAGAAGTTCGTCCGCGTCGCCAGTCGTGAACTCGATATACCGCGAGCAGTCAGGGTAGTAGCTCACCAGGTTCTGCATAAACGTCGACGCTCCTATACATGTAAAGTGCAGTTAGGGCAAAAACTTCGACCAAATGATCAAACACATCGAAACGCATTTGCGGTAGACATGCTTATTAGCGTTGACGAAGACCCCACACTCCATTCACAGGTCAGTTTCAGTGATTAGTCGACATTTCATGTTCCTGGCAGAGTGAATAAAAATGACTGCCGAATCTGGAGCATGGAAAATCGCCATGTGATCGTAGCACACGAGAGAGACAGCCCGAAAGTTAATGTACGGCTGGCCTAATGGAAGACAGAGTGATAGGGCCCTTTTTTCTTCGCTGAACCAACCGTTACTGGCATAACGTACCTGGACAGGTTAGAACAATTCGCAATTCCACAACTCCTGAATATTCAAGACATCATTTACCAGCAAGATGGTGCGCCTCCGTACGTCTTTGGATGTACGCAGATCTCTAGACCACCATTTTACAAGATGTTGGATTGAAAGTGGGGGTTCGACCCAGTTCTCCTGATATTACCCCATGCGATTTTTTTCTTTGGGGCTTTATTAAAGACATTGTGTACAAGAAAAAGGTTACATCTATCACTGAGCCTAAAGAACGCGTTATTGCAGCCTTCCTCCTTGTTATACCTGGCATTCTGCAGCGTACGTGGGTGGAACTGGACTATCGTTTAGACATCTTGAGAGCAACCAACGGAGTACACGTGGAGACCTACTGACATTTAAGAGAAAAAAACTTTCACAGTTACCAGTGTTTTGACTTACTACAGGAGGTATTTGTCATTTTCTTGTACGACTGTGAGTAGAGTTTAGGTCCCAGCCACCTACAGCGAGATCGCCTTTTGGGCAGGACACAGAAATGGAAGGAATGAGAGCAAGTCTAGCGACTTTGACAGAACAGTTTGTAGTGAGATTAGAGTACAGTAGATGGCACCACCGGACAAGTACGATGTTGCACACAGAAGGGTGAAAGAATTTCAGGGAGGGCTTAGAAAAGGATACCCATTTAACCAGTGGGTCCAGCCTGGGGGCCGTCACTTAACGTGCTCGTCCGATGCACAACGGATATTCAGCGATTGTTAGTAAATCACACCATCTCTGAAAGATCAGCCCAGGTTCGAACCTGAGGACCTTGCATCGATAGTCTGACTCGCTAACCACTAAGCCATCAGCGGCTCTGTGTTTTGACTTTAAAAGTAAGTTATCTAATGTAGTTTATTTTTTCAATAGCATACTGAAGTTGTATGTATACTTCATTAATGGATACCCTGTACAACCATTTGTCTAGCAATCGACGGTAGAACACATTTTACATAAGACTTTCCGAATCCGCTTTAGAGTTTCTGTTTCTGGAGAACTTGTTTTGTGGTTTTGATTTTTTCTAATAGAGAATTCTACATCACAATTTTCATTTCTTACTTGCTATTTTAATATTCTTAGGCACTTTGTTCCATGGGAAATTTTTTGAACTAAAGCTGCGTTAAGCTGCCCGTGTTCTGTAGAGGAACTGTCATGTTGAAACTGTGCAATGGCAAAGCTTTTAGTGTGCTAGTATCTCCTGACGGCAGTTAGGGTAGTAGCTACATTTAGCACAGAGAGGTGAAAAGAGGACACCTGTTCAATTTATACGCATACTGTTCTAAGCCCTGTATAAATATCGTGACTTAAGTACGTTTCCTGAAATTTACATCAAAGGCTTTGAACGCAATTTAAGATGCAACAGAAATAGTTAGACACATTTAATGAAGAGCAAACACACGTCAGGCGTTTTTTTTTTTAGTCAGTTTTAATTTTCTTTCCTTCCTTTCTTTGGGTGTTGCATTAGAATCCAAGGCAGAGACATCGACGGATAGGACAAAGCATTAAAGCTTTCAACCAGCCGCCGCAAACGGGGAACAATGTGTCGGAAACTTCTGCCTTCTAATCGTTCTGATATCCGTGTTTACGTATTTCCTTTGTTGCATTTCAGAGCCGACAACGGCAGACAAATGCAGCATTTAAAACAAGCTTTATAAATGAGTTCCTTTTGTTTTCTCCCAATATCATATCATTTTTTTTTCCCGTTCTTAGTACGGCGTTTTGTTTTCGGGACGGTTTAAATTTTAATCCAACTTTTCTCCCCTCCCGTAGTTTTTTAAGCAGCTGTCGCTCGTTACTGAATTTTTGGGAATCTACAGAGACTGCAGATGATTATCAATGGCAGTTCAATACGTTCCTTCTCAAAGCTAATGATAAATTTCTCCATTACGCCATTTAGAACGCTTTTGTTTAGACCCTTTTTTCGCAATACTCGCATATTTTTATTTCTTTTTCAATTTCCTCTTCCCCCAATTCCTGTTTGCTCGCGGCTCCTGTTTATCAGAAGCAGATCGTTTAATAAAGAGCCAACGTATTGGCTTGGAGGAAAACTTTGCTAAAATGCTCGTTTTTCAGCAGTTTTTCGCCGTCTCCATTGTCACTGTTTACTACTAACGGCTTTTTGTCTGTTGCCAGATGTGCAAATGCAACCGTCCAGGATCATTTTATTCATAAACGTAGGGTTTATAACAAAACCACGGAAGTTTCCGGCAAATAATCCATTCAGCGCTGGAGTCCGTAGAAAGCGACGATGGAAATTAAACGAATGTCTATTCCACCCCTTATTGGTGAATTTCGGCTTTAAACTCCAAATTATCACACAGTGCCACACAAAAACAGTCTTGGGAATTCGATACGAAGATTAAATTGAAACGAACGCCACCGTGAAATCTGACGATAACACTTTTTTCACGGAATCCAACTCTAATAATTTTTTTTATTAGTTATCCGTTATAGCTGTACTTTATCTCAGCTAATGTCGTACACAGCGGAATGTGTGTGCTTTACGTTCCTATGAAAGACGTTGACTTTCGATTTTGCATTTAAAGGTTCAGGTTTTCTCGCAAGTTAAAAACTCTTCAAAAAAGTACGTAGAAATATTTTTACAAAAATTAACTAAGTTACATATTTCTTCGGAAATCAATTACAACAGCTGTCATGTCATAACCGCAGGAGTAAGGCTACCAATACCCACGAAAATATTTCGTTCATGATTTAAGTTGAAGAAGAAAATCATAGCTTCAAAAATGGCCGAAAGAATGCAATCCGCAAGAAATTGAAAATCTTTATGTAGAAACCTCTGAATGTTAGGAAAGGGTTTTAATGAACGGTGCAAATTCATAGGCAGTTCTGCGGTGGATACGCAATTTGTGAGTACATTCCCTAAATAAACGTGGTAATAAACAATATAGCATAACACAATTTTCTCAAGCTCTTCAATGCCACATTGTAGACTGTCTTCCAAATTTCTGAACTGGGAAGACAAGGGGATAAACACTTTAATGGAGAGAGTTAAACCCACCTTCTCATTTTGTTGACGACAGTCATTTTTGTAAGTAACCGCTCAGTGTCGAAGAGTATGATCCAGGAACTTACTGACAAGAGTAAAAAAGCGGGGTTAAAGATGAACTTAGGGAAAATAAAAGGGCAAATTTAGAAGTGACTGATGCCCACAATCAGTGGCGGACTGGGAGAAAAAGGCCAGGGGTGCTACTTACTAGTAGGGGCCGGAACTGTGTGTGTGTGTGTGTGTGTGTGTGTGTGCCAAAATGCGAAAGGTTAGGAATATACGTGAATACGAGGAATCTCTTTGAAGTAGTCGGAGCTGTACGTACCATTCCTTCCAATCAATCCCTTGGAGATAAGGCCCGGCCTTAAGCGTTAACTGGGCAAAAGCATGATCAGATCAGATCATATGTCGAGGATTTTAGGAAAAGAGTGTCCGACTCCAGGTGTTAAACAGCCGTTAGAAATAGGAACCTAGATTTGGGCTAGAGGGCCCGATAGGAAAGTGACACGGAAGCGAGGTAGAAAGGGGGAGAAAGACGCCCTTATTTATTACCTGGGGCCAGTACCTGGGGCCCGACGGCTTAACGTGCCCATCCGACGCACGGCAGATATTTAGTGGTTCGAGCGTTCGTACCTGCTGGGATCGAACCCGAGGTCTTTTCCGTGGCAGTCACGAACGTTGACCACTAGGCCACCCGCGGCCCCGGTCAAAAGCATGAGCTTTTCTGCCCCACTTTTACGCTTATACTTGACTCTTCTTTTGTCAGCCATCTTACAGTGACGATCGATAACTAAACGTACTTAAAATACCCACTGCTCTAGTCAGTTTACTCACCTCACAGCCTTCTCGAACAGCAAATCAGTTTATAACACGACCACTAAGCATGCCCGTAGTCTGGATTCTAGAGGTGGGTGGGCGACTTTTTTTTAAGGTTGGGCAGTTATGTCGGGTATATATACTGGTGTGCGGCTGTCTTTTCCCCGCCGAAAATGCGAGGTGGGAGTGCTCTCCCCTCCCCCGCCCCTCACCACGAGCTACGAGCCTGCTGCTAAGTCCTTTCTCTTTCTCTGAGAACACATGTCAGAACAAGGACACCGGAATACGAGGCGACGTCTCACCAACAGCCTCGGCGTCCGCTCGTGGTGTAACTTGAGATGGAGGTTTTAATGGGCTGCCGGTGCTATTGTTTTATGCCTTATGCGGCCTTCGCAGTCGCAGAGGGTCATTTCACCTATTCCTGGCATATTTGTCATTTAATTTCACTCGGACTTTTTCTTTATGAATTCCTCTCTGATGTTGCATCGGAGATTATATGATATTCTAACTATGGTAGGAATGCTTTCTCAGCGAGATTTTCTTTTTTGGAACGGACTGGACTCTTCTTATCTTTGAGGATACGGAGGTAAGAGTGAGGAAATCAAGAAAAAAAGAGCGGTAGTTGAGGCTGAGAGGATTTACATTTCGCACACGACATGCAACTGAGATGACGAGATGTAAGGGAGATGGAGTCATGCAATAGTACATATGCGTCTAGCAGAGAAGGAGACAAAAATAAGCCAATCATTTTTGGCCAATTTGAGTCTCTGTGAGTTTCATCGATTTTCCAGATTTTTTTAAAATAAACTTATACGTATTTTAAGTGCGTTTTTCGGGGGGTGTTCTTTTTTCTAGGGCCTTTGGACGTTCCAGGCCATTCCACCCCTGCCCACAACTTACCTGTGACAACACATATCAAGCAAACGCCACATCGAAGAAGAAATTAATACTGATAGAAAACTTGGCTGGAATTCACTCGGAGGAACAATATACACTATATTGACAAAAGTCACCGAACACCCCTTCAAAAGCAAATGAACGGATCTGCTGCGTTGTTAAAATGCGCAGTACAGCCCGAAAACGGTATAAAAACAAGCCTGCAGCTGACCGCGATCATATCGCACTGTGAGGTTGAGTGAAAATCTCGCGGTGGGAGAAAACTGACTTTGAGAAAGGAGTGATTGTTGGGTGTTATATTAGTGGGTTGTCTATAAGAGAAACCGAGAGGCGTTTAAGCATACCCAAGTCAACTATTTTGGATGTACTGAATAACTGGAAGGTTTGCTTCGGCAGACCAAAGCAAATCAGTGATAGAGGACGTCGAAGCCTCAGGAGAGTCGTTACAGCTAATCGACGGAGTACTGCACAAGACTTCAGTGTACTGGTGAGTAAAAATGCTGGAACCTCAGTATGTACACGTACCATTCGCAGAGAACTTCATTCTATGGGCTACCGTGAGCGTGCGGGTGCTCAGAAGCCTCTCATCTCCACTCGGAATGCTACTCGTCGTTTAGCATGGTGTAATATCGTTGACTGTAGATTAATGGAAACGGGACGTATGGACTGATGAATCCAGATACACGATCCATCAGTCTGATGGCCGTGTGTTGGCATAGCGGCAGCCGGGGGAACGCTATTTACCACAGTGAGCTGTTCCTACAGTCAAGTTTGGAACCGGCAGTGTACTCGTGTGGGGTGTTTTTCGTGGTATCGTCCCGGGCCGTTGGTTATCATGGATAAACCTGTTAACCAGCACGTCTACCTTGATATTCTAGACAATTATGCCCTACCAACTCTGTGGCAATACTATGGAACCGAACCTTGTTGGTATCAGCACGATAATACACCGAGCCATAAAAGCAAGGACTTAGTTACGGCCTGGTTTGACAATAATTCCGTATCGTGTGTGGATTGGCCGGCACAGAGCCCTGATCTTAATCCCATAAAGCACCTATGAGATGAATTAGAGCGCCGCACAAGAAGTTCGAAACCAAGGCCTACAACTAAGCAACAGTTAGCGGCAGTATTATGTACTGAATGGAAGCGCATACCTATCGCTGTGTTCCAAAACTTTGCCGAAAGCATGTCTCGAAAGATCCAGTGCATGTATTAAGGCCAAAGGTGGACCGACTCCGTACTAATGTATGTCAATAAATGTTACGTTGTGTTTCTTTTCTTTTAAGACATAATGATCAATTGCTCTTTAAATTACACTATATTTTGTCATTATAGTGTAATTTTCAAGAGCAATCGACCATTATGTCTTAAACGAAAAGTGTATAATCAATGCATCCTTCTATCAGGTAACCACAAAAGTATTTGCCGTTTTCAGAGACTGAGACAAAGTATAAACATACGTAATAGAATAGCAATTTATTCATCAAAATAATTACCATGGGCATTAATAACGTTCTGCCAACGTGTTAACAAATTACATATGCCCCTGCGATAAAATGCCGGGTCATGGGAAGAGAAGCTCATCAAAGTTAGAGAAGTGATCACACAAATGATTGTCGAGTGAGAGAAACAAGTGATGATCTGAAGGAGAGATATCTGGTGAGTAAGCTGGATGACATAAAAGCTCTCACCTAAGTTCTTTGGCAGTGTTTCTGGCCTATGAAGCAGAGTGGGCACGAGCGTTATTTTGAAGGGGCAAAACTCCTGCCTTTCTGTTGTCCAGTGCTGCTTCCTTCTTTCTCTCTATTTCTCTATCTCGTCCGCTCATGGCGGGTTGAGTTCCGCAAAGACGTCTATGCGCCCTTGAGGATTACTGGCAAATTAAGCTTGCAATTCCTCTACTGCATACGGGTAAGGGACAAAGTGCGTCCGGGGCCGACTTCACAGGGAACCATCTACGCATTCGCGTCTCCAAACACAGGTAGTCTGCGGAAAAACCGCAGACTACATGGCCAGCAGGACCGGGATTCGTACACCCGTGAAAAACGTCTGCCTCCCACACAGCGACTTAACCAACTGCGTTATGCCGGTGATCCTTCTTTTTCAGGTCTTGAAAATGACCAACATCCACGTGTTCCCCTTCGAACCATTCCCGCCGTAACCTCAAGATGGCAGCGGCTCTCCCATAGTCAGTAATGCCTCGGGTTTCTGAGTTGCTCTGGCTTCACCTTCCTCCTGCTGATACGACAAGTCCTTACCTTTCCCAATTGCACGGGCTTCGTGATAGCGAACTGACACGCTGTGCCCACGTCGTTTACATATTTTCTGCGACGGTCGGTTACGTCACTCCCAAGTGCTAAGAGGGAGAGCGGTGCTCATAATGATCTGGCCTACGAGCGCATTTCTATGACCAAAACCATAGCAGTCGTCTGTCTGCAGAACACGAAGTCTCACTTAAAAGGTTTTGCATCAACGTTTTAATAATGTCAGATCTAAGTGAAGTTACAATGGTAGACATAACTTTTAGTGATAAGTGTTAGTTTTACCTGAATTAATAGTGGAATAAAGATGATATATTTGTTTTCGAGGGGAACGGGGTTTCAAAAGGTAGCCTCTCATAAAAAAATCAACGTTCGACCCATTCCAGTAGCTACTTCTCCTTACTTAAAACAGAAATCCTGTCCCATCATATGAAGCAGCAACACCAAGTCAGGATTGCGATGTTTCTAGAACCTTAAATGGCGTCTGAGTTGAAGAAAAAAACAGCCGAAGTCAATTATTTGCCTGTTAATGGCTGATAGTGACCGCTTGAAATGGTCTTGTTTTTTATCTGTTTTCCTGTTCTTTTGCTGTCCCTTCAAACAGATCGGAAACAGGAAAATTACCTTTTCTTTTACCGCAGCTCATTTCATAAATTTTACAATGAGCTTCAATATATACAAAGTCTTGTACACATAATATGCGAACACATTTGTGTGTGTGTGTTTACTTATTTTTATTTATCATTTTTTTTTTTTCATCAAAAGGCGATTAAAAGCGGAAACTCAAGATGGCTGCAACATCAGTCAGGCATTATCCATCAAATGCGGCAACGGCCTTGGCCACACGGGTGGAGCACCCCGTCTACCAATCAGTTAATCACCTCCTCCCCCAACATGGCCACACAAACACCCGGATTCGGTTTAATCGTGAGTGGGGGTTTTCTTATTTCGCATGTTAATATCCGCTGCCGATGGCCCCATCCCGCTGCATTGTTCACCAGATCGTTGCGTAATAAAGACGCCATTAAGCGCCGAATTGATGGAACGAAGAAGAATGGCATTTTGTTGCCATGGCGGACCTTTCTTTCTTTTCTTTTTTTTTTTTTTTTTTTTTTTTTTTCCTGTAATTACAAATGTTTATTAAAGTATTTTCGTATTGGTCGCAAAATGGGCAGAGCAGACACAAAAGCAGAGCGGGAATGCGAAACGGCGTGCAAGTGAAAGCTACGAAATTGCGTGGGTGGGGGGCAACTGGGGCGTAAAAATGTATGTACACAGACTACACTAAAGTAGTGTGCATTCCAACACGCACTTCAACGCCTGTTGAAAAGAGTATAGTTCAACAGCAGTGACACCTGTTTATTTCGAGAGTGGAAAAATTCCAACATGAAAGTAAGAGATATAATATACTCAGTTATAGGCGTGGACCATAAACGCAAAATAGCAAGCCAGGGAAAAAATGAAGGCAATTAATCGTGCCCGAAAATAAATACCATACGTACAGCGGTGACGGCTTACAGCCTTGATATCTATTTTATAAATGAATATTGGATATTTTATGTTTCCTAATGTTGCTTTAAATTCCAATGCTACACAATACGGTAGGTCATTTAATTTAAAACTAAATTGTTCACCTTCTTTTTTTTTTCGGGGTTTAACAGCTTCAGTAAGCATCCAAAGCTATAGGGGTCACCCTCGGCATTCCTTTGTGACCAAGACTACTGATCGGAATGGCGGCACGAGACCTCGTCTAGGTCTAGGAAGTTCAAAACCCAGAGTACAACAAAGAGCAATGGCGACGATTTTCTGGGATGTCCGAGGTATCATTGGTGTTGATTTTCTTGAATAAGTACGCATTATCAACAGTTCTCGCTATGTTGATACACTAAAGAAGCTCAGGGAGAATATGTCTCTGACTTTCCAAAAAATCATTAATCCGCCTCACACCTCATCGAAACATCTCGAGGAACCCCACACCCGCCATACAACCCTGATTTGGAACCGTTTGATTTTCTCTTGTTTGATCCCATGAAGGTGAAAGGTTTGAGGATACAGGTGAAGTTAGTTGAACAGGTCCTGGGGCTGAACAACAGTCAGCTGAATTTTTCCAAACGGTTTATACATGCTGGGCTGAATGTTGGAGTAAATGCTTAATTTGAACGGAGGGACAGTTTTGAGTAGCACCATTACATTCAACAGATTTCAATGCATTTTTCTACCAGATTCCATTACATCTGAACTGACAGAAGACTTATTTTCTAAGAGGAATCACTTTAGGATAACCCTCATACTACACTGCGGAAAAGAAGATAACGGCAAAAAGATAGAAACATAATACTTAGCTTCTTTAAAAAAAAGAAAAAATCGCATGTTTTATTCTTAAAGGGTATTATAGCAATTTAAATTAAAATATTCCAAAATATTGAATTAAAACTACTTTAAGAATTATACGTGCAATCAGCTTTGTAAGAATTTGATTTTAAATATTCCTTGAAAACAAAAGGAACTGCGTGGACGTAAAAGAGATTGTCATAAGAGTATAAGTACGGAAGTTTAGAGATTACCGGATTTACAATGGCTGCCCAAGACACAGTAATTACAGCCAATGATGCCGCCCCGGTGGAAGTAGTGGTCTAAGCGATGGCCTCTGATCATTCGTCCGAACGGGGTCCGGGTTCGAATCCCGGTGAGGTATGGATGTTGTGTTTGTCTTACGGCAATGGCTCTCTCCCTTCCTTGGAACCAGTGACCCTAAATTAGGGACGGGCGACTGATTGTAGCCCATTGAGTTGCTCACGGTGGTCGTTAAAAATCCAATAAAAAAAAACAGCCAATGATTACAGGAAATGTATTCGAAAAGAAAAGCTGTAATTTCACATACGTAAACAGTGTGGTGGTGCAGTGACGCTATATAACACAGTTGTGATGATATATAACACAGCAGAGACACTATATAATCGTTTATCCCTTTGTTTTCCTGTACAGGATCGCCGGTTGCTGGAAGTTTTTTGCTTATCGCACCATTCACGGTAAACCCTTATTACGGCTGTACGCAGTGGCGCACTTAGTAAGTGTCCCAGGAGGCCACGATTTCCCCATGAGCTATCACTTGGTCCTTCGTTCTTATGTTATTGGTTGCTTATTTTTTAAATACATTTTCATGTGTTTTTAAACATATATTTTACTAATCATTCGAAACGCACTTTAAAATGGCGGAGATATTTTTTTTATCGCTTCCCAATATTTTGGAAGATGTTTCCTCCGAAGTATTTTTATTTGCGTCTTCAATATTCTGGACCACTTCCATAAAAAAGTTCTGGGTGCGCCACTTGATATACTTAAAAACCCAGGACGACATCCGTTTGGAAGAGAAAGCCGCAGATGGCCTAGTGGTCAAAGCTCGTGGCTGCCACGGGAAAGTCACAAGTTCGATCCCAGCAGGTACGACCACTAAATATCCAAATGCGTCGGATAGGCACCTTAAGTCGTCGGACCCCGGGTACTGGCCCCACAGTTATAAATAAGGACGTCTTCTTTCCCCTTTCTACATCGTTCCATGTTACTTTTCTGTCTGGCACACTAGCCCAAATTTCCTATTTCTAAAGGTTGTTTAAGACCTGGGGTCAGGCACTATCTTCCTAAAACCCACTATATACACCGCTGAGCCATTACATTATGACCACCTACCTAATAAGCTGTAGGACCCCCTTTAGCCCGCAAAATAGCGGCCACTCGGCAAAGGCATCAATTCGATTAGATGGCGATAGGTATCCTAGACTAGAGTTTCTGGTACCATAATGACAACAGCAGGTCCTCCAGTACATTTCGGGGTGGTAATGATTTAGCGCGAATACGCTTTCCCAAGTAGAATCACAAATGTTCGATTGCGTTCATGTCAGGTAAATTTGGAGGCCAGGGCATTAACAGAAAGTCACCAGCATATTCTTCGAACCACTCCTTGACGATGCAGGCAGTGTGGCATGGC
The DNA here is from genome assembly GCA_039090855.1 of Macrothele yani. Lineage (NCBI taxonomy): Eukaryota > Metazoa > Arthropoda > Arachnida > Araneae > Macrothelidae > Macrothele > Macrothele yani. The sequence goes on along the minus strand of CM077028.1, from coordinate 74,063,308 downwards.
GCATTATCCTGCTGGTAATGGCCATCACCAGCACGGAACACAGTTGCCATGAATGGGTGAACTTGGTCCGTAACGATGTTCAGATAGGCTACATGGCAGCTGTCAGGCATTGTGCTATTGGAATAAAAAGACCTAAGAGTCCCAAGAAAACATCGCACACAGCATAACACGGCTGAAGCCGGCCTGTTTCCACCCAACAAAGCATCCAGGTGCCATAGCCTCCGTTGGTAACCGGAGTATCCGCTCTCGGCCGTCCACGTGATGCATTAGGAATCTTGATTCGCAACCATTCACGGTCCAATCTGGATGATCTTGGGCCCATTTCATGCGTTGTTGGCGATGACGTGCAGTGAGCATGGGGACCCGACTGGGTCTTCGGCTACGCAGGCCCATGCGCAGAAGGCTGCAATGAACTGTGTGCTGTGACATATTGCCCTGATCAGCACTGTTGTAGCTGTGGGTGATTTGTCGCACTGTGGCCCTGCAGTCGCTGTGAACAGTGCGCGACAGTCTCCACAACCCTCTGGCATCAATGAGCTGCGAACGATACACGGCTGAACGACGGTTCGTCGTTTGGCCATCTGTGCACGACTTTTGATACGTACTCACTACAGCGGCACGCGAACAACTCACAAGCAGCGCTGTTTTCGCGATCGTACTTCCAAGGCGCCGTGGCATCACAATTTGTCTTTTATCAAACTCCGATAAATCCGCAGCTTTTCCCATTCTGACTCCGAACACTCTACTAACCGAAAGCCGGTCCTAGGGTTGTATATATACTGCCCTGTGAACTTCACCTGCGCCACCGTTCGGTCTCCAGGCGCGCTTATTTCTCAAGGCTGGGTGTGGTCATAATGTAATGGCTCAACGGTGTATATATATTTCAAATCTCGTTTAGGAGACGCTGAAACAGGCACGCCCAGATCCAACTATCATGTCACTCTCAAAGTCGCTCAGAGCACTCGTCTCTCCCATTCTGACCCTCAGTCGAAAGATAACTGACACTCAACGAGCTGCTTTCCAAAATTCATGCCGCATACCTCGCTCTCGTTCCACCTTACTTGTTGGAGTCAGCCGCTTATGTGACGAGGGGTAGTGTAGCTAATAAACTGGCATATCATTGTATATTCAACATCATGATAAGCCAGCTGACAACACAAGTACTGGGTAACCCAAGCGTGAGCATTAGTGGAAATTTTAGTAGTTTCACAGCTCGGCAAATTTTCACCAGACACCCATCTTACAACTAAAATAAATAAGCAAAAGGTAACCAGTGTATTAAGTGCACTAAGGCATTCTTGATTGAAGAATGACATTTCCTGCAAATGTTTTTCGAACAGACAAAACAGCACAACACAACGCAATGAAAGCGACATGAAGTACAAAGAGCTCTGAACTTTAATTGTTAAGCTGGGGAAAAAATAAAATGAAAAAAAATATAATAATAATGGATTCCAGCAATGCATGATATACAGAAGAGACCGGATCAGGATTTTCTGAAACGGAGTGCAAAATTACCAACATCCGAGAAAGCATGATTTCCTCCCCACCCCTTTAATGCCGGCGTCTGTTGTGACAGGCACCCCAAGGACGGAGAAGCTCGTTACCCTGAACCTACCACAGCGCGCCCTACATTGGAGTCCACCCACACTCCTCCATGCGGGTCTTTAACATAAAACCAAGAAAGCGGACGCATTAGCAGTTTACACATCTCTCCCAGATGCGGAGAAGTCTACAGAGATAGAGAGCTAGAGGGCGGGTTACGGCGATGGGGGACCAAACTGAAACATTTCGTTGTTTACAATGCCTGAGCAAAGAGGAATGAGAATTCCTACGAGGGGTGATACCCTCGTGACCGGACATCATGGACGAAAAGATGAAAGTGGCAGAATTACTTTGACATCATCAAAAATCCCATTTTTTAATCCACATCTCTAAGATCTCTTATCTTAAAACATACAAACCATCTTCAGAGCTGTTTTCCTGTTTCATGTTTTGACTAAAAAAGAAAAAGCTCCTGAACACACCCCTAAATAGCAAAAGTCAAAATTTTTGTACTATCCAAAATACTAACTAAAGTAGCTTGAAAGTAAAATGTCACCGTCTCCCTCATTTCTGTAAAGGAGGTATAAAACAGGAGCAATCGTCAGCAGTATACTAATAGTGCGGTCATGTTGATAGAATAGTATGGGAACGGAGAAACGTGTCTCCTTCAAATTTTTTTAACACCGTCATCCTCAAATTTGGGCTTTAGTTTGCCACCCAACATACTACGTAAATTAGTCGATCACACTGAGAAAGAAACGGAATAGTCAACATTCAAATAATTTGAAATCAATTTTGGCTACAACATGATTCGAAGAACTGAAAATGGTTAACACCTACACAGGACCGTAGCTTAGAGGTCTACACGGGGCCTTAATTTGGAAAGCCCGGCCTAGCCCAAGCCCGCGCGTCCGAGGCCCGGCCCTTTTCAAATTGTTTTTTATTAAAGCCCGGACCAGCCCTGCCCGGCCCGACCCGTATTCTTCTCCTGCTTCCAAGGCCCGAAAAATTTCAACAATTACTAAAACACGAATTTGACACCAGGTGCTCTCGGTCATTCGACTCCTGAAGAATTTTCGTTTTCTTAATTGCTACACGTATTTCATTACAATAAACGTTAATTCGAAATATTTCTGTGATTCTGTATAAGTCACGTGAAGTCTGAGGAGCGGGGGCGGGGGAGGGGCTTGTATACGCAAAAATACTGCATGTAAACGACAATTTCCATGCCTTACAAATTTTCTGCGTTTTCAAATTATCATTGCCTACCGCCGGACCCGGAATGTCCTTGGAGATAAGTAGGAAGGGGTGGGGGGCTAATTCGAAAAGTACGAAATATTCAGAATTATGAGTCCGATCGTTCTACTTTACATTGTCTACAAGTACATATTCTCCGGAAGCGCTGTTTTTGCGAAAATCTTTCGCTTTCTTAAACTCCATAATAAGTATGGAAGAATATTTATCAGCAACACTGAACTGAGCATATGCTAGGGAAAACAACGACAGACTGTCCAGCTAACCAGTGTTACATAAATTTTGAAAACAGCTGGGCTGGGATACCTAACAGGCACGTACGTTTATCTTGGACAGCAGATATCAAGTGAGAGCCACATTGATGAAGAAATTAATCGGCGTACAAAACTTGCCTGGAGAGCTTTTGGAAGAAACAGCATAATTTTCAAGAGCAATATGCCATCATGTCTTAAAAGAAAAGTGTTTGATCAATGCATCCTTCCAGTGCTTACGTATGGTTCAGAGACGTGGACCTTAACTAAAAGAGACATACAAAGGCTGCAGACAACTCAAAGTAGCATGGAGACGTGCATGCTTGGTGTAACCAGGAGAGATGAGAAGAGGAACTCGTGAATCCGAAAAATGACAAGAGTGGAAGACATCACGATCAGAGTTAAATCCCTGAAATGGCAATGGGCTGGACATACTGCCAGAAGGACAGATCATCGATGGACAGCCGAAATTTTAGATTGGATTCCAAGGGACAGGAAAAGACCCAGAAGAAGACCACATGGGAGATGGGGAAATTCGAAAGTGTGCAGGAGTGACATGGAGGAAACTGGCATAAGACAGACCGTTGTGGAGGAAACTTGGAGAGACCTTCGTCCAGCAGTCGATTGATAATGGTTGACAATGATGATGATATACAGGGTGATCAGAATCGACCGCACAATAAACCTACCGGATGGTTCCTCGTGGAGAAAGAAGCCGAAAATCGGTGTCCGATCGGACGTCGCATTCCGGAGATATAAAGGGTTGGCGACGGTAGCAGGTAAGCTCATACTGCGTTGGTACATTTGACAGTAGAGTGGGTTGCGATATGTCGTACAGTTTGAGAGAGTATTGTGACATGTATCTCCTATTGGGGGAATGCCATGGTTCAGCATTGCGTTCAGCAAGTGCCTACATAGAGCGATACCAATCACGACGGCAACCGCACGCCCAGGTCATACGGCGGCTTGACGTTTGAATGCGCGACACAGGCAATGTCGCACCACGTCCAAGTGTAGACAGTGGCGCTGGACCCTCTGTGAAAACACCATCCCTCGAGGACGCCATACTAGAATTCATAGAGGAGGAGCCTATGAACTCTAGTATCTTGTGGACTGATGAAGCAAGGTTTACACGGCAGGGTATCTGCAACACCCATAATAGTCATGTTTGGGCATTCTACAATCCGCACGCAACACGTGAACACGCTCACTTGGTCCGGTGGGGTGTTAATATCTGGTATGGCATTGTGAGCAATATCCTAGTGGGAAACCGTATCATTGGCTCTTCTCAGCAATCTATTGTTCCAGCATGATGGAGCACCGGCGCATTACGCTGCAAATGTTCGCCAGTGGCTGGATACGGAATATCCCTGTCGATGGCTTGGCCGTGATGGTCCTGTCGCATGGCCCACTAGATCGCCGGATCTTAACCTCTGGGGTCATTTAAAGGAACTGGTATATCGACGGCCTGCCAACAGCCTGCACGACCTACTGGTTACCCTACATGCGGCCCTCACATCTGTATTCAAAATGACCACCTTGTAGTGCGGAACAGACATGCAACGCGTGCTGATGTCTATTCTTCGGCGGGCTGCCGCCTGTTTCGCACTACAAGGTGGTCATTTTGAACACATGTTGTAATCTGACACGAATCCACGTGTTTTATCATTTGTGTTGGAGTGGTACACATCAATAAATTACATGTTTTATGTCAAAGTGATTGGTTAAGTTATTTCTAATGTCTGTGTCCTTACCGGATGTGACGTCACGAACTTTCGGCGCGTATATCTCCGGAATGCGACGTCCGATCGGACAACGGCCAACGGTTTTAGACTTCTTTCTCCACGAGGAATCGTTAGGTAGGTTTATTGTCATTCTGATCACCTTGTATATTTATATCATCATCATGATCAACTATTATCAATCCACTGCTGGATGGAGGTCTCCCCAAGTTTCTTCCAAAATTGTCTGTCTTGAGCCTGTCTCCTAAATGTCACTCCAGCAAACTTTCGAATTTCACCCATCCATCTCCCATGGTGTCTTCTTCTGGGTCTTTTCCTGTCGCTCGGAATCCAGTCTAAAATTTCTGTTGTCCATCGGTGATCCGTTCTTCTGGCAACATGTCCAGGCCATTGCCATTTCAGTGATTTTTTTCACTCTGGTCATGATGTCGTCCAGTTCTGTCATTTTCCTTATCCACAAGTTCCTCTTCTTATCTTTCCTGGTTACACCAAGCATGCATCTCTCCATGCTACTTTGAGTTGTCTGCATTCTTTGTATGTCTTTTTTAGTTAAGGTCCATGCCTCTGCTCCATACGTAAGCACTGGCAGCATGCATTGATAAAACACTTTTCTTTTAAGACATAATGGCATACTGCTCTTAAAAACTGTACTGTTTCTTCCAAAAGCTCTCCATCCAAGTTTTATACACCGATTAATTTCTTCATCAATGTGACCCTCATTTGATATCTGCTGCCCAAGATAAATAAATGTAGGTATCGGTTGTCTCAAGCTTTTCTCCGTCAATCGATAAATCTTCGTTTCTTGTAAAAGCAGAGTTTTTGCTGGTCCTTGATAAAGCCAAGGCTCAGTATTCTCGACACTTTCTACATTCAGTTGTTCTATTTTTTTCTCTTTTTACTCACACCGGTCAATACATAACCTTTTCTATATTGTACTTGGTATGAGTCAAAAAATTTTTGCTTCAGTCTCTTCTTAATAGAATGTGAATTCTGAATTTTCATAACTGCTGCGTTGCGCGTTTTGATCTTCAGGTTATTTTGCAACTTTCGTTTTAAATTCTAAAGTTTTTCTTATGTTTTCGGCTTTGCTCTTTAGTATATATATATATTTTTTGGTCGGACGTCGGCGCGTCGCTAAAACATGCTCCCAGAGACCAGTCAGAGCTGCGGAGAGTTCTAAAGCGCGCACACCGAGACAGGGCTGTGTGCCGAAGGGTGTTGCGTTCGCCATTTTGTATTTCTTAGCGGAACGAGTAGGTTCCGTTGTTAGTGTATCTTGATATCAATTGTAAGTGTACGACATATTAAATGTGTGTGTGTATTCAGTGTTCGTCCATTATTTAAGTGTTGTGATTCGGTGAACCCGTAGTGGGGAAGTTTCCCAATACTCCAACCGGTCAATACATAACCTTTTCTATGTTGTACTTGGTGTGAGTCAAAACATTTTTTTGCTTCAGTCTCTTAATAGAATATATATATATATATATATGTCTTTTCTTCTCCATTTTTTTTTGGTAGTGGGGGGGGGGGGGTATGTTCAGGACCGTAGCAAGCTTTTCTTATCTGGGACGGATAGACTTGAAATTACGCCCCCTCGAGTTGCACTCAAATAATACGTGGTTTTTACTTTCTCACACACTTCAGTTATAGGGAAGTATTATTATCGTTCGAGAATTGCACTTCAGGTTTCTGACACATTATGTTATTAAAAATATAAAACTAGGTAAATACCCAAGAACAACAGGTTGTAAATTCCAAGTAAAGCGTAAACGTTACGCGAACACCGACAACACAATAATCCAGAGAAATGCAGAACGAGAAACAAACCAGAGTGGAACGAATGAGTATCGGATCGTGAACGTAACAATAGGAAGAGCTTTCAGGGATAGGGCTTGGAAAAATTCCGTTCAAGGTTAAACGCCGCCCAGATAACTTTCTGCGTCATAGCAGAAATTATTAATTAGCTCTTCATCCCAACGACGTGTTTGGAAAGGTCATGGCGGTTAGGCACATCCGCATTTTGTTTTCTTGTCCACTGTTTTGGATAATTCCCTACATGGATATAAGATGTTTACACTTCATAGTATATGTTACTCTATAACCTTTTAACTGCATGGAATACTGTATGACACTAAAAGAAGATACTGAAGGCTGTAACTTTCTTTCTTTAGTTACAGTTTATATTTTTGCATCCCCAGCAGCATAAATTTACCCCCTCCCCCTGGAATAACCATTCTAGGAGGGCAACCGCCCTCCTTGCATTCCCGGTAGCTACGGCCCTGGGAATTTTTTTTCTGGGGGCTCTCTCTGCCCTGAAGCAAGTCCGACGATCGTGTTGCAGAGAATCATTAATGCAGCTATCCCTACTGTTTCACTTCCAGAAGTTATTTCTTTTGAGTTATACATCGTTCGAGCTGTACAGCATCAATTTAACTTTTTTAGAAACGCACAATACAGAATTATATAAGGCGAATTATATATGCTCTTAATGAAATACAAAAGAAACTTTCATAAACCATTGAAAATAAAAGCCCAGAGAATTCACAACGTCTATTTTCTAAGGGGGAGGAGCCAACTTTATAACCTCCTGCTAGCTACGGCCCCGCTGCTATATCGCATGCCGTCGCTGTATATAAATGCTGCTACATCGCATATAGTACATGCATTTACGATGGCACTTTGAAATCTTTACGAAAACTTTAATTGAATTATGAATGATTAATAAACATTAACTCATTAATAGCATCAGCATAAAGAATTAAACTGACGATTAATCGCCTTGATTTAAGTATACTTCCCCCGACGTAACAAGCTGAGGTGAGAGGATTCGTAATGCTTTAATTTACGTGAAGCAGCTTCTCAGCCGGTAAACTTGTAACATCACATCTGGGACCAAACTTCTCCCCAGACAACTGATCAATCAATGGTCGATGTCTGGAGTTCGAACGAAGCGAGGTATTTAATATTTCACAGGCACTACAATCTTACGATATTTGAATGCTTTTCATGCAAGGCACTGAATCCTGTAAATTTTATGTTCATTTTTTCTTGAAAACGTTCTTTTCAGACTTACTGCACTTAAAAAATGCTTTTACGTAGGTTAAATATGCCGATTATAATAACGTTGTTTCTAGAAATACTTCATTGTGGGCCCTTTTGGGCGAAAGAACGGTATGTAGGAAATTCTTTTTAAATATGAAGTGGGATTTTTGTTTTTCAGCACGTTTTTTGAAGAGAAATACATGCTCATGGTGTCATTATGTCCATCCGTTCTTTATTGGATATCATACCTCTGCAGCTATTAGTGTGATTTGAAGAATTCTTTCTGCAATCGAAAGCCTAAACTGTGTGTACCCCCATCCATGAGTTTTGGACTTTTTTCGATGTATAACTTCACCGCTAGAGCACGTAGGCTATTAAATTCAGAATATATTTTATTTTACACAATTGCTTCAAAGAAAAAAAAAAAAAACGATTCACAAAAATATTTTTCCCTTCCTATAACTTTTACCATGGAGACCATTTTAAGCACACAATTCAATTTGAGATAATACATGAGGTCACCGTCAGGAGCATAAATGTATATTGCAATTTTTCCTGAAATTTGCTTCTAAAAATCGGATTAATAATTACATATACATGTGCGCACGCACGTGTGTGTTCAGAACTGGGGGGGGGGGGGGGCTAAATACCCCACTGGGGAGTGGGGGCACAAATTTTGAACTGCTTGGCAGAAATATTGCCAAAATATTTTGTTCATGTAGATTTTGCTCATCGCTGATGATATTATTCCCAGTAAAAAAAGAGTGGTTTTCAGGAACATGCTGTACGTAGTATTTATTCAATATGGTACTGGGAACCACGGATTTGAACCTTCATGGACTTGAACGTCTTACTATAATACTTCTTCGAGATTTTAGCTCACTTACATAATTTGCTAAACCCTTTTTTATCTCTCTGTATCTGTCTCTCTATGTCTCTCTCTCTCTCTCTCTCTGTCTCTCTGTGTGAGTGTGTGTGTGTTTGTGTGTCTCTCTCTCTCTCTCTCTCTCTCTCTCTCTCTCTCTCTCTCTCTCTCTCTCTCTCTCTCTCTGTCTCTCTCTCTATCGGTCTATCTCTTATCTTCTGGGCTGTATTAAGGCCTTAGTGGGGCCCTAGGCTAAGACACTTGAATGGGCTCCAAAAATAATAAAATCTGAGTGGGTCCTCAAAGAATTATGACGGGAACCACATTATGAAGTCCGTTAAAATGTAATAGTGGTAATTGTAAATGAGATAAAACAGCACTGTGACAAAAACACGAAACTATAGCAATATGCTTGTGATAATTAATACGTAGTGCATTCTTCGAACTAATAAATTATCTGCAGAGTTTTCATAATAAGTCACGGTATGTTTCATGGTTCTCATAAGAACATGAGTTAAAAGCTAAAGATTTTTAGATTTTGTCTTGGATTTTCTAATGATTTAGCATTGTATACTTTTCTTAGTACATCTTTTTTATTACACAATGTGAAGCCACAGGGGAGGGGAACTTCGACTATTAACGGTTCTAAGTGCAAATTGGGAGGTGCGGGTGAATTACGTGAAAAAGCTGAAATCCTCTAGCCGACCCCGCACTGCCCAGCGACATGAAACCTTTACCCTTGGAAGGTGAGTCACTACCTTTAAATCTGTTCGTCTATCAGCCCCTGTTTCTGACCAAGTGGAAATCATGCGAGACAAAAGGAAAACTATTTCCTAAACATGTCTCTCTCTCTCTCTCTCTCTCTCTCTCTCTCTCTCTCTATCTCTGTTATTTGTCCAAGCATGTCTCCTGGGTCCTTGGTCATGATCAAATGATCATATGTACAGGATTTTAGGAAGGGAGTGTCTGACCCCAGGTCTTAAACAACCGTTAGAAATAGGAAACTAGAAGATTTGGGCTAGAGCGTCCGATAGGATAGTGACACGGAAGCGAAGTAGAAAGGGGGAGGAAGACGCCTTTATTTATTACCTGGGGGCAATACCCGGGGTCCGACGGCTTAACGTGCCCATCCGACGCACGGCAGATATTTAGTGGATCGAGCGTTCGTACCTGCTGGGATGGAACCTGAGGCCCTCTCCGTGGCAGTCACGAACGTTGCCCACTAGGCCACCCGCGGCCCAATCCTCGGTCATGGTGGGCCCCAAAGCTATATATAGTCCCTATAGACCCCCCCCCCTTTATCCGGCCCTGCTTATTTTTTTAAACAATAATTACGAAAGCGTGTCTTTCTACTGCTGTCCTAGGCATTCGCTTAGAGGATTCCCTCCATTTCACAGAATAGTACAACACTAAATTTAGCAAAAGATTAATTTTATCTGACAAAATTTCTGTGAATTTGGAAAATTCACATACGTTCATCCGAGATCCCTAAAACCTCAGATGATTGTAATCTCCATGTGTTGCTTAAATATTAGAAGGGGTGTGGGGCTTAAGCGTGGGCAAAAAGAAAAGTTGGGTGTGCTCCCCGTAGCGTCGCAGAATTAACAATGAAATTTCAGAAACAATCTTCCTTCTCAGTCTTACCAATTCGTGCAATCACATTTCAACCTGAAATTAGTAAAACTTAATCATTCTATTTACAAACCACCGTATATTTATATCACGAATGCCAACGTATTATTGACTGCATATCATTTTGTCAAGCTGTTACTGAAGATAAGATAATCCAGCAGCACGTCACCGTTGCAAGTAAAATCCCAGCACCCGTGGCATCCCCTTCTTCCCCCCCCTACTTCCTATTCTTTCCTCTACACTGGGAACACCAACAATCAGCTGAGCATCATCTGGGTTTGCATATCGCTGTGCTGGATAGCTGCTTTTATTCCTTTCGGGCCAAGCGATTTTGCCCTTCGCATCACCTGTAGTAGCGGAACTTTGCCTATAACTGAGCTCGTCAACACAGAAATAAGAGAACCGCGAAACCCAATTAGAAGATTGAAGCTTTTAAAGGGAGGTTAATTGTGGAGGTAAATTACAATGCACGAAGGTAATCATGGGACGACAAAGGCAGCGATGAGGCCGGTAACAGTCTATAGGAGAGAAAACCCGAGTAACGTAAGGAGAAAACTTTTCCTTTCGGATTAAATCTCCTACCCCTGTTTACACGCACACGCCTGCTGCGTGACGACGTACGTATACAGGCAAAGCCCGCAAAGGGTTTCGAGTATTAAGCTCTCTTCCACACACAAAGAAATAAAATTAGCAGTTTTAGAAGCTAGGAATTGACGCTCTTAGCTGGGGCTTTATTACTGAGAGAAGACTGCGCCGAAGAAGAAAGTATCGGTATCCAGAGGATTCAGCGTGCACGAAAATGAATGCATTCAAACCAAAGAGACGTTACATACTTCTCCGATTCTTAGCTGAGTCAAATATTTCCTTTTCTAGCATTTTTACGTACCTTCATTTGGCAAAAATGCGGAAAACATTTTAATGCTGACAGGAAGTCACACACAGCAGCAATTCCAACAACATTTCATTTGGTTTTTTTTTAAAACGTTCCTTATTAGACTACGTAATGACTTTTTGACATCCGAAACAAGGAATCAATGTTTTTGCCAATACATGAGTAGAAATGAAAAGATTTGCATTTTTTGATTTTATCACGGTTGGAAATATGACGCTTCTGGAATTTTCAAAATAAGTTCACGCAGTTTTTTTTTTTTTTTTTTAAAGTCCTGTGGAACATGAAAAAGCAGAAATCTTTGTGTAATGCCAGAGGCGCAACTACGTATTTCTGCGCCCGGGGCAAACCACAAAATATTGCGCCCCCATCTGTCTTTCTATTTTACACACACACACATACATACACACAAATATTCATATAAATATACCTCGCACAATAAAACAAAATTAACATCACATCTATGTGGATGGCCAAATCAAACTGTTTGTACGACTTTTCCCAATTGGTTCAGACCTTCGGTACTACATCTAACAGATCAAATGCAAGTGGAAATCGTCGCTTGCAGTCGCGGTAATGATTGAATAGCCCCCAAAGAATCTCCAGCAATGTGAACAACATCCGTATCTTGTAAAGTACGTGCAGCCACGCCTTCACGAACTGAATTGTAGTTGGCAGTCGTGGTTCGCAGTAATGATCGAATAGTCCCCAAAGAACCGTCAACAATGTGAAGTATAACTTTATCTTGCAACGTACGTAAAACCATGCCTTCATATCTGAATGTGAGCAACGTACTTCTCCTGAAACTTTTGAGGAAGAAATGGGAATTTTAAGCTACCAAGGCTACCGAAACTGGTGAAACATATTATAAGCAAATTCTATAAATGTACAAATGACACAGTACGGCGCGAAAACCCTGTACCTGAAAGTCGGGCAAAAGTTTCAGTTTTGATGAGATTGTAAGCAGTGACTTTTTGCGCCCTATAGTTACACCTCTGTGTAATGCGTTTTGGAGACAGATGCAGCTTTTAGAATTGCCACAGTTCGAACAATGCGCATGCGCAAATTTTTCTGAAAGTGTGTAACGTTTCGCAGCTTCGAAGGTGCACGGACATTTTTTAGGAATTGTGTAATGTTTTTGAGGTCGGTTTAATGTTTCAGAATGTTGTTAGTATTAATACACCGCTGGACAATTGCTAAGGACGGATCATAAACGGCTATATAGCGCATGAAAAAGTAAGTGTGGTTGGATGCCAAGTGAAATAAAATAATGTCAGAATGCCAGGACATTACAAGAAAGACAATTTATTGTGCTCTGAAATCCAGAAGGCTTTGGAACGTGTTCAAGGGACAAACAGGCCATTTTGCGCAGAATACGTAAACGTGAAAAAAAAAATGCAATTACCGTCCGCAGGCGTTCCGGCGTAAGATGTCAATACGGGATATGGCCACCATGGAGGGCGATGCAAGATTCCACACGTCGTGTCATGCTTTGCACAACATTTTCAAGCAGCTGTTGGGGTAATTTATCCCATTCCTCTGTCAGTGCACGGATGAGGGTGTCCTTGTTTATTGGAGGGCATTGGCGACCAGTAAGACTCCTTCCCAAAGCATCCCACACATTTTCAATGGGATTCAGATCTGGAGAACGGGCTGGCCATACGAGGCGTTGAATATCCTCGCTCTCAAGACACTCCTGGACAGCGACTGTTCGATGACATGTTGCGTTGTCATCCATGAAAATGAATCGATCACCGACAGCACCACGGAACATGCGAACATGAGGTAGCAGAACATCATTAATGTTTCGTTGGCCAGTCATAGTCCCAGCTGGAAGCACATAGAGGGACGTACGGCCATTGATCATGATGCCAGCCCATACCATGACACTACGTGTCGGATATTGGTCCCTTTCCTGTATGTTTGCTGGACAATATGCAGTACCACTATCACGCCAGATCAGTTGTCGTCGACAATCAGACGATAGACTGTATCTACTCTCATCTGAGAAGAGGACAGCAGACCAATCGTTATCAGTCCAATTGCGATGTTGATGGCACCATTGCAAACGGGCGGTACGGTGACGTCTGGACAATGGGATGCACACAACAGGACGGCGGGCGTATAGTCCTCCTTCATGCAAACGTCTGGCGACAGTTTTTCGGGAGATCCGCTTGCCAGTAGCAGCCATAAACTGATTTGCTACCTCACTAGCTGTGCTGCGCCGGTGTCTTTTTGTTGATAGCACTATGTACCGATCTTCTGCAGGTGTCGTACTGCGAACACGACCTCCCCCGTGACGTTTGCTACACTCTCCATTTGTTTGAAATGATTTCCAAAGCCTTGAAACAACACTGTGGCTGGCGTCGAACTCCCTGGCAACATCTGTTATTTTTCGCCCTTCTTCAATCTTGCCAATAATACAGCCACTCGTAAAATCATCTAGGTGATGTCGGGAAGACATACTGAAATTTGCAAGTTCGTCAATTGATTCTTTCCCTTTCAACTTTGCGTTTGAACAACAACGGTCAACACGCGTCAAATCCTTTATATCTCTTATCAGCGCTATGACGTCACGAACAAGTTCGGCAATCCAAAATTTGCATACGCACAACACGTCTTACTGTATCCCGCACTTATGCTAATTTCCACATTTTCCTGCCTTCCATTTTATGGTTGCTATCGTTGCTATTGTCATCCGTCCTTAGCAATTGTCCGGCAGTGTATATTTGACGTACGACACATGAGCAACGGTCTTCAGAATTCGTGTGACGTTTCAGAGTTGAGGGTAACTTTTCACAGAATTTCGATTCATTTGACGAAAAGCTAATGCTGAGCCTTTTACTAAAATGTTTTAAAGTTGAGTTTTAAGAATTTTGGCAACACCAGTTTCTTTCACTAAGGGACATCTGAAAGTTTAATGTAGATTCATGCAATATTTAGGAATTCCACTATACAGTGTGACGTACTACATAGGTAAAAAAAATGTGTCAAGACGACAAATCTGCAGCGAGACATTCTGTCCGTGCAGCTTAGTTGGGAGAGCGACTTACTCTGGAGTGAGGGGCCGCGGACAAACTTATGTTTTCACATTGGCGCCCGATTGTAGAAAATAGATGCACTGACCGTTGGGTTCTTCAAAAATGCGTGATGTTTGCTCTGCACATTGTTTGGAATTAATTAAAAAATTCCTACTTCGCTTCAAAGAGAAAAAAATTAAGAGGGATATTATGTTACCTACTACCGGTGTCGCACGATTGGTCGAATAACGATTGGTCGACAGTAACGATTGGTCGAATAACGATTGGTCGACAGTAACGATTGGTCGAATAACGATTGGTCGACAGTAACGATTGGTTGACAGCACGATTGGTCGACCGTAACGACTAGTCGACAGTAACGACCAGTCGACACAACGATTGGTCGAGATAACCAGAGGATTATGGTTTACATTCGCAACGGTACCTCTCAGAACGTACTGACCTCTCAAAACGTAACGTTCCTTTTTGGAAATAATATCTTTTAGAATGTAGTCCTCAAAACGTACAGCATTATAACATATTATTTCTAGATAGGACCCCGTGTCATATCTTTTCTACTATAAGTTAAAGCTATATTCTAGAGGACCTTCTGAACGATATTATTTCCGAAAGGGCCCCGGGGCACTTTAGGTATAGGCACCTTGGGGAAACTGCCACACATAATTAGGAAACGCGGAAAATTGCCCCACCGGAAAATTGCCACACATTCAAAGCGTTTCTCGGACGAACGGCGATTTGTGCTCTTTCCCTTAATGAAAACCGGACTTGTTGCTGCTAAGAGTCAAAAAAAAAAAAAAAAAAAAGAGAGAGAAATCCTTTTCCTTTCTTTTTTTTTTCTTCTTGTAAAATAAAAAAGAATATTACAAAGGAAGAGAGATGCGGAGATGGAAGCGCAGTTGAGCATACGGATGAAACACAGTTCGTCACTTGGAAGGTGACTATGAAATGCTGAGCTTCTGTTAATGTTAAAACAGTTCCAGATGGTCTGTGGCCTTCTAAGAAGTGTTTTCGTAGGGACGGTTTAGCAAAATGTATCTTATGCGATGTAAAACAGTGCTAAAGAGATATCTTTGTGTGTGTGTGTGTGTGTGTGTGAGAGAGAGAGAGAGAGAGAGAGAGAGAGAGAGAGAGAGAGAGAGAGAGAGAGAGAGAGAGAGAGAAAGCAACAGCAGAAGTTCATTCTGTTCATTGGTTTGAAGGTTCGTAGGGAGTGGTTTTGCGGTGCATGGGTTGGAGAAGTATTGATTAGCGGAAATCGGAGGGCTTTTGATTTTTGAGAGGAAAAGGGAGGTTTGGCTGTTGCCCACGTTAAGAAGAGTCCACCTCTGAGCACTAGTAAAGAAGAATGCGCTATTAAAGATGGAAAAGGAAGAGCTAAATTGCGGCGTCAATAACCCCTCGATGCCATTGCGTGGATCCACGGAAAGGAACCAGAATAGAAAACTAAAGAAAAAGTTTCTTCACACTAGATGGGAGTTATCTTTCATCCAGCGATAATAACCCCCTCTATATTTTTAATTTTCTTTTTCCTTTATTTTTACTTTTCGGTGTGGAGAAAATATTGGCTAGTGAAGTAAATTAACAAAAGGAACGGAAATAAAAATTAAAACTTGCATCTGTATTCGTGAATAAATATAATTTGTCCTTGAACACAGAGCCCCCCCCCCAGATGAGTCTTCAGCCCCCCCCGGTTTTGAGACCTAGATACTGCCCTGAATTCTGACAGGAGGTTAAAGCATGTAAGAAAGGTATATAAAAACAAATTATATAAGAGCTTGATGTGTGGATTGTTAGACGAGAGACTTACGAGCAAGTGACTCATTTCTAATAAAAGGAATTGGACATAGTAAGGTGAATCTCGTATTCCTTTGTGTCATGGCCCTCATTTCAAGTGATAATCATCTGCACTTAGGGGCTCCAGCTACACCACTAATCCGTGTTTTAGAGTGAAGCCTAAATTCACTAAGCTAAGCAAAACTAACAAGCTCTAAGCTTCAGACTAAGTAAACTAAACCTGAAAGTCAAGTCCAGAAACCCTTTAAATAGCTTTCATATTACAAACTAAACGATGTTACAGTATCTATTGGCGATCCCAAAACTGCTGGATTTTCCAACCTAGCAGAGAAAATACAATCAATGTTTTTAGAAGAAGTCTATTTAAGAAAAAAAAAATAAATGCAAAAAATAAAGAACAATATTTCGTTTTTTACATGTTCAGTGTCTCCATAATGCTGATCTTCTGTGGTGTTTCTCCATGCTGTCAGCAACAAACCATCTACTTTTCAGTTTTATGGTCAATAAACTCGAGTGATTTTGAATCCATGAACCTAGTTATGCCGCATTCTGATATCTTTATATGTCCAAAGAAACCCCTAAATAGAAATAGTCAGAAACGTCCGGCTACCACACAGTGCGTAGCGATTTAACCAACTGTGACGGTGGTGTTGCTGGTGTGGTGACAGTATTTCATCTTCCAATTCAGCAAACAGAGCTAAAAAAAAAAAAAATCGTCGTTCATTTATTTGCTGCATAAAAGAAACGCAGGGCGTGTAGAAGGGTCTTAGCGCTGCTTGGCGGAACTAAGGCACTATTTTTCTAGGCTTAGAGGTGCTAAGGTACTTTTCGTAGGTAGGCAGTTGCAGAAGATGGGTAGAGAAATTTTTTAGATGATCATATATTCGAAATGAAATGTGTTTTAATAATCACACTGAACATGTGTGTGTGTGTGTGTGATTGGAGGTTTAACGACCACCGTGAGCAACTCAATGGGCTATAAGCAGTCGCCCGTCCCTAATTTAGTGTCACTGGTTCCAGGGAAGGGAAAGAGCCAGTGCCGTAAGACAAACACAACATCCATGCCTGACCGGGATTCGAACCCGGACCCCTTACGGACGAATGATCAGAGGCCAACGCCTTAGACCACTGCGCCACCGGGGCGGCACACTGAACATGTGCAACCATAACCGAAATATTTGCATCGCAAAGATGAGACGGCTTCTCATCATTCGTCCGAGATGGGTCCGGGTTCGAATTCCGGTGAGACATGGATGATGTTGTGTTTGTCTTACGGCACTGGTTCTCTCACTTCCCTGGAACCAGTAGCCCTAAATTAGGAACGGGTGACTGCTTATAGCCCATTGAGTTGCTCACGGTGGTCGTTAAACCTCCAATAAAAAAACAAAAACAAGGATGAGATTAAACTGCCGGATCACACAATAGAACATGTCATGGATCATAAGGGTAAAGAGACCGTTTGTTTCTAGGTTTAAAATCCACCGTGAGCTACTCGTACTTTAAGGGCTATATGCCGTTGGCCGTCCCTGATTTAGTACTGGGGAGGCGCACCACCAAGGTTTCATGCGAAGCTCAGACCACTAACCACAAACCTACACCTCTGACCACTCGCCCACAGGGACGGCGTAAAGAGAATATAAAAAGTCCATTGTCTAGACGGCAGTCCTCAAAATTATTTCATTGCTCGAAGGAAAATCTTCAGAGAGAAGCCGCGGATGGCTTAGTGGTTAGCGAGTCAGACTATCATTGCAAGATCCTCAGGTTCGAACCTGGGCTGATCTTTCAGAGATGGTGTGATTTACTAACAATCGCTGAATATCCGCCGTGCATCGGACGAGCACGTTAAGTGACGGCCCCCAGGCTGGACCCACTGGTTAAATGGGTATCCTTTCCTATGCCCCCCCCTGAAATTCTCTCACCCCTCTATGTGCAACATCGTACTTGTACGGTGGCGCCATCTACTGTACTCTAATCTCACTACAAACTGTTCTGTCAAAGTCGCCAGACTTGCTCTCATTCCTTCCGTTTCTGTGTCCTGCCCAAAAGGCGATCTCGCTGTAGGTGGCTGGGACCTAAACTCTACTCACTGTGGACGGAAGTCCTACAACAAAAATGACAAATACTGTGACTCTTCAGATCGAAATTATGCAGCCGTTTAGTCTACGAGACAGGCGTTTTATGCGTGCGAAGAATATTTTTACTCAGCAACTGTTTCTCTAACTCTTTGAGAATAACACAACAGATATCTCGTGGAATCTTAGGAAAAAAGCGTATTTGTCACACTGTAGAATAAATATGACTGCATTATTTACATTTATTCAATGTGACTATATTAGTTACATCTATTTAATGTGAATCAAGTAATAATCACTCTGAACACATTTGTAAGTGGCGCAGTGGTCTCAGCACGGGCTTATGACCATTCATCCGAGATGGGTCCGGGTTCGAATCCCGTGAGGCATGGATGTTGTGTTTGTCTTGCGGCACTGGCTCTCTCCCTTCCCTGGAACCAGTGGCCCTAAATTAAGGACGGACGACTGCTTGTATCCCATTCAGTTGCTCACATTGGTAGTTAAACCTTCAATAACAAAACAACAAAAAAACATTTGCAATCATGTGAAATGACAACATTACTTTAAAAAAAATCCATATTTTTAGGATGTGACTTAACAAACGCTTTTTCCTCTAATAAAAACTGCGATTTAAATAAAAATAATCAATAATAAAATTTTTATAAAATATACTGAGCAATAAAAATAGCAAATCAGAATTCACGATGCTTTTAAAAACTTTCAGTCTTCTTTCCAAGGCACTTTTTTAATTAGAACTATATCACTGAAGAAAAGCAGTGTAACTATATTGCGCTTAAGACATGCTGCATGAAAAACATATTAGAAGTCCTGACAATGGAAGCAACTATTAAATTGAAGAATTCCAACAGTTTGACAATTTCAGATATGAGCACTTAACTGTAACACATTTGAAGAAATTAAATTGTAATTGCGATAAATATTTTTACATATAGTAGTCACTAAACGGAACAACAGTTGCAGAAGTTCTATTTCAGAGTCGGATTCTCTTTTCATTTCTTTTTAAAAAACAAACCCTAGTTTAAAATCAAAAGATTGCACATGACATTTCAGCTAATATATAAGTACACAAAACTGTTTTCTTTTTATTATTTAGAATTCACCATTAAAGTAAAATAATAGAATTTCCGCCTTTTTTATTTAATGTCGCTCCGCAAAAAGAGAGAAAAATAATAAATTGGAAACACATGTTTTTCAAGAGGTACGAATAAAAGAGGTTACATTCATTACGAATCTCATCACCTTATGAAAGAAAAAAAATCGCTTAATTAAACAAATAAAGCATATTAACGATAAGATCGCATGCAACTCAAAAGATTAAGGAAAGGAAAAAGTAGCAGAGGGAAATTATTAAACAGCAATTACAGAGAAATATGATTGAATAAGCATTTAAAAAGGAAATGTCAAATGTAAAAGAAAACGTACCACAGCAAGAAACAAAGAAATTATTGATTATCGTTCGATATGTGAAGATAAATATTTGTCGAAAAAAATTACTCAAAAATGCGATAGAATGAAACCTGAAAGTTAAAATAAATACGTTTCGGAAAAAAAAAAATTAAAGTAGATAAGGTACAATATGAAAGTTGATTGCAGCAAATGCACGTTAACACATGAGTACATAGAGACGACGAAAAATTAAACATATCATGGATTCAATAGTATAAATGCGATTAAATCCATGGAATAAGGTTGTTACTAAATACTACTCCGCATCAAGTTGATGCTAATTACTAACCGGCCTCAAATTAATACTGCTACGATTTGTTATTCGTTTTTAGACATCAAAGAAGACGCTACCCAGCGCAGTGGTCTAAGCGATGGCTTCTGACCATTCGTCCGAGATGAGTCCAGGTTCGAATCCCGATGAGGCATGGATGTTGTGTTTGTCTCTTATGGTACTAGCTCTCTCTTTTCCCAGGAACCAGTGGCCCTAAATTAGGGGCGAGTGACTGCTTATAGCTCAATGTGTTGTTCACGGTGGTCGTTCAACCCCCAATAAAACACCAAAGAAGACTGTGTAGGAAATACTCTCTTACAATACTCTTCTGCTCGGTCGTCAGAATTACCTCAGATTTCACTCCAGCCTAATGGCGACGCTATGATTCAGAAGGGGGGGGGGGGGCGGTAGAAATAACAGTTTTAAGTCATGAGCGTTGATAGAACTTTGAATCACACTTGACGGTGAGGCGAAGGTTGTGCGGTGAATTAAACTTTAACGGTTCCTATATATTTCCTCATTACAGTGATGCGTGAAAGTTCCATACTTTGTGCTTTAATATTAAACTTAAAATAAATTAACAAAACAGAAAAAAAAATTGACGACAGTAACTTATATTTTTTGAAAGAATGGAACACAAAAATTCTGCAGCTGAAGTCAGAAATCAAGAACAGTTACTTTCGCTGAACAAGGAAATTTCGGTTGCTGTAGACAGAGGCTCAGCCGTGAGCGGATAAATTTCGACTGCTGCGAACAGATTCTCAGCAGTGAGCGTAGAAATTTCGGCTGCTGCTGACAGAGGCTCAGTAGTGAGCAGGAAAATTTCGGGTGTTGTGGACAGAGGCTCAGCAGTGAGCGGAGAAATTTCGGCTGCTGTTGAGAGAAGCTCAACAGTGAGCAGGGACATTTCGGCTGCTGTGGACAGAGGCTCAGCAGTGAGCGTAGAAATTTCGGCGGCTGTTGAGAGAAGCTCAACAGTGAGCTGGCACATTTCGGCTGCTGTGGACAGAGGGCTCAGCAGTGAGTGGAGAAATTTCGGCTGCTGTTGAGAGAAGCTTAACAGTGAGCAGGGACATTTCGGCTGCTGTGGACAGAGGCTCAGCTCTGAGCGGAGAAATTTTGGTTGCTGTGAACAGAGGCTCAGCAGGGAACGGAGAACGTGGAACTTTCTAGCACTCTGTCGGAGACAATGAGGCCTCTCTGGGTCTGTCCCTAAGTAATGATTGGTCGAAGGAAGGGGTGCACTAACAATTTTCTTTCAGTTCCGGCGTCCTATCAATGCCCTTTTTGTTGTGGTGCCCTTTTGGTTAAGGCGTACTACCAGTTCCCTTTTAGATCTGATGAACTTGGAATGCCCCATTAGCTACGATGCACTGTTAATGCTCCATTGGTTGCTTACTATGTACTATTAGCAGCATTTTGGCTGCGGTGATTTTTTCAGCCGCGGGCAATCATTGCCTTTTTTGCAGAAGAGCGCTATCAGTGCCCTTTTGGCTGAGGCACACTATCAATGCGCTTTTGGCTGCGGAACAGAATGAATACTCTTTTGACTGAGCTGGCTTTGGTTCAGAAGCACTATCAATACCATTTTGACTGAGGCGTACTAGTAGTACTCTTTTGGATGCGGCTCCCTATCAGGCCTATTTTGGCTGACGCGCACTTTCAACATTCTGTTGCTTGCTGAGTACTATCGGTGCCCTTTCGACAACGGGGCACTGTTAATGCTTAGCGGCATTGCATGTTTGAAACTTGAAAAGTTATGCCATGCTCAACCACTTCTTAATTCATCTTTAACAAAACGACTTGCGACGTACTTCAGAGATAAAGCACGTGTCAAGGCGACAAATCTGCAGCAATACATTCCGTCCGTGTAGCTCAGTTGAGAGAGCAACTTACTATGGGGTGAGGGGGCGCAAGTTCGATCCCGTCATGGACAAATTTGTGTTTTCACAGACTCGATTGACATATTACATATGTCGATTCAATCATTGTTTAAAGAATTAAATATTTCGTAGATACTTTATAAACACGAAACACCCATGTAAAAATGTACCCCCGAGTTCTTTAAATCTAAGAACGTTGTACTCGGTATGTGTTCTAAACGTGTACAAGTTCTAAATATGAATGTGTTTTAGTTTAGAAAGGGGAAAGAGCTAAAGAATGGGCTGAGAGAAAAGTGGTAGGGACTGAAGGCATAACAAAAATTTACGAAGTGAATTAACTAGGGGGAGGGGGAGAGAACTGCTGAGGCGGGAAAGGAACGAAAGAATGAATAAGAATTGCTAAAGTGAGAAAGGCGGAATTCAAAAATTGTTAATGAAGAAAATCAAATCCGAACAATAAGAAATGGGAGCGCAAAAGGGAGGCGGAAGAATAGTTTAAGAAGAAATACATGGTCAAGAATATTACAGAAAACAAAAAGAGGCGCAACTGTTGCTGAAAGGTAATAGGTAATGCTAGAGGTGGAAAGACGAAAGGAATTCTTGGGAAAGAAGAAGGGGCACGATGTTAAACAGCAAAAACGAAGTCGTAAAAAGAGTTTAAGAAGTAAAGTACTCGGAAGGAACTGCTAAATGAGACAGGAAACTTGCTAAACACAGAAGAACAAGAATTGCAAAGACGGTCAGATAAATGCAAGCGCTGCGAAACTGTGAATACAAAGCATAAGAATTGTTTAGGAAAATCCTCCAAATACGTGGCGTCAGTAAATAAATAAATTTATTTATTTATTGTTTAGGAAGTATCGGAAAGGGAAGGAATTCCTTTGGAGGGAAAGAGATGTGACACAATTACTAATGGGAGGAAAGATGAAAAACCCGGTGGTATAGAAAAGGAGGCATAGAGCTACTAAAGAACGGGGCTGTTCACAGGGATACTTTTAGTCCCCTATCGCGTTGGTTCGTCAGGCCTTCGCTTGTCTGGAAATTTAGCAGCTCCGGAGGTTTAGCTACATTTTCCCCAAACGATGAAAAGAATAAACTACTAGCAAACTGAAAACTCGCTTTCTTCTGCCGTGGTGCTGTTTATTCAATACTGTGTACGGAAAATCGTATATAATCTATTCAATCCTGTATTGGGTATTTTGCTTATCCTGATTTCAATATTATTTTTCCAACTGCTCACGAATTTATCTGTTCCTGCTATTTCTATCGGGTCCTCGTATAAATCGCTATTTCCCAATCTCCTTTCCACCTTAAATTCTGCTTCCTTATTCCGTTTCAAACGTGAGAAATCCTCCTTGTCTTATACGGAGAATGGAGAGAATAATCTTCCAAACTCTACCTCTTACCACCTCGAAATCTCAAATCAATTATCAAACTCCTCTGTTTTTTGCTCCTTTCTTTAAAAAACTACTGGGCATGCTCATTAAGGCGGCTCTTACCCATCCTGAAAAATGCCACATTAAAATCTAAAGCTGTAAGAAAAACCGTGTGCTTGAATACTCTGCCTACGAGAACTCTGACGCAATAAAACGATAGAACCATTGTGCCACTCACTCACAAAGCAACCCCATGAACCCTGACCCCCGTGAACAGAAAATGCTAAGAGAACGGCCAGTAATGGTGTTGAAGTAGAGCAAATCTCCTCTCATTAATACGACTAGCACAAAATTAGTGAAAGGGGACCGTTCAATATCCCCGGAAAAGCACTAACGAAAAAGTGAAACGATTTTGACAATGAGGCGATATTAAAGATGCTAACTTTCGTTGAAATTAATGGGCCCAGGGTTACGTCAGGATAGTTTAAGAAGTAAAGAAAGGGATACCAATAGCTTAGAAGCAAACAGAAAGAGCTACTAATAACACTTGAGCCCCATTGGTTTCTAGGAAGATGAACATAAAAAAAAAACTGCTATTTCAATATTTGATGCAAAGCCACGGCATCTGTTTAATTATTAGAAATTCCACTGTGTTTCCCGCTTGCAAACAAGCAGGGAATCTTGTCCATAGGGGCGTAGTACAACAGTTTGACGCCCCCTTCCCCTAATGCAAAATCGCACCGTAAACATACATTAGAGTGCAGTACTACTTGGATATCTACAATCCTACGAAGCAAAAAAAAAAAAAAAAAACGACTGATTTTATCTTTAGGCTTTTTTCTATATTTAATCTTGTGTACGGTTTTTCAGAATTAAAAAACTCTGAAACGTAAGCCAAATAGTTCATTCTATGCAGTATCTCAGAAGTATACTTTCTATTTCGTTTTTTAAGCAATTTGATCTATCGAGTGGTCTGAGGTGCCGGCTTCTGACCAGTCGGCTGAGATGGGCTCAGGTTCGGGTCCCGGATGAGGCATAAGTTGCGTGTTTGTCTAATAGCACTGCTCTGTCTCTTCACTAGAGCTAGTGTCCCTAAGTTAGGGACAGGTGACTGTTTAGGTATTCACAGCCGCGCACTGAGGTTGAAACAAAAGCGGTTTTGTATTCTAAAATGTGCTATTAACAGTGGCGTAAATACCCTCCACATTCGCAGCCCCTGCAGCTACAGGGAGGCGCAAGTAAAGAAGGTCTGCTGCCAATTATAGTTTTATGAAAAAATACGAACACGCACAAAAACAAACAAACAAATATAATTAACCCAAGGTTTCATATTTTTCTTTAGGATATATTTAGCTTTGCATAAAAAAAAAAAAAAATGCCAAGTTTCACTTTTAAAAAACTGGGTTGCCTCCAGATTGAAGTTATTCGGCCCTTTTTCTCCGGGCTATAAAACGATCGTTCTGCAATGGGTTGTAAATGATTAACACGATCGCTGTCCAATTGCCGCCCTCTCTCTGCGCTGCTGAGGAGTGCGTGGCACATGGAGATTCATTCCTCCGTTGAGGATGTGGGAAAACAGTAAGTCACCTAAGATTACGTACACGACAGACGCCAACATTTATACACAGCACCCGCAGATCTGTAATCTATAAGAGGGTGATTTCTTCAAGTGATTTAATCTAGTTTTTAACTTACACGTTTCTGTTGCTTTTAGTTCAATTACACGTTTCTACAGTGATGTAGTTCAAACAAAATAAGTGCCTTAGCGGTGAATGACTTAGGTGAAAGAAACCCAGAAGGAGGTCCTTAGAATTTTAAAAAGCAATTTATAATTTTATTTAGTGTCTTTATTAGTTAATTTTATTACTAATTATTTTTATCAACTTTTATTAAAATTGTTTAATTAGAGAATTTTTAAATAAAAGACAAAAGTTACGTAGGAGTCAGACTCTAAGAATGTTAAGTTTCTCTTTAGATAGTTTTCTGTCATTCAAAATATTCATAGTGAATAATATGTGTCAGTCACACTGAACACATGCAACTCATACGTCCGCTACTCTTGTTAAGATTACAATGGGAGTGGCGGATATCTTTTGTGTGTGTGTTCTTTTTGGTTTTTTTCCGGGTATAATGACCAGCTAGATCATCTAGGGCCATAGTCGCCGAACTCTAATTTGAAGCCATTGATGCTCGCAGTTAGAGTCCATCTCGAGCGATTGGCCAGAAACCAGTGCCTCTGACCACTCGAACCCTCGAACATACTTTTGCGTTACTCATGAGAAATCACAGAATGGGATTAGGCTATTTTTTTTAGCTGAAATATCCTTCTCAGCCATAAACACTTGTCACCTTTGGGAGGGGAGGATTAATGACCATTATGGTGAACTCTAAGGTATACAGGTCGTCCCTAATTTAGGGCCATTGGCTCCAGGAAAGGGAAAAAGCCCAGTGCTGTTAGACAAGCACACGACCTGTGCCTCGACCACAGGCATACCTAGACGAACGGTGAGTAGCCTACGCCACCGTAGCGGCAGCTCCTCGCTCTGTTTACATGGATGATCATGCCTTGCTACGCGAAACGACAGTTTAATATCGTCCATGCAATGCAAACGTTCTGTTGAAGTACGGGTAGCCGGTGACGCAGTGGTCTAAGCGATGGCTTCTGACCATTCGTTTGTGATGGGTCCCAGTTCGAATCCCGTGAGGCATGGATGTTGGGTTTGTCTTACGGCACTGGCTCTCTCCTTTCCCTGGAACAAGTGGCCCTAAATTAGGGTCGGGAAACTGCTTATAGCCCATTGTGTTGCTCACGGTGGTCGTTAAACCTTCAATAAAAAAAAAAAGTACGAGCATGCTTTCATATAAATCGGTGTTCTTTTTCCATGATCATCTAAGAAAATTTCTTTGCCCTGCTTTTCTTCCCAACTAACCATGAAATGTGCTTTTAGCGCAGCTAAGCCTGCAGAAAAAGTGCCTTCGCGTCGCTAAGCTGCACTAAACCTCTTTTGCTTTTAGTTCTTCCGTATAGTAAGTATATCTATCTTATTCACAGTGTGGAAGGTTTTAGAAGCGAACGACATCCGTTTGCAAAATATCACAAAAGCCTCCAAGTGGAGCACACTATCGCGAAGAAACTTCCAAAATTCGACCAGTTCTTTTTGCCGGAGAGTCAATTACGCTGAAGTGCCATTTCTAATGAAAAAAATTCTAATTTCTTTAGCACAGCAACTGTTCAAAGTTTAGAAGCAGACATTTTACAAAAACCAATCACTTTAGAAACAAATGAAAGTAAAATGGGTGATTACGAAATTGCCAAAACCCGGTGAAAATTTTCATGTGCGGACTTGCTTCTTGTAGCACTATAGTACCGTTGGACATGAAAATGTTCACGACCTACTCGTTGCTTCAAAATACCCGACAGACATAAGGCATCACGATGCTCATGTTTTTGATCCAAAAATCAAGTCCTTCATTGTGATTCCTACCGGACTAAGGGCCCGTTTCCGCGAGATGAAAACAACTGATGTTTTTCCGCGTCCTACTACGAAATAACGACCGAAACTGGAATGAGAATGCCTAGAACATGGCTGTGTAACTCTCCCACAAAAAATATGGTTTACTGTGAACACAGCTGGAATTTTGCTGATCGCACAAAACAAAGAAACCATATTTGGTCAGAAGATATTTGTGACTGGAAGGGTTTATTGCGTAAAAATTACTGAACACGAAAGTAGTACTAATTATCACTGAAACGCCTGTTATGTGTTTGATCAGTGCATATTGCATGAGAGAATCGACGATGGAATTGAAAATCAAATAAAGAAGGAGAAATGTTATTGGAGAAAAGTTCTGGATCGTCTGTTGAACATCACGCTGACGTTAGCTGTTTACGATCTACATTTCCGCAGGCATCGCGAATCAGTTGGTTTTTTGGCTATCGTTGAACTATTGGCAGAATATGATAGGACATTAAAGGAGTTGTTGGAAAAGCCCCCCCCCAGTACAGTAAGATACTTAAGTACATCTACTAAAAATTAATTAATTCATGCGCTGGAAATTCATCTGAAAAGGAATATTCTTGACGAAGTGACTTCAGCACCATTCTTCTTCTCCATGATTTTTTGGCACAACACAAGATCTTACGAAACAGGATCAAATGAGTGAAATCGTCCGCTGCGTAACGTTGCCGGTGGACGAAAATGGTCGAACTGCTGAAGTAAAAAATAATTTCTGGGACTGTAGATCAGACATCTAATGGCCTGGAGAAAGCAACACTACAATCACTGGAATAAAATAGGTTATATCTTTTTAAGGATACGATCAGGCATCTCCAATGAGTGGAAAGTATTCTGGATTACAAGCCTGAATCAGGAAAAAAAAAGAAAACGCCTTGTTTGTGCACAACACAAGATCTTAAACAACTTTTATCTTGTTATCAACGACGCTGCGATGGGAAACATACATGTACAGACGTTTTCTGATACAGTACAACAACTGCACACTTTCTTTGCGAACAACATTAAGCATGGAGTTTATTGTCTAACATCTCTGACAAGGGAAGTCTTTTCAACTGACACTCTCCAAAATTGAAGAAACGTGGCCAGGAGATAGTACTAAGGGCATAAACCAATGGGTGTATTTCCGTTTAGGCCCAAATGAACTGACAAAGGTGAACGACTGGTCCGAAAATGGCCTTAGAGCACAAGTGGAGAAAATCATACCACCTCTGCTCATCATACCACCAAAAACAACAGGTTTCATTCAACCTCTCGATGTTTATTTTTTCCGCCAGTATAAAATATATGCACATAAAATATCTGATTATGTAACACTTCACAATGTCCATGATTTTGTACTCCATCACCGAAATAGCATCATATCCCTGCATTCATTCATACACAATCAATTGCAGTCATAAAAATACAACAACATGCTGTTATATCCATGAAAAAAAAAATTGGATACTGTGAAAGTGACGCTTCTTTTGATAATGTTCAACGTATTTGTTTTTCTGATATAATAATGACAATTGTCAGTACCGTGATAACTTTGGGATCTTGCGTTGTTCTCATTGTTCCATATTACTTTGCTTCCGTCATGTGTTCAGTGCCACAAATGTTCATTTACACCTGTGATAGATGTTTTTGTTGCTTTTTGTATGGCATGAGCTTATTTTGAATCATGGGGACATAACTGATATTTGGGGTTACATATCACACACCGTAACACATGCTAGATGATTTTCCCCACTTGTGCTCTAAGGCCATTTTCAGACCACCCGTTCACCTTTGTCAGTTGATTTGGGCCAAAACGGAAATATACCCATTGGTTTTTGTCCTTAGTACTATCTCCTGGCCAAGTTTCTTCAATTTTGGAGAGTGACAGTTGAAAGACTTCCCTTGTGAGTTCAAAGGAAGCAAGACAAAACAAGGTAACGCAACTTTGAAAAAGTTAAATCTTACTGGTCTATCAGAATGGATGCACTAATGACACTTCGATTTCGTAATGTTGATGCTCTGAAGGCTTTAATCAGGATAATTCTCATAGGAGAAAAAAAATGAGGAGATAACTGAAACCACTGGTTTGAAAAAATGCATGGGCAATTTTGAGTTTATCTTTCTTCTGGTACTTTGGTTTGAAGTGCTGAACTCGCTTAACGCTGTGTCAAAGTCACTACAAAAGTCTAGTCTTAACGGGATGTAGATCCCTCAGGAGCTGTAAACCTACTAAAGCAAGCAAGGGGCAATTTAACTTCGTTCCGAAATAACTTCAACGATGCCAAAGGAACAGCCACATCCCTTGGGACGAGCTAGAACGTGGATACTACTTTCAAGCGTAAGCGTCCTCGTATTGTAAAGAAACACTTTGACGAACTGGCTCAAGCTGAATACTTCCACGATCCTGGAGTAAATTTTAAGCGTTTTGCATTTTACGCAGCACTAGACATTTTGTTTACCGAATTCAGTAACAGGTTTGAGGGAATGCGTGCTGTAGCAGACAGACGATTACGCGGGCGAAGCGACCGTGGGCCAAGCGACCCTCCGGAAAATCGTGGGCGAAGCGACCCTGCTAATCTAATTCCCAATGTATCACTTTAGATTTATTAAAGAATGACGATTTCTTCTTGGATGGGGCTTTCAAAGTTGATTGAGACAGTTCTATCAAGTGTTAAGTGTTCATGCTGATTTACGGAGCACTGCACTTGAAAATCAAACAGTGCACACACTACAATTAAAAGAATTAGGAGAACTTGGTCCAAAAAGGAAGAAAATGTATGTACCAGTAAACGAACGCATCGCAACATCATGGCGGAATTTGAAAATTCTAAGGACCTTAACAAATGCCCGAAAGCATTAAGCTATGTTACAAAGTTGACAAATACAGGAACAAAGCTATAGGCTAAGATTAAGCTTAAGCTATGTTACAAAATTCGATTAAGGCTAAATAAAGTAGATTGACCAAAATTTACAAAATTCAAAAGACATAAATAATCTGACTATGTTACAAAGTTGCATTAAGGACAAAAGCTAAAAGGATTGACCAGAATTTACAAAGGTCGCTTCATCCACAATAAAATATATAGCTGGGTCGCTTCGCCTACGATTTTCCAGAGGGTCGCTTGGCCCACGGTCCCTTCGTCTACGACACCGGACAGATTTGGATTTCTTATGCCTTCTACCTTGGCAAGAGCTACGGATGGAGATCTTGTGACGTGTGAAAACCGATTAGTAAGAGCTTACCCAAACCGAAGTGACTTGAATAGCAAATTAGCAGAGGAACTGCCAGGTTTCCGAACGGCACTCTGCAACTGCTTAGCTGAGAAAACGGCCATACTGGAAATAGCAAATCTACTCGTTGTAGAAAATCCTCTAATTGTCAGAGGTTGCACTAACCTATTAACAGCCTTAATTGCTTTTCTTAATACTATCCGTCACAGCCGCAGCAGTATCTGCAGAGAAATCGTTCTCCAAATTAAAACTTATCAAAAGGTATTTGCGAAGCACCATGTCACAAGACAGACTATAGGGATTGGCACTGATAAGCATAGAAAGGAAGTTTGCCAAAAGAATGGATCTCCATGCTGTGCTCGAGGAGTTCGCCGAAATGAAGGCTAGAAAGAAGACTTGGGCCTAAAAACATGAACAATTTTCCTTATCGTATAAGATAATATTTTTTCTATTAGTATTGTAATCATGTAATAATAATTTATATCACATCATATCTACAATAGTAATTATATCGTATAGCGTATTCGCACACATCACATACATGCACATTGTATTTCCACAACCACCATTTTTCCTGGCATGCATTGCTGAGGTTTTGTCGTGCATGCAAATAAATAAATACCTGTAGTTACGCAAGTCCGCATTGCATTCTTACGGTGTAGAACACTGAATAATTTATTTGTGTTCTACCATATCTAGTAACGATCACTAAAGTCTCATGGTTATTAATCTTAATCATTTAAAAATATTTTACCGGATACGTTTCTTGCGATAAAATGCACAGGGTGTCCATAAATGTAGTATACAACTTCAATATGCTATTGAAAAAAATACAATAAATAACAACTTACATTTAATGTCAAAACAAATGGTAACTGTGAATTAAAAAAAATAAAATGTCAGTTGGTCTCCACGTGTGCTCCGTTGGTTGCTCGCAGGATGTCCAAACGATAGTCCAGTTCAACCCCCCGTAAGCTGCAGAATATCAGGTGTAACAAGGAGGAAGGCTACAATAATGCGTTCTTTGAGCTCAGTGACAGATGTAACCTTTTTCTTGTACACAAAAGAAAAAAATCGCATGGGTAATATCAGGAGAACGGGGTGGCCATGCCGTTGGACCCCACGTCCAATCTAACGCCCTGGAAAATGGTGGTCTAAAGATCTGCGTACACTGAAAGACCACTGCGGAGGCGGTCTTGCTGGAAAATGATGTCTTGAATATCCTGGAGGAATTGCGGATTGTTCTAACATGTCCAGGTACGTTATGCCAGTAACGATTAGCTCAGCGAAGAAAAAAAGGCCCTATCACTCTGTCTTCCATTAGGCCAGCCCAGACATTAACCTTCGGGCTGTCTCTCTCGTGCGTTACGATTACATGGTGATTTTTCGTGCCCCAGATTCGGCAGTTATGTTTATTCACTCTGTCAGAAACATCGAATGTCGACTCATTGCTGAAACAGATCCGTGAAAGGAGTGCGGGGTCTTCGTCAATGCGATAAAGCATGTCTACCGCAAATGCTTTTCGACGCGGTTGATCATTTGGTCGAAGTTTTTGCACTAACTGCACTTTATATACATATAGGTGTAGACGTTTATGCAGAACCTTGTGAACCGTTGCTCGCGGTTTTTCGTTCTGACGACAGGCGACACGAACGGACTTCTTCGGGCTCCTTAGATAAACCCTACGCACGTCGTCCACATTTTCGCCCGAAATGGAAGGTCACCCAGTGATTTTGCCTTTCAAGATGCTTCCTGTTGCTTTGAATTTATTTACCCATTGTTCCATGCTCCTTCGTGTCGTAGGTTGTCTCTTGTACTCTGTTCTGAACTTACGCTGAACTGTTGTTAGAGATTTTGACTCCGCAAACCAAAACACACACACGCTGCTTTCCTCCACTGGGAAGCCACGTCTGTTGTATTCCATACTTGACGAGATTTTTCATTACATGAGACACCTGGCGCCATCTATCACCTGACTTAACAAACTTTAACACTTGCCACGGCTCTTGACGTTTAAAGTAAGTTTTTTCTATCGTATTTTTTTGGTAGTATACTGAAGTTGTATACTTCATTTATAGACACCCTGTATATTCATGTTCATGCATCGGTCAGCACACCGTGTCAATCAATCTGATTGGCAGATGCATTTTGTACGTTTGCTCCAAAAATTACTTAAAAAGTAAAAACTAGTAGGCTCAAAGAACCTCCTTACTTTTTCGAGACACACTCCCTTATCCCCCCCCCCCCCCCGGCCACAGACACAGCAAAAAACACATCCTCCCTCTTGTTCAAAATCCTGAGAAAACAACTGTGCTTAGGTGTGCTGAAGTAAATCTTGCGGGAGCATTGGCAGCCACCGGGAGTCGAACCCAGGGTCTTCCAGTTCCTGTGGTGTAGCGGAAGCATATCCGGCGCGTACCTGGAAGGCACTGGGTTCGACTCCCGGTGGCGGCCAATGAAAATTTTTCCGTGACTCATTTATAAACGTGGAAAGAGCGAAGATCTTTGTTTGATGTTCCTGGTCCACGTTAAATTTCTGTATTAATTATTCATTCGCCTTCTAATTATTTCTTCAGTTGCTGCTTACCATCTTTGGTGAATCCCCAGCATTGTGCGGGGCTCCAAGAAGCAACCTGCCAAATTGGCTTGGCAGTTAGCGTGTGTGAGTCTGGAGGAATTCGAGGCCGCTGTGGTGTAGCGGAAGCATATCCGGGGCGTAACTGGAAGACCCTGGGTTCGACTCCCGGTGGCGGCCAATGAGAATTTTTCCGTGACTCATTTATAAACGTGGAAAAAGCGAAGATCTTTGTTCCTGGTCCACGTTAAATTTCTGTATTAATTATATTAGGTATAAAAAGATAAAAGTTCGTATAAGAGTGGCTCTTATGGAATTTTTCAGATGGCATAAGTAAGAGGATTTCATGATTCGTTAAGGAAAAATAATTAAAAATATCATTTAAAACGTACATACATCAAAGAGGCTTGATATTTTTTTTCTCTCTTTACCCCGAAACGTCTGTAACCGAAACCTCTTTAATTCCTGAATATTTTTTTTATCCGAATTCCTGTGGTTTTTGCGAGATGCAAAAATATATAAATAAATACTTTGCTTTTAAAACGCAGATGTTTGTAATCTCTCCTTGAGACATCGGTGAAAGCTACGTGGGTAGGAGGAAATGTCGCGCCGAGGTTTAAGAGCTATTAAAGAAAATGACAATATCCTGTCTTTTCGAAATGGGAGTGTAACCTAGTAATGTAAACAATCAAACATTTGCGCCTGTTTGCCAATGTTTTCTCTGATACTGCTTCTTTCCTAGTAAACGGGAAAAGTGGGGGTGTTGAGATGTGACTGGCCAGGAAACTTAGAAAAAGGTCACTTAACAATGTGAAAAAATAAATAAATCACAAAGCAAAAGAGAAAGAAGAGAATTATTATGATTGCTAACCACCCACGGAACTCTCATGCGGATTGTCGCAATCCATCAATTTTTTTTTTCATTAATTAGGGGAATACATATGTGCGCAAAAGTTTTTAAAGTCTTCTGTTGGCTGAAACCTTAGTGCTGGGTGCATACACGTTTTTAGCTTATGGTCCCTCTTTCAAATGAAATGAAATGCGTATGTGTGAAACATTAATGCATTCCTGATTTGATTTATGCATTAATGCTGTACACATGAATTATTTCTCATCGTCCATCTTTTAAATCAGACAGAAGACTATATACTTTCACGCAGTATGTGCAGCACTCTAGAATATTTCCATTTGATTCGTACGTCGTGTGCATATACCCAGCATATTCGAATAGCCAAAAAGCTTGAGTACATTAGGAGGCAATATACTTTAACCACGGTCCAAAATACGCAAGCCGCCCCGGTGGCGCAGTGGTCTAAGCGATGGCTTCTGACTGATCAGTCGCATTTTTTCGAGCTCCTGCCAGTATTAGAAGTTTCGTGTGAAGTTTGTGGGGTTTTTTTTGCGTTTGTTCTTTGACAGTTCGTGTGTTATTACCTGAGTTCCTTCCTCGCAAGTAGTGAGGCGTACAAGCTGTACGTGCTTATTTTTTCGTTTTTTGCCTGTTCTTGAGTGTTGCAAGCTGCAACGCTCGAGCCGCGAGGGTTAGTAGCCGGGCTGGCTACTACCTCCACCAGCATGAGTGCCATATACCCGTCTATATCTCCTTCCTCTGCGCTTTCTTCGTCGTCTGTATCTTCCGTGACCACCATGAATGGTGTTCAGTCAAATAGTGTTGTGGTTTCGTCGCCAACTGTACCGCTGGTTACAAATTTGCCGGAGGCTGGGTCAGAGGTACCCAGCTCTTCTATTCCTGTGTCTCGTTCGTTCGCCGCGGCTGTGAGTGCGACTTCTACTTTACATAGTGCTTCTGTGTCTTCGCGACCAGAGTTTACACGTGTTGCTTCCGCTTTAAGGATAACATTACCACTCGACTCTCCTCAAGGTAAGGAACTTTCGTCTGCCTTACTTTTAAGTGTATTTGTTCCTGCTCTGCGCGACACCCCCTCCCCCAATATTTAAATGCTATTTCTAAAGTTGTACCCGGAGAAAGCATTGTGTCTATTATCCGCTTGGGAGGGGTGTTGTCGTGCACTTCACTCATCAACAGGCAGTGGACAAAATCCTTGCTTTTGGCTTGGACATTGGTTCCGTACATCTCCAACCAGTTGCAGCAGCTCAAAGACCAGTGACTGTCACCTTGTCTCCAGTACCCACAGCTGTGCCTGACTCGGTATTAATTGATGCCCTTAACACCATGGGGCGAGTGGTTGGTACCACAAAGTACCTCCCAGCTGCTGCTCGCGACTCCCCCCTGAAACATGTTCAGGGCGGTCGTCGTCAATACAGAGTCATCTTTCCAACCCCACAAGCAATAGTTAACCGGCCAACCACCCTGGAACTCATAACTGAAACCCGGACCTACATTTTCAATCTGTTTGCTGGCGTTCAGTGCTTCCGATGCAAGGGTGAAGGTCACCTTGCATCGGCATGCCCACATTCCACAGCTGCTACTGTTCCAACTCAATCACTTGATGCTGCTGTTCCAGCGGGGACTCTGCCCACCGCTCCGGATTCTTCCCCCACCCTCCCCACTCAATCTGTTCCAGCTGCCGATCCTGGTTCCACCTCTGTCGTATCACCTCCAGTGGTCCGTGTTGCTTCGGCATCCACTGACCTGCAGGAATTTCCCCCGTTGCCAGCGTCTGAAGGGGCCTCCACCCCCAAGGTTCAGCGGACCAAGAGGCAAAACTCCCCTGGCTCAGCGAACCGTCGTGCGAGTTCCTCGGACCGCCAGAAATCCAGGAAGACGGCTACATCCTCGTCACCTTCACCTGGACCGGCTCCTGTTACTTCTTCAGTTTCCATCTACAACCGTTTTACCTGTTTGCCGAACGATGATTCCATGGACGTTACCGATCCCGATTCTGAAGAAACTTTATTTGCTGAATCTGATGACGACTCTCCTGCCCCCTCTCTGGTTGACATCACCTCTATGTTTGCTGACATTGAGGTGCCCTTAACTCCCCTCTCATTCACAGATCTGTATGCCTTGATTGCTCGCCCCAGACGGGCGAAATTGATTACTCTCCCTTGTATAGCAAGTAAACTCTCTCACCTTCCGGAGATGCTAACCCAACTGACGTTCCTGCATGAGTTCTTATTAAATGTTGATCTGCCATCCGGGACAGAGCAGTACGCTCGCCGGTTGGCGTATTTACTTAAAGTTTTGAAGGCAGAACTGGAAGGTTGGATGCAGCCGCCCCAGTGATGCCTTCCCTAAATGTGCTCTGCTTTAACTGTAGAGGCCTTGCGTCTTCAGCCGCGAATGCTTTGGTCTTCGAGGACGTTCGTTTCCTGAGGACAGATATCCTCCTCTTCCAGGAGACGAACTGTTCCTTGGGACCGGGTATTCCTGCTGGAGACGCTGGCCCTACGCTTTTTATCACAACTACCGGACGCACATTGGGTCCGGTACAGCGATTGCATTCCGTACTCGGTTTCATTCTCTTCTTTCAGATATCGTTGAGTCACAGAGTCTGCTGGGCTCCTTTCAAGGTATCTCCTTTAGTTATCTTTCCCGTCGTTTTCATGTTTTCAATTTGCATATGCCACAATCATCGGTTGATGCTGATGCTCTTCTTTCGCATTTGATTTCCCTTCTTTCCCAAATTCCTCCTTCTGAAATCGTTCTTATTGGTGGTGACTTCAACTGCACTCTCCAACCGGGTCTTGACCGTGATGGTTCCAGGGAGAGTCGCCTTAACCTTTCCTCCCAACTGTCTCAACTAGTTAGTAATTTTTGTCTCATTGACGCATTTCGTACCATCCACCCTCTGTCCCGTGAATTCACATGGTTTCCTCCGGCCGCCTTAGCGCATGCTGCGGCTCGTCTCGACCGGTTTTATGTTTCTAGTTTCCTCCACTCATCCCTTGTTGAAGTAACCCATCATCCTTCTGTTTCCTCCGACCATCGTCCTGTTCTACTGGAAATATTTTTGTCCTCTTTCTCTGTCCCCCCTCCCCGGTTTGGTCTCTCGATGATTTTCTCCTTTCCGATCCCACGTTTCAGGCCGAAGTTCGTTCGATTATTTCTTCATCCATTTCTGAACTTCCTCTCACGGTTGACCCAGCAGCTCTGTGGCTTTCCACCAAACTTTCTATCCTATCGTTTGCACGTCAGTTCTCTTTTTTCGTCCCGTTTTCACCGCTTTCATGATTTAACTATTCTTCACCGTAAACTACAGTTCCTTTCTCCTTCAGATCCATCGTTTGCAGCTCTTCAATCACAACTTCATAGCATTCTATCTTCCTTTGCTTCTTCGTCTCTTACCCGGTTAAAGTTTTCCAAGTTACATTTTCATGATGACCCGTTTCAACACCTTCGACATCTTGAATCCCACCGTGCTCTGAGTTCCAACATTTCTTTCTCTCGCTTCCAGATGGCTCAACTGTTTCTGATCCAGTGCAGATCTGTGATCGAACTTTTCAGTACTTCACTGATCGGTTTCGATTGCGGGTCCTGCCGCCTGCAGAGAATTCTCCATTATTATCACATCTTCCTCAGGTCCCGTCTTTTTTCCCCCTCCTTGGTTTCACCGATCTCTCCCTCGGAGGTTCGTTTTGCCATTTCTAGTCTGAATGACCGCTCCGCCCCCTGGGGCTGACGGTCTTCCACTTTCTTTTTATAAAACCTTTCTTCCTGCTCTGCTTCCTCTTCTCGTTGCTTGTTTCAACTCGATCTTTTCTTCTTCGACTTTCGTTTCTTCTGACTTTGCTTTTGCTCTTCTCCGCCTAATTCCTAAAACTGGTAATCTTGGTCTTCTATCTAACTGGCGCCCCATCTCGATTCTTAACACCGACTACAAGATCTTTGCAAAAATTCTGGCTCTTCGCCTTAACCCTGTTCTACAATTTATTATTCATCCTGACCAAACTTATACGATCCCTTCCCGTTCGATTGCAACTAACATCACTACCATCCGTGATTTACACTCTCTTGCTTCCCGTCTTTCTGAACCTCTTGCTATTTTTAACCTAGATCAGAAACAAGCATTCGATTCTGTCCATCATTCTTATCTTTTCTCTGTTCTTCGTCACTTTGGCTTTCCTTCCCTTTTCTGTCAGGCACTTTCCAATCTATATTCCCATTCTTACTTTCGTGTTCGGACCTCTTCTTTTATGACGGCTGCTATTCCTTTTGCAAGCGGTATCCGGCAGGGTTGTCCCCTGTCGGGTCAACTGTTTGCCCTCACGTTTGAACCACTTCTTATTTCTCTTCGATCTCGTTTTGCTGGCAGGCATTCCGCGTGGTGTGGCCTCCACACGGCACCATCGCGTGGTTTTGTCGGCCTATGCGGACGACCTTACTCTTTTTACGTTCCCAACAGGCTTTTGGTGTTGTTTTATCTACCTATACTGAGTATGCTTCAATTTCAGGTGCGGCCCTTAATACCTCTAAATCTGTTGGCTTGTGGGCTGGCTCGTGGTCGTCCCGCGGCGACCGCCCTTGGGGTGCCCGGTGGTCGACCACGATCATCAAACTTCTTGGAGTGTTCATCGGGAACCCGGTGGCGGTTGCTGCCGCCACTTGGTCCCCTTTGGTGCAGGACATGAATCGACGCCTTGCCCCTTTTCGCCGTTTGAAACCGTTTCTTTCTTTTTTTAGCAGGTCGCATCTTCTTTCCGCTTTTCTTCTTCCGGCCCTTTCTCATACTTGGTTTGCTCATTTCCCTCCTCCCCTCTTTCTTCGTCACGTTCAATGTCTTTTTACAAATTTTATTTGGGATGTCGTACATTGGGTTCATCGATCCACGCTTGTCCTTCCGGTTTCTTTTGGTGGTCTTGCCCTTCCGGATTTGTCCCTTAAATCGAACGCTTTCCATCTCCAACATTTTTTGAGGATTTTTACCCTTCCTTGCGGTTCTTCGATTACTATAATTGACACTTTGCTCTTTCCACGAACTCCTTTTCTTTCTCTAGCTACTTTTTATCCGCATGGACCTCTTTCCACTCATTCCCAATCACTTTCCCGCTACTTACCGTACCGTTTTCTCCTCTGGCACTCCTTATGTCCAGTCCGCCTCCCCCAGCTTCGACTAACGATCTCCTTGCGGAACCACTTTTCTTCAACTCTGCCCTTCGTTCTCCAAATTCTCAGTACCTGAACTTCTCCACTTGGTTTGCAAGTGGCGTCGTTCAGGTTTCTCAACTTTTTGATTCTTCTCTTCACTGGAAATCTTTTGATCGCCTTTCCCCTCTGTTACTTGATACCCCTCAGCATCGTGCACAGTTCTTTCTTATTCAATCCTGTCTTATTCGTCTTTATCCTTTACTTGTCAATTCTATTGGCCTCATTCAGTCTTCCGCCCCGTCGCTCAGTCTTCCCTTTCTTCTCTACTTAAACGATTCTCCATTTTTACCCCATCAAGTTACAGCCAAGCTTCTTTATTCGCATTTTCTTACCAATTTCACAGCTCCATTAGCAATTCCTTCTGTTTCAGCTACAGATCTTCCAGGTACATGGAGTGATCCATCGACTTCCCTGGCTTCCCCGAAAGCCCGGGACATTCATTGGCTGCACCTACACCGTCGGTTGCTCACTCCGCGTACCCTTCATCGTTTTCGTCATTTGGCTTCCCCGCTTTGCTTCTTTTGTTCTACACTTGGTGATGTGTCACATTCCTATGATTCTTGTCTGGTGTTGCAGCCCTTGTTTTCGATTATGTTTTCCCTTCTTTCCAAAGTTTGCCCTTGTCCTCATACAATGTTCCATTTTTATTTCCTCCGACGCCATTCTCCCCCTGTAGATGTCCACAGTTCTGTTTGTGCATTCATCATTCTCCAAGCGAAGTTGACGATTTATTTGTTTTACCACTCAAGCGTGGATCGAGCTTCTCTCCGGCGTTATCATCCGGCCCGGGTGTTTTTGTGCAGGAGGTACCGATCATCCATCAGATCGGTCCTCCAACTTGAGTATGACATGGCGCGGGTTCGGCAGGATGTGCCTGCCTTTTTCTCTCTCTGGTCTCCATATTTGTCATGGTTTCATGTTTCTGCAGGCATTATTGCTCTCCTCCCATAGCCAGAGTTTATTATATTTATATTTATTTTTTTTTATTGGTGTTTTTGTTTAGTGCATAATTTTTGTACATACCGTAGATCTGTGTCAGTGGGTTAGTGTCTCCTTTAGTTTATCTTCTTGTTGCTTTCCGTGCACACACATTCCCGTTAATTTGTTGTCGGTAGCGTTTACTGACTTTTTCTTTTCTTTTATTTTATTTTCCGTCGGCCTCAAGCCGTTGGTCGACAAACTTTTTTGTGTGCCGGCTAAGCGTTTTGGTATTTTCTGTTTATTGTTTACTGTTACCAAGGTGTTTTATGTTGTTTTGTTGATGTTGATTGCATTTTTGCTGTGGCATGCACATTGTCTGATGTGTTTTTGTTTTGTTTTTTGTTGCTCAAGTGTCGGCTTTTTTTTCTAGTTTGCTTTTGGTGTCGTTCACCTATTTTATATTTATTATTCGTCGGTTTCACACAGTTTACTGTCGCACGGTTTTGTGTTTAATGTTGTGGTTGTTTTTATTTTTTTGTTTTAATTTTTTTTTCTTGCTGAACGGGTACTGCTGGCGCGTGGTACCGAGGGGTTTTTTTGTGTGTTGGTTCTGAACCTTACCGACGTGTTTCTTGATTTTGTTTGTGTAATCGGTGTTTATTTTTGTGGTTAGTGCTGTGCATACAGTGCGAATTCACTGTTTCGACCCGAGTTTATTTGGTGGTGATGCTTGTCTGCAAGTTTAACTCCTGTGTTCTTTTTCACAAAGTTTTTCATGGTGTTATTTGTGTATTGTGCATTCTTTATTGTGTTCATGGTGCTATTTGTATATTGTGCATTGTGTGTTAATTTCTTGGTGTTATTTGAATATTGTGCTTTGTGTGTTGTGTTAATGGTACGGGGTGTTAGTTTCTAGTGGTTGTTTTTTTCTCTGTGTTGCTGTCGGTCTTACTGACCGAGATACGCTTTAAATGTAAATTTTTGTTGTTCGTCGGCTTACAGCCATTTGTCAACGCATTTCTCCGAACTACCAGGTTTTGTTTTTTTTCGGCTGCAGCTTGTTGTCGGACCGTGTGTGTGTTTGTTTTTTTTTCCCTTGACAGTTTTGACAAACTCGGCTGACTTTTCTTTACCGCCTTGCTTCATTAGTGGTCTGTCCTGTATGTATTGTTTGTTGTGCAACTGTTTTCTTTTTATCTTGCCGTGTGTTATTCTTCAACTTGCTCTGATGTCGTCTGCTTCTTCCTGTAGAGTACTCTGTTTATTGCGATATTGATTGTGTTTTGTTATTGTCGTTGCCGGTGAGTTATTGTGCAATTTTTTTTCCCGGTGAAAATTTGTGTTTGTATGTTGTCTTTTTTTGTAAATAAATGCTCTTTTGAAGTTCTGATCATTCGTCCGAACGGGGTCCGGGTTCGAATCCCGGTGAGGCATGGATGTTGTGTTTGTCTTACGGCACTGGCTCTCTCCCTTCCCTGGAACCAGTGACCCCAAATTAGGGACGGGCGACTGCTTCTAACCCATTGAGTTGCTCACTGTGGTCGTTAAACCACCAAAAAAAAAAAAAAAATACGTACCACTGGACAAAATATGAAAGTTGTACGTGTGTTTTGTAATATCTCAATTTCATGCACACTTATTTTATTCACCATGTCATCGTATACTGAGGTATAAGAGCAGAATATAAGGTCGTCTTTGTAAAGTACGTTCGTATCCGAGGTTAGTTGGCATTCGCAGAAAAACCGCAGACAAGATACCTAGTAGCAGTAATGTAAACGGTCCCTGGGAATTTCGTCAGCCCTGACATATGGACGAAGTTTTGTTTACGGTCTAAGGTCTGCTCCTCCACGACGGCGAATTTAGAAAAAAAAATGTATATTCATATACATATAATCATCAACCATTATCAATCCACTGTAGGATGAAGGTCTCCCCAAGTTTCTCCCACAGTTGTCTGTCTTGAGTCTGTCTCCAACATGTTACTCCGGCATGCTTTCGAATTTCATCCATCTATCTCCCATGTTGTCTTATTCTGGGTCTTTTTCTGTTCCTTGGAATCCAGTCTAAAATTTCGCTGGTCCGTTCTTCTGGCAACATGTCCAGCCCATTGCTCGTTCTTGATAGACTTTGTGTTGGTGGCTCCTACATTTTATGTATTTTAATGTGCAATACCTCGTCCCGCACTCACCTGTTGCGTGTCACGCCTGTTTAAAGGTACTGTGTACGTTTCGAGCTACTCTTCTAGCGATTTCGTCCTTGTATTTGTCCATATTCCTCTATTTTCGTATCGTTAGCACGTTTGTTTACGTTTGGAAGCTGCCAATATGGCGGCTTCCGGTCTATCCTTATCAGAGTTTCATTCAGAGAGTTTTTTCCGGGGGCAATTACAAATTTTGAGGGGGCTGAAACA
Organism: Macrothele yani; assembly: GCA_039090855.1. NCBI lineage: Eukaryota > Metazoa > Arthropoda > Arachnida > Araneae > Macrothelidae > Macrothele > Macrothele yani. The sequence continues at coordinate 74,021,480 of CM077028.1, read as the reverse complement.
TCTTGAAAAAAATTTTAAGTATAAAAATTTTAAATTGAGTATAAACATTTTTTTATGCTCGTGTTTTGCAATTGCAAATTCCAAGAACACATGTACAAGTGATTAAAAATGTAAAAATGTTACACCTCTGCTTTAATTCAGTAATGCACCACGCACCATGCGGGATGGTGTAAGATGTTGGGGATGCTAATAAGATAACGAAATATTAGAAGTAATAAAAATGTCCTCGCTTTTCTACAAACGTATTTCTGATTAATAAGGAATCTTTACAGTTGACTGAAAGCGTATGGTGTAACCCATTTCTCTGCCATTTAGTTTCAGCCCCTTCAGATTATTTGGATTAGCACATAGTAGTGGAAAAAAAGTATTAACTGTTTGAATGACAATTTGAGGTGCTTCCATTTTTTTCCCCACAGAGTGTAACCCCACCCACAGCAAGGAAAAAAACACTTTTTTATGGGAACAATTTCTAATAATTTGCTACTGATAAAAATTAGGTAGCAAATATTTTGTTGTATTGGAAGCCCCAACGTCACATTACTACACTGAGGCTTAACCGTATGTATGGAAAGTTGGCATTCAGAAGACTGAAGCAAAGCTGAATGCCAGCTTTCAAAAGATGATGGCCGCCCCGGTGGCGCAGTGGTCTAAGCGATGGCCTCTGGTCATTCGTCCGAAAGGGGTTCCAGGTCCGAATCCCGGTGAGGCATGGATGTTGTGTTTGTCTTACGGCACTGGCTCTTTCCCTTCTCTGGAACCAGTGACCCTAAAATAGGGACAGGCGACTGCTCATAGCCCATTGAGTTGCTCACGGTGGTCGTTAAACCTCCAATAAAAAAAAAAAAAAAAAGATTATGATGATGTACTGCAGTGCAAACATCCCTACCCTGTGGAATTAGGTTTTTATTACGGAATAGTCCGAGTTGTCAGTGCTTGACAAATTCCTTCTTTAGTGAAGACTGTTTAATGTTTTATTGAAGGATGATAGCAATTTTGAAGTCCATGTGGATGTGTTTTTTATTATTGTTATTATATATATATATAACTTTCCCTTCATTTTCTTTCTTTTTAATTAATTTCCCTAAATATTCAGTTATAAACGAAAACAATAACACTAAATATAAGGGAAGATCACCCAAAAACCTACGGGACGGCGTTCATTGATTTTCGGGGGGAGGGGGAGGTAAGCACCCCCGAGAAGATGCCTGAATACATCACTGATCCTTATCATTTCTGGGCGTGGTGGATGCACATCAAGTCGCACTTTCCACGTCCATGGAAGTTGACGAACTCTCGTCCTCAGATGTGTCTGTTCAGGTGCCTTCCGAGCTTCCTGGTACTTCTGCCCCGGTGCCTTCCCTGGACTTAGCTGCACCTTCTGCTTCTGCCTCTGCCTCAGTGCCCTCCCTGGGTACTTCTGCGACTACTGCCTTGCCTTGTGCCTCAACCTCGGTGCCCTCCCTGGGTACTTCTGCGACTACTGCCTAGCCTTGTGCCTCAACCTCGGTGCCCTCCCTGGGTATTTCTGCGACTACTGCCTTGCCTTGTGCCTCTGCTCCTTTTCCCTCACTGCCTTCTGTGCCAGCCGGCTCCGCCCAGACTTCTAGTCCGAGGATGTCATTTGCCTCTACAGTGCAGAGAGGAGCTGCTTTTACGTCAGCTTTTCAACATGAAGGTCTTTTGCAATCAACAACTATTATGCAGATATCCAACCGCAAGGTGAAGGTAACGATTGATGAAAATTCGCAGATTGGCCGTGAGTTCCATAATCTCCTGGATCGAGGTGTGCTCTTTCATGCCTTCACCAAATACTCCTTTGCCACGCTACATGGAGGCCCTCTCAGGCCATGTGTCATCCACTTCTATTGTCGGAATTTCTCGTACCCCTCGGGGTATTTCAATGCAGTTCCAGCGCAAAGAGGGTGCTGACTTTTTTTCTTGCACATGGACTTTTGATTGGAAAAAATATTCTCATCCCTTCGCCTCTTTCCAAGCGTCCGGTGCAAATCACGTTCTATCCTGTTCCACAGGAAAAGCCTGATACTGCGTTTCCTCTCCTTGTCAGTCATGCTTGCAAAATTGTTGGCCAGGTCCGTCGTCTTTCGGACGCTCCACGCGGAACTCGATTTGCACATGCTACAGGACCTCGCCGTCAGTTATTGGTCGTTTTTCCCACTGAGACAGCCTTGGCGGATTGCCCGACAGAGGCTACTGTTGAAATTGGCTCACACACTTACAGTTTCAAGATTTTCACCACTCACGATTGTACTCACTGTCTTACACAGGATCACACCACTGCTTCCTGTGTGCGCATACGCCGTGATCTTTCTTCCCGCTCGGATCCCAATGCCGTTCACATTGGTCCTTCTACCAACCCCTCTAATAGCGCTTTGCCTGACGCTACCTCTCCTTCTGTCCGTCAGACGCACCTTCCAGTCAAGGACAATGACCCCTTTCCTCCTCTTCCACACCCTACGGAAGTGAATCCGCCTTCAGGGTTAGCAGATACGTCTTCCACTACTGATGTGTCTCCGACAGAGTGTTCCGACTCGGATGTGTCGAGTGGTTCTTCGGCACTGCTGCCGACTGGCTCTCCTCAGTGTCTCTCGCACATCGAATCTCCAACTACGACATTGCCTTCTATTTCCCTGTTGCCGCACCTTTCTGCTTCCTCGGCTGATGTTCCAGTATCCACCAATGGTGATTGGGTACATACTGATTCCTCGGCGCAACTTATGTTCTCGTCTCTCGTTTCGGGTGATCTTTCAGATCCGCCAATGGATTTCATCCGCCTCAACTTCGTCTTCGAAACGGACTGGAACTTCCAAAGGCTCTGTGAAACAGAAAAAGGTAAAACACCTTTCCGTTATTTTTTCTGTGGCCTCATCTAGTGTTCCCGATGTCTCCTGTTCAGATGTTCCTCCGCCTGATGACTCTTCGAACAGTATGCATTTCCGTTCTGGTCCTGTCAATCCTCTTTCAGATGATGAGGTTATACAGGCCGTAGATAAGTTTCCTCTAGTTCCTGGACCACTGTCCAGACAACAACTCTTACTCCTCTTCCAATCTGCTCGTACGGTTGTCTGTACTGAAGAATTTCTCCACTCATCTGATCTTGATCTGTGCGCAGCGGTGATGCAATTTGAAACTTATGTGTCATTTTTCAAATCTCTGAGTGTCACTTTAGCGCACCCTCACATCCCAAAACTTTTAGTTCTCTCTTGTGACGTTTTCCACCTTGTGGTCACCAGAATTTTCTGGTTTCGCGTTTCTTCATCTACTGTTCCGCTAATTGTGTGATGTTCTCTTCATGCTATCACTCTCGCATTGCAATGTTGTTTCCTGATTTTGTCATTGTGTCTTGTGTTTTCTTTCGCTCTCATTGTATGCCCTGGATATACTACAGTTTTCCTCCGCCGAGGTTTATGTTAGTGCTACATTTGTTGACTTTGTTCTCATAATGTAGTTGGTGCCTTCCTGTACTGTGCCTTGCATTTTGACTGTCGTTATATTCTACTCGGTTGGTGTTTTATCATAGCCTTGTATATATGCTCATAATGTTGCACTTGTGTTACTTCGTATCGAATGATATGCCGTTATGCTATTCCTTCTTTGTGTGCATCGCATTTTTATTATCTGTCCAAATTGATGTTTTTCCGGCATTGCCTCACACTGTCGGCTCCCTGATGTTATATGGTCCGACCTCTTATTTGTTTATCTTTTACACGCTGAGCTATTCTTTAGCGTTGATGTTATCCAATTGATTCCGCCTCTCTTTGTACCGATGTCACTGCGCCATGGTAATGTACTCTTTAAGTTTGCTCTCAAGTTTGTGTTGCATTGTGGTTATAACTGCATTTTCCTCTATATAATTTATGAACTGCAATATTCAGTGATATCTCCTACGTTTATCATTTCATTATAGCAATAAACTGGATACCGCTTTGGTACCCACAGTTACCAAAACCAAAAAAAAATGCCATTTCAGGGATTTTGCTCTGATCACGATGCCTTCCACTCTTGTCATTTTCCTGATTCATGAGTTCCTCTTCTTATCTTTCCTGGTTAGCATGCATCTCTCCATGCTTTTTTCAGTTGTCTGTAACCTTTGTATGTCTTCTTTAGTTAAGGTTCACGTCTCTGCTCTGTGCGTATGAAGCGCAAGAATGCATTGATTAAACACTTTTCTTTTAAGACAGTACATACTCTCTCTATATATAAAACAGACTGCGTGTGTGTCTGTCGGACGGATTTCACATAGAATTAGGCGGCCTAGAGCGACAAAATTTGTTATGAAGGTACCTGAAGACATCTTCTGGTGCACCTCGAAACGTTTTTTTTTTATTTGAATTTGATTTTTAGTTATTTAATGTTACGCGTTTCTACCCGATCTGAGTGTGTCTTTCCGCTTTGTTGACGTCAACCTGATCACACCGAACGTTAAGGCGTGCAGAAAAGTAGTTCACCATAAATTTTAGGCGTTCCTTTTTTAGAATTCCGTTACGACTATTTTCATTCGTAAATACATTTATTACGCCCTTTTTTCGTAAGCGTTTTTTGCCGATTGTATTATGACCTTGAGGGCGGAGAAGAAAAAAAAAAGAAAATAGAACGTAGTTTTTGAATCTACGTTATTAATTCAAAAGTGTCAGGCGTCAGAAGGTCATCATATTGTGACGACGTTGTGAGCTAGAAAATAGAAAGTTGTTTTAACGTAATTCTAAAAAAGAAATGGCTCAAATTTATCGTGAACTACTTATATTCGCGCCTTTCCGTTGGGTGTGATCAGGTTGCATATAAAGAAAGCGGAAAGGCACATGTTTTTTACTAAGCGTTGTTTGCCAATTTTATTATGCCCTTGAGGGCGGAGAAGAAAAAAAAAATAGAACGTTGTTTTTCAATCTCCGTTATTAATTCAAAAGTGTCATACGTCAGAAGGTCATCATACTATGCCTCAACCTCCCAGAAAGAAACAATGTGTAAGAAGAACACAAAGAATGGAGAAGAGAACAAGAAACAGCAGAAGAACGAGAAAGTATGCTGGAACAAAGGATTTCCACAAGAAGTTTCGAGGTGCACCAGAAGATGTCTACAGGTACCTTCACAAAAATTTCGTTGCTCTAGGTCGCCTAATTCTATGCGAAATCCGACCGACAGAGCATTCCGAGTTGTTTGGATGGACAGTATACACTCGATCTGATTCCTGGGTGGTCATGTTCATCAACTTTCTGTACGTATATCCTATCTCAATCAATTTCATTGCATAAGCCTTCTGCTTTCAAAGTTTTTGAACTATTTACATTCGACGTGAGAACTACTAAGTAATTCAAATACATTTTTTTATCCTAATATTCTATTCCGGGAAGTTGTACTACCAAGTTGTATAAACCTTGATTTACCAGTCTTAATTTAATTGCCGATATAGCTTTTACTTTATACTATCACTAGCCCGGCAACGACGGGTACAACAGGCTAGTACTAATATATTGTAAGATTCGCCATTCCCGAGGTCACAAAAATTATTGTAAATATGTCTGAATGTATTCACTCCCTACGTGGAATTTCTTTTCACGCCATTTTTCGGGCACAGCGGATTAAATCAGCATGTTTTAAGGCTGTTACTGTCAGATACACGCAATTAGCCGCGTTAGTATCGGCTTAATACATACGTATTTGAAGTGTACCTGTATTGTGTGGCCATGGGATTATCTCAAGGCTGCGTTAATGAGAGAAACGTAAGCTTATCGGTGTCCGCAGGTAGTCTGAAAGAAGTGATGATTATATCCAATTAAGTGGGGAGTGGAAATTTTCCGAAGTTTTAAGAGAGAAAGCTCTTTCCGAAGTGTAGGTGAGACCGACGGGACCAGAGTTTTGGAGAGACAGGTCGGGTGGAGGGTTTCGGCGCCGGCGGTAGCAGGGACGTCGGTGTACGGGAAACACGAAGTTCGGGTCTAGTGTCGATAGCACAGACGGACATCCATTCAATCAAGCATCCCATTAACCTGCTCTTCGAGAGGTCCCAAGACAAATAGTTTTAGGGAAATAAACTGTTTGTCTTTGTTGTTGTTAAAACAAGTTAGTAAAATCATGCAATGCATTGATTATGATACGCTTTCCAACATACTAGAAATCATTACTCAAGTTATTACTCAAGTTATGAGGAAAATGGCTATGGAATAAATCTCACTCCTGTGCCCTGACCTTTGACCCCATTTCGCCCATTTCCAACAGGATTCGTCCAGGCAGGTTCCTACAACATACTAGCATTTCATCCAAATCGAAACATTTTTACGTAAGTTATGATGCATAATGGCGATGGAAGTGATTCCGCTCCTATGTCCTGACCTCTGACCCCCATTTCGCCAATTTTCAATAGGGTTTGTTCCCAGGTGGTCCCCTGCCACATACTAAAATTTCATGGAAATCGAGCCATTTTTACGTACGTTATGACGCATAAGGGCAATGGAATGCATCCCGCTCTTATGTCCTGACCTTTGACCCCAATTCACCCATTTTAAATAGGGTTCGTCCCAAGGCGGTCCCCTACCACATAGTAAAATTTCATTAAAATCGAACCATATTTTACGCAAGTTATGACGCATAAGTGTAATGGAATGGATCCCGCTCCTACGTCGTGACTTTTGACCCCATTTGTCCCATTTTCAATAGGGTTCGTCCCCAGGTGGTCCCCTACCACATACTAAAATTTCATCGAAATCGAACCATTTTTACGCCAGTTATCGTGCGGACGGACGAACGGACAAAGCTGGAGCATATGCGCTTCCTCAACCTACGGTTGGAAAGCGTAAAAAAAGGGCCTGAATTCTAATTTTCTTCGAGTGCGTGATTCTACTACGGAATAACCAAAAAAAAAAAAAAAAAAAAAAAATTGTGACGGCTCTCGCTGGATCGTAGCTATGTTGAGAAAGAAACAGCTATAATAGAAAGGTACGAGGGTAGTTTGCGTAGAAATCTTTCGCTCTTGACATATACATAGGTTGGACAAAATAATGTGAACACCTAGGAAAAGAAGGTTTTACGTACCTAGTAGGGTGTGGGACCACCTTTGGCATAACTTACGTAAAAATGCTTCGCTTACGACAAATCTTTATCATGTCGTTCCGGAGGTATACTGAACCGATTCTGTTGAATATCATCGAAATGGGGTCAAGGGTCAGGGCAGAGGAGCGAGATTTATTGCAAAGCCATTATCCTCATAACTTGAGTAAAAATGCATCTATTGCGATGAAATACAATATGTTGTTCCGTAACGACTTTGGAAGCAGTTCCGCCCAAAAATGTTTTTTTGTCAGCAATTGCGGGCAGTGCGCATGCGTGAGATTCGTTAGCCATTATTTTTGCACGATAACGTTCGTGAAAACCGCCTGATTTAGATGGGATTTTTAATTATAAAACGGCTTATGTGTGGTAGCTCTTGATAACAGAAATAGGTAACACGGGCACAAAGTGATTTAATTTTGATATATGTGAACGTCAAACGTTATGCCATAGTTTAGTCCCCTCAAAACCAAGGCATTTTCCTATGATTACTGGTATGTTGGAAAGCGTATCATAATCAATGCATTGCATGATTATGATACGCTTTCGTTTCTTTACATCATTTGCCCGACCTCAATCATCAGCCGCCCCTCTCTGACTTGATCCGGGCCTGACTTGAAGACATTGGCAACCGGAAAAGTTCTCCTTTGAAAATACGGGTAAAATTCAATTTATTCTCAGTGCTTTGGATGACTTTTCGTGGAGAAGTTTTGGCATAGACGAATGCCATGGACCAAGTAAGGTGGACAGTAAGAATTTCATCAGTCGCTGCACCAAAGCCAGAATGTGAAGAGTTTCTTGAAAGCATTTTTTCTTATTATTTTCAACGAAAAATTAAGAAGGTCTGCGTTTTTTTTTCATTTTTTTTTTTTTTCGGTTTGTGAAAAACAAAACAATACTGGCAATCCAATTATACGTTTTCGAGCCCCTCAAGCCCTGGGGCCCTAGGCGCGTGCCTAGTACGCCTAATTGGAAATTCGCCACTGAGCTTAATGACTTGCTCATGGAGGCCGTTAAACTTCGAATCAAAGAAAAAAATTATAAAATTATACATTTTTACAAATTCTTTTATTTATTTATTGTTTATTTACAATAAGAATTTATATATATATTTTTTTACTGTGGATGTAAATGAATATCAGAAAAATGTTTTCTTCCCTTGAATTTCTCTTGACTTTGACATAAACCACATGCTTCCGCTTACTTTCCACTGTTTCAGTGTCCTTGATTAATATTGCATAATTCCTTCTTTTTCTTTTCTTGTCGTATTTATATATTGTATTTTATGGTATATTTATATGGTAAACGTTTTACACACTAGTATACACCAATTGCATATGCAAATGTAATACCTAAAAAACACTGCAAGAAATCTTCATCGTATTTTCTTGAGATGAAAAGGAAAAGATATACCAAACAATAATTTAGGATTTCTTTTTTTTTTTTTTTTTTTTTGATTGGAGGTTAAACGACCACCGTGCGCAACTCAATGGGCTATAAGCAGTCGCCCGTCCCTAATTTAGGGTCACTGGTTCCAGGGAAGGGAGAGAGCCAGTACCGTAAGGCAAACACAACATCCATGCGTAACCAGGATTCGAACACGCACCCCTTTTGGACGAATGATCAGAGGCCATCGCTTAGACCACTGCGCCACCGGGGCGGTATAATTTAGGTATCAGATGATAAAATAGATTCAGATGTGCGCGTGCCCACCGCGGAGTGGGTCTGCTGCCAGGGACACGCCGGGGGTATCAGAGGTTCTTAAAACGTCCCTGGGCATGAATGGTAAGCTTGTCCTATGTTGCTGGCTATCTCTCTTCCCTGGAACCATTGGCTTCAAATTAGAAACAGGTGACTGTTTATATATCCCAATGAATTGCTCACGATGATGGTCCCAAACAAAACAAACAGCAATAAAGAACATCTTTTGTCAACAGGGGCGTATATAGAATCTTTTTTCGGGGGAGGGGGGGCTACGAAAAATGAAAGTTTTTGAAATCCACCTGAACGAAATTAAAGTTAATGAAAAATTGAAGAAAAAATGAAAACATTTTGTCTTATGTAAGTTGATGCATGTTTTTTAAATTAAGGCATTTTTTTCTAATGTAAGTCACATTTTTACCAAAAACTTTAAAAAATGAAACACTTTCAGGAAGGGAACAAGGCCCAGTGGCCCCCTCTAAATACGCCCCTGTTTGCCAGTAATATATTCATATTTACTCACAACACGAGAATGAATAAAAAAATTGGCACTATTTCCAAAATGTTCGATATTGATTAATAGTAGCACAGTTTTATTTCTTCTCGTATTAATTTTAAAGAAAATCAATGTATAAAGGCTTTTTTTTTTTTTTTTTTCCAGCATGCCCTGAGATTTACAAAACTCTCTGCCTATGGTTACGTTCTGTTCCTAGTCTAGACATGGATGTATTAATTACGACGTCAGAGAAGTTTCATCCTCATTTTGGAAATATCTCACCCCAGCAAAAACACAAGTGCTGGGAAACTGCTGGCCACCAGCTGGCAGTGATGGGTCACTGCTGGCCACCAGCTGGCAGTGATGGGTCACTGCTGGCCGAAATCTGCCGCTCACGGCCCGGTAGTGGTCCGTTGGTGGCAGCGCTATCAGTTGGCGAGCCATTGATGGCCCTGCAGCATCGCCGTGAATTGTGGGCCTCCAAGCAAGTGCCACTAGTGGCCCGTTGCTGGCAACCAATGCAACCCCCAACAGCAGGTGGAAGCATCGGGACTGCGCATGCGCAGAAGCAACACTTGCTGTGTCTCTCATGGTACCAGTTAGTTGAAGACGACGCTATCGCCATCGTGTTATTTTTGTGGATGTTAAGAAAAAAAATCCATATGTGGAGAGGCGAATTAATTTCCTAATGAAATTTTACGTCGACGAAGATATCAGATTAAGCCGTGAAATACTAGATTAGAGCCATGAAATACACCCACTCCATTCCCATGAATAACAATTCATGGAATGGAGTGGGTGAATAACAAGAAAAAATTTGAAACCGCTTGAAACAAATATCCTGGAAAACCATTAAAACAACGTTTGTTGGGAAAAAAAAATAATAATTATACGCGTACAAAATTTATTAATTATTTGAAAGAAAGAAAAAGCAACGCTATGTGGTGTACTCATCCATGGGTTGAATACACAAGACTGGGAGGAATTCGCTTCTAAAAATAACGAGAAGTAAAATAAAATATATTTTACTCTTTAAAACAAATGTAGTTTCGGACAACGGAAAGGAAAGACACAACGTTAAAAATGTAACAGAATGTGACATGAACCCGGGTAAATATATATTTATTCAACAATCGCTTTTCAAGACGGCAAGGACAGTACAAAACTTTGGAAAGCGACTCTAAGTATGTACACGCCTTGAAAATGAGTGAAGTTCCCTTAAGGTAAAAAAAAAAAAAAAAAAAAAAACTATCGTTACGTTGAAAAAATTAATTTATCAATTATATGAAACTGACTTTTATGAAAAATACCTCGCAATATTGTAAAATGAAAGAGGGAAGCTTTCCATTACACATTGCATACCAAACAGACAGCTTTAAGCATATCTCGAGCGTGGCAAATTAGTCCGGTCGGTAGAGAGCTCAGCTATCACGCCAACGGCCCAGGTTCAGATCTGCTCAGATACAAATGGGTGTTTTCCCGATCTGTTGAGAAAAATTTCCCCAGCACAGTGCGTTAACTCACAAGCTTCGTAAGGGTGAAAAAAAAAAAAATTGTAGCTTTGGGAAACTGCGGCTATCTTTGCTTTCTTTTTATTATTATAGCTACAACTGGGAAATTGGCGGACAAGATTCGGCAAGCCACCAGTTACGTCACGTGGTTGCCGGCTGCCACTAGCGGACCACATTAGGCTAGCCATCATTTCTGGCACGTGCTTGAAGAGCCACTTGTGGCAGCTACTGCCTGTGATGGACCACTGATGGGGTGCCAACTGCTGGCCCTTCTTTTGGCCGCCCGGACATTTTATTGACGGCTCGGCAGCGGCAACATAACGCTGGGCCATTGCTGGCCCAGCAAGACTGTTTTTGCTGGGACATGTCTCCACCTAAGTCACACAATTTACTTAGTAGGTAAATAACTGTACGAAGAACACCCATAATAACAACCAATTCAGAGCCGGATTAAGGTGGGGTCTACAGTGGCTATAGCCTTGGGGTCCACCATTACAAAGGGCCCAGGAGGCATGAGAGAGAGAGAGAGAGAGAGAGAGAGAGAGAGAGAGAGAGAGAGAGAGAGAGAGAGAGAGAGAGAGAGAGAGAGAGTGAGTGAGTGAGTGAGTGAGTGAGAGAGAGAGAGAGAGAGAGAGAGAGAGAGAGGGGGGGGGTTATAAAATAGTTTTACTTTTGTCTCGCATGATTTCCATTTAGTCAGAAACAGTGGTTGGAAGGTTTCACGCTGCTGTGTACAGCGGCGTCGGCAAGACAGTTTCAGCTTTTTCGCTACCATCCACCTACATTTCCCAATTTACACTTGGAACCATTAACGGTCGAAGACCCCTGTGGCCTCACTTTGCATAACAAAAAAGATGCGCTAAGTGATACAAAACAGAAGTCTGCCTGTATAGTGGATCGGGTCCCCGTGGGATCCGTTCGTGCCTGGTGCACGATCCGTCGATTCTCTCAACCGGTGGTCCTCCTGGTCCGACCGGAGCCGCTCCGCCGTGTGGCAGTGCCGTCAAATCATTAGAAAATCCAAGACAAAATCTAGGAATCTTAAGCTTTTAACTCATGTTCTTATGAAAACAATGTAAAATACAGGCAGGAGCCGCCCCTGTGGCGCAGTGGTCTAAGCTGTGGCCTCTGATCATTCTTCCGTCAAGGGTTCGAATCCCGGTGAGGCATGGATGTTGTGTTTGTCTTACGGCACTGGCTCTTTCCCTTCCCTGTAACCTGTGACTCTAAATTAGGGACAGGAGACTGCTTATAACCCATTGAGTTGTTCACGGTGGTCATTAAACCTCCAATAAAAAAAAACCAAAAAAAAAAAAAATACAGGCTTATGAAAACTTTGCAGATAACTTATTAGTTTGAAAAATGCACTACGTATTAATTATCACAAACATTGGTACAGTTTCGTGTTTTAACTGACTTCATAATGATTCCTCGTCATAAGCTCTTTGGGCCCCACTTGGATGTCTTAGCCTTTGGGCCCATTCAAATGTCGTAGCCTAGGGGCCCATTAAGGCCCTTAATCCGGCCCTGACAACCATGAACACATTTAGGGATAAAAAAAAAAAAAAAAGAAAAAAAAGGGAGGAGAAACGGCTTTCAAAATAACTGACTGGGTGCGGGTGATCGGGGGCGGCTCCACCGCCTATTCCCTGAATAAGAAAACGCGGAGAAGGGTGTCTTCACTCTCTCAATGAAACATTTAAACCTTCATGAGTTTTATTCATTTTCACAAAAACCCCTGCCGCATAGCCCTTTACGAGACAGATTTCAAAAGTGCACTAATGCCTCATAGAATGATAGAAGAAATACTTATGAAAGGATATGGTTCACAAACACTTATTCCGCGAGTTAGCTATTTGTCAATAGAAAGCTGTTTCCAGGGGAGACGTCTTCTAGTTACGATTTCGGCGCGAAATTTCTAAGAAACACAAACACAGACGGAGAGAGAGTGAGTTCAAGTTATGTATTTTATAAGCTTTTAGACAACCCAAAGTTATGAAATATGAAGAGCGACAGAGAGAAAAGAAAGAAAAAAAATCTACAACAGCTGAATTTCCCACTTTTCAGGATGCAGTTGTCGAAGGTGATCCGAGTACATCAGGAAAACATCATTATCACTGCATCTTCAGTCAGACAACGCGACAGAGTACTTCAGAGAGGGGAAGAGACATGATAAGACCTCGTTTCCTTCTCCTTCTCATGAAGTGATAAAGAAAAAGAAGAGAGTCGCAGGGCTAGAGCCAATAAGTAGGAAAGCATGTGTCAATAGCGGAGACGCTCTTTTCCATCGAATGCCTGTCGGCTATAAATAACTCAGGGCAAAACTGAACCATACCTTCTTACATGCAGAAGTTGGGGGGAGGGTGTCAGTCGGCGATCAAAAGAACCCAACTGTTGCTAATCCATCATAGTCTCTTCCCCCCTCAATCCCCTTCTCTCATTCCTCCTATTCCACTACTCCGACTCTTAGCAGGCCTTATACTCATCAAAAGATACCATCTCTCTCTCTCTCTCTAAAGCACCGGTAGTCCACAAGTTTGACTTCAGTTGGCCGAAAGCCAGTGACAAGACGTTCCCTTCACTTCCAGGGGCTATTTTTGGGGGTGAGAAGAATCATCCACCCTGATACTAAAAAAATGCTTGACGAAAACGACAAGGTTGAAGAAAAAAAATTGTGTCGTATCATTAGACAAGAAGATTAGCGGTGTTCGCTTGAACAGGACAGTCTTTTATTGGGACCCATCCTTTCCCCGAAGCTCCAAAACCACTTCATGAATACAAAAGCGCCCGTCAAAAGGTGACACTCCACCCCCCCACTTTATTTCATCCCCTTAAGCACGTTGTTCTGGCCTCCATAGATTAAACTTGATACTGCTCAAACTGAACGCCGAAGTATCCCCGAACTTTCAATAACTTTCTATTTTTATTATTATTTATTTTGAAGATGCGTCACTTTACAACTCGCTAAATACGGTAAACATAATGGACCGCTTCAAGCACTATGGGATAGCTTATCTTAGTTATCAAGAATTCCAGTTATTTTTACTACTCTCAGAATACTTGATCGATGTTTTTGTCCTGCATTTTTGCACTTGGCTTGATTCTAAAGCTTGGGCTTTGAAGCTCTAGTATTTTGTAGTCGAACATATTTCCGAGTAAATCCTAATCCTGACTTGCAGCAGCATCTTTGAAATACCGTGAATTTCTGAGGAAGGAAGGCAGGCTTCTTTTGATGTTGTTGTTAGGGAACTATCGTTAGAATACCAAAGAGCCGATGACGTGAGTTGAGTAGTTTGGCAACAAAAATAGACAACCTCATGTAGCGGCATAGTTAATAAAGAAAACGCTTCTACAGACACTTAAAAAAAAAAAAAGAAAAAACTACCCTCTCACATTGCACATGCGAAAAATCTTGTTCATTGCGGAAATATGTAAACTGGGAACTTCAAATGGTGAAAATAAAGCTTTGCACTAAAAGGAAAAAGTGCAACAGTTGAATTAACAGCTAACGATCTCAAAAATATGTTCATTTTGAAATTACAGTCCAACCCCATTTATTCCTTTCTCAAGGTATCAAGTAAAATTAACGTATAACTGAAAAAATGTATAAACGAAACAGGGCATGTTTCCATTTTCAGATGGCAGCACATTATCCTGTTGCAGCGTATGGTGCAGCCGTTAGTGTTACTGTGCTATAGGTACTACAACCGTATGTAGTACTTTTTTATGCTCTAGTGTACTAGTATTTCCAGTTATCATTTTATCATAGTTTTTTTTTTTTAACTTTATTGAATCGCACTGCATAGTTACAGCACTTATAAATATTCTGTATGTGAATGGTATGAAAAACACCACTGCTAATTTATTTACGATTTATATTTTTTACACGTGGAGATATGATATAGTGTATATTGAAAAAAAAACACGTATACACCAACATGGTTTTAAAACATCACACATTTTTTGTTGTTGTTTTCTTTTAAGTTGAAAATTTCATTTTTAAGGCTATTGAGAGACTGCATTATATTCTTATCAGTATTTGGCTATAAAAGAAATACCTAACGATGCCAATAAATTTCGGTGCATGGCTATATTTTCGTGCTAATGCACTTATCTGGGAATCATAATCACTCTCGTCACTGGACACGTTTTCATTGCAAGTTTTGTTCACAATCATTTCATCTAGTGCACCGAATCCGCGTCGCAGTTGATGCTATTTTGGAAGTTAAACTAATCTCTTCAGTTATAGCATTCCAATCAGATCGCAGAACGATATCATCTTAAAGTATAGATTCGTCTGGAAAGCGAATGCAGACTAAGAGTCCGATTTGACAACGTCCAGCAAAAGCAGGGGTGCAATGCAGGTACCATATGAGTTGACCAATTATAACTCAGGAGGAGGGCTTATTCCGCAGATTGAGTCATAGAGCAGGTGGATGACAAGAAATAGGAGAGAGGAAGTTGGGGTAGGCTTTGGAAATTGGAAAACGGAATTCGCGGAGAAAAGGAAGGATGGAGAAAGAGTTTGGGAAACGGAATTCGTGGGCTTTGAATTTCTAATTCACGTCATCACAATTTAACGTAAAAACCAGAATAAAGTTATTTCGATTAAACTATAATTGATACAATTTAACATTAAAGGCAATTCAGAAATTTTGAACAGGCGTGATGCTACGTAAAAATGATAAGAACGTAAAAACGGGGTTCTACATGCATTTTATAAACCGTCTGGGAGAAACTTAACAGATTTGGGATGTTTTGGATATGTTGACGGTAAAACGAAAAGTTTTTTAAGTCTCATTATCATAATTATATAATGAGACTCATATATATATATACGAGGTCCAATCAAAAAGTTCCGAGACTAGGCCGATATACAACAAAGTACTTACGTTACTTAAGTCTGGCTATGATCTCCCTCAAAGTAGGCTCCTTGGGCAGCGATACACCGTTGCCAGCGTTTTTGCCACTGTTGGAACGCTCCCTGGAAGTCCTGTTCGCGAATCGTTTCAAGCACCGTCTGCGATTCGCGCTGGATCTCGTCCACGGTTTCAAAATGGCGACCCTTGAGCTTCAGCTTCATCTTCGGGAACAGAAAGAAGTCGCAGGGGGCCAAATCCGACGAGTAAGGCGGGTGAGTCATGCTGTTGTAGCTGTAAAACTGGCGAGTTGCTAACGCTCTGTGAGCTGCTGCATTGTCGTGATGGAGCAGAAAATCGCCCCTGTGCCACATTTTAGGTCGTCTGCGGCGAATGTCTTCCCTAAAACGCCGCAGAACATCGCAGTAAAAAAGGGCGGTGACGGTCTTGCCCCGGGGGACGAATTCACGGTGCGCAACCCCCACGAATCTCGAAGAACACGATGAGTATGCATTTGGTTGCGCTCCGGACCTGACGGGCCTTTTTTGGCGGTGGAGATGCCGGGCTGTTCCACTGCGACGACTGTTGTTTGGTGTCCGGGTCGTAACCGTAGACCCAAGTCTCGTGGGATCCTAGTGATGACCCGCGACAGAACGTTGGATCATTCACCACCTGCTGACGAGGATCTTGACAGAGTTCTACACGGAGCGCCTTCTGTTCGGGGTTCAGAATCTTTGGCACAAACTTTGCAGCAATGCGATGCGTGTTCAAAACCGACGTCACAATTTCTTAATCGCAGCTGTGTTCTGCACGTGGTCACCAAATATCGTGTAGCACAGCTCCCGATGTTCACAGAACGACGCCACTCGGCACAATGACTCATGAAGGTCACTGCCCTCGACCGCTGCTCGCGCATCCGCGTACTGCCACTTGTGGGCGCGCTGCGTACCTAGTCTCGGAACTTTTTGATAGCACTACGTACAAATACACATACACTATAATGACAAAAGTCACCGGACACCTAGAAGAGAAACACAACATAGCATTTATTGACATACATTAGTACGATGTTGGTCCACAGCGATAGGTATGCGCTTCCATCCAGTATATAATGCTGCCGCTAACTCTTGCTTAGTAGTAGACTTGGTTCCAAACTTCTTATGCAGCGCTCTAATTCATCCCATAGGTGCTCTGTGGGATTAAGATCAGGGCATGGTGCTGGTCAGTCCACACACGATACGGAATTATCATCAAACCACGCCGTAACAGTCGTTGCTTTATGGCTTGGTGCATTATCCTGCTGGTACCAACAAGGCTCGGCTCCATTATATTGCCACAGAGTTGGTAGGGCATAATTTTCCAGAATATCGAGGTAGACGTGCTGGTTAATAGGTTTTTCCACGATAACCAATGGGCCGGGACCATACCACGAAAAGCACCCCCACACGAGTACACTGCGAACTCCAAACTTGACCGTAGGAGCAGTACACTATGGTAAATAGTGTTCCCCCGGCTGCCACCCTACCCACACAGCCATCAGACTGATCGATCGTGTATCTAGATTCATCAGTCCATAGGACGGACACGTTTCCATTGATCTACGGTCCACGATAAATGTACTTTACATCATGCTAAACGACGAGTAGCATTCCGAGTGGAGATGAAAGGCTTATGAGCAGCCGCATGACCACGGTATCCGATGGAATGAAATTCTCTGCGAATGGTACGTGTAAATACCGATGTTCCAGAATTTTTAATCACCTGTACAATGAGGTTTTGTGCAGTACTCCGTCGATTAGCTGTAACGACTCTCCTGAGGCTTCGACATCATCTATAACTGATTTTCTTTGGTCTGCCGGTACGTTTTGCTGCTTCCGGCACGCCATGTATCTTCCACTTATTCAGTACATCTAAAACAGTTGACTTGAGTATGTTTAAACGCCTCTCGGTTTCTCTTATGGACAACCACTCACTAATACAGCACCCAACAATCTTTCTTTCCTCAAAGACAATTCTCTCCCGCTGCGACATTTTCACTTAACCTCACAGTGCGATGTGATCGCGGCCTTAACAACGCACCGGATATGTTCATTTGCTTTTGAAGGGGTGTCCGGTGACTTTTGTCAATAGAGTGTATATATATAAAGCCAAGGCTCAGTATTCTCGACACTTTCTGCATTCAGTTGTTCTTTTTTTCTCTTTTTACTCACACCGGTCAATACATAACCTTTTCTATGTTGTACTTGGTATGAGTCAAAAAATTTTTTTTGCTTCAGTCTCTTCTTAATAGAATATATATCAAGCGAAATTGTTAACTAGTGCTAGGTCATGCTACTCTACGGAGGACATGACTTATATATATATTTTTTAAACTATTTTAGGTGGGAATGTTACTTGCATCTATGGCCTTGCAGAAACCCATTTCCAACTAGGTCTTTGTAGAAGTGAGAAAATGCAGAGTTTTTGCTGGTCCTTGATAAAGCCAAGGCTCAGTATTCTCGACACCTTCTACATTCAGTTGTTTTATTTTATTTTTTATCTTTTCTCCTTTTACTCACATAGGTAGATACATAACCTTTTCTATGTTGTACTAGGTGTGAGTCAAAATTATATATGTATTTTTTTGCTTAGGTATCTTCTTTATAGAATGTGAATTCTGAATTTTCAAAACTGCTGCGTTGCGCGTTTTGATTTTCAGGTTATTTTGCACCCTTCGTTTTAAATTCTAAAATGTTTTCCTTAGTCTTCAGTTTTGCTCTTAAGTATATATATATATATATATATATATATCATCATCATCATCATCATCATTGTCAACCATTATCAATCCACTGCTGGATGAAGGTCTCCCCAAGTTTCCTCCACAACGGTCTGTCTTGTGCCAGTCTCCTCCATGTCACCCCTGCATACTTTCGAATTTCATCCACCCATCTCCCATGTGGTCTTCTTCTGGGTCTTTTCCTGTCCCTTGGAATCCAATCTAAAATTTCGGCTGTCCATCGATGATCTGTCCTTCTGGCAGTATGTCCAGCCCATTGCCATTTCAGGAATTTAACTCTGATCATGATGTCTTCCACTCTTGTCATTTTTCGGATCCACGAGTTCCTCTTCTTATCTCTCCTGGTTACACCAAGTATGCACCTCTCCATGCTGCTTTGAGTTGTCTGCAGCCTTTGTATGTCTCTTTTAGTTAAGGTCCACGTCTCTGCACCATACGTAAGCACTGGAAGGATGCACTGATCAAACACTTTTCTTTTAAGACATAATGGCATATTGCTCTTGAAAATTATGCTGTTTCTTCCAAAAGCTCTCCAGGCAAGTTTTGTACGCCGATTAATTTCTTCATCAATGTGACCCTCACTTGATATCTGCTGTCCAAGATAAACGTACGTGTCTGTTATCTCCAGCTTTTCTCCATCAATCGATAAATCTTCATTTCTTGTAAAAGCATTGAACATCACTTTTGTCTTCTGAAAGTTCATTTTTAATCCCACTTCTTTACTCTTGTCAGCAAGTTCCTGGATCATACTCTGCAGCTCTGATGGGCAAGTTGCAAAAATGACTACGTCATCAGCAAAACGAAGGTGGGTTAGATAATCTCCATTAATCTTTATCC
The DNA here is from genome assembly GCA_039090855.1 of Macrothele yani. Classification (NCBI taxonomy): domain Eukaryota; kingdom Metazoa; phylum Arthropoda; class Arachnida; order Araneae; family Macrothelidae; genus Macrothele; species Macrothele yani. The sequence goes on along the minus strand of CM077028.1, from coordinate 74,002,238 downwards.
CCTTGTTTTCCCAGCTCAGTGACTGAAAAACACCCTCCAATGTGGCATTAAAGAGCTTCGGAGATATGGTGTCACCTTGTCTCACTCCCTTTTCAATTTTTATGTGTGTTGTATTTTCAAACAGCCGAATCTTTGCACTTGCATTTTCATAGATGTTATTAATAATATTAATGTATGCATCTTCAATACCGCAGGTTTTCAGAGCCATTGTAACTGCTGATGGTTTCACCGAATCAAAGGCTTTTTCATAATCGATAAAAGCCATGCACAATGGAAGTTCAAATTCCCTCTCTCTTTCAATTAGTTCTCTCAGCACATGGATATGATCTATTGTGCTGTAGCCACTCCTGAATCCAGCTTGTTCTCTCGGTTGAGCCATGTCCAGTGTTGATTGTATGAAAGAATGCCCACGGAAAAAACGCCCACGGAAAAATCGCCCACGGAAAAAACGCCCACGGAAAAAACGCCCACGGAAAAAACGCCCACTTTTCGAAAGTAGGAAAAAACGCCCACGGAAAAATCGCCCACAGACAAAATGCTCACGGGAAAAATATGTGATCGACTGATAAGTTTTTATGTCTGTTTTAAACGGTGACAGGACAACTGGTCACAGACTGCTGGGCAAAAAATCGTTAGGGGTCATATAAAAATTGCGGTTTCTTCGCCACCTCACCTACATAACGCGAATATGGGAATGACGGAATGAAAACTTTTAGAAGGGCCTAAACGTTAGTACTAACATTATTTTCTGCCTAAGTAATACCGCAATATTAATAATTTGATGTGTAAAATATTTTCTGCAAACCTTACAAATATGAGAGGAAAGTTCGGATTGCACTGATTGACTGTAGAGGTTGTATGGTCTTGGCCTGAAAGCCGTGGTAGTCTTATGCAACATTTATTTAAAAACACACTAATGATTCACCGTTGTCTTCAAGCCAACTGCTATACGATATTTTTCTAGAAACTACAAATAAAAAAATTCTCTGCGAGTATGTGCAAACCCAGGGAATTTGTCTGGGGAGGGGGGGTGCTTAAAATCTAAAATATGAAATATAAAGAATTTCTGGTAAGATCGGGAGATTTCCAGCGTTTACAAGCTACAACACGTCGAATTATCCGAGGGTATCTGCTGCCTCAGGAAACTAGTCGGGGGGGGGGTAATACCAAAATCGTGAATATCAAGAATATCTCTTCCGATCTGGAGATCTTCAGCATTTAGAAACTGCAACTCGACAAATTTTCTTAGCGCATGTCACTCTCTGAAACCTGTCGGCGAAGAGGGGGGGTAATACCAAAAGTGTAAGATATGAACAATTTCTCGTCCGATCGGGAGATTCTCGGCAATTAGCAGCTACAACTCGACACATTATCTGAAGACATGTGAATGATGAAAATCTCCGGGTCGGAAGAGAAATTCTTCATATTCTACACTTTTGGTATTACCCCCCCCCCCCCCTCCCGACAGGTTTGCTCAGTAGGTTCATGCCCGGAGATAATGTCTCCAGTTGTAGTTTGTAAATGCTGAAAATCGCCCGATCGGACAAGAAATTCTATATAATTCACAATTATCATATAACCCCCCCCCCCCCCCCAGGTTTGCTGAGTAGGCACGTACCCTCAAATAATCTGTCCAACTGTAGCTTGTAAATGCTGAAAATCTCCCGATGGGACGATACATTTTTCAAATCTTAGAGTTTTGATATATCCCCCCCCCCCCGACAGGTTTCCTAAGTCGGCACATGCGCTCAGATAATTTGCAGACTTGTAGTTTGAAAACCCTTAAATCTTTTGCTCAGATGTAGATCATAAACATTTCTTATAAAGAATTACATTAATTATCGCAATTAAGAAAAGACGAAATTACGGAAACTATATATGACTCTGATTACCAACCTCTGGGGTTTGTGGGCACGAAGCGGTCAAAAACGTTATTTTTATACGGCCCCTTAAAATTTTTGTGGCCAGTTCTCCTACACCCGTCATGTAGAAATTAACTGTTTTACTTGTCCTTTGGAAAACTCCCAGGAAGCTATGAGTGCGTATTTTTTTCTTTACACTGGGAAGAAAAGAAGTATGCCTGTAACTTGAGATTATACTACTCACGGGGAAGACACACCCCGACTGGTGGCCAACCGATAAATTTAAATGAAATATATCGCTTGTTATTTGAGGTGCGGTCGCTAGCAAACGTTCAAGCTGCAGCTGCAAAGTACCACTTTGACGAAAGACAGATGTCCCCCCCCCCTTCCGCTCGCCGTACTCAACAGACAACAGCGGAAAGAAAGCACATTACACAAAGTTATATCAGTACACTGCGGCTTTTACGAAAATCGCTTTTACAATTAAATGCATTAAACTTTAAAAGTATTTATAAATAAAATAATCTGACTTTTAATGATTTCTTTTTTTAATTGATATAGTTAAATAATAAACATGCATAGTTTTATAAAAATTAAGACCTTACTTTAAAAATAAGAATAGTCACAAATTTATTATAGTACAGCCGAACTGGAATTTTTTAAGAAAGTAGCTACTCTACAGTAGGAAGTTGAAAGTTAACAATCTTATTTGGTTCTTCACTAGGCCACCCGCGGCCCTTAAGTCATAAGTCCTAGGCCTTGGCCTATTTAACAGTTTTTATTCTAACGATGTTATATTCATAACGTTTACGTAACACATCAAATTATTAATATTGCGGTATTACTCAGGCACAAAATAATATTAGGACTAACGTTTAGGCCCTTCTAAAAGTTTTCGTTCCGTCATTCCCATATTCGTAAAATTTACATAACAAGTATACAAGTATTGTCAATAATCAAACAAAAGTCATCGCTCTTTTTTTTTCTTTTTTTTTTTGATTGGAGGTTTAACGACCACCGTGAGCAACTCAATGGGCTATAAGCAGTCGCCCGTCCCTAATTTAGTGTCACTGGTTCCAGGGAAGGGAGAGAGCCAGTGCCGTAAGACAAACACAACATCCATGCCTGACCGGGATTCGAACCCGGACCCCTTACGGACGAATGATCAGAGGCCAACGCCTTAGACCACTGCGCCACCGGGGCGGCAAGTCATCGCTCTTTCCACGTTTATAAGTGAGTCACTGAAAAATTCTCAGTGGCCGCCTCCAGGAATCGAACTCAGGGTCTTCCAGTTACGCGCCGGATATGCTTCCACGGCACCACAGCTATTCCTATTCCACGTCAAATGTCTGTATTAATTGTCAATAATATTGCGCTTCTACTTATGCACCATACATTCAATCCATACATTAATTAACAGGCCGTAGGCCTAAGCCAATTCAACACTTTTTTCTTCGCCTGTGAATTAATTAAGTGCCGCCCCGGTGGCGCTGGCCTCTGATCATTCGTACGTAAGGGTCAGGGTTCGAATTCCGGTGAGGCATGGATGTTGTGTTTGTCTTACGGCACTGGCTCTCTCCCTTCCCTGGAACCAGTGACCCTAAATTAGGGACGGGCGACTGCTTATAGCCCATTGAGTTGCTCACGGTGGTCGTTAAACCTCCAATCAAAAAAAAAAAAAAAAAGAATTAATTAAGTAAAAGAAAATATTGCAAACTTGACATGTTATGTAAATATTTAGTACCTACGTAAAAGTGCAGCGTTATTAAAAAATCCCACCCCTTAGGGTCCTTTTCCGAACATACATGAATTATGCTGTAATTCTCGCTTGGCTTACATAGAACGTTTTCTCGAAATTTGTTTGGAGTTCCTAATTCAATTCTCAATGTAGGCCAAAAATCGATAATACTTACCCCCCCCCCCTCCCCCGCACACACACCCTTGAACTTTTGTGGCCAATTCTCCTACACCCATTTTCGTTATGTAGGTGAGGTGGCCAAGAAACCGCAATTTTTATATGACCCCTAACGATTTTTTGGCCAGCAGTCTGTGACCAGTTGTCCTGTCACACCGTTTATAACAGACATATAAACTTATCAGTCGATCACATATTTTTCCCGTGAGCATTTTGTCTGTGGGCGATTTTTCCGTGGGCGTTTTTTCCTACTTTCGAGAAGTGGGCGTTTTTTCCGTGGGCGTTTTTTCCGTGGGCGTTTTTTCCGTGGGCGATTTTTCCGTGGGCGTTTTTTCCGTGGGCATTCTTTCCTCATACCCCAGTGTTACCTTCAAGCGGTGTGAAAGAACTTTAGTGAAGATTTTATAAACTACTGATAGGAGGCTGATAGGTCTGTAGTTTCAGAGATCCTCAATGTCACCTTTCTTATGTAGCAGGATCATTGTAGCGGTGTTCCAATCCTCAGGAATCTTTCCTTCATTAAGGCATCGAGTGAAAATTTGGGCGAGTACTGTTTCGATTTCTCCACTTGCTTCTTGTATGATGTCTACAGTAATTCCATCTTCTCCTGGAGCTTTTCCCCGCTTCATGTTCTTGATTGCATGTGCAACTTCTGCTGGAAGGACTGGAGGAACTCTGGTACTGGTATCTTTCATGATGTCTGGAGTGCATGTATCATCCCTTTCATATAATTTGGAGTAGAAATCTTTCACTCTTGTCAAAATTTCGCCTCTATTTCTTGTTACAGAACCATCTTCTTTTCTCAGTGCCATAATCTGTTTTCTTCCCTTACTGAGATGTCCCTTTGCTATCTTTAGGCTTTGGTTGTTTTCAATTGCTTTCCTCACTAGTTCACAGTTGAATTTTCTTACGTCTTCAGTGATACTTTTTCGTACTGTCTTACATAGCTCTATATATTCCACTTTGGAAGTCACATCTTCTTTAGTTGTCCTCATCTCTCTTCTTTTTTGCATCAACATTTTCGTTTTTCCTGATAATTTATTTACCTGCAACTTGTTCTTAGACCCAGCTAATTTTGTTGCTGTTTCCATAAGAGCTTTGGTTACTTTTCTGTTAACTTCAGAGATGTCCACTTCTTCCGATGTTAGGCCTTCTAAAGCAGAGAACCTGTTCTTCAGTTCCAACTTGAAGGTATTATGGTGTTTTTTAAGGTTGGTTATGTCAATACATTTTGTTTGTCTTATGAGCTTGCCACGTTCAAGTTTCGCGTTGAGGTGCATCTTACATCTCATCAATCTATGGTCACTACCTGTGTTGAACTTGTTTAGCACACTGCAGTCTTCTATGACGAATTTTTTGTTACACATAATAAAATCAATTTCACTTGTCGTCCCATTTGGATGTCTCCATGTCCATTTCCTGTGTGGCTTTTTCTTGAAGAAGGAGTTCAAGATGAAAAACCCTTCTGCCTCTGCAAACTCAACGAGAGTATTTCCACGCTGGTTTCTGTTGCCGTGACCGAATTTACCTACTGAAGTTTCATTCTGTTGCCGTTGCCCTATTTTTGCATTGAAATCTCCCATAATTATTTTCAAGTGCTGCTTACCTTTATTATTTAGATGACAAATTTCCTCATAAAATTCTTCAATTTCTTCTTCAGGATGACTTGTGGTGGGTGCATAAGTTTGAATAATCTGAGCCTGGTATCTTTTCGAGAGTTGGATAACGAGCCGTGCAGCTCTGTCAGAGGAACTTTCAACTTCTACAACTTTATCCTTCAGTTTCTTGTTTATTATAAATCCAACACCACTAGTTCTGCCAGTATCTGTCCCACGATAGTAGAAGAGATGTCCACTTTTCAGTTCGATGAGATCTTCTCCTTTTCTCCTTACCTCACTTAGCCCCACGATGTCCCACTTGATCCTTTGTAGTTCCTCTTCCAATTCAAGAAGCCTTGAATCAGAAGATAGGGAGCGTCCATTGTACGTTGCCAAGGTCAGCATCAGATGGCAGCCTAGTCCGGTCCTCCGGGGATTCTTAGCACCCTCTGCCTTCATGTCGCACTGGCCGCTGCCTTGGTCAGGTACATTCCAGCTGCCGGAGACTGAGGGCCAAGATTTAAGTTGTGGAGTCATTTTGGAGGGGTTTGGCCATAACTCACCACGCTGGCCAAGCGGGTTGGTGAGTGTGGGATAGAATTTCCTCTAATCCCGATGATATAGTTATACCGCTATTGGCGGTAGTCAGAGCCCCTTTAGTAGGAACAGGATGCACCACGAGAAGGCGGGGTTGACATTTGTCAAGGAGAGGCTGTGATGTTACGCATCACCTGACCTTACATCCCATATATATATATATATAGAGAGAGAGAGAGAGGGCCGGTCGGCTCTTGGCCGGCGAGAGTGGCGCCGTCGTATCGAATATCAAGTTCAGAGGGGCACCAAACTAAACTTTGTTTTTCTTTATTTTGTTGTGAAATGCTAAAGCATACATTAAGAAGAAATTAAAGGAGGGTTTTGACAGTAAAAAAATCTTATATCATGCACCTTTAAAATATAGTAATTTAAAAAATAATGCAATTCCTTATCTAATAGCAGTTACAAAATAAAGTCTCTGGAAGAATGAAAATTTATTGTCGTTTAATCAGAAATATTGAAATTCGGAGTAAATAAAATTAGCAATAAAATGCAGTTTTCGAAGAGTTCTGAAATTTGAAAATAGGAAATATGGTGCAAATGAAACTCTTAAAAAATGGATAGCGTTAAACCAATAAGTTATAAAAAAAAAGGTAATGATATTCTTAATGAAATATTGGAATAAAGTAATATTGAATAATTCACAAATTCATAGTAGGATCCAAAGTCAAATTTTAATTTTTCATGTGTTAGAAACTGTTTCTCTTCCTGTGGCTATATTGTTTTCATGCTCTAACTTTCTTTCATTGTTATTTGTTTTGTTTTTTCCTCTCCTCTCATTTTTAAAGAAACACTTCAATATCGGTCTCTTCAATAGTGTTTCCTAATGGGGTGTTTCTAAACAAATTGTATAACCTGCTCCGGGTGTTTTTTTCCCGGACAGGCTTCCCCCCTCAAAGATGTTTTGACGGATCTGTATGAAAGATGTGAAAGAATATTGCTTTAATTTATAAGTACTTATTATGAGAATTTATCTTTTGGATCCACATGAAATTTAGTTTGAATAGTATATCTGTAAGAAATATTTTAACTTGGTGTTATTTGTTTTTTTATCCCAGGAACTCGTTTATAGTGTTCTTTACCTATCTATTCTGCAAAACAGTAGCTTAAATAAATTTCGCATTTTTAGAGAAATCTTTAGATTAAGTAAATGGTATGAAAGTGAGTACAAAATGTGTTTAAATGTGATTCAGGAAAAAAAAATCCTTTACAATTCTTTATGAATCCCTCATGGCCGGCTTTCGCTAAAGTCGGGCATGAGACATAAATAAAGAAACAGAAAAACACCCTGCGGGTGTTGTAATTCCGGACAATTAGCGATGATTATTGGAGATGATGAAATGTCTTGCTGTCACTGAAACAATTCAAATGACCACAATAGAGTATTTTTACAATTAAGCGCAAAAAAAAAAAAAAAAAAAGGACAGTTTACTTTTTCTGTTTCCTTTTTTTTTTTTATTCGTTGACCTTCGAACTAACTCGTACGACTTTAGCGACTTTTATTTTATATCTTTCATATGTGGCTGAAAATTATGCAATCTAACTAGGGATGTAAAAGGGACTTATCGCGCCTTAGCAACGCTAAGAAACTATTTTTCTAGGCTTAGCGGCGCTAAGGCTCTTTCCTGGTTAAATAAGCTCTGCAAAGGAATTTTTATAGATGATCATATATGCACAAATGCGGAAAACTGTTCTTTATGCAAACATAATCGCATCTTAACCGAATGTTTATACTGCAAAGGTGGCCGCGGCGCCGGTGGTTGAGGGATCTGAAGCGCTGGCTTCTGACCATTCTTCAAGTTTGACCCGGTGTAAAGCCTAGGATGAGTCATGGGTGGTGTACTTGGCCAATGACGCCGGATGAGTCCCTTCCTGGAAGAAGTGGCCCTAACTTAGGAACAGGCAACTGTTTGTAGCCCTAAGAGTTGCTCATGGTGGTCTTTAAATCCAGAAACCAACAAACACAGGTAATGCGAATATTCCTGCAGGGAGCTGGCCTCTAGAAAAAATTAATATAAACTCTACAATTATACTAGCAACAGATGAGTTGATACAGTCGGATTCTGCAGTCACATGAATCGTAATGGTTCAAGTTCAAAGAGAATGTGAACACTTCTGTCTTGACGTCCGTTAAAATAAAGTTATAGGCGGTATCAATTTATTGGGATTAAGATTGTGCTTCTCAGAAAGAAACCAAAAGTAGTGAAAGGCATTTCTGCTAAACAACTTTCCAGGTGCTGTCGGTTATAATAAAAGTATTCCCCTGAGCTCATTCTCTTATGAGTGTAACGCTCCTATTCTAAAACTGCCTGTTGAATGTAACTAATATGTAAATAATAACGCAAGGAACTGTACACCAACTATATATAAGATTGTACAACTATACTAGTTATCCGAATTTATTGGCGTATATAAAATCAAGGTTTCCAAGCTTTCGCACATCAACCAGATGGTTTTCTCAAGGAAGGTAAACTGCAAACTGAATAATAGAACGTTTCAACAATTTGAACGCGGTGAGTTGATTTGAAAATAAACGAAGAGATGCGAACGTAATTATTCAATAAAAACACGAGACATCATGTTCGTATTGCACGCGGAATCCTTGGAGGAAAACAAAAGGCATTCATTATTTGAAGAATTGGTTACAAATTCGTGGTAATTCTAGCGAGACATTCGTGGTAATTCTAGCTCATCGTTGGTAATGATCTCCAATGTTTCCCGAATGGCAGTGGATTTAGGAGTAGAGTAGGCAGCTAATTTCTTTATGTCATCCCACATAGAATCGGCGGACTTGAACTGGACTGCTCTCGATAGGGCAGTGGTTAATTTGCCGTTCTTTATGTCCCCCTTATGCTCGCGGACTCTAATTCTAAATGAACGTTTGACTCTAATTCTAGTTCTGGCATTCATTTTTCTCAGCAGTTTTTCACTACATGTTGAGGATATACAAAGGTGGCTCCATAGGCCTTTATTTTTTCAATCTCAATGTTAAATAACTCCAGTGTTGAGAGTGTGTTTTAGCACGACGTAGCATGAAACGTATGGAGGATAATTTCTGGCTACATACAGCACCGGCTGATCTGGCTGGACAAGCCCTCAGGATCCTACTGACGCAGTAGTCGTCCTTTCCCTCTACTTAGAATCGATGACTAAACTGTGTAATATCAACGTAGAATCGACGTCTACACTACGTAGCAACGATGTATGTGTTTCTCTCGAAAGATCAAATCTTCGTCTGCTGTTGACTTGATATCGACTTAATAGGTTTAAAATTCGACGTCGAAAAGACGTAACAAAAGTAGACATGGATATCTATATTCGACGATCAAAAATTCGACGTCGAATCGAATCAAAAATTCGACGTCGAATCGATGTAATGATTCGACGTCGAATCGGTGTCTCCATACAGGAATACGTCAATCATGGGTTATTAGGCTGAACCACGTTTCGTTGGAAAATACTATGAGCTGCCATTCGTCCTAACAGTTTCTGCGTTCTTGGCCCTATTGAAGCCGCTGATTTTTGTGGTTTAAGGTGAAGGGAAGTCGAAGCAACGGACGTCGAGAGACTAGGCCTTTCTGAAGCAAACTTCTTCGGACACAGCTTGCAGACAACCCTTGATGTGATACAGACATCCACTGTTGTGACAACCCTTGGGACGTGGCTGTTCGTTCCGTCAATGCTGCCATACGGTGGAGATAACGGTCTTCCCGTGCCTTCATCCGTCGCTGGTCTTCAGTTACCTCAAATCGGTGCGTCAGACCACTGACGGCATATTCGCATAACTGTGCCCGACTTTTCTTCCGCGACATCCAGCATGAGCGGTGATATCGCTGAAGGAAAGTCGGCCTTCCCACAGTTCAATACATCGTCAATACTCAAATCTGTCATCTGTACGTACGTGTCTCGCCTGCTGCAGAGGATCACACACAGTTACTACCACTACCTGATTACCATAGTTCCCGCGAATCCTGCTTTTATACCTCTTGCGGAACAGCTACGAGGGCGTGGCTGGCACAAATCATCTGCATGTGCGCTGTGGTTGTAACCATTTGCCCCTCGTCACATGATCTATTTCAAGGGGGCTGAAGCCTCACCATTCGAATCATAAACCCCATCCCTTTCCAATAATCTTACAATAATTTTCAAATAAGTTTTTCGCTTAAGAAAAAAAAAAAAATCTAAATCTTTACTAAGTTCAGACTTTTATTATTATCTTAAATCAATGGTCAGTCATCAAAGAATACGTAATAAATAAAGACAAAGAATATCAATGACAATTTACATCTGACCATTATATGCTACCGAGGGATACGGCGTATATTCTGATTTAACTTTCATTTTTAGTTTCTTTATGTAAATTTTGAGTTCATTCTTTTTAAGTGTTTCAACCTTAATTATATTTTTCGAATATCGAATGATGAAAAATCCTCATATAGGTTTAGAGTTCTTCTCGCTACAAAGCGCTGCGGCTCTCGGAAAGGTGAAAAAAAAAAAAAAAAAAAAGAAGAAGCAGGAGCAGGGTGCCCTGATAGGATAGGTAAAAAGAAACGTTCGGAAAAATTAGAGTCCTAGGAATACACCGTTTCCCGTTAAGAATGGAAGTAGTAAGCCGCTTTACATAGCCTACTATAACTGTTGTTACATACTGGAAGAGAACCCAGGCGCCAGAAGCAGGAAAGGCAGCATGACGCAGGAAAAGGAGGGAGCCTAGAGAAAAGAAGGGGAGCAACACCGAAAAGAAATTTCATGAAAAACACCAAGTTTTTTACCGAAATGCCCTGAAAAAGGGCACTTATGGTTTTTAGCCAACTTTGCTCGTTACGTGCGAAAACGGTTTTGCGAATGTATTAGACACCGGAAGTTTACTTTTTTTTTTTTTTTTTTTACTTTAGAAAAAATTTCAACATTTTCGCACATTTCGAAAACCTACTTTTTTAAACAAGACATTTTTATTGTTTTTTTAAACTTTTACTCAGGTTTCAGAGGATTAATCAACAGGGAGTGCTGAGAACATGCCTTTATTCCTTTCAAGAGCCAAGCTATTAATTTATTTAATTATTTTATTTTATGATTTTTTTTATTATCACTCTTCAAATTACGCAGTTATGAACAGTTTCTTCACTCAATTAATGCTTTGTGGGTAGATTAGCGTTTCTGTACTGTGTATTTTCACGACTAGCTATATGTAAAGAAGTTGTATTTGTTTAGAAATTCTTGGAGCCTCAAGATAGGGGTTCAGATTGTGGCTTTTAGTGCAAACTAGAGCTGCTAACTATGTCATATGTTGATGACGATTAGTTTCGATGAGCTGTTGAGCAGGAGCACCTGGATGCCAATAAAAGGGCCGTAAATTAAAAAGACTCCTTTCTGGCCTTTAGGTCGCCTAATTTAGCTTAGTGTATAATTAAGGATTTTGTTTGCTAGCTATCCGGGCTTAACTTTAACAAGCTACAGGAACAACCGACCAATACGATAAATAATGTTTAAGTAAAAAAAGAAAACATTTTAAATTAAAAAAAAAAACATTACAAGGATGCGTAAGGAAATGTTTTCATACGTCGTCGAAGTTGTGACGTCACGAAATGGCGGCTGGGCATAAACACACGTTGTTTACATGTTAGCTAACGTTAGTTTTATCGTTGGAGGCTGCCGATAGTCCTGTATAATTGATTTTTTAAGGTGAAACTGAATATATTAGATATGGTTTTATGTTTTGTATCGTACTGTAATCACCAGACTGTCAAACATCAGTGTTCATTTTATAGCTTTCCGAGAGACAAACGGAAACATGGCGAGATTATGTGAGGTTTCTGGCCAGTCTGATTCAGCACATGCTCCTACGAAATCACAACCTGGCCGGTCATTTTACCCATCTTTACTTACAAACATGAAACAGTTCTGCCTTAAAGTTGTGGGCTCTCGGGGTGGTCAGTTCAAATATGATATAAAACTGAAAGAAGATAAAATAATTTATTAGTCATAAGCATAAAAGCAGACAATACGGAAAACTTGCCACACAATTTTTAAGGGCCGTATAAAAATTGCATTTTTGACCGCTTCATGGCCACGTTCCCAGAGGTTGGTTATCTGGATCACATAAAGTTTCTGTAATTTCGCATTTTCTTAATTACGATATTTCATGTAATTCTCTATAAAAAAAATCATAATCTACAATTCAACAAAAGACTTTCCCGGTTATAAATTGAAGCTCAACAAATTCTTTGCGGGCATGGGCAAACGTAGGAAACATGTCATGTGTGTGTGTGTGTGTGGGGTTACACCCCCGTCCCACAGACAGGTTTCCTGCGGTAGCGAATAACAGCAGAATTTCTGTGGAGTTGTAATTTGTAAACGCAAAAAATCTCTTGATCAGGCTTCAAATTCTTTTTATTTTATATTTTCGGTATCAAGCCCCCTTTCCTCGATAGGTTTTGTGCGTCATCACATGCCCGCAGAGAATTTGTTGAGTTGTAGTTTGTAATCCTTAAAAACCAGCTCCCCTACCCCTCCCCCGCCGACAGGTTTTCTGCGTTTGCACATGCACGCAGATAATTTGTCGGCTGTAGTTTGTAAACGTTGAAAATCTCCCGACTGGGCTACAAACTACTACAAACATGAAACGGTTAAAATCCTTGTTCAATCTCTTAAAGATTAAAAAATCTTTAACGGTTAATCCTATGAAACAGCTAAAATCCTCTACATGTGATCTGAGGCCCCTTTCTGCGTTTGCACATGCCCTCAGTGACATTTTATGTTTTCGGCATTAACCCCCCTTCCCCCGGCAGGTTTCCTGCGTTAGCACATGCCCGCAGAGAATTTGTTGAGTTGTAGTTTATATACCCTGCAATTCTTTTGTTGAGTTGTAGATTATAAACTTTTTTTTATAAAGAATTACATTAAATATCGCAATTAAGAAAATACGAATTTTTTTTTTATTGGAGGTTTAATGACCACCGTGAGCAACTCAATGGGCTATAAGCAGTCGTCCGTCCCTAATTTAGGGTCTTTCAGGAAAGGGAGAGAGCCAGTACCGTAAGACAGTCACACATCCATGCCTCACGTGATTCGGACCCGGACCCCTTTCGGACGAATAATCAGAGACCATCGCTTAGAACACTGCGCCACCGGGACGGCAAAATACGAAATTACGGAAAATGTATGTAACTCAGATAACCAACCTCTGAGAACGTGGGGCCGCGGGTGGCCTAGTGGGCAAAGTTCGTGACTGCCACAGAAAGGACCTCAGGTTCGATCCCAGGCAGGTACGAACGCTCGATCCACTAAATATCCGCCGTGCTTCGGATGGGCACGTTAAGCCGTCTGACCCCAGGTACTGGCCCCCGGTAATAAATAAGGGCGTCTTCCTCCCCCTTTCTACTTCGCTACCGTATCACTTTCCTATCGGGCACTCTAGCCCTAGCTTCCTATTTCTAAAGGTTGTTTAAGACCTGTGGTCAGACACTCCCTTCCTAAAATACTCTACATATGATCTGAGGATCTGAGAACGTGGCCACGAAGTGGTCAAAAACGCAATTTTATACGGCCCCCTTAAAATTTTTGTGGCTAGTTCTCCGCTTTGTCTTTGGCACGAAAGTCATGGAAATGTCTAAATTTTTTATTGATAATGATGTCATGGAAATGCCTAAATTTTTTATTGAAATGTTTTGTGAACTAAAGCTGCTTAAGTAGTGGGAAATATAGCCACAGGATATTTATTTATTCAGAACAGTTTTATGGCCCTGAAATTGCAATGCGGGCAGTACTCCGTACGCGATGATCTTATCTTTCATGGAAGCAAGAATTTGACCACGTATTTCCTGGCTGTGCGGTTCATAATATGATGATGGGATGTGAGATAACTTCACGGCATTTTCAGCACGTTGAATTAGCCTCAAATTGTCAGAAAAAATGAAGAAATTGCAAAATATGAGCACATTTCACCAATCACGTTGAAACGCAATGGGAATCATCGACGAACAGACATTTGTTCATGCCCAGCGCCTTCTTGTGACGTCACACTTCGTCCCCATGAATCGCCGGATGTGTATTGCGGTTCGCATATTTTTTTCATTTTAGCCATAGTTTCTTTTCAAGAGTTGGCAACACTGTGTGCACCTGGTAAACGTGGACATCAACTGGATGCTCAGATATTTTGCGTGTTGTACGTTGAATTTGGTAGATTTTGCTTGTTGTACGCTGTTTACAGGACAATTATTCTTGACCTGCGATAAGCCTATCTCTTTATTTATTGCTCTTAACTTCACTGCAGCAGCACTGCTCAATGCTCTTCACCGAAGCAAAGCAACTGGGGGCCATCTCCACATCCTCAAAAACTCTTCCTAGGTGGCGTAAAGACCAACTGCAAATAATATTAATGCTGCGCAAAAATTAATCCTAAAACTGAAGATCTTTGGGTTACGTTCAGGGCCGGATTAAGGCCTTAGTGGGCTTCTAGGCTAAGACATCTGAGTGGGACCCTAAAAAACTTATGACAGAGAATCATTATGAAGTCTTTCAAAACATGAAACTGTAGCAATATGATTGAGATAATTAGTGCACAGTGCATTCTTCAAACTAATACATTACCCGCATAGTCTTCATAATAATTTACTGTATTTCCCATTTTTCTCATAAGAACATGAGTTAAAAGCTTAAGATTCCTAGATTTTATCAGAGTTGGGCAAAATCGTAATTGAATTAATCGAAAATGCATTACAGCGTAATGGTAATGGGAACAAGAACTTAGATTTACCATTACATGGTAATGGTGAACTGGTCATTAGAATTACATGGTAATTGTAATGACATGTAGCAGTTACCCATTGTGATGGTTAACTATATGTGGTAATTAACCAATAACTTATGGGTAACAATACAACGTCAATAAACGAGTACACCCTTACACGTTGTGTAGGTTATTTGACAATTTTTCCACCCCTAGGACCTCAAATGCGTGTATGTAGGTATTGGAGATTGTACGTGTATGACATGAGTAGTCAAGTAAAGCAAGTAAAGTGATTTGAACGAAATAATACATATGAAGTAAGTACGAATGGGATGTTTATTTCGGTTAGAGAATAGTACAAGAAAGATCAATGTCGCTGCATATGATCTTAGTCTTCAACAAAGTACAATGCATCTTATTTTTCAACAAAGAACAATAACATAACGTCTAACTCATTCTTGCCGCTTCTAGAACATTCTGCACGACACTTCGGTCTCTGTCTGCTATGTTACATGGCCGACTTTTCTAGACATAGCTTTTGGCACACGTACATTTCTATAAACTATTAGAATGTAATTATTATTTGCAAATTGTGTAGTTTCATTACCAAATAATCCCATTGCGTTGGAATGGCATTATTTAATAATTTAATTATATCCTCTTCATTGTAATGTATTACAGATTAATTACATTGCCTTGTGCAAACCATACTTGGGATTACCTTGCAATGCTTTACACGTTAATTATAATCTGTACTTCCATTACTTTGTTACTTTGTAATGCATTCCTGCCCAACTCGATTTTATCTTTGATTTTTCTTTTTTTTTTATGGTTTAGCATTGCATATTTTCATTAGTACATCTTTTTAGTTATGCACTCTGAAATCACAGGCGACTTCGACAATTAACGGTTCCAAGTGCAAACTGGGAGGTGTGAATGGATGGTAACGAAAAACCTGGAACTGTTTCGCCGACCCCGCTGTACACAGCGACATTGCAAACTGGGAGGTGTGAATGGATGGTAACGAAAAACCTTGAAATGTTTCGCCGACCCCGCTGTACACAGCGACATTGCAAACTGGGAGGTGTGAATGGATGGTAACGAAAAACCTTGAACTGTTTCGCCGACCCCGCTGTACACAGCGACATTGCAAACTGGGAGGTGTGAATGGATGGTAACGAAAAACCTGGAACTGTTTCGCCGACCCCGCTGTACACAGCGACATTGCAAACTGGCAGGTGTGAATGGATGGTAACGAAAAACCTTGAACTGTTTTGCCGACATCGCTGTACACAGCGACATTGCAAACTGGGAGGTGTGAATGGATGGTAACGAATAACCTTGAACTGTTTCGCCGACCCCGCTGCACACAGCGATATTGCAAACTGGGAGGTGTGAATGGATGGTAACGAAAAACCCGGAACTGTTTCGCCGACCCCGCTGTACACAGCGACATTGCAAACTGGGAGGTGTGAATGGATGGTAACGAAAAACCCGGAACTGTTTCGCCGACCCCGCTGTACACAGCGACATTGCAAACTGGGAGGTGTGAATGGATGGTAACGAAAAACCTTGAACTGTTTCGCCGACCCCGCTGTACACAGCGACATTGCAAACTGGGAGGTGTGAATGAATGGTAACGAAAAACCTTGAACTGTTTCGCCGACCCCGGTGTACACAGCGACATTGCAAACTGGGAGGTGTGAATGGATGGTAACAAAAAACCTAGAACTGTTTCGCCGACCCCGCTGTACACAGCGATATTGCAAACTGGCAGGTGTGAATGGATGGTAAAAAAACCTTGAACTGTTTTGCCGACACCGCTGTACACAGCGACATTGCAAACTGGGAGGTGTGAATGGATGGTAACGAAAAACCCGGAACTGTTTCGCCGACCCCGCTGTACACAGCGACATTGCAAACTGGGAGGTGTGAATGGATGGTAACGAAAAACCCGGAACTGTTTCGCCGACACCGCTGTACACAGCGACATTGCAAACTGGGAGGTGTGAATGGATGGTAACGAAAAACCCGGAACTGTTTCGCCGACACCGCTGTACACAGCGACATTGCAAACTGGGAGGTGTGAATGGATGGTAACGAAAAACCTTGAACTGTTTCGCCGACCCCGCTGTACACAGCGACATTGCAAACTGGGAGGTGTGAATGGATGGTAAAAAAACCTTGAACTGTTTCGCTGACCCCGCTGTACACAGCGACATTGCAAACTGGGAGGTGTGAATGGATGGTAACGAAAAACCTTGGAACTGTTTCGCCGACCCCGCTGTACACAGCGACATCGCAAACTGGGAGGTGTGAATGGATGGTAACGAAAAACCTTGAAATGTTTCGCCGACCCCGCTGTACACAGCGACATCGCAAACTGGGAGGTGTGAATGGATGGTAACGAAAAACCTTGAACTGTTTCGCCGACCCCGCTGTACACAGCGACATTGCAAACTGGGAGGTGTGAATGGATGGTAACAAAAACCTTGAACTGTTTCGCCGACCCCGCTGTACACAGCAACATGAAACCTTTACCCTTGGTGAGTCACTGCCTTGAAATCTGTTCGTCTTCCAGCCTCTGTTTCTGACCAAGTGAAAATCATACGAGACAAAAGCAAAAATGATTTATAAACGTCTTTCTCTCTCTCACTATTTTTTGCCTAGACATGCTTCCTGGGCCCTTGGTAAAGGTGGATCCCAAGGCTATAAGCCCCTATAGACCCCCCCCCCTCAATCTGGCCATGGTTACATTGTTTTTAAGTGAAATTAAATGAATTAATTTGATTTTTGTAAATTTAAAACCACCATCAAATAAAAAGTGACGAATGTCAATTTTAAAATTCTGAGGTTTTACTTTTTTTTTTTTTCATTTTGGAACTGTGCTTTGAGTTGGGCACAAAGTAATAAATAAAAAAACAAGGCAAAGACAGCAGAGATCATAATCCTAACTAGATTTATGTCCAATAAAATGAAAGTGTACTATAACTTTGTGTTCCGAAGACCGTTTTTAAGAGGCATTTCGTTGCATCGCGGAAGTAGTCAAGATTTCCGTCGAAAGTTCTCGCACCCAAAAGTGCCTCACATTTATTTCATTAAAAGCAAAATTTATCACAATATCACGTTTACGGCTTAAGACATGAACAACTGTTTAATTAAAACTGTAACACTGAAGCCGGTATCCTCAGAATTCAGAAAGCGTCTGTCACGAAAGTGAGATATGTCCACCGAGCATTAATTGATTCCAAGCAAAAGCTCCTCCTTCACACCGTTTTTATTTATTTACTTATTTTTCCAGTGGTACTGCAGCTTCACAAATTTCCCGTAGAAGAATATTCGCTTAGAAGTTGAACTATATATAATATTAAGCGCCGTGGGAAAAAGGCAGACCGCAAAAATGAGATGATATTCGATTACCGCCAGCGAAGCACAAAATAATAAAAATTGCTGGAGTTTTCCGCAATAGAGAAGTCTGCTGAAACGTGCGTCTCTTTCTAACGTTGGCCGTGTGATGGCGTGCTGTACCGCATTCTGGAGCACTTGACCTCCTTCAAAAGTAAACGAGATTCCCTTTTAAATAATAAATAGGTCGCCATGGTGGTTGTTCGGTGTAGCATCTATGGTATACAGCGTCGACAGTAATTGTATTGTGTTCTGCTGACTCCGAGTGTCACGCGGGCCACGCAGAACGATCGCTGACGACGGGAGCTGGAAGAGGGGAGGGAGGAGGAGGTCACGTGGCACTTTCTTCCTCCCACCCTCCGTTCACGGACACATAAGCCTATCTTCCGCTTAACCCTTGAGCCGCAGATGAAACAAATAATGTCTTCGGGGAAAGAAAGAAAGAAGAGGGGAGGCCGCGAAAACTGGGGACGGAAACTCAACTGCGACAACACGACATTTAGTGAGGCTACCTGCACGCAAACGGGAATGAAAGAACGTGGCAGTTTTAATTCCGCCGAAGCCTTACAACAAGGATAAAAAAAAAAAAACATTCTTGTCTTAGTCTCTGAGAGCTATAAATCAACTGGTGGGTATCTTCACTTTGTTTCGCACATAGCAGTGCACAAGGCTTGTAACTAAAAGACATATCTCCGAGGAAAAGTTTTGCATATATGTATTGGATGATTTGGATGGAGAACAGCTGCGTCTGCATTGGAAAATTAACGATACCGTTTGACGAAGGGCAGACACAGCTCGTTAATTGCCGTGGGCTCTATGTTTTCACTACTTAATCACTGGTAAATGAAAAATGTAACAAGACATAAGACAAACCCACTCCTTTTTTTTTTTTTTTTTTACTTAGTCTGGATTTTTTTTACTTCTTTTCTTTTGGCACAAAAGACTTACACATTCAAAGCATGCGTACAGTCGATATATTTCACTCCGTGCAGCGTTATGTATATTTTTGCACAAGCGGACTTGCAGATTTCAGGAGAGGGCAGAATATTAAGGAAGATGACACCGAGTTTTCAGTTGTAATGAGCACGACTTTTGTTTGAATCCACTCTAAGGTGAATTAAATTATTCAAATTTATTCAAAGTCAATAAAACCTGTTAGAAAAACAATCAACCGGTTTCTACAATCGATCAGTGGCGTAGCCAGAAATTTCCCAAGGGGTGGAGGGTGGGGGTGGGGGTGATCCATGGATTTCTTTCATTGGTGAAAGCCTCACATATACGAGTGTTGTACCGGAAGTAATGCAAAAGTGGGCATAACTTTTTTATTAACTGACAGAGGTCATTCAAATCGCACATGCTGGCAGAGCAACTCTTCCTCTATAATAATCCTTCTTCATTGCAGGTAAATAATAGATTCCAAGCAGAAGCAACGTGCCGTCATTGAGTTTCTGACGAAGGAAGGGTGCACGCTGTCCGACATCTACAGAAGGCTACTTTACGGAGATGACATCATTGACAAGAGCAATGTGCACAGATGGATGAAGAAGTTTAAAGAAAGGGAAACCAGCGTTGAAGACAAACCACGCAGTGGGAGACCATCATCTGCGACCACTGACACAAATCGTCAGGCAGTGGATGAATTGATTCACGCGGAGAGACGAGTCACAATCCGTGAGCTTGTTGCACAACTGAACTGGGGTCACAATGCCATACAGAAGATGGTGGAAGACTTTGGGTATCGGAAAGTGTGTGCGAAGTGGGTGCCCCCGCAGTTGACAACCGATTTAAAGGAGAGAAGGGTGGTCGTCTACTCTGATCTGCTGGAAGCGTTTGAAGCCAATGAAGATACGTTTGCGGTTTTTTCGATCTAGTGACAGAGGATGAAACGTGGGCGTATCTTTACGATCCGCAAACGAAGAATCACTCCATGGAATGACGTCATACCTCTTCACAAAGGCCTAAGAAGTTCAAGAGCCAGCGATCAGCACAGAGAGTCATGGTGACTGTTTCTTGGGATCACAGGGGTGTCAGTTTCCTTGATTTTCTGGAACATGGCCATACCGTGACCAGTGAGCGGTACATTGAGACACTCAAAAAGCTTAGAGAAGCCATAAGGAGGAAGAGTCAGAATAAGAATCTTTAAAGG
The DNA here is from genome assembly GCA_039090855.1 of Macrothele yani. Taxonomy (NCBI): domain Eukaryota; kingdom Metazoa; phylum Arthropoda; class Arachnida; order Araneae; family Macrothelidae; genus Macrothele; species Macrothele yani. The sequence continues at coordinate 73,981,987 of CM077028.1, read as the reverse complement.
ATACACATTCACCAAGACAATGCGAGACCACACACATTTTTGGCCACAAATCAGACGATCAGCAAATTAGGCTGGTTGGCGGTCCCCCGTCCACCGTACAGCCCAAATCTGGCGCCCTCCGACTTCCACCTGTTCGGTCCAACGAAGGACAGTTTCGGGGGACAATCATTTGATGACACACAGACGAGGTGAAAGCGGCTGTGAAGAAGTGAGTACAACAGCCCAAACCTGAATTTTTACAAACAGGATTCGAGAGTTGAGTTCAACGATGGCGCAAATGCATCGCTTGTGATGGACTATGTTGAGTAGTACATTTACATAGAGAAAGAGTTACTCTACCAACATGTGCAATTTGAACGACCTCTATCTGTTAATAAAAAAAGTTATGCCCACTTTTGCGTTACTTTCGGTACAACCGTCGTACATATACATCGCTTTAAATTTGTACTCAATCCACCTTCAAGGGGTGATCCGAACCAGAGGACCCCCTTGGCTACGCCACTGCAATCAATAAAACATCCAGAAATATAGAAACAGGTACTTACTTCTACAGCGGCTAAAAAGCATGTTACAAAGATTAACAAATGGCGCACAAAAAGCTTCTCATATAGCGCAAGGAAGCTATCGGAGACAAAGAGATTTTCAAATCGAACAGTTAAAAGAAGAAATATAGGAGGAACATGATATAACTCCACGATTGCTAGCGGAAAAATTTTGCATAATGGAAAAGTTGACAATAAGAGAAAAATATTCTTCATGGAAAACGTTATGCTGAGGAAAAATAACTTTTCAAATAAGAAACCTGGAAGCAAAGATAGCAAAAAAAAAAAAAAAAAAAGGTTTTCGACCTTTACGTCATATTCAGAGTGATCCGTTTGGGTAGAGATAATTTAAAAATTCTGTGCTATAGCTTGTAACATATATAATAAGTCAATATTTGGCAGAAATTACCTTTATGAATTCCCATCCGTAAAGGAGTTTGCCTAGAATCTACATGACCCTATTTACGAACTCGTGCACAATTCTTGCCACGTGTTTTCTAACATCTGCGGAGTGATTTGTGCGAACGCTGCAGTACGGAGGTCAAATTCTGCCCGAAGGGCGAGGACAGATGGGAGTTTCATGCATTGTAATCAGTGCGCACGCGCCTTCGCAGCATCGTGGCAAAAGTGAAAATGGCAGCGACCTCTCAACAACGCTCAAAATGTGTCCTGTGTTATGCAAAGTTTGTGAGCGTTACGGTTGTTCAACGAGAGTTTCGTCTTGCTTATGGGGCCAGAAAGGCGCCTAAATAAGAGAGCATAATGCGCTCGTATCGCACGTTTGAAGGAACATGATCCATCATGAAGCCAAACTCCAGTGGCCATAAGCGTAAGCCTGAGAAAGAAGCCCTTATTTTCGCCGCCTTAGAGCGCCGCAGACCGCGGAAAAGTCTACGACGCTTATCCTTAGAGCTCACAGTGCCGTACACAACATGACAACGCACTGTGCAGCGTTACCCGAAAACGTACCCGTATCGTTTACTGCGTGTACAAGTACTACGGGAGTCTGGCTACGTAAGTCGTTTCGAGTTTTTTTCTTCATATGCGATTGGATGGAAGCAGATACCATTTTTGGGATCGATGGCTGTTCACAAACCAAACTACATTTCATGTGAGCGGAAAGGTAAATACGTACAACGCTATCGTTTGGGGTACCCAGAGTCCCCATGCTTTCTACGAAGTGGAAAGAGCAACCCCCAAGGTAAATGCGTGGTGCGGGGTGAGTCGTCAACATCTGTTGTACAGTCCTATTTTCTTCTCTGTGGACACTACAATCAGGACCATACCTCAACATGCTACATATCTTCTTGGTACCACAACTGGACAACGATTTTACAGCAAGATGGGGCCCCACCCCACTGGTCACTGGGAGTCAGGAACTTCCTCAACACATTCAATGACAACTGGTGTGGCAGCGATGGCCAAATCCTTTGCCGTCAAACTCCCCGGATCTCACTCCCCCGATTTCTTCGTGTGGGGGGTTTTGAGAAGAACATCGTCTACGCACAGCAACCTCAAAGCCTAGATTAATTAAAGGTGAACATTTCTGCAGCGTCCGCAAATGTTAGAAAACACGTGGCAAGAATTGAACACCCTATATGAATCAGCAGAGGGGGTCATGTAGAGACCTAGACGATACAGGTAATTTCTGTCAAATATTGGTTTATTATATCTGTTACAAGCAATACCACAGCAATTACATTATGACCACCCCCAGACTGGAAAAATGAGCGCGCCTGGAGACCGAACGGTGGCGCAGGTGAAGTTCACACAGCAGTATATATACAACCCGATGACCTGCTTTCGGTCAGTAGAGTGTTCGGAGTCAGAATGGAAAAACTGCCGATATATCGGAGTTTGATAAAGGACAATTTGGGATGGCACGGCACCTCGGAACTACGACCTCGGAATCGGCGCGGCTCGTGGGTTATTCACGTGTCGCCGTAGTGAGTACGTATCAAAAGTGGGGCACAGATGGCCAAACGACGAACCGTAGTGCAGACGTGTGTCGTCCGCAGCTCATGAATGCCAGAGAGGATCAATGAGCTGCGGACGACACTCAGAGACTGTCGCGCATTGTTCACAGCGACCGCAGTGCCACAGTGCGACAAATCACCCGCGGATACAACAGTGGTGGTCAGGACAATGTGTTACAGCACACAGTTCATCGCAGCTTTCTGCGCATGGGCCTGCGTAGGCGAAGACCCAGCCGGATCCCCATGCTCACTGCACCTCATCGCCAACAACACATAAAATGGGCCCAAGATCATCGAGATTGGATCGTGGATGATTGGAAGAAAGTGGCCTGGTCTGACGAATCAAAATTCCTAGAGGGTTGAGCGTGGATACGCCGATTATCAACGGAGGGTAAGGCATCTGGATGCACTATTGGACGGAAACAGGCCGGCTGTGGAGGTGTCATGCTGTGAACGATGTTTTCTTGGGACACTTTAGGCCCCCATTATCCCAATAGCACAATCCCTGACAGCTGTCAGGTATCTGAACATCATTGCGGACCAAGTTCACCCATTCATGGTAACTGTGTTTCATGCTGGTGATGGCCATTACGAACAGGATAATGTGCCATGCCATACTGCCAGAATCGTCAAGGAGTGGTTCGAGGAACATTCTGGTGACTTTTTGTTAATGCCCTGGCCTCCAAATTCACCTGACATGAACCCAATCGAGCATTTGTGGTTCGACTTGGAAAAGCGGGTTCGCGCTAAATCACCACCACCCCGAAATGTACGGGAACTGGAGAACCTGCTGTTGACATTATGGTACCAGATACACCAGGATACCTATCACCACCGCATCAAATCGTTGCCTCGCCGAGTGGCCGCTGTTTTGCCGGCTAAAGGGGGTCCTACAGCTTATTAGGTTGGTGGTCATACTGTAATGACTCATCGGCGCATACTCCGTGAACTTTTACGAATATGCCGTAGGACACAGGGAAGCCATCAGTCGTTTGTGCTCTGTCCCAGAAAGCTCCTCTGAAAGTTTAACCTTGAACGGAATTTTTCCAAGCTTTATCCCGAACAGCGTTGCATTCAGAGTTTCTTTCCGGGGGAGGGGGGGGGGGCGAACTTAACTGATTGTTACACACACACACACATAATATATATTCAGTATAATCACAGTTTTGTTATTTATGTGTACGTTAATACATATAAAATTTCTAAATTATAAAAAAATTCTTATGTTCGTATAATCGCAAATACGAATTCCAAGAAATCTACACATGCAAGTGATTAAAAATGTAAAAATGTCATATCTTTGCTTTAATTCAGTAACGCACCATGGATTTCACCACGGGGTGGTATAAATTATTGAGGATGCCAGTAAGATAACGCTGTGTTAGAGAAAATCTTCCACCCCAACATTAGGAGTGGTAAAATGTCCTTGCCTTACTACAAGCGTGCATCGGATTATTAGGGAATCAGTACAGTGTTCCCTGAAAACGTATGTTGTAAACCATTCCCCTGCCATCTTGTTTCAGACCCTTTAGATTATTTAGATTAGCACATAGCGAAAAACAACAACAACAACAACAAAACTAACTAACCGTTTGGATGGCAATTTGATGTGTCTCGATTTTTTTCACAGAGCGTAAATCACCCACCGCCAAGAGAAAAATCCATTTTTATTGGAACAATATCTAATAATTTACTATTGTTAAAAATTAGGTAGCTAATATTGTGTTGTATTAGAAGCACTAACTTCACGTTAGCTACACTGAGGGTTAACCGTATACATGGAAAGTCAGCATCCAGAAGACTGAAATAAAGCTGAATGCCAACTTCCAAAATATGATGTTGTATTGCAGTGCAAACATCTCTACTCTGTGGAATCAGGTTTTTTTTTGCGGTGCTAATCCGAGAGTGCTCGATATACTGCCTTTTCACCGAGGACTGTTTAAGGTTTTACTGAAGGATGATAGAAATTTCAGATATAAGTCCATGTGGACGTTTCTTTATTATTATTATTATATATAATAATAATAATAATAATAATAGGTTTATATGGAAATCCAATAAAATCCATAGGTTTTTCGAAATCCAAAAACCTACGGGGGAGGGGGAGGGGTGTTCGCGGATTTTTGGGTGGCTAAGCTCCCCCAAGAAGATGCTTGAATACATCACTGATCCCGAAAGTGTCTTCCTATTGTTATATTCACTATCTAATACTCATTCGTTCTGCGATGGTTTGTTTTCCTGTCGGCATTTCTGCAGAGTGTTGTGTGTGACGTACCTGCCAGCAGGACGCACACGACATAAAGGCAGATAGCAATCAGAATAAACGTCTGCGTAGCTCAGTTGGTAGAGCGACTTGTTCCGGAATAAGCGGACTCGGGTTTGATTCCCGGCGTAGACCAAAATGACGGAGAAATTTACTTCGTTATAATGGCGCCCGAATTATCCGGATGACCCGACCGTTCAAAAATCTCGCAATGGTGTGATGTTATTTCCACACCGCGAGATAGGAAAAATCAGAGAATCCCTTCTCCAGCGCTTCGAAAAATAAATGTGTGTGACGTTGCATTCCACACACCAGATTGACTGGGAGTTCTACAGTGGATGGCTGCCTGCAACGATTCATGGCCACGGCTGACCCGTGGGCCATGCCCCCGGCGCTCTTTCGGGGGGGGGGGGATGTGACGTACCTGCCAGCAGGACGCACACGACATAAAGGCAGATAGTAGTCAGAACAAACGTCCGCGTAGCTCAATTGGTAGAGTGACTTATTCCGGAATGAGGGGATCCGGGTTCGAATCCTGGCGTGGACAGAAATGACGAAGAAATTTACTTCGTTATATGTGTTGTTGGCGTTCACATAATGTTTTGTTCGATATCTGCAACCATTAACTTTCGGGTACTTCCCTAGCTATCTGATGTTTAGTAAAAATTTTTTCAAAATCGGTTGAGCGATTTTTTAACGATCATACTCTTTGAGTGAAAGTGGGAAACTTTCACTCGAAGAGGCGAAATTTCAAGTCTTGATCCCCACTTCTCTCTCCCACACGATAAGGAAAACTTGTTCAGGCCTCGAGTGGAACTTCCAGTTTTGAAAATCAAATCTTGTTTAATTAGTTTTATTTGAAGTCATCAGGGATATTTCTGCTTCGTTGTTAAGTTTTGGTTCATCCGTAGTAAAGTTTCTCAAGGAATAAAAGACATTTTCCCGCACTTTTAATTTCAAATTATTACTGTCATTTTGTAAATCTTGCTAGGAAAATTCTCATTTTAAAGTAGCATCTCATCTGACGATTTTTTTTTTTGAAGAAACAAAATTAAAATCTTAAGATCATGATATTTTTACGCACTAAATTCCATCAAATGGTAGTTTTAATTTCAAATTACCACTGCCATTTCTTAAATCTTGCTAGGGAAATTCTCATTTAATAGTAACATCTCATTTGACGATTTCGTCATTTTTTTAAGGACCAAATTAAAATCTTAAGACGAAATTTAAAGCCTCTAGATTTGAGAGCTATCCCGCGGATACAGACAGACAAAGCTGATCAGCATTTGTGCTTCTCCGGCCAGAAAGGGGTTCCTTGCAGATTTAATGGGATTTTCTCGTCTTTTCCGCGCGCTGTTGAAACCCTTACATGTGACATGCAGACGACAACAAGCTATGGAGAATAAAATAATACCATAAGTCTCCTGAACTCCATAATAACTCGTTGATTCCGCAGAAGAGAAACATGAGCCTGGTTGATGGGGGATGATGGGAAGAGGGAGGGGTGGGGGTGGGAGATTCCGTAGCTCCATTGTTTCCAAGCCATGATTGTATGAAACAATTACTCTGAAATCCTTAGAAGAGGACGCGAGCTTACACAAAGGATTTTGATAAGTCGATGATGTAGCTGATCCCCAGTTATTTTCTTGCAACATCTTCTAGTACAGTAACTTACAGGTGTCAGCGAATGTACCGCTAAAAGATACATTTTCATAACTGTTGTAGAAAGGCCCGACAAGATTCCTGTTTCGAATAGCAAGATGACTGCGGCGTTTCGTTTCTTTCTTATTTCTTTTTTAACTGGTTGTCCTTGGTTCCGTAGTTCTTCAGACCAGATCCATGAGAGTAATGCCAATTGATTGTTGCATTGTTTGACATGATCACTGCCGTCCTTAGCCCCCCACCCCTCCCTTCACCCACCTCCACGCACATCGCATTTCCCCGGATTTTAGAATGGCAGACTGTACGCTCTCATGTAGCTCAATTAATTTTTTTTTATTTTTAAGAATATTTCTGCTCCATTGCTTCCTGCTGGGTACGAATTGAAAGGTGACTTCTGTTCTTTCTATCTTCGATGCTATTTTACGTATGTTCCAAATCAGTATAGGCGTGCATTATAGGATTCAGAGAACTTAGTTCCTTCTATGGTTTTGTGAATCACTTTCCCCTTCTATTGCTCCATAACAAATGAGTCACTGTTTTTCCTATGGTTCTATCAAACACTTCCTTTTGCGATGTGACGAAATGCTGTCTATTGGGCTTATTTATACAAAAAAGCTTTTCATTTCTTATTTGTCAGTTTTTCTCGTCGCGCTTAGAGGTCTGCACGGGCCGGGTCGGGTCTTTTGTAAAAAAAAGATCGTGCTTATGTTACCGGTTTTTCCGTCCGTCCGTCTGTACCCACGATATCTCTGCAACTATTAGTCCGATTTGAAAAATTCTTTTTGCATTGGAAAGCTTGAAATATGCGAATGATGATCTTTCATTTCGTTTTTTTTTTACGATGTACAATTTTGCCGTCAGAGGGCGTAAATGCAGATGATGTCGAATTCAAAAATACGTTTTATTCCACACATTTGCTTCTAAACATCCGATTGAAAAAATTATTTTATCTTTCGATTCCATTTATGTCGAAGAGTATTTTAGATATAGTTACTTTTTCAAATTACGCATAGATTTTCCGCTAGGGGGCGTAAAAGAAAATTACATTTTCCCCGATAATTCTTCTTCTAAAACTCCGATTTGAAATTTTTTTTCTTCAGCGGATACAACTCCTAATGGGAAATCTTTTGCATATAATTTTAAATTTTTGGTAAAGCATACTTTGGCCACCGGGGGGGGGGGGGCGTTAGTGTTTATTTTTGCTTCTGATTTATTTGCCACAAAATCTGAGCTTCTAAAATATCAATTGAAAAAATTCTTTCGTGGACTGATGCCACTCACATCGATAAACATTTTCCGAATATTTTCTTCTTAAAATATTCCACAGTTTCTCCGCCAGGGGGCGTAGACTTATATCTTATTTTTGTCAATATCTCTACTTCTATGAGTCCGATTTGAAAAATTCCTTCTTTGTTGGATAGTGTTTCCAGTGTGACATGTTTTTCATATAATTTCAAAATTTTCAAGTAATTCATAGACTTTCCGCTAGGGGGCGTAGAGGTAAATTGCGTTTATCCCTATATCTCTGCTTCTAAATCTCCGATTTGAAAAATTCTTTCTGCACCGGATACAGCTCCTGATGGGAAATCGTTTGCACATAATTTCTTATTCTTGTAAAAAAATGTGATGCTTCTTCTACACGCTGTCTGGAATTAACGAGAATTCCTTCTTCTACATAGAGTTCTTTCAATCATGGTTGGTCAGCAGCCCCGACACCTGCGATTTCATGCATCCGCCTTTCTCGAGGGAGGATATATGTGACGTACCCACATCAGAGGTGACCCACTTGTCAAAACGGCAAGTTGGAGCGATAAGCCTTTGTCGGCGTAGTTCAATCGGTAGAATGTCCAACTGAGAAGAAGGAAGATGTGGCTTCGTATCCCATCACCGGCAGTAAACAGCAATTTCGCAATATTGTTATGAAGATTTTAAAAAGTTTTAGAACTAATTCGTTTCCAAGAAAGGAATATTCAGCAATAGGTCTTTCTTTGCCAGTCAGCATGGAAATCTTCGAAGGTGCTATCGGCAACGGTCGGTAGGTATTGTAGAAACCAAGTACGTTGACAAAGGGTTTTTATTATTATATTGCATATAGATTGTAGTAGATCGGCGTAAACAGATGGCACAATGGTTTTATTGCTCTTCTTGGCAACAGAGGAACGCAAGAAGGCCGCGAGGGATCCAAATGGAAAGGGTTGTGAGGAAGACAAGAGATCACGGGAGAAGTCTGGAGAAGTCTTTTGGAGAGAGAGGCGGAATCGGATAACGAGCTAGAGAAGAGGTTAGAAAAGATGGCTTTCGAACTGCGAAGTGTGAGTGACAGGAAAATAAAATAGAAGAGAAATTAGGTAGAACGTGCAGATGACGAGTGGAAAGCAAAGTAAGCATAATTAATTCAACAATCAGAACAAACCAATAACAATAATGCGATAGTAATAAAGAACAGATTTAATACCGCAATTGTTTTTAATACTTTCTTCGTGATATGCTTTTTTCATTACTTTCACAACGAGTTGCAATTAGGCTTAAATATCAAACTCGAACTGGAAGTAGAAGTCCCGCCTACAACAAGCCTACAACAACAGCAAACTTATAATATGGTCATTTGGGGAGATGGCTGATTACAACCCTTTCTAACTGATTACCTGCTGAAAGGGTTGCAGCAATGCCGACGAAACTAAGACAGAAGATGTTTAAGTCACTTGTTCTTTTTGAGTGACATAGTGTCGTTGTCAAGGGTTTAGTCCCTCCCCATCATGTAAACCTGTTACTGGTACAAAGAGCTCTATTTTAGCAGAGAATAGAGCTCTTTGCACCAGTGACAGGCTTACGGTCGGTACTGCTGAGATGTCGGCGAGAAAGGAATTGTTTTGCCCTAGCTTCCGTGAAGCACAGTCACTACTGGGGAACGCAGAAAACTTGTGAAAACACAAATTTGCTGGTGATGGAGATCGAACCCGCATTCTTCAGCTCGGGAACCGAATGCTTTCCCGACTAAGCTACACCAACGGAATTTATCGCTGCAACTTTGCCGTCATGATATCTGTGTCGCCTTAGCGTAGCACGTCACATATATCCTTCCCGAAAGGCGTGGGTACAAAATCGCAGGTTTGGGTCAGCCGCAGAGTATGCTTGACTCTCTGTACAAGAAGGAATTCTAACTAATTTCAATCGATGTGTGGAAGAAGCATTTTTCGAAGCGAAGAAGGAATTCTCATTAATTCCAGACAATGTGTGGAAGAAACTTCACACATTTTTCGAAGATCCAGTAGATCCATTTCCACAATTGGGCGCCAATGTGAAAATCCATATTTGCCGGTGACACAGATCGCACCCGAATCCTTCTGCTCCGGTGACGAATGCTTTCCCAGTTAAGCTACACTGATGGAATTTCTCGCTGCGACTTTGCCGTCTTGGCATGTGACATGTGCGTCACGTTACCTCTGTAGTACGTTACAAACTTTGCGCACAGTTTCAGGGACGCTTTAAGCAACGGGCCCAGTGCGCCAGATTTAGGGGGCCGCCAAGCTGAAGATTTTTTAAGGAATATTTTAGCACCATCACCCAAGAAAATGTTTACTTAAATAATCAGGTAATAAATTATTTGGGCCTTTATGCTGTAACTCAGAACTTCCGTCATTCATTCCTCACATATGGAAAAAACTAATCCCCATCGATATGCCGAGCACCACTATGGACAATATTGTATAACTTTTCACATCTTCGAACTTTTGATCGTTTTGATTTGCTATGTTGTGTTGACCGAAGTCAACGCCCATTACGTTGCATCATGGGTCAAACCTGATTGTATATAAGTGTGCCATTGTTATTCTTTATGGCCTTAAGCCTGAAGATGGGATCTAGGGATCCTGAAAAGCCTCGCTTTTAACTTTGCTTTTACTTGTGAATAAAGTTTTTTAAACTAGTCTATAGTATCAGCGGGGATAATTTTTAATCGTACGTAGACAGCTTTTATGACTTACATACTTAAATAATTTTGCAGAATTTATTAATTTTTAAAACTTGTAATCGTCACTCCATATGCGTGGACGGAGAGCATGAACTGAGCAAGAGTAAACACAGTTTTTAAGATTAAGGATTCTTTAATCAGTAATTTAGCAAACAGGAGGAAACCATACGAAGTTGTTCTGGAAAGGTTTGAACTTAATGAGATCAGTGCTCGTGACAAAGAGGCTAAATCAAATAAACTTGTTCTAAGGTTATACCAAGGAGACTTAGAAAACTTTCTCAGCAACAAATTTCTATATTTCCAGTCATATATGAATGCCGAAGACTTGAACACACCACGGGATATGCGCACTTTCATCATTGAAAACAATCTTCAGACTACATTTCCAAGCGTAGAAATAGCTTTAAGAATGTTTTTAACCTTACCAATCACGAATTGTTCTACTGAAAGATAATTTTCAGCAGAATAAAAAATTAAAAAAGAACGTTACTGGGAGTAAAAAAGTTTAACTTACTCGAGATGTGTGTAGAAAAGGACATAACTTTGGGTATAGACTAATCTTCAATATAATTGACGATTTTGCTCATACAAAGGCCCGTAAAAAACCAATGATCATGACATAACTATGGTGCAGTTAGACATTGGGTGGGAAAGCCGGAAATTACGTAAGTGTTAATCAAATTTTCCTTTGCATCGTGAGTGTTCATTAAGGTCGTTTTAATATTTGCTCCTTTTTCCCCACATTATTGTGTCTTTTCTGGTTGGTGCATTGTATTTTTTTATAATGATAAATGTTATTATCATAATGTATTTATTTTTCACAAAATCCTGTAGGTCAATAATTTGAAACGTACACTGGTACACTATGAAATAGACCTACTATATTTTTCATTAATAATAAATATCATTGCAAAATTACTTAACATAACGCAATAAAACACACTCCAGACAAACAGATATTAGGTGCTAGAATTAATTCCCGCTGGGTTTTTTCACAGATTGCCACAGAACGGTACAGGATAGTCTATTCAAAGTAGTGTCCGTTGGCAGCTACGATCCTTTCCCACCGTTGAGGTAACAAATGGATTCCGCGGTAGAAAAATGCAGGTTCTTTCGAGGCGAATCATTCATCGAGCCATTTTTGAATATCCGCGACAGAAAGAAAGTGCTGGTCTGACAGGCCATGTTGTAGCGACCGGAACAAATGGAAGTCCGAGAGAGCAATGTCCGGGGAATAAGGCGGTGGCGATAAGAAGTCCCAGCCAAGTGCCTCCAAGAGTTCCTTCACAGGTTTGGCGACATGAGGTCTAGCGTTGTCTTGGAGAAGAATAACCTTGTCATGTGGGATCCAATTTCCGAGCTTCTGGATCATTTCCATTGCCTTTAAACGTTTGCTAACCGTTGACTCATCGACCCGTAGTATTTCAGACAACTCGTGGAGCGTTTGACACGAAACCTCGTCCAATAAGGCCTCTAATGCACTATCTTCGAACTTTTTCGGCTGCCCAGGGCGCTCTTTGTCCTTCACGTCATATTCGTTGGCTTTGAAGCGTCGGAACCACTCTCTGCATGTTGCTTCCGATAGGGCATGTTCCCCATAGGCCTGCACCAGCAAACGATGACTTCCCGCTCCAGATTTCTTGAGATGAAAGCAGAACAGTAATGCTTTCCGCAAATGCTCCTTTTTTAGTACGAAACTCGACATCCTGAATGCGATACAAACTCGTGTTCTGTGCCCTCCGATCGCGTGTCACACACTGCTTCGCCCAGACTACGGACGGTACGTGCGTGTGCAAGGGAGGTCACGTGTGGCCCGGCTCACAGCGCACCACTGCTGCGCTGTATTGGGCAACAGCGGGAATTAATTCAAGCACCTAATACAAGCACGTCGTGAGCCCGCAGCGTTTAATAAAATAAAAAATTGGTGGGGGCACCATCTTGTATTGTGCCCATGTCGTCAGAGACACTTGCTTCGTCTCTGAGCAGTTTGGTTCAGATACATCGACCAATAAAGGGACTAGACACCTAATCTGCGGCCAGAGACTGAGTTTAAGATACGGAGAATTCTTAGAACCACATTTCACGATGAGGGTACATATACTTAAAATACAACAACATTTATGACTAAGTTTTTAATCGAATCATCGCGGTACGAATTTCACTGCGGAAATCTACCGCTAAATTTGAACAACTGGCAGCGTAAAACGACGTAAACGAAGACTCGAATTCGAAGTCCGTCTACCATGTATGTCAGACGAATTACTGATGACAGCCATGCATATCGTTATCCAATTACTACTGTTGCTTCTAACCTTTCAAATCGGTCATGTGTTTGACGCTCTGTCGTCACGTCTGCCCTTCGATGAATTAAATCAACAAAGCGATTCCAATGGCATCAAAGCGATATTACCCTCTTTTCAGGAAAGGGTCAGATTTTTTTACAGGCTCTTAAACTGCTATGCTTTAGATAATTTTACGAGAACTATATTGCTTTGAATAGATAAATTAGCAAAAGGAAATAAAATTTCTCCTAAAAGAGGGAGAGCGCGGGGGGTAAGAAAGAGAAAAATAAAATACTTTCCAAAGTGAACTTGCTCTCCAGTGATGCAGATCGTTTTTAGAAAGGGGTCGTAGAGCATGCATGCGTCAGATGCACGACCGGATTAGCCATCAAGGATTTTCCGACAATCATTAAACCGCCTATGATCGGCGGTTCTTTGTCTCACAAATGACCCTACCCGGAATCGCCCAGAGAACAGCTGCACGTCATAAATACATGCTTTGTCCCCAAAAACTCACGACAGCTACCCCCTCTCCCGGTTTACTTTTAAATTGTTCATTATTATCATTGTTCTCTTTTTTTCTCTTTTTTTTTAATTTTTCTCAGCTACCCAATGGAGGGACATCGGCAGAGAAAAAAAAAAATCTAGATATCGGCAGTGTAGTTTCAAAGAAGATTATTGCTTTAGCCACAGGCCATGTACGTGAGGTTATACAACAGAAAGTAAAAAGCTTTGTTGTCAAATGCTTAAACAAAGACACTTATGAGATGGCGTATTCTATTGATCTGTTAGTGACCCCTTAGCGGAACTTGCAAGTTGTTTCAAGACGTTAGCCGAATATTGCGTGCATGTCGTAAGATGGTAGTAAGAACTTTATGCAGTTAATTATCAAAAATTTCAAGTGTTTTACGACAAGTGCTTGTGCAAGGTCCTCTTGCGTTTGCTTCATTTGTTTCTCAGCTGTCAGAAATGTCTTTTGTAAGAATTCAAAAACAAGATAAGAAAGGTGATGCTTACGCATAGGGATTTTTTATAAAGAAAAGTACCTTTTCTACAATAAGTATGATAAAAAAATAAGGTGAATGTTTTTATCGAAGACAAAATTTTAATAGCAGAGTTACTAAAATTAACATCCTCCAAAATAATCCCCCTCGGCGCACACACACCTATTCCAGCCGACCTGCCATTGCTGGAAACCCCCAAAAAAGGGCTGTTTCGAAATGATCCTTAAGATCCTCGCTACATCACTTTTGATGTCTTCCACAGAGCCAAAACGTTTACCTAACTGCCTTAAGTTCCTGGAACTGCTCGGTGCTAAGTCCGGTGAATAAAGAGAGTGAGGAAGCACCGGTGAGGATTTTGAAATCACAGATTAGATGATCGCAGAACAGTGAGACTAGGTGCGTTGTCGTTGTGAAGCATCCATTCCACCGGTCTTCTTCTCCGACCTCTTGCAATGGACTGCAGTTCTCTGGTGTTTCAAGATTTCCAAGTAACATGCAGTATTAGCAGTGGAGACACATGGTAGAAATTCCCAATGCACCAATCCTTCGATATCGAAAAATGACACAAGCAGGATTTTAACGTGCGATCGAGACTGATGTGCTTTCTTGGGTCATCAGTAGAAGAAAGGGGTTTTCCACTGAGAGCTTTGGACCTCTGTTTCAGGGTCCTCACCATAGATCCATGTTTCATCACCCGTCACAATTGTTCGTAAAAAGTTTGCATCTACTGTCGCATGTTCAAACAACTCAGACGAACTTGTGACACGATTGCTTTTTGGTCGTAGTTCAGAATACGAGGAATGAACATAGCACTGACCCGTTTCATGTTCAATTTGTCAGTGAGGATGGCTTGAACAGAACCAAACCACAGACTAGTCTAAGCTACATTTTCTCTGATGGTGAGGCGCCGGTTCTCCCTGGTCATAGATTAATTTCCACGGCGTTGTCGTCGGTTACCACTACCACCGTTGATGGTTTTCCAGGAGAAGATTCATCTTCGATGGAAGAAGCGCCGTCTTCAGAACCGGGAAACCACTTAAACACTATCTGTTGGGTCACAGCGCTTTCACCATTAACCGTTGCCAATTTTTCATGCGTTTCTCTCACCAAATTCCAAGGTGGAAACAAAATTTCATGGTTGCGCGTTAGTTGAACTTCGACATTCCAATTAGAGGACTTCATGGGCCTTATTTGGTAAGCTCAGCCCGCTCCAAGCCCGTGCGTTTCAGGCTCGGCCCGTTTCAAATATCAGACAATCGGCTAGGGCCCGTCAGTTGCAGCTATGTGCCATTATACACCGTCGAGTCAGATTATTGTAACCACCAGCTAATATATAGAGCAACCGCCGTGTGCAGCGCAGACAATAGCTAGACAGGCTGGGAGTGACTCAATAAGGTGCTGGAAGGTGTTCACAGGTATGTGCAGCCATGATGACTGCAGTACATCTGACAGCTGCTGGAGGGTGCGTGGTGGAGGTTTCATACAGCGAGCAACACGATCAAGGTGGTCCCACAGATGCTCAATTGGGTTTAAGTCTCTGGAATTACGGGGCCAGGGAAGTACTTTGAAGTCTCATCGTGCTCTTCCAACCATTCTCGGACATTTCTAGCTGTGTGATACGTCGCATTGTCGTTCTGAAATATCCCATCCGCCCCAGGGAAGGCTATCAGCATGTATGGGTGTACGTGGTCTGCAAGGATAGATTCATAACGAATTCGGTCCATAGTGCTTTCCACAGTGGACCCAGAGAATGTCATGGACACATTTCCGCTTCCCCCACCAGCTTGTGTTCTGCCAGCAATGGTTGAAGAGTGTTTGTTCTCCGATGTTTCTCGCCTTATACGCCGGAGTGCATCCGTTCGATGAAGCAGAAAACGTGACTCATCGGAGAAGACAATCGTTTGCCAATCAGAGGAGGTCCAATTCCCATACTGCCGTGCAAATGTAAGCCTTTTCTGCTGATGCACCTTCGTTAGCATAGGTGCAGTTACCATCCGTCTTCATTGGAGCCTCACACGCAGGAGGTTTCGCTGAACTGTCGTATAAGACACACTTCCGGTAGCCCCCTGGTTCATTCGACCAGTGAGTTGCTCCACTGTAGCGTGTCGATCGGCCCTCACGCACTTTCGAATCCGACGTTCACCTCTCACATCAATGCCACGCGGTGCTCCGCAGTTTCCACTTCGCTTATTCGCAATGGTGCCATTTCTCCAATCACGATACACTTTAACCACAGCAGTACGCGAACAGTTCACAAACTGCGCTATTTCAGAAATACTGCCACTCTTATCCCGAAAGCCGATAACCATCCCTTTTTGCAAATCTGATTAATCGCTCCTTTTATGCATAACAGCAACGAGTGATATGTCTTCAGACTGCCTACAGCACACCTTATTTACCCTCCAAGCCAGCTCACGACACGTGCCTTCTTTCATTGGCTACGCGCTGTTGATGTCAAAAGTAGGAGGTGGCCACAATAATGTGACTCGACTGTGTATTTGCACGTGTAATATCTGCAACTATATGTCATTTTGTATTATTTTGTATTTCTATTGAATTTAGTTTAATTGTGAATATTAAATAATGAAATGAGATATTATTGAAAATGTTCAGTTGGGATAAGCCTAAAAATATTAACTAAACTTTGGCAATTATCGAAAAATGTACCGTTTAAACAGAGAGAAAAAAGAAATTAAAAATCTCCCTTTCTCTGAACTAGCAAGTGGCAACACTACAAAAGTCAATTCCTACACAGATTAGGTATGGGGGAAACAATCGATGTCGTCCCACTCTCTCATACAAACATCCCACCACCACACCACTCCACACGACACATACACTCGCTCGAGGTCGAATCTTTTTCTTGTCGACAAGCCCCAAAATGGTTTTACCATCTTAACACCTACAGATGGTAAAAACACTGTCAGTGCCTCTCCTCGCTTCTGTAATTACGCCTTGGGCTATATCATGGAAGTAAGTAAAGCCACCAAAATACACTGGCGGAAAGTGAAAAAAGAAAACGCCAAGAAGGAATTGGCGGACGATCATGAAATTTACATATGTTAATGGGGTCAAGTTTACGTAGGTGTGATGTTAATTTCGGAACCAACCGGTGAGCGCCTACGCCACAGCACGGCATAATATGTAAATTATCGTCGGTGGTATTTAAGGAGTACGGCGAAGTGAATGTAATCAGTCGTCGCCGGACGGACACGTGCGAAGACCCTGAAGAAGCTGCAATGCCTGGACATGGAAGGTGTGTACGATTTCAGCAGTTATCGGACTTTGAGCGAGGTCGTCTAGTCGGACTCCGCGAGCCCGGGTGGTCATATCGTCGTATTGCGGAGCGAATTGGACGGGAAGTATCGGTGGTGGTACGATGGTGGCGTAGATGGTCCGAGGAACATTCCCACACGAGAAGACGTGGAACCGGGAGTCACAGACGGACTGATGAGCGGACCGATCGACGCATAAGAAGGGCAGCGCTGTCAAGCAGAACATCCACTGCGACGAAAATTCGAGCTGCCGTTGCACCTGAGGTGACTGTGCGAACAATCCGCAACCGTCTACTGGATGCAGGACTACGTGCACGTGTGCCTCTGACTCCAGCCCACCGTCAGGAACGGCTGCAGTGGTGTCGCCAACGTCTGCACTGGAGAACGCAATGGCGATCTGTCGTGTTCAGTGATGAAAGCAGATTCTGCTTGGGAGCCTCCGATGGCCGTATGCGTGTTCGCAGACGCACAGGGGAGCATCTCCACCCTTCTTGCATCCGCCAGCGACACACAGGGCCTACACCTGGTCTCCTGGTGTGGGGAGCGATCAGCTATCACTCCCGTACACAACTAGTGTTGTACCGGGTACGTTAAACAGCACCTCCTACATCAACAACATCTCTCAGCCCGTTGTTGTGCCATTTGTAAGGTCGGTCCATCGCGGTGTTTTCCAGCAAGATAACGCACGCCCACACACGGTACGGGCAACGCAACATGCACTTCAGGGTGTGAGACAACTTCCATGGCCTGCACGTTCACTGGATTTGTCCCCCATTGAGCACGTGTGGGATTTCATGGGACAACGACTTATCCGGTCTCCACAGCCAGCCACGACCATCCCCAATTTACGCGTCCAGGTTGAGGATGCTTGGGACTCAATACCCCAAACTTACATCCAACATCTGTACGACAGACTCCATGCTAGAATTGCACAGTGTGACGCAGTTCATGGCGGTTCAACCTCGTACTAACCATGTTACATGGAAATGTTATTTTTCAGTTTACCAGCAAATACAGCTGTATTTTGCCATAATGTTTTGATCACGTTACCCTCTGTATTCCGTTATTATACTGTATAAATTTCGTTGGTATCAGACGTCTCCTTCTTGGTGTTCATTTTTCACTTTTCGCCAGTGTAGTTAAAAAGACTTGGAAATTGGGAAACACAACTTTTTTCTTTCTTTACCATTGCGATAAAAAGAATGGATCGACTTGGTCCGGCCCGGCAGTAAATGTCTAGGAAAAGCTCGGCCCGGCCCGGCTTGTTGCTTTGTTCTCTAAGCTAAAAAAAAAACCCGAACCGTGCAGATTTCTAACCCCGATAGCGTTGGACGAACGAGAAACACGGGTTTACATTCTTTGCGGTCTAGAGGACCACTGGCATTTGATGCGAAACCGGTTTCTGACCACGCGACACGTGCGAGGGTTGCGGGTTAATGTCCTCTTACGTCAGTCATCTTTTCTTAGTTTCCGCAACAAGGGCGGCTCTTTATACTTCACCATATACTCTTTTATACTTCACCTTACGTTTTGATCACTCCTCGTAATATGCTAATGCGAGAGTTATGTAGTATGTTCCGAAAGTATATGCTGAGTTGTTCATTCTTGACGTGCTTGAATAAACGCGAATATTGAATTTTGTAAGTAATCTGCTTTTGCTGAATCATCTACCCAGGAAGTTTTCTTTGATGTGTTAAATTAGAGACTGTACAGATATTTAGTTAAGTATGCAGCATCCATAAGCAACGATACGAATTAAAACGCAAGGATCCAGCCAATAAGTCTTCCCCTTCCCCGACAGGTTTAAGTCATCAGTTAAACCTTAAAGTTCCAGAGCAATTAAATATATATTTTTTTACACTGACAACACTTATTGCTTTACACCTTCTTCCAGCCATAGTATGAAACCGCAACCAAATACTTGAAATTTATTCCAAGTGTTAGGACGAAGTGACTTTCCAGAAGTTTCTATGCAGTGATGTATTCAGGCATATCCTCGGGGGTGCTTAGCTTCCCGAAAATCCATGAATGCCCATCCCCACCCACCGTAGGTTTTGGGGCGATCTCCCCTTAATACATATAGTCTGATTGTTTTCTTTTATAGCTGAATATTTGGAGAACTTAATTTAAAAATAAAGAAAATGAGGGAAAATATTATAATAATAAAAAATAACATAAGCATGGACTTCAATCTGAAATTTCTATTAACGTCAATAAAACATTAAACAGCCCTTGCTGAAGGGACAATTTTTCAAGCATTGACAACTCGGACTACTTCCGCAATAAAAACCTAATTCCATAGAGTAGAGATGTTTGCACTGCAACACATCATCATATTTTGGAAGCTGGCATTCAACTTTATTTCAGTCTTCTGGATGCCGAGTTTCCATGTACACGGCTAAGCCTTAGTGGAGCTAACGTGATGTTAGTGCTTCCAATGCAACAAAATATTTGCTACCTAATTTTTAACGATAGCAAATTATTAGAAATTGTTACCATAAAGAGGGGTTTTTCTTCTTCTTGGAGGTGGGTGGTTCACACTCTGTGAAAATAAAAATAAAAATTGAGGCACCTGGAACTGGTATCCAAGCGGTTAGTTAGTTTTTTTTTTATTACTATGTGCTAATCTAAATAATAAGGGCCTGAAACCAAATGGCAGGGGAATGGTTTACACCATATGTCTTCAAGTAACACTGTAATGATTCCTTAATAATCAGAAACACACTTGTAATAAAGCGAGTACATTTTTACCACTCCTAATGTTTTGGGGGTTATTTTCTCCAGCACTTACTAGCATCCTCAATATTTTACTCCACCCCATGGTGAAATCCGTAGTGTATTACTGCATTAAAGCATTGTAAGTGTAGATCTCTTGGAATTTGCATTTGCGATGTACGAGGAAACGAACACTTTTATACTCTATTTTAATATACTCTTTTATACTTTATTTTAATTTTTAAAATTTATTATTATATATATAAATAAAAAAATTGGGATTATATGTATATAACCAGTCAACAAGTTTCAACCCCCGCAAAATTTGTAATTGTCCTCCCTTCCCCCATCCCCGAAAAAAAAAAAACTCTGAATGCAACGCTGTTTGTATATTTAGAAGCACGTACATGCATATCAGTGTGTGACCATAGGTATACATTCTTTCCATTAAAGAAGATTAAACCTTCGCAACCGAATCCATTGACTGACTGTCACTTGAAGACTTAAAATTATCTTCCATTCCATTAAAGAACTTGTAAACTCATATGAGCGCCCACACTGTTTTCATTACATATCTATTTACATTTCATCAATTTGTTTTTCTTTAAAATTTCTTATACACTTCGACATTCATTTTCTAATCACTGAAAATTTTCAATGGCGCGAAATTCTCGCGCAGACTTGTTCAGATAATAACAAACAACGATAACCACATAATGCTAATGTTTTATTTCATACTCCTACTCAATAATAAATACACTCACTGCCAAAAATATAGTTGCACCCAGAAGGAAGCAACCGACAGGAGTGAAACTTGGTGGGTATGTTTGACATCGTGACACATGCAAATGATTCAAGTATCACGCTCGGCCGCGCATGTGACGCAAGCAAGGAGGGTCCTAGCGACCGGCTATATAAGGTCGTCCCGTTGCGCGAGCTTGCCATTCTGACTCGTGCTGTTGTGTTGGTTGCATCCTTTGGAAGCGAAGTATTCCTTGGAGAAAAGTTCCGATGCGATTCGAGTAGTTGGAGGAGTTCGAGAGGCGCCGTATCGTCGGGCTCCGGGAAGCGGGATGGTGTTACCGCAGTATTGCGCGCCCTGCCGGTTGTGCGGATATTTCCATAGCACGCTGTTGGCGGCAGTGGATAGAACAAGGCACTCAGCAGCGACAGGAAGGGTGTGGAAGACCTAGACGAACCACGGAGAGAGAGGACCGACGAGTTGTCCGACATGCGCGGAGTGACCCGACAGATCGTCGACAAAGACTGCAATGGTGTCGTGCCAGACTGTCAAGGAGCCACTCAGAATGGCAGCGAGTAATCTTGATGTGTCCCGCTGTTGTCTTTGAGGAGACGACCAACGAATCTGTGTGTGGAGGCACCGTGGTCAGCGCCAAGATGAACGGTTTGCTGTCGAGCGTCACACGTCCAGAATGTCCGGTGTCATGGTGTGGGGTGCAATTGCCTACGATGCTAGACGACCTTTGGTGTTCATTACAGGCACTTCGACAGCCCAACGTTACGTTAATGAGGTCCTACCTTTTCTGAAAAGTAATTCCGGTACGATTTTCCAACAGGACAACGCTTGTCCGCTGTCTTCAGAGCTTGCCTTCAAGGCAGCGACATTCTGCCATGGCCAGTCGTATCGCCAGACCTATCGCCGATTGAAAATGTGTGGAATGCTATTGGACGCGCTATCCACACTCCACCCTACCACACAATCTGCAGGAACTGCGTCAGAAGATTCAAGCTGCGTGGAATGGTTTATCGCAGGACACCATTAGGAACCTGTACAATTCCATGCCGAAAAATATGGCATGCTGTGTCAGCAAACATGGCGGCCCGACGCCATACTGAGAGACACTACTTATTGGCGTGTAGCTCAATAAATATTGCCCATATCAGTCTCAATGTTTAATCATTTATTGTTCCTGGTAACCTTTACCTTCCTCCCGAATAGCATTGCAATTCGATACGTCCTTCTGGGTGCAACTATTTTTATTTGAAGATTGTGTATGGGTCATAAATTTACGTGTGGCTCTCACGACCGCAAAACTTTCAGTGTTTACCACAACGCAGTCAGTCTCCGATTAAATTTGAAATTTTCATGAAATATTTCGATATGATTTATCGATGCAGTTCTTCCATACGTTTCATTTTCGACGACCACTTGATTTTAAGATTAATAGAGTAATCCTTTGAATAAGTTTAGAAAGTTTCAAACTAAAGATCCCGTTACTTAAAGGATCATCTCGTGTGCAAATATTTCGTATGCTGGACTTTCTTCTGGGATCAGCAATGAACTTGACTTCCTATTCCCGCTCAATTGGCTACCGTTTTTCGTGGACAATACCGTGCGTATGGAAACAATTCTCATGCACGGACGACCTTAGAAACACAGTTCTATTCCCTGACATTATAAAGATATGAGTTTTGGCTCTTGTTACCAATTAAATCTGGCGTAAGATCTTTTCGCAGGAACTAGTCTTCTGTAAGATAACCACTTCGATTGGATTTTTCACCTCAGTGAAATTTCCGATGAAACAGTCTTTCGATTAATCGAAGTGAGTGATGATTCTCAAATCTATGCGCACGCAAGCAGAGACAGGAGTTGCGACGCTTGAAAGGCTTCATGACCTGCGCTTCAGTGAATAAGGCTGTTGTTGCAACTCTCTTTACCTCATTAATGGTCTTTCTGTCTCTTAAATGAAATTCAGTACTATTAATAATAATACATAAAGATTGGAAACAAACCTTGAAAGTCAGCAACAAAGGGCTTTATCAATTCATATAAGGAAAGGTTATCTGGAAACCGACGCGTAAGAATAATAAAAACAATAAAATTTGTGCGAAGAATAACCCAATATTTCTGCATTCCGACACGAGTTATTGATATATTTTTAATCATTGCAGTGGGGAAGCACCAATGAAGAGGCGCCTTAAGGCTATTTATTCCATTTCCATTGATGGTAGGTAGACATCTACTGAACCAGCATTCCTAGACTAAATACGTCGGTGACGTTTGCTGATGTATCACCCCCTGGTTTTCCTGGCAACATGATGCCCCCCCCCTCATAGCAATGAAAGAGGGGGAGGGAGTGGTGAGCCGCAATCGGCGGCAGCCATTTTGTTTGTGGTTGAAGCGGCGCCGTTGCAGAGGCAATTAAGCGCAAATGGCGACCGCTAATTACTTAATTAAGGTGGAGTGTCAATCATAATTATTTCCGGCCCAGCGAACAGGTAGTGTCTTGCTGAGAGTGAGTGTGCAACAAACAGCGCAACAATGGCAGGACTAGATTGTGTCTGTTGCCCAGCAATAGACCCACTCTCCCTTCCTCTTTATCCGAGTCACATCCCCCGAACTAACGTCCCTTCGCCTCCATCCTCCTCCTCTTCCTCCTTTTCTCCTCCGCCTCGTCCCCAGTAACCTCCCTATGTAGCTGAAATTCTCGGCGTTGCTTGCAGCAGTCATTGCGATGACGTCCAAAGATCAATTAATTCCAATATTGTACCCAGTGATGAAATTGCCCAAAGCACAGACGGAGAACGAGATATGGGGACTCTCAAACATTCAGTTGTCCTGAACCCCAGCGTTCCATAAGCCCCGTCGGTACCACGGATAATCTCTTGAACATCGTTTAAAACATTAGTGGCTGCGTATTAGCTACGACAGTTAAGTACCATGGAAATTTACCTGACCTTAATAAACATAATTCTGGTTCTTGATTCAAAACCAGGAGTTACGTCCATTACGTGAGCCGTGAGGCGACTGAGGAACAGCATAATTGCTTTAGCTAATTTCGTACCTTCTTTTAGTTACATTAGGCCTATTTCGTATTCTTCATTTTAAGTTGCAAGGCATCTTCTTTTTATTAACGTCACGTCTATTTTTTGAGGCTTCTTTTGGGTTTGCAATATGTTTCATTCACAAAACTCCTTTAGGGTTCCCACAATTTTTATTCCACAAAAAATAATTACTTTTAAAAGACTTTTAAGCACACCAATTTTTTTTTAAGTGCCTTACCGATTGCATATATACAACAATGACATACACATACTTGTTACACATGACTAAACTATATGAAAATTGAAGTAGGCTGATGAAGTTTGCAATATTTTTCCATATAATTTAAGTGTGGGGATGTAATGAATTAAAACTTATGCAATAAAGACAGTTCTGCAGTTCAAGTCAGTCTTCCTATCTGAGATCACATACGCGATAAAGTGTATGTGAACTGTAAAACTGTAGTTAAAGAAGCTATATCAGTTCCAGATTTGAATTTTGCTCATAATCATCTCATGGTTTAAATTGAAAAACCAAAGTCAAAATTGCGTGCTCAAGATCTAAATTTTGCACTTCATTTTCTCGTGGTACAACTAAATAGATGATATTTTTATAAATGGATAAAAAGCGCAGCACAAAAATGAAGTATCAGTACCACGAAATGGTAATAAGCAGTAGTGTAGTTCAAGTTACAGAAGTACAGGAACGCGCAGTGCCTTTACGTCTTCAATACCTTCTACCTTTCGTGCTCACATTTCGCCTCTTCCCTATTTACTCTCTCATATTTATAGTATAAGAAAGTTGTGAAAACACAAATTTTTCCGCGCCCCCTCACTCCGGAGTAAGTTGCTCTCTCAACTAAGCTATACGGATGGAATGTATCACTGCAGATTACTCGTTTTGACATGTGCTTTACCTCTGCAATACGTCACATCATCTCCCTCTTAATTTTTATTTTCTTGTTTAAGCGAAGAACGAATATTTTTATTAATTCTAGACGATGTGTGCAACAAACATCACACATTTTTCGAAGAACCCAACGGCCAGTACATCCAGTTTTACGTTCGGGCGCCAATGTGAAAACGCAGATTTGTCCGTGACGGGGATCGAACCCGCTCTCCCTCACTTCGGAGTAAGTTGCTCTGCCAACTAAGCTACACGAACGCAGTGTATTATTTGCCGTCTTGACACGTCCTTTACCTCTGTAGTACGTCACAAGGTATAGTGTTCGGTCAAAATCCGACTTTCAGATTTACACGTTTTGGCATTCATGGAACAAGGTTTCACCATTCTGATGAGAATACATGGAAATGTCGGTGCCCAAGTTGGGCCGATTTGGGATATAAGAGCTAAAATGAGCCCCACTTTATCGAGTAAAATGTCGTTGGAAGCAGAAACTAATTTAGAGTGCAATGGTGATTACTGGGTCTTAATTCTCGAGATGTTTGGATAGGAGCAGTTTGCGTACAGCACAGACAATTCTATAGTCCGCCTGAAAACGCGCGGTAGAACAGGCTGGATAAGAGGTATTACTTGAGTGAGACAGATTTGAGTCCAAAATTTTCAAAGCTTTTCCAACCTTTTTTGGTGCACACCTTTTTCGTCCACTAGCCCAATTTTACATCAGACTAGCGGAGATACCTGGCGTTGCCCGGGATAGACAAAAAATTTGTTTTCAAGTAACAATGTAAATCGCACTATAAAAAAATCCTAACATGATGAACAACGCTCAGCTTTTATGACATATGAGATTGTTAGAATTATTACTCCTCTTTCTCTGTGGGCATTGGCCATGAAGGATTTTCCAAATAGAGAGGAGAAGGATAATATGGCCAATTTTGTAACAATATTTATTATTTTTAAACCTTTTTTACACTTTACAGCCTGTAATTTTTCATTGTTCTTGAAAGCCGGATAATTCTTTCACCGTTGGGAAGCTTTCCGGAGGACATAGTCTATTTCGTTTATTTATTATCATTTTTTTATTATTTTTAGCTGTACTACCGAAAAACATCGCTTTCAAGTAGTTTCCAATATCTCATGTATCGTTCCGCTTTGTTTACATACAACCTGATCACACCCAACGTGAAAGAAAGTAGTTCACGATAATATACGGAATTTTTTTACTAATCTCGAAAACTAAACCCATTGGGATAAATCTTTTACCGTTGGGAAGCTTACTTCTTTCCGGTGGACATAGGTTATTTCTTTTATCTATACTAATACCAATACTAATCTTGTATTTAAATTTTATGTATGAAGAAGACCGTCTGTTTTAACTTCAACTTAACCTTGATGCTATTTGAGAGGACCACGTCTATATTGGTGGGAATCTGTGAGATGGACCACGCCTATTGGTGGGAATGTTCCGCCAGTGCGTTGTGTTTTCAAAAATCGGACTCTTCCCCGTATGCCGGAACCGCGGAATCTTGCGAGGAGTGAAGCGTCAATTGACGACCGTTGCTCTGACACGCGGAGTAATACCGCAGCAGCCGACTTGCACCCAGTCTATAAAGGGCCCCGTAAAAACATATTTGACCCCCTTAGGAATGAAATTTCTAAAAATCGTCCCGCCTGTATTTTAATCTGGGTGATGAAGAGTATGTATGCCAATTTTGGTGCAAATCCATCAAACCGTTTAGAACGTATGCGGAACAAACATACAAACTTTCACTATTATATATGTAGAGATATGTAATGATACCTCCTCGGCAAAATGCAGAAGGAATTTTTTTATCGAATGAGGACAATAGTGTACAAGCTTTTCCATTTCATTAATAGCATTACGGGTACACTATTCCCGTTAGACCACGCTAAACATAAAGTCCAGTAAAAAATTATGACAACCTTTTAGTATGAGGTATGACCTCCTCGTGCCGCCAGTACCTCAGATATAAGGTATAGTATTGATTCAGTGAGGTCTCTGAAAGTTTCTGTAGGGATGCTATGCCATGCAGACACTTAGGGCTTCTCGCAGATCATCAAGACTCATCGGTGGTGGATCCAAGCGTCGAACCTTTTGGTCAATATAGCCCAACAGATGTTCAATGAGATTGATGTCGGGCGAGTACGGTGGTCAGGATATTAAGCTAGTTACTGGAATGCTCCTCAAACCGTTCTCGTACAGACATAGCAATGTGGCAAGAGGCACTGGAAGCAACCCGTTCATTGGAGTAGACAGCAGAGCTGAGTTCTGGCTCAATTTTAAGAGCCCGAGCCCGAAAACTATGATCAACCTGTTTAGACATTAATGAAAAGAATCTCCACTCTCCCAGACTTCCACTCTTTCCTCCCTATGCAATTAACCGGTGTCTTCGTCAACTGCGGAGTGGGGAAAGGATCTTCTTCTATTTCTATAGCTTTTTTGACCATTTATTTCTTCCTGAAACGTTTCGGGTACCAGGCATCAGGAAAAATCGGGAGGTACAACAATCTACGTCGTACGTTGTTCAATAGAATTACCAAGGAGCTGCCCAGTGGTGGTAGGGAGTAAAATTTCGTCAGCTTGCTATCTACTATCTATAGTTCTTAGACAAACTTTTCCTTCGCAGAAATCCAGTAATTTATGACCTATGGTATTTGTTACCCAAGCTTTAAATGAATAGCCCTGCCGAGTTCCCAGTCCCCATCTAGACCCAGTTGCCGAAGCAACTAACTCTTTAACAACTAACTAGAAAAAGTAAAAAAAGTATCGTGTGCTAAACCATACAAAATCACATTTAGAAATAAAAACAAAATTATCTCCCTCTGTCAGCCCGCAGCTCGGTTCGGGCCCGGGCTTGACTTCGGGCTTTCGGGCTCGGGCACCGCCCATCTCAGCACTGGTAGACAGCCATCATGAATAGGAGCACCTGATCCGTCACAATGCATGGGTAGCCTGAAGCGTTCATTGTGCGATTGAGAGAAATGATAGCTCCCAATGATTCCCAGGAAACATGCCCCACACGAGCACACTGCCACCGCCTGCCGGTTTCTTCTCCAGTATCGTGTCGAGATGATTTCTGTCAGCAGTGCTTTGCCGTACTCTCCATAGACCATAGAAAAGATAAAGAACAGAGCTTGATTCGTCTGAAAAGGCGGCTTTCTTCCGCTGTTCGATGATCCAGTTCTTTCTCTCAGATGCAAATTCACGCCGTAATCCCGGATGTATGGCCGTCAGCATCGGTACCTTGAGTGGACGGCGGCTCTGGAGACCTATAGAGAGAGAGCAGAGTTCGTTGGACTGTGGTCTACGATACTTTTCTCGATGTGTCTGCATTAAATGCTCTGACCAGTTGTTCCACTGTTGTCCGTCTGCTGCACTGTAATAGTCGGGATAGCCGTCGCTGCCTACGGTCATCAATGTTCTGTGGGCGTCCACTACTACCTCGATTGCCGCAGGTCTTATCAGTTTTCTTCCATTCCTGGAATACTTTAACAACTGCACCACGTGAACCAGTGATGTAGAAGGGGCTTAGCGTGGCTTAGCGGTGCTAAGGCACTGTTTTCCTAGGCTTAGCGTCGCTAAGGCACTTTTTGTGATTAGCTGGGAAGAAAAGTAGTATAAAGGAATATTTTTGATGATCATGTATCCAAATATAGCAAAAGTGTAGAAGGGTCTTATCGCGGCTTAGCGGCGCTAAGGCACTATTTTTCTAGGATTAGCGATGCTAAGGTACTTTTCGTAGGTAGGCGGTTGCAGAAGATGGGTAGAGACATTTTTTAGATGATCATATATTCAAAAATTGGGAATACTGTGCTTTAATAATCACACTGAGCATATGTAATCATAACCGAAATATTGGTATCGCAAGGATGAAACGGCTTCTAATCATTCGTCCGAGATGGGTCCGGGTTCGAATCCAGTGATGCATGGATGTTGTGTTTGTCTTACGGCCCTGACTCTCTTTCTTCCCTGGAACCAGTAGTCCTAAATTCGTGACGGGCTTATAGCCCATTGAGTTGCTCACGGTGGTCGTTAAACCTCCAATCCAAAAAAAAAAAAAAAAAAAAAAAAAAGAGGATGAGATTAAACCGTCGGATCACACAATAGAACATCTCATGGATCATAAGGGTAAAGAGAACATTTGTTTCTGGGTTTAACATCCACCGTGAGCTACTCGTACTTTAAGGGCTATATGCAGTTGGCCGTCCGTGATTTAGGACTGGGGAGGCGCACCACCAAGGTTTCATGCGGAGGTCAGACCAATAACCACAAGCCTACAACTCTGACCACTCGCCCTCCGGGACGGCGTAAAGAGAATCTAAAAAGTCCATTGTCTAGACGGCAGTCCTCAAAATTATTTCATTGCTCGCAGGAAAATCTTCAGATAGAAATTATGCAGCCATTTAGTCTAAGAGACAGGCGTTTTATGCGTGCGAAGAATATTTTTACTAAGCAACTGTTCTTCTTATTCCTTGAGAATAACACAACAGATATCTCCTGGGATCTCAGGAAAAAAGCGTATCTGTCACACTGTGGAATAAATATGACTGCATTATTTACATTTATTCAATGTGACTATATTAGTTACATCTATTTAGTGTGAAACAAGTAATAATCACACTGAACACATTTGTACGCCGCCCCCAGTGGTCTAAGCACTGGCTTATGATCACTCGCCCGCGAAGCATCCGGGTTTGAATCCCAGTGAGGCATGGATGTTGTGTTTGTCTTGCGGCACAGGCTCTCTCCCTTCCCCGGAACCAGTGGTCCTAAATTAAGGACGGGCGATTGCTTATAGCCCACTGAGTTGCTCACGGTGGTCGTTGAACCTTCAATTAAAAAAAAAAAAAAAAGAACGTTTGCAATTGCAATAATGTGAAATGACAGCGTTGCTTAAAAAAAATCCATATTTTTAGGATGTTACTCAACAAACGTTTTTTTCCCTTTAATAAACACTGCGATTTAAATAAAAATAATCAGTAATAAAATTTTATAAAATATACTGAACAATAATAATAGCAAATCAGAATTCACAATGCTTTTAAAAACGTGTTTCAGTCTTCTTTCCAAGACGTTTTTACTTAATCAGTTCAACGTTAAGGCAGTTTTTAGAACTACATCGCTGAAATATAGGGAAAAATTGTGTTCTTCGTGGTAACATACTAGACTAGAATCTTTACTGAATACTTATACTGCTGAGATAGCCGGTCCCGGAGGTCGACTGGTTTGAGGCGCGGTCTTCTGACCATTCGTCCGAGCTAGGCCAGAGCTCG
This sequence comes from Macrothele yani, assembly GCA_039090855.1. Classification (NCBI taxonomy): domain Eukaryota; kingdom Metazoa; phylum Arthropoda; class Arachnida; order Araneae; family Macrothelidae; genus Macrothele; species Macrothele yani. The sequence continues at coordinate 73,952,313 of CM077028.1, read as the reverse complement.
AGCTCCAGATGAGGTATGGGTGGTTTGTTATTTTAATGGTGCAGGATTTGTCCCTTCCGTGGAACCAGTGGCCCCATTTTTTTTCGGATCTAGAGAATTTTAGGAAGCGAGTGTCTGACCCCAGGTCTTAAACAACCCTCAGAAATAGGAAGCTAGGAGATTTGGGCTAGAGTGCCCGACAGGAAAGTGACACGGAGACGAGGTAGAAAAGGGGGAGTAAGACGCCCTTATTTATTACCGGGGGGCCAGTATTCGGGGCCCGACGGCCTAACGTGCCAATCCGACGGCGGGTATTTAGTGGTTCGAACGTTCGTACCTGCCCAGGATCGAACCCGAGGTCTTCTTCCTGGCAGTCACGAACGCTGACCACTAGGCCACTCGCGGCCCCAACTAAAGGATGATTGAGTACTAATAAGTTCTACAAGTTCTTAATTGTGGTCGCTCAACCTCGAAACAAAAACAGCAAAAACAAAACAAACAAACAAACAAACAGACAAAAAAACTAGTGGGCTAGCGATTTGAGAGGCCTCTGGCTTCTGACTATTCATCCGAGTTCGGCCCTTGTTCGAGTCCCTGATGAGGTACGGGCAAAGTACTTACTTGTCTTACGTGGCTGGTCCAAAATTCAGGAAGGGAGACTGCTTATAGCCCATTGAGTTGCTCACGGTGGTAATTAAACCACCAAACAAACAAACAAATAATCTTGTAGAACGACGGAGGGGTATTTAAATAAACATTTGATATTCTTAACAACTGGCTATCATGTAACGTTTTTTTTTTTTTATTTACAATTGCTGAAGTTAAACGATTTTACTGTGCACTGACCAAAATAATTAATACTGAAAACGTAATTAAAACTAATAATAAACAAGAAAGATGACACCGAACTTTCGGGTGTAATAAGCACGTCTTTTGAATCCGTTCTGACGCAAATTAAATTTATCAAAGCTATTCAAAGTCAATGGAACCGGTATGGAAAACAATAGATCTGACGAAAGAAAGAAGATTTTCAATCGGGTTTTTAATCTCTCAGATATTGCTGTAAACGGAATCGTGAGCTTACGAACTCTTAGAAACAGAGATATCGACAAAAATAGGATGTGACTTTACGTCCCCTGGTGGGAAAACCATGAATTATTTTAGGAAGAAAGTATTCTCAAAAGGTGTATCCATATAAGCGGTAAACAATTAGTCGAGTTTTCAGGAGCCCAGATTTTGCAACAAATACTTCAGAAGCAGAAATTAACACTTATGACCCCTAGTGGCTAAACCATTCTTTACCAAACAATAGAAATTATGTGAAAAATATTTTCCATCAGGTGTTGTATGCGATACAGGAAGAATTTTTCAAATTAGAGCTTTAGGAGCAGAAATAACGCAGAAAACGCAATTTACCTTCTTTGTGCCTCCTAGCGGAAAGTCTATGATTTACTTGAAAATTTTGAATTTATAGGAAAAACATTTCGCATCGGAAACACTATCCAACAAAGAAGGAATTTTTCAAATCGTACTTTTAGAAGTAGAGATATTGACAAAAATAAGATATACATCGACACCCCCTGGCGTAGAAACCATGCATTGTTTTAAGAAGAAAATTTTCCTAAAAGGTTTGTCGACATGAGTAGTATCGGTCAACAAATGATCTTTTTTTCAATCGAGATTTTAGAAGCTCATATTTTGCTGCAAGTACAACAGAAGCGGAATGTGCAAACGATTTCCGATCAGGAGCTGTATGTGCAAACGATTTCCGATCAGGAGCTGTATGCGGTGCAGAAAGAATTTTTCAAATCGGAGATTTAGAAGAAGAGATATAGGGGGAAACGCAATTTACATTTACGCCCCCTAGCGGAAAGTCTATGAATCACTTGAAATTTTTGAAATTATATGAAAAACATGTCACACGGAAAACACTATCCAACAAAAAAGGAATTTTTCAAATCGGACTCCTAGAAGTCGAGATATTGACAAAAATAAGATGTATATCTACGCCCCTGGCGGAGAAACAGTGAAATATTTTAAGAAGAAAATATTCCAAAAAGGTTTATCGATGTGAGTGGCATCAGTCCACGAAAGAAGTTTTTCAATCGATATTTTAGAAGCTCGGATTTTATGGCAAATACATCAGAAGCAAAAATTAACACTTACGCCCCCTGGTGGCCAAGGTATTATTTACCAAAAATTTGAAATTATATACAAAAGATTTTTCATCAGGAGATGTATCCGCTGAAGAAAATTTTTTACAAATCGGAGTTTTAGAAGAAGAGTTATCGGGGGAAATGTAATTTACTTTTACGCCCCCTAGCGGAAAATCTATGCGTAATTTGAAAAAGTAACTATATCTGAAATACTCTTCGACATAAATGGAATCGAAAGACAAAAATTTTTTTTCAATCGGATGTTTAGAAGAAAATATGTGGAATAAAAGGTATTTTTGAATTCGACATCATCTGCATTACGCCCTCTACCGGGGAAATTGTACATCGTAAAAATAAACGAAATAAAGGATCATCGTTTGCATATTTCAATCTTCCCAATGCAAAAAGAATTTTTTAAATCGGACTAATAGTTGCAGAGATATCGTGGGTACAGACGGACGGACGGACGGACGGACAAACCGATAACAGAAGCATGATCTTTTTTTACAAAAGACGTGCTAAAAATAACAAAAAAGATTTCGCAGGGTTTCTGAAAAGTTTCTTCCCCGGTTGTATTTCCCTCATCATTTCACCGCTAAGGCACTTTTTTTATTTAGAACTACATCACTAATCGTGAGCAGCCCACAATATTGGCCGTTTCTGTAATGCTACCTACCACCCTTATGTCGGTAGCCAACAATCATTCCTTCTTCAAGTCATTCAGAGAAAAGGACAAAACTTTAAAAAAAAACTTTTTCATTCAGTTTTAGGTCACGCCCTTTCCCCACTTTAACGCGAAACTGCACACCGTCAGCGAGTTCGGGTCATTTTAAATGCCTTACATGACTTGCATATGTTGCTACGAACACCATCTGGCTGTTGGTTACGGGTTTCCTTCTTACATCTGGGGTGGTCATCATTTTTTTTGTCTGGACTGTGTATCGTATTTCCCCCAATACAATCTCAGAGAACCGAGAATTCCCATGCATGTATTTTGTAGCATTTAAAATGGAAAATTTTGTATTGTGTTCGTCACGTGCCGACATTTCCACAAGGCGAACAATAAAAAAATGTTTTTGTATATAGAATACGTGTATGTCATCAAAAGTTTTCATCTTTTCACAGTGTAGAATATTCCTTCGAAGTGGCAGGATGGTATAGTGCACACATGCAAGAAAACACACCAGTGTTCGAAGTGGGCTGGTATGGGCCGGTATGGCATAACGGTAGTTAACAAAAATGGAATTGAGCATACCAGCAGTTAAAAAAAAAAACATTATTTACCATCCCGGTATGCAGGGCCGGATTAGGGGCAAGACCAAGGTCCCAGGAAGTATGCCTGGGCAAATAATAGATAGGTAGAGAGAGAGAGAGAGAGAGAGAGCGAGGAGAGAGAGAGAGTTTTGTAAAATAGTTTTACTTTTGTCTCGTATGATTTCCTCTTGGTCAGAAACAGAGGCTGGAAGACGAACAGATTTCAAGACAGTGACTCACCAAAGGTAAAGGTTTCAGCTTTTTCACTACCATCCACCCACATCTCCCAATTTACACTTAGAACCGCCAATGGTCGAAGTCGCCTGTGGCTTCACATTGCATTACAAAACAGATGCACTAAGGAATGTATGTATATGTTATCGTTAAAGTATGAAATCCGTTATTTCATAGAATACCTAGTTATTTCATGAAATAACTGATCAAGTCAGTTAAAGCGTAAAACTCACTTGTATTCTATGGTTTAACTAGTTATTTCATAGAATAACGATCTGCACCCCGTTAAAGTATAAAATAACCGAGTAAATAAATCATAAATTCAAAAGGCTGTAAGGTGAGAACCACTGGTCAGAAATAGCACACCATTTTCAACCCACTATAAAGTGTTATACAATAATAATGATATTAACTTTTATGTTTCGTTTTGTTATTTATAAATTTTTCGGAAATAAGTTGTACAGAAGTTCTGCAAATTGTGTTTTAATGAACTGAATGTTCAGAGGGAAAGAGAAAACTCTAAAGAATGTTTGGAAATTCAAGCTAAGAAGATGAAATTAATGTCAGATAAATCTCATTCTGAAGCCTCTGTGGAGCTTACAGTCCGTATCCCCGTACCTGAAGTTGACAGAGGAAAGGGTGACGCCAGATCTATTTTAGCTGTTATCATGAAAATAACCGAAGAAGGATTTTTTCAATTGGGAACAAGAAACGGCCGCATAAAACAGCTATATTCCCGATCCAGTTCAGCGTCTGTGAACAGAAACTAATTCAGATCGAAGAAGTGCCGGATATAGAGAAATAGCTCCGGTCGGTTGCTACAGCTCAAAGTTTAGGAACCGGTCGGGGATTTAAAAAATGTTCATGTAAAACGCAGTGTGTCAACAAAACATGTATTTGTTTTAGAAATAATGTTCTATGCAATTCCAAATGCCATTTTAGTAATCCCTGTTGTAACAAATGATTTTATTGTGTCTTTATATAAATAACATTTTGTATGCTGTATAATTCAGTCAAATTGTTTATTTTACACTTTAACTGTCTATCATTAGTTAATTTATAGAATACCTAGTTATTTTATAGAATAACTAGTTAAAGTGTGGAATTATTAATTTATTACACACTTTAACTAACTTGATCAGTTATTTCATGAAATGACAAGGTATTCTATGAAATAACTGAATTATAGACTTTAACGGTAACATCATCATTGTCAACCATTATCAATCCACTGCTGGACGAAAGTCTCCCCAAGTTTCCTCCACAACGGTCTGTTTTGTGCCAGTCTCCTCCATGTCACTCCCGCATACTTTCGAATTTCATCCACCCATCTTCCATGTGGTCTTCTTCTGGGTCTTTTCCTGTCCCTTGGAATCCAATCTAAAATTTCGGCTGTCCATCGATGGTCTGTTCTTCTGGCAGTATGTCCAGCCCATTGCCATTTCAGGGATTTAACTCTGATCATGATGTCTTCCACTCTTGTCATTTTTCGGATCCACGAGTTCCTCTTCTTATCTCTCCTGGTTACACCAAGCATGCACCTCTCCATGCCACTTTGAGTTGTCTGCAGCCTTTGTATGTCTCTTTTAGCTAAGGTCCACGTCTCTGCACCATACGTAAGCACTGGAAGGATGCATTGATCAAACACTTTTCTTTTAAGACATAATGGCATATTGCTCTTGAAAATTATGCTGTTTCTTCCAAAAGCTCTCCAGGCAAGTTTTGTACGCCGATTAATTTCTTCACCAATGTGATCCTCACTTGATATCTGCTGTCCAAGATAAACGTACGTGTCTGTTATCTCCAGCTTTTCTCCATCAATCGATAAATCTTCATTTCTTGTAAAAGCATTGTACATCACTTTTGTCTTCTGAAAGTTCATTTTTAATCCCACTTCTTTACTCTTGTCAGCAAGTTCCTGGATCATACTCTGTAGCTCTGATGGGGTAGTTGCAAAAATGACTATGTCATCAGCAAAACGAAGGTGGGTTAAATAATCTCCATTAATCTTTATCCCTTTGTTTTCCCAGTTCAGTGATTGAAAGACATTTTCCAATGTGGCATTAAAGAGCTTCGGAGATATGGTGTCACCTTGTCTCACTCCCTTTCCAATTTTTATGTGTGTTGTATTTTCAAACAGCCGAATCGTTGCACTTGCATTTTCATAGATGTTATTAATAATATTAATGTATGCATCTTCAATACCGCAGGATTTCAGAGCCATTGCAACTGCTGATGGTTTCACCGAATCAAAGGCTTTTTCATAATCGATAAAAGCCATGCACAATGGAAGCTCATATTCCCTCGCTCTTTCAATTAGTTCTCTCAGTACGTGGATATGATCTATTGTGCTGTAGCCACTCCTGAATCCAGCTTGTTCTCTCGGTTGAGCCATGTCCAGTGTCACCTTCAAGCGGTGTGAAAGAACTTTAGTGAAGATTTTATAAACCACTGATAGGAGGCTGATAGGTCTGTAGTTCCTGAGATCCTCAATGTCACCTTTTTTATGTAGCAAGATCATTGTAGCGTTGTTCCAATCCTCAGGAATTTTCCCTTCATTAAGGCATCGAGTGAAAATTTGGGCGAGTACTGTTTCGATTTCTCCACTTGCTTCTTGTATGATGTCTACAGTAATTCCATCTTCTCCTGGAGCTTTTCCCCGCTTCATGTTCTTGATTGCATGTGCAACTTCTGCTGGAAGGACTGGAAGAACTCTGGTACTGGTACCTTTCATGATGTCTGGAGTACATGTATCATCCCTTTCATATAATTTGGAGTAGAAATCTTTCACTCTTGTCAAAATTTCGCCTCTATTTCTTGTTACAGAACCATCTTCTTTTCTCAGTGCCATAATCTGTTTTTTCCCCTTACTGAGATGTCCCTTTGCTATCTTTAGGCTTTGGTTGTTTTCAATTGCTTTCCTTACTAGTTCACAGTTGAATTTCCTTACGTCTTCAGTGATACTTTTTCGTACTGTCTTGCATAGCTCTATATATTCCACTTTGGAAGTCATATCTTCTTTAGTTGTCCTCATCACTCTTCTTTTTTGCATCAACATTTTGGTTTTTCCTGATAATTTGTTCACATGCAATTTGTTCTTAGACCCAGCTAATTTTGTTGCTGTTTCCATAAGAGCTTTGGTTACTTTTCTGTTAACTTCAGAAATATCCACTTCTTCCGATGTTAGGCCTTCTAAAGCAGAGAATCTGTTCTTCAGTTCCAATTTGAAGGTATTATGGTGTTTTTTAAGGTTGGTTATGTCAATACATTTTGTTTGTCTTATGAGCTTGCTACGTTCGAGTTTAGTGTTGAGGTGCATCTTACATCTCACCAATCTATGGTCACTGCCTGTGTTGAACTTGTTTAGCACACTGCAGTCTTCTATGACGAATTTTTTGTTACACATAATAAAATCAATTTCACTTGTCGTCCCATTTGGATGTCTCCATGTCCATTTCCTGTGTGACTTTTTCTTGAAGAAGGAGTTCAAGATGAAAAACCCTTCTGCCTCTGCAAACTCAACGAGAGTATTTCCACGCTGGTTTCTGTTGCCATGACCGAATTTACCTACTGAAGTTTCATTCTGTTGCCGTTGCCCTATTTTTGCATTGAAATCTCCCATAATTATTTTCAAGTGCTGCTTACCTTTATTATTTAGATGACAAATTTCCTCATAAAATTCTTCAATTTCTTCTTCAGGATGACTTGTGGTGGGTGCATAAGTTTGAATAATCTGAGCCTGGTATCTTTTCGAGAGTTGGATAACGAGTCGTGCAGCTCTGTCAGAGGAACTTTCAACTTCTACAACTTTATCCTTCAGTTTCTTGTTTATTATAAATCCAACACCACTAGTTCTGCCAGTATCTGTCCCACGATAGTAGAAGAGATGTCCACTTTTCAGTTCGATGAGATCTTCTCCTTTTCTCCTTACCTCACTTAGCCCCACGATGTCCCACTTGATCCTTTGTAGTTCCTCTTCCAATTCAAGAAGCCTTGAATCAGAAGATAGGGAGCGTCCATTGTAAGTAGCCAAGGTCAGCATCCGATGGCAGCCTAGTCCGGTCCTCCGGGGATTCTTAGCACCCTCTGCCTTCATGTCGCACTGGCCGCTGCCTTGGCCAGGTACATTCCAGCTGCCGGAGACTGAGGGCCAAGATTTAAGTTGTGGAATCATTTTGGAGGGGTTTGGCCATAACTCACCACGCTGGCCAAGCGGGTTGGTGAGTGTGGGATAGAATTTCCTCTAATCCCGATGGTATAGTTATACCGCTATGGGCGGTCGTCAGAGCCCCTTTAGTGGGAACAGGATGCACCACGAGAAGGCGGGGTTGACATTTGTCAAGGAGAGGCTGTGATGTTACGCATCACCTGACCTTACATCCCAACGGTAACATATACAATGCTAAATCATTAGAAAGTCCAAGACAAAATCTAGGAATCTTAATTAAGCTCGTGTTCTTATGAGAACAGTGGAAAATACAGTGACTTATTATGAAAACTCTAGAGATAATTTAGTGTTGGGTTGTCGGAAAAGTCATGACGTATTTTAGCCATGCTTTGCAAAGGTCATTTATTGATAGAAAGAACAAAGATCAATCAATGATATAATGCCCATTTTGTTCGATAACCTTTTGCCATCTTTCAGTGAGCTGCAGAATGCCTCGTTCATTGAAGGGCCTGTCTTTCGTGTCGAAAAACTGTACAAGGTGCTGATTTACAGCCTCATCTGCATTGAACATTTTACCACGCAAGGACTGTTGAAGAGAGCGAAACAAGTGGAAGTCTGACGGTGCAAGGTCAGGCGAGTATGCTGGATGTGGCAACACATCCCACCCAAGCTCCAGTAATTTTTGGCGGGTGATCAAACTTGTGCGTGGTCTCGCGTTGTCGTGATGGAACACAACACTTTTACGATGAACGAGCTCTGGACGTTTCTGGATGATGGACTCGTTTAAATTGTCCAATTGCCGACAGTACACATTCGAATTGATTGTTTGGTTCCGTGGTAGGAGCTCGAAAAACACGACACCTTTAAAATCCCACCACACTGAGACCAGAACCTTTCGCTAATGAATGTCTGCTTTGGATGTCGTTTGAGGCGAAGCAGCACGTCGGGACGAAGACCGTTTGCGCAGCACATTGTTGTACACAATCCACTTTTCGTCACCAGTTATCAGTCGCTTCAAAAAAGGATCGTTTTCCTCACGTTTAATGAGCATATCGCAGATGTTTATACACGCCGTCAATTGAGCTTCTTTGAATTCATGAGGAACCCACACATCGAGCTTGCTTACGTATCCCAGCTTCTTCAGGTGGTCGTGAACATTTGAATGATCGATGTGCAATGTGTCTGCAATATCTCGTGTCGTGTAACGTGGGTTTGATTCGATCAATGCCTTGATTTGGTCGTCATCAGCCTCGGTGGGCCTCCCGGACCGAGGAGCATCGTTGAGGTCAAAATCACCAGCACGGAATTTTGCGAACCACCGCTGGCACTGACGTTCTTGTAAAGCATTCTCACCGTACACGTTACGCAAGTTTTCACAAGCCTGATGCGCGTTCTTCCCTTTACGGAAGTAAAACAGTAAAATATGGCGAAAATGCACAGTTTGGTCTTCCATCTTCAACTTGATGTCAAATCTCAGCAAATCAACCAAATCGCTCACTATTCCTTTTAGACTGCAGCTAGAACGGGCACCTGTCGAATGCCATAGCGATAACAAAGCTACGCATGCCTCTAGTACTTCCAAAACCGCCCAACCGCCATCGGGTGCCAAAATACGTCATGACTTTTCCGACAACCCAATAGTTACAGCTCCGTGGTTTAACGGATTGCATAATAATTCCCCGTTATATGTTCTTTGGGGGCCCACTCAGATGTCTTAGCATTGGGGCCCATTCAAATGTCTTACCTTGGGCCCCATTCGAATGTCTTAGCTTTGGGGCCCATTCGAATGTCTTAGCCTTGGGGCCCATCCGAATGTCTTAACCTTAGGGCCCATTCGAATGTCTTAGCCTAGGGGCCCACTAAGGCCTTAATCCAGCCCTGCCGGTATGTAATAAATTATAAACCCGGACAAACTACGTAAAGAAATTAGGATGAAAGCACAAATTTTAACGCAAAAATTGGCAAATGACAATTTTAGCGGATAAAATTGATAAATTACTAGCAGCTGGGAGTGAAAGAGACCACAAACCCTTCAATGAAGGTTTTTTTTAATTATTAGATTTATTTTTTAATATTATATGTGGCATTGTATGAATTTCTTTCGAAACTTAAGAGCAAAACTGAAGACTAAGGAAAAACTTTAGAATTTAAAACGAAAGTTGCAAAATAACTATTTATACTATGTGGATCTATGGTCGACACCATACCGGCAGTAGCTATGTGCGACTTCGACCACTGAAACACATGTGTAAGATATAATTTCGTTTCTTAGGATTATGTAGAAAGTTGCACGTGATTTTGGAGTACTGTGGAACATTATAAATTCGATTGTTTATTTATTACCAAAGGCGCGCTCATTATGCTTGAGATTTCCGCAGCGTATGTTTGTTAGCTGAAGTAGCCCCATGTTACAAGACGGGTTAATGGCGCAACATAAACTCTCCCAGCTGCAGTTTTTACGATTAGTAATGACGCCGGTATCGATGGTTGTCTTATGCATACCTGAACACCATTTCTCCGAATAAGGCAGCAACATCATCATCTTTGAGTAGCCAATACATTTCCGCAGTATTTATTGTTTCTAGTTTTATATCCTTTGCCAGGGGCAATTAATGAATGGAGGAGTAGCCTTTGACCCGAAATAAAGTGGGTTTTGTGCATGACATAAACTCTCTGGGCAACAAGTCCTATTAGCGGAGCAAGGAGTGGCCTTGTATTTGTGGGCGATGTGCCTTATGGATCGGATGCTTTCAAAGAATCAGGTCTCGACCCAGCTAAAGACCGGTTCTCGGGGCATAAGACGATGCAAAATTTGTTTCGTGTAATGGCCGCTCCAATGGCTCCAGCGGAGATCGGCTTGGTGGTTACTCTGCGGGATTTTCCAATCACTCATCCAATTCAATCGCTTTTCCTTCTGCGTCATTTTTGTAGAACACTTGCATTAATTTCGATGCTTCAAGAGAAAGCATTCTTTCGTCAGCAGCGGGCGTCGGGATTTGTTCAGACGGACCGAACAAGGAAACAACGCACGGACAAAGATTATGAAACGCCCCGTAACCCCTATTATTTAGCGCGACCCGTGGACCTGGCTAGCTATACATCAATGTTGCGGTGTGGTATGTTTCTTCTAATCTAAATAAAATATTAGTTAATTAGCCAAGCAGCCCTGTTATCAGAATACCAAAACAGGACCACTTGCGTCAGGAAGAAAGAGCTAATGTGATTATGCCGGAAAATTTTGGAACCATAAAACAATGATTAACCTCTTTCAACGTAACTGTCCTCCGGCCCCATTAAATGCGAATATAAAATCAACCCTGGCGAAGACGTGAGCACCTAAATAATTACTCTTAAATTTTATGTATTAAATTGCTTTTTCCAAATCTCAACCGCGAAAAGCAATTATCCGGATGTCCTTCACTAAACAAATCTTCTGCTTTCACGTCATATATTATCATAAAAGAATTTAAAACAAAAAATGGCAATAAGTATGTAGATGACGGTATTCCATTTAGTAGGTCTGTTATCTTTCGTCAAGGGTGCACCGAGACGTCACTGTCCTAGACCAAAGCCCTAACCAGACAGGAATTATTCTCACAATAGTACAATAAAAAGCTCATCCATCTACATACATATATATCAGTGGGTTTGGGTACGAATGCCTGAAAAAAGTTATAATGTTTTTTAAATGGTATATACCAGAAGTGGGACGAATCCTAAATTTTCTTAAATCCGAATCCGAATCCTTCACATAAGAATAATTATAAGAAAAAAAAAGGGAAAGAAAAGACTTCTACTTAAAATTAAGTTTCTAATTGAAGCAAAATTTGAAAGGCACTGTCCGATGGAAGAGGCCAGTCGCTTCGGCGGTTGCTCTCTATGTTTCGTCACTGCTGCATCCGATTTGGAAGTAACGAGCTATTTCAAATAGCTGTGTACAAAGAAACTGTAGAAAATTCGAACAAATATCGCTCTAAAACACGCACCAAACGCCAAGTTTTTTAGGTTAAGATTCGAAAGATTCGAATGAAAGAAAAAATCGCAGATATTCGAGTTTTCGAATCTCGAATCTTTTTCAAGATTCGCGGGATTCGAGCAATCGAGGATTCGAATGCCCCTCCCTAGTATATAGTATTTGTACTTATTCTATGTGCTTGGAAGCCTATACCTTTAAAAAATTACTTTTCGTGCATATATGTGCTACTGTACTTGTAACACTGAAGCTTCTTAGCGTTATGCTCCGGATAACTAGCACAAAATCCTTAATTACACAATAGGCAATATTAGGCTTTCTAATGGCCAGAAGAGAGTAGTCTACTTGCAGAAACAGAAAGAGTCTTTACATCTGTGATACTTGTAACACTGGAGCTTCTGTACGATGAAAAGATTGGAGTATGGTGCGCACTGTCTGCACGTAGAATCATTGGACCCATATTCTTCACCAACACCATTAACTTAGAGCGGTACATATACGATATATTCAACGTGTTCGTTGAGAAGTTGACAGAAGAGGAGAAACTGTACGCATACTTTCAACAAGACGGGGCCACAGTGCATACTGCACGAGCATCTTTGCATCAAGTGCATCCTATATGCAGTGCTGAGCGAACAATGTCCAAAGGGCGGTGGTCCCTTCTTTCATCTGACCTCAGTACGTGTGAATTTTATTTGTGGGGGAATCTACATATATGCCATTATGTCTTAAAAGAAAAGTGTTTGATCAATGCATCCTTCCAGTGCTTACGTATGGTGCAGAGACGTGGACCTTAACTAAAAGAGACATACAAAGGCTGCAGACAACTCAAAGTGGCATGGAGAGGTGCATGCTTGGTGTAACAAGGAGAGATAAGAAGAGGAATGCGTGGATCAGAAAAATGACAAGAGTGGAAGACATCATGATCAGAGTTAAATCCCTGAAATGGCAATGGGCTGGACATACTGCCAGAATAACAGACCATCGATGGACAGCCGAAATTTTAGATTGGATTCCAAGGGACAGGAAAAGACCCAGAAGAAGACCACATGGGAGATGGGTGGATGAAATTCGAAAGTATGCGGGAGCGACATGGAGGAGACTGGCACAAGACAGACCGTTGTGGAGAAAACTTGGGGAGACCTTCATCCAGCAGTGGATTGATAATGGTTGACAATGATGATGATGATGCTGATGATATACAGTATAGGTAGTCTTGACGAAGGTGTAGCACGCAACACAAGGCTGCGCTAATTTACCCACCTTTGACAGTGTTCGCTCCATACATTATATATATCGTTCTAATCTTGTCAAAACATACATGCGTCATTCAGACCTGACCTCAACGCTACTGCCACATAACATTCTGTGAGTGAGAAAATATAATGTTAACACTCAAACAGAACAAACCCAAAATTTACACAGAGAAAAAGTTAAACATGGAAGTTAAAACAGAATATACGTTATATGATCTCCCTCATGATAAAGGCGAAGGCACGAAATCGCAGGTTTCGGGTGTACCGCAAACCATGTTTGAAGTAACTCTCTGTAGATAAGAAAGAATTCTCGCTAATTCTAGACGATGTGTGGAAGAAGCATCACCCATTTTTCGAAGAACCTAACGGCCAGTAGATCCATTTCTACGTTCGGGGGCCAATGTGAAACCCAAATTTTCCCGGTAGCGGTTCGAACCCACATTCTACTGTGTGGAGCCGAATGCTTTCCCAATTAAGCTACGCCGGCAAGGGCTTATCACTGCTACTTGCCGTCTAGACATGTGCGTCATCTTTGAAGTAGGTACGCCACAAAAAACAGATACTGTCACGTACTGTGCTTCTGCTGTCACCAAACTTGGGCGCAACTCCTAAGATTCATTCTTAAGATTTGGTGCAAATGGGCACCAAATCTTAAGATTCAAAATTCAAAGGGTCATTAAACTGTAAAAACACATACATGTTTCGACATACGGAGTGCATAGTTTTTTCTTTAAATGAGAGTACATTGAGTACATTTACATACCGAGTATACACTATATTGACAAAAGTCACCGGGCATCCCTTCAAAAGCAAATGAACGGATCCGCTGCGTTGTTAAGATGCGCGGTACAGCTGCAAACGGTATAAAAACAAGCCTGCGCTGACCGCGATCATATCGCACTGCGAGGTTGAGTGAAAATGTCGCAGCGGGAGAGAACTGACTTTGAGAAAGGAAAGATTGTTGGGTGTTATGTTAGTGGGTTGTCCATAAGAGAAACCGAGAGGCGTTTAAACATACCCAAGTCAACTGTTTTGGATGTACTGAAAAAGTGGAAGAGACACATGAAGCAGCAAAACGTACCGGCAGACCAAAGAAAATCAGTGATAGAGGACGTCGAAGCCTCAGGACAGTCGTTACAGCTAATCGACGGAGTACTGCACAAGTCACCTGTTTTGGAAGTACTGAATAAGTGGAAGACACATGAAGCAGCAAAACGAACCAGCAGACCAAAGAAAATCAGTGATAGAGGACGTCGAAGCCTCAGGAGAGTCTTTACAGCTAATCGATGGAGTACTGCACAAGTCACCTGTTTTGGATGTACTGAATAAGTGGAAGACACATGAAGCAGCAAAACGAACCAGCAGACCAAAGAAAATCAGTGATAGAGGACGTCGAAGCCTCAGGAGAGTCGTTACAGCTAATCGATGGAGTACTGCACAAGTCACCTGTTTTGGATGTACTGAATAAGTGGAAGAGACACATGAAGCAGCAAAACGCACCGGCAGACCAAAGAAAATCAGTGATAGAGGACGTCGAAGCCTCAGGAGAGTCGTTACAGCTAATCGACGGAGTACTGCACAAGTCACCTGTTTTGGATGTACTGAATAAGTGGAAGAGACACATGAAGCAGCAACACGAACCAGCAGACCAAAGAAAATCAGTGATAGAGGACGTCGAAGCCTCAGGAGAGTAGTTACAGCTAATCGATGGAGTACTGCACAAGTCACCTGTTTTGGATGTACTGAATAAGTGGAAGAGACACATGAAGCAGCAAAACGCACCGGCAGACCAAAGAAAATCAGTGATAGAGGACGTCGAAGCCTCAGGAGAGTCGTTACAGCTAATCGACGGAGTACTGCACAAGTCACCTGTTTTGGATGTACTGAATAAGTGGAAGACACATGAAGCAGCAAAACGTACCGGCAGACCAAAGAAAATCAGTGATAGAGGACGTCGAAGCCTCAGGAGAGTCGTTACAGCTAATCGACGGAGTACTGCACAAGTCACCTGTTTTGGATGTACTGAATAAGTGGAAGACACATGAAGCAGCAAAACGTACCGGCAGACCAAAGAAAATCAGTGATAGAGGACGTCGAAGCCTCAGGAGAGTCGTTACAGCTAATCGATGGAGTACTGCACAAGTCACCTGTTTTGGATGTACTGAATAAGTGGAAGAGACACATGAAGCAGCAAAACGCACCGGCAGACCAAAGAAAATCAGTGATAGAGGACGTCGAAGCCTCAGGAGAGTCGTTACAGCTAATCGATGGAGTACTGCACAAGTCACCTGTTTTGGATGTACTGAATAAGTGGAAGAGACACATGAAGCAGCAAAACGCACCGGCAGACCAAAGAAAATCAGTGATAGAGGACGTCGAAGCCTCAGGAGAGTCGTTACAGCTAATCGATGGAGTACTGCACAAGTCACATGTTTTGGATGTACTGAATAAGTGGAAGAATCAGTGATAGAGGACGTCGAAGCCTCAGGAGAGTCGTTACAGCTAATCGACGGAGTACTGCACAAGTCACCTGTTTTGGATGTACTGAATAAGTGGAAGACACATGAAGCAGCAACACGAACCAGCAGACCAAAGAAAATCAGTGATAGAGGACGTCGAAGCCTCAGGAGAGTCGTTACAGCTAATCGATGGAGTACTGCACAAGTCACCTGTTTTGGATGTACTGAATAAGTGGAAGAGACACATGAAGCAGCAAAACGCACCGGCAGACCAAAGAAAATCAGTGATAGAGGACGTCGAAGCCTCAGGAGAGTCGTTACAGCTAATCGACGGAGTACTGCACAAGTCACCTGTTTTGGATGTACTGAATAAGTGGAAGACACATGAAGCAGCAAAACGTACCGGCAGACCAAAGAAAATCAGTGATAGAGGACGTCGAAGCCTCAGGAGAGTCGTTACAGCTAATCGATGGAGTACTGCACAAGTCACCTGTTTTGGATGTACTGAATAAGTGGAAGAGACACATGAAGCAGCAAAACGCACCGGCAGACCAAAGAAAATCAGTGATAGAGGACGTCGAAGCCTCAGGAGAGTCGTTACAGCTAATCGACGGAGTACTGCACAATACCTCAGTGTACAGGTAAGTAAAAATGATGGAACCTCGGTATGAACACGTACCATTCGCAGAGAACTTCATTCCATGGGTTACCGTGGTCGTGCGGCTGCTCAAAAGCCTTTCATGTTAGTACATATAGAGTACACTGTTTTTTTTAAAGTACATTTACAGAACTGGCGTGTAAATGAGTACATTTACACGCCAGTTTTTGTTGTTCAACTTTAATATTTACTCTCACTAAACGAGCACTGGTAATCCTGCTTCCGGTACTCATCGCGGTTTCTAAGAACGTGTCAAAGCGAATGAATGATCAAAGGTGTAACTGGGGCGAGACAGGCTGGGCGGATGCCCCGTATCCAGTTCGAGATCAATGCTTACATTCTGATTAAAATTGGAGTTGCAATTTTTGCACCACTTTGTGATACAATCAGTTTATTCTAGCTATATTTTGTCTTTTGTCCATTTACACAATTTGCTTATAATATCTTTCAGCAGTTTTGGCAGCCTAGGCAAATCAAAATTCGCATTTCATAATATTCAGGAAATGTTATTTGATCATATTGAGAAACGAAGACGCGCTTTTACGTACGTAGCAAAGTAAGGATGTCGTTCATACCGTTGAAAATTCTCTGGGGGCTATTCCGTCAATACTGCGACCCACGACTGTCAACTACATTTTATCTGTTTGATGTGGCGAGCAAAGGATTCCATTAAACGTTACGGCTAAGTGAATTTTTTTTTTTTTTTTTTTTGGATTGGGTTTTTAACGACCACCTTGAGCAACTCCGTGGGCTACACTGAGTGGCCACTTTATTATGACCACCCCCTCAGTACTTCGTTGGGCCACCTTTTGCCTTTAAAACTGCGTCGATCCTTCGTGGCATGGACTCCACGAGATGTTGATAGGTGGTTTGTGGAATCTGAGACCATGCTTGATGAATAGCACTTTCCAGGAGTGTGAGATTGCAGGGTTGGGGATCCAGCTGTCTGATGGCTCGTTCAACTTCATTCCACAAATTCTCAATGGGGTTGAGATCTGGAGATTGTGGGTGCCACCTAAGCAAAGTAAACTCACCGGCATGTTCCTGAAACCAATCCTGTACAATACGAGCACTATGGCAGGACGCATTATCTTGTTGAAAGTAGCCATCGCCATTGGGATAAACCATCCGCATGACAGGATGCCCTTGATATGTCTGTCAGACGTTGATCAACACGAATTAAAGGGCCCAAAGCATGCCAGGAAAACATTCCCCAAACCATGACGTTGTCTCCACCATCTTGAAGGGTTGTTGCAATGCATTTGGGATCCATGCTTTCGTGCTGTTTCCGCCAAATTCTCACTCGGCCATCGGCATGATGCAACTGAATACGTGATTCATCGGACCACATAATTTGCTTCCAATTATCGACCGTCCAATCCTTGTGCTTCTGTGCGAACTGGAGACGTTTTCCCTTGTCAACTGCAGACAGCAAAGGTGTTCGAACAGGCTTTCGGCTGCCATATCCCATCCGATGCAGTGTACGGCGAACAGCGCGTCAGTGATCATTTGAGGGGATCCTTGATTAAGATGATCTGTAATTTGCTTCACTGTTGCCCTTCTGTTGTCTGTTACCAGTCTGGACACTCTGCGTTCTGCCCGAGCAGTCACTAGTCGATGACGACCACACGTTGCACGTAGAGACCCAGTTTTTTGGCTGACAGTCCAGTCTTTAAACACTTTAACAACAGTAATGCGGCGGTTCCGGTGATACTCGCTCCATGGCTCGGAGCTCCTACAATCATCCCACGTTGAAAGTCCGTCAAATCGCATTTTTCACCCATCTCGTCACCCAAAAATCACTTCTAGTACTGTCGCAAGCGCTAAGCTTTCCCTTTTAACACTAGCCTCGCCCTCTGGCGGCAACAGCGTGCAGCCATAGCTCATTTGCTTAAAACTGTCACGTGGTCATAATAAAGTGGCCACTCAGTGTATAAGCAGTCGCCCGTCCCTAATTTAGTGCAACTGGTTCCAAGGAAGGGGGACAGCCAGTGCCGTAAGAGAAGCACAACATCCATGCCTTAGCGGGATTTGAACCCGAACCCACCTCGGACGAATGGTCACAATCTAGCGCTTAGATCACTGGTCCACCAGGGCGGCGGTGTTCAGGGCTCCACGGTTGCGTTTGTGATGACGGATTGAATATTGGCGTCGATGCCTATATACTGGCAGAGGATAAGATATGGGTTTGTGCTTGTTTTTCGATTATATTCCTTCCGCGGAACCAACTACCACAAATCAGTGTTTGGAGCCTACTTTTGTGCTCAACAAAGGTGTGCCTATACTTAATACAATAATAATAACAATGTTTAAAATTATGTTGGAATATTTTTGCTAAGGATTTTAAAAGTAATTAATATTTGTTAATTCTTAAAACAATAAAACTACACTAGTAATCCGAATTTATTGGCATAAAATAGAATTCAAAATTTCCAAGCTTTAGCAGATCAACCAGATGTTTTTTTCAAGGAAGACAGAAGGCAGTGTGTTGTCTACCTTTCTTGAGAAAGCCTTCTAGTTGATGTGCGAAAGCTTAGAATTCTCTTTTACGCCCATAAATTCGGATTACTAGTATAGTCTTACTATTTTAAGCATAATTGGTGTACAGTTCCTCGTTATTAATTTTGTTAATTCACTTAAAGCTTACTTACATACATAATTTATTTATTTATTTATAGAACGCTGCAGCAACCTAACGCAGAGTTTGCCATTGTCGGATATACGGCAGCACAGGTAAATTGTGCAGGACGGAGCCTCAGGGTATACTTTCAGCTGTAATTAATCAACGTATCCTGTGGTTCATGGAGTGTTTCGTTTCATTCATTGAACTTTGATTATTTAACAAGTCACTTTTCGTTTAATGAGACGAAAAGATTTTCTTTTCTTTTCTAAACCTTCCAGTGCAGGGCCCGCCCTGCATTATTTTCTTCTTCTACTGCCCTACAAGTCTTTGTAAGGTAGCCATATTAGTATTTATGCTAACGTCCACGGGAAGCCCTAACAAAACTGTGACACCGTTTTGGGAACAGAGATTTGTAGATAAGTAGAAGTATGACGGCTAATCGACCAAGTTAGTCCAGAGATTGAGTACCGGATGATGTGTGAATATTGAGTTTGTCGTCACGGTTTGTTGCTCGCGTTTAATCACCGAAAACCCGCTGCAGAAGGACGAGAGGAGAATTGTATGACATACAGTGAAAAAGCTGTAGGTGCAAGCACGTATAATGAGTGATTTGTAAAGTTCAGAAGTGGTAACTGCAGCGAGGAGGACATGCAGCATAGCGGACGGCCGAAGGAAATGCAGATCGTAGATTTATAAGCTCTTCTGGACAAAGATGCCGCCCAGTCGACAACAGAACTTGCAATAAAGTTAGGCGTTAATCCGTCTATCGTGGTTCGACGGTTGCATACCATGGAAAATATTCAAAAAAGGGGAAAGTGGATTTCATAAGAACAAACTCAGGAAACTTATGCATAGATCTTATAAAAACAAAGCACAATGAACTGTTCATACCACGTTTGTTGTTTAAAAATTTGGCGCTAATACACTGCTGGACAATTGCTAAGGACGGATCATAAACGGCTATATAGCGCATAAAAAAGTAAGTGTGGTTGGATACCAAGTGAAATAAAATAATGTCAGAATGCCAGGACATTACAAGAAAGACAATTTATTGTGCTCTGAAATCCAGAAGGCTTTGGAACGTGTTCAAGGGACAAACAGGCCATTTTGTGCAGAATACGTAAACGTGAAAAAAATGCAATTACCGTCCGCAGGCGTTCCGGCGTAAGATGTCAATACGGGATATGGCCACCATGGAGGGCGATGCAAGATTACACACGTCGTGTCATGATTTGCACAACATTATCAAGCAGCTGTTGGGGTAATTTATCCCATTCCTCTGTCAGTGCACGGATGAGGGTGTCCTTGTTTATTGGAGGGCATTGGCGACCAGCAAGACTCCTCCCCAAAGCATCCCACACATTTTCAATGGGATTCAGATCTGGAGAACGTGCTGGCCACACGAGGCGTTGAATATCCTCGCTCTCAAGACACTCCTGGACAGCGACTGTTCGATGACATGTTGCGTTGTCGTCCATGGAAATGAATCTATCACCGACAGCACCCCGGAACATGCAAACATGAGGTAGCAGAACATCATTAATGTATCGTTGGCCAGTCATAGTCCCAGTTGGAAGCAGATAGAGGGACGTACGGCCATTGATCATGATGCCAGCCCATACCATGACACTACATGTCGGATATCGGTCCCTTTCCTGTATGTTTGCTGGACAATATGCAGTACCACTATCAACCCAGATCAGTTGTCGTCGACAATCAGACGATAGACTGTATCTACTCTCATCTGAGAAGAGGACAGCAGACCAGTCGTTATCAGTCCAATTGCGATGTTGATAGCACCATTGCAAACGGGCGGTACGGTGACGTCTGGACAATGGGATGCACACAACAGGACGGCGGGCGTATAGTCCTCCTTCATGCAAACGTCTGGCGACAGTTTTTCGGGAGATCCGCTTGCCAGTAGCAGCCATAAACTGATTTGCTACCTCACTAGCTGTGCTGCGCAGGTGTCTTTTTGTTGATAGCACTATGTACCGATCTTCTGCAGGTGTCGTACTGCGAACACGACCTCCCCCGTGACGTTTGCTACACTCTCCATTTGTTTGAAACGATTTCCAAAGCCTTGAAACAACACTGTGGCTGACGTCGAACTCCCTGGCAACATCTGTTATTTTTCGCCCTTCTTCAATCTTGCCAATAATACGGCCACGCGTAAAATCATCTAGGTGATGTCGGGAAGACATACTGAAAATTGTAAGTCCGTCAATTGATTCTTTCCCTTTCACCTTTGCGTTTGAACAACAACGGTCAATACGCGTCAAATCCTTTATATCTCTTATCAGCGCTATGACGTCACGAACAAGTTCGGCAATCCAAAATTTGCATACGCACAACACGTCTTACTGTATCCCGCACTTATGCTAATTTCCACATTTTCCTGCCTTCCATTTTATGGTTGCTATCGTTACTATTGTCATCCGTCCTTAGCAATTGTCCGGCAGTGTAATAATACGTTCCAACCAGAAGGAATAAAGGATTTCCCCTCTTAACAGTCCGCAAAAGTGCGTAGAATGACCCGGAACCACCAGCATGCTTTCAAATAGGGCCAATCGCACCTTCAATCAATCAACACGAAGCACGACGTGAATGTGTGAAGAAATATTATTACTGAAAGAATTAAAACAACTTCGTTCCTATCCATTCGCCCGAGATGAGTGCCGGTTCAAATCCCGCTGTGTTTTATATTACGGTTTTGGATGTTTTCCTCCCCTGGAACTAGTGGCCCTAAATTAGGAACGGGTGAATGCTTTTTTTTTTTTTCTTTCATTGGAGGTTTAACGACCACCGTGAGCAACTCAATGGGCTATAAGCAGTCGCCCGTCCCTAATTTAGGGTCACTGGTTCCAGGGAAGGGAGATAGCCAGTGCCGTAAGACAAACACAACATCCATGCCTCACCGGGATTCGAACCAGGACCCCGTTCGGACGAATGATCAGAGGCCATCGCTTAGACCACTGCGCCACCGGGGCTGAATGCTTTTAGTCCATCTAGTTGCTCACGGTGACGGTAGAGCCGGATTAAGGCCTTAGTGGGCCCCTAGTCTAAGACATCTCAATGGGATACCAAGGCTAAGACATCTAAGTGGGCCCCTAAAGAACTTATGACAGGCAATCGTTATTGAAGTCCGTGAAAACACGAAATTGTTGTGACGTACTACAGCGGTGAAAACATGTGTCAAGACGACAAATCTTCAGCGAGACATTCTGTCCGCGTAGCTCAGTTGGGAGAGCGACTTACTCCGGAGTGAGGGGAGAAGGGTTGGATGCCGTCACGGACAAACTTGTGTTTTCACATTGGCGCCCGATTGTGGAAAATGGATCCACTGGATGTTGGGTTTTTCAAAAAATGTGTGATGCTTGTTCCACACATTGTCTGGCATTAATAAAAATTCCTATTTCGTTTAAAAGACAAAAAAAAAAAAAAAAAGAAAAAATTCAGAGGAAGAAGATGTGACGTACGACAGAGGTGAAAACATGTGTCAAGACATTCTGTCCGCGTAGCTCAGTTGGGAGAGCGACTTACTCCAGAGTGAGAAGGGACACGGACAAACTTGTGTTTTCATACTGTAGCAATATGCTTGTGACAATTAATACGTAGTAGTATATTCTTCAAACTAATAAATTACATGCAGAATTTTCATAAAAAGCCATTGTATTTCCCACTGTTCTCACAAGAACATGAGTTAAAAGTATAAGATTCCTAGATTTTGTAGTGGAATTTTTAATAATTTAGCTTTGTATACTTTTCTTGGTACATCCATTTTTGTTATGCAATGTGAGGTCACAGTAGATTTCGTCCATTAACGGCTTCAAATGCAAACAGGGAGGTGGGGGTGGATGGTAGTCAGGGGCGGATTAAGGTGGGGTCTATAGGGGCCTTGGGGCCCACCATCTATATATATAGCCTTGGGGGCCCACCATGTCCAATGGCCCAGGAGACATGCCTGGGCAAACAATAAACAAACAGGTAGAGAAAGAGATATAGAGAAACAAAGGTTTGTGTAAACTAGTTTTACTTTTGCCTCGTGATTTCCACTTAGTCAGAAACAGGAGCTGGTAGACAAACAGATTTCGAGGCAATGACTTACAAAGGGTAAGAGTTTCATGTCGATGTGTACAGTGGGGTCCGCGAAGCAGTTTCAGTTTTTTCACTACCATCCACTCACACCTCCGCATTTGCACTTGGAACCGTTAATGATCGAAATCACCTGCGGCTTTACATTGCATAATAAAAAAGATGCACCCAAAAAATATACAGTGGTAAACCATTCAAAAAATTCAAGACAAAATCTAGGAATCTTAAGCTTTTAACTCATGTTCTCATGTGAACAATAGAAAATTCAGCGAATTATTATGAGAACTCTGCAGGTAATTAAGTAGTCTGAAGAATGCATTATATATTAATAATCACAAGCATATTTGCTGTTTTATGATTTAACGGATTTCATGGTTTCCCGTCATAATTCTTTGAGGGCCCACTCAGATGTCTTAGCCTGAGGGCTCACTAAAGCCTTAATCCGGCCCTGATGGTAGTGAAAAAGCTGAAACTGTCTCGCCGGCCCCGCTGTATACAGTGACATGGAACTTTTACCCTAAGTAAGTCATTGCCTTGAAATCTGTTCTGCTTCTAGCTACTGTTTGTGGTTGAGTGGAAATCATACAAGACAAAACTAAAACTATTTTATTTCTCTATATGTAAATATATAAGTTGTGTATTATTTGCCATGTAGCTGCATGCCTTCTGGGCCCATAGTAATGGTGGGCCGCTAGGCTATAACCCCGCTAGACCACCTTCCTAAATCCGGCCCTGAACTGCGGGCGTTATCCCCCCCCCCTCCAAAAAGATGCCATTACAAAAGTTCTAGTTGAGGTTGTACCACACTTTTTCTTCACACACACACAAAGAAACGGCCGTTTGAGCGACGTTACAATTTTTTTTTTTTTCAAGACACTGAAAACGTTAATTTAAAAAAAATCTCCTAATCGAACTGTATTTCATCATCACGGTGCATTAACTGGGAAGTACAGAAACTTGCAGGCCCGATCCACCTGAAATAAAAAAAGGATCAATGCCCTGTGACGAGCTCACTACATCAAATCCGGTGAAAGGAACGATAGGATACGCGCAGCGGGGGCGCTTGACCGACCTTCAGGGTGGGGAAAAAGTCAGGGCAGAAAGCATGTTTGACCCGGAAATCAAACGTTGACTCGTAACGCGAGGCACCAGTACTTCAGCAATCCCGCTACCGGGCAGCTCTTGACTTTTGAACTTTGATAGAAACCTAACCCCGTTTCACGTTTCAGTCGCTAACGCGATGCAATCTTTTACATTTTCCATCCAGTTCAGCTGGAATATCTCCTCGTGCTCTTTTTTCTTTTTGTTTTTTAATTTTACGCTGCGATTCTCACAATGAAATTTGCATTTAAATAACTTGCCTTTTCTTTGTTTGTAGCCCCTTTAAAAAATTTTTACTTCCCCCTTAGTTGAGTAACACTTGTCTCAGAACGGCTTTTGCAGCTACTAGATACGAAAGGGCGATTCTTTTCCTTGAATAGCGTTTCCCTGTTTTGGAGTGAGGAACTTCGTGGTCATCAATAGAAATAAAATAGATATATCTGACAAACCGATTCCATCTCTTAACAACGGAACTTTATTAAGGCCCCTTTACGCCGATTTCTTTTCTCGCAGACTCTTTGGAATATGCGTTTTAATCGCTTTACCGATTTCTGAAACACCTTTTTTTTTTTTTTCTTTTTTATTAGAGGTTTAAGGACCAGCGTGAGCAACTCAGTGGGCTATAAGCAGTCGTCCGCCCCTAATTTAGGGCCACTGGTTCCAGGGAAGGGAGAGAGCCAGTGCCGTAAGACAAACACAACATCCATGCCTCACTGGAATTCAAAACCGGACCCATCTCGGACGAATGATCGGAAGCCATCGCTTAGACCACTGCGCCACCGGGGCGGCTGAAACACCTTCAATCAAAATCAATAATTTCTTCGGATGACATCGGAAGACGTAATTTCAAGATGTTATTACTAATTCTGAAATCGTAGGTGAATCTCTTTCATTAAACAAAAAAAAAAAAAAAAGAAAAAAAGGATGAAACCGGATTGTTGCACGTTCTTTTAAATCAAAAGAATGTGAAGCAATATGAAATGTAATAATCATCGAACATTTATTTGGAATATAAAATTTCAAATCTTAGGGGTTCGAATGGCTATGTATGAAGGAGTGAGTAATTGGCTACCTCGGTGGCCGAGCAGTCAGAAGCGTAGATTTTGATTCGACGTCCGAGCCAGTGGCCCATTCAAGTTCGGGTGAGGCATAGGTGTTGTGTTTCTAATATAACTTTCCTTTTTATATACAGGGTGATTCAGCTAAGCGCGTACAAACTTCTGGGAGGGGTAGGTTGCACAAAGATAAATCGGAATCACATAGCAATGCAGGGTCGGAAATGCCATCTTCATGCGGTAGATGGCGTTGTTCGGCAGTGATACTGCTCATACGTTCTTTCAGGATACCATCATTCGTAAACCGCCCGCAGAGGAAGTAGGATGGCTGAGTTCACGAACGCGGAAATGGCTGATATGCACCTCGCATACAGAGCAGCGGACTGCAACGGACGAGCCGCCGTGCGACTGTACCAGGAACGGTACCCAATGAGGCGAGTGCCAAACCACCAAGTGTTTGCACGGCTGCATCAGAGGTTATGCGACACTGGTTCTTTCCAAGGGCCTGCCAGGTGTCGGGAACGATGGGTACGCACTCCTGCCATCAAAGAAAATGTGTTAAGTCATGGAGCAGACACTCCAGGTGCCAGCACACGAGCAATTACCCATCGGCTCGGTCTGTCCCAATCCACCGTATGGAGGGTTCTGCACGAAGACCAATTGCATCCATATCATGTTCAGCGCGTTCAGACACTAAGCCCTGGCGATTACCCTCAGCGCATTGCATTTGCGCAATGGTACCTGCAGAAGAGTGTTGCAGAACCCCAATTTCCTGCTTCTGTGCTGTTCACAGTCGAAGCGTGCTTTACACGGGAAGGTTGCTTCATGTATGGGCGGTGGAGTACTCCCATGCTGTACCACCACGTGCAGCACAAAACCGTTTTGCTGTTAATGTTTGGGCCGGTATTGTCGGGGACCACTTAATTGGCCCATACTCCATGCCTCCTCGTCTGGACGGAAGCGGATATTTCTGGAGGACATCTTGCCAGAGCTATTGAACGAACAACAGGTCCCTCAGTAGCTGCGCCGTGCAATGTGGTTTCAGCACGATGGGGCCCCCGCCCATTTCATCAATGACGTTCGTCATCACTTAATCAGGACATTTGGACATCAGTGGATCGGGCGTGGTGGTCCCGTTCATTGGCCAACAAGATCGCCGGACTTAACATGCCTTAATTACTTCTTCTGGGGTTGGGGTTACATCAAAGGACTTACGTACGACACCCCATCTCTGCAGTTGCTTCGGAAGTCCGAGACACGCCAGGAATTTTCCAAAATGTACGTGATTCCATGCGCCGACGATGTCAAGCGTGTGTTACAGCTCACGGTCGCAATTTTGAACACCTTCTGTAGCCTCAATGCATTTCGCTAATGTCTTGTGAGTAATAAAAAGCATTTTGTTCTCTTACGTGCTGCTCCTTCATTTCTCGTCCTCTCTGTACACTACTAGCACGTGGAGATTGCGTTTCCGAACCTGCATGGCTATGTGATTCCGATATGTCTTTGCACTACACAAGTGTGTACACGCTTACCTGAATCACCCTGTATAAATAACTTTCTAATATAACTTTCCTTTTTGGTTCCTGTATCTATGTAAAATTTGGTTCATTCTCCTTAAGCATTTTCGGATCTTAACGCTATATTTCTCTCTTGCTCAAATGTTTTGTGGTAACCTGAATTATATGTGACGTACTTTCCTCAGAGACAACGCACATGTCTAAACGGCAAGTTGGAGCGATAAGCCAAGGTCAGTATAGTTCAAGAGGTAGAATATCCGCCTCCGGAGAAGGAAGAGGTGAGTTCGAAGTTGATCACCGGCAAATTTGGGCTTTTACGCTGTATTGGCGCCCGAATGTAAAATGAAGCTGCTGGCCGTGAGGTTCGAGAACAAATGTGTGATGCTTCTTCTATACATCGTCTGGAATGAATGAGAATTCATTCTTCTGCTCTTCGAAAAGTATGTGATGCTTCACATTGTCTGGAATTATTACGAATTCATTCTTCTGCTCTTCGAAAAGTACGTGATGCTTCTTCTGATGCACATCGCCTGAAATTAATGAGAATTCATTCTTCTGCTCTTCGAAAAGTATGTGATGCTTCTTCTGCACATCGTCTGGAATGAATGAGAATTCATTCTTCTGCTCTTCGAAAAGAATGTGATGCTTCTTTTGCACATCGTCTGGAATGAATGATATTTCATTCTTCTGCTCTTCGAAAAATGTGTGATGCTTCTTCTACACATCGTCTGGAATGAATGAGAATTCATTCTTCTGCTCTTTCGAAAAATGTGTAATGTTTCTTCTACACATCGTCTGGAATTATTCAGAATTCCTTGTTCTACAGAGAGTTCCTTCAAGCATGATTAGTCGGCTGACCCGAAATAAAATGCGATTTCTTGCATCCGCCTTTCTCAAGGGTGATATACCGTATAAGGGTCATTCAAACGAAGCCGAGCCTAAGGGTGTATGAGAAAGATATTGTGACTCACCTTAAAAATAATCCCCGTGCCTCTTAAGGCATTTATCCCACTGTGACACTAGACGTTCTATTCCTCTTGCGTAGAAAGGCGGTGGATTGCTGGCGGAACCATCCCGGAACAGCGTTCTGCACCTCTTCGTCCGAGGGAAATCTGTGACCCCGCAGATGCTTCTTCATCTCCCCGAAAATGTGAAAGTCACAGAGTGGCAAATCTGGGCAGTATTCCAGATGCTGGACTATTTTCCACCTGATTTTGGAAAGGGAATCCTCGACGATTTTCCCAGTGTTGGGGGCTGGCGTTCTCATGAAGCAGAATGACTCCTGTGGTGAGAAGCCGAGGCCGCTTGGACTTGAGTGCGTCCGCATACCAGGCAGTGTACTTGAGGTCAAAAAGACGGTCAACACGACCTTTCGTTGCTGCAATCAAATTGGTTGGACCGAACACTCGCACTAAGTTCAGTACAAAGGCAAATTGCTTCCGTCGTCACGTGATTACAGCAACATATTTTACTGCGCCATAACACTACAGTGATGCCACCTACGTTTTGTTTTGACACGGCCGCGGTGAACCGATTCGGCAGTTTGCTATGTCCGTTGGCTCGTTTTCATTTGAATGACCCCTTATCTGTAACGTACCTACCTCAGAGGTGAAGCACCTGTCAAAACAGCAACTTACAGAGACAAGCCTTGGTCGATATAGTTTAAGAGGTAGAATAAGAGACTCCGAAGAGAGAAGATGTTCTTTCTTTAATGAAAGAAGATCGAATCCCATCACTGGAAGATTTGGGCTTTTACGCTATAGTTTGTCTTACGTCGGTGGGTCTCTCACCTCTCTGGAACCAATGGCCTCAAATAAGGGGGTTCCGAGTTTGCTCATGTTGGTCGATAAACCCCAAAACTAAAAAAACGACAAAACAGATGTAACTGTTCATACTGGTGGTGTACTATAATGAAACTTGATCATTGTAGAAGAGCCACAGGAGTCGTTTGTGTGCTCTGGAAAAATGCGCTATTTAAGGGGTTTGTGGCAAGACATGTTTTGATCATGTCAGGAAGATGTTTTGCAGATGTGTAATGTGAAGCAAAATGTTGTTAGTAAGGTGGAGACGAATGTCCTGAGGTGAAGTTTGGCCATGTTGGAAGAATGAGTGATGAGATGCTAATTACGGGAATTTATTCACCTCAAGTGACAAGCAAGAAAGGTGGATGAAGGCCAAGGAAATCGTGGGAGAACCAGATTCAGGAATGCCTGCATGATGAAGAGATAACGAGTATGAAGTACATAAGGTCTTATGTGAGACGTGTGATTGATGTCAGGGAAACTGAAGTTATGTGCCAATATCGCTGCAAATGGAAACACTTGATACACCAGCAGTAAGTAAAATCAATCTAACACCACCAGTAACGTATTTTGGCAGATGAGCTTTCTTTGAGGAGCTAACCATAAAATTACAGAAACGAACAGCTTAGTGTTATGTATGTAAAATAAAGAGTTCATGATAACAAATAATCACCTTCTCGTCATTAAGAATGCAGTCCGATGCAAAAGGATTTCTGAGGTGGTATTTTAGAGGTTTTCGAAGAAATTGTAGCAAATAGAAATACCCATTACAGTCCTTACACTAAAAAACAAACAAACTGAATTACAATAGTAGAAAGAGATCAAAACGCATATAATTTTGTTCCATAATCCAAACTTTTTAATGCAGAAATAATTCCTTAAAGGGGTACTAATATAATAGTTGCGTAATCTTGGGCTCATAAGGGCTTTAGCAAGAATAAACTTTAATAACCTTTCCAAATATATTGTAAGTAAAAAATCTTTTTCCCTTTTCGTTATGCTTTAGGGAAGATTTGGAACGATCCCTTTCCCAGTTTTCTAACAGCGAAGTTACTGAGGCAAGACACTCTCTTTCACTCCTGGACGCTCTCACTGTCCAATCCGAGGGATTCGTGAAGTTCAAGTTTATGTCTTTATTGCACAGTGGAGTGAATGATAAACGATATTTTCTTTGTAAGGAGAGTATCAAGCACATACAGTAGCGAACAAAAGTATTTGGCGAAACGCTTTTTCGACCATAATTTTTTTTCTGCCGGACCAAATCGGATCATTTTGGGATATAATATGTGTTGATTCGTGGGTTACAATGCCGCGTAGTTTGTATTTCGCTCAGAGCGAATTTGTCGTTCAAAATGGGCCACATTCAAGAGTCGTCAATTATTACCCATTTGTTTGCTGCATGTATTAATGCTTTTCTTGTGATTTTTGTGGGTTTTGTGATGTGTAGTGTGATAATAAGTTAATCTTAGGTTTACAGAAATGGGTAAAAAGGCGGAGATCCCTGTTGGAGCTCGCCAGGCGGCCGTGAACATGATGGAATCCGGAATGCGCGTCACCGACATTGCGAGGACCCTGAAGATCCAACACCAGTCCATTTCAGCTATCCTGCAACGTTATAAGAAGACTAGGACCGTCGAGAACAGTCCGCGATGTGTTAGGCCTCGTTCCACTACGTTGCGTCAGGATAGACGCATCCTCCGTCGATCTCGTGCTGATCCCACCTTGACTGCTGTGGACATCGCCACCGAATTCCGTGAGAGCAACGACCTGAACGTCAGCCGAATGACCATCTCCCGTCGTCTCATTGCTGGTGAATTGAATGGAAGACGCCCCGCCAAGAAACCACTCATCGGAGTCAAGAATGGACGAGCCAGAGTCGCGTTCGGGCGCCGTCATCGACACTGGACCACGGCGGACTGGAGTAAGGTGCTTTTCACCGACGAGAGCAAGTTCAACTTGTTCGGAAGTGATGGCATCCGATACGTACGACGTCCGTGTGGCCAGAGATTCAACCCCCAGTTCATTCAGCCGACTGTCAAGCACGGAGGATGTGCGAAGTAAACCTGCCGGTTAGGGCCCACGAGTTCGACCAGCTGTCTGCAGAATGGGCGCGAATTCCGCAGGAAACCGTCGAGAAGCTAGTGGACTCGATGCCGGTCCGTTGTGCAGCTGTTATTAAGTCTCGTGGTTATCCCACTAAGTATTAGTTATTGTTTTGTCGTTTTCTCGTACTTGTTTTCTGTTATCGTTGCATTAAATGAATGTGATACACACCTACTTTGTTAGTGAATTTGTATGATCTTTGCGATTAAGCTCGGTACCTGATCTGTGTTAGTGTTTCCGATCCATCTGCATATGGGTCATGTTTACAACTGAATAACACCATATCATATCCCAAAATGACCCGATCTGGTCCAGCAGAAAAAATATTATGGTCGAAAAAGTGTTTCGCCAAATACTTTTGTTCGCTACTGTAGCTATTCTAACAACTTCAGGTTTTAATGGAGGGAATTCTCACGATAGGTCAAAACTGCTAAGGAGGGGGGGGGGGCGATAATGAGCATTGATTTAACCAGGGGTCGCAAAAGGAAAAAGTAACCTTCGCTCTTTCTGGGGAGAGGAACAAGACAGAGAGACTTTTGATTGGATTCTTGGAGAGAGAGTTTGGGAGATTTCTCCGTCATGGAAAAATGACGGAGGATAGAATGTCTGGTATCGAGAAGGGAGACTAAATGAAAAACAAAGTCCAGTAAGAGGAATTTAGTAGTGAAGTAACTGAGAAAGAAGCTTAACAGAACAACATGCAGAAACGAATCAACGTTTTAAGAATATAAAGAATTACGTAAATGAATCGCGACAAATCTCCTCGAAAGTGATTTCCCCCATATTTTTCACCGAATAAGCCTACTCTGCACCACAAAAGAGCAAGTAATTTATTTAAATGGCAATTTATGTGCTTCATTCATAGAAACAAAAATATAACTGAACCCTCGAAACTTCTAAATTCCTCACGCGAAGGTTTAACTAACACACAGGGAACTCATTTTTTTTTTCATTTCATTTTATTATTTCTGCTGTTACAGGTTATTGAATTATGATAACAATTATTGACAGTTATTAAATAACAGCAATGAAGCTTCAGGAAAAGGCCTCATTGAGTCCTGTCTAGCCCGGAGCTCCCTAACAAACATAGTGAAAAGTCCTGTAACAGTTGCAGCATGTGGTGCCCTGCAACAGTTGCAGTGATAAAGTGGAACTGAAAGAAACAGAGTGAAAAGTCCTGTACCAGTTGCAGTGATGTGGTGCCCTGTAACAGTTGCAATGATGTGGTGGAACTGAAAGAAACAGAGTGAAGGTCCTGAAACAGTTACAGTTATGTGGTGCCCTGTAACAGCTTAATCTGATGGAACTCAACGAAACATAGTGAAAGGTCCTGTAACAGTTGCAGTGATGTGGTGCCCTGTAACAATTGCAGTGATCTGGTGGAACTCAAAGAATCATAGTGCAAAATCCTGTACAGTTGCAGTGATGTGGTACCTTGTAACAGTTGCAGTGATGTTTTGGAACTCAAAGAAACACAGTGAAAAGTAGTTGCAGCGATGTGGTGCCCTGCAACAGATGCAGTGGTCTGGTGGAACTCAATGAGTCATAGTGAAAAGTCCTGCAAACAGTTGCAGTTAAGTGGTGCCCATATAGACAGGCATAATGATACAGAGCACGCATCTTTTTTTTTCTTTTTTTTTTTTTTAAATTTGTATTAAAAATATAAATTGAGATGCCAGTTCATTAGAAAAACCTGCCTTCGCCACAAAAATGGCACACTCCAACATAAAGACGTCACGTGATAGCGGTATAAATAAGGGAGACCAACTCTTTGGTCATCAGTTTGAGTTCGATTGAGGGTTAGAATGTACAAGATGAGTGATCTGCGCGACATCGAAAGTGCCATAATGCTAAGCGTGTTGGTTTGAACATCTCCCAAACGGCTATCCTCCTGGACTTTTCACACAAAACAATAGCAAGGGTTTACCATGAATGGTACGACACATGAAAATTTCACCAATTAGTGATCTTGCTGAGAAAAATGGCTGGTGGATCAGACGAGTCAGAGGGGACTGGCGAGAATCGCGCAAGCCAACAGACGGCCTACATAACCCGGAAAATTACTACAGAATTCAACATTGATGTGCTAAGGGTCATCACCAAACTCACCATGTATTGGATCGGGTCGCGCATGGGCTACAACACTCGGCGATCATAATGCCAGTCTTTTTTTATCACCCTTGGTGTAGGGCTGTGCGTGAGAAACCAAAGAGTACGGCCGTTTGGAAGAAGCTCAAACCGTCATGCTTGGCACCCATTATTGGATCACGTTCAAAGTAGCTCAGATCACTCATTTTGCCCATTCCGACACACAATCGATCTGATGATATAGATCAGCTTTCTGCCTAACTGCATACCGAGCTCACGTGCCATTTGCGTGTTGGAGTCAACCATTCAGGTTACGAACGAAGGTGTTCCCAATGAACTGAGATTTCAGTGCATGTTGATTCTGAAATGTAAGAGCGCGTTTAGAAGGGTCCAAAGGGTCATTGGCCCTCGAAGGTGTTTTAATTCTTTGCTAAAATGCGACTAATATTAGAAAAAAATGCTTTAATTTAATAAAAAATGCATCAGCTTACAATAGAAAATAATGCTTTAATTTTTTCTTCTTTTCCTTAACTTTTATTATGTCCTTGATGGATTTCAAAAACTTCCATTTCAGACCATCCCTGCTCCCTCGAAAAAATCTATATACGCCGTTGCTGAAAGATTTTGCCTCTTTGTATATAAGCTCCGCCAATTATTTTTATAAGCTCTTGTTTATTCAAGAGGAAAATTTTTTTTGTCACGAGTTTATTGAACAAATGAAAACAAAAATAATATTCTTTAAGAAAGAATATTCTAGACACTGATTATCTTGTGGCATGCCTGTGTTTTATATATATATATATATATTCTATAAAGAAGATACCTAAGCAAAAAAATACATATATAATTTTGACTCACACCTAGTACAACATAGAAAAGGTTATGTATCTACCTGTGTGAGTAAAAGGAGAAAAGATAAAAAAATAAAATAAAACAACTGAATGTAGAAGGTGTCGAGAATACTGAGCCTTGGCTTTATCAAGGACCGGCAAAAACTCTGCATTTTCTCACTTCCACAAAGACCTAGTTGGAAATGGGTTTCTGCAAGGCCATAGATGCAAGTAACATTCCCACCTAAAATAGTTTAACAAATATATATATGTCATGTCCTCCGTAGAGTTGCATGACCTAGCACTAGTTAACAATTTCGCTTGCATCCATTAACCTTCCTGGCCCGACCCATGCTCTTCATCTGTTACAATTAAACAGAGAGAAGAAGATTAAAGAGAACTCAAGCTGTGAGAGTGACATAATAATTAGAAATGATTTTCAGCCATAACGAAATTCCAAGTTCGTTTGAGAGAGAATTTAAACCTGAAAATCGATGCAAAAGAAATCCAAATTTTTAAATTGCAATTAAAAAAGGAAATATTAATTTTTAACGAACAGATTTTTGAAAGAAAACTTGAGTCTAAAACCCCCTACTCTACAACTTATGACAGCACGAAAACGAGAATAAGTTAAAGATAATAATTAACTAAAGAAAACTTTGTGAAAGTTATGCAGAGTTTTTGCCGGTCCTTGATAAAGCCAAGGCTCAGTATTCTCGACACCTTCTACATTCAGTTGTTTTATTTTATTTTTTTATCTTTTCTCCTTTTACTCACACAGGTAGATACATAACCTTTTCTATGTTGTACTAGGTGTGAGTCAAAATTATATATGTATTTTTTTGCTTAGGTATCTTCTTTATAGAATGTGAATTCTGAATTTTCAAAACTGCTGCGTTGCGCGTTTTGATTTTCAGGTTATTTTGCAACCTTCGTTTTAAATTCTAAAGTTTTTCCTTAGTCTTCAGTTTTGCTCTTAAGTATATATATATATATATATATATAGAGAGAGAGAGAGAGAGAGAGGGAGAGAGAGAGTCAACCGAAATCGTATACTTTGCAACATACGATTTTCCTGCCGCGATTAATTTTTCCTAAACAAAACTGATTCATAACCGGAAGGAAACTATAAAACAGCAAATTCTAACACAACATAGCGTGTCATACAATATAAAATAGGCCAATTCGATTGCTATCGAGAAGGTGGCTAGCAGGGAAATAAGAAAGACCTTGATGGCACGTTAAATGAATTCATATTTGAATATCATAGACGCATGATATCTGAATTAATCAACCAATTTCTTTAGTGAGAAGTGAAAGTCAGCATTTCAACGAAGACAGCAGCATTTGTCCCCAAATAAACGTTACCACCTGTAATTTTCTGAAGGACAATTATTCATTTCAGAATATTTTGAGTCAAAGGTATAATTATTAAAAACAGTTTGAACCGCGTTAAATTAAATTTACGAAAAGAATATCTAAATTATTATTTTTTTAAAACAATATTCATTAGTACGAGAGCAGTTTGCTGAACGAGAAAAGCCAGATGAATCGTTCTGTGTTCTATACACACGACTGCCATTTGTCAATCTTTCTCCCCACCCTACGCCCCCCATTTTTTTTTAAAACAGGGAATGAGCAAGGCGTCGTACAGTGCGTCTATCATGTTTGGAGAGAAGGTGGAATAAATAAACTTAAATACCAGCGAAAGACACTACATAATGTTAAAATGCAACTGAAAGTGTCAGCCACATGCGGTATCCTGCTGTGTTGATAGACGTCAATACGGTTCAGTAAAAGTAAAATAAAAAAAAGAATTAAATAGTTCGAAAGTTAGCACGAAATGTCAATCACGTTTGGCAGCAAGCGGATGCCTTAGGAATCAATTGAGAGTACTAAAAGACTTCGGAAGTCGCATTGTTGAAGATCTCGGTACTGCGTATTTGCTGGCTGACAAAAACAAATGGAAGTTACGACATAATGACACTCGAGAATTAGGCACTCTTACAATTTGCTATCGATTTATCGTGTGTTTGTCTCTTTTTGTTTGTTTGTTTGTTTCGCTTTGTTTTATGGTTTAAGGGCGACCATTAGCAGCTATGAGAGCTATCAAGTTGAAAAAAGAAGTATACGGAACATATAGAGAAGCATGTATTTCAAGCATCGTTAAAAACACTTAACTTAATCGCCCAGGTGGTGTGGTCCCCATTGGAACTGATGACCTTGTTCCACCAATCTACGAGTTGAAACATCCCATTGCGATAAGAGTCTGGCGAGCGGGAGTTGAAAAAAGTCATTCGTGCAACGTTTCGCATCATCGTAATTAGCAAAATTTTTCTCAGGGAGAAAATTCGACAAAAACCAGAAAAAGTCGAACGGGGCAAGATCCGGGAAATAAGGGGAGGAGATGGGACAATATTTCCTCGTGCAATTTTTTGCTGGGTCCGCAAAGCGACATGTGGACGAGTGTTATTCTGGTGAAAAAGAAATCCATGGCGATTAATCAACACTGGGCGCTTTTCTTGCAGTGCAGAATGGAGACGGTCCAACTGTTGGATGTAAACATCCTCTGTGATGGTATTGTTCAGCGGTAAGAGTTCATAGTGAATCACAGCGCCACAATCCCACCAACAACTCAACATTATCTTCTATCCATGAAGGGATAGCTTTTTTATTTTTTTTGATTGGGGGTTTAACGACCACCGTGAGCAACTCGTTAGGCTATAAGCAGTCGCCTGTCTTTAATTTAGAGCCACTGGTTCCAAGGAAGGGAAAGAGCCAGTGCCGTAAGACAAACACAACATCCATGCCTCACCGGGATTCGAACTCGAACCCATCTCGGAGAATGGTCAGAAGCCATTCCGTAGGCCACTGCGCCACCGGGGTGGCTTAGCGACGTTCTATGGGTGTTGTCCCTGCTTGGTCCATGCTCTTTGCCGCGTAACATTCACGCACGTGACCCATTTTTCGCCACCCGGGACCAATCGGTGCAAAAAGGCTTCCCGTTTTTCTTTTTCACGCAGAGCAACAGCAATGGAGTAGCGTTGCATCCAATTCTGATCAGAACAAGCATGTGGTATCCATTTGCACAGTTTACACGAATATTTCAACTTCCGAAGTCAGGTGTTGATGGTCATATGGGAAGTCTTCAGTTCCTCTGTCAGTTCCCATGGTGTTGCATCAGACTTGGTCGATAGCACGTGTTGCAGTGTATCATCTTCAACCTTACTGGGTCTGTGACTTCTCGGCGCATCAGAGAGATCCCGTACACCAGTGTTGAATTTCCTGTACCAGTCGCAGCAAGTACTCTGTCCGATAATATCGTCATCAAACGCGTTTCGCAATTTTCTAAGTGCTTCCGTAACTTTCACGCCACTGAATATTCATAGAGGAATATTGCACGAACACCTTCCTTCAATATCGCCATCGCATCGTTGCCACGTGCAACTAATCTTCACCGCAACAGCGTACGTTCTGTCCTTAAAATATATTCTTTCGCGAACAGCACTCTCGGATGTTTACGTCACCCCAAACCCGCAGTATCTTGCCTTACACACGCCCCATACGATTTTTTCCAGAAACTTTCTTTATAACCTGATATAAACTGTAGTCTGTTCTTAAGTTGCGGCAACTGGTTCCAGGGAGGTTGGAGAGCCAGAGCCGTAAGACAAGCAAACTACTAATGCCTCGTCCGGGGTCAGCTCGGGCGACTAGCAACAAATCACCGCCTATGACAACTAGGACACCGGGGCTGTATATTGTATCTACACTGAAGAGCAACTGAATTAAGAGATACCTGTCTAGTAACGTGTAGCACTACCTTTCGCCCTGATGACGGCGGCGATTCGTCTCGGCATGGACTCGACAAGACACCGGAAGCGTTGGAAAGCCATACGGATCCACGACACCTGAACAAGCTCCCACAGTTCACGAAGATTTGATGGAGGGGGGTCAGAGCCTCGAAAATCTCTATCGATGGCATCTCAGATGTGCTCGATGGCATTGAGGTCAGGCGACCTAGCTGGCCAAGGAAGCGAGGTCACGTCGGTGGAGTGTTCATCCAACCATTCGGATACAATTCGGGAGCGATGGCGCGGTGCATTGTCTTGTTGCAGGATGAGGTCACCAGTGGGATGTTGAAGACGCACAAACGGGAGCAAATGGTCGTCCAGGATATCCCGGTAACGTTGACCTGTAATGGACGATGTCACATGTACCAGGGGTCCCATTTCAGTCCACGTAAACAGTCCCTAGACGAGAATGTCACCCCCACCAGCTTGAAGAGTACCCTGCTGGCAAGAAGGATCCATCGCTTCATGTGGTTTGCGCCCTACTCGTATCCTGCCATCCGCATGTACCAACGTGAATCTCGACTCATCAGTCCAGGCAACATTTTTCCACATGTCTAGGGTCCAGTGGCGATGTTCCTGCGCCCATGCTAATCTTTGCACCCTGTGATGTGCTGTCAGCAGCGGTACCCTTGTAGAACGATGGCTTCTGTGCCCCATAGCGAGGAGATGGTTCTGGACGGTGTGGCTGTTTACACGTTTTTGTACACCAGCGTTAAATTGCCGAGTGATTTCTTACACTGTGGCCCGTCTATCAGCTGTTACAATGCGAGCTAGCCGACGATGACTTCACTCATCCACACGCTGTTGTCCACGGCAGTTGGCCCTTGCAGGGATGGTTGCACCCGTGACCCAGTGGCTCGTGAAAATCCCAGTGCCTGCACGACTTCCGAGATGGAGTGGCGCATTCGTCGGTCCCCGACAATTTGCCCACGATCACATGCGCTTAGATCCTTCGTCTTACCCATACTGCGTCCGACACTTACTGATTCCCGTCGCATCAGTTCTTATATTGTCGGATCGCTGCATACGTCATGTCGTTTCCGTTTACAGGGCCGCCCACAGCGCCACATTTGCATAACGCCAGCTGTCTCTAATTCAATTGCTCTTCAGTGTATATTGAAATAGCTTAGGAGGCTGGAAACTTGATTAAGGTTTTCAAAATTGTTTTTAAGCCGCAACTTTCATAACTTTCAGTAAGCAAATAAAGCGTCGTAAAAAGTTTGAAATGTTTTTGAATCTCGGTTGCGTGTTTATGCAAATATTGCCAGGTCAGAATAATAGATCGAAAAGTACGAAATGCAACGGTATGTACACATTTCGGGTTCCGTATTGTTGTTACGTAAGCTGAGACGTAACTGAAATTCGAAGCAGTCAACATAATAACGTGCGCTCTAACAGTGTGCGCCAGTAAGCGCTACTGTCATACTGAGTATGAACAATGCAAAAGATAAATCTGACGGTCCGAGAACGCAATAGATAGATTGGAATGTCGCAATCCGGCCTCAGACAAACAGATGTTCCAGCAGCTCATCATGTAAGTATGATAATTCGGTTCCATAACCATTATCGGGACCAAGGCAATATCGCCGAACGGCAGACAAGTGGTCGTCCGAGGACAACAATGACACAGGAAGATCAGCATCTCACAACAGAAGCTCGTAGAAATCCCACAATGTCCAACGTCACATCCGAGACGCTTTGGGAAGTAACACCGGTGTAGCAGTACGTGATCAAAATGTTAGCGGATTTCACTCTCACGCTTTGGATTCGATTAGTACTACAACTCATTTATAATACGAAAAAGCAGTAAATACAAATGTTATTTTCCTTTAATGTGTATTATTAGCTAAGGCTTATTATTATACTGGGTACAATTTGTCCTTGAATTGTTTTAGTTACTTATTTACATTTTCACCTATCTCGCTTTTGGGTTTCCTAGTTATTGCTCTTTCGTTTCTCGCTCGTCTCGACTCTCGGAGTCTCAAAAAACGTCATCCACGCTCTACTTCTTCTCGTTAGCTTCTATCCACAACCATTTCATTTTTTGTTTCGAATCCGTCGCCTTTCCTTCCTCTGAAAAACGAAACAAAAACAATACTGATCCTGTATGAGCTGTACACCAATGGCGTAGTCTGGGATCACTTTCGTTCACCGTGCCGCCGTTAGCTGGAGGCACATTAGATCATTGGTACTATAAAACCCTCACCTGAAAGAGCTCCACTAACGTTCAATGCCCTATTGTTCTAGGAAACGCATTTTAAACGGTCACTATTGATTATTTATTAGCTTTGCTGGTGTGCTCTTACTGACCGTCGGGAACTTCTCTTCTTGCTGATTGTAAGACAGTGACGGAGGGGCCTACTATTGTATTATATTCTTGGAAATGAGTATTTTCCAGCATTAAGGTTACAAAAAGGCCGGTAATCGACTGCAGAAAGAAAGTCTATGGTCGAGAAGTCTATGGCTCTGAATACCATTGTCCGAAGCCGCTTTGAAAGGAATACGTGAGTGGGTGCGAGAACTATTGTGACAGAAAGAGATGCCAAGCGTTCTATTCTACGGTGAGTCTAGACTTTGCTCATATTTTGATTGCAGAACCTCGGGAGCACGCGGGAGTCTGCATTTGTGTCAAACTGTGGTCCCGTTCCTCGGAGTTTCACTCGTGGTGCTAGGAGGGATCCGCTCAACGAACATACTTGTCGAGAGCACACACATCATCAGAGTATTGTGACACAATTAATCGGGGCCGCATGTCAGGGTTTTTCTTTCTTGATGATAAAGCACGACCACATCGAGCTCACATCGTGGTTCGGGAGCTTGAAGATTCCGATATTCCACGCTTACCTGTAACTCCAAGGTTATATGTGTTACGTGGTTTTTGGATATTGTACAAGATTCCAGTATTAATTAATTTTTAAGTAAGGTCAGCATGAGAATGTTCGAAAGGGGCTATGAGACGACAAGGGTATTTAGAAGTTATAAAATCGTATAACTAAGATACAGCAGCCTTTCCTATATTAAAGAGCACTTCCGGAAAACGTTAAGGGCTTTTTATCGTTTTACGGGCCTACGTTGCAATCATGTACATTGTGGTCTAAAAATAGCAATCGAAACAGCTAAATTGTTTTACTGCTTTAGAGGCGTCGGACGCTTGCGTCCCTTCGAGATAGGGACGGACACAGGGGGTCAGGCACCGAGGTCTACAAAGTAGGAGAGCTGGCGGGATGATGATTTGAAGAGGAACACATTTTGTCGGGTCTCCCGCAGAGACAGAAACGGGTCACGGGTCAACGGGTCGACAATTTCTTGCGGGTCTAACGGGCCGGGTCAAGGTGTTCCTGACCCGATTTTGACCCGGTTTTATTCCCGTTTTATTTTTGAAAAGAGAAAAATATATTCCAAAGAAAAATGCGCGTTGTGGAATTCTGTAGTCGATACTGATGCTCACGGAGTGAATAATGATTTGCCATGCAAAAATATTGTAGTCTCTTTCTTAAAGCAACGAAGATTTCCACCGAATGACGTCAGACAACACACCGACTCCATATCGTAAAAAGATCCTTCCTTTGCGTTCTTTTACAGTGAGATTGTTCAGGGTAAGGTACAGGCAAACGCCATTCGCCTGCTTCTCAGCTGATTCACTCTCTCCGTGCGAAGTTCACTGTATGACTAAGAGTTACTTTTCACATCGCATCTTTCACATTGAGCATTCAGAGGTTTTCGATTGATGTGCTAACATCACGTTCCCAACCTCCTTAATATCAAATCCATCCATATTATTTGTTAATATGGATGGATTTGATATTAAGGAGGTTGATAAAGGCGTCGAGGCCAAAAAATACGTGCTTGTTGAAAACCACAAGGGGAAGAGTGAATGCTGGAAATTGTTACGTCTGATTTAAGAACCGGTGAATAATTCTGGTTCAAGACGTGGAAAGTGTATAACTACAAAGAAAGAAGTCGACGGTGTAATAAAAGATTATGAAACCAAAAATCTAACTGGCCATATGAGAGTATGCACACCTCCATCAAAGCATGGAAAGAGCGAACAATCTAAATACATTTAACAAAATGCATTTGTGTAATCGTAAATAATAATTCCAATTTGTAATATATTCCATGGTCACGGCTATATTCCATGGTCACGGCTATATTCCATGGCTATATTCCATGTCACGGCCATTACTTCTGGATTACGCAAAATAGTGGCACTAAAAATGGCACTAACATTTAGCAAGTAACTAAATTTTATTATTAAAAAAGGATTTCAGTCATTAAATATCAAGCAGTTATTGGGATGAATACATATATTACGTTTATATGTACATATATATAAATTGAGTTTCGAATTTATAGTTCAAAGTAAATTTGTCCGGGTCAGTTACGGGTCCGGGTCCGAAATTTTTGACCCGTTTCCATCTCTGGTCTCCCGGCCCAGGATAGCGAAGTAAAGTGAAAGGCATGGATTTCTAGAGTGAGTACGAAAGGGCGAATGATTAAGAAACGTAATAAGTAACGAAATGAGAGATTCAAGTAGTAATTTAGTAAAAAAATTCAAGAACCTGCACAATAAGTATAAGCCAAAGCAAGTAATAAATAACGTGAAACTACAACACCCTCCACTATTCCTTTTGCTATACATTTTCTGCATAGAGCTGCAATTAGGCAGAAATATGGAACCCGGAGGGGCTTATAATAAACTGATAGCTATTAGTTTGCCTAATGTATTTCGCACCTCGTTACAACGGGAGCACGACTTGGGGATCGAATACACGACCCTGAGATTAAGAGTTCTCGTGCTGACTGACTTTACTTGAAAATGAATTAATACTAAAATCTTGTAAAATCTCCTGAACCCACGTAACACCTCTCCGATCTCAATATCATTAAGCCGCAAATACGATACCTCCACAACTTCGTGACCTTTCCTCGTCCGTGTGCGGCACACTTTCACAATGGCGGCTCCGGAACAGGCAACAATGCCTGCCGTCGCCTCCCCTCCCCCGTATCGCGCAGTATGCCACAGTAGTGCTAGACGGTTGTCAACTGAGGAGGTGTCACAACGTACTTACTGACGAAGGTAAGTTTCATGTACTACTCATTCCTTCAAAGGTGTCCTCTCTTTCGAAAGCCGAAAGTACCACGCTGCATCTCTTTTCTGAAGTCTGTATATACACTGTTCGTCAAAAGTTAAGCACGGATCACAAAAATGCGAATAAAATGAAAACGAGTGCAACAATCGGGATGAAAATTGGTGGAGAGACATATTTTGAAATGCAAATGCTTAATATCTACTCGAAAATAATGTCACATGTACCCTTAGATGCCAAATAGGAACACGGTAAGAAAAAGGTATTTTGCTAATGGTCATAATTTGTTATTACAGGTCAGAACCAGAGTTTCCGAATACCCAATTTGTTGAACATGCCCCAAAGAAGACGTTTGGAGGACTCAGAAAGATGGAGAGCGGTCAGACAGATGGAAGCTGGGCAAACAGTCACCGAAGTGGCCAGAATGTCCAATGTCCACCATTCCGTCATCCTAAAGCTGTGGAGACAATTCCAAATAAATGAAACCGTTTTCAGACAACCAACAGGTCGTCTGCGGAGTACACCACCATAGGATGAACGCTATATCGAACTCTTAACTGATAGACATCTGCATCATCTGTGCGTTCTGACTTCATTACATCCACAGGCAGGCAGGTATCGCTCTCAACTGTTTCCGAGCAGCTTCACAAGGCCGAGCTCTATGCCAGGCAACCAGCTATATGCGAACCGTTAACCTTCAGACACAGACGGTCTCGCCTGAGGTGGTGAAGAGAGCAAGCACGTAGGCTGGACCCGAGAATTATGGGCCCATGTCCTTTTCACAGACGAATCTAGGTTTTCCATGGAATCTGACAACAGGCGTGTATTGATCTGGAGGCAGGCGGGCACCCGCTTCCAGCCACAAAACATCATCGAAAAGCATGCTTTCCGTGGTGTGGAAAAACTGTGTGGGCTGGATTTTCATTAGGTGGACGCACCGAACTACTGAAAGGTATCGGGATGAGATCCTGGACCACTATGTCAAATTTTATGCTAATGCAATTGGACAAGATTTCATTTTAATGGACAAAAGCGCTCTTGCACACAGAGCCAGACTTGGTCGACCAATAATACCTTGATGACGAAGGAATTCAACGAATGGAGAGCCCTGCATACTCTCCGGACCTGAATCCCAGAGAACATCTATGGGATGCCATCGGAAGACGTGTTTCGGTCGTCATACCCCTTCCCCAAATCCTCAGAGACCTTCAAACTGCTCTTGCGTGTGAATGGCAATTGTTGCCCTCT
Organism: Macrothele yani; assembly: GCA_039090855.1. NCBI lineage: Eukaryota > Metazoa > Arthropoda > Arachnida > Araneae > Macrothelidae > Macrothele > Macrothele yani. The sequence goes on along the minus strand of CM077028.1, from coordinate 73,908,773 downwards.
CACCCTTTGGATTTTCTTATTGAGAATCGAAGCTTCCAGGCTTGCATTCATGCCAGAGGTAGCCACATTCCATAGTAACGCGATTTGGTGTTCATACCAAGTTTTTCGAATTCCGAGTTTTTTTGGGTACCTTCTTTCGTCTGTGTGTATGATCGGGTTATATGCAATTAAGTTTCCCAATATTTGTATGATATCTACCTAAGACTTGTATATCTGACCGTGTTTAAATATGAATAAATTTGTTCCCGTAGTTTTGGAGTTATGATGATTTGTGTGATCTGTGCTTAACCTTTGACGAGCAGTGCCCTATGTTGTTCATAATCACACAAATGCAAGTGCTTTCGTTCTGTCGATCGCCTTTCTTCGTAATATCCCTAACTTTTTTCAGAAGTTAATTTCTCGTTCATATACGTAGTATAAATACGAAGGGATTACACTTTACGTCTATTTCAGTTTGTTTCTAACTGACATTGCCAAGCAATGAAGAAAGTCCAACCTAGTGTTGAAGTGGTAACACATTTGTGTTTCAACTAAAGTTATAAAAACAAACAAACAAACGACGCTTTTTGCTGTACATACATGCATCATGCGAGCAAGAACATTAAGTCGACGATAAAAACCTCATGATTCATATTTGCTATTGGTTTTTAACATGCATCCTATTAACTGGAGCTTTCTGGGTATCAGGTTTTTCGTCTCGCACGTACCAAGAATATATTTATTTATTTATATATTCTTGGTACGTAAAGCGATATGGTAAACCTAAGCGAAATTGCTAATATCGGGTTGTAGTGCTAAGTATACAAATAAATAAATTTGCCCACAAAAATTAGAAATCTGCCTTTACGTGCTTTTTTTTTTTTTTTTTTTTTATTTTTTAAGTACCCTACGAGTATTTAAGGACAGATGAACAGTGTTTCTTTCAGGGATACATCCAGGGGGCGAAGCACTCCCGGAAACGACCATTCTCCCCCCCCGTGACATATTAGGTTACCGAGCCAAATTTTAATAAATTCAGGCTATGATGAAAAAGGAAGTTTCGTTTCTTTTTATGCTACATGTATTTCTCCGATTATATTTTTTAAAATATTTGTTCAAATGGTACTAGTTATAGTTTATTTTATTAAAAAGTGTATTACGATGCATGATATTCTTCAAATTATAATAAGTAGACTAATCATACCTAATTGCCTGGGAATCGTGATTCAGGATCAAGAGTGCGTTGAATGCATTTTAATAGATAAAAATTTCAAGCCTGCGGACCCCCACCCCCTTTAGCTGAAAAAAGTTTGTTATTCCTGAAATGTTTGAAGAAGTAATTACTATATCAGGGATGTATATTGAATTTTTCTTCGGGGAAGGGGGGGGGGACGAAAAGAGGAAGTTTTTGAAAACCATCATCTGGAACAAAATTAAAGTTAATGAAAAATTGAAGAAAAATTAAAGCATTTTTTTCTAATGTAAGTTGATACATTTTTATTATATTAAGGCATTTTTTCTAAGGTAAGTCACATTTTAACCAAAAACAAAAAAATGAAACATTTTTCGTGGATGGAAAGGCCCTCTCTAAATGCGCCCCTGTGCTAGATATATAGTAATTACTTTTATATATATAAATATAGTAGTTAAAATTACATATATATAATAGCAAATGGAAAACTTGCCCCCTCTAAGGTTCCATTTGCCCCCCTCCCCCGATGAAAAAGTCCTGAAAAAAACACTGCAGAGGAATGGTCCATGTCCTATTTATAGGGATGGGCTATTAAGAAATGAGGAAAGACCATTGGCATAAGACTTAATGCAGTTTTCATGTCCTACCTAAGATCCGAACCCAGACCCAGTAATACGGAGAACAAAAAGCCCGCAAGAAACCAGATTCAACTAAGCAAAAGGCTCGTCAGACTTTACGACATGGAAGGCGGTTTCAGGTCCCATGAATCGCTTTTACTAGCGATGCGATGTTCATTCACATTTCACCTTAAAGTGGTTTATACACGCGCACATCTATCATCGTGGATGCAGTTGCATTCACACATCTATAGTAACGTATAAGAAACGAAACTCTCTGTTGTGTTAAACTTAATTACATTCTGTTTTGCATTTCTGTCATCACTCCTCGCTGTTGGATGGAGAGTCAGATGCACTTAACCTAAGTGGGCAAAGAAAAATCTCGTGGCCAACACGTGGCTTGTGGTCAAACCAGACCATACCCAGTATTGACAGGTGCCGCCGATACTCAGGATGTCACATCCGGGTCAGCCAAGGCCTTAAGAGAAACATCACGTAACGAAGACCCCGCCCACTCCTTTGCTTCCTCCTCAACCACTCCTTCAGAGGAATGGAGACGGACTGTTTCTCTCTCTTTTTTTTTTTTGTTTATTCACGAAAAAATCATTAGAATTCTCAGTTAGAATCGCAGACAAAATTCCTACCATTAAGCAGACTAATTTCTCGAAAATATGTTACCAGATACAGCGTGCCTCCAGTTAAACGTTGCTCTAGAGCTACGGAAGTTATTTTTAAATTACTTCTGCTCCATAGCAGCACTGAAGCAACTACAGTGTTTACATTTCCATTAAAAACAGAAAGTATGAATGTTTTAGATCTTAACTGAAAAAAGAGAGCACTGTGTCTTACGTGCTTGCAGGTATTAAAGCAGTGTTGCATTCAGAGTTTTTTCCGGGGGGGGGGGATTTTTGATTTGAGGGGGCTTGAACTTGTTTACTGGTTATATACATATAATAACAATTTTGTTATCTATATATACATTAATATTTACAAAAACTTTAAACAGAAAATAAAAATTTTCTTATTATCGATAGTATATCGCAAATGCAAATTCCAAGAAATCTACGCAATCACATACAAATGATTTAAAATGTAAAAAAAATATAACGTTGCTTTACTTCAGTAATGCACGACGAATTTCAGCATGAGAAATGCACAGTTGACGTGGACCAGGAACATAAAATAGAAGTCATCGATCTTTCCACGTTTATAAGTGAGTCACGGAAAAATTCTCATCTGCCGCCACCGGGAATCGCACCCAGGGTCTGCCAGTTACGCACCGGATATGCTTCCATTGCACCACAGCGACCTCGAAATTCCCCAGACTCACTAACAACAAATTATCAAACCACATGGCAGGGTTGCTTCTTTGGGGCCCCGCACAATGCTGAGGATTCACCAAAGATGAACAACAGCAACTGAACAAATAACTAGAAGGCGAATGAATAATAAATACACGTATTTATCATTCATTCACCTTCTAGTTGTATTTATCATTCATTCGGCTCCAAAGAAGCATCCTGCCTTGTGGTTTGGTAGTTTGTCGTTAGGGAGTCTGGGGAATTTGAATCTAGGAAAAAAAAATCCAAGGAAAAAGATCCATGGAAAAAAAAGCCAGCGGAAAAAAAAAGCCAGCGGAAAAAAAAAGCCAACGGAAAAAAAAAGCCAGGGAAATAAAATCCAACTGTAACGAAACAGTTATCCATTTACATGATCGACCCAGGGCCGGATTAAGGAGGGGAGGGGGGGTCTAGCCACATGGTTTTCATTAAGGGGCCGGGCACCAATTGCTGTTCCTCCGAAGAACACATTTGAATGTGTGACAATTTTTTCAGCATTGCAGTTTTCGAAGGTGCCTAACGAGGGGAAAGAACTCTTTTGTTTGTCTGAATTTTCATGCCGGTTCATTTGAGTTTAGGGCAACTGGCGGCAAACGTTAAAAGGGGGTGGGGCTATAAAGATTGCCTTTTCTGGGTCTATATTGACAATTGAATTGGGAACTCCAAACAAACGAATTTCGAGAAAACGTTCCATGTAAGCCAAGCCAAGCCAAGCGAGAATTGTACTTTAATTCGAAGAAATAAATTGCCGAGGATCCGAGGTACACTTGGGGGGGGGGGGGGGGGCTCTACCTCCAACTTCCGTAATATTATATTCTGGGCCACTGGAGTCTGTCAGTGTATCCAGGATGTTCCCCTTGAAGCGTCCGCGAAGTCCGTGAGCTGGGGGGGCTTCCCCCAAATTTTAAAATGGACGTAGAGCTGTAAACATTAGTATCATGCTTTATATAATGATTCTGTACACAACAACGAATTATCACGAGGGTGGGGTGAATCCCCTCTCCCATGTTTCTAAGAGCTTTTCAGGGGTAACATTGAGGATACACTGACAGACTTTAGAGGTCCAGACTATAAAATTACGGAAGTTGGGGTTAGAGCCCTCGAAACCAAGCACCTCGTATCCCTTTTACAGACTTCACCAAATTTCTGGGGGACGAGGTATCAAAAGCGCAATTTTTGTACGACCCCTAAATTTCCTACAAGGTCACCAAACATGGAAGTGGACACAAGAAAATTAAAAGTGCAATTTTTGTACGCCCCCCAATTGCTCGAACCTCCATGGAAACAAATCATGGTGTCCTTGTAATCTTTGAGAAGTGAGAACTTTTTATTTTTATGTACATTTTCATATGACTCCCTAAGTTTCTTACTGGTTTAACCTACATGAAAGAAGCCGTTTGATTTTATTTCCATGGACTTTCTTTCCTTGGCTTTTTTTTCCTTTGGCTTTTTTTTTCCCTGGATAATTTTTCCGTTGGATTTTTTTTTCCTGGCTTTTTTTTCCGTGGATCTTTTTTCCTTGGATTTTTTTTCCGGTAACCGGGGAATTTCGAGGCCGCTGTGGTGCAGTGGAAGCATATCCGGCGCGTAACCGGAAAACCCTGGGTTCGATTCCCGGTGCGGCCGATGAGAATTTTTCCGTGACTCACTTATAAACGTGGAAAGAGCGATGACTTCTATTTGATGTTTCAGCATGAGGTGATGTAAAATATTGAGGATGCTAGTAAGATAACGCTGTGCTAGAGAAAATCTTCCAAAAACACATTAGGAGTGGTAAAATTGTCCTCACCAGACTACAAGCACGTTTCTGATTATTAACTACTTAAGATCCCAAGGGAAAAAAAAAACGCAATTGTTTTTTACAAGGTATATAAGTAGCTCGATTCCAGACAATGAATGTACGTGAAACATGTTTTCAAAAAATGAGTAATGATCAACAGTACACTGTGAAAAACAAACATGAAGAAATCCTGATCCGTAATTTACGGACATCGTTCTGGTAGTTATAAAACACAAGACGAAAGTTCCAGTGCACATCGTGTGGAACGAAATGAAAGGACAATTATCTCATAAGTCAATATTTGTGTTTATATATGCGAAAACATGGCGCCCTACCTCACATCAGTGGGCCCTTATTATTACGGATCTCGATTTTCTTGCATTATTATTCGTTAACGTAATATTACGTACCTGGACGCTAAGTGGTTAAGGAATCATTACAGTGTTACCTGAAAACGTAAGGTGTACACCATTTCCCAGCCATTTGATTTCAGCCCCTTTAGATTATTTAAATTAGCACATAGTAGTTAAAAAAAAAAAAAAAAGGCAAAAACTAGCTAACCGTCTGAATGCCAGTTTGAGGTGCTTCGATTTTTTTTTTTTTAGCCACAGAGTGTAAACCCCCCACCGCCAGAAAAAAAAGCCTTATTGTGGGAACAATTTCTAATAATTTGCTATCGTTAAAAATTAGGTGGCAAATATTTTGTTGGATTGGAAGCACTAACGTTGCGTTAGCTATACTGAAGCTTAACCGTATAAAACAAAAACTAACTAACTGTTTGAATGCCAATAGAAAGTCGGCATCCAGAAGACTGAACTAAAGCTGAATGCCAGCTTCCAAAATATGATGATACATTGCAGTGCAAACATCTTTACTTTGTGGAATTAGGTTTTTATTGCGGAAATAGTCCGAGTAGTCAGAGCTTGAAAAATTGCCCCTTGAACGAAAACTATTTAATGTTTTATTGAAGGATGATGGAAATTTCAGATTGAAGTCCATGTGGATGTTTATTATTATTATTATTATTATTATTGTTATTGCTATATTTTTCCTCATTTTCTTAAGTTTTTTAATGAATTTCTCTAAATATTCGGCTATAACCGACCACAATTAGACTAAATATAAGGAAAGATCGCCCCCAAACCTACGGGCAGGGAGGCATTCATGGATTTTCGGGGGCTGAGCACACCCGAGAAGATGCCTGAATACATCACTGTATAAAAGGAAGTAAAGCTCAGAGAATAGAGATGGATGGGAGTGAATTAGCAATACCGGGAATAGCCTCTTTTTACGTCACTTCGCTGTCGTCAAGCAATACATGAATATTTTTGCTCAGTGCTGATACCGAAAATAATTATAAGTCAACGTTCGAAACGTGTGTTTATTAGAACACAAAAAGAAAAAACTGTGGACAAGAACTTTTTTTCACTCACTTTCATAAGTTAATATTTGTCCACGTAATCATCCAACGTGTCAATAGTTTTTGAAGCCCGCCCTTAAAAAAATTCGTATTTTGTTTCTGAAACCATATCGTAATCTTTCTCTCTGCTGACTTCACTTCTTCGTCATATCCGTACGAGTTTGATAAAGGCCGAAGTCGCGGTTTGTCGCAACATCTATCAAGTTTATGGGGAGCATGCAGTTGGTGATAGCCCATGTCGTCGTTGGTTTCGGAAATTCCGGGACGGAGACAGAAGCTGTAAAGATCAACCACGTCCTGGATGTCCATACGTGGTTTCTGACGAGGATGTGGACCAAGCCACAACAAATGACCCACAGCCAACCGTTCAGAAATTAGCGGAAACGTTGTCGCTACACACAACAACAGTCGAAAGACGGATGGGTTCATCACCAAGTTCGATAACTGGGTTCCGCATAAGCTTTCTGCAAAGCAACGAGAGGAAAGAATCCGTACCTGTGTTTCTTTGCTTTCTCGTCACAGAAATGAACCGTTTTTGGGACGAATTGTAACGGGTGATGAGAAATGGGTTCTGTACCGTAATGAAATGCGTCGACTGACTGTGTGCCAAGGTGCGGAGCCTGCTCCATCGACCTCAAAAGGAGGACTGCATCCTAAAAAGGTTTTGTTGAGTGTTTGATGGGATGTCCAGGGAATAATCCACTGGGAGATGTTGGCGCCTAACCGAACGATAAATGCTGACCTCTACTGCCAACAGTTGGACAGATTGCGAGAGCAACTGACATCGAAGCGGCCGGCACTCGTCAATCGCAAAGGCGTGATCCTTCATCATGATAACGCCAGACCTCATGCTGCTTTAATCACTCGGCAAAAATGACTGGACTGTTATATCACCCGGCGTATTCCCCTGATCTGGCACCTATGGACTGCCACCTTTTCCGGACGTTATAGAATGCCTTCGCTCTCTAAACCTTCGATGATGGGGACGATGAGAAAACGGCATTACATGACTTTTTTGACTCTAAAACACAGGAGTTTTCCGGCGTGGGATTCACCTACCTATAGACAGATGGCAAGAGGTCATACAGAATGATGGCAATTATGTGACATCCTACGTACATTCTTTGTTGTGTTCTCCTCCTTTCTTTGTAGCCTACAGAACGGGTAGAACTTATGCACACACCCAATATTAAAAAAGATTTGCGGTATTCAATTTATTTTTTATTTGCTTAAACTTATTATGGTTGTTTTTGTAGCATTATCTTAGTGCTGTGATTTATTGACGACTACCTTAACTTCTACTTTCATCTTCAATTATAACGCTGCCTGCTTATTTTTTATTCCTCATCTTATTCATTTCTCTTGCAGCGTTTCGTTTTCTGTCGCGCTTTCACACAAGAGGCGATCTTGTTCTCTGTCTGGACCCCTCGCTATCCCTTGCTTCCAAGAAAACTTCTCTGTCGTCTCCAAGAACAATACAATAATTTTGCCGTCTGGATACGCTGATCTATTATAATGTACTAATCGCGTCGTAGAGCAATAAAAATTGCCGTCCTGACAGATAACATCTTGAAGACGCCATCGAAAGTTTGCTTGCTGACGACGCGTTGATGACAAATAAATACATATTGTTGAATATTCTCCTTCGTTGGAAATGAATTAAATCTAAAATCCAGTAAAATATCTGCACCATATCCTTCAAATTTTCTTACCCCACTTCTTCATCTTTACATTGCCTTACACATCGTCTCACAGTACTCACATCAACACATTGATCCCCACAAACTCTCAATCTTCGATGAATATCGACGGGATCAACTTTTTTGCAGTAAGGAGCTCAATGAGGGCTCTCTGCTTGAACCACATGTCTGAACAGCACGCCATTGTGTCACACACTGAGTAGGACGATATGTGCGAAGCTGATGGACACCTTTCAGATACGGTAGAGGAGTGGAAGAGAGGGGGCGGGGGGGGGGGTTGCTTATGTAACTGCACAAAACTAGGTCCATCTAGATTTCTGAGCCCTTAATCCAAATGTGTTGCAGTGAAAGAGCAAAACTTTTCATCCCATTCTCGTAGATTTACGTTATTTGTGGAACAGATATGAGGCCACGGGCGGAATCCAGGAGCGGGGGATGGGGGGAAAAATGCAGATGGGTTCAGTTCTGATTGAGCCGTCAGTTTGGAACGTAGGACTACGACTTGCAGATCGGAGAGTTGAAATGAGCTAGTCGAGTATGGTTTCAAAGCGTTTATTTAATTTCTTATAGCCAACACAGATCTGGGATATGAAAAGTAGCTTACATAATTTTTACAAATAATGCTTGGATGCATTGCGAACAAAAAACAACAGATCGATACACGAATTACCCAACGTGATGCTCTGTCATTTTAGGCTTCTTAGATTCCTCATCACTCGATGTCGCCTCTCGTTTTGATTTTCTTCACTTTTGCTTATGCGTTCTTTCTGCAAATTCCGCGGCATTGTTCAAAATGTTAACCCGTTCACACGAAAACATTTTATTTTTAATTTGAGTTTAAACCACTGCGATATGTTCTTTATATAACTGAACAGATCTCGTCGACAGCTTTAAAACGATACCACGCACAGTCGTGTTGCGCTCACGGTTGTTTCCCCGCGCACAGAGAGCGAGGGAAGCGTCGTGTGCTCGATGCATTGCGCAGCACGCGAATTGGACTCCATGCTGTTTACGAATATACTAACACGATTAGTGTGCGGCAAGTATTTTTAACGCTATAATGATTTCAATTGGGACCTATGTATTTCTGTCACGGGAGGTCGGCCGTAAGTCTCCCCATACTATCCGCGGAGTTAGACGTAGTCCTACGTCAAAAAAACATACTTTGTGAAAAGGTTACCACTTTTTCCATCAAAAATTGACCAGCCGGTGGGAAAGTGGTAAAAAGTGGTGGCTCCCAATCATTAAAAGGGGCTCTATTCCTTCATCGGAACCAGTGCTCTTAAATTAGCGACGGACGACAGCTTTTAGACGTTTCTGTTGCTCACGATGGTTAGTCGTTAAACCCGCAAACAAACAACAACAGCAACAAAAAAAAAAAAAAAAAAGAATCGTTTAAAAATTTTAAATCACAGTGTGGGGAACAACTGAAAAAACCTCTATTTGCATGGCGTTCTATAGACCATTTTTCCAGGAAACGAGCTTGGAGCTTTTTAAATATCACTTCCAGATAAAATCTTTCACAACAAAGTTTGAGCCCTCCTATTCGAATGCTTTTCCTGTTCGGAAGTTCTAATTCTAATTTTTATTTTTGCTAAAGCTAAAACAAAACTCTTTAGCTCCAAATTCACTTTTCATCCTGTCCTCCAAATTCAGAGCACATTTCAATTGTTGTAAATCTGTACATTTTTTACTATAATTTTGGAAAAACAACTGTATTAATTACTTACGATCTCAGCCATTTAAAAAGGGAAACGAATGATAAATACACAGTTGATGTGGACCAGGAACATCAAATAGAAGTCATCGCTCTTTCCACGTTTATAAGTGAGTCACGGAAAATTTTCTCATCGGCCGCCACCGGGAATCGAACCCAGGGTCTTCCAGTTACACGCCGGAAACGCTTCCACTATACCACCCATGCCGTGGTTTGGCAGTATGTCATTTGTGAGTCTGGTGAATTTCGAGGCAGCTGTGGTGTAGTGGAAGCGTATCTGGCGTGTAACTGGAAGACCCTGGGTTCGATTCCCGGTGGCGGCCGATGAGAAATTTTTCCGTGAGTCACTTATAAACGTGGAAAGAGCGAGGACTTCTATTTGACGTAAAAAGGGAAAATTTGATCTAGAGGGAGAGGCGATCGCCCCAATTACCGTAGCTGGATCCGCTACTGCTGGAGGTCATAGCGGATCCAGCAAGGGTGACTAAGCCGTCATTGCTCCCCATGGTCTTCACAGTAGGGTGGCCATACGGAGCAATGACGCTTTTCTCAGTTCATATGCTGCGCTAGCGAAAATGTTAAGTCACGGAAGCTTGCGTCATTATAATGCGCATTGTAATAAGGCATCAGTTCTTTCACTTCGTAACTCACTCAATTTGTGTGTGTGTGTGAGAGAGAGAGAGAGAGAGAGATTGGACTCATACCTGTAATGTTCGTTTATATATATATATGGCTTACTGAACACTACATGCAATCAGTTCTTAAATACTTCACCTAAAGTGAAACAGGAGTCACACGAATTAAAGTCCAAAGAAATGTCACTTACAAGTCTTTTCCTTCTTTTTTTACAAAACCTCATGAATACGGTTCACGCAGAAGGTTACTATTCGAACAAGCTCAATGTAATCAGTAATCACACTGGTGCTAACACTTCAGAACTGATTAACTAACGTCAGTAGGCAGAACACTTTTAAATCCGAATGCTAAATATATATAACAACCCTTAACCAGAGTTGGAAACGAGTCAAAAATTTTGAACCCGGACCTGTCCCTGAAAAATATGCTTTGAACTATAAATGCGAATATGTCATCACCATCATCATAATTGTCACTGCTGGATGAAGGTCTCCCCAAGTTTTTTCAACAACGGACTCTCTTGGGACAGTCTCCTCCATCTATTCATCTCTCACGAGGTCTTCTTTTGGGTCTTTTCCTGTCCCTTGGATTCCAGTCTAAAATTTCGGTTGTTCATCGGTGGTCCGTTTTTCTGGCAATATGTCCGGCCCATTGCCATTTCAGCGATTTTGCTCTGATTACGATGTCTTCCATTCTTGTTATTTTCCTTATCAACGAGTTTTACCTTGGTTTCACCAAGCATGCATCTCTCTATGCTGCTTTCAGTTGTCTGCAGTCTTTGTACAATATGTCTTTTTCAGTCAAGGCCAACGTCTCTGCTCCGTATGTAAGCACTGGAAGGATGCATTGATTAAACACTTTTCTTTTAACACATAATGGCACGTTGCTCTTAAAAGTTGTATTGTTTCTTCCAAAAGAGTTCCAAACAAGTTTTCTATGTCGATTAATTTCTTCATTAATATGACATTTGCTTGATATCTGCTGTCCAGGGTAAATGCAGGCTTCCGTTATCTCCAGCTTTTCCCCATCAATTGGTAAATCTTCATTTCTTGTAAAAGCATTGTACTTCAGTTTTTGTTTCTCAGAGTTAATTTTTAATCCCGTTTCTTTACCCTTCTCAGCAAGTTCCTGGATTATACGCTGCAGCTCTGAAGTATTATTTCAAAAGACCTCCGAAGAGGTCTTTGAATTTTTTTTTTCTTTTCAAAAATAAAACGGAAATAAAATCGGGTCAGGAAAACCTTGACCCGACCCGTTTGACCCGTAAGAAATTGTCGACCCGTTGACCCAGTGACCCGTTTCCATCACTGTCCCTGACGGCTGTTAGGTTTCTGAACATAGTTGTGGACCAAGTTCACCCATTCATGACAACTGCGTTCCTTGCTGGTGATGGCCATTACCAACAGGATAATGGGCCATATCACACTGCCAGAATAGTCAAGGGGTGGTTCGAGGAACATGCTGGTGACTTTCTGTTAATGCCCTGTCCTCCAAATTCACCTGACACGAGCCCAATCGAACATTTGTGGCTCGACTTGGAAAAGCGGGTTCGCTCTACCCCCCCCCCCACTCGAATTGTACGGGAACTGGAGGACCTGCTGTTGACATTATGGTACCCCAGGACACCTATCGCTACCTCATCGAATCGATGCCTCACGGAGTGGCCGCTGTTTTGCGGGCTAAAGGGGGTCCTACAGTTTATTAGGTAAGTGGTCATAATGTAATAGCTTATCGGTGTATGTCCACCTGAACGAAACAATGAGTAGCGGAATTTGTTATTCCACACGACTTTCTTCCACTCCTTATTATTATTATTTTTTTTTTGTTCACAAATGGCGAGCCAAGCGCAACTGCAGTCATCGTCGTCGATGTACTGGCACCATTTGCTTTTCGTTGACGAAGAACACCAGCGACAGTGGATTACGGAAATCCCAGAAGAACAGCAATTCTACTCACTGATTGCTTATTCAGATGGCATCCAACCTCTTTCAAAGTCCGTCAGTTCAACTCCGCGCGGCACAGTCGCTTCGACTGCTATCAGACAGGCGTGCCAACATTCTTCTTTGTACGAAGGCGGAACAAAAAGTTAGTTACACTGTTGAAAAACAGAAACAACAAAACAAAAAACAAATAAAGAGATATACTCACGGGTTGTATCTTGGTTTAAAGGTACAACATTTATTCATTTTTCTACATAGTCGCCTAAGGATTGTAAAAATGTATCGGAGCGTGTGATTAACTTTTCCATACCTGCAAAGAAAAAGTCTCCTCCAGTTTGATACAACCAGGATAAGGACCGCAGTTTTCACAGCCTTAGCGGTTTGGAATCGTTGTCCATTAAGATCCTGTTTGATTTTACCGAACAAATGGTAGTCGCAAGGGAATGAGTCAGGGTTGTATGGTGGATGTGTCCACACATCCCACTTGAATGCTTCAGCAATTCATTTGTTTTCCGTACTGTGTGGATTGTGGCGTTGTTGTGCAGGAAAATGACAGCTTCGCCCAACTCACCCCGGCGTCTGTCTTTAATTGCCTTTCGCAAATTCCGTAGCGTTTGGCAATAGAAGTCAGCATTGGTAGTCGTCCCGTTTGGAAGAAATTCTGTGAAAATAGTACCTTCACAGACAAAGAAAACAGTCCGCGACCTTTCCCGCAGACGATTGGAATGTGCACTTGTTCCTTGTTAAAGGGTGACATGCTTCCGTTTCCTGGACGATCGTTTGGTTTCAGGGGTGAAATGGTGAAACTATGTTTCGTACACCCTTTCTAAAGCAGTTCGCGAACAGCCCACGGAGTCTTGTTTCTGATATGCTTCCACCGTTGGCGCGTAGCCGATGATTTTTTTTTTTTTTTTTTTTGATTGGAGGTTTAACGACCACCGTGAGCAACTCAATGGGCTATAAGCAGTCGCCCGTCCCTAATTTAGGGTCACTGGTTCCAGGGAAGGGGGAGAGCCAGTGCCGTAAGACAAACACAACATCCATGCCTCACCGGGATTTGAACCCGGACCCCTTTCGGACGAATGATCAGAGGCCATCGCTTAGACCACTGCGCCACCGAGGCGGCGTACTAGCCGATGATCATTCCTTTTTGAACGGCCGTCAAATCACTACCTCTGCTGTGACGTACCTGCCAGCAGGACGCACACGACATAAAGGCAGATAGCAGTCATAATGAACGTCTGCGTAGCTCAGTTGGTAGAGCGACTCATTCCGGAATGAGGGGACCCGGGTTCGATCCTCGGCGTAGACCAAAAATGACGGAAAAATTTACTTCGTTATAATGGCGCCCGAACTTTCCGGATGACCCAGGTATTCAAAATCTCGCAATGGTGTGATGTTCTTTCCACACCGCGAGAGAGGAAAAATAAGAGAATCCCTTCTTCAGCGCTTCGAAAAATAAATGTGTGTGACGTTGCATTCCACACACCAGATTAACTGAGAGTTCTCAGGTGCACGTTCTACAGTGGATGGCTGCCTGCAACGACTCGTGGTCACGGCTAACCCGTGGGCCATGCCCCGGCCCTCTTTCGGGGGGGGGGAGAGATGTGACGTGCCTGCCCAGCAGGATGCGCACGACATAAAGGCAGATAGCAACCAGAACGAACGTTCGCGTAGCTCAATTGGTAGAGTGACTTATTATGGAATGAGGGGACCCGGGTTCGAGCACCGACGTGGACAAAAATGACGGAGAAATTTACTTCGTTATACTGCCCATTGTGCTTACGTAACGCACTTAGGCCCATCTGTACTGGCCGGCCGCCATATGTCTTCGTGTGATCGACTTTATTACGTACGCTCTGTGACGCGCCTGGGCGGGTGCACTGTGATTTTGGGGGTGGTCATATTATTCTGATACGACCGTGTATATTTAAACGCCCCAGCGGAGGTACTGTTCTTACGAATGAAAAATTTTAAACTGTACGCAAAAAGTTCTGATAGTGGAGTTCATAGCCGGAAGGTTTGTTCAGTACCTGGATCAAATTTTAGTGCAGAATATAACAAAATCGATGAGATATAGAACATGTCGCGCTGAGATAAGAAGTTACGTAATTAGTGTTTTATATGACATGACTGCACTTCATTTATTGTATGCCAAGCATCTATAAATAGCGACATTTGATCTCTTAATAATTTAATCCCTTAAGAAATAGTTCTTCGACTCGTAGCTAATTTAGTGCAGTACAAGAAAAAGAGCACGCGCGTTTGCGACGGCAGCCATTTTATACCTACTGGTGAATTTTTGCTTTGGCAAGGTCGGAAATGTCGCAGGCGAAATTTTTATAATAGAAATCCCCAGGAGCCTACGGTCACACTATTATTACAGGGATCTGTATACATAAATGCTGGGCTTTAAAGCTATCAAGCGTATTAAATAATTATATCGACCAGCAAACAGTCATTTAGAGGCGATGAGAATATTTTAATCAATCCCCCCAAGCCTTAAAAAGTAACAACTAAATAGAAATCCGGTGTTAATAACAATCATAATGAATATTAATGGAAGCGTGGGCCCTACCAAGTGGCCGACACAATGGTTTATTAATAATCACTTTCGAAATCGTGTTCAGTTTTGGCATTCAGCCATGCAATAGGGGTTAGGGAATCACGCAGAGTTTGGTAAATCACGCGATTGGACAGCAGAAAAGAGGAAAGGCGTCGTTTGCCAAGATTTGACCTCGAAGAAAGAAAAAAAAATAAATAAAAATAAATAAATAAGGAAAGAAAAAAGAAAAGCGAAGAAACTGATCGGCTATCCCTTCCGATTGCCTAATGTCATGTTTCGAGGTTTCTTAGAAATGCGAATTACAGGTCCTTTCGCAATAGGTGACGAAAAGACTTCTGCGGCGCCCGCGTTCGAGATATTTATGGATTAGTTGTAGACAAAGGGCGGGTATGACAAGATGGTACACAGCATTGAAACGTTTGGTCACGGCTCACAGCACTAACATAAATAATGATCTTAAAACAAGTCAAAAGCTCTGATCTAAATAAAGTGTCTGGAAGAATCAACGAGCAAAACTAGACACGCAAAATTAACACAAAACAGTAAAATAAAAATGCAAAAGGAAGAAAAGAAAGTTAGATGACAAAAAAAAAAAAAAAGGTGCAACAAACTGGCAAGACGCAACTTCCAAATCGGCATTTTTTATATTAATGCATAAAGGTTTCACAAAACAATCTTCTAACATTTTTGAAACATGTGAGTAGACTCGAACGGAAACTAGGGTGAGGTGTGCCTCTTCTTCTTCTTCTTCTTATTATTATTATTACTATTATCATTTTAGATTATTATTTTAGATAAGGACAGTCCTACTCAACATCTGGCTTGTTTTTTTTTCACCCAATAATATGCAGTCATTTACAAAAGTTTAAGACATGTCAATTTACTGAAAATTCAGATTTTCAAAGAAACAACTAATTACTAGTCAGAGATATTTGAAATAATGACACCACAGATGAAGACTTAAATTCTTTAGAACACAAAGAGACAGAAATCATCACTTTGAGTGCCTGCCTTTGTTTTTTTATAACGGACAGAACGCGATGTGGCATACTCTCAATGAGGGATTTACAGAAGTCACTTGAAATGTCTTTGCACCACACGTACTTTATTGCGTCAATCAAAGCTTGGGAATTTGATGGCTAGTTTTCTGCTACCTTGTCCCATAAAATGGTCCACAAATTTTCGATGGCGTTAAGGTCGGGACTATTACCTGGCCAGTCAAGCACAGTTATGTTTTTCCGCTGCAGCTATAGTCCTTTACTGTCTTTGATCTTTGGCATGGAGCACCATCATGCATAAAGATTGTGCATCTGTGCACCTGCATATGAGTTAACAGCTTCTCACGTAACATTTCCACATAAAAAGGACCAGCCATAGTGGTGCCTGTCGACAAAAAGGATAATGATGTAGTACCGGATTCTGAGATAGCACCCCATATCATCTGCCTAGGCGGATGTCTCGCGGTGCTAACGGTGTATTTTTCACCAAACCTTTTGCCTTTTAGTCGTCGAACATGTGCTTCACGCGATTAAAATTGACGCACACAGTTGATTCATCAGAAAAAAGAACTTGGTTCCAATTTTCAGCAATCCACGATTGATGGCGTTTCTTTTACATGATAGAGGTGAGTCTAGGTTTATGTGCAGGTTTATAAGACTTTAATCCAAAATCTTTGCTAAGACGTGGAGAAACAGTGCTGATACTTATATCAGATGTAGAAAAGCCTTGATTTCTTTGCACGAACTCCTCGGAGAACGCATAACTATTCGCCTTATGGTATTGTCATCACGGGAGGTTGTTTTCCTTGGACGTCCACTTCGCTTTCTGTCGCTAAATTCGCCTGTTTCTCGATATTTCACGAACGTATTATGAATAGCAGTCTTGCTCACATTCACCTTTCTGGTTAGGTCACGCATGGAGTATCCTTCACGATATAAAGTCTCTATATGTACCCTCTTTTTTGCACATTTTTCGCTAAATAGAAAATACGTACAAAACCTCTCAGCATGAAAACCAGCAGCGAACTGACGCTCGCACGCTTCCCCAACTCTATCACGTGCTGCCGCTGCACTATGATGAAACACCGACAGGAAGTTGAGTAATACAGACAACAGCTGACGTAATCGGCAGAAATCTTCTAATGCCAACAGGTGGTCTTAAACTATTGCAAATGACAGTACTACACATCCCTGAATATCCCAATTACAAAAAGGCATTATTTCCAGAATTAAAATTAAAATTCAGAATAACTGAGTATCGCACTTTTCTAATTCCAAATAAATTGTTGTGAGATTATTTTTTGTCTTCATATCAATGTTTGTTTTGTAATCACGTGTATAACATACACCGATGAGGCATTATGACCACCCCCAGCCTAGAGCGCGCCTGGAGACCGAACGGTGGCGCAGGTGAAGTTCACACAGCAGTATATATACAACCCGAGGAAAGGCTTTTGGTTATAGAGTGATCGGAGTCGGAATGGGAAAATCTGACGATTTATCGAAGTTTGATAAAGGACAAATTGTGAGAGCACGGCGCGGCTTGTGGGTTGTTCATGTGCTGCTGTGGTGAGTACGTATCAAAAGTGGTGCACAGATGACCAGGCGACAAACCGTCGTCCGCAGCTCATTGACGACAGAGAGGAGCGGATAGTGCCGTGCATTGTTCACAGCGACCACAGGGCTACAATGCGACACATCACCCGCAGCTACAACAGTGGTGATCAGGGCAAGAGACCGACGTACTGTCAACGGTGAAAATCGTAAAACCCAGAGAACGATTAGATCACAAAGGAGCTGAGTCGTGACACCCCCACCGGACGTTTGTGACACTTTTCTTATGACAGCACGTTACCGTCCGTTTCTTGAAACTTTCTTCTTCGAAGAAAATAACGCCGCCCAGGTGGCCGACTGGTCTCGGGCGCTGATATCTGATAGTTCCTCTGAGATGGGACCGGGTTGTAGTCCCGGATGAGCAGCTGGGGGATGTGCCAATCGGATGGAGCTGACTCAGTCAATTTCCTAAAATCTGTAGGACCAAATATGGGACGGATGACTACTCATAGCCGTTAAAGTTGCTCATGGTGATCACTAAACTCCGAAACAAGAAGAAATTTGAAAGAAACTCGTCTATTGCGGACGCAAACTGTGACGTCACAAAAAACGTGTTATGGAGTTCCACTTGCTATGGGTCTTGACACAGTTTATGGTTCTATACGCCATCATTCATCAATGGCAGGTTCAACAATAAGACGAACTCTACAATCTTGCAGTAAAGATATGTTGCAGGGAGGAAATGGTGCTTCGTAGTCACTTCAGACGAAACGTGGATCACTTTTAACAACTGGAACAAGGCTGACACAAGGTATGCATTATCAAAGGTGGTACGAAGAATGCCATATGTCTTTCCCTAGATTTATGATCACCGCGGGATAGCGCAAATTGCAGACTCGAAAGTTTGAGAAAGACGTTAAGATCAAAACTGTCTACGATCAAACTACCGTTCTAAACCTTTCTTACCGAAAGGTTCCTGCTTTGTGCAATAGCGAACGAGAAAACTTGTGGGTGTATCTGCCACACATTCTGGAAAAACTTCCATGTGCACGAGCAGGAAAGTGGGATGCAATCCACTTCGAACATATTCCTCTAAAGGCGTCTGATGTATCGCCAATAATGTGAAGCGGCTGTACAATAATGGAATGATATGGGCCCCTTCGACACTCACGACAGGGAACTGGGAAGTAAAAAGCATGGGAAGAAAAGTGGGAACATTTAGACTTCCCACATTTTTTTCTAACAGCTTTCGAGGGGCTGAAGCGTTGGTTTCTGACTGTTCGTCGGAGATGGTTCCGTGTTCAACTCCGAAGACGAGAAGACGTGGATACCCATTTGCTGGCACCAGCTCTGTCTCCCACCTGGAACCAGTGAACCCAAATCATGACAGGCGACTGGTAATAAACCTACGAGTTGTTGTTCGTGATGGTCGTTAACCTTTTAAGCAGTCGAAGTACCTGAACCATACAGTACCCACAATTTTCTGCACTTTCCAAACAGAAATGTTCACAAAGCAGCCGGGTTTTACGAAAACTCCGGCTAAACGATTCCTTTCCTCCACTCATCTCTGCGGTATGGATTATAAACCTGACACTTGTGAGAAGATATCCACTCTAATCCTATATCCTGTGCCCCATGATCCAAGGCATGAAGGGGAAGGGATGACACGGACATGATGCTACTGGGCAGAAACAAGGGACCAAAACATTTCTCTTCTTTCGTAGGATCGTCGGCATTGTTATAGCCCTTTTAGTACGTAATCAGTCAGTAAGGATTATTGTAAATCATCCTCGTAAATGACCATTTTCTTTGAACAACAAAGCTGAGGGGAAACAGCGTTTTCTGATGCTCAGGTAAACTTGTTGCAATCTCTTTTTAGACAGCGAGTGTATTTGTTGGTGCTGATTTCAGCCCATTTTGCTAACCCCGCGTTAATTCACTTCAGCCGGTTAAAGGGTTAAAAAGCCTCAAACAAGAGAGAAAACAAAAGAGGTTAAGCAATTGGACAAACGTCAGTTTCATCCAATCGAGCACGACAGGAAGTGACGTCACAGTGATTGAACTTGATGTAGCAGACGGAATTCGGCCACATGTAACGCGATGAACGGCCGTACCTCAACTCCTTTGCAGCAATCCTGTTTACTGCAATAAAAAGTTGTTAGAAAGCACTGTATAATTTAATCGGTAGAGCACCGCATATTTCGATGAAGGTCGGACTGAGTTACGAATTATGCAGTTTAATTTTGCGGTGTAAATTTTAGAACTACACGAGAGAAGTGATTAAATACAATACTTTAAAAAACTGAAGTATGACTTATGCAAACTTATGCCCAACCGTCAACATTCTTTGGGTATCTCTGACTTCCAATACAACAGAGTTAAGAGCTGTTTCAGCAGTGAAACGTGTAAAAACTGATTTCGGAAACAGTAGTGGCAATTTTGGAAGATTTTGAACTCAAAACTTTTAACTTGTGATTTGCTTTACCCCCAGGAAGCAACAAAAACATTCTGATGTAAAGTATTTGCCAGCAAACGTCCACGTGAATCAGTGATCTTGAATTACTTCAACTCTCACGACGTCACCAATACCTTGCACTTTGAGTCTCTGATGAACTATATTTTTGATTTTCAAAGTGATGCTCTTTATCCTTATTTGTTTTTATACTTGTGATACGTTAAAGGATTTTCCATTTCTTAAATTCTTCTAGAGAGAGGTACGAAAGGCAATTGGAATCAAATAAAATCGGTGTGGAAATTTGTGTAAGATGGCAGAAAATACACAGAGCTAGTTTGCATTAGGAATATCCCTTTTTTTACATCTTCGGAGCGTGATATCAACGTCACGTGCAGCTACTATGAAGTATACCACGTGATATCAATGTCACGAGCTACTACCGTGAATTGTGTACACCTATCCTCTTTAGGTAATCGTTAAACGTCTGCCAGTAACGGGAAACTTGATGACTTAAGCCAACCTGATGGTGACCAGATAGTTGGGACCCGGAGGACAGGTGCAAGTATTCCGGAATTGGCTGCACTCGTTGGCTGCTCCAGTACTGCTGTACCAAAGGTGTACCAAGACTGGATTAACCATGGACAGACATCCAGCAGAAGGGCTCACATTGGTCATTCACACTTGTTGGCTGCTCTCGTCCTACTGTATCAAGGGTGTACCAGGACTGGATTAACCATGCACAGACACCGAGCTAAAGGGCTCACATTGGTCAGCCACACTTGTTGGCTGCTCCCGTACTACTGTGTCAAGGGTGTACCAGGACTGGATTAACCATGCACAGACATCCAGCAGAAGGGCTCACATTGGTCAGCCGCACTTGTTGGCTGCTCCCGTACTACTGTATCAAGGGTGTACCTGGACTGGATTAACCATGCACTGACATCCAGCAGAAGGGCTCACATTGGTCAGCCGCATTTGTTGGCTGCTCCAGTACTGCTGTACCAAAGGTGTACCAAGACTGGATTAACCATGGACAGACATCCAGCAGAAGGGCTCACATTGGTCAGCCGCACTTGTTGGCTGCTCCCGTACTACTGCATCAATGGTGTTCCAGGACTAGATTAACCATGCAGAAACATCTAGTAGAAGTACTCACACTGGTCAGCCACACTTGTTGGCTGTTCCCGTACTACTGCATCAAGGGTGTACCAGAACTGGATGAAACATGCACAGACATCCAGCACAAGGGCTCACACTGGTCACCCACCAGCCGTTGATCCTAGAGGTGAGCTTCGGGTGTCACGACTGGTATCTCAGCAACGACGTGTCACGACTGCTATCTCAGCAACGACGTGTCACGACTGCTATCTCAGCAACGACGTGTCATGACTGCTATCTCAGCAACGACGTGTCACGACTGCTATCTCAGCAACGACGTGTCACGACTGCTATCTCAGCAAACGACGTGTCACGACTGCTATCTCAGCAACGACGTGTCACGACTGCTATCTCAGCAAGGATGGGCAACAGTCGCCGAACTAACCCACCAACACAACCGCGGAGCAGTGCGACCTATTTCCACATGCACCATGGGCCATACCTTGATTCCCCTAGGGTTTCACAGCCGGCAACCAAAGAGGGTACCGATGATGACACCCGGTCATCACAAACAATGCCTTGCATGGGCCAAGAAACGTCGGCAATAGACCCTCCACAGATGAAAGTCCCGTTTTCTGTTTCACCATGTAGATGAGTAAGTTCCCATATGGCGTAAACAGCATTAAGCTCTATTCCCTGGTAGCACAATTGGGGTTCTACAGGCCGGTGGTGGTAATGCTGTGGTCTGGGGAGCTTTTTCCGGGAAAACTCTAGGTCCGTTGGTTATCATTTCACAAACACTAAATGGTGGATGCTACAATCACCTGCCAGTCCACCATCTCCATCCATATCTTCAGAAAGTTTATCCGAACCACAGTGCAATCTTTCAACAGGACAACGCACCGTGTCATCGGGTTTTTATTAATACTGAGTGGTTAGAGGAACACGATAACGAATTGGCCAAATTGCCTTGGCTCCCAAACTCTCTTGATTGTAACCCAATTGAACATTTGTGGTATATGCTAGAACGGGGTGTGAGAACTGCTGATTCTTCTCCATGGATTGAACGTAAACTGACACAGCTGCTGCAGCGGACATGGGTCAATTTACGCATGGAGGATTCTCGACGTAGAATCTGTTCCTAGGTGTCTGCTAGCCGTGATTGCAAAGAAAAGGGACCAATGCGTTATTAAGTAGGTGTTCGTAATGCAAAGCTAACTCAGTGTATATATCATCATCATCATCATCATTGTCAACCATTATCAATCCCCTGCTGGACGAAGGTCTCCCCAAGTTTCCTCCACAACGGTCTGTCTTGTGCCAGTCTCCTCCATGTCACCCCTGCATACTTTCGAATTTCATCCACCCATCTCACATGTTGTCTTCTTTTGGGACTTTTCCTGTCCCTTGGAATCCAGTCTAAAGTTTCAGCTGTCCATCGATGGTCTGCTCTTCTGGTAGTATGTCCAGCCTATTGCCATTTCAGGGATTTTACTCTGATCGTGATGTCTTCCACCCTTGTCATTTTTCTGATCCACGAATTCCTCTTCTTATCTTCTCTCCTGGTTACACCAAGCATGCATCTCTCCATGCTGCTTTGAGTTGTCTGCAGTCTTTGTATGTCTCTTTTAGCTCAGGTCCACGTCTCTGCACCATACGTAAGCACGGGAAGGATGCATTGATCAAACACTTTTCTTTTAAGACATAATGGCATATTGCTCTCGAAAATGATACTGTTTCTTCCAAAAGCTCTCCAGGCAAGTTTTATACTCCGATTAATTTCTTCATCAATGTAACCCTCACTTGATATCTGCTGTCTATAATATACCCTGGTAAATATGTTTTTTTAACTAATAGTCAGTTGTATAAATTTAACTCAGGTAAGATACTGTACAAAAGGATTAAAAATAATACAAATAATGAATTTTTACTTGTTTCTAAATCTGTGCACACCTACTATAACAGGAATCGAGACTTACTGAAACCGGTCTTTCCTAGAACTAATTATATATATATATCATCATCATCATCATTGTCAACCATTATCAATCCACTGCTGGACGAAGGTCTCCCCAAGTTTCCTCCACAACGGTCTGTCTTGTGCCAGTCTCCTCCATGTCACTCCCGCATATTTACGAATTTCATCCACCCATCTCCCATGTGGTCTTTTTCTGGGTCTTTTCCTGTCCCTTGGAATCCAATCTAAAATTTCGGCTGTCCATCTATGGTCTGTCCTTCTGGCAGTATGTCCAGCCCATTGCCATTTCAGGGATTTAACTCTGATCATGATGTCTTCCACTCTTGTCATTTTTCGGATCCACGAGTTCCTCTTCTTATCTCTCCTGGTTATACCAAGCATGCACCTCTCCATGCTTCTTTGAGTTGTCTGCAGCCTTTGTATGTCTCTTTTAGTTAAGGTCCACGTCTCTGCACCATACGTAAGCACTGGAAGGATGCATTGATCAAACACTTTTCTTTTAAGACATAATGGCATATTGCTCTTGAAAATTATGCTGTTTCTTCCAAAAGCTCTCCAGGCAAGTTTTGTACGCCGATTAATTTCTTCATCAATGTGACCCTCACTTGATATCTGCTGTCCAAGATAAACATACGTATCTGTTATCTCCAGTTTTTCTCCATCAATCGACAAATCTTCATTTCTTGTAAAAGCATTGAACATCACTTTTGTCTTCTGAAAGTTCATTTTTAATCCCACTTCTTTACTCTTGTCAGCAAGTTCCTGGATCATACTCTGCAGCTCTGATGGGGTAGTTGCAAAAATGACTACGTCATCAGCAAAACGAAGGTGGGTTAGATAATCTCCATTAATCTTTATCCCTTTGTTTTCCCAGTTCAGTGATTGAAAGACATTTTCCAATGTGGCATTAAAGAGCTTCGGAGATATGGTGTCACCTTGTCTCACTCCCTTTCCAATTTTTATGTGTGTTGTATTTTCAAACAGCCGAATCTTTGCACTTGCATTTTCATAGATGTTATTAATAATATTAATGTATGCATCTTCAATACCGCAGGATTTCAGAGCCGTGGTAACTGCTGATGGTTTCACCGAATCAAAGGCTTTTTCATAATCGATAAAAGCCATGCACAATGGAAGTTCATATTCCCTCGCTCTTTCAATTAGTTCTCTCAGTACGTGGATATGATCTATTGTGCTGTAGCCACTCCTGAATCCAGCTTGTTCTCTCGGTTGAGCCATGTCCAGTGTTACCTTCAAGCGGTGTGAAAGAACTTTAGTGAAGATTTTATAAACCACTGATAGGAGGCTGATAGGTCTGTAGTTCCTGAGATCCTCAATGTCACCTTTTTTATGTAGCAGGATCATTGTAGCATTGTTCCAATCCTCAGGAATCTTCCCTTCATTAAGGCATCGAGTGAAAATTTGGGCGAGTACTGTTTCAATTTCTCCACTTGCTTCTTGTATGATGTCTATAGTAATTCCATCTTCTCCTGGAGCTTTCCCCCGCTTCATGTTCTTGATTGCATGTGCAACTTCTGCTGGGAGGACTGGAAGAACTCTGGTACCTTTCATGATGTCTGGAGTACATGTATCATCCCTTTCATATAATTTGGAGTAGAAATCTTTCACTCTTGTCAAAATTTCACCTCTATTTCTTGTTATAGAACCATCTTCTTTTCTCAGAGCCATAATCTGTTTTCTTCCCTTACTGAGATGTCCCTTTGCTATCTTTAGGCTTTGGTTGTTTTCAATTGCTTTCCTCACTAGCTCACAGTTGAATTTCCTTACGTCTTCAGTGATACTTTTTCGTGCTGTCTTGCATAGCTCTATATATTCCACTTTGGAAGTCACATCTTCTTTAGTTGTCCTCATCTCTCTTCTTTTTTGCATCAACATTTTGATTTTTCCTGATAATTTGTTTACATGCAACTTGTTCTTAGACCCAGCTAATTTTGTTGCTGTTTCCATAAGAGCTTTGGTTACTTTTCTGTTAACTTCCGAAATATCCACTTCTTCCGATGTTAGGCCTTCTAAAGCAGAGAATCTGTTCTTCAGTTCCAACTTGAAAGTATTATGGTGTTTTTTAAGGTTGGTTATGTCAATACATTTTGTTTGTCTTATGAGCTTGCCACGTTCCAGTTTAGTGTTGAGGTGCATCTTACATCTCACCAATCTATGGTCACTACCTGTGTTGAACTTGTTTAGCACACTGCAGTCTTCGATGACGAATTTTTTGTTACACATAATAAAATCAATTTCACTTGTCGTCCCAATTGGATGTCTCCATGTCCATTTCCTGTGTGGCTTTTTCTTGAAAAAGGAATTCAAGATGAAAAATCCTTCTGCCTCTGCAAACTCAACGAGAGTATTTCCACGCTGGTTTCTGTTGCCGTGACCGAATTTACCTACTGAAGTTTCATTCTGTTGCCGGTGCCCTATTTTTGCATTGAAATCTCCCATAATTATCTTCAAGTGCTGCTTACCTTTATTATTTAGATGACGAATTTCCTCATAAAATTCTTCAATTTCTTCTTCAGGATGACTTGTGGTGGGGGCATAAGTTTGAATAATCTGAGCCTGGTATCTTCTCGATAGTTGGATAACGAGTCGTGCAGCTCTGTCCGAGGAACTTTCAACTTCTACCACTTTATCCTTCAGTTTCTTGTTTATTATAAATCCAACACCACTAGTTCTGCCAGTATCTGTCCCACGATAATAGAAGAGATGTCCACTTTTCAGTTCAATGAGATCTTCTCCTTTTCTCCTTACCTCACTTAGCCCGACGATGTCCCACTTGATCCTTTGTAGTTCCTCTTCCAATTCAAGAAGCCTTGAATCAGAAGATAGGGAGCGTCCGTTATAGGTAGCCAAGGTCAGCATCAAATGGCAGCCTAGTCCGGTCCTCCGGGATTCTTAGCACCCTCTGCCTTCATGTCGTACTGGCCGCTGCCTTGGCCAGGTACATTCCAGCTGCCGGAGACTGAGGGCCAAGATTTAAGTTGTAGAGTCATTTTGGAGGTGTTTGGCCATAACTCACCACGCTGGCCAAGCGGGTTGGTGAGTGTGGGATAGCATTTCCTCTGATCCCGATGGTATAGTTATACCGCTATTTGCGGTCGTCAGAGCCCCTTTAGTGGGAACAGGATGCACCACGAGAAGGCGGGGTTGACATTTGTCAAGGAGAGGCTGTGATGTTACGCATCACCTGACCTTACATCCCATATATATATATATATATATATATATATATATATAATTATATATTGCAAAGTATAAATTACACAGGACCACAATACTGGAACTCATTACCTCATGAGATTATTGATTTGAACAATTTGAATATTTTGAAGAGGAAATTAAAACTTCAACTATTAGTCTACATAAAAATCCTAAATGAAAGGGGTTGAAAGTGATGATGTTAATTTGTTAATCTGTGAAGGTAGGGAATTTGTGAGTGATAAGGTGAACGTTATGGGTAGTAGCGGAGGACGGACCGTTGCATTTACATCCTTTTTTTCTTCCTTAATTACTTTAACATGTTTACTAACTTACGTTTAATAATTTGTGATTGCTGTCTCTATGGTGATTGACTGGCTGTGTGTACCTAGGGAGACTTGGGTTATGTCAGGTCGTTGTTTGGCCTTTACCCCTGTCTTCCTAGCTGTTTGTATTAATAAATGTAATAATGTCAATTATTTTAAATGCATTTGTATTAAAACAGCTGAAATAAAATAAAATGAAATAAATAAATACAGGGGTTGCCCAAAATAATGGAAACACCTCGCTGAAAACAGTGACTTTGGTATGTGCTGCTTTTTGACTAAAACGAACATGTAGCTAGAGTTGTTTTTGTAAAAAAATAATGTTGCTTATAGTCTCAAGTGTCTGTGTGATTGCATTGTAAATCGGTGTTTGCATAATTTCGTTCCAGGTTAAGGCCCAATGAGTGACCCGTCGGAGTTCCAAAGAGGGCAAATTGTAGGAGCCCGTCTGGTTGGTGCGTCGGTAACCGCAGTGGCACAGGTATTGGGGGTATCGAGAGGTACCGTGTCGAAGGTCATGACAGCATACAATGTTCACGGCACATCATCATCTGCGAGATACAACTGTGGAAGGAAAACCAAACTCACTGCGAGAGACAGGAGGACATATAAGAGGATTGTGATTGCAAGGAGGAAGACCACTGAGACTAAAGTGACTGCTGAGCTTAATGTACATCTCCCAAACCCAGTGTCGACCCATACCGTGCGAAGGGAATTGCATAAGCACAATATTTACGGCAGATCTGCGATTGCAAAACCCCTGGTGTCACAGGTGAATATGAAACGGAGACTACAGTGGTGCCAGGAACATAAAACATGGGCTGCGGATCAATGGAAACATGTCTTGTTTTCCGATGAATCAAGTTTCTCACTATTCACCACCACAGGAGGGGTTTACGTGTGGAAACCCCCGGAGAAGCCTACAACCCAGACTGTCTTCTTCCTACAGTAAAGCATGGGGGCGGTTCCGTAATGGTTTGGGCCATGATCTCTTGGTTTGCAGCAGGTCCCATTATCACCTTACACGGACAGATCACTAGCGGTCTTTTGGTCAACTATGTGCATTCAATGGCGCAGACATTGCTTCCGTCAGGGGATTGCACCTTTCAAGATGATAATGCCCCGATTCACAGAAGTCGAACTGTTCAATCATGGTTTGAGAAACATGAGGATGAAGTTGCACACCTTCCCTGTCTTGCACAATCACCGGACTTAAACATCATTCAGCCCCTGTGATCTGTGTTGGAAAACAGAGTGCGATCGCGTTATCCCCCCTCGGCATTTCTCAAGGAATTGGAGCAGTTTCTGCAGGAAGAATGGTACAACAAACCACTTACCACATTCCCAGGACCATTCCAAAGAGGATTCAAGCAGTTTTAAATGCCAAGGGTGCTCCAACACCATATTAGGTACACAACACCTATTGTTTCAAGATGTTTCCATTATATTGGACAACCCCTGTATCTATTGGTGTACTGTTTCTAAAAGATTTCCCGAATCTTAAGGATAACGCATCTTAGCGATCAATCTGTAACTAATTATTTCGTTGTGAGCAGAAATAAAGCGAATTACAAATTTGGAAAACAAAAGTGCTTTGCAGAAGTAAGAAATTGCAATAAAAAGCTGTATAGCAGACTTGTTTCATAAAAATTTCTGAACAAATTTAACCTTGCTGTAGAGCTAAAACAAAATTGACTCTGTTCATCAGTTAATTTTTTTATCACAGGGTCTTAAATCCGATGGCTATTCTATTCGCAACTGACCGAGTCATTCCGATACAAGCTGTGTCGCGGAAAGTTCCGTTAAGTTTCTTAGCGGTAGCGGTTTAATCGCTGTAACTGGAAAAAAATTTAATTCTGAAGACATAATTTCATCCGCGGAAGTTCATCATTTCACCAAGTTGTGCAATGCCGCAATCCCACTCCTCTTCGAATAATCTGATTAACAGGAAGTGCAAGAAGAACGCCAAGAAATCAAAACGAAATCGTTCAACATTTCTTCTTCGAACCTGCTGCTCTAGCCCGATTAAATTTTTACTCAATGAACGAAATGCTGGGAACTTTCCGGGTAGCAGCAATTAAACTTCATGTAGGAAAAGCGCATTTCGTCACCGATTATACGATACAGCAACAGTTTCGATTTACATTTTCCAAGAAATAACTGAGTTGATGAATCTTACGTAATTCATTTGCATTTTTCTTGCTGATGCAGTTTCAGTTTGGTGTTGCACCATTTTGTTGCTGCTTTGTGTGTGTTTAGGCACGTAATTCAGATAGGATGTCTCCTGTGTGTCTGGTGAAATACCCCTAGCACAGCTTTACGGAACAAATTGTTGGCCCGTTGGGGAAACTTAGAAGTTTTCAAAGTAATCTTCATTAACATTTATGCACTCTTCAGGTTGGTTTCACGACGGTGTCAAGAGCCTTCACATACGCTGACACGACCATCGTCAAATCAAAAATGCCGTTCCGGAAGCATTTCCTTGGATTTTGGGAACGCAAAGAAGTAGCACGGAGAAAAGTCGGTATAATAAACTAAAAGAAGCAATAGTTTTACAGGAGAAACTCCACTGTCTTGGCTGCACTATGAGTAGCATTGTCTGGTGCAGGAGTAAGCAGGGTGACCAGATGACTTTTTGCAATGGGAGGACATATTCATTAAACAAGTTAGTAAAATCATGCAATGCATTGATTATGATACGCTTTCCAACATACCAGAAATCATTACTCAAGTTATTACTCAACTTAGGAGGATGATGGATGTAGAATAAATCCCGCACCTATGTCATGACTTTTGACCCCATTTCACCCATTTTCAATAGGGTTCGTCCACAGGTGGTCCCCTACCATATGCTTAGATTTAATCAAAATCGAACCATTTTTACGTAAGTTATGACGCATGAGGAAAGTGGAATGAATCCCGCTCCTATGTCCTGACCTTTGACCCCATTCCGCCCATTTTCAATGAAGTTCATCCGCCGGTGATCCCCTACCACATACTAAAAATTCCCGAAATCGAACCATTTTTACGCGAGTCATCGTGCGAACGGACAGACAGACAACAAAGCTGGAGCATATACGCTTCTTCAAATTACGATTGAAAAGCGTAAAAAAGGAGGACACAATAAATTTGTACAAAAATAAATATGAATGCACGTACTCTGTATTTAAATTTCGCAGTGAGAGTTCATACGTGTACAACTTTAAATAAGTTAGTAAAATCATGCAATGCATTGATTATGATACGCTTTCCAACATTCCAGAAATCATTACTCAACTTCTGAGGATAATGGCTGCGCAATAAATCTCGCTCCTGTGCCCCGACCTTTGACCCCATTTCGATGATATTAAACACAGCCGGTTTGGTATACCTCCAGAACAACACACTAAAGTTTTGTCGCAATAGAAGCATTTTTAGTCACGTAATGAGGATAACGGCTGTGGAATAAATCTCGCATCTGTGCCCTGACGATGATATTCAACAGAACCGGTTCAGTGTATCTCCAAAAAAACATGATAACGTTTTGCCGCAATCGAAGCATTTTTATGTAAGTTATGACGCATAAGGGCGATGGAATGGATCCCGCTCCTATGTCCTGACCTTTGATACCATTTCGCCCATTTTCAATAACTTTCGTCCCCAGATGGTTTCCTACCACATACTAAAATTTCATCGAAATCGAACCACTTGTACGCAAGTTATCGTGCGGACGGACAGACAGACAGACGGACAAAGCTGGAGCTCATAAGCTTCTTCAACCTACGGTTGGAAAGCGTAAGAAAGAAGGTCATTTTGAGAGATTGGAGGACACAATAAATTTGTACAAAAATAAATGAATGCACATACTCTGTATTTAAATTTCACAGCGAGAGTTTATCCGTGTAAAACTTGAAACAAATTAGTAAAATCATGCAATGCATTGATTATGATACGCTTTCCAACATTCCAGAAATCATTACTCAACTTCTGAGGATAATGGCTGTGAAATAAACCTCGCTCCTGTGCTCTGACCTTTGACCCCATTTCGATGATATTCAACAGAACCGGTTCAGTATATCTCCGGAACAACATGATAAAATTTTGTCGTAATCGTAGCATTTTTATATAAATTATGACGCAATAGGGCGATGGAATGGATCCCGATCCTATAGCCTGAACTTTAACCCCATTTTGCCCATTTTCAATAGGGTTCGTACCCAGATGGTTTCATACCGCATACTAAAATTTCATCGAAATTGAACCATTTTTACGCAAGTGATGGCGCATAAGGGCAATGGAATAGATCTCACTCCTATGTCCTGACCTTTGACCGTATTTCGCCCATTTTTATAGAGGGTTCGTCCCCAGATGGTTCCCTACCACATACTAAAATTTCATCGACATCGAACCATTATTACGCAAGTTATGACGCACAAGAGCAATGTAATGGATTCCTCTCCTATGTACTGACCTTTGAACTTATTTCACCCATTTTCAATAGGGTTCGTCCCCAGGTGGTTCCCTACCACATACTAAATTTCATCGAAATCGAACCATTTTTACGCTACTTATCGTGCGGACGGACAGACGGAGAAAACCGGAGCAAATACGCTTCTTCAACCTACGATTGGAAAGCGTAAAAAAGGAGGACATTTTGAGAAATTGGAGGACACAATAAATCAGTAAAAAAATAAATATGAATGCACACACTCTGTGTTTAAATTTCACAGTTTGAGAGTTTATACGTGTAAAACTTTAAAACAGAAAGAAATATTTTAGTCTGCGGGGCATTTTTTTTTTTTTTTTTCACTGGAAGATATTTTTTTCAGTAGATCGAGTTTCTTTAACAAATTTGCGAAATTCAGAGGATCACATGTCTTTCAAATTGTATTTTAACTAGCAGTATGCCCTTCACTGATTAAGAAACTTGAATTATAAATAGAAAAAAACTCACAGCACCTACTCACAACACACAAAACAAGCATGATGAGCTAACTGTTTACACGACTACACCGCACCGTCCACGTGTGATGAACTACAGACAGTCTAACGCGCAATGGCGGATTTTCTCTGCGCTGTTGAATCACAAATAATAAACTGACTAGAGGAAGAGGGAGGGCGCGAACGAGATTCCAGAAATGAATGAATACATTTTAGCGGTGGCTTGATAAGATATACGAGGATGAGCCATTACATAATGACCACCCCCAGCCTAGATAAATGAGCGCGCCTGGAGACCGAACGGTGGCGCAGGTGAATTTCACACAGCAGTGTATATATATACAACCCGAAGACCGGCTTTCGGTTAGTAGAGTGTTCGGAGTCAAAATGGGAAAAGCTGCTGATTTATCGGAATTCGATAAAGGACAAATTGTGACGGCACGGCGCCTTGGAACTACAATCTTGGAAAAGGCGTGGCTTGTGGGTTGTTCACGTGCCGCTGTAGTGAGTACGTATCAAAAGTGGTGCACAGATGGCCAAACGAGGAAACGTCGTCTAGCCGTGTGCCGTCTGCAGCTCATTGATGACAGAGGGGAGCGGAGACTGTCGAACATTGTTCACAGCGACCACAGGGACACAGTGCGACACATCACCCGCAGCTACAACAGTGGTGATCAGTGTAATGTGTCACGGCACACAGTTCATCGCAGCCTTCTGCGCATGGGCCTGCGTAGCCGAAGACCCAGCCGGGTCCCCAGGCTCATTGCACGCCATCGCCAACAACGCATGAAATCGGCCCAAGATCATCGAGATTGGACCGTGGATGATTGGAAGAAAGAGGCCTGGTCTGACGAATCAAGATTCCCGGTGCATCACATAGAGGGTCGAGCGCAGATACGCCGATTACCAACGGAGGAAGCGCTGTTGGGCGGGAAAAGGCTGGCGGCGGCGGCGGTGTTATGCTGCGGGCGATGCTTTCTTGGGACACTTTAGGCCCCATTATCCCAATAGCACAATCCCTGAGAGCTGTCAGGTATCTGAACATCGTTGCGGACCAAGTTCACCCATTCATGGCAACTGTGTTCCCTGCTGGTGATGGGCATTACCAACAGGCTAATACGCCGTGCCACACTGCCAGAATCGTCAAGGAGTGGTTCGAGGAACTTGCTGGTGACTTTCTGTTAATGTTCTGACCTCCAAATTTACCTGACATAAACCCAATGGAACATTTGTGGTTCGACTTGGAAAAGCGGGTTCGCGCTAAATCACCTCCACCCCGAAATATACGAGAACTGGAGGGCCTGCTGTTAACATTATGGTACCAGATACCCCATGATACCTATCGCCACCTCATCGAATCGATGCCTCGCCGAGTGGCCGCTGTTTTGCGGGCCAAAGGGGGTCCTACAGTTTATTAGGGAGGTGGTCATAATACATGTATAACGGCTTATCGGTGTATATACAAACAGTTTTTTCTCAGATAATTCCAATTTTAAACGGACATAATTATTTAACTATAAAGTAGATATCACGGAGTTTTTTGTGGTATTTTGGATTCCATTATCGTAAAAAATAAAATTTTTAAAATCAATTCTTGCATACTGCAGGTTTTCCCTTATTTTGCGAACAACTCATAAAATGACGTTGTCCACTCATCGTCAGGTGCTGAATTTAAACAGACAATGATTTGTCTGTCACTCCTTCATTTCAGTCAAATGAAGGAAAAGAATCGGCGGAAGAAAGAGAGAGAGAGGGAGGGCGAGAGGGAGGGAGGGAGAGAGGGAGGGGGAGCGAGAGAGAAAGAGGGGGAGAGAGGGGAGAGAGAGGGAAGGAGAGAGAGGGAGGAGGGGAGAGAGAGAGAGAGAGAGAGAGGGAGGGAGAGAGGGAGAGAGTGCGAAGAGCCGAGAGATTTATAGTACAGTATCTTTTAGCGTATAACACGAGATGTTTTTCTTCAGAAGTACGGGCATCGACTGATACGCCACATCGAATTATCTATTGACCATTCAATGGAATTTCTCAATAAGGAAAATAATAATAATAATAAAAAAACAAAAAAAACTGCTGTGCCTTAAAATCAGTCGTGATCTAAGCATCTGAAACGCAATATTACGTTCATATTAAACCATTCTGAAAGCATACGAAATGCAATATTCTGTTCACGAAGTACTTGTTTAAAAGCAGCTGAAACAGATACTTTCGTTCCACGGAAACATCATTAAAATCGTGAAGGGAGCTTTGGAGTGGTAGCTGTCCTATATTAATGCATCTTCCTCGCGATCACTCCAAGACTCAGTCGGTGGCATTTACTTCTGGTTTCGCAACGTCGCCAGAACTACAATGGGTGCACCTCATTTATCTTGCAGTGATTAAACCTGTGAAACACGTCGTTGCCAGGTAGTTGATTTGTTAGTGACAATCGTGTAGAATGTTGACAGTCGGCGGCGCATCCGCTTTAAAAGTAGCAATACCAGCAGCGAAGGCAGTATTTCTTCGCTTTGTCAACCTCTGAATTATGTTCCCCAACTGAATTAAAATCAACGATTGCTTCCATTTATTACGCTTAACTTAATTTATTTCATGTTTCTGATTGAAATGAAAAGCTCTTTTCGTTTCTGATTTCAATCGGACTCTCTGAGAAAGCAACCAACGGTATCTCAGGCTGCAAGAATCACACTAATTCTGTGCACTTGTGTGACCTTGTTTCCGTCCCCCGCCCCCACCTTTGAGCGGCGGCGGTTTCTCTGACTGGTCGGTCGGAGGGAAGGAATACGTTTCTAAGAGGGAAAAAAATAATCTTACGAAGTTCAACTTTTTGCAGAAAAAAAAAAATACGGACATTTTCTCACTTTCTCTTCCTTTTAATGCTTACTGAAACATTAAAAATATAGTTTCAGAACTTCGGAATACTAACTATATTTGTTCTTGCCAAGTCTTATATTCAGGATCGACTTATCTATTAATGAAGATGAGGAAACTGAGAAATTTAACCCAGTCGATTTATATACAACATATCGACTTATAAGCAGAAAAAATACGGTATTTAAGGTCTCATACTTTTTTAACTTGTGAAGGGTACGTAAATCTTTAAGCGCTTAACGTAAAGTTTGACGCTAAAGATTTTGCGTGGCTCAACATTCCCCAATTTATATATATGTTTCGGTTTAAACGTTGCAATAAATGCTTTTACTTTCCGTTTCAGTATTGCGGAATTTCGGGCTTGCGAGGGTAGTTAAATTGCCGGATCTCTTCATATCTGACTGCAGTGTGGAAGAGTGCCTTGTGAAATGTGATTATTTTGGAAATCTCTTTATTTTTTGTTTTCATTTCTCAAGTCAATTTCCTCCTGAGCGCACTGCACTGTTCGCAGTAATTACAGTCCCCAAGATGCTGGGACCGTTACCCTGGTGATCGAATCAGTAGTTTGATTCCAGTTACTTCATTAATTAGCAGGACACCAGATACACAATTAGCAATTCAGGACACATAAAAACTACGTCCGTTTCTAAATTGCAATTAAATCCATTTGACAGTTCAGAGGTGCCTTGAACGTTTCGCACAGCATAACGCCAATTAGTGCTGATGTTCAATTAGGCAGCTGAACTCCAATCGGAAGCGATTTCCCTATCACTCAAGTGTCACTGCCACATTAGAGTCCCGGCACTTATTAGGCTGCGAAGAATGCTACGTTGGCGACAGACAAAGGAAATGGGATTCATTGGTTGTGATCTCACTCTAATCGAAGGATATCTTCCCTCGGCTGACTACGCAACGCAGGCAGACTGTTAAAGCTTCGATGAAAAATGCTTCTTTCAATCTCGCAACAACAAAACCAATAAATATTTCAGGCAATTGGTTTCAGCGACAATCACGTGAAGAGAATTGGATAATATGATTTCGTAAAATGATGAGGCATCTCTCTTTACGGGTGTCCTTCCTTGTTTTTAAAACGATGCTATTAGTGACACCGTGTAGTGAAAAAAGGACCTGGTGCATGTTTAGAAGGGAAAATACCTGCCATCAAATGACGAACTTGAGTGTGCGAGCAAAAGAGGGTGGAAAAGATTGTGATGTAAAACAAAGAAATATCACAGAACTGCAGTTTAATAGAAAATTAAAGGTAAGAAAATGGAGTAGAAAAAAGAGGTGAAGGAAGGATAGAGAAAGGGTGGAAAACAGAGGAAAAGAAGGGGGAGGGAAGAAAAGACAAGAAGGAGAAATAACGAAAGCGAGGAATGAGAGAGAGAGAGAAATGAGTAGGAAAAGAAAGGCTGAGTGAAAGAGAAAGGAAAGGGGGTCCAAACAGGTAAATCTTTTGTTTGACAAGGCGTAAAATTAAGTTCAAAAAAAAAAAAAAAAAAAAAAAAGAGAGAGTGAGGAAGCGAAAGAAAAGTATTTACAAATATACAATAAGGAACTAGATAGCAAAGAAGAGAGGTTATACCGCGCGTAGAATGTAAAGATTTCGGATCACAGCGACGAGAAAAACGAAAACGATGACAATGAAAATTGAGCTGGTTTAATAGCGTTCGTATGCCGCAGATACGACGAAACTGGGACAGAGTAAGAGAGAGAGAGAGAGAGAATAAACGAAGAAAGCATTCAGAAATTTAGAATGACAGTACGACAGAGGACAAAACACGAGTAAGGGTTAAAGAGACAGAACGCAGTTAAAGCATAACAAAAAGAAGAAATGACACATAGGATTAGTTGTAACGCAAAAAGTAATGCAAGAAAATGAAAAAAAAAAATGATGAAAACAAATGTATGGGACTGGAACGATTTCAGTTTTAGCAGGAAATAACAGTAACATCGATAGCTAGCAAGAGACGGAAGGACAGAGGAAAGAACAGCAGAAAATAAACCAGAAAGAGGGGAAACTGATTATAAGTTGTGGGAAATTTTGGGGGTAAGCGAGAAAAAGAACATAGTACTAAGTCAATAGGGGGGGGTGTTTGCTCCGGTAAATAAAAAAGAGTCTTTCTGTAGGACACACACACACACACACACACACACACACACTATAACCTTGTGGAGCTGTCCCTTCCTGGCATCAAAAGGCCTTTCAGAATTTTCCAGTAAAAAAAGTTGCTCCAAATATTTAAACCACAAGCTACGAACGAGAACTGAAAAATCAGCACTATTTTAAAAGCATTCAACTAGGTTCTTTCGATGAAGTCAAGTAGATACTTTTTAAATCTCATGTTTGGATACAATTTTTCAAAAGAGAGCTTCATCCTCCCTATTCAGATGGGTTATTTTTATAGAAAAAATTCCAGCTTGGAAATTTGTTACTAGTTTTTTATTTGTGGCCCAATCGAAATACGTACTTCACTCTGTCTCCCACACACTACCTCTCATGCACACACACACATCTCAGAAGTACCAACCGTAAATCTGTCACGGTTGATAATCGCTCCCTTCCAGTCCTTTATTCTCTGCTTTATGACCCATGGCATGATGAGAAACAGCTAGTCCCCCTGACACGGACATCATGTCACAAAGTAGAAACAAGTTACTGAAACATATCTGTCCTTTCTTAGGTTCGCTGCCATTTTTTTTATTGTTTTTTTTTTTTTTTTTTCGACCACCGTGAGTAACTCAGTGGGCTATAAGCAATCGCCCGTCCCTAATTTAGGGTCCCTGATTCAAGAGAAAGAAGAGAGCCAGTGCCGTAAGAAAAACACAACATGCATGTCTCACCGGGATTCGAACTTGGACCCCTTCACGGACGAATAAGCCATTGTTATAGACTGCAGTTAATCAGTCATACCTCTAAATGACCACTTTGAATAACAAAGCTAAGGGGAAAACAACGCTTTCCTATGCTCAGGTTCACGCTTTCCAGCCGTGTTCGGTCCACTTCTTAGACAGCGAATATATTCGTTCCAGCTGATTTCAGCTCACTTTGCTACCCGCTAGTTAATTCATTCTAGCCGGTAAAAGGATTAAACCATCAGTTTTTAGATTTTGTTTTTCTTTAAGCATTGATCGCGCATTATATTACCGCTATTAAAATTGTGGGCAATAGAGGCTCTGACGCAACTGCTATAGGTGGCTGTGTAATATTTAATAATAATTTACATTTCGGATAGCATCGTCTATTATTTTCTTGTTTTCACAGGTCATCTACTGTACTTATCGAAGTTCCCCTTCATTTTTATAATGGAAGTTACAGCAGACAAGATTAATAATTCATTGAAAATATGATTTGCTGGAATTTTGCGAATGAATATTTCCGAAGACGGTTCTCATAATGATGCTGTCATTCTCCCTTAAAAGCTTGTAGAGATTATTAATGCGATAACTTATTACTTTTTAAGACTGTGTACTGAGAGATGTTAAAATGTATTGTGTTGAACCTTTTTCGGGGTTTTTACTCCCTTGGCGTGATGGATTATTGGGTATTATCTTTTCTTCGCACAATGATGGAAGAGATAGCACCTGATACAGTGTGGGTGGCTTCATCAAACAGTCCCTCCTCTCTATAAACATACATCACCTAAGACCTCAAAGGTGAACCGAAGAAAAAGATGCTCAACACAAAACAAGGCCCAGACGAAAAGATTGATAAGGATTTTTATGCGGCCGTAGATCTGCTATATTTCACCTGGGTACGTTCACGACCTGCTACAACAACAACAAACTAGGAAAAGGAAAAAAGAAAAACGAAAAAGGGAATGAAAGAAGAGAAGATTTAAAGATTTCAGCCAACGACCTCGTAGCTGCCGATCTTAACCTTAGATGTACTACTCAATCTGCAAGTCCTGACGTTCGGAAAAACGAGGGGGCAAATTGAGGGGCCAAAGTTGACATGTGCTAGGACAGAAAGTTCAAGACCTGTTTCACTGATAAAAGCTTTAATAACTGCGCGCAAGTCTAGATTGGTTCCTAAAATGTTAGAAATCCCGTAGATCTACAACTTCTGATGATGTTCCATTTTTTTCTTTTACATTTTATTTCTACCTTTCTGGTTTTTTTCGTTTTGTTTCACTATAAATACACCTGATGAGTATTAATTTTTTTCAGATTTTCAGCGCCAATATTTTTTTTTTGGTCACATACACATTATTATATTATATTATATTATATTATATTATATTATATTATATTATATTATATTATATTATATTATATTATATTATATTATACAGGGTGTTCCACTCGCTACCGAACCCGGCATTTCTTTAATAATATTAACACCAATGAAGATACTGCAACAAAATTTCAAGTGGACTTGCCTCATTTCGTGCAAAATGTGATGACATCATACCATGTGCTGGAAGTGACCACCATTTGCGTCCAGACAGCATTGAACCCGGCGCTGTCCGCCACCCAGCCTGAGTGCTCCTTAGTGGCAGACACATTCCTAAGTGTGGCGCCACTGAAGAGCAGTTCGCCAGCCAGCCAGCCAGCCGGAGGCGCCTCTCTGCTGCTTTGTTATGCTATTTCGCTGAGCGTGTCTACAAAATACGGTTGTTGATAGTGAGTGCTCGTGGCTGTTCGCTTACGTGTGAAAATGTATCGGTACACTCTGGAGAAGCGAATGTTTATTGTTCGCACTTATTGGTAAACAGAATCCGTAAAGTCTTGTCAACAGCAATTCCTGCAGAGGTTTGCAGGCAGGCATCCGCCGAGCAAGTCCACCATTTGGGCATTGTCGAAGAAATTGGAAACCAAGGGGACTTTATTAGACGACCATGCAGGAGGTCGTCCACAAATGTCCGAGGAAACCATCCAGAATGTAAAGGGCCGACTATTTGCGTCTCCCAGGAAGTCACTTCACCGACTGTCACAGGAAACAGGGTTGTCCAAAAGCACTTGTCAACGTGATGTGAAAAAAGCGATGTTTCATGCGTACCGTATCTCCGTGGTCCACGAACTGAAGGAGCCTGACCACGTGAAACGTGTGCCATACTGTCGATGGTTTCACACATTTCTTCAGGAAAATCCGGGCATTGTAGACTACACGTGGTTCTCGGACAAGGCGTGGTTTCACATGCCCTGATACGTCAATTCTTAAAATTACCGTATTTGGGCCAGTGAAAATCCCACCGCGATACACGAACAACCCCTTCATTCACATAACATTTGTGTTTGGTGTGGGATGACCCAGTGCCGCATAATTGGTCCCATCTTCTTCGATACAACCATCACAACAGCTGCATATATGGAAATTTTCAACACCTTTGTAAATCAACTGGATGACGAAGAACTCTCCATTGAATACTACCAGCATAATGGAGCGACATCACACACCGGTATGGCCGAAATTCAGTCATTTTTCGGCGACGGCGTCATTTCGAAGGGTCTATGGCCACCGCGCTCGCCCGATCTGACGAATCCTGATAACTTTTTATGGTGATATCTGAAAGGGAGAGTTACCAAAAGAAACCGCGAACCATAGATGCCTTGAAAGCAAACATCACCGAAGAAATTCAGGCAGTGATTGCTGACATACTGGCAAGGACTTTCCACAACATGGTGCGCCGGGTTCAATGCTGTCTGGAATCAAATGGTGGCAACTTCCAGCACATGTTGTGATGTCATCACATTTCGCACGAAATGAGGTAAGTCCACTTCAAATTTCGTTGCAATATCTTCGTTGGTGTTAATATTATTAAAAATATGCCGGGTTCGGTAGCGAGTGGGACACCCTGGGTTATATTATATTATATTATATTATATTATATTATATTATATTATATTATATTATATTATATTATATTATACAGCCTCGAAAATCCGGCATCGACGGGACCAGACGAGTGCCGGATTTGTGAAGCTACCCAAAAATTGCGTAACGGGCGTTACGTAAAGCAAGCACGCATTTACACGTAACAGATTAATTTAAGGAAAATTTGCGCGTCTACGCCTTATAAATATGCCGGGGTCGTGTTGC
This sequence comes from Macrothele yani, assembly GCA_039090855.1. Taxonomy (NCBI): domain Eukaryota; kingdom Metazoa; phylum Arthropoda; class Arachnida; order Araneae; family Macrothelidae; genus Macrothele; species Macrothele yani. The sequence goes on along the minus strand of CM077028.1, from coordinate 73,868,439 downwards.
CGATCGCATTCTTCGCAATTTGCAAAAAAAAAAAAAAAATCCTTTCGCGTATGGGAAAAAGTTTTGGCGAAAATATTGGCGATTACGTTTTTGCACTATTTGTTATAAAACTCTGTCGGAAGGAAACTGAATTAGACGAATGGTTAGGCGAAAACTTGAAAATATCCAGAGCAACCGCTAGGACTGGGCGATTATATGACACAATGCGAAAACTCGATGTAAATTTTGCATTCATGTTACGATTTCTCGACTGACGAAACTACGATACATCGTGAAGGCGATTACTGCGATGCATCATGAAGGCCGATGCAGATGTTATGACACGATCGAATCCACATACTGCCACCATCAAGCACAGATCATCATCACATGTTCGACACACATTTCAAACGTAAAGGTCGATTCGTCACCTCATTGGTACGCGCCACTTCAACGCGGCCCAATGAGATGACGAATTTTGAGAAACCTCCCGATGTTACACGTAGGCGGATACCAACAATTCACACGCTGAGATCGGATGATCTCGCAATGTGTTGTTGACATTGCGAGAAACATCGGATATTCTTACAAAAACGAAATCAGAAAAGTGCCGGATTTCTGAAGTTGACGGTTTTCTGCATGCTGGATTTTCGAGGTTTTACTGTATTATATTATATATTCATCACCACGATCATTGTCAACCATTAACAATTCACTGCTGGCTGAAGGTCTCCCCAAGTTTCTTCCACCCAAAGGTAACAAGTGTTTTATGGTTGAGAAATGGCATTTAAACTAAACTCGCCACCTGATCCGACAAAAATAATCTCTTGAGCCCTTTTCTGTGATTCCTTGAAACGCAAAAGGACTGTCCGGGGGTCCGAGTGGTCAGAGGCTCTGGCTTCTGGCCAATCGCTTGAGCTTCGGGCGAGGCAGGGGAGGTGCACCCATGCCATGGTGCTGGCCAATGGCTCCAAATCAGGGTTCGCCGACAATGATCCTAGATGATCGCGGTCGTAATTATACCGGGAAAGAAACACAAAGCAACACAAACAAGTTAGTAGAATCATGCAATGCATTTATTATGATAAGCTTTCCAACATACCAGAAATCATTACTCAAGTTATGAAGATAATGGCTGTGGAATAAATCTCGTTCCTGTGATCTGACCTTTGACCCAATTTCGATGATATTAAACAGAATTGGTTCAGTATACCTCCGGAACAACACACTAAAGTTTTGTTGCAATCGAAACATTTCTACAAGCTATGACGCGTAAGTGCAATGGAAAGGATCCGGCTCCTATGTTCTGACCTTTGACCCCATTTCGCCCATTTTCAATAGGTTTTGTTCCCAGGTGGTCCCCTACCATATACTAAAATTTCATCGAAATCGAACCATTTTTACGCAAGTTATCGTGCCGACAGACAGACGGGCAGACAGGCCAGACAAAGCTGGAGCATATACGCTTCTTCAACCTACGGTTGGAAAGCGTAAAAAACATCCGCCACTTCCTCTACATAATTTTTATAAGAGTGGCGTAGAAGTTATATGTATTTAGTGTAACTGACACATATTATTCACACTGAATATTTGTAACCGTCAGAATAACAGAACACTATCTAAAGGGAAACTTAACTTTCTTAGAATCTGACTTTCACGTAACTTGTATCTTTCATTTAAAATTCCTCCAATTAAGCAATTTAATAAAAATTGTCTAAAACAATTAGTAATAATACTTTAATAAAAAAATTACTAACTTATGAAAACAACGTAACAAATTCTAAATTGATTTTAAAAATTTTAAGGTCAGTTACAGCGATTATATACTAGGTTTTAGGATTTCATATAAAATCTCAATATTGCAACCTCTTTTCATCTCGTGCTCCCCTTCCTTTGTTTCCAGAAAGCGTGAGAGAAATTTCGCGGAGTCAGTTCCCCATTAGACACCGGATGCACGGTTCTTTATTAAGTCGACAATTTGTCTGAGTTGAGTATTTGCACATTGTATGTTGATTGGAGATTAGCTCTATCGCGCTTCTTTTGATGCTTTACAGGTTTCTATTTCAATGCGGCCGTCTAATGGACCTAGCCCCTTCACATTTTACTTTTAGGTTGAGATTAACCGAGGGCGGTGTGTTTGTTTCTCTCGGGAACTTTCAGATATGCTTAAGGGCATTTTTGGAGACAGGGGAGGAGAAGGCGAGAAGACAATGGTTTCTAGGTTTCCAAAGCGAGCGGTCGCAAAAGAGGACGATGAGTGAATTGCCCCAGGTAAGACTAGGAGGTCTTAGGCGGACCAGGAGAAAAATTAATAGAGCAAACGGATAACCTTTTCAGGGGATTAAATAAAGAGAAGAATAAAGATTTCTTAGACTTATTAACGGATGGCATCGGATGGCAAGAATTATTTGCTTATTACTGTTAGTTATATTACTATCTTCAACCATATAAGACTTAGCAACTCAACCACGCAATATTTATGAAGTTAATACGAACATGTTAACAGTCCTTCTTTCTCGGTTTGTTTCACCCAACGCGTTTACCGCTAAGGCACTTAATTTCTCAGAACTACATCACTGCCCGACGGAGTGATGTAGTTCATCTTTCAACAAGACAATGCTCCATGTCACACAGCGAAGAAGGTTCAGGAATGGTTCTAAGAACATGAAGAGGAATTCCATTTATTGCCATGGCACCCAAATTCTCCGGACATGAATCCTATCAAGCATTTGTGTAAAACCACAAATGCTTGATGTTGGTGAAACGGGTATGAGGAGCATCACTTCAATCACGTAATTTAAGGGAACTGCGGGATCTTCTGTCGCAGACGTGGTTCCAAATATCAAGACACACCTAGCAACATCTCGCTGAATCTATGCCTTATCGGGTGAGAGCTCTTTTGGCGGCGAGAAGAAGACCTACATCATATTAAGTTAGTGGTTTTAATGTTTCGGCTTATCGGTGTATAAACTTACATGGTGAATAGCGAACAATTAAGCACTGCAATCTTATTGCAGAAAATAACGTACTTGCGAATTTCTCGTGTATTTTTGAAGAATATTTCTTCGTTTACTGCTGCAAGATTTTAGGGAATGTTTACTTTACAATCGAGGCTCCTCTTGAGCTTGACGTCCAAATGATGACAAGAAATCGAAAGTCCATAATGAGTTTTAAGAGTTAGATACATAAAATGAATGACAACAGGAATCTATCCCTCATCGGGTGATAGCTCTTTTGGCGGCGAGAGGAAGACCTGCATTATATTAGGTTAGTGGTTTCAATGTTTCGGCTGATCGGTGAATAGCGAACAATTAAGCACTGGAATCTTATTATATACACTGCTGGCCATCCAAAATACAACACCAAGAAGGACACGAGATAGCAAAGCCAGGTTTACTGGACACATAACAACAGATACAAAGATAAAACGATTGAGCTAACAGGCCCGTGCGACTTGCGAAACACGCAGACATCAATAGTTTGTGAGGGCCCCATGGCTGGCAATAACTGCCGTTACACGCCACGGCATCGAACGAAAGAGGCTTTGGGTGTGGGCTTGGGGTATGTCGGTCCAGGCTGCTTCCACGCGTTGCCACAGTTCATCAGGCGTAGCCGCGGGTGGTGCTTGCCGGACCACTCGGTTGCCGATCGGCGACCAGACGAGTTCGATAGGCGACATATCGGGAGAACAGGCGGTCCACGGCAGCAGTGACGCCTGGTGGGGCGTGAAGAATTGTTGCACTATGCGTGCCACTCGCGGGCGCGCATTGTCCTGTTGAAACGTGGCAGCTGGCAGGTCCTGCAGATAAGGGCTCCAAAACGTCGGAGATGTAGCGGTGGCTGTTGAGTGTACCGGCGATGCGTACCAGAGGGGCGCGGGTGTTATATCCAATTGCGCCCCAAACCTTAACGCCAAGCGACGGACCGGTATGGCATTGCATAATGCAGGCGTCATACAGTCTCTCGCCGCGGTGCCGCCACACGCGGATCCGACCCTCGTGGTGTTGCAGGCAGAAGCGGGATTCGTCGGAGAAGACAATGTCATGCCGTTCCGTAATCCAGGTGCGGCGTTCAACGGCCCACTGCCACAGCATTCGCCGGTGGTGTAACGTCAATGGTAATCGGAGCAATGGGCGCCGTGAGACAAGTCCCCGCTCCTGCAGACGACGTCGAACGGTACGTGCTGCAACAGGTTGTTGCGCAGCACACCCTAATTTCTGCGCTAACGTTCGTGATGTGGCGGTCCGAGCCGTCAATGCCCGCCGCACAACATGCAGGTCCTCTCGTTCGGTGGTGAGCCGCGGCTGCGGCAATCGCTCACGTCGGTCCGTCCGTCCCTCCTGCACCCACCGAATCCATACTCCCCTCACTGTGGCTGGATGTCGTCCCACACGGGCACTGATGTCTCGGTACGATAAACCGCGGTCGCGATCAGCCACTATTCGTCCTCTGTCGAACTCCGAAACGTGCTGGAATGACTGCCGTATTTTGCGACGAGGCTTCAGTAAGCTTCCCACACACAGGTCCGGCAGCACAACACACTTCCACTACTTACTCTCCCCGCCTTCTGTGCACCTTTCTTATACTGCTTCTCGGTGGCGTGCTGGGTGCACATGATTTGCATATGCCCTGTAATGCTAATCGTTTGCATGTCCTCTCGCGGGCGACGCATGCAGCGAATTTCAGGTCAATCGGATGCTTCCTTGTTGGTGTTGCATTTTGGGTGGCCAGCAGTGTATTATTCGTCCTGATGATGCCGAGCCAAACGTTCTGCGAAACTATAGTCTAATAAAACATTTAATTGTGAAAATAAACGTTGATAATTTATTATTGCTGAAAATAACGTACTTGCGAATTTCTCCTCTAATTTTGTAGAATATTTCTTCGTTTAATTGCTGCGAGATTTTAGGGAATGTTTACTTTATAATTGACGCCAAAATGTTGGCAAGAAAACGCAAGTCCATAAAGAGTTTTAAGAGTTAGATGCATAGAATGAGTTACAAGAGGGGAAATATTCTCCGTTCCCAAGAATTTAGTACACTTACAGATGTTGCGACAAAGTAGGTTTTTTTTTAAAGGTTTAACGACCACCGTGAGCTATTCAGGGAGCTATAAGCAGTCGCCCGTCCCTAATTTAGGGCCACTGGTTCCAGGGAAGTGAGAGAGAGAGAGAGAGCCAGCGCCGTAAGACAAACACACAACATCCATGCCTCGCCGGGATTCGAACCTGGACCCGTCTCGGACGAATGATCAGAAGCCATCGCTTAGACCACTGCGCCACCGGGGTGTGTGGGGTGGAGCACAATTTAAAACTAGCTAAGTAAGTATTTTAGCCTTATTCAGGTAACAGCTCTGAACTGGAATGAACAAACTTACTGATGATTTAGCAATCGGAGAAATTCACTCGAACAAAATTGGAAGAACACAAGGTCGCTGTCCTCGCAAAATGAAGATCGTAATAAACAAGAATTTAAATCATGTCTTCGAATTCCATCCCCAGCCGGTAAAGCTCCCATAGGTGGCGTCGGCGGAGTTTGTCACGTGACCTGGTTAAATCACTGAAGTCCACCTGTTGCTTTCGGGAACTCCCACTTCACCTCCGCCCAACAAACTCTGGAACCGATTAAGACTTCCAGAGATTGAAGGTAACTATCACCTGCCACTGTTCATTGTGATTTATAGTAATTCACGAGTTCCTCATTTTTTATATTCCCTCCTCTTCTTTTCCTTTTCTTTGGACAATTAAGATCCTACAGAGAAAGCGATTTCTACCCTATCATTTTCGCAGCAGAAAAAACCGGTCCCGATCTCGACCACAAGCACACATAACATGGATGTCTAACTCCAATGATATAAAAAAATAAAAAAATAAAGATGATCTAGCAGATATTGATGGTCGAATTAGCACGCGATAAAACAGAGTTAGCAACCGCCCCCCCCCTTTCTACCATTATTTTTCTCTTATTTAGTCTTCAACACAGAAGTTTCTGTCGATTTCTCTTCTTAACGTTATCATCTTCAATTAGATAAAGACAGAGAGAGAAAGAGAGAGAAAGAGAATAGGCAAAAGAAAAAAAAAAAAAAAAAGGAAACAGAAAAGAAACTAAAACAGGACATGTTCTTCATTTGCTTTAGTTACCCGCATTTGCAACCATTTACTTATTATATTAAAATAACCTATTCTTGTGACATGAGAGGAGGGAAGACGATTCGATGGTTTCCAGGGTGGGGAAGAAGTTTGATATATCTATTATGTCGCGTGCTAATTATAGTTGGTGGAATTTTATTCCATTTTTACTAATACTTATCCGCAGGGGAAAATTAGATAAAGCCAAATGGCCTCATGGGATATTTTTTTTCCTATTTTTATGAGCTCTCTTCTTAGTTCAACATAATGATGCATGCGGTGTAGCACCCAGTCAGTTTGATTGTCTGCCATATGTCTTCCTGTCGTCGTTAAGGTTTACACATGACGATCCAGAAACATATCTGAATACTCCTCGTGATTCCGTTTAGATGTCTGCTATCTGTCATTTGACATTATTCACGGGCGTATAAATCTTTCGAAAAGAGATCTATACGGCAATTTGCTGAAAAAACGCTGAGATAATTTAATCGCCTTACGACAAAACAGTGTACTGAAATAAAGTTATAGGTATCGATGAAATCCCCTATCGAAGTTACCCAAATGCTACGGTGCTTCGTGTAACTGCTCTTTTAATTATTGCGAGGAAAGAGCCATAACCGTTGTTACGGAACATAATGCCACACGTACGTCTGACATGGGATTCGAACCCAAACCCAGAAGGACGAGGATCAAGTAGCCCACGCTTAGTGCTGCAAGAATTTCTGAAATCAGTAGACCTGAGTTATAAAAAATCAGTAGATCAGGTTGCTGTTTAAAATATTCACTACTTGAAAAATTTAATGCAGCATTAGGTGTAATCTAACCCCCACCCCTCCCCCCAAACCATGCAAATCTACTGATATTTCAAATAATACCAGTTCCATGAATGGAATACGGAATTACACATACAATACCAATTTTGAAGATCACAATCCGTTTTTTGGTGTAAACATGACAAGGATGGTAAATCAGATAATATCCGAAAACTTGAAAATTTCGTCGTCTTGGAGCGGGAATCGAACCCGCGTCTCCCAGATAGCGCCCGGGTACGCTAACCACTACACCACCCAGAACGAACAAGTCTCAAGTTTCCGATTAATCTGAATATAACCATCACATTATTCGCTGGTCGAAGCAAACGGAATTCATATTTAGCGAATCTGGAGGTTAAGAGGTGGTGTAGTGGTTACCATACCCGGGCGCTATCTGGGAGAAGAGGGTTCGATTCCCGCTCCAAGACGATGAAAACTTCAAGTTTTTGGATATTTTCTGACTTACCATCCTTCTCATATTTAAACAAAAAAAAAACGGATTGTCATCTTCAAAATACCAGTTCCTCCCACATGAATGAAAATTCAAACCAATACGACCGTAGAAAAGCGGGTAGAATAACCAAGAACAACAGTTGTAATGTACGAAAAATCCGTTTATTGGCTCAAATATACAGGGTGTCCGAAAAATAACTGTGCACTGAAAATCAACATTTACCATGTCCAACTGGTTCCTACAGGAGGTGTTGGAAATGGGCCCCACCGACGTCTAGACATGTTTGCACACTGCATGTTGGTGAAGACATTTCTTAGGGTATGTAGTGCGATTTGTTCGATGTAGATCGTTATTGCAGCCGGTAGCACTTGAAGTGCATGTGTGCATTACCTGCATGAAGTGTCCGGGTAGCTCTTGAAATGCATACGAATTACCTGTATACGCTTCAAGAGCTACCCGGAAAGGTGGAAATATGTCTCATCAGCAAAGAGAGCGATGTCCTCACCTTCCTCAGACAGGAGTTCTTGGAACCACCTGCAGTACCGAACACGGGTCACGTGGTCTGTTTCTTTCAGCTGATGCACGACAGACACTTTGTACGGGTGGAAACGAAACTTCCTCTTCAGAATATCGCGGGCTGCACTCTTTGGCAACATTAGCTTGTTGTGACCGCCGCCTCACGGACTTGTGTGGACTCCTTTGCATACTGTCCTGGATATCCTGTACAGTCTCGTCTGCCGTGGATGGCCTAAAGGGGCAGGGGGCATCCAGAACACTGCCAGTTTCCCGAAACTTCGCTATAAGATGACGTACCGCATTACGGTGGGGGACGTTCTGCATCATGAAATTTCCTAGCGAACTGTTTAAGCACTTCGTCCGTGTACTTGTCATGATAAAATATATGTTCCCCAAAAACACTTTCTATTCAACCGCCAACACCGTTGTCCTTGTGCCGAGACGAGTGATCAATCGACACGTCTACTTCCGTCGGCCAAACGATCGGAATGACAGCTGCGCGCGCCTCGTGGTGGGGAGACATGAAGGTTACCAGACACAGAGCACTTCCACGTGGTGGGTTACTTCTACTGTAATTCCATTCAAAATTTCGTTATTATTACATTACTGCATTTCGTACATTGAGTGCAGTCATTATTCGGACATCCTGTATATAAAAGAACACAAATGCAAGCTATCATTACCAGATGGGTGGCTTTATCAGGTAGTAGCTCAGTCTGAAGTAAATGATTCAAACTGAGCTACTGCCTGATGAAGCCACCCGACTGGTGGTCTTTATGTATATATTTACACCAATAAACGGATTTTTCATACATACGACCGTGGTCCATCTTTTTACAAGATACTACTAATGATCAGTTTAATAAAATAAAGCAAACCATTAAAACTAATTAATGTTGATGCAGATAATAGTAACGGCACATAGTTTTTATAGTATTTTGGATTTTAGAAAAATACTAGAGCGAATCTTTGTATAACAGAATGATTGCCTATCTAGATTGAAAAAAAAATATTCCATGATAGCCAGTATAAATTTAGAGAAAAATAAATTTGGATAGCAGATATTGCAAAATTGTTGGTCACACGTACAATTTAATCGCTATAACAGGAGCACCGATGAGGATTCACAGAGGCTTGACAACTGCCTATTATACACTACTTCTTGGCTTCTCATTCTGACCTTCCTCTGGAAAGGTCACGACCCTCACATTGTTCGCTTCTATTTCCAAACAGAGAATATAGTGAATTAGAGATGAGTTCGGACTCAATTTTAGGAGCTCGGGCCCAGCTCGCTTTCTTTGATTATATGTGTTTGCTAAGCCCGGGCCTGGGTTCTCAGAAAATTTTGCTTAGCAAGGCTTCCATTAATGCACAGGCCAAGGATTAGTTTAAAAATCATTAGTTTAAAAAGTTTACTTCAGCAAATCCACTTCATAATATCAATATGTTCTTCGAAACACTATGCATACAAGCAAGTGTTCTAAAATGTGGTCTAGATAATAAATAAATAAATAGTCGATGCATATGACGTTCGATTATACCAGGGGGAGTCAGTAATTTTGCCAAAAGCTGAAGGTAAGAAAATCTTTTAGAAACACAAAATATTCCACTCGTTATTTCTTTTGAATTTCTAAATTTACTTTTATTTTAAATAAATTGCATTAAAAAACATACAACTCTTTACAGACAGTCGCACGTGTTTTAAATAGCGACTCCAGAATGCTAAATTTTTAAATATAATTTACGTATATGCTAACTGGTAAAGATAGTTTACAGTGATGTAGTAGAGTGTAAAAAATGCATGCAAGAATGAGCATTCCAGACTAAATTATTCTGCATTTTGTAACATTAACAAAGCTTTGCACATAATAGTGTAATAACCACGATATTATTCTCTGTGTGCGCAGTTTCCAGCAAGTTCATCATGAAAATTGCTTACCGTTTTTAGGAGTCTCGAAACTCCTCAAAAAAGAATCGCATCTAATGCTTCAGCGCTTAACCTTGGTCTTCCTTCCTCTAAAACTTGACCTGCTGCACTAAACACTATCTCGCGAGCAGAACTACTGGCTGGTATACATAGTACACTGAGTGGCCACTTTATTATGACCACCTGACAGTTTTAAGCAAATCAGCTATGGCTGCACGCTGTTGTCGCCAGAGGGCGAGGCTAGTATAAAAAGGGAAAGCTTAGTGCTTACGACAGTAGTAGAAGTGATTTTTGGGTGACGAGATGGGTAAAAAATGCGATTTGACGGACTTTCAACGTGGGATGATTTTAAGAGCTCGGAGCCATGGAGCGAGTATCATTGAAACCGCCGCATTCGTGAAATGTTCCAGAGCAGCTGTTGTTAAAGTGTTCAAAGACTGGACTGGCAGCCAAAAATCTGGGTGTCTACGTGCAACGTGTGGTCGTCATCGACTAGTGACTGCACGGGTGGAACGGAGAGTGTCCATACTGGTAACAGACAACAGAAGGGCAACAGTGCAGCAAATTATAGATCATCTTAATCAAGGATTCCCTCAAATTATCTCTGAACGCACTGTTCGCCGTACATTGCATCGGATGGGATATGGCAGCCTAAGGCCTGTTCGAACACCGCTGTCTGCAGTTAACAAGAGAAAACGTCTCCAGTTCGCACAGGAGCACAAGGATTGGACAGTCGATAATTGGAACCAAATTATGTGGTCCGATGAATCAAGTTTTCAGCTGCACCATGCCAATGGCCGAGTGTGAATTTGGCGGAAACAGCACAAAAGCATGGACCCCAAATGCATTGCTACAACCCTTCAAGCTGGTAGAGGCAACGTTATGGTTTGGGGAATGTTTTACCGGCATGCGTTGTGCCTTTTAATTCGTGTTGATCAACGTCTGACTGGCACATCATATCTAAACGTCGTTGCGGACTAAGTGCATCCTGTCATGTGGATGGTTTATGCCAATGGCGATGGCTACTTTCAACAAGATAATGCGTCCTGCCATAGTGCTCGTATTGTACAGGATTGGTTACAGGAACATGCCGGTGAGTTTACTTTGCTTAGGTAGCCACCACAATCTCCAGATCTCAACCCCATTGAGAATTCGTGAGATGAAGTTGAACGAGCCATCAGACAGCTGGATCCACAACCCTGCAATCTAACACTCCTGGAAAGTGCTATTAATCAAGCATGGTCTCAGATTTCACAAACCACCTATCAACATCTCGTGGAGTCCATGCCACGAAAAATCGACGCAATATTAAAGGCAAAAGGTGGCCCAACGAAGTACTGAGGGGGTGGTCATAATAAAGTGGCCACTCAGTGTATATAAATAATTCACCAATGAAATTCAACATGTGTAATGCCAAGCCCTGGCCCGGGCTCATCTCTATAGTGAATGACGCAAGGGAATGTGGAACCTTTTATTAGATTCCAACAATCTTCAATCATCATTCGCCTTTACTCCTTGGACTTTATGGGGTGAGTATCATCCATTGGATCAGTACGTGGTGAGAACTAAAATGCGGCACACATGGTTACCCAGCACATCTTTGAGTGGCATTCAATAATACAAATTGGTAGTGACGCACCTCTTCTTTCAAGTTTTATAATGAATAAAATGCTTCTTCTAATGCTTGTTCAAATGGTTGTTGTTTTGATAATTATATCATGAATAAACTTTCCTGCTAGTAGTGTAGTAATAATAATGAACAAGCTTTTAACTGCTAGTAATGTTGTAGTAGTAATTAAGATGAATAAAGTCTTAATGCTGGTTGTTAATAATAATCACTAATGAAATAAACCTAACAGCCAGACAGAGGTCTGACAGTACTATGAACTGAGAAAAACGTACTTACTTAAAACCTTTTATTAGGAACTTCTACTGGTATCATCACACACACTTCACACACAGCTACTCAAATAACACGTAGCTCCTTGCACATGAACGAAGCTCTACTCACATAAACAACAGCTCACCTTTACAACAACAGCTCTCTGACACATAAACAACAGCTCACCCTACGCACATCAACAAAAAGCTCTCTCTTGGTATCGTTGAACGCGCCTATTTATACTGGCTACCACCACGTCATGACTTACACTCATTGCCAGATCTCATTCAGCGGGTGAAATAACATCTCGTTCAGTAAGAAGATAATTTACATAGTAAAATAAAATAACCAGAGATAGTAAAAATCAAAAGGAAAGTGAATATAGAGTATACGTTACTGCTTCTTTGCTTAGAGAGTTTCCTAGCCTGATCGTCTAGCGACTCCTATCCCCTCGTGGCATCTGGGCGGACGACAGGACTGACTAGCAAACTCTTTTTAATTCTTCTACCGCACTTCCATTTGTGTTTCCTATCGGGCACCACCCTAAACGTCCGATCTTCCTACTTCTAAGGACTGTTTAAGACTCGGGGTTAGACATTTCCTAAAAGCATCTCCAAAAGCATTAATTCATCAGCTTACACAAATAATGAGATTCTGCTAAACTATAACTCTGGGATTGTTATGACTTCTCTTAGGCATTCGACAGAAGAAAAGCACCCCCCTCCTGTTAAAATAAAGGCATCTATTCCCCCTCTACTCGCTTCTCGCACTGCTAGTGCATTCTTCGATGTCGTGTGACACTGGTCGCATTAACAGCTAGGAAATCTGCTTTCTCTACGTGTACCAGCTTTATTATCCGGAAGCTCTAAGTTTCACGCAATGTCTCTATGGACCGTGCAGCCTCAGCTAATCGAGTTTAAACTTTCTGTGTAGATGTAAACCCTACTAACTGATCGTTGAGTCAGTTGTGGTGATCCTGGTAGATTTGGAGCCTAAATTGCACCCCATAATGACTAGGGTGTGTGATCCATTAAGTGTGTGTGCAATGAGACAAGGTGACACCATCCTATAATGCCATATTCCATAATGACTTTCAATCGTAGACAAGGAGATAAAGATTAACGGAGGCTATGTAACCTCCCTTTATTTTGCTGATGACATAGCGAATTTTGCTATTACCCTTTCAGATTTTTCTTGACACGAGTAATGAAGTGAGTTTAAAAATGAACTTACAGAAAACAAAACTGTTGTACAATACTTTTAGAAATGGAGGTTAGTGGGAGACAAATTTATTAGTAATGATGCGTGCATCTTACCTTGGATATTACAAAGTGCGTTCCGTAAAAACTGAGAGTAAAATCACACAAAATGAAGAAATATAGGTACAGAAAAATATATGCTATTCTTTCTCAAAGTATCTTTCCTATGATATGCAAGGGTCCAATCGTTCAGTCCACTTTTCAAAGCATGTGGCGAAGGCATTTTGTGGAAGCTGCTTTAGTGACCCATGTGTACATCTTGAGTAGTGTTGAATGTTACGCCTCGGAACTTCTCCTTCATTGTTGGAAACAACTAGAAATCGCACGGAGCGAGATCAGGACTGTAGGCAGGCGGGCTGTGGCATGATTTCAATACTGCATTTCATAAGAAACTGTTTAGCACAAACAGCTACACGTGGATGGGCGTTATCATGGTGTAGGGTCCACTTGCCCATTAGTTCCAGTCGCTTATTATATGTGTCGTCGCAGACGCTTCAAGACTGAAATGTAATACTCAGCATTGACAGTAATTTGTGGAGGAACGGCACACTGGTAGACTACACCTCTATGATAAAAGAAAATTGTCATCATCACCTTTCCAGCTGATTTGGTTTGGCGGACTTTTTTCGGAGGAGGAGGCGACCCTGTGTGTTTCCAGACACTCGTTGCGCGCTTCGTGAGGGGGGTCGAAATATGTTTTATCTGCAGTTATTACTGTATTTCTTTGACCCATGTTTCATCGGCAGTTATCACTGTGTTTAGAAAGTTTGGATCCTTTGCAATAATTTGTTATACACCTGAACTCTGGCTAACAATTGTTCCCTCGTCAGGTAATGAGGTACCCATCTGGAACACACACGACGCAGCTGTAATTTGTCGCGTAGAATACGCAATGCCGATATTTTTTAAATATTAGTTGACGCCGCTATGTCTTCACACGTCATTCGTCGATCTTCTTGCGGGATTGCCCAAACAGTGTTAACAATACGCTCCGTAACAACACTTTCAGGTCGACCAGGCCTAGGAGAGTGTTCTGCCGACAAACGCCCTCTTTTGATACTATGGTTCCATCTAAAAAATCATTGACTCACCCAAACATTTATCTTTGTAAGCTTTTTCTCATTAAATCAACTGTTTCTGTAGCCGTTTTACCCAAACGACAGCAAAATTTTATCGCACAAAGCATTTCACTTCTTAACTCTGAATCACTCTCCTCCATAGCTGTATGGCGAAATTCAGACGTACCTTAAACAACTGCGCAGTAACAAAACAGGAATCGTCTGCCATACTAGTAACTGTTTCCATAGATACCTCCTTAATTCAGTTAGTCGTCTGCGTGGTTGTTTTCCCCCTTCACACTATTGCCAACTGAAAAAAAATTACTCTCAGTTTTTATGGAACGGTCTTTGTAGATATCAAGCGAGAGCCACGTCGAAGAAATTAACAGGTTTATAAAACTTTGCTGTTGACCATTTGGAAGAAACAGTTCAATTTTCTAGATCAAATTACCGTTGTGTGTTTAATGATAGAAATAAGTAGTTATGTTTTCAGAAAAAGGCAAATATTTGTTGCTGAGTAGGTGGGTTAAAGTACCGGAAGCAAATTACTTTAACAAGTAGGACATGCTAATGGGCACGCACAATGAAATATTGGGGAAAATTAGATATACCGCTGTAGATGAGGATACCATTTCATGAAGAGAAACTTAACGTTTACACGAAAAGGATTTGAACGCCCACATACAGCGAAGTAGCTCTTTTCTGTCGGTAGGTGGGATTCGAAGCCACATCTTGCAACTTCGGAGCGGGATGTTCTCCTGACAGATCTACGCTGGCAAGGCTCTAACTGCAACTGCCTTTTTCGACTAATGCGTCACCACAATGGTACGTTCCACACAATAGAAAACTCCTTACTTACAGGACAAAGAAAGTTGATTTTCATGACTGCAACGATATCGGTTATTGTGTTTTAGAAATCAAAAGGATTGTAATCTTACATTCGTTGTACCCGCATAAATAATCAAACAGGAATAGATATAGGTTATTGATTTTTAGAAATCAAAAGGATTGCAATCTTGTATTCGTTACACCTGATTAAACAATCGAACAAGAATAAACATAGGTTATTTTGTTTTAGAAATTAAAAGAATTGAAATCTTGCATTCGCTATACCTGATAAAATAATCAAACAAGAATAAACATAGGCTGTTTTGTTTTAGAAATCAAAAGAATTGCAATTTTGCATGCGTTATACCTGATTAAATAATCAAACAAGAACAAACATAGGTTATTTGGTTTTAGAAATCAAAAGAAATACAATCTTGCATCCGCTATACCTGATTAAATAATCAAACAAGAATAAACATAGGTTATTTTGTTTTAGAAATTAAAGGAATTGCAATCTTGCATTCGTTATACCTGATTAAATAAAATCAAACAATAATAAACATAGGTTATTTTGTTTTAGAAATAAAAAAAATTGCAGTCTTGCATTCGTTATGCCTGATTAAATAATCAAAGAAGAATAAACATAGGGCATTTTGTTTTAGAAATGAAAAATCTTGCAATCTTGCATTCGTTATACCTGATTAAAATCAAACAGGAATAGATATAGGCTATTGTGTTTTAGAAATAAAAAAAATGCAATCATACATTCGTTATACCTGATTAAATAATCAAACAGGAATAGATTTAAAAAAATATGTCGTAACTTCTCCATTCGTTAGGCATTAGCCGCAATTTATACCTATAGGGTTGGGTGTAAAGTTTAAACTGCTGCGTCTTCCTTTTCCTTAGTCTGTAGCCTCAATTTACCCGTGATAATGAGCTTTAGCATAAAGCTGAAGCAGTCATCTTCGCTTCCTTTAGGCTTTAATTTCAATTTACCTATGGGCTTGCAGCTAAAGTCCAAGCTGTTGTCACCTTTTCCCTTAGGCTCTAGTCTCAATTTACCTACGGCGTTGGGGTTACAGTCCAAGCCGCTATCATCTATTTCCATTAGGCTTTAGCCACAATTTACCTGTGCGGTTGTAAACCACTCGTGCTCTGGCTGCAATTTACCGAGACAGGTAAATTTGTGCATGCAACTTAATTTTAGTCCACAGTTTCCTATGTTTGGAAATTACTGTAAATTACATCTAATTCACTAAGTACTGTACAACACGAAACAAAGGTGGGGGAATCTATCTAGGTTTATAATGGTCTTACTACTAAAGAAACACACACACACACACACAGATATTTTTATGTTTCAACGTGGCACATCCTCCAGAGCATATTTCACCATTATTGACACTTTCCAGGAAATATTAAATATTTGTTATACGCCAAAGATACAGGTGCACGATGAGGTATCCTCCCACCCTTTCTTTCTGGTGCTGTTTTAACATTGCGATTAAAAAACAATAAGTTCGGTTTCGATATAGCGTGACACGAAATTTATTCAACAAATTTTTAATCAGCTAATTTGTGTACGTAGAACCGTAATTAATCCCTCACATTTACCTCTTCTTTTTTCTGAGAACTCCCGGAATGAAATTTTCGAGCCGCCCTTCTTATCTCGTTGATGTATTGTTTAACATTATTTTTCGCTTTGCTTAATTCTTTGAACACTTTATACTTATTCCCTTTAGAATACTTTTAGCGATCTAGATTTGCTATGACTTATACAGTTTGGAGTTGTACATAATTTTTAAAATTATTTTCACATTTATGTGCTGCTGTGGTTTAGACTTATTCTTTCGCTCATGGTTGCCGTTATAGAAGTGTACACGAACTAGCAAGGCACAAGCCAATTATCGTACGAGTAATTACAAGTCTCCATCTATTCTTATTTTTTTAGTAATTACAAGTCTCCATCTATGGTTATAGAAGTGTACACGAACTAGCAAGGCACAAGCCAATTATCGAAGTCTCCATCTATCGTTATTTTTTTAGTAATTACAAGTCTCCATCTATGGTTATAGAAGTGTACACGAACTAGCAAGGCACAAGCCAATTATCGTACGACTAATTACAAGTCTCCATCTATTGTTATTTTTTTAGTAATTACAAGTCTCCATCTATGGTTATAGAAGTGTACACGAACTAGCAAGGCACAAGCCAATTATCGAAGTCTCCATCTATCGTTATTTTTTTAGTAATTACAAGTCTCCATCTATGGTTATAGAAGTGTACACGAACTAGCAAGGCACAAGCCAATTATCGTACGAGTAATTACAAGTCTCCATCTATTGTTATTTTTTTATATGGAATAGTTTCTGGTTTTCTTCGGCCCAAATTGAGCATGACGCTGTGAAACACTAACTAGTAGACATACAAGCATTTATTGTTATATTTATGTGTTATTCATTGTTATTTTAATTATTTAAAAATATATTTATTAAATCTTACACGAACTAACAAGACACAGACTTAATATATTAGGACTAATTATAAATATCCATACAATATATACATACATTCTTTGAAATCCTGCGGTATAGAAGATCCATACGTATGGTATTAAAATGATGTTCTTAATGTTGTCCTATATTAAACCGTACGGTATCAAGAACATCAAAGAAAATGAAAGTGCAAAGGTCTGACTGTATGAGGAAACAGCACGTACAAAGTTTGGAAAGTGAGTGAGACAAGGTGGTACCATATCTTCCAGGCTCTTCAATGCCACATTGAAGATTGCATCTCATTCATTGAACCGAGAGGACAAAGTCATAACGATCAATGGAGATTATTTAAACCAACTTTGTTTTACTGAAGATAGCCATTTTTACATGTAGAGTCATGGGCGCCCACAGCTTAGTTTTCAGGAGGGAGCAAACAGAAATTATAACTACGAATAACATGTACAAACATCATATGCAGATTTCCACCGCGCCTGTTTGTTTTCTAACAGTTTTTACCACACTCTCAACACATAAATCTAATTGGAAATCAAAACACCCAAAAACTACATAAAAGAGATGGATAAATGAAATTAGACAGCTTTTTGGTACAAAAATGATTTTTTTGTTGTTGTTGTTCCTTTGATCCTTTCGACAACTTGGGTCGCATACTCTAAGAAACCCCAGAAATCACTCAACTGATCATCAAGAAAGAAAAAATACCCTCGAGACAAATTTCTGGGTAAAATTTCGAAAGATCTTTGCCCAACAGTAAATAGCTGCCGCAGAAGATGATAGATGTTTAATTTTCTTCGCCTTTTCATACTTTTCCATACGGTAAGCATACGTATGTACGCTGTTCTCCATCGTGATTTTAGTGGCGTATTTTGGGTCAGAGACCTGGCCTATTTCACCCCTCCCCCTCCCCCAGTACTGTTTTTATTTAAATTGCGAAGTTTAATTTTTTATTGTTAAGTAATAGAAGTAACTTTTTTTCTAAATTTTAGGTACATGCCATTGCTAATATGATACCATATAATTATGAGGATTAGTATTTGAACACTTATTTGCACATGAACTCCATTCTTCTCTCCTTTTGTGTGAACCAGAGTGCTACGTTTTCATAAAATGTTTCTTCTGAGTACTTTTTCATATTTAAAAATAATGTTTTTCTCAATTGACAAAACAACCAAGTTTTTCGAACGTGCATGTTCTTGTGTGACTCTAAGATATATCTTGATTCTTTTTAATGCTGAAAAACTTCTTTCGGCAGTTGCAGTTGTTGATGGAAAGCTTAATATGAGGTCTGCTAATTTGCACACCTCACTAAACACTATGTCCATTTTATTGAACTTTATGTAACACGTAATGCCTTTTACTGATTTGTGTTTGTATTCATCAAAAGAATAAAACACCTTCAGTTCGTTTTTTAGTCGAGCTGTATCAAATTTTGAAGCATAATTTGAATTAAGTTCTGACAGTAGATGTTCAGGGAAGCTTTCACAAAATTTATCAAAACAGTTCGAATCCAACAAAGCCACGAATTTAAGATATAAAATCTCTGATTTTAATTCCTTGACACCTTACAAAAACTGAAACAACTTTCGCGAAACACTTATGAGCGGGAGTATGCGAGTGACTGAGATAGTCTAACTCTTCTTTTTTCTAAGCGAACCATTTTCCAAAGAAATGGCTCATTCCCCTCTATCAGCTGATTCATGGTGTCATGGAAACGCTAGCAGGCGATTGTACGGAAGGTTTTCGCATCAGAACTGCGAAGATTCTGGAAGAGCTGCTTGCGTTATGCCGTTGGTTTTCGCTCGCCAGACTGAGTCAAAGAAGTGAATCCACACGCGTTTTTTTTTTTGTCGCAGCGAAACCATTGACATATTTAATACCGTTGATAATTGACTTTTATTTGTGTATATTTAATTCAGTTTTATTTGTGCATTCTCTGGGTTTCGCAGTAACCTAGCAAGCCTTGAATATACGCCATTGGTAGAAAGTAATACTGGGCCGCCCCGGTGGCGCAGTGGTCTAAGCGATGGCCTCTGATCATTCGTCCGAACGGGGTCCGGGTTCGAATCCCGGTGAGGCATGGATTTTGTGTTTGTCTTACGGCACTCGTTCTCTCCCTTCCCTGGAACCAGTGACCCTAAATTAGGGACGGGCGACTGCTTATAGCCCATTGAGTTGCTCACGGTGGTCGTTAAACCTCCAATCAAAAAAAAAAAAGAACACGAACCTGGACTATTGTCTTTACTGAAGTGGTTGAATGAATTTCTCAATCAAATAAAGTTTACATTTGTTGTTTCATAGATATTTATTCTTTTAAAAAAATCTAATCGTCGATTCCGACGAATGAAGAGTATTCGCAACGCGAATCTCATTCCAAGAACATTTACAAACAAAGTTGTGACTGAAGATGAGAGTGAAAGAGTGCGCTTTATTAATAAACTAGCAGAGGTACCATGCGTTGCACGGGCTTAACAAAAAATACACGAATCAGCTTCTGGGCCAGCGCTTTGCCAGCATTTTGTTTGGCAAATGTATACTTTTTCGTGGGCATTCTAGAATTCCTGTTGTTGCGGATCTCTGTTTTTTTTAATAATTAAAATTTTTCTTGGATTTTAGATTGATTTGTCCAACAGATTTTTGCTTTTTCGATTGAAGTTTAAATTTCATAAATAGCATAGAAGTTTATAATAATTAACTGAAGTGCATTTGGTTGTTAGACAAATCCCGTATGTTCCTTTATTGCAGCAACTTTATCTCTTTCCAATTGTGGTTTAACGACCACCGTGAGCAACTCGATGGGCTATAGAAGTCGCCCGTCCGTAATTTAGGGCATCTAGTTCCACGGAAGGGAGAGAGCCAGTGTCGTAAGATAAACATAGCATTCATGCCTCACTGTGATTCGATTTCGAACCCACCTCAGACGAATGGTCAGAAACCTTCGCTTAGACCTATGTGTTAATGGGGGGGGCAGCAATTGTATCAAAATATAATATTTTAAAATTAACTGGCGCCTTCACGCACTAAACATAATTTATTACAAAGTGTCAAGGGGATGAAATTCGGGTGAGGGAGGGAGGTGTACACGTTTCATTGTAGCCTATATTTTCTGTAGGGTCATGGAAAGTAGTTATGCAAAATTTGTTCTAGATTGGTAAGGGTTTAGGAGTTCATTGGGAACAGACAGACAGACATTCTATTTTATTGTACATATTAGGTGTGCAACTCAATTCTTGGCCACAAGAACGACACGTTAGCAGCAAATTATAGCAAATCGAATACGTATCTAATCAGGCAAATTATCCCCGTCGTGTTAGATACATTTAAGCCATCGGTCAGGAAGCTGCCGAATGCCACTGCGAAAAAAAGAGGGCTGTTTCGAGTTGATAAAGTCATCAATACTTGTGTGGACCTCTCCGACAAAAGTGAAGTGCGTATCACTCAGGTGATGTTGCAGGGAGCGAAAGAGGTGATAATCCGACGGGGCGAAGTCTAGAGAATACGCTGGGTGGGACAAAATCTCCCATCCCAGGACGGTGATCGTGTTTAAAGTCGTTTTCGCGGTGGGAGGACGCGCGTTATCCTGAAGCAACACGACCGACCTACTGTCCTTGCCGGTGTATAGCCTTTTCGCCTCCATTGCGTCACTCACACGAATGAGTTGCTGAAAATAACGCTCAGCATTGACCGTTTTACCAGGTTTGAGCAACTCATAGTGTACGACACCGCGCTGATCCCACCATATACACAACAACAACTTACTGGCATGGACATTCAGTTGGGCGGTACTGGTGGTAGGCTGACCTGGATAAACGCCGCTTAGGATTATGGTAGAGGATCTACTTTTCATCACAGGTCAAAATCTTGTGAAGGAAATCCTTCTTCTTGAATCTGGAGAGTAAGGACACAGCAACATCGTAGCGCCTGCACTTGTTCGCAGCTGTGAGTTGGTGGGGCACCCAACGGCCCTCCTTGTGAATCCGTTCAAGCTTGTGCAGGCGCTTTGTAATGGCTTGCCGTGTTACTCCGAGTTTCTGGGCGAGCTCTGACTGTGTGCGACAGGGATCCGCGTCCAACAGTTGTTCCAGTTCCTCATCGTCAACTTACTTTCTGTGGCTGTCCCGGACGTTCTGCATCACAGAGATCGAAATTTCCCTGCTTAAACCGGTGGAACCACTTCTTACACGTACTGTAGGACACAGCAGCCTCACCCAAAGCAACACAGATCATTTGCTGGGCTTCCGCGGCACTTTTTTTTCAGCTGAAACGGGAACAGGAGGCATTACCTCAAATGTTGCTTCTCGAACGACATTGCTTTCACCGTCAACTCTCGTCCCTTCTGTCACTACAGCTGTGAGTGGTTACGGTTGCCTGGAAAGCTGTTGGATGGCGCTGCAATCAGCCATTATCACACAGAGCTATTTGCATTTGCCGACGTTTCTATTATCGCTTGCGGTTATAGGGGCAGAGAATTAAGTTGCACACCTAATATATAAGATTACTTTATTTTTATTAATTTAAAATACATTTTAATACATTACTTTTTAAACGAACTAACACGACACCAGCTAATTATGTGACTAATTATGACTTTTCATATTTTCTTTTTCTCTTCCTTTTTCTTCTGTCTCATTCTGTTTTTGGTTTTCTTCGACTCTAGTAGAACTTCATGCTGTAAAACGTGGACACACACACACACACACACACACACACACGCACACACGCACAGATATACAATCATTTATTCATTCGCCAGGGTAGTTTCTTTTTTTTTTTGTTCAAATGTAGCACCACCATTTTTGGTATTTTAAATGAATAACGTTGTTCAAGAGGATCAGAACAACAGGTATGGTGAATAAAATATAAGGAAAGGAGGCATACACTCCGAACCCAGACGATGAGACAGGACAGCTAATCACCTACTTAACGCCTTTAAGTGACCCATCCAACCAGTATTCACCGGTAAAGCGCGATGTGATTTGCTTGAAAAACACCGGAATTTTCGCAAATGAGGCTATGAACCCCATTCTGTGGTGTCATAGAAGATGGGGGAGGTCTACTTGGGGGGGGATAAAAATGCCGTGACATCCTGGTCAACAATGGGAGTGTGGAACCAGGAAGTCTCTTTGAAGAGCAAACAGCATTCACAAAAAGGTATTACACTGTCAACCTTCATCACCTGTTTTTGAAAAGGTTTAGCTGGTCGGTAGGTGGACCCGATTGATTGATGAAACGTGGCTTTGCAGGTGGTTACTGTGTCTCTCATGTAGGGATATATCTGATAAGTGGAGACAAGAAAGCTCATTTGGCGCAGCTTTATCAAGGACAAACTAGATAAAAAATGTGAAGAAGGTATTAATCCCATTTCATATCTTCTTTTGCGGACAACCGAAGTTTCTGTTCGGGCATGCCGTCTGTTTTGGAATGGATAATCGGAAACAATAGCAAGGAAAATGTCACTGTTTAACAACCTGAATAATGGACAGTCGATCATGTCGACCAGACAAGTCGTGGAGACAAGGCTCGGGAAGTATAGAAATAAATGGCGTTCTTTTATCACTCCAGGGATATTTTAAAAACATCGCTTGAGGAGATGATGACATAAAAGACGACTTACGCATATTTATTCAACGAATAATAAAAATAACAATCGAGAAATGCATTAATAATGCGTACAATACATGTAGCAACCCCTTAGTACCACCTCGTTCCAAGTACTTGCATTTAAATTTTTATAGTGTTGTTCGGGGTTTTTCCTATGTTACATAAATTACGCGCGAAAGAAATTCTTTTTCAGATGAAGTCAGACTATGTTTTGCATCCTCCAACATGGATAGCCCGTGAAATATTCACTTAAGAGGAAAATGACAGCTGTAATGCCTTATAATCTTGTTTGGCCTACATGCCTTAAGTTATGAAAATCGCGGTGAGAGCCACTATGTGGCAATCCTTGCTCCCATTAAGAAGTACGACTTCTGGGAAACGGAAAATTATGGAAATCTAAATAAAGTAAAATTTGTACGCTATTTGCAATCAAATTGCGAAGCAAATTCGGTAATGTTTTCTTGATTACAAGATGATAATGTTCAACTCGATTAGGAAGAAGTTTTATGCACGCATGTTGAGTCTATCCGTCTGTCTAAAATCTAGCATACTAATTCATTTTATCTTTTTAAAAATGGCTCGTAACATTATGTCGTCTTATAAACCCAAGAAAAGTTTTTCCAATATTTGCATATCATTTATTTGCAAATAAAACGAAAACTGGCGGTATTAATGCACTAACTGATTAACTTCTAGTTTTACTCACTGTTTGGAAAGCGAGTGATCGGGAATAAACCAGAAAAAGGCTATATAGGAAATACACTCATCGTCAAAAAAATAGTTGCACCCAGAATAAAAGCAACCGACAGAAATGAAACTTGGTGGGTCGGTTTGACATCGTGAGACATGCAAATGATTCAAGTATCACGCTCGGCCGCGCATGTGACGCCGGCAAGGAGGGGTCGTAGCACTGTGTCTGACTGGAAATATAAGGTCGTCCCATTGAGCGTGCTTGCCATTCGGACTGGTGCTGTTGTATTGGTTACATCCTTTGCAAGTGAAGTATGCCTCGGAGAAAAGTTCGGAAGCAATTCGAGCTGTTGGAGAAGTTCGAGAGGGACCGCATCGTCGGGCTCCGGAAAGCGCGATGGTCTTATCGCTGTATTGCGCGCCATACCGGTTGTACGGATATCTCCATAGCACGCTGTTGGCGGCAGTGGATAGAACAAGGCACGCAGCAGCGATAGGAAGGGCCTGGGATACCTAGACAAACCACAGAGCGAGAGGGCCGATGGGTCGTTCGACACGCACGGAGTGACCAATAGCCACGTTTGCGGAAATTCAGCGAGCAGGAGTGCCCTCCATTCATTGTCCGATTAGAGCCAGTACCATTGGTAGACGATTGCGCGACTTAGGAGTACACGCACGCAGACCATTACGACGACTGCCCTTAACATCATTGCATTGTCGCCAAAGACTGCAATGGTGTCGTGCCAGACTGTCAAGGAGTCACTCAGAATGGCAGCGGGTGATTTTCAGTGACGAGTCCCGCTTTTGTCGTGGAGGAGACGACCAACGAATCCGTGTGTAGAGGCACCGTGGTCAGCAGCCCTAAGATGAACGGTTTGTTGTCGAGCGTCCCACGTCCAGAAGGCTTGGTGTTATGGTGTGGGGTGCAATTGCCTAAGGTGCCAGATCACATTTGGTGTTCATTACAGGCAATTCGACAGCCCAACGTTACGTTAATGAGGTCCTGCAACCCGTGACCCTACCTTTTCTGAACGCTCACTTCGGTGTGATTTTTCAACAAGACAAAGCTCGCCCGCATACTGCTACTGTCTCGAGAGCTTGCCTTCAAGGCACTGACTTTCTACCATGTCCAGCCGCATCGCCAGACTTTTCGCCGATTGAAAATGTGTGGTATGCTATTGGACGCGCTATCCACACTCCACCCCTACCGCACAATCTGCAGGAACTGCTTGAGAAGATTCAAGCTACATGTGATGGCTTATCGCAGGACACCATTAGGAATCTGTACAACTCAATGCCAAGACGTCTGGCATGTTGTGTGAGCAAACATCGCGACCTGACGCCATTCTGTGAGACACTACTTATTGGCGTGTTGCTCAATACATATTGCCCATATCAGTCTCAATGTTTAATCATTTATTGTTCCTGGTAACCTTTACCTTCCTCCCTAATAGCATTGCAATCCGACACGTCCTTCTGGGTGCATCTATTTGTTTTGACGATGAGTGTATGTTGCTGATTATGTTGGAATCATTCGAAACAGGCGCAATGCTACGGGTGGGCTTCAGAATCCAAAACATTTTTTTTAGCTGACCACGACATCTCTATTATTCAGTAAAAACTACGCTCCTCATAGAATTTTCATATTTTAACATTAGATAAACAACAGAATAAAAAAAACTACAAAAAATAAATAAATTTGAGATTCCCAACCCCCTAATAACAGCAAAAAGAATGTCCATGACAGCATTTTTTCTATTAAGATTTCCATACGTAATTTCTGCATGTTATAGAATTGTTTGCACTTTTTCACTTATTGGGATTATTTTTGATCAAAATTGATTCCTCTTCCTATCAAGTTTTGAAACACCAATTTGTGTTACGTCATACTGACTATGTTAATAATATAGAGTACCAACTCTTATGAAGGAAAGAGCTAACTCGAGTAATTGGCCGAGGGAGATTGTGTGGATTTGCAAAGGGGGGGGAGAACTAGACGCTGGAAATCCGACGGTGCGTCGTCTTGGTAGCCGAGCGGTCAGGGGTTCGGGCTAGTGGCTGACCAGCTGAGCTCGGCCAGGGTTTGAAACCCGGCTGGGTCATGGACGGCGAGTCTGCATCATGGAGCTGACCCTGCCCAACCACTGGTTCCAAACTACTGTAGAAACCGGCAACAACTTTTAGCCTTCGATACTCAGAAGGATCGTTAAACTCCCGAAAATAGAAACTCAGAATGCGCTTCCTAGTCACTAAATATAGCATAAAAGCCTACATTGCCGGTGGTGGAATTAGAACGCACGCCTTCTCGCTCCGAAGCCGGTTGTTTTCACAACTGAACTACACCCACGAAGCTTATCACCGCAACTATGCCGTCTTGACATCATGTACTTCACCTCTGAGATAGGTACGTCACATACCCCCTCCCTTCCCTTTGAGAAAGGCGGGGGCACAAAATCGCCGGTTTCGGTTTCACCGCAAACCATGCTTGAAGGAGCTCACTGTACAAGAAGAAAAAACAATTCTGATTGATTGCAGACGATGAGTGGAAGAAGCATCACATATTTTTCGAACACTGAAGATGGAATTCTTCATAATTCCAGACGATATGTGGAAGAAACCACGTTTTTATAACATCACGAATCACGACCAGGTGATTCATTTACGTTCTGGCGCCAATGCGACGAAAAGCCCTTTTACCGGTGGTGGAGTTCGAACCAACGACTCCAGGCACCGAAGCCAGTTGTTTTCCCAAAAAAATTATACCGACGAAACTTATCGCTACAGCTTTCCCTTCTTGACCTGTGCGCCACCTCTGAGGTAGACGCTAGAGATGAGCAGGGGCCCGCCCCTAGTTTGAACTTTTGTACAAATTTCTTCTATGTGAATAAGGAAAAAATAAAGCACATTTGTTTTACTTCTAGTTATATTACCATCATCAGATAAGGATGTTAATGCTTCCCGTTAATGTCGATTCCCTTCTCCTTCCCCAAAAGAAAAAAAAGTTTTTATTATGTGCATCATATGTAGGCAAAAAAAAAAAAAAAAAAAATGCCTTCAATTTTGATTTCCAAGTGTATCAAGTTTATTCGCTTCTTAAATAACTGTATTTAATTTTTGTTCACTCAAATTTAAATAAGGATTCTGAGCCCTTAAATGCCATATAAAATTACAAAAAAATCTATGTCACATCTACAAAACATGAGAATCGTGTATTCCTTTTTTTGCTGACAGATTAGGTCCGATTAAGAACTGAGTAAATGTGCATATATAGGTCGTAGTGTTTTCAATACGTGGAAATTTATATTATTAGCTCTAAAGGGAATTTATTTTGCTTATTATTTGGTGAAACAGTCACATGCACTCTTATTTATAAATATAATAACATTTACTAGCAAATTATTAAATTTGACTGTTTTCGGCTATAGTTACAAGTTATAAAATTTCATGTAATACAGTATGGAACTTAGTGATCCAGTGGTTTGGCTTCACTCTAGCTGCCCTAAATGAATAAATTATATAACAAGCTAGTAAAATCATGCAGTGCATTGATTATGATATGCTTTCCAACATACCAGAAATCATTACTTAAGTTATGAGGATAACGACTGTGGAATAAATCTCGCTCCTGTGCCCTGACATTTGATTCCATTTCGATTATAATAGACAGAACCGCTTCAGTATATCTCCGGAACAACATGATAAAGTTTTGTCGCAATAGAAACATTTTTAATCCAGTTATGAGGATAATGGCTATGGAATAAATCTCGCTCCTGTGCCCTGACCTTTGACCCCATTTCGATGATATTAGGAAAAAAACCGGTACAGTACATCTCCGGAACAACATAATAAAGCTTTGTTGCAAGCGAATCATTTTTACGCAAGTTATGACGCATAAGGGCGATGGAATGGATCGCTCTCCTACGTCCTGCCCTTTGACCCTGTTTCGTCCATTTTCAATAGGATTCGTCCCCAGGTGGTCCCCTACCACATACTAAAATTTCATCGAAATCCAACAATTTTTACGGAGGTTATGATGCATAAGGGCAATGGAATGGATCGCACTCCAATGTCCTGACCTTGGACCCCATTTCGCCCATTTTCAATAGAGTTCGTCCCCAAGTGGTTCTCAACCACATACTAAGATTTCATCGAAATCGAAAATTTTTTTTGGGAGTTGTTGTGCGGACGGACGGACAGACAGACAAAGCTGGAGCATATACGCTTCTTCAAACTACGGTTGGAAAGCGTAAAAAATACAAGTACAGTATTGAATGATTCCCAATGTAATTCACAGTTGTTTGTGTTATGTATATACATTGAGTGGCTACTTTATTATGACCACCTGACAGTTTTAAGCAAATGAGCTATGGTTACACGCTGTTGCCTCCAGAGGGTGAGGCTAATATAAAAAGTGAAAGCTTAGTGCTTGCGACAGTAGTAGAAGTGATTTTTGAGTGACGAGATGGGTAAAAAATACGATTTGACGGACTTTCAACGTGGGATGATTGTAGGAGCTCGGAGCCATGGAGCGAGTATCACCGAAACCGCCGCATTCGTGAAATGCTCCAGAGCAGTCGTTGTTAAAGTGTTTAAAGACTGGACTGTCAGCCAAAAAACTGGGTCTCTACGCGCAACGTGTGGTTGTCATCGACTAGTCACTGCTCGGGCGGAACGGAGAGTGTCCAGGCAGGAAACAGACAACAGAATGGCAACATTGCAGCAAATTACAGACCATCTTAATCAAGGATAACCGCAAATGATTTCTGCACGCACTGTTCGCCGTACACTGCATCGGATGGGATATGGCACCGAAGGCCTGTTCGAACACCTTTGCTGTCTGCAGTTAACAAGAGAAAACGTCTCCAGTTCGCACAGGAGCACAAGGATTGGACAGTCGATAATTGGAAACAAATTATGTGGTCCGATGAATCAAGTTTTCAGTTGCACCGTGCCGATGGCCGAGTGAGAATTTGGCGGAAAGAGCACGAAAGCATGGACCCCAAATGCATTGCTACAACCCTTTAAGCTGGTGGAGACAACGTCATGGTTTGGGGAATGTTTTCCTGGCATGCTTTGTGCCTTTTAATTCGTGTTGATCAATGTCTGACTGGCACATCATATCTAAACATCGTTGCGGAACAAGTGCATCCTGTCATGTGGATGGTTTATCCCAATGACGATGGCTACTTTCAACAAGATAATGCGTCCTACCATAGTGCTCGTATCGCACAGGATTGGTTTCAGGAACATGCCGGTGAGTTTACTTTGCTTAGGTGGACCCCACAATCTCCAGATCTCAAACCCATTGAGAATTTGTGGGATGAAGTTGAACGAGCCATCATACAGCTGGATCCACAACCCTGCAATCTCACACTCCTGGAAAGTGCTATACATCAAGCATGGTCTCAGATTCTACAAACCACCTATCAACATCCCGTGGAGTCCATGCCACGAACAATAGACGCAGAATTAAAGGCAAAAGGTGGCCCAACGAAGTACTGAGGGGTGGTCATAATAAACTGGCCACTCAGTGTATATATCATAATTCTGGATATCCTTGTTTCCTCGATGTCAGATATATATAGTGAAAGGGAATATTAATTTGATCCCGGGCTCGGGTAAGGCCCGGATTCGTTTCCGGGCTTTTGTCACAGCCCGAGCCCGTGCTCATCTCCAGTAGGTACATCACAAGCAGAAAGATCAAGAGGGTGAGCGCGCGGCACAAAGGAAGCTTTCCCGGTAGTTACAGATTATGCTACATACTGTAATAAACACCTATTTTATTTTACTTTTTCTCGAACTTATTTTTAAGTTATAAAATAAATACAAAGAAGTTGGTTAAATCATGCAATGCATTGATTATGATACGCTTTCCAACAATCATTACTCAAGTTATGAGGATAATGGCTGTGGAATAAACCTCGCTCCTGAGCCCTGACCTTTGACCCCATTTCGATGATATTCAACAAAACCGGTTCAGTATACCTCCAGAACAATATGATAAAGTTTTGTCGCAATCGAAGCATTTTTACGTAAGTTATGACGCATAAAGGAAATGGAATGGAATGGATCACGCTCCTATGTCCTGACCTTTGACTCCATTTCGCCCATTTTCCACAGAGTACGTTCCCAGGTTCTCTTCTACCACATACTAAAATTTCACCGAAATCGAATAATTTTTACGCGAGTTATCGTGCGGACGGACAGACAGACAGACAAAGCTGGAGCATATACGCTTCTTCAACCTACGGTTGGAAAGCCTTCTCTGTCTTACAGTAATTACCTTCTAAGGACTTGATCCCTTTCCCCCATAGCAGGGGGGGACGCTACTGGTGGGTTTCAGCCCAAACAACTTTTCTTTGCGCTCCCTTTATCCCTCGTCCTCTCCCCCCCCCAAAAAAAACATATTTAAGCTGTTAGACGTTAGAGCATAAAGCTGGTGCAACCGTCTATGATTTTAGAGAACTTGGACAAACGTACCTGAATATTTCGATTTCACATATATTTTGTTAGAGAGAAAAGGAGAGAGAGAGAGGGGGGTGGGGAGATTCCTGCTCAGGTTACAAACTAAAATTCATAAACAGCCTTATGAAAAGAAAGAAGAAAAAAAGGAAGAAAGAAAGAAAAAACTATTTAAGTAAGCTAAAATTACGAAGAAATAGTAACTTGCCGTACAGATTCGTATCCATAGTTCCCATGCTACATACGTTGAATAAATACTGCGTAGTATGCGCATGAAACCTTTTTTGACTAGGGATAACATTATCAGCGTCTAGTAAAACCCGCGTGAACGAAATTCTTTTGCCAAAATTTCTGCCTAGCACTGCAAAATTTATGCCCCCATCATGCTTAGCCTCCCCCTCCCCAGCAGCCCACCCAGTTCTGAGCAGCTGGCTTCACCACTACCCCATAGACATGCCGATGTCGATCAGACAAAACCGACCATTCTTTGATGTTCGCTGGATTACTTTGCGAATTGCCGTAGCTGATAGCTTAAGCTGGAATTATTCCTTTTTTTTCATCTTTAACTTTCGAATAAACACACACACACACACACACACACACACACACACACACACACACACACGCGGGTACATGGGTCCGCCCGTAAGGAAAGCTATCGGCAGCCATGAAGGAACGACCAACCCAAGTGGGCATCCACCCTACGTCTTGTCTACCACATTAGTTACAAGAGTTTCACTGAATGGAAAGTAAGAAGAGAGTTGATGCATGGGATACAGGCATTGTGATTAGATGCTAACCACAGAAAAGAAAAAAATAAGTTGATTGAAGCATGCGGAGTGCACCATCTGTTGGTAATTCTTTCTTTTCAAATAACGCGAAATCATCTTCATCAGAGGACAGCGCGGTTATTCACTTACAAAACAAGGCGGTTTCGTTCCTGAAGTATTCATGTGTTCGGAGATAAAAACTCACCATATGTTTTTTTTTTTTTTTGTTGGAGGTTTAACGACCACCGTGAGCAACTCAATGGGCTATACGCAGGCGCCCGTCCTTAATTTAGAGCCACTGGTCCCAGGGAAGGGAGAGAGTCAGCGCCGTAAGACAAACACACCTTCCATGTCTCATCAAAATTCGAACCCAGACCCATCTCGGACATCAGAATCCATCGCTTACACCACTGTGCCGCTGGGGCTGCACCCAGCTGATGACGACCAAGCTTAGTTACGCCGTGCCGTTTTTCTCTTTTACCTCTCTTACCAATCAGATGATTGGTTCGCAACTTAAATCATTTACATACATAACCCAACTGCCGACGTGTATCCACCAATTTCCATGGCGCTCCGACAAATACTCCCTTATGTGAATTTTTTTATATCGGACAGTGTAAAATGTACACTGAAGTGCCAGAAAAACTGGTACAGACGAGCTTATGCAAAATACATAGCAACGTCACCTATGCGCGTACTCGGTTGCGTCCGCCAGTGCGTAAAAAAGCGAAAGACATCCTTGCCAGCTGTCAGAGCTGTTTTCGGCATGAGATATAATAACGATTTAAGCGAATTTTAGCGTGTTGTCATAGTTGGCGCTCGTGAGATGGGCCATAGTATTTCGGAGGTAGAAACGAAGTTCGGATTTTCACGGGCGACCATTGCAAGGGTGTACCGTGACTACAAGAATTCCCGCAAAACCTCCAACCTACGATACCAGTGTGGCCGTAAAAAGACATTGGGTGAACGTGACCATCGTCGGCTGTCAAGAATCGTTTCACGCGATAGGCGTGCAACACTCTCGCAGGTATAATCGGATTTCAATGCTGGAGCCTCAACAAGCATCAGCGTACGGACTGTGCAACGTACCCTGCACGATATGGGCTTTGGGAGCCGACGCTCAACTCGAGTCCCTTTGATGGGTGCACGACACAGAGCTATGCGCCTCGCTTGGGCACGGAAACACCGCCACTGGACACTTGATGACTGGAAACAAGTAGCCTGGTCTGACGAGTCGCCGACCAACGCTATGTGCGCATCCTTTCTGGCGAGGTACACCCTGTTCATGTCCTGCATTCATGCTGATGGGTTGGGCCTGTTCCAACAGGACAATGCACCTCCACACGAGTGTCGGGTGGCCACATTATGGCTAGAGGAGCATTCATCTGAATTTGGGGTGTTGCCATTCCCACCCAAGTCCCCAGATCTGAACGTGATAGAACACATTTGGGATGCCATCCAACGCGCTATCGAACACAGGAATCCGAGACCTCGGAATACACCCGAATTGTGGAACGCTCTGCAGGAAGTATGGTGTGCATTGCCTACAGCATATTTCCAGAAGCTAGTGGAGTCCATGCCCCGTCGTATTTCTGCAGTCCTGCGCTCCCGTGGGGGACTTCCCAAGTATTAGACTGGTGTACCAGTTTTTCTGGCACTTCAGTGTATGTCTGTGAGGTGACATGGACTGATCACAGCTTAAAATATATGCTTTAGTGCAGAAAATCTGGAAATGCTTCTTTGTATGTAACTGAAAATAAAACAAAACGTAAAAAAACTAACTCTCGTTTCTTGTAAAAAAATATTTTTCTATGATAACGATATTTCCCTTGTTTATAAAAGAAACATTTCAGGGATAACAAATTTGCGAAAAAGCGCACAGAAGTATTATATATTTATTTCACGATAATTTAAATGCTGGAACAACAGGGATAAAAACTCAGATATTACTAGTTCGGAAGCTGATCGATGAGATTGAAATTCTACATTCAAACAGCACTTAGTTACTTTCTACCACTATTGTCCACGCAATAAAATACGTAGGCAGGGTGACTTGTGTTTGAGGAACTTGTTTTCAGGACATTTTTTTTCATTGAATCTCTCACTGACGATTCTCCTCCTCACGGCTAGAAAAATGTGTAACATTTTTGGGATTATTTGAATAAGTTCACACATTTTGTTTTTTTTGAAAAGTTCTGTGGAACATGGAAAAACTCAAGCCTTTGAGTAATGGGTTTCGGAGTTTGGTGTAACATTCCACAATACCAGGAATTTGTTCAATGCGCACGCGCAAATTTTTTGAGGTTGTGTAACGTTTCGGAGTTTAATTAAATATGCATGAGCATTTTTGTAGAAACTGTATAATGTTTTCAATATGGGTTAAAGGTTTCAGAATTTTATCGCTGTTCGCTTGCTGCGTGACATGTACCTCAGATTTAGGGCATGCACCTCTTTGTTCTCTGAATGCTTCAAACCTCAGATTTAGGGCATGCACCTCTTTGTTCTCTGAATGCTTCAAACTTTTCTGGAACTTTTCCTTGTTTACTGTGGAAGGTTCCTCAAAGTCAGATTGCCAGCCTGTTTCAAGATTTTCCAGTAGCATGTGTAAAATTCCTCAAGATTTAAAGGTTCCACAGGAGGATTTCCGCTTTTGCGATATCTTTGCAAGTTTACTGTGGAACGTTTCTCATAATGACGTTGACACCCTGGGGCAGAATGTTTCAATAATGCGTATAAGGTTGTTGATCACTTTCGATAAAAGGGTTCCACAAAATCATCCCGGGACAATGTTTCAGACTTCAAAAATATGTGGAACGTTTGTCAGGATTTCTTACATAACGTTTTCAAAAATGTTGAGGCAGTTAAGCAGCCCCTTTTATATATATGTATATATAAATACATATACTGGTCTAATTGGAATTCTAGGTACACATTCGGTCCATAAACTAGTCAAAACGAAAAAAAATTCACCTAATTTGACGTTTACTTAAATGTAAAATTAAGACTCTATTAAAATTACTATTCTGTCACCCTGGTGGCGCAGTGGCCTGAGCGATGGCCTCTGACCATTCGTTCGAAAGGGGTTCGGGTTCTAATCCCGGTGAGGCATGGATGTTGTGTTTGCTTTACGGGACTGGCTCTCTCTTCCCTGGAACCAGTGAAACTAAATTAGGGACGGGCGACTGCTTATAGCCCATTGAGTTGCTCATGGAGTTCGCTAAACCTCCAACCACGAAAAAAAAAATTACTATTCTACTCTGTTTTTTGTCTGTTTGTTTGTTTCAGTGCTTAAGTACCATCATGCGCAGCTCTTGAGGCTACGGACAGTCGCCCGTCTCTAATTTCGGGCCACTGGTTCCAGGGAAGGGACAGATGACAACCCACCACCCACGACTCGTATCTTGTCTTCATCTCTGACGAGTTGTCACAAGCCACTGTTTTGCACCACTCAGACACAGGGGAGTGGGATGGGGCAGTCCATTTTCGGTAGCATCGGCTTCATCAGAATTTCTTCAAAGTAATAGTAATGAATTCATGTTTTTTGAAAAGCGTTAGCCAATCTTTTTATCCTTTTTTTTAAAGAAGGGTTACATGTACATGCCTTCATCGCAGAGAGATATTTGTACCTGGAAAAGTAATGCTTAGAAATAGGAGAATGATTGCGAAGAGGAACAGAGTAATCAACAAACTATAGTTGAAATCACCAAACAGAAATCATCGCTCTTTCCATGTTTATAAGTGAGTCACGGAAAAATTCTCATCGGCCGTCACAAGAATTGAAACCAGCGGCCTTCCAGTTACGCGCTGGACATGCTACCAATGCACCACAACGGCCTCGAATTCTCCAGACTTGACTTATTAACGTGGAAAGAGCGATGATTTCTGTTTGGTGTTCCTGATCCACGTCGTGTGTTTGAATTAATTATCCATTCGCCTCCATGTTATTTGTTCAATTGCTGCTTTTCATTTTTGGTGAATCACTAACATTGTGCGGGGCTCATTGAAGCAACCTTCCACGTAGTTTGGCAGTTAATCACATGTGAGTCTGGAGCATTCGAGGCCGCTGTGGTGCAGTGATAGCATGTCCGGCGCGTAACTGGAAGACTCTGGGTTCGATTCCCGGTGGCGACCGATGATAATTTTTCCGTGACTCACTTATTAACGTGGAAAGAGCGATGATTTACATTTGGTGATCCTGATCCACGTCGATTGGTTTGAATTAATTATAGTAGAAGTCATTGAGGGAACTCGCCCCCTTTTAATTAGCGTTGGCGTTAGTGACTCTAAACACCACGTTTTATCTATTTTGATGAACGATTGTTGAGAATGATTAGGAATGCATCTTCATCTCTATCTTTATTTATATTATTTACAGGTGGACAACACTGTAATTACAAATGAGGCACATAGGGTTCCCGCCTTTATTGATGAATGCAAATGTTTGCCATTCAAGATGTGGATTTTTTTTTCTCTAATTTTTAGCCAGTGTTATCTCATTTGTTTAAGGTAAATAACAATTAGATGATAATTAGCTCATCAATCAATAATTTGAGTAAACCGGATGAATGAGGGGAGAACTGAAAACTCATGCAGTCTTCCGAGTTAAGGTTTTCTACACTAGTAATTCACGGATATTCAATATCCGTAGACTTGGTTTAAACTCATTATTCTACTCCACTCTCGACAGCGTCGGCTTTGTCAGCATTCATTGAAATTGGAATTTTTATGAACAAAACACGCACTCCCCACCCTTGCCCCCTCAGTGTTAGCCAATCTGCTGCCCAAATCTTATACACTTCTTGATAAAAACTAAGGGAAGCTTGACATCAGAATTTCAGAAACGCCGTCCCGATGGCTGAGGGCTCTGAGGAACTGGATTTTGACTATACGAGCTGTGCCCAGGTTCGAGTTCCGGGTGAGGCATGCTGGTCCGCCTATATCTGATGGTGCTGGCTTTGAGCATTTCTTCGAACCAGTGGTCCTAATGTGATAGTGATACTTGGTGATAATATTTAATCCCAACATTTTTAATGTAATAGGCTATTGAATAATTATTGATTTTTTATGTCTTCTAAATATTTGAAACCTAGTATTTCAGTATCTTTTTAAGAAGACAAATTTTTCATTGTTTCATAGGGTACCAGAGAGTGTCGCTTTATTAAGTTCTGATGTTGGGAAGGATCTTTTGAGGGTCGGATTTCAGGGTACGCTAGGCACCAAAGTTTATGGCATATTTTTTTATGGCTGGTGTCTGCGCTCGAGATAGTTAAAGTACTACAAAGGGGGAAAAAATGCTTCAGTATATGGTTGGAGGACATTTTGTTTTCAGAGGGGAACTGATTTTTGCATGTGACAAAGTTTGGCGTCCGCAGCTAGAAAAGAAATATTAGATTGAAGAGTAGATAGCTCGTAAGATATGCAAGGTGGTTGATTCGTAGGACAAGCGAGTAGGAGATGTCTCGGAGATCATGAGAAGAAAGTTAAGATGATTCAGCGGGGATGAAATGAAGCGAGGCCAGCTGAAAATTAAACTGGAATTCCATGAACCTGTTCAAAAGCTAATGAATGTAAAATAAAAGAAACGTTTTATTATTTTAAGATATAATTTTTCTGAATATTGTGGCGCTTGTCTGAAAGTAGCATTGCAGCTCGAAGAAGGAAAATAACTGACTGATATAACTTTAAAGTAAATAAAAACAATAAATTAAACGCGCAGCATTGCTACACTAAATTAGGTTCAAAATACTGCTTAAAATCCTCATGGTGCTCGCTAACTCCCCCACCACGGAAAAAAAAAAAAAAAAAAAAGAAAGCAGTGGCAATTTAACAAAACTCTGCGGGGAGAAAAGGATTTTATTTAATACGTAATTAAATAACATAGTCAACGAGTATCAGTCCACTGATGAATGAAGGTTTTCCCAATTTTCTCCCACAACTATCTGCCTTGAGCCAATCTCCTGTATGTCTCTCCAGCAATCTTTCGAATTTCATTCACCCATCTCCCACGTAGTCTTCTTGCGGGTCGTTTTCAGTCTTTTGGTGTCCAATCTGTTATTTCAATTGTCCACCAGTGGTCAGTTCTTCTAGCAATATGTACAGCCCATTGCCATTTCAGGGATTTGACTTTGATCATGATGTCTTAAACTCTTGTCTTTTTCCTAACTCACAGGTTCTCTTATTTTTCTTTGTTACACAAAGCATGCA
Source organism: Macrothele yani (assembly GCA_039090855.1). Lineage (NCBI taxonomy): Eukaryota > Metazoa > Arthropoda > Arachnida > Araneae > Macrothelidae > Macrothele > Macrothele yani. Next base: position 73,831,357 of record CM077028.1, on the reverse strand, counting down.
CCTCTCCATGCTTCTTTCTGTTGCCTGCAGCCTATGTATGTCCTTTTTTGTCCATGTCTCTGATCCATAAGAAAGAACTGGAAGAATGCAGTTATTAAACACTTTTCTTTCGAGGGGAACTCAAGGGTAAATTTATCCCAAACGTCCAGTGTTAATTAATACAGACATTTGTGGATCAGGAAAATCAAACAGAGGTCATCCTGGTCCACGTCAAATGTCTATATTAATTTTTCATTCGCCTTCAAATTATCTGTTCAGTTGCTGCTTGCCATCTTTGATAAATCACCAGCATTGTGCGGTGCTCCAAGAAGCAACTTGCCAAATTGGCTTGGCAGTTAATGTGTGTGAGTCTGGAGGAATTCGAGGCCGCTGTGGTGTAGCGGAAGCATATCCGGCGCGTAACTGGAAGACCCTGGGTTCGACTCCCGGTGGCGGCCAATGAGAATTTTTCCGTGACTCACCTATAAACGTGGAAAGAGCGACGACCTTTGTTTGATGTTCAGTGCTAATTCGTTCTATAAACATTTTCTCAAAGAGTGTGCAGTTCTGGTCTTCGAAATTTTGAGAGAAAATAAATGAAGTCCTTTGCTAATAAATGTATATATGCCCGAGCTTCGAAAAATTTGGTAGAATATTTTTTAAATTCAGTTTATCTCAATAAGGAAGTATTCCGATTTGGCACCTACTGAGATAAATTGAATATGAAAAAAAAACAAAAAAACTGAGAAATTCATCGAAATCATGGAGCATGAAGACTAGAACGCAGTAATCTTTGTAAAAATGTGTATAGAATGAATTAGCATTGCACGAATAAGATAGATTTTCTCTTGCGGTTCCCCTTAAGACATAATGATAAATTGCTCGTGAAAATTCTACCGTACTCTTAATTAAACATAGAAACAATTAACTAATTATTGTGCACCTCACTTAGATTCGGCTATGCATCATCAATAAGATTTCTTTCTTCTATTGAATACTTAGAATGGAGATTTCTTTCTTCTATTGAATACTATATGTTAGAATTTTATGCGTGATTTACAGTGATATAGAGCAGCGGTTCTCAAAGGGGTACACGAAATTAATACCAGGGGTACGCGATTAGTTAGCAACCATACTGAGTCACATTGTGAACTAATTTTCATTTCAACAAAATTAACAATCCGAATTTACGGCTGGCTAGTGTTGGTTGGGTGAGTAGTGAAGTTAGTGCGTCAAGGGGTGGTACTTTCCCCACCGAAACACAGCCGAAAACCGCTTTGGCACCCATTGTTAAGCTTCATCTTTCAGTCATAAATGTTCGTGTGTTTGCCTGCCGCCTGCTGTTATGGTGCTTCCATTTTGGTTTCTTTGCTTCAATTTTTTTATCGTGTGTTTACAGGTAACCAAGTAAAGTATTTATTTAAGGGCTGAAGCCTGAATAAATGGGTAATTAAGAAGCAATGTGGCGTACACTATATTGACAAAAGTCACCGGACACCCATTCAAAAGCCAATGAACGGATCCGCTGCATTGCTAAGATGCGCGGTATAGCTGCAAATGGTATAAAAACAAGCCTGCAGCTGACCGCGATCATATTGCACTGTGAGGTTGAGTTAAAATGTCGCGGAAGGAGAGAACTGACTTTGAGAAAGGAAAGATTGTTGGGTTTTATATTAGTGATCTGTCCATAAGAGAAACAGAGAGGCGTTTAAACATACCCAAGTCAACTGTTTTGGATGCATTGAATAAGTGGAAGACACGTGGCGTGCTTGAAGCAGCAAAACGTACCTGCAGACCAAAAAAAAAAAAAAAAAAAGAAAAAGTCAGTGATAGAGGACGTCGAAGCCTCAGGAGAGTCGTTACAGCTAATCGATGGAGTTAATGCCCAAGACCTCAGTGTACAGGTGAGTAAAAATGCTGGAACCTCGGTATGTACACGTACCATTCACAGAGAACTTCATTCCATCGGTTACCGTGGTCGTGCGGCTGCTCATAAGCCTTTCATCTTCACTCGGAATGTTACTCGTCGTTTAGCATGGTGTAAAGAACATTTATCGTGGACGTAGATCAATGGAAACGAGTCCTTTGGACTGATGAATTCAGACACACGATTCAACGGTCTGATGGCCGTGTGTGGGTATGGGGGGAAGCCTGGGGAGCGTTATTTACCACAGAGTACTGTTCTTAAGGTCAAGTTTGGAGCTGGCAGTGTACTCGTGTGGGGATGCTTTTCGTGGTATGGTCCCGGCCTGTTGGTTATCGTGGACAAACCTGTTAACCAGCACGTCAACCTCGATATTCTGGACAATTATGCCCTACCAATTCTGTGGCAATACTATGGAACCCAGCCTTGTTGGTACCAGCAGGATAATGCACCGAGCCATAAAGCAAGTACTGTTACGGCGTGGTTTGGCGATAGTTCCGTATCGTGTGTTGACTGGCCAGCACAGAGCCCTGATCTTAATCCCATAGAGCACGTATGGGATGAATTAGAGCGCCGCATAAAAAGTTTGGAACCAAGTCCTACTACTAAGCAACAGTTAGCGGCAGATTATGTATTGAATGGAAGCGCATACTTATCGCTGTGTTCCAAAACCTTGTCTAAAGCATGTCTCGAAGGGTCAATGCATGCATTAAGGCCAAAGGTGGACCGACACCACCGTACTAATAAATGCATAAATGCTAATAAATTTCAATAAATGCTATGTTATGTTTCTCTTCTAGGTGTCCGGTGACTTTTGCCAGTATAGTGTATAACCGGTGCAGATTGCTTCTCCGTAATCCTTACGTGCCAGTAAAAATATGGATCCGTAATCACAAAAAGACCGTTAAATGTTGAACAAATCAGTGACAAAAAGAATAAAAAAACGAAAATATTGTTTTTATCTATCAGTAAGGTGTACCTCTAATATCTAATATACAAGGGGTACGCAGTTTAGCTAAATATTCCCAAGGGGTACTTGAAGAACAAAAGTTTGAGAACAACCAGAGCCCATTTAAAAGGGGGCTAGGAAGGCTGTAGCCCGAGCCCCGCATTTTCAAGGGGCCCTAGAATTATGCAAGCGGCTTGAAGAATTACCAGAGTTCTACGTTATTATTATTTTTTTTTAAGATAGCACAGCAAAAACTATAAAAAACAGCTTCGTGAAAAAAAAAAAAAGAAAAAAAAACTATATTTCTTTCCGTTTCTTTAGGAGTCCGCAAAAAATATAGTCGTCCTTAGTCCATCCTCAAATGTTTCCAAAGCGTTAGAGATGGTTTTTTTGGTTTTTTTTTTTTTTTTTGTGTTTTGTATATATCTGCAACTGGGCGAAATTTTCATACATTAAGAGTTCGTTTGAATTTGGATCATATTATTTTGCTCACTACTTTGATATAATTTCAGCAAACTGAACCTTGTGTTACCCGTATGTCCTCCGGAATATCGTGTAACATTGGAGGACCATGATTTCGTAGGTATGAATTTCGGAAAGGGGGCCTACAAATTAGTAAGTGTGGGAAAGCAATATATTCACCAAATAATTCCTACGGTATCGCATAGTACGAGGAAATAGTTAAACGAGGAAGAGTAGTTACCAAGTAGACCATTTAGAGAGCGCGGGAATTGGGAAAGAAAATCCGAGAAGCATAATGTGGACAGGCATTCTAAGAGGATAATTATAATACATATTTCATAATTTTTCTAAGACCTGGCTGAGCAGATTTCTTTCTTGAGGAGGAAATTCCTTATTTTTTTTCATCATTCTTTTGAATTGCTGTTTTTTTTATTTTTATTTTGCGTTCCCCGAGCTCGCCGGAATTCAAGTAAGAATACGCTCGAAACACACCCCTAGGTTAGTACACACCCCTAGGTTAGTAAAGAGAAAAAACTCGGAGGTTATAACAAGCAACGCTACGAGAGTGAAATGCTCGCAATCACAGGTGGGGGCCAATTTACTGGACCACCTTCTATTATCGAAGTCACGTTTTACGCACGCTAGCGGGGAACGAACAGGGCATATTTCTCGTAGTGGGCGTAACTGGTTGACACCAACAGAAAGAGTCACACAGGAAGCGTACGTGAAAATTCTAGGCAGCGCGGACATCCCGCGGAGCAGTTGACAAGATAAAGGAATATTCATCTTCAAGAAAACTCCATGTTCTCAAGCCTTTGCCAACGAATCGGAGGATTCCCATACAGGGATGTAAACCAATGCCGAAGCGAGGAAAAGCGGCCCAACCAATAAAGGGAGAGCCATTTTGGGTAGGACAGGAACACCCCCGAACCCCTTAAACATAGACGAGAGAAAAACGTTTTGAAGGGCTCTCAGCAGACATGATTTTGAGAGAACACGGAATGGAATGTTGACTGCTAATTCTGGGTGAACGCAGAGAGGACAGAATGGACTCTAGATGAATCCTGGGCAGAATATCGCAGAGAAAATTAAGTTAGGAGTTTTCCTGGGAGGACGCTCAAAATGGAGCAAGATGATTTCCAAGCAAGGGAAGTATGATGTTTTTTCCTGAGAGGTTTTTACAATTTTTGGGTGAAGCATCGAGTGATCTCATGCGGGCAGTGTGCATCCAGCAGGACCGGATGAGGTCCCAACCATAGACTTTATACCTATAAGTAATACCGGACGACAACGAATGTGATGAAAAGAAAATAATTTGGTGAGAAAAATTTCATAATTCCCAATATCTCGTTAGCATGATCATGATTTTGTCTCCTATACATCCTCGGTAGAAAAGATATTTTTAATCTCTTGCAAGTGCTGGATAACATAATGTGTCTTATATTTTGCGAAAGGTGAACTTTAAAATATGATTGCGAATATCAAAAAGCATAATGAACTTAAAATATATTTTGGTTTAAATTAATAGAAATCTCCACCGATCAGTGTAATAGATTTTAAGGAAACACTAATGAAAATAAATTCTGTATTTTATAATGAAATTTACCCGAGTTTCTCAAATCTTTGAAAATTCAAAATAAGTGAATCTTTGTTTATTTTAACCTGAATAATTAAGTAGAACAATCGTAAAGTTTTGATAGAGTAGCAACTCCAAGATTTTAAGAAGAAAATAACTTTTAGCATTTAGCAAGCCCAGTCACAGGATAAAAGGTCCAAATCTGACATCATGAGTTTTTTTTAAATTTCAAGCGGCATATGGAGGAATATGGGTTTCCCATGTTCTCCCATATGAAACACAACGCAATGCACCCGTCGACCCTGAGCTTGGAGACCCTCAATTAGGGAACCCAACTTCACGGTAGACACCCATAGGCGGAAGATAATAGAAGATAAAGAGTTACGAAAATTAACGGTCTTTTTAAATAATTAATCCCACTGCAGCGAATAGGACGCAGCAGATGGTTCGCCCTCACATCGAGTAGGGGTGGTAATATAAAACTGAACCTTGGGGGAAGGGGGGGATTTATTAAAGCAGAACTGAACTGGCATCCATTTTTCAACCATGCATTTTTACATTTTCTTGCTACCACTGATTCGTCCATGAATCATGGTATACACACTTTAATACTGAGGGAATATTTTTATGTCTTCCTCATATTTTGTGAATGTTTTCTCCAGGGTATTTTTATTCACCAACCCATAGTGAAATCCTAGATGTGCCATTCATACTGGGGCCCCCAAATACTGTCCAGTCCCGGGCACCCTGTGTCTTTAAATGTGCTCTGAGAACCACTGATATAGAGACATAACCTACATTGTGAAAACACAAATTTGTTCGTGACGAAGATCAAATTCGCGCCCTCTCACTCCGGAGTAAGTTGCTCTCTCTCAACTGAGCGACACGGATGGAATGTATCGCAGCAGATCTGTCGTCTTGACACGTGCTCTACCTCTGTAGTACGTCACATCAACTCCCTCTTGATCTTTTTTTTTTTTTTTTTGAAGCGAAGCAGGAATTTTTCATTAATTCCACACGATGTGTGGAATGAATATCGCACATTTTTCGAAGAACCCAACGGCCAGCAGATCCATTTTTACGTTCGGGCACCAATGTGAAAACACAAGTTCGTCCGTGACGGTTATCGAACTCTCGCCCCCTCACTCCGGAGTAAGTTGCTCTCCCAACTAAGCTACGCGGACAGAATGTCTCGCTGCAGATTTGTCGTCTTGACACATGTTTTCACCTCTGTAGTGCGTCACAACATCTAATATGGATGAAAAATTGACTATTTCAGGTGTCATCTGTAATAGAATGAAACAACATCGGTTGTAAACATGACATATTTTAAGGCTACGAATGAGTTAAGTGAACAGGTATCACTTTTCCCCCATGAGTTAATACCGGAATCCATTCAATCAGTAACAGAGTGCTGTAAAAGTTTCAGTTCGATCGATAACCCCGCCACACACACACATACACCATTCCATCAAATTAAGCTAATTAAGAAAACAAGAAAAGGGAAAAAAATGTTTTACAGCTTGGTCGGATGCGCCGAACAACTTTCATCTATCTAAAGCAGTCAATAAAACAATTTTCGGTGTACGGTGGTATAAGAAAAAGATCAAACGAAGTCACTTAGATCGGAGTGGTTGCCGAGCAATCAAGCAATAGTTCGGGAGCGCAGTGCGGTCAAAGGTTCATCGGAAAAGAAGAGAAACCGTCTGTTGCATCCACTTTATCAGAACTAGGGCTGCTCGGCGGGGAAGTGCGAGACAAGGAGAGAGAGAAGGGAGCGTCATAAATCCACATGCAGCGCATCTATATCCAACGGCATCTGTAAGTCTGACCTTCGAGTTCGGTATTTACGACCTCTAATGCCGTTATTTGGCGCTCTTTGGAGCCATATTGCCGTAGGATTAGTGCGCTTCTAGCTCTTACTCGTATCACGAAGTCACCTTCTTCAAATTCCATCCGACCCATCTTCTTCTCTCCCCCCTCTCATCCTGCTTCCTCCCTCTTCGCATACAGCATCCACAAATCCCCACTCCCGATGAGAATTATTATAAACTTTTCGAATCCAATCCACCAAAACTGGTTCACTTCCGACTTTCGGTATTAACGAGTTTCCTAACCTTTTTTTTTTTTTTTTTCTTCTTTTGAAGGAAAATAGCTCTATACATGAGAAAAAAATATTAAATAAATAAGCGTGCACACAAGGCACTGGGAACATAACTTTTATTTATTTCCTGACTCTTTGCTTTATTTACTTGAAGATTTCTGTCACGTAGGAGCATAAAGTGATAGATAAGAAATGCGGGAAATACACAACTTTGATGAAAAAAGAGATGGATTACAAAGACGTAACACTGTGAATGTAAACAAAAAATTATAATGAACTCACAAAAAGGTACGAGAGAACCGTACTTATACAAACCTGTATTCCTAGGTCACACTTATGCAGTGCGGCGTTTTTTAATCCTAAAAAGTTTGCGCTAATTTCGTTTACACGTGCTTTAGCTGTCATTCCTGGAGAAGTCTGGACTCTTAAATGAAATGCTCCTAGATTAACAGCATTTGTTTTTTAATTAGGAAATTTAATTGTCGACACCAGTGTAAGGATAACCCTTAGCTTTTCAGAAGGTGCAATATGCTTTTACTGAAGAAGGTGTAACACTCCTATATTTACCAATACATTTTGGGTCCATTGAAGGCTCTAACACCTCTGTTCTCTACCTTCTATGCCACCAAATATAGAAAACTTGCCTCTTTCGCTCTTAAGTAATAAGAGTGAGATTTATTTATTTTTTGTTGAGATCTTAAGAAACTCCTTAGTTTTTGTTAGAAGACCTTAAGCTCTGTACAGTTCTCGTGCACTATAAGTAGGGAGAAAAGAGAACAAAAATCGGATGCAAAAGATATCGGTATGGCAAAAAGGGAGCGTCTCATGATTAACGCTAATGAAAAGGGAGATGAAGGACACTATTTTGCTTTTTACCCGTCACAATCGAGGGAAAGTTCAATTTTATGACTTCAGTTTTCTACGAGGGAGTAACGATAGGGGTGTAAAGACTGGGGACCACGCTCTGGCCGGTGTGAGGAGGAATGACCGAAGGCAAAGAATTCGGTTCGAAGCAGAGAGAGAGAGAGAGAGAGAGAGAGAGAGAGAGTCTTCACAAGCTCGCGGAGGCTAAAAAAAATGCGGAGCGGAGGAACGATGGTGGTCGTCAGGGTCGAGTGAAGCGAAAACTTGGGAGCCCAGTTGTATATCAACGAGCAAAAGCGGATCCTCGAGTGAATATTATAATTGGTATTACAGGACAAAGCTTGAAAGACCATCCCCTTAACTTAACAGACTAAACATATTCATCATGTAAAAGAAAGAATCTTCATTTTAGCATATGCTTTATGTATTTGTTTCAAGATCGGGGAAAATAGAAGTAAAACATCGAAACTTAGAAACTCTCTACAAGCGAAGGTCCAACGAACCCTTCAAACAGGGCACCGAAGCACAATTCAGTGAGAAGCCTTGTATCAACGACATAAGAGGCAGTATTGTTTCTTACCAGTGGCTCCGCTGTGAGCAGCGGAAAAGACAAAATTGAGCACAACGACATAAGAGGAAGTACTGTTTGTTACTAGTAGCTCCGATCTGAGCCTCTGAAAACACAAAATTGTCCACAATGTCAAAAAAGGTAAGCACTGTTTGTTACTAGTGGTTCAGGTTTGAGTCGCTGAAAAGACAAAATTGTCCACAACGACATAAGAGGTAGCACTGTTTGTTAATAGTGGCTCCTGTCTGAGCCTCTGAAAACACAAAAGTGTTCACAACGACATAAGAGATAGCACTGTTTGTTATCAGTGGCTCAAGTCTGAGCCGCTGAAAAGACAAAATTGTCCACAATGACATAAAAGGGTAGCATTGTTTATTACCGGCGACTCCGGTCTGAGCCGCTGAAAAGACAAAATTGTCCACAATGTCATAAAAGGTAGCACTGTTTGTTACTAGTGTCTCCTGTCTGAGCCTCTGAAAACACAAAAGGGTTCACAACGACATAAGAGGTAGCACTGTTTGTTACTAGTGGTTCAGGTTTGAGTCGCTGAACAGACAAAATTGTCCACCACAACATAAGAGGTAGCACTGTTTGTTACTAGTGGCTCCTGTCTGAGCCTCTGAAAACACAAAAGTGTTCACAACGACATAAGAGGTAGCACTGTTTGTTATCAGTGGCTCAGGTTTGAGCCGCTGAAAAGACATAATTGTCCACAATGACATAAGAGGTAGCATTGTTTACCAGCGACACCGGTCTGAGCCGCTGAAAAGACAAAACTGTCCACAATGTCATAAGAGGTAGCATTGTTTTTTACCAGCGATTCCGGTCTGAGCCGCTGAAAAGAGAAAATTGTCTACAACGACATAAGAGGCAGCACTGTTTGTTACCTGTGGCTCCGGTCTGAGCAGCTCAAAAGACGTCCGCAATAAGTTGTCTCATTTTCCAAATTTCACAGTTACGCTAACACATTCAGGTAACAAGCGTTTTTTTTTTCAGATTCTTTATACCCAGATGTGCCCGTCGCACCTGGATAGCGTGCAGAATGACTTGGCATTACACAAGACGGATTTTCATTGATATACAGACTATGTTCGATATGGTGTGTGAATTTTGCAAACCCTGTATGTATTAGTTTTTGCCATTAAATGGATTACAATTCCTGGTTTTACCTTACGGAATGCAACTCATTAAGAACCAGGGAACGGTTACATATTTGCTTGAGAATGCTCGTATTTCCAAATTCATTTCTTTCATGACGAGTCGATATTACTTTTTCAGGACACTTTCGCACATGTTAGTTAGTACTGTACATCTATGCGAACATTTATTACAAGCTACGATACTGCTGGACTTTAGACTCCGTGTATTAGTTACGGACGTGGAAATGTGTAAAGCCGTATCAAACTCACTCACCGACATTTTCCCACGTGACATGAGACGATCATATCTCTTTGAAATTATTTCACCTCTTTTTGTGCTTACCGTTTCGGCCTTATCAATTAACTTTTGAGAAACGCACTACGGTAAAAAAAATGCCGATGCATAACGTACTATTATATACAATTACACACGTCACGTACATCCATTTATAGGGATTTCATAACTTTTCCTAGGATAAGGTAAGCACATTTTGAGCATTCCTTATCCGAAAATCCGAAACCCAAAACATTTTTCGAACGCTGACATCGCATCATAAATGAAAATTTCCAGAAGGCCCTGGGAAGGCTCCCAGGCTTTAAGTAGATTTTTGTGAACTCTGAGAGTTAAGACACTGTGAAAACATAAATTTGCAAGTGGCGGAGTTCGAACGTGCATCTCACTGTTCCGGAACCGAATGATTTCCCAATTAAGCTACACCGACGAAGTTCATTGCGGCAAGGTTGCCGTCCTGACATGTGCTCCACCTCTGTAGTACGTCACATATATCCCCGAAAGGCGAGGGCACGAAATCACAGGTTTCGGGTCAGCCGCAAACCATGCTTGAAGTAACTCTCTGTAGAAGAAGGAATTCTAACTATTAATAGTTTCAGACATGTGTGGAAGAAGCATCACACATTTTCGAAGCGAAGAAGGAATTTTCATTAATTTCAAACGATATGTGGAAGAAACATCACACACATTTTTTTGGAAAAAACAAACAAACAAAGAAAAAAAAAAAAAAAAAAAAAAAAACGACCAGTACATCTACTTCGACAATGAGGCGCCAATACGAAAACACAAATTTGCTCATGGTGGTGCTCGAACCAGTATCTTCTGCTCCGGTGCCGAATACTTTTCCAATTAAGCTACACCGACGAAATTTATCGCTGCAAATTCGCCGTCTTAACATGTACTTCACCTCTGCAACAGAATAGGGCATGAGAACCCCACCCAGGATATCAACATGTGACTTTTGATACCCTGGGTGGGGTTCTCATGCCCTATTCTGTTGCAACGATGGGCAAACCGATTCGTTTTGAAGAAAAGATTCTTTCGATAGCGTTGGGCAAACCGCTTCTTTTGGAAGAATCGATTCTTCCGATATGACTCACTAATACAATTATTTGCACTGATTCGTTAGTTAACTTGAACGATTTCCGCAGGGAATTACAGTGGAGAATTGGTTCTCAGTCATATTCGTTCGCATCGTTCGTTGATTCTTCTGTTTTAGTGAATAATTTTAAATTTAAATCTATTTTTAAATCTTATAAAATATAAATTAATATAGTGCTTAGACTTGGTCTCATCCCCAAGCTATATCATTATATAGGTATACCTTATGCAAATACACCAGAAACCGAAAAAAGTACTAGATACTTGTGGGCCATTTCCGATAAGTCGTGATCAACCCATTAAAAATTCAACAGGAATTCTCTAATGCTTGTTGCTAGTTTTTACATGGCAGTAATTTTCAGTCCTTCTCTCAGTGATATTTGCGTACTTCTCCTCCGTTTTTATTTTACACGGCACATTTCAAAATTATGAGCGCACATACAGATTCGAAATCCAGATTTCACGGAGAATAATTACAACAAATTTCAGTAACGATCATAATGACGTCACAGTTCTATCCATCGACCTACAAACTGAAGAAGTTTGCAGGATCTATTATTTATTTAGAAGTTGTGAAAACACAAGTTTGTCCGCGACGGACATCGACACCGTGTCCACTCAATCCGGAGTAAGTCGTTCTCCCAACTAAGCTACGCGGACAGAATGTCTCGTTGCATATTTGTTGTCTTGACACATGTTTTAACTTCTGTAGTACGTCACAAAGTTCAATAGAACTTTGCGACAAGAGAAAGAATCATTAAAGTGATCAAAGTGCCATAACTGCATTCGAACAACACATTTCATTGAGCACTGTTTATTCTAATTTAGGGAAATTTCTTTCAAAGGATAGCAGGAAGATCAGTTTCTAATTAGACTTGCGTTCATGCTTGTTGTTAAACTGTTGTTCTTTCCAAATACTCGAATTCCTCACGCTTACGCAAATATGCCCTACTTTCCCTCCTTCCTCGAGCTATCATTTCTTCTTCCGCTCCTTAAATCCTGGCTCGTTTCCCTCATGTCTTCTCGTTTTGATATTTCAAAATCCCTGTGAGAACTATTCTCTCTCTTCTTAGTGACCAACCCTTCTCATTCCGAACGTACAACTGAAATTTTCCGATGGGAGTACTCTACAGCGTTGTCCTTCTCAAAAAGACCATTCCCGAACCCAGACAATTGCGCCCTGAAAAAACACACACAAAAAAAACAACAACAAAAAAAAAACAACAACAACCTCATGACCCGAAGGAAAGGAACGCCCTCGCTTCTCCAACGCAGACGTTCTTTAAGGAAATCAGTTATTCAGCAATTAATATCCGCTGGGTGCCGACAAACAAAACTGCTTTCTACAACATATCGGCCAAAATGAAAATATTAAAAAATGCTAAAATCAAAAATTAACCAGCGCAACACATTATGACAATGATAATAAACATAAAAAATAGGCGTCATTTACTTTTGCTGTGAGCGTCCTGAAAATCCGGTATTTTTAATGAGGTATCAATAAATCAGCGGAAGTTGGCACCGTGCTTTAAAAATCGTAATAATCGAAAAGAAACGCAAAATAAAAAAAAAAAGAAGTGTTACGGAATTGAGAGACAGACAGACAGACAGAGGTTGAAAGAAGGGGTCAACCAAACGAAGCACTGAAATAATCTTGACAAGATAAAGAAATATGGCGTCTTTGACTATTATTCTCTGTGTAGGCAATTCCACTGAACCTTGGAAATTCCATCGCCGTGGAACGGGAATCGAACTCTCATCTCCCAATTACCACCCCAAAATACTACAGTTAGAAAACCTGGGGAAGGCATTTTCAAGCAGTTAATTTCGATGACAAAGAAACATGTACAAAAATATTCGAAAAGGTGGGAGGAAAGACAACCTCCAAGGCCACAAGAAGAATAGATTTAAAACATATAAGATGAAGCTGGCAAGGTGAAGAAATAAATAAGAAAACACACGGAAAGGAAGAAGAAAATTCAAAGCGCAAAGAATCAATTCAAAACCGGCGACAGAAGTGGGAGGAAATAATCGTTTCAGTAGAGCAGGAGGAACAGGAAAGGCAAAAACACTGACTCACACGTATAAGGAAGCCACACGAAAGCGAATAAAAGTCACAACATAGCATTCAAAGTATGAGAGTTATCAGATTACTAGAGGAAAAGGAGAGGTGATAGAGGTACATTTCAAAGGCAAGTAAAAGAAAGAAAAACAGGGGCTAAAAAGTTCATACGGAGTGATATAAACGTAGAAAACTAATGGGACATATTTGAGAACAGTTACGATGGGACACACAAGGAGGAACATGAAAAGACGAGAAACACTAGAATACAAGGAGGGGGAAACGAAAATAAAAGAGAAAGGAATAAAAAGTACAGCCAAGAAAGCAATTATGCGGAAGAGGACAGGTGATATTAATAACTTAAAAGGGATAATAGTTAGGAAGAATCAGAAAGATCATCAAGGAGTTGGGAGTGAATGTGTGATGACCTGAAAAGCGCATCTGTATCCTCTACATTTGAACGTCAGCTACATGAGACATGAAGCTGAGGTACCAACACTTGGAAGCCTGTAGGAATGTAAAGGATAACGGTCATCGGCGGCAGGCGAGAAATAAAAACGTGACAAGAAACAGGAACAGAAAGAGGGCTCGGAGAAACAAAGCATGAATGCAAAAGACAAACATGAACTGCCGTAATTGTCTTCAGGGCAAGAAAGTCTGAACATGCGCATTTGTGAGAAAGAAAAATAATCATGTGTGCTCATGAAAATGTCCTTCGAGAAACAGAAACTCCCAAGCGCATGTCCCTCAAGTAAACTTTTAAGGGACGTAATGTGAGTAGAAAAAGAATATGCAATAATAGTCTGAGAGACTACGCTTATGGAAATGGCAAATAGTGAATGAAGTAGAGGGATTTCTCTGGGGGGTGAGAGTTCGAGGGTGAAAGTTCGTTTGAAAGTTTTTGTGAAATGACAGACAGACAGACAGACAGAGAGAGAGAGAGAGGGGGAAGAGAGAGAGGGGGGAGAGAGAGAGTTAAAGGAAATGTTACAGACCGAGAGAGAGAGACAAAGAGAGAGACGGGGGGGGGGGGGTTAAAGGAAATGTAACAGACAAACAGATAGACAGACAGAGAGAAAGAGAGAGAGGCGGGGGTAATTTTTTTTTTTTTTTTTTTTTTTTGATTGGAGGTTTAACGACCACCGTGAGCAACTCAATGGGCTATAAGCCCATTGAGTTGCTCACGGTGGCTATAAGCCCATTGAGTTGCTCCCGTCCCTAATTTAGGGTCACTGGTTCCAGGGAAGGGAGAGAGCCAGTGCCGTAAGACAAACACAACATCCATGCCTCACCGGGATTCGAACCCGGACCCCTTACGGACGAATGATCAGAGGCCAGCGCCTTAGACCACTGCGCCACCGGGGCGGCAGGCGGGGGTTAAAGGAAATGTAACAAACAGACAGACAGATGGACAGAGAGAGAAAGAGAGAGAGAGACGGAGGGTTAAATGAAATGTAACAAACAGACAGACAGAAAGAGAGAGACAGAGAGAGAGAGAGAGAGAGAGAGAGAGAGAGAGAGAGAGAGAGACGGTGGTTAAACGAATTGTAACACACAGACACACTTACAGATAGAGCGAGACAGAAAGAGAGAGAGACAAAGAGAGAGAGACAGAGAGAGAGAGAGAGAGAGAGAGAGAGAGAGAGAGAGAGAGAGAGAGAGAGAGAGAGAGAGAGAGAGAGAGAGAGACGGGTTAACAGAAATGTAGCACACAGACAAACCGACAGACAGAGCGAGACAGAAAGAGAGAGACAAAGAGAGAGTGAGAGACGGGGTTAAAGGGAATGTAACAGACAGACAGACCGTCATACAGGGAGAGAGAGAGAGAGAAGGAGAAAGAGAGAGAGAGAGACGGGGTTAAAAGAAATATAACACACAGACAGAGAGTGAGAGGACAAAGAGAATGCGGAAAAAGAGACTAAATATAAAAAAGTGAAAACAAAGTAAAAACGCTATGAAAGACAAACGTGGCTAAAATGAAAGACAAAGGGACGAAAATAAAACATTGAAACCACAGCTAGCAACACACGAAAAGAACAGTAATGAGGAGGATTTCACGAAAGGGAGCAGGATACTTCCAAAGAATTTGTTTTATTAGGATGGCGCACCCTTAAGTTTTAAAAAGCCAAATGATCCGTTCTACAATGAAATGGTTCCCTCATTTATGAAAAGACGTTCCTAATCACAGCTATACATTTTTCGTGGTTGCATATTTATAGGCCAAGATCAGAACGCAACGCACCCACTGTGCTTTCGATCGTCGAACAAAGCTGTAGCTAATGGTTTCAATTAATTCCGCTTCGTAGCTCCGCGGTGGGTTTAATGCTGATGAGATGGTATTGTATCACATTCATAAACGTTATTTCGACTGGAAGCCCATAAATTAACTAATTAATTAACAACGATAAGATGTATATTCTTGAACAGAGCGGCAGGAGTTAGGGAAGATAAGATTTGAAAATCCGGTAGTGTCCGGTTCCCATGGTAACAGCCATCTGTGTACGGGGCGTGGTGGCTATCAGATCAGTATCAATAAATCAATAACCGGTGACTTGCCTCGCGTGACCATGCAGAAAGGGGTGGAGTAGATCTCTATGTGTGTGTATGTGCATATGTGTGTGTGTGAGAGAGAGAGAGAGAGAGCAAATGTGGCATACATACAAATCACTGGGAACTGGAAAATGAAAGGTGGTGCCGGCGACGGGAGAGCGGGCTTCATCGCCGCCGGAAAGCACAGCTCATTCGGCTCGAATCTCAATTGTGCCGGAAGTCTTGTGAATTAGATCAGACTCTGATTATGCAGCCCCCGATGTTTTTGTATCTTGATTCATTTATTTTTTTCCCCCATTTTTTCACTCATTCTTCCTTCATTCACGATCAATCTGGAAATGGAGTCATTAAACAAATCAATAATTTCGATCGCATATATATATATATATTCGAAATGGTTTGATATTCTGAGAAGTCGTTATGCTCTATCGATTACAAGCGTTTCTTTTATTTTCACCCGGTGAAGTGTGTTTACAAATTTTCCCACACAAGTGCATTAGTTAATTGGTTATTACTAAAGTGCATAAGTTAATTGGTTATTGCTATAAATGAATTAATTGACTGACCGTTACATTAGTTAATTAGTAACTACAAGTGTCGTACAATAACGGAATTAAAATTATTGATCCATTTCGTTTCCGATGCTTTCTTGCTTGTGAAGTAGATAGGCATGGGAATGAGATCTTTAAAATGTTTTTTCTTAATTTTTTTCCCGGATGATAATAACACAACAGAAACAAAACCAGAATTTATTTTTACTTTAACCACTATTTACAGGTGAGACATCTTAATTCCGCGAAACTCAATACCGAAGAATACAGTAAATTGAGCGTATAAGACTGCTGAGACTTCGGAGTCTAGAATAAATTAAAAATCCTGATTCGACAAATCTTGACCCAACTGCAAACTTCAGCTTCTGATTGCGTGACATTTTTAGAGTCATTGCAGAGATAATACAGTGGCTCCCGTTTCCAAAGAAGTCGTTCAAAAGGAATTTACGAAATAAGAGAAGGAACTGCCATTCCCCTTAATTTCGATAGAGAACGGCATGACAGATAATTTATTTATAACGAAGTCGAAATTCCCGGCTATGGAAATTACGAAGTGTTGAAAATCCTTTACTGTCTGCCGAAAACGGCAAAGAAGGGAAAGAAGAACTGAGGAATGTCCGAAAAAAATAAAGCAAGGACAGGCACAGCCGCCCTTAGCAGCCGCGGGCCCTTGCTTTAACCCCCCTACACTAGACGCAAAACATGGACTAAACTTAAAACATAGTTTATTATAGTCATCTTTATAGTTTGATGAAATGTCAAGACGTTTGAAAATTAACCGATAACGAAAGACAGCATTTAAAATCTTTTGGACACTACTGATATTTTGTAAATACCTTAAATGATGTACAATAGATAAAACAAGCACACCAGCATACGTCCTTCCCTCACAATGGCTCCGTCTCTACCTATGGGACAGTGCTTATATTATTGAACTCACCTTATAAGAACTGGACTTTTCTTGCTTTTATCCCAGCAAAGTCAGCTATTAAATCGTCAAAATTTATTTCTCTTGCTTTATCCAGTTCAATCGACAAAGTTGCCAATGACATCAATCTTTCTTAAGACATGACAGATCTTAAATAAGATTTAATCAGCTTCAAGCGTGAAAATCTTCTTTCTATGTTTGTCACCGTTACTGGGACAGTAAGTTATATCCTGTAGGCGATGAAGGCGTTAGGGAAAGGATTCTGAATTTTATTCATGTATCTTAAAGCACCTGCTGCAGTTTTGACATCAGATGGAAGTAACTTACGCAGCATAATTTTTTCGATAACTATCAGTGCACGTTGAAAGATATGGCTTCAATACTAATGTTTCGCTAGACATAATATTGTAATTTGTTCCCGATATTTGGGTAAATATAAATTTAGCAATCGATATTAAAAATAAAAATAAAATAAAGACGGAGTTTAAAAATTAAAATTAGAATAATTGAAAATGAGAAATTCGCTCCCTCGCTCTTTCTCTCTCCCTCTCTCATTTTCTTTCTTAGGGTGTGAGCAACCGCACACACCCTAAGAAAGAAAATGTGCAACCGCACCTGTCGCACATTCCAAAGGGCGGCTCTGAAGACAAGCAGACTTCTGGCATCTGAAACTGCTTCCGACAGAAGGTTTTTTTTATTGGTTTGTGGTTGGAACAAAGCAGATAAGGGATGACCAGGACAGCGAAGGAGCATTTAGTACTGTGCATGGGAGAGAGAGAGATGTCTGTTGAGGAAGCAGATCCTGAACATGTTCAAATATGGGACGAAATTGGGCAGGGCGAATTAAACGATGGAGCAATGCTCCAAGAGTTTTTTGCACTGCAGACGAAGACGATGTTGTAAGTCCATTTCTATACTCGCGGCAAAGCTAACCTGATTATGGAGTTGAAGGTGCTTCCACTGTAAAATATAGTTCCAGTCTGAAAGCTCGTATTCGAGCTTGAACTGTCGCTAAAAGATACATAGTTGTTCTAAATGGTGAGCGTACATACATAAAAAAAAAGAAGATCTTAATTTCGGTCGCGTTTCTCAAAATAGAGATATTCGCGTTTTGGTGACGTCACTGTTGCTTGTGTCTGCAGGTCATGTGCTTTAGAGAAGCTATACCCGGAGTGTTTTTTCTTCTTTTTTGGGGAAGAAGGGGGCTACTCCTTTCTTCCTGGGGGAGGGGGATTGCTGATAGCACAATGTGCGCGAAGTTTACTTTTGTTCTGCCACCCGTCATGGTGGCACTCCCTCCAGCCATAGTGGCATACTGCATCTCATTAGTGCGGAGAAATACTGAGAAACCATAGCATCTTTTCGGCAAATCGGTCTTTTCAGCTTCAAGCCCATACATAGGCTAAGTTTTCTCAGAGTATAAGGACATGCTAAGATCGTGTACTAAATCCAACGTAGGACGACTGACATTTCGGGCTCTGACACTGAGGAAGATAATGCAATTACAGGATCGACATTATCGACTGCATCTGCAATAGCTTCATGGAACACCGTGGCAAGATTTCTGACGTCACACAACATGTATACTTCTAGTGCAACATAAAAACGATTCCATAGGAAAATCAATGATATCCTGTGTCGTGAAGAATAAGCAAAATTCATTAGCTTCGTAGATATTAAAAAAAGTAAGAGTTTAAAGTGTATTTTTCGGTCAATATGAACTGTGTTCATCGTGTTTACTGTTGTTATACGCAGGAGTTCGAGAAAATAATGAGAACACCAGGATCATAGGAGTTCATGTTACTCATGTGGGCTACCCAGAAAAAAGCAAAATTGTGATTCTTTTATGTATATGTTCTTTGTATATATTCTCTAGGTTGTATGCCACTGTATAGTGCGTCGCACAAATATAGAGACAGAACAAATTCTCGAATAAAAAAGAAACAACAACGAGCTGAAATGTACACCTCATATTTATAGCACAAATAGCATAGGGCAGGCAGCTGCACAATAGTTTCACGGAAGCATAACAATTCCAACGCCAAGTAAAAGAAAAAAACAACAACAGAAATACGCTGTCTCAAAAATATAAAGACTTACGAGTTATGAGCACTTCCGGTACGAATAGTGGAGCCGTTGTTCCGAATACCACTGAAAACCCGATTGGGCATGTTGTCCACCAAGTGATGTAAGTGTTCTGGACGGAGTACGTACCAGCTTCGTTCATTCTGCTCTTTCAATGCCACCACACTTGAGAACTGCCGTCCATTCGCATACACATCACGAACTAGGATACCCTAGAGGTACTCGATAGGGTTCAGATCTGGACTGAGTGTTGTCCAATTCATTACGGTCACATGACGAGTGTTAAACCATCTTGCTGGAACAGATAATCAACACCCGCTAGAGTTTTGGCAAACGGTAGGTAGAAGGTGGCTGCTGAGTATGTCCTGATACGTTTCGGAGTTTTGCCTGCCTTGCAGAAAAGCGATATCCGTTGTCCCATTGAACGTAAAAGCTCCCCAGACCATCACAGATCCCCCCTCCTTTCTGTCTGCTGAAGGAGGTGCGTGGCTCGCATCGTAAATCATGCCAATAGCAGTTCCAACCGTCAGAGCCGTCCAGATTGAACTTTTTCTCATCGGAGAAAATAGTTGTGATCCATTCGTCCGTCCAGTGCATGTGGCTGCTTGCCCGTAACAATCTACCTTCCTTGTGGCGCCGCGTGAGGTGTGGCAGACGGCGCATTTTACGGAGCACAATGTTGCGACTTTCCTTGATTCGTCGATGAGCTGTGTCCTTTGAGACGGTGACACCAACAGTCCGAGAAACTTGACGTAGTGATAACCTTTGGGATGAAACAAAACGCATGATGGCACGATCATCTCGTTTGGTTGTTAATCGAGGCTTTCCAGGACGTTTTCTGGCAGTTAACGCACCGCGTTTCAATAAAGTCTTATAAATGACTGCCCTACTCCTTCTCATGACTTTACAAATTTTCGCTACAGGCAATCCATTTGCTCTCAGTCTCCAAATCTTCTGCACCTCCTCACCAGAAAGTTGACTGTTGCGTGGCATTTCGGCAAGTGAATCTCTGACGGCAGGTACGCTGTCTTTTGTAGGCTTGACCGAATTATGGCCCATGCACGTGCGTACAACATGCTAATTTGTACATCTCATTTGCATGTGACTATTTTACATAGTTGTCTTTATATTTATGAGGCACCTAAAATTACACTATTTCACTTTGTGGTGTTCTTTTCACATAATCCAGTCATCTCGACGGATCAAAAGGTTTGTTGTAGGGTTATGTCTAATTAGATACCACTTCATCTTCCTACCTATATTCACATTGCGTTCACGGCGCAAAGTCGACTGTCTCTATATTAATGCGACGCACCTTAGTAGGCCTATTCAGCAGCGAGTGGTCGGCGAAATGGGTGACCTGTCGGACTCTCAAAGACAACGAATCGCAGAAGTCCGTTTAACAGGAGCATCTGCAACCATAACAGCCAAATTGTTTGGTGTTTCAAGAGCAAGTCTCAACGGTTATGACTAAGTACACAAAGCATGGCGAGATTTTGTCCGCGAAAAAGAACAGTGGGCGAAAACCGAGATTGAATGAGTGGTATCGTCGAACACTGAAAAGGATTGTGTCCAAACAACGTTAAACGACTGCAGCAAATGTGACAACAAAACTCAATATCCACCTGGAAGACCCTGTTTCCACAAAACCAGTCGGCAGAGAATTTTACAAAGCCAGCATGAATGGAAGAGCTGCGACTTCTAAGACTTTAATCACAGGAATCAGCGCTGCAATGCGAAAAAGATGGTGTCACGAGCATAAAGCCTAGACAGTTAATGACTAGAAACGTGTGATACAGTCCGACGAGTCCTCATTTACATTATTCCCAACAGAAAATCGGGTTTCTGTATGGAGAACCACCAAGGAAGCACACAATTCGTAATGCCCGGATCCAACTGTCAAATCTGGGGGTGGATCTGTGATGATTTCTTGGTATTCGGCTAGTCCCAATCGTTACCCTACATGGTCAAGTTACTGCAAGCGAGTATTCTTGGTGATCAGGCACACCCTATGATTCAAATATTTTACTGCAAGCGAGTATTCTTGCAGGTGCATCCTATGATTCAAATATTTTACTGCAAGCTATTATTTTTGGTGATCAGGCGCATCCTATGATCAAATATTGTACTGCAAGCGAGTATTCTTGGTAATCAGGCGCATCTTATGATTCAAATATTTTACTGCAAGCGAGTATTTTCGGTGATGAGGTGCATCGTATGCTTCAAATATTTTAATGCAAGCGATTATTTTTGGTGATCAGGTGCATCCTATGATTCAAATATTTTACTGCAAGCGAGTATTTTTGGTGATCAGGTGCATTCTATGATTCAAATATTTTACTGCAAGCAAATATTCTTGGTGACAAGGTGCATCCTACGATTCAAATATTGTTTACACAACAATATGCCATTTTCAAGATGACAATGCGTCCATACACACAGCCAGAAGAGTTCAGTCTTGGTTTGAGGAGCATTAAGATGAACTTCAACATCTTCCCTGGCCAGCTCAATCACCTGATATGGATATCATCGAACCACTGTGTGCAGTTTTGGAGAGCAGAGTGAGAAACATATTCTCTCCTCCAACACCTCTGAAGCAATTGGTTGTTCTGATCGACGAATGTAAAATGTTCCACTGAAGTCTATCCAGAAGCTGTATGAATCTATTCCAAGGAGATTTGGAAGCTGTATTAAAGACAAATGGTGGCCCAACTCCTTATTAATAAAGACATATTGCCTATAAACAAAGACATCGCTCTTTCCACGTTAGCATCGAACAGCAACTGAAAAATTGTTATTCGGCCGCCGCCGGGGAATTGAATCGCGGACCTCTCGATATCTAGCCGAGTGCTTTTGCCTTACACCACGGTGGCCCACAATCAACGGCGCTATGTCCGTTTTTCTCTCAGAATCTGACATTATAAATCCGAAAGATGGGCTCAGCCTCAGCTATATACACTGCTGGCCACCCAAAATGAAACACCAAAAAGGAAGCATACGATATACGATTAGCCTGAAATTCGTAGCATGCGTCGCCCGCGAGAGGACATGCAAACAATTAGCATTGCAGGGCATATGCAAATCATGTGCGCCCAGCACGCCTCCGAGAAGCACAATAAGAAGGGTGCACAGAAGGCCGGGTGTAAGTAGTGGAAGTGTGTTGTGCTGCCGGACCTGTGCGTGGGAAGCTTCCTGATGCCTCCTCGCACAATATGGCAGTCATTCCAGCACGTTTCGGAGTTCGACAAAGAACGAATAGTGGTTTATCGCGACAGCGGTTTATCGTACCGAGACATCGGCGCCCGTGTGGGACGACATCGAGCCACAGTGAAGCGAGTATGGATTCGGTGGGTGCAGGAGGGACGGACGGACCGACGTGATCAATTGCCGCAGCCTCGGCACACCAACGAACGAGAGGACTGGCAAGTTGTGTGGTGGGCATTGACGGCTCGCACCGCCACATCACGAACGTTAGCACAGGAATTAGGGTGTGTTGCGCAACAACCTGTGTCAGCATGTACCGTTCGACGTCGTCTGCAGGAGCGGGAACCTGTCGCACGGCGCCCATTGCTCCGCTTACCATTGACGTTACACCAGCGGCGAATGCGGTGGCTGTGGGCCGTTGAACGCCGCACCTGGACTACGGAATGGCACGACATTGTCTTCTCCGACGAATTCCGCTTCTGCGTGCAACACCACGATGGTCGGATTGGCGTGTGGCGGCACCACGGCGAGAGACTGTATGACGCCTACACTATGCATCGCCATACCGGTCTGTCGCCTGGCGTTATGGTTTGGGGCGCAATTGGATATGACACCCGCACTTCTTTGGTACGCATCACCGGTACACTCAACAGCCACCGCTACATCTCCGACGTTTTGGAGCATGTAGTCCTCCCTTACCTGCAGGATCTGCCAGCGACCACGTTTCAACAGGACAATGCGCGGCCGCACGTGGCACGCATCGTGCAACAATTGTTCACGGCCCACCAGGTGTCACTGCTGCCGTGGCCCGCCTGTTCTCCCGATATGTCGCCCATCGAGCATGTCTGGTCGCTGATCGGCAACCGAGTGACCCGGCAAGCAGCACCCGCGGCTATGCCTGATGAACTGTGGCAACGTGTGGAAGCAGCCTGGACCGATATGCCCCAAGCCCACATCCACAGCCTCTTTCGTTCGATGTCGCGGCGTGTAGCGGTTTGCCAGCCATGGGGGCCACACGAACTATTGATGTCTGCGTGTTTCGCAAGTCGCACGGGCCTGTAAGCTCAATAGTTTCTTCTTTGTATCTGTTGTTATGTGTCGAGTAAATCTGGCTTTGCTATCTCGTGTCCTTCTTGGTGTTGCATTTTTGGTGCCCAGCAGGTTATTATAGTAGCAGTAAACTGCTATAATTAATACATTTATATAGCCAGTGCCGTTAATGCCCACCAGATGGAGACGTCTCAGTAGCTGAGCCCATCTTTCGGATTTATAATTGTAACGTACCAGGAGATGTGACGTACCTGCCAGAAGGACGCACACGACATAAAGGCAGATAGGAATCAGAATAAAATGTCCGCGTAGCTCAATTGGTAGAGCAACTTATTCCGGAATGAGGGGACCCGGGTTCGAATCCTGGCGCGGATAAAAATGACGGAGAAATTCACTTCGTTATATAATGTCAGATGCGGACAGAAAAACGCACATAGCGCCGTGGATTGTTGGCCACTGTGGTGTAAGGCTAACGCGCTCGGCTAGATATCGAGAGATCGGGGATAAAATTCCCCGCGGCGGCCGAATAACAATTTTTCGGTTGGTGTGTCATGCTAACGTGGAAAGAGCGATGTCTGTTTATTCACTGACGCCAAGCATTTTGGAGGATTTTCACATATTGCCTATTTCCCAGGTGTTCACTGTATTTTGCCCTACCCCCATAGGCGTAGCGTCGAGGCAGAACAGGGAAGCATGTTCCCACAAACTAAAAAAGGCGAAAAAATAATAACTAGTCGTTCACCTTTAAATTGCTATAAAGTGTGAGATACAGTCAAGAGAACAACGTTACGCAACAGCAAACATTGTTATAAATGCTTTCCAGGAGTTATTTCATGCACAATAGCATGCAGTCATCTGATGATGGTTTTCTTCATCAGATAACTGCATGAGGTGCTTTGAAAGACATATTTTTTCATCCTCATTAGGGTAATCCACGGAAGCCTCGCACACCTCGTAATTTTGGATATATTAGGCATGTAAAACATCTAAGTTATAGCACTAGTGGGAATTGAACAAGAGTATTTTCGGAAAAACGTTTTCTGTGACCCCCCCCCCCTAATTTTTGGTCACGCTACGCCTATGCCTACCCGTGTACATACTACCTAGTACTACCGCATTTTATCAACAGTTTTTTAATAACGAAATTTGCATCAAGTCACTTGGACTTCGATATGTACGGGCGAGACAGTAATACTAAACAAAAATGTCACTAAATTATTGATTGTTACGCGAGCACAGAATTTAAGAAAAACCTCAATCACAAAACTGGAGGTTTAATAGATGCATTACATTTTACTTTAAAATCACACATCAGTAATATTCGAAGAAAAATATATATATAATTTTACACAACCTTTTGCGCAAATGCTGCAAAAACCAAAATTACCAATTCCGAGGAATATGGCTGTTTCTATCAGAAAAATCGGATGCAAAAAGAATTTTAAATACATAATGTGCGCAAATTGTTTCTCATACAGAATGAAGTTCGATGTAAAAAGTCTTTCCCCAATCGGTCTTTTAGAAACACGGATGTGATCCTAAATAGAAATACACATGTACGCCCCCAGGCGTAAAACTCAAGACATAAATGCAGATATTTGTCAACAGCGACATGTATTAAAAAAATACTTTTTTCAATAGAACTTATCACAAGCAAAGACATAGAGCTTCAAACAGAAATATGCATTAACGCTCCGTGACGGCAGAGCTGTGCGTCATGTAGAAGTGGGAAACGTACACGAAACGCAACATCTACGTAAAAAAGCAATGCAAGCTCACCTGATGTAAAAAATATTTTGTTTAAATAGAATTACATTCAACAAGGCGAAAATTTTAGCAGACACACGGAATGCAATAAACATGGGGAAACAACCCAGCCATGTGCATTCGCGCCCCCTAACGGCAAAAACCTGCAAACAGAAAAACGAAAAAAAAAAAAAAGTTAAAAATCAGCTGTCAGTTTGGAACGTAGGACTACGATTTGCATATCGGAGAGTTGAAATGAGCTAGTCGAACATGGTTTCAAGGCGTTTATTTAATTTGTTATAGCCAACACAGGTCTACGATATAAAAAAGTAGCTTACATAATTTTTACAAATAATGCTGGATACATTGCAAACACAAAGCAGATCAATACGCGAATTACCCAACGTGGTGCTCTGTCTTCTTGGGCTTCTTACATTTCTCATCACTTGCTCTTGCCTCTAGTTTGATTTTCTCCACTTTTGCTTGTGTTCATTCTGCGAATTCCGCGGCATTGTCGAAAATGTTAACCCGTTCACAAGAAAACAATTTTTAAAATGTTCAGTTCAAACCACTGCGAAATGTTCTTTGTATATTTGAACAGATCTTGTCGGGAGCTTTAAAACGATACCACGCACAGTCGTATTGCGCTCGCGATTGCCGACATAGACTGAGTCAAACGCAGTAGCACACCTAGAAATATTGCATCCTTTCTCCCGCGCACAGGGAGCGTCGCGCGCACGATCTATTGCGCAGTACGCGAATTGGACTCCATGCTGTTTGCGAATATGCTAACACGATCAGTGTGCGGCACGTATTTTTAACACTATAATGATTTCAATCGGGACCTATTTTTGTCACAGACGGTCAGCCGTAAGTCGCTCTATACTATCCGCGGAGTTACAAGTAGTCCTACGTCAAAAAAAAAAAAAAAAAAAAAAGTCATGTATCATCGTTCTCAATCCAAACTACCCATACGAAAAAATATTTTGTCTTTAAATTCGGCAGGTGCAAAGAGCGTTCAGATAGTTCGTATTCCATCTTACTTCATATGGATATGCAATATTCTTTCTGCAGGAAACGCATAGTCTTGTATGCCACTGTACTAATTTTCAGTGTTATACAACCATCTGCACATTTTCTTCTGGTGATCTTGTGGACTAAACAGTAGCAAATTTAGCGAAATGAAAAAAAAATAACTACGGGGAGTGATAACAGTGGCAGATCCAGAATAAAAAAAAAATAAAAAATGGAAGCACACAAAATATAAGGCAGTATTAATTTAGTAGCTTTCGAATGGAATTCAATTTCAAAATGGTTTTCCTCTTATCAAATGTAACACGAGTAAGTCAAATAATGGGAAAATGTTGCAGTTTTATCCATAAGATTATGATTAAGTAATTTTCGAATATAGGTAAATGTATTAATTTTGAATACTTTAAAATTAAAGAAAATTGAAAAAGCGCCTTGATTTTTAACCATTATTGTCAATCCACTACTGGACGAAGGTCTTCCTAAGTTTCTTCCACAACTTCCTGTGTAGAGCCAGTCTGCCCCCACGCCATTCCGACACGCTTTTGAATTTCATGCACTCATCTCCAACATGGTCTTCTTTGGGTCTTTTCCCGTTCCTTGGAATCCAGTCTAGTATTTCAGTTGTCCATCGGTGGTTAATTCTTCTAACAATATGCTCAGCCCATTGCCATTTCAGGGATATTATTGCCTTGATCAGGATGTCATCAATTCCCGTCATTTTCCTGATCCTTAAGTTCCTCTTCCTATCCTTCCTGGCTAGATTGTCTCCCACTTCCGAACGTGCAAATGGCATGTACAAAAGGAATTTTGTCCCATTTCCGTATATAGCAGATCGGTTAGAGCCATTTCAGCACAGTTTCACCGCGTCTGGAATCAAACAGGGGAAATGCTAAGGAAAAAAGTTAATGCTGATCCCCTGTCGAATTCCTTCGACGTCACAGCGATCACCAATCATTCTTTTCGTCAACCAATAGGCGGTCATGATAAGGTAAGCGGGAATAGCAATAAAAACTGAAGGCAAACAGGCTGCCCGTTAATGCCATCTTTAAGGTCTTCAAGATTCGTTGCAGATGTTTAATTTCGAAACCGCGAAAAAACAGTTCGTTCAAAGCTACTGTCAGAAATTCTGGACTATTTATTTAAAAAGTTTCGTATGATACCTGAGGCTAGAGACCGTTATAGCCGTGAACCGCAGTGGGGAGAAAGTTGCGGGGGCTATAAGTACACCCCTGATCCGATCCTCTATCTTCCTTCACTGCTTAGGGATCATAATATCTATGCACGAAGATGGCACTAAATGATTTGGATGTGTACGGAGACAGAATAAAAATTCATTTGTTCGGAAATGGTACGTACGGAAGTGGGACGAAACACGCCTGGCTATACCCAGCATGCACCACTCCATGATAATTTCAGTACTTTGCAGACTTTGGATATCTTATTGGTTCGCATCTCTGATCCGTTAGTAACAACTGGAAGGAAACAATGATGTCACACTTTTCTTTTAAGGCATAAGGGTTAACTGCTCTTGTACATTGTACTTGTTTTTTCCAGATACTCCTCAACCAATTGAAATACACTTATTAATTTCCTCTTCAGTGGCTACATTTCCTCCAAATGACTGCATAATCTATATATGTATGTACAGTAAAACCTCCTTAACGGATACTTCCGAATAGCGGATACCTCCATTTAGCGGACAACTGTGTGATTCCCAGTCCCGAAATATATACGATTCTGTATATTTACTTCCAAATAGCGGGTCCTCCAAATAATGGACAGTGATCTTGGCCATATGACCCAAAGTTATAAACGCGAACGTTCAATCGGAGAATTTTTGCCTCAAAGATTTTGTTTAACTTCTTTGGGCGGAAGCATGGTACTTTTTGTCCTCCACATCCCCATTACAAAAAACTACTGGTCTATAGTTTCAACATGGCTGCTCTTTTCTTAGAAGTGGACAAAACTGCTTCTTTTAAACAAAATAGGGAATTTGTTGTAAATCCAGAAGAAGATTTGCACGCCATTTTCGAACTAATTACGTGTCTAAACAGTGAAAAAAATGCAAAAGAATAATTAATACAGACAATTGACGTGGGATAGGAACATCAAACAGAAGTCATCGCTCTTTCCACGTTTATAAGTGAGTCACGGAACTATTCTCATTGGCCGCCACCAGGAATCGAACCCAGGGTCTTCCAGTTACGCGCCGGACATGCTACCACTGCACTGAACATCTACCACAGCATTGTGCGGGGCTCCAAGAAACAACTTACCAAGTGGTTTGGCCGCTAGTCGTATATGAGTCTGGTGGAATTAGAGGCCGCTGTGGTGCAGTGGTAGCATGATCGGCGCGTAACTGGAAGACCCTGGGTTCGATTCCCGGTGGCGGCCAATGAGAATTTTTCCGTGACTCACTTATAAACGTGGAAAGAGCGATTACTTCTGTTTGATGAAATGCAAAACATTTTATTACTATCGATGAAGTTTTGCGTATCGATGAGGGACGAACGCTATGTGAGAGTTTGTTGCTTTGAAAATATAGGAAGAAAATGATTTCATTGAGAAGCATTTTAATGTAGTTGTATAAGAGGTGTGCTATTTTTTTTTAAAGGAGCTGCAACCTGTAGTGAAGAGTTACAAAAGTTTTTTGTAAACAAAAAGGATTCGGAAAGACTAGAGCAATTTAAAAATTTAAAAATTGATTTTGAAAAAACATGCTAGGAACTGCCAAAGAAAAAAAAAAAGCTTTTATCAGGTTTTTTTTCAGCCAAAAATTGCTGATTGATATAATTAGACAGTGAGAAGTAAGTGCGAGAGTTTTAAAATTCGTGGTGTAACGTATTTTGTTACACGCATGTTTGTTTCAACATGCATCGAAATACGTACATTGTATGTACTGTATTTTAAAATACACACTTATTTTATTGTTTCTCACGGCAAAACAATCGCAAAATAAAAAAAACATTTAATCAAAAACATCACTTTAACTATATATAGTACGTACATATTTAATTTGAAGATTTTTGTGAGTCAAGTTAGCAAAAGAAGTTAACATTCCGAACAGCGGACATCTTTCAATGTTGGAAAAATGTTGAAATTCTGGGTTGTGCACTATTCAGGAGTTTTACTCAATATTATTTTTAACAGCAAATTTATTGGGGTATCCAAAAAAAAAAAAAAAAAAAAAAGAAAAGAAAAAAAAAGAACGGCGTTTTTGATACAACAGTTTCACTTGCTCAGAACGTCGGAAGAATCTAAGCTAAATTTCAAAGTACATTCTGTCATGCTCAATGGTTTAACCCTTTAACGAACATGACTCTAAAATCTAGTATCACTCTAAATACCATATCGCCTGAAACTGTCTGCTGTTTCACTTCTTTGTTCAGTAACAACAGTGGTGACTGGCTGTGACTCCTGCTGTTCCCCCATAGGTCGTGTAAATTTAAAGAACTCTAGACAGATGTTTCGGACAGCAATGGCCGTTTGTATGTTTGGGCGTTTTAGGCGTTATGGTCGTTAAATGATTAAACCCATCTGTTTGCAGTTGTTCAACTCTTGCACGATACCAAGTTTTCGGATTAGAGGTAAAAAACTCTTGGCACTCGCGTTCGACATTGTCCAAAGTAGTCAACTGCGTGCCATGGAAAAAATGTGTCATCGCCTGCAACAAGTGGTAGCATGAAGGGGCAAGCTCAGGGTTCGCTACTGGATGAGTTAGCACCTCGATTTCATGCAGTTCTTGAAGTTTAACTAGGGTCCGATTAGCGGTATGAAGTTTTGCATTGTCTTCAAAATAGTATAATTATACTAAAAATCCGAAATTTCTTGGCGTAGAATACAAATAAAACTTTCCAAGCTTTCGCACATGAATCAGATAGGTTTTTCAAGGAAGGTAGACAGCTGACTGCAAACTGGATAATAGAACGTTTCAAAACTTTGAACGCGGTGACTTGACTAGACAATAAATGAATAGGAGCAAACGTGATATTTCGAAGAAACGAGGAGGCACGCGGTACCATGGTAGAAAACTCAGCATTATTTGAAGAATTAATTCCAAATACGTGGCAACTCCAGATAGACGCAATCTTTGCAAGCCTCGCAGATGGTTAAGATTTCCAAGGTTTCGCGAATGGCAGTAGATATGGGTGTGGAGTATGAATCTAATTTCTTTAGATCACTCCATATAGGATCGGCGGACTTGAACTTGACTTCTCTTGATACGGCAGTGGTTATTTGACATTCTCTTGTATCCCTTTTATGTTCGCTGATTCTAATTCCAAACGGACGTTTGGTCATTCCGATGTAGTATCGCCTGGAGTTGTCCGGATATTTTAGCGGGATGGCATAAACACCTGTCGCATTGAGAAGAGGGAGCTTGTCAATATTTCTCTTAAAAACATCGTGTATAAAGATGCCGGAGAAATTATGCCGACACCGAAGTTCATTCTCCTGAGCGCGTTTCTTATTCGTTAGGAAATTTTGGTATGTAGGGAATAGAGCCCGGGTAGCGAAGTTGCGGCATATCACGTTTGCTGCTATTCATTTATTGTCAAGTCAAGTCACCGCGTTCAAAGTGTTGAAACGTTTTATTATCCAGTTTGCAGTTAGCTGTCTGCCTTCTTTGAAAAAGCCATCTGGTTGATGTGCGAAAGCTTGGAAAGTTTTATTTGTATTCTACGCCAAGGAATTTCAGATTTTTAGTATAGTTATACTATTTTGAGTATAATTTAATGTACAGTTCCTACTTATTGAATTTGCATTGTCTTGTTGCAGTAGTGCTTGCTTCCGTCAGGATACGTCCGCTAAATTTTGCCATACACCCTATCCAATTGCTGAGAATGCAGTTCGGCATTCACAGACCGGCCGTTCGGAATGAGCTAAAAGGGAATTACACCTTCATTAGTTCCACCAGACACACAGCATAAACTTTTTCTCAAAAAGTTTGCGTTTGAGAGTAGGTAAAGCTGGTTCACCTTTATTCAACCATTGTTATGAAGAATCTCGATTATGCAGATATATCCTCTTTTTATACCCAGTAAGTATTCCTTTGATAAGTCGAGCGTCGCGTGGATTTCTGAGCAGTTCCTTAGATACATGTACTTGGAGTGCCACTTTTCCAAAATAAGAAATCAACGCTGCCAACGTTTTGTACAAGTTTTGTACAGTTTTGTACACCCAAAAGAAAATTTTGTACACCACCGGAAGTGGTACTTTTCGGCTCTTTAAAAGTGGCACTCCAAGTACATGCTGGAGTGCCACTTTTTCGAAATCGAAAATAAATACTGCCAAAGTTTTGTACTAGTTTTGTACAGTTTTGTACACCCAAAAGAAAATTTTGTACACCACCGGAAGTAGTACTTTTCGGCTCTCTAAAAGTGGCACTCCAAGTACATGCTGAGTGCCACTTTCTCAAAATCGAAAATAACTACTGCCAAAGTTTTGTACTAGTTTTGTACAGTTTTGTACACCCAAAAGAAAATTTTGTACACCACCGGAAGTAGTACTTTTCGGCTCTCTAAAAGTGGCGCTCCAAGTACATGCTGAGTGCCACTTTCTCAAAATCGAAAATAACTACTGCCAAAGTTTTGTACTAGTTTTGTACAGTTTTGTACACCCAAAAGAAAATTTTGTACACCACCGGAAGTGGTATTTTTCGGCTCTTTAAAAGTGGCACTCCAAGTACATGCTGGAGTGCCACTTTTTCGAAATCGAAAATAAATACTGCCAAAGTTTTGTACTAGTTTTGTACAGTTTTGTAAACCCAAAAGAAAATTTTGTACACCACCGGAAGTAGTACTTTTCGGCTCTCTAAAAGTGGCGCTCCAAGTACATGCTGAGTGCCACTTTCTCAAAATCGAAAATAACTACTGCCAAAGTTTTGTACTAGTTTTGTACAGTTTTGTACACCCAAAAGAAAATTTTGCACACCCCCGGAAGTGGTACTTTTCGGCTCTCTAAAAGTGGCACTCCAAGTACATGCTGAGTGCCACTTTCTCAAAATCGAAAATAACTACTGCCAAAGTTTTGTACTAGTTTTGTACAGTTTTGTACACCCAAAAGAAAATTTTGTACACCACCGGAAGTAGTACTTTTCGGCTCTCTAAAAGTGGCGCTCCAAGTACATGCTGAGTGCCACTTTCTCAAAATCGAAAATAACTACTGCCAAAGTTTTGTACTAGTTTTGTACAGTTTTGTACACCCAAAAGAAAATTTTGTACACCACCGGAAGTGGTATTTTTCGGCTCTTTAAAAGTGGCACTCCAAGTACATGCTGGAGTGCCACTTTTTCGAAATCGAAAATAAATACTGCCAAAGTTTTGTACTAGTTTTGTACAGTTTTGTACACCCAAAAGAAAATTTTGTACACCACCGGAAGTAGTACTTTTCGGCTCTCTAAAAGTGGCGCTCCAAGTACATGCTGAGTGCCACTTTCTCAAAATCGAAAATAACTACTGCCAAAGTTTTGTACTAGTTTTGTACAGTTTTGTACACCCAAAAGAAAATTTTGTACACCACCGGAAGTAGTACTTTTTGGCTCTCTAAAAGTGGCGCTCCAAGTACATGCTGAGTGCCACTTTCTCAAAATCGAAAATAACTACTGCCAAAGTTTGTACTAGTTTTGTACAGTTTTGTACACCCAAAAGAAAATTTTGTACACCACCGGAAGTGGTACTTTTCGGCTTTCTTAAAAGTGGCACTCCAAGTACATGCTGGAGTGCCACTTTTTCGAAATCGAAAATAAATACTGCCAAAGTTTTGTACTAGTTTTGTACAGTTTTGTACACCCAAAAGAAAATTTTGTACACCACCGGAAGTAGTACTTTTCGGCTTTTCTAAAAGTGGCACTCCAAGTACATGCTGAGTGCCACTTTCTCAAAATCGAAAATAACTACTGCCAAAGTTTTGTACTAGTTTTGTACAGTTTTGTACACCCAAAAGAAAATTTTGTACACCACCGGAAGTAGTACTTTTCGGCTCTCTAAAAGTGGCGCTCCAAGTACATGCTGAGTGCCACTTTCTCAAAATCGAAAATAACTACCGCCAAAGTTTTGTACTAGTTTTGTACAGTTTTGTACACCCAAAAGAAAATTTTGTACACCACCGGAAGTGGTACTTTTCGGCTCTTTAAAAGTGGCACACCAAGTACATGTTGGAGTGCCACTTTTTCGAAATCGAAAATAAATACTGCCAAAGTTTTGTACTAGTTTTGTACAGTTTTGTACACCCAAAAGAAAATTTTGTACACCACTAGAAGTGGTACTTTTTGACTCTCCTTTGTAGCCCTCGAGCATGTACTTGGAGTGCCACTTTTCCAAAAACAAAAATAAACACTGCCAGAGTGTTGTCCTAGTTTTGTACCGTTTTGTACACCCAAAAGAAAATTTTGTACACCACAGGAAGTGGTACTTTTTGACTCCCCTTTGTGGCCATCGAGCATGTACTTGGAGTGCCACTTTTCCAAAAAGGAAAATAAGCACTGTTTTAGTTTTGTATAGTTTTGTACACCCCAAAAAAATATTTGTACACCACCGGAAATAGTTCTTTTTGGCTCTCCTTTGTGGCCCTCGAGCATGTACTTGGAGTGCCATTTTTCCGAAAACGAAAATAAACACTGCCAGAGTGCCGTCCTAGTTTTGTACAGTTTTGTACACTCAAAAGAAAATTGTGTACACCACCGGAAGTAGTACTTTTTGATTTTTCTTTGTGGCCCTCGAGCATGTACTTGGAGAGCCAATTTTCCAAAATTGAAAAAAAAAACACTGTTAGAGTGTTGTCCTAGTTTTGTACACCCAAAAGAAAATTTTGTACACCACCGGAAGTGGTACTTTTCGACTCTCCTTTGTGGCCCTCGAGCATGAACTTGGAGTGCCACTTTTCCAAAATTAAAAAAAAAACACTGCCAGAGTGATGTCATAGTTTTGTACACCCAAAAGAAGATTTTGTACACCACCGGAAGTGGTACTTCTTGACTCTTGATTTTCGAAGCAGTAGCTTAAATGGTTAACTAATTTGATTAATATTCCTAGTTTGTTGCATATAAAACACACTTTTTGTAATAACCCAGAAGCCGAACGGCCAAGTTGGAAGAATCACCAAAAGAATTTATGCTTAAAATCTCCTTTCCCTTAATTTTCCACTCAATGAAAGTTCGAAGGTCATCTTTATAAAAAATCGTCACATTGTGATTCATCATTTGACACAAAGTAGCTCTTAGATCAACATATAGCAACAATACGTATTCGTTTAAATCTCTTTCTTTATATCAGTTCCCCACAATTACTTGCAATGTTTCTCTCTACACCCTCCCCCCCATTTTTACAATCAAGGTTGTCTATAAATTTTGCTGTGACTCACTGTCAGTGTCGCTAAAATGTACAAGCTGTTAGAGAAGTAGCGGACTCTTCAGTGTGAAAATCTTTAGTTTAGAAGCAACTCGAAAGGAGGGTTAAGTTACAGGTATAAGTCACAGACTGAAATTCAAGCAATTTGAATTTCTGCGCAATGTTTTTTCAATCTAGTGGTTTTCAGTTTAAACAAAATTTTTATATTTAAGCATTGCTTTGTAGAAATAAAAGATATTCAGTGAAACTTCGGCTATGCGTACTCCAGTTATATTTTTTGATATTTATACGTAATTCTGCATTAGTCCCGATATTTTACTGTATTTTCTAAGCTTTTCCAATTCGATAATAGCTAATTAATTCATTTATACGCTTTTTGCGATGTACATAAATTTTGTAATTTCTGATTATCACAAACTCACAGTTCTTTGATTCGTTTACGTAACCGGTATATCACAAGTTTGAGAGAATCGAGACAGCGTTACTGAGTTCTTGGTGCAGCCAAAGTTGAACCTTCATCCCATCAAAGAAGGGTATGCTGTTTACTTTCGGTTAGCGTTCTTGTGTTCCTTCTTCGTGCAAAGTTGAACCTTGACCTCATCAGAGAGGGATATGTTGTTTAGTTTCGGTTTGGATGAAAAATTTATTTCGCAATCTTTGCTCTGAATAAAACGTGCACTTAGGCAAGCTACAACTCTTGGCATGGTGCGGACGTCTTTTTGTTGTTGTAGTTCAGAGGTGCATTTCACCAGCCCCCCACCACGGAATTTTTTAATTTTTCAGACAAAATTCGTTTGTACCACGTATGAACCGGAATGAACTCGGTTTTTTTCGTTTGAACCGCAAAAGTTTTGGAGATATTTAAAAAACAAAGTGGTGTGTGTGGGGACGATAGCCCCCACCACCACCATGGAATTTTAAAATTTTTTTGCACCATTCGTTTGTACCACGTATGAACCGAAATGAACTCAATTTTTTTCGTTTGAACCGCAATAGTTTTTGAGTTATTTAAAAAACAAAGTGGGGGCTGGTGAAATGGTACCCCAAAAAATAGATATTTCAAATTTCAGCATAGCCATTCGTTAATAAATCGTATGAACCGGAATGAACTCCATTTTCATCGTTTGAACCACAATAGTTTTTGAGATATTTAACAAATAATATTGAGAATTTGCATATAAATATAGGAGGCCGACCATTTCACCAGCCCCCCCCCCCCCCCATGGAAATTCAAAATTTCGAAATAGCCATTCGTTAGTAAATCGTATGAACCGGAATGAACTCCATTTCTATCGTTTGAACCGCAATAGTTTTTGAGATATTTAAAAAATAATATTGAGAATTTGCATATATACAGAAAGACCGACCATTTCACCAGCCCCCCACCATGGAAATTAAAAATTTCAAAATAGGCATTCGTTAGCAAATCGTATGAACTGAAAAGGACTCCGTTTTCATCGTTTGAACCGCAGTAGGTTTTGAGATATTTAAAAAATAATGTTACAGGCCTATCATTTCACCCGCCCCCCCCTCATCATGGAAATTCAAAATTCCGAAATAGCCATTCGTTAGTAAATCGTATGAACAGGAATGAACTCCATTTTTATCGTTTGAACCGCAATAGTTTTTGAAATATTTAATAAATAATAGAATTTACATATACGCACAGAGACCGACCATTTCACCAGCCCCCCACCCCCATGGAAATTCAAAATTTCAAAATAGCCATTCGTTAGCAAATCGTATGAACCGAAAAGAACTCCATTTTCATCGTTTGAACCGCAATAGTTTTTGAGATATTTAAAAAAGAATGTCCCAGGCCTACACCATTTACCCCCCCCCTTCATCATGGAAATTCAAAATTCCGAAATAGCCATTCGTTAGTAAATCGTATGAACAGGAATGAACTCCATTTTTATCGTTTGAACCGCAATAGTTTTTGAGATATTTAAAAAATAATATTAAGATTTTGCATATATACAGAGAGACCAGCCCCCCACCATGGAAATTCAAAATTTCAAAATAGCCATTCGTTAGCAAATTGTATGAACCGAAAAGAACTCCATTTTCATCGTTTGAACCGCAATAGTTTTTGAGAAATTTAACAAATAATATTACAGGCCTACCATTTCACACCCTCCCCCTCATCATGGAAATTCAAAATTCCGAAATAGCCATTCGTTAGTAAATCGCATGAATAGGAATGAACTCCATTTTTATCGTTTGAACCGCAACAGTTTTTTTTATTGGAGATTTAACGACCACCGTGAGCAACTCAATGGGCTATAAGCAGTCGCCCGTCCCTAATTCAGGGTCACTGGTTCCAGGGAAGGGAGAGAGCCAGTGCCGTAAAACAAACACAACATTCATGCCTCACCGGGAGTCGAACCCGGACCCTGTTCGAACGAATGATCAGAGTCCGTCGCTTAGACCTCTGCGTCACCGGAGCGGCCAACAGTTTTTGATAGATTTAAAAAAAAAAAAGTTTGAGAAAATTGGGGGACGACCATTGCACACACCCCCATGGAAAAATTCAAAATTTCAAAATAGCCATTCGTTAGCAAATCGTATGAACCGAGGGGAAATCCATTTTCATCGTTTGAACCACAACAGTTTTTGAGAAAAAAATAACAATATTGAGAACTTATGTATATATATATTCGAGACCGACCATCACCCCCCCCCCTCTCACCATGTAAATTCATTAAAAATTTCAAGATAGTCATTCGTTAGTAAATGGTGTGAACCGGAATAAACGCCATTTTCATAGTTTGAAAAGCAATAGTTTTGGAGATGTTTAAAAAAGAATGTTAGTAGCCCACGATTTCACCTGCCTCCCCCCCGCCCACCCCAACCTGGACATTTCCCATTTCAGGATAGCTATTCGTTAGCAGGTGTGAATCAGAAAGATCTCCTTCTTCATCGTTCGAATCTTGATAGATTTTGAGATATTTGTAATAAGGGTAATGGAGGATAATGAAGAAGTAATTTGTTTTGCACAAAGTCTTTCATTCGTTCCTGACATTAGCTGAAAGAACTCCCCGTTTCTAGCTTTGAACCCCAGCAGTTGAAAAGACATTCCAAAAACAACGTGACGTTGCTTTATTAGGTATCGAGGACTAGTACACAGGAGAACGGAAAATAAATGGCATGATAAAACAATAAGAATAACGGTACTGGACGAGCAGCACAAAGCAGTCTGTAAAAGCCAATCAGGACATACAAAGATAAACGAAGCTGAACGAGCAGCACAAGGCAATCTGTGATAGGCGAAGCACACTGGAACAGTCACTGAGCAGAAGGAACGACGGACATGGAGATGGAGAATACATCGAACTGGAAGCTGCTTTTCATGCTCCGGGGCGCAGCATGAAAAGCAGAAAACGAGGTGCAACAGATAACACTTGCAAAGATGGCATGGTGTAGGTAACAGCACGGGGCAATCAATTAGCATGAGGCAAAGCAATAACGATAAGTATCGGACGAGATGAGTCACACTGGATGAGCAAGTAACGTAGCACAACAGTAGAAGGTATGCTGAGGCACATGGCATGACATAAGACAAATGCTCGACGAGACAGGAAAAACAAACCCACGGAACACCTGAAAAACTAACTGGGTGCGAACAGCAACATAGAGCAATCCAGGACAGTGACGAAAGGTATAAGAGAAGAATCGCGCATAACAATGCACATAGGAAGAAGCTCTGTGAACAAAACGATGTGACGGGTTCACGGAAGTAGGCACCGGGCGGATGTTTGAAAGAACCGAGATGTGGAGAAAACGGAGAAAACATGGCGGTACATAGGATACAACGGAAAGAAAAAGGTTGGGTACAACGCATAACAGAAACATGCAAAGGAGTTAGACGGAACAGCAGCAAGGCAAAGACGACAGGAAGCGAAACATCATGCAAGTGCAGACAGAAACTAATCGGTCAGAACCAGATCAATGAGGCGATTTTGAGTATCACCAAGGTAGCAATTAAAAAAACTTTAATAACGAAATATCTCAGGGGTAAGATCTCGTGAAGTCAACGAAAACTTGGAGGAAGAGCAGCGAATATCCTCGATCATATTCGAGTAATCAGCTGGATCATGTGAGTCAAGAAGGGGATCCAAACCAGCGTCACAAGAAGAGGCAAAGAACAAGGGTTGGCAGCATCTGGGAAGAGAATCTTCGAATACCCAGGGACAGCTTGGAGGCGAGCGACAATTGCAGTGGAAACGGAGGGAGTACCAATAAGGTCGGCGAAAGCAGCAACAGTAGAATTAGGAGCGGAACCTGAAGAACGATGAAGAGAAATCTGAGCGACCGCGGTTCGCTTAGTACGAGTCTCTCGATTAGAGCGACGACGGCACTTCTTATTAGAAGCAGTACCAACAGGGACGTGGTGATCAAGAAGGAGTAACCGACAGCAAGTGAGAAGTCTGACAAGGAAGATCTGGATCATGTGCGCATAACGCAAGCAAAGAGGCAACTGATGGGGCAACAGGAGCTGGTGAAGGTGAGGCTTCACACAAATCCAGAAGAGTAGCTGTGCTGGAAAGCGGGGACCGATCACGGGACCAGAAATCGAAAGGAAGGCAACAATACTAGAGGCATCAGAAGAGCTCGGAGAAGGTGAAACGGGCGGAGAACACACCGGAGTACTGGAACGGCTGAAGAAAGGATGAACGTCTGAGGGCGACGAGGCTGACGTACACAGCGAAGATGATGGAGCAGAGAATCCTGGGGTTGGGATTGACGAGGTGACGTGCGAAAACAAAGAAGGCAGCACCTGAACAGGCGGAGAAAGGTCGGCAACGGGATGTGACAAAGCACAGACAACAGACGACGAAGAAGAAAGCAAGACAGACGAAGGCACCGAAGCAGGAGCAGTAGATCCAGATGTATCCACAAGAGGCAACGCTAGTGGAGAAGGAAAAAGACCTGCAGAGGAAGGCAACGACAATCGAGATGAAGACTAAGAAGGTGGAAGCGAAACAAGCGCGCAGGCGTGGTGCCCGGAAGTGAAGAAGGGGGTTCTGTGATGGGCACTTGAGCAGCCGTTGAGGAAGAACAAGAAGAGGTGAGCGGACACTGCAAGCGATGATGACCAGGCGTTTTACATGAGAAGCAATGATACGCAGTGAACACGTTTATAACGACATTGTGATAAACACAAAGCACCTGGAAAGCAGTGGGGCAGGAAGTAATGGAGTCCATATCAGGGAAGAGAACTAAGGCTTGGCATCGGAAGCCTAAATAAGGACGATCACCTTGATCGGCGGGGAGCGTGCGAATAACACAAACAATGCGCCCACACCGAGAAAGAAATGCATGTAAAACCGTCGTCGGGGCTGACGTTCGCAAATGGAGGACTTTGCTATGACATTTGTTACAGTTCAAACTGTGGTTACGAAGATACTGCAATATCGGAAAGTATGTTTACAATTAATCCCGCGGATGCTGACTGACCACCATAAGGAAGAATGTATGGGTTGGAGTTTGAACCACTTGCTGCGTTACAAAGCAGAGGGTGATGCATTTATATCGCGCATAGTGGCAGGTGACGAATCGCGGTGCCACCACTTTGAGCCATCCAGCAAACCAGCGAGCATGCAATGGAAACATCCCGGATCACCAAAACACATAAAATTCAAGTCACAGGACTCCGCCGGGGAGGTTATGCTGACCGCATTTTTTGACCATGAAGGGCTTTTGTTGGTGGACTTTAAAGAGCCTCACGTGAACAGCAATGCCAACCACTACATCGACACAGTGGACAAGCTGCATAAAGCAATCAAGAATGGGTGACCTGGCATGCTTTCGCGTGGTGTGATTCTGTTGCACACATTATGCAGGATGCGTTAGCACGGAAAGGGTGAGAGGTTCTGCACCACCCAGCCTATAGCCCGGATCTGTCAACATGTGACTTTCATGTTGACAGATCCAAATGGTTCAAGGAGAAACTAAAGTTCCTCTTTCCAGACGGTATGCGTCGTCTTTCCCAGCAATGGGATGCGTCGTCTTTCCAAGCAATGGGATGCGTGCTAATTCTGCCACACCTGCGGATGTAACTCTTCGTTCGTTTATATCGAACTGAAAAGTGGACATCTCTTCTACTATCGTGGGACAGATACTGGCAGAACCAGTGGTGTTGGATTTATAATAAACAAGAAACTGAAGGATAAAGTTGTAGAAGTTGAAAGTTCCTCTGACAGAGCTGCACGACTTGTTATCCAACTCTCGAAAAGATACCAGGCTCAGATTATTCAAACTTATGCACCCACCACAAGTCATCCTGAAGAAGAAATTGAAGAATTTTATGAGGAAATTTGTCATCTAAATAATAAAGGTAAGCAGCACTTGAAAATAATTATGGGAGATTTCAATGCAAAAATAGGGCAACGGCAACAGAATGAAACTTCAGTAGGTAAATTCGGTCACGGCAACAGAAACCAGCGTGGAAATACTCTCGTTGAGTTTGCAGAGGCAGAAGGGTTTTTCATCTTGAACTCCTTCTTCAAGAAAAAGCCACACAGGAAATGGACATGGAGACATCCAAATGGGACGACAAGTGAAATTGATTTTATTATGTGTAACAAAAAATTCGTCATAGAAGACTGCAGTGTGCTAAACAAGTTCAACACAGGTAGTGACCATAGATTGGTGAGATGTAAGATGCACCTCAACACTAAACTTGAACGTGGCAAGCTCATAAGACAAACAAAATCTATTGACATAACCAACCTTAAAAAACACCATAATACCTTCAAGTTGGAACTGAAGAACAGGTTCTCTGCTTTAGAAGGCCTAACATCGGAAGAAGTGGACATCTCTGAAGTTAACAGAACAGTAACCAAAGCTCTTATGGAAACAGCAACAAAATTAGCTGTGTCTAAGAACAAGTTGCATGTAAATAAATTATCAGGAAAAACGAAAATGTTGATGCAAAAAAGAAGAGAGATGAGGACAACTAAAGAAGATGTGACTTCCAAAGTGGAATATATAGAGCTATGAAAGACAGTAAGAAAAAGTATCACTGAAGACGTAAGAAAATTCAACTGTGAACTAGTGAGGAAAGCAATTGAAAACAACCAAAGCCTAAAGATAGCAAAGGGACATCTCAGTAAGGAAAGAAAACAGATTATGGCACTGAGAAAAGAAGATGGTTCTGTAACAAGAAATAGAGGCGAAAGTTTGACAAGAGTGAAAGATTTCTACTCCAAATTATATGAAAGGGATGATACATGCACTCCAGACATCATGAAAGATACCAGTACCAGAGTTCCTCCAGTCCTTCCAGCAGAAGTTGCACATGCAATCAAGAACATGAAGCGGGGAAAAGCTCCAGGAGAAGATGGAATTACTGTAGACATCATACAAGAAGCAAGTGGAGAAATCGAAACAGTACTCGCCCAAATTTTCACTCGATGCCTTAATGAAGGAAAGATTCCTGAGGATTGGAACACCGCTACAATGATCCTGCTACATAAGAAAGGTGACATTGAGGATCTCGGAAACTACAGACCTATCAGCCTCCTATCAGTAGTTTATA
The DNA here is from genome assembly GCA_039090855.1 of Macrothele yani. NCBI lineage: Eukaryota > Metazoa > Arthropoda > Arachnida > Araneae > Macrothelidae > Macrothele > Macrothele yani. The sequence goes on along the minus strand of CM077028.1, from coordinate 73,789,303 downwards.
AAATCTTCACTAAAGTTCTTTCACACCGCTTGAAGGTAACACTGGACATGGCTCAACCGAGAGAACAAGCTGGATTCAGGAGTGGCTACAGCACAATAGATCATATCCATGTACTGAGAGAACTAGTTGAAAGAGCGAGGGAATATGAACTTCCATTGTGCATGGCTTTTATCGATTATGAAAAAGCCTTTGATTCGGTGAAACCATCAGCAGTTACAATGGCTCTGAAATCCTGCGGTATTGAAGATGCATACATTAATATTATTAATAACATCTATGAAAATGCAAGTGCAAATATTCGGCTGTTTGAAAATACAACACACATAAAAATTGGAAAGAGAGTGAGACAAGGTGACACCATATCTCCGAAGTTCTTTAATGCCACATTGGAAAAGGTCTTTCAATACTGAACTGGGAAAACAAAGGGATAAAGATTAATGGAGATTATCTAACCCACCTTTGTTTTGCTGATAACGTAGTCATTTTTGCAACTACCCCATCAGAGCTGCAGAGTATGATCCACGATCCAGGAACTGACAAGAGTAAAGAAGTGGGATTAAAAATAAACTTCCAGAAGACAAAAGTGATGTTCAATGCTTTTACAAGAAATGAAGATTTATCGATTGATGGAGATAAGCTGGAGATAACAGACACGTACGTTTATCTTGGACAGCAGATATCAAGTAAGGGTCACATTGATGAAGAAATTAGTCGGCGTACAAAACTTGCCTGGAGAGCTTTTTGAAGAAACATCATAATTTTTAAGAGCAATATGCCATTATGTCTTAAAAGAAAAGTGTTTGATCAATGCATCCTTCCAGTGCTTACGTATGGTGCAGAGACGTGGACCTTAACTAAAAGAGACATACAAAGACTGCAGACAACTCAAAGCAGCATGGACAGGTGCATGCTTGGTGTAACCAGGAGAGATAAGAAGAGGAACTCGTGAATCCGAAAAATGACAAGAGTGGAAGACATCATGATCAGAGTAAAATCCCTGAAATGGCAATGGGCTGGACATACTGCCAGAAGGACAGACCATCGATGGACAGCCGAAATTTTAGATTGGATTCCAAGGGACAGGAAAAAACCCAGAAGAAGACCACATGGGAGATGGTGGATGAAATTCGAAAGTATGCGGGAGTGACATGGAGGAGACTGGCACAAGACAGACCGTTGTGGAGAAAATTTGGGAGACCTTCGTCCAGCAGTGGATTGATAATGGTTGACAATGATATATATATATCATCATCATTGTCAACTGCTTTGAATCCACTACTGGATGAAGGTCTCCCCAGCTCGCCCCGGTGGCGCAGTGGTCTAAGGCGCTGGCCTCGATCGTTCGTCCGTAAGGGGTCCGGGTTCGAATCCCGGTCAGGCATGGATGTTGTGTTTGTCTTACGGCACTGGCTCTCCCTTCCCTGGAACCAGTGACCCTGAATTAGGGACGGGCGACTGCTTATAGCCCATTGAGTTGCTCACGGTGGTCGTTAAATCTCCAAGAAAAAAACTGTTGCGGTTCAAACGATAAAAATGGAGTCCATTCCTGTTCATACGATTTACTAACGAATGGCTATTTCGGAATTTTGAATTTCCATGATGAGGGGGGGGGGGTGAAATGGTCGGCCTGTAACATTATTTGTTAAATATCTGAAAAACTATTGCGGTTCAAACGAAGAAAATGGAGTTCTTTTCGGTTTATACGATTAGCTAACGAATGATTATTTTGAAATTTTGAATTTCCATGATGAAATGGGGGTGGGGGGGTAAATGGTGTAGGCCTGTGACATTCTTTTTTAAATATCTCAAAAGCTATTGCGGTTCAAACGATGAAAATGGAGTTCTGTTCGGCTCATACGATTTGCTAACGAATGGCTATTTTGAAATTTTGAATTTTCATGGGGGTGGGGGGCTGGTGAAATGGTCGGTCTCTGTGCGTATATGTAAATTCTATTATTTATTAAATATTTCAAAAAGTATTGCGGTTCAAACGATGAAAATGGAGTTCTTTTCGGCTCATACGATTTGCTAACGAATGCCTATTTTGAAATGTTTAATTTCCATGGTGGGGGCTGGTGAAATGGTCGGTCTTTTTCTGTATATATGCAAATTCTCAATATTATTTTTTAAATATCTCAAAAACTATTGCGGTTCAAACGATAGAAATGGAGTTCATTCCGGTTCATACGATTTACTAACGAATGGCTATTTCGAAATTTTGAATTTCCATGGGGGGGGGGGGGCTGGTGAAATGGTCGGCCTCCTATATTTATATGCAAATTCTCAATATTATTTGTTAAATATCTCAAAAACTATTGTGGTTCAAACGATGAAAATGGAGTTCATTCCGGTTCATACGATTTATTAACGAATGGCTATGCTGAAATTTGAAATATCTATTTTTAGGGGGTACCATTTCACCAGCCCCCCCACTTTGTATTTTAAATAACTCAAAAACTATTGCGGTTCAAACGAAAAAAATTGAGTTCATTCCGGTTCATACGTGGTACAAACGAATGGTGCAAAAAAATTTTTAAAATTCCATGGTGGGGAGGGCTATCGTTTCACCCCCCCCCACACACACACCACTTTGTTTTTTAAATATCTCCAAAACTTTTGCGGTTCAAACGAAAAAAACCGAGTTCATTCCGGTTCATACGTGGTACAAACGAATTTTGTCTGAAAAATTAAAAAATTCCGTGGTGGGGGGCTGGTGAAATGCACCTCTGAACTACAACAACAAAAAGACGTCCGCACCATGCCAAGAGTTGTAGCTTGCCTAAGTGCACGTTTTATTCAGAGCAAAGATTGCGAAATAAATTTTTCATCCAAACCGAAACTAAACAACATATCCCTCTCTGATGAGGTCAAGGTTCAACTTTGCACGAAGAAGGAACACAAGAACGCTAACCGAAAGTAAACAGCATACCCTTCTTTGATGGGATGAAGGTTCAACTTTGGCTGCACCAAGAACTCAGTAACGCTGTCTCGATTCTCTCAAACTTGTGATATACCGGTTACGTAAACGAATCAAAGAACTGTGAGTTTGTGATAATCAGAAATTACAAAATTTATGTACATCGCAAAAAGCGTATAAATGAATTAATTAGCTATTATCGAATTGGAAAAGCTTAGAAAATACAGTAAAATATCGGGACTAATGCAGAATTACGTATAAATATCAAAAAATATAACTGGAGTACGCATAGCCGAAGTTTCACTGAATATCTTTTTATTTCTACAAAGCAATGCTTAAATATAAAAATTTTGTTTAAACTGAAAACCACTAGATTGAAAAAACATTGCGCAGAAATTCAAATTGCTTGAATTTCAGTCTGTGACTTATACCTGTAACTTAACCCTCCTTTCGAGTTGCTTCTAAACTAAAGATTTTCACACTGAAGAGTCCGCTACTTCTCTAACAGCTTGTACATTTTAGCGACACTGACAGTGAGTCACAGCAAAATTTATAGACAACCTTGATTGTAAAAATGGGGGGAGGGTGTAGAGAGAAACATTGCAAGTAATTGTGGGGAACTGATATAAAGAAAGAGATTTAAACGAATACGTATTGTTGCTATATGTTGATCTAAGAGCTACTTTGTGTCAAATGATGAATCACAATGTGACGATTTTTTATAAAGATGACCTTCGAACTTTCATTGAGTGGAAAATTAAGGGAAAGGAGATTTTAAACATAAATTCTTTTGGTGATTCTTCCAACTTGGCCGTTCGGCTTCTGGGTTATTACAAAAGTGTGTTTTATATGCAACAAACTAGGAATATTAATCAAATTAGTTAACCATTTAAGCTACTGCTTCGAAAATCAAGAGTCAAAAAGTACCACTTCCGGTGGTGTACAAAATCTTCTTTTGGGTGTACAAAACTATGACATCACTCTGGCAGTGTTTTTTTTAATTTTGGAAAAGTGGCACTCCAAGTTCATGCTCGAGTGCCACAAAGGAGAGTCGAAAAGTACCACTTCCGGTGGTGTACAAAATTTTCTTTTGGGTGTACAAAACTAGGACAACACTCTAACAGTGTTTTTTTTTTTCAATTTTGGAAAATTGGCTCTCCAAGTACATGCTCGAGGGCCACAAAGAAAAATCAAAAAGTACTACTTCCGTTGGTGTACACAATTTTCTTTTGAGTGTACAAAACTGTACAAAACTAGGACTGCACTCTGGCAGTGTTTATTTTCGTTTTCGGAAAAATGGCACTCCAAGTACATGCTCGAGGGCCACAAAGGAGAGCCAAAAAGAACTATTTCCGGTGGTGTACAAATATTTTTTTGGGGTGTACAAAACTGTACAAAACTAAAACAGTGCTTATTTTCCTTTTTTGGAAAAGTGGCACTCCAAGTACATGCTCGAGGGCCACAAAGGGGAGTCAAAAAGTACTACTTCCTGTGGTGTACAAAATTTTCTTTTGGGTGTACAAAACTGTACAAAACTAGGACAACACTCTGGCAGTGTTTATTTTTGTTTTTTGGAAAAGTGGCACTCCAAGTACATGCTCGAGGGCTACAAAGGAGAGTCAAAAAGTACCACTTCTAGTGGTGTACAAAATTTTCTTTTGGGTGTACAAAACTGTACAAAACTAGTACAAAACTTTGGCAGTATTTATTTTCGATTTCGAAAAAGTTGCACTCCAGCATGTACTTGGAGTGCCACTTTTAAAGAGCCGAAAAATACCACTTCCGGTGGTGTACAAAATTTTCTTTTGGGTGTACAAAACTGTACAAAACTAGTACAAAACTTTGGCAGTAGTTATTTTTGATTTTGAGAAAGTGGCACTCAGCATGTACTTGGAGCGCCACTTTTAGAGAGCCGAAAAGTACTACTTCCGGTGGTGTACAAAATTTTCTTTTGGGTGTACAAAACTGTACAAAACTAGTACAAAACTTTGGCAGTAGTTATTTTCGATTTTGAGAAAGTGGCACTCAGCATGTACTTGGAGCGCCACTTTTAGAGAGCCGAAAAGTACTACTTCCGGTGGTGTACAAAATTTTCTTTTGGGTGTACAAAACTGTACAAAACTAGTACAAAACTTTGGCAGTAGTTATTTTCGATTTTGAGAAAGTGGCACTCAGCATGTACTTGGAGTGCCACTTTTAGAGAGCCGAAAAGTACTACTTCCGGTGGTGTACAAAATTTTCTTTTGGGTGTACAAAACTGTACAAAACTAGTACAAAACTTTGGCAGTATTTATTTTCGATTTCGAAAAAGTGGCACTCCAGCATGTACTTGGAGTGCCACTTTTAAAGAGCCGAAAAGTACCACTTCCGGTGGTGTACAAAATTTTCTTTTGGGTGTACAAAACTGTACAAAACTAGTACAAAACTTTGGCAGTAGTTATTTTCGATTTTGAGAAAGTGGCACTCAGCATGTTCTTGGAGCGCCACTTTTAGAGAGCCGAAAAGTACTACTTCCGGTGGTGTACAAAATTTTCTTTTGGGTGTACAAAACTGTACAAAACTAGTACAAAACTTTGGCAGTATTTATTTTCGATTTCGAAAAAGTGGCACTCCAGCATGTACTTGGAGTGCCACTTTTAAAGAGCCGAAAAATACCCCTTCCGGTGGTGTACAAAATTTTCTTTTGGGTGTACAAAACTGTACAAAACTAGTACAAAACTTTGGCAGTAGTTATTTTCGATTTTGAGAAAGTGGCACTCAGCATGTACTTGGAGCGCCACTTTTAGAGAGCCGAAAAGTACTACTTCCGGTGGTGTACAAAATTTTCTTTTGGGTGTACAAAACTGTACAAAACTAGTACAAAACTTTGGCAGTAGTTATTTTCGATTTTGAGAAAGTGGCACTCAGCATGTACTTGGAGTGCCACTTTTAGAGAGCCGAAAGTACTACTTCCGGTGGTGTACAAAATTTTCTTTTGGGTGTACAAAACTGTACAAAACTAGTACAAAACTTTGGCAGTATTTATTTTCGATTTCGAAAAAGTGGCACTCCAGCATGTACTTGGAGTGCCACTTTTAAAGAGCCGAAAAGTACCACTTCCGGTGGTGTACAAAATTTTCTTTTGGGTGTACAAAACTGTACAAAACTTGTACAAAACGTTGGCAGCGTTGATTTCTTATTTTGGAAAAGTGGCACTCAAGTACATGTATCTCAGTTCCTTGCATACCTCGACACGACGTTGAGGAGCTGGGGTGAGCTCATGACGCACCTCCGACATCGTCTGTAAACGTTTCCGATCTTGTGCAGGTGCTCAGCGATGGTAGATTTAGAAACTCCTAGATCTTCTATCGATTTGCGACTCCTTGTTTGTGTATTGTCTTTCATAGCCGCTTGCAGGGTGTCCAAATCAACAGCAAAGTGTCTACCCCGAACCTTCCTTTCTTTTCAGGGTCAAGTCACCAGCAGCAAATATCTTGAACTATGTTTGAGCAATCCAAGTACACGATAGACCTTCAGCTTCAACTTCGTTAATTTTTCTGACTGCTTTAGCAGTTTTAAATCCCAGTTTCTAGTAATGTCGCAATAGAGCCAATATTTCAAACTCTGAAGCCATTGCAATTGGCCGCGGTACAAGTTCAACGTATAGATCATGTCACGTGCCTCACGCCTCATTTGATTTCCCACAGTACGCGCTTTCATTCGTCAGCAGCACAGGAAAACTTCCCCAGAGAAAATATGCATATTTACGTTGTGGAACTATCCTATGCAAAAACGCCTTTTTTTTTTCGGACACACCAATATGTATGTATATACAGTACGTAAGAAAGTGCGATTCTGAAACATATATTTCCTTTCAGACAGTAATGTTCCAAGTTCAGTTTGCAGGCATTTTAAAAATATAAACGTAAATATACAGGTTAAATCAAAAAGTAAAAGCGGTTTCGTTATATTTACAAAAACAAAGTGATACTTAAATAACAGTAGCATTATTTTTCACAGTAGTATTTCTTCCGTTCCAAAATTTTTGAAACGGTCCACAATTTTCTTTATCTTATCGACAAGAATATGTCCGGCTGTCCCCGAAATCATGTACGCATCGTTTCTTTCGCTTCTTCATCTCTACCAAAGAGCGGACCACATAAAGTTTTTTTCTACCGGACTGAAGCGATAGAAATCTCGTGGTGCAAGTTGCGGTCTGTAAAGTGGACGTGAAAGAACCGTAAACTTCAGGTTTTGAGTTGTCGTCATGATTACAATCACTGTGTGGAAGGCGAGTATCGTTGTGGTAAAAAGGAACACTCTTTGGTAACAGTTAGTCCACTTTTTTTGTTGCTAACTGAAAAGTTTCAGCTTATTTTTAAGCATTGCTGAATTCGTTACCCTGTTAACAGTTTGTCGCTCTCATTGATAATAATGCTTTAAAATAGGCCCAGTGGCATCCCAAAACAAGGCTAGCAATTTTTTTTGAGAGCATTTCACCTTTTTTTGCTGGGGATAAAGGCAGTTTCCGCTTCGTATTTAGTCTCTTACTTTCAGCGCTAAAAAAGTTCACCCAGGTCACGTCCTTAGAAACAATGGGCAACAGTACTACTGTCCATCGCGCAAGATGTGTTCGCTAGTGGTTAAAGGAGCATGACAGAGCTTCCACCATCTTTCCAGTAAACCTGATTGCTCTTGATAACACTATACAAACTAGGTGAACATCTTCATAGGCTATTGTTTGTCTTGGTCGGTCAGTAGTTTCGAGATCCACTGGGAACAGACTAAACGTGCAACGCTGTTGTAAGTGGGTATCTACCAATGCATAGGCACAACTTTATAACACTTTCTTTGGCCCATATACCTATTAACATAGTATGCTATCATTCTCATGGGAATATCAGTGGGCTTGACCTCCTATGCAGTACAAAATCCTCATTACGGCACGCTGTTCAACAGCGGTGCAATAGGAGAGAGGAGCCGCCATGTTTACACACTCACCGTCGGAGCCAGACTGACGTGTAGTGTTGCGCGATGCAGGTTTCGTCTTGTCTCGTTGTGACGTGTCAACGATGGTCGGCCGATGTCGCTGTTGGTATCTTTCAATTCACAAACTGTCCTTACTTGCTTTTTTGTAATTTTCCATATTCAATTTAATGCAATAGATCATATTCATTTGATTCACTGCATGAATTACACCGATGATCCATTACATTATGACCACCTACCTAATAAGCTGTAGGACCCCCTTTAGCCAGCAAACCAGCGTCCATTCGGCAAGGCATCGATTCGATGAGGTGGCGATAGGTATTCTGGGGTATCTGGTACCATAATGTCAGCAGCAGGTCCTCCAGTTCCCGTACATTTTGGGGTGGTGGTAATTTAGCGCGAATCCGCTTTTCCAAGTCGAACCACAAGTGTTCGAATGGGTTCATATCAGCTGAATGTGGAAGCCAGGGCATCAACAGAAAGTCACCAGCATGTTCCTCGAACCACTCCTTGACGAATCTGGCAGTGTGGCACGGCGCATTGTCCTATTGGTTATGGCCATCACCAGCAGGGAACACAGTTGCCATGTATAGGTGAACTTGCTTTGCAACGATGCTCAGATACCTGACAGCTGTCAAAGACTGTGCTATTGGGATAATAGGAACTAAAGTGTACCAAAGAAATATCGCCCACAACATAACACCGCCGCCGTCGGCCTGTTTCCACCCAATAGTGCATCCAGGTGCCACAGACTCCCATTGGTAATCGGTGAATCCGCGCTCGGCCGTCTACGTGATGCACCAGGAATCTTGATTCGTCAGACCAGGCCACTTTCTTCCAATCATCCACGGTCCAATCTCGATTGCTTTTGACCCATTTCATGCGTTTTTGGCGATGACGTGCAGCGAGCATGGGGATCCGGCTGGGTCTTCGGCTACGCAGGCCCATGCGCAGAAGGCTGCGATGAACTGTGTGCCGTCACATATTTCCCTGATCACCACGGTTGTAGCTACGGGTGATTTGTCGCCCTGCGGTCGCTGCGAACAATGCGCGACAGTCTCCGCTCCTCTCTGTCATCAATGAGCTGCGGACAATACACGGGTGGACGACGGTTCATCCTTTGGCCATCTGTGCACCATTTTTGATACGTACTGAGTACAGCGGTACGTGGACGCCTCACAAGCCGCGCGTCGTTTCCGAGATCGTAGCTCCGAGGTGCCGTGCCATCACAATTTGTCCTTCATCAAACTCCGATAAATCGGCAGCTTGTCCCATTCCGACTCGAAACACTTTACTAAACGAAAGCCGGTCCTCCTATTTTACATGTATACTGCTGTTTGAACTTCAACTGCGCCACCTTTCGGTCTCCAGGCGCGCTCATTTGTCTAGGCCGGGGGATGGTCGTAAAGTAATGGCTCATCGTTTTATATAAAAGTGAGCGGTAATACTTAAACGTCTAAGAGATTTTACGTCGCAATAATTGCAACAAGATATTCACGACAATAATGAGACAGTACGAAATTGCATTCAAGTTTTTGAATGTTCAGAGAGAGAGAGAGAGAGAGAGAGAAGTGCATGCTCTAACCTGGTAATTCGATGATGGTCCTGTAGATGTGAAGAAATGCGGCCTCCGCTGCTTTGCACCTCCTGGAAAGATGGTCGATTGCCGATTGGAAGCTCTTTAATAGTGGAACCACAGCTTTTCTGATCTCCTAGGTGAGAGAAATTAAAATGCCACTAAATACAGTAGTAAATCAACTGCTACATAACCATCAATTTTACACCCATCGAAAACTGCACTTGAGTAACCTTGATATTACACTATGCAGACAAAAGTATTCGGACACCTCCACATAGAACCAGAAGGTGTGTATTTGGGGTGCTGTGTATAAAGAGAATTTTTGGCACACTTTTCGGACCGCATTGCAAGCGACTATGCCACGCGGAAATGAACCCATGGACTTTGAAAGACGCACGACAGAGAATTGCCACTTAAGTAAACAAACAGTGCATATCATTGCAACCCTTCTGGAGTTCCCCAAAATCCACTCTCACTGACATTCTTCACCGATGGAAAGGAGATGGTACAACTACGGCGAAGCAGCACAGTGGAAGGCAGCACAAATTCAGTGATCGTGCCAAACGAGGCTTTGCTGCGGAATGCGAAGAAGGCGCGCACGTCCTCTGCCGCAGACCTGGCCATCGGCGTCTGAAAAGCCACCGGAACAGCCATTTGTACCAGAACAGTCTGTTTGGAGCAGCATGCCTTGCTCGCCATTCGTAGAAAGGTAGAAGAAGGTCATGTGGAGTGCTTGAATCCCGCTACTTATTCTTTCGTTCGGATGAACGTATTTGAGAGTGGGATTTTCTCGGAGATCTCTGTCAAGCGGACTGCATTATCCCTACAGTCAAGTTTGGAGGAGGATCTGTGATTGTGCTAGGAAGAAGTCTGTCATTTAGCTGTGATGCCCTTCAGCATAACGACCGCCAGGTCCTAACGGATTTAAAAAATTCCGCGCTACCTACGCTGCAGCAAAACTCCAGGCCACATTCTTGCACGCTCTCTCCACGTCTGGTTTGAGGAGCAGGATACCCAAGTATTGGATTGGCAGGCGCAATATACACTGAGTAGCCACTTTATTATGACCACCTCCTCAGTACTTCGTTGGGCCACCTTTTGCCTTTAATACTGCGTCGTTTCTTCGTGGCATGGATTCCACGATATGTTGATAGGTGGTTTGTGGAATCTGAGACCATGCTTGATGTGTGTGAGATTGCAGGTTGTAGATCCAGCTGTCTGATGGCTCGTTCAACTTATCCCACAAATTATCAATGGGGTTGAGGTATGGAGATTGTGGGGGCCACCTAAGCAAAGTAAACTCACCGGTATGTTCCTGTAACCAATCCTGTACAATACGAGCACTATGGCAGGACGCAGTATCTTGTTAAAAGTAGCCATCGCCATTGGGATAAACCATCCCCATGACAGGATGCACTTGGTCCGCAACGATGTTTAGATATGATGTGCCAGTCAGACGTTGATCAACACGAATTTTGGGGAATGTTTTCCTGGCATGCTAGACCCAAAGCATGGCAGGAAAACATTCCCCAAACCATAACGTTGCCTCCAACAATTTGAAGGGTTGTAGCAATGCATTTGGGGTCCATGCTTTCGTGCTGTTTGCACCAAATTTTCACTCGGCTATCGGTATGGTGCAACTGAGAACATGATTCATCGGACCACATAATTTGTTTCCAATTATCGACTGTCCAATCCTTGTGCTCCTGGGTGAACTGGAGACGTTTTCTCTTGTTAACTGCAGACAGCAAAGGTGTTCGAACAGGCCTTCGGCTGCCATATCCCATCCGATGCAGTGTACTGCTTACAGTGCGTGCAGAGATCATTTGAGGAGATTCTTGATAAAGATGGTCTGTAATTTGCTGCACTGTTACCCTTCTATTGTCTGTTACCAGTCTGGGCACTCTCCGTTCCGCCCGAGCAGACACTAGTCGATGACGACCACACGTTGCACGTAGAGACCCAGTTGTTAGGCTGACAGTCCAGTCTTTAAGCACTTTAACAACAGCTTCTCTAGAACATTTCACGAATGTGGCGGTTTCGGTGATACTCGCTCCATGGCTCCGAACTCCTACAATCATCCCACGTTGAAAGTCCGTCAAATCGCATTTATTACCCATCTCGTCACTCAAAAAAAATTCTACTACTGTCGCAAGCACTAAGCTTTCCCTTTTTATACTAGCCTTGCCCTCTGGCGGCAACAGCGTGCAGCCATAGCTGATTTGCCTAAAACTGTCAGGTGGTCATAATAAAGTGGCCACTCAGTGTGTACACACACACACACACACACACATATATATATATCATCATCATCATTGTCAACCATTATCAATCCACTGCTGGACGAAGGTCTCCCCAAGTTTCCTCCACAACGGTCTGTCTTGTGCCAGTCTCCTCCATGTCCCCCCTGCATACTTTCGAATTTCATCCACCCATCTTCCATGTGGTCTTCTTCTGGGTCTTTTCCTGTCCCTTGGAATCCAATCTAAAATTTCGGCTGTCCATCGATGATCTGTCCTTCTGGCAGTATGTCCAGCCCATTGCCATTTCAGGGATTTAACTCTGATCATGATGTCTTCCACTCTTGTCATTTTTCGGATCCACGAGTTCATTTTCTTATCTCTCCTGGTTACACCAAGTATGCACCTCTCCATGCTTCTTTGAGTTGTCTGCAGCCTTTGTATGTCTCTTTTAGTTAAGGCCCACGTCTCTGCACCATACGTAAGCACTGGAAGGATGCATTGATCAAACACTTTTCTTTTAAGACATAATGGCATATTGCTCTTGAAAATTATGCTGTTTCTTCCAAAAGCTCTCCAGGCAAGTTTTGTACGCCGATTAATTTCTTCATCAATGTGACCCTCACTTGATATCTGCTGTCCAAGATAAACGTACGTGTCTGTTATCTCCAGCTTTTCTCCATCAATCGATAAATCTTCATTTCTTGTAAAAGCATTGAACATCACTTTTGTCTTCTGAAAGTTCATTTTTAATCCCACTTCTTTACTCTAGTCAGTAAGTTCCTGGATCATACTCTGCAGCTCTGATGGGCTAGTTGCAAAAATGACTACGTCATCAGCAAAACGAAGGTGGGTTAGATAATCTCCATTAATCTTTATCCCCTTGTTTTCCCAGCTCAGTGACTGAAAAACACCCTCCAATGTGGCATTAAAGAGCTTCGGAGATATGGTGTCACCTTGTCTCACTCCCTTTCCAATTTTTATGTGTGTTGTATTTTCAAACAGCCTAATCTTTGCACTTGCGTTTTCATAGATGTTATTAATAATATTAATGTATGCATCTTCAATACCGCAGGTTTTCAGAGCCATTGTAACTGCTGATGGTTTCACCGAATCAAAGGCTTTTTCATAATCGATAAAAGCCATGCACAATGGAAGTTCATATTCCCTCGCTCTTTCAATTAGTTCTCTCAGTACGTGGATATGATCTATTGTGCTGTAGCCACTCCTGAATCCAGCTTGTTCTCTCGGTTGAGCCATGTCCAGTGTTACCTTCAAGCGGTGTGAAAGAACTTTAGTGAGGATTTTATAAACTACTGATAGGAGGCTGATAGGTCTGTAGTTTCCGAGATCCTCAATGTCACCTTTCTTATGTAGCAGGATCATTGTAGCGGTGTTCCAATCCTCAGGAATCTTTCCTTCATTAAGGCATCGAGTGAAAATTTGGGCGAGTACTGTTTCGATTTCTCCACTTGCTTCTTGTATGATGTCTACAGTAATTCCATCTTCTCCTGGAGCTTTTCCCCGTTTCATGTTCTTGATTGCATGTGCAACTTCTGCTGGAAGGACTGGAAGAACTCTGGTACTGGTACCTTTCATGATGTCTGGAGTACATGTATCATCCCTTTCATATAATTTGGAGTAGAAGTCTTTCACTCTTGTCAAAATTTCGCCTCTATTTCTTGTTACAGAACCATCTTCTTTTCTCAGTGCCATAATCTGTTTTCTTCCCTTACTGAGATGTCCCTTTGCTATCTTTAGGCTTTGGTTGTTTTCAATTGCTTTCCTCACTAGTTCACAGTCGAATTTTCTTACGTCTTCAGTGATACTTTTTCGTACTGTCTTGCATAGCTCTATATATTCCACTTTGGAAGTCACATCTTCTTTAGTTGTCCTCATCTCTCTTCTTTTTTGCATCAACATTTTCGTTTTTCCTGATAATTTGTTCACATGCAACTTGTTCTTAGACCCAGCTAATTTTGTTGCTGTTTCCATAAGAGCTTTGGTTACTTTTCTGTTAACTTCAGAGATGTCCACTTCTTCCGATGTTGGGCCTTCTAAAGCAGAGAATCTGTTCTTCAGTTCCAACTTGAAGGTATTATGGTGTTTTTTAAGGTTGGTTATGTCAATAGATTTTGTTTGTCTTATGAGCTTGCCACGTTCAAGTTTAGTGTTGAGGTGCATCTTACATCTCACCAATCTATGGTCACTACCTGTGTTGAACTTGTTTAGCACACTGCAGTCTTCTATGACGAATTTTTTGTTACACATAATAAAATCAATTTCACTTGTCGTCCCATTTGGATGTCTCCATGTCCATTTCCTGTGTGGCTTTTTCTTGAAGAAGGAGTTCAAGATGAAAAACCCTTCTGCCTCTGCAAACTCAACGAGAGTATTTCCACGCTGGTTTCTGTTGCCGTGACCGAATTTACCTACTGAAGTTTCATTCTGTTGCCGTTGCCCTATTTTTGCATTGAAATCTCCCATAATTATTTTCAAGTGCTGCTTACCTTTATTATTTAGATGACAAATTTTCTCATAAAATTCTTCAATTTCTTCTTCAGGATGACTTGTGGTGGGTGCATAAGTTTGAATAATCTGAGACTGGTATCTTTTCGAGAGTTGTATAACGAGCCGTGCAGCTCTGTCAGAGGAACTTTCAACTTCTACAACTTTATCCTTCAGTTTCTTGTTTATTATAAATCCAACACCACTAGTTCTGCCAGTATCTGTCCCACGATAGTAGAAGAGATGTCCACTTTTCAGTTCGATGAGATCTTCTCCTTTTGTCCTTACCTCACTTAGCCCCACGATGTCCCACTTGATCCTTGTAGTTCCTCTTCCAATTCAAGAAGCCTTGAATCAGAAGATAGGGAGCGTCCATTGTACGTTGCCAAGGTCAGCATCAGATGGCAGCCTAGTCCGGTCCTCCGGGGATTCTTAGCACCCTCTGCCTTCATGTCGCACTGGCCGCTGCCTTGGCCAGGTACATTCCAGCTGCCGGAGACTGAGGGCCAAGATTTAAGTTGTGGAGTCATTTTGGAGGGGTTTGGCCACAACTCACCACGCTGGCCAAGCGGGTTGGTGAGTGTGGGATAGAATTTCCTCTAATCCCGATGGTATAGTTATACCGCTATTGGCGGTCGTCAGAGCCCCTTTAGTGGGAACAGGATGCACCACGAGAAGGCGGGGTTGACATTTGTCAAGGAGAGGCTGTGATGTTACGCATCACTGACCTTGCATATATATATATATATATATATATCATCATCATCATCATTGTCAACCATTATCAATCCACTGCTGGACGAAGGTCTCCCCAAGTTTCCTCCACAACGGTCTGTCTTGTGCCAGTCTCCTCCATGTCACCCCTGCATACTTTCGAATTTCATCCACCCATCTCCCATGTGGTCTTCTTCTGGGTCTTTTCCTGTCCCTTGGAATCCAATCTAAAATTTCGGCTGTCCATCGATGATCTGTCCTTCTGGCAGTATGTCCAGCCCATTGCCATTTCAGGGATTTAACTCTGATCATGATGTCTTCCACTCTTGTCATTTTTCGGATCCACGAGTTCCTCTTCTTATCTCTCCTGGTTACACCAAGCATGCACCTCTCCATGCTTCTTTGAGTTGTCTGCAGCCTTTGTATGTCTCTTTTAGTTAAGGTCCACGTCTCTGCACCATACGTAAGCACTGGAAGGATACATTGATCAAACACTTTTCTTTTAAGACATAATGGCATATTGCTCTTGAAAATTATGCTGTTTCTTCCAAAAGCTCTCCAGGCAAGTTTTGTACGCCGATTAATTTCTTCATCAATGTGACCCTCACTTGATATCTGCTGTCCAAGATAAACGTACGTGTCTGTTATCTCCAGCTTTTCTCCATCAATCGATAAATCTTCATTTCTTGTAAAAGCATTGAACATCACTTTTGTCTTCTGAAAGTTCATTTTTAATCCCACTTCTTTACTCTTGTCAGCAAGTTCCTGGATCATATTCTGCAGCTCTGATGGGGTAGTTGCAAAAATGACTACGTCATCAGCAAAACGAAGGTGGGTTAGATAATCTCCATTAATCTTTATCCCCTTGTTTTCCCAGCTCAGCAACTGAAAAACACCCTCCAATGTGGCATTAAAGAGCTTCGGAGATATGGTGTCACCTTGTCTCACTCTCTTTCCAATTTTTACGTGTGTTGTATTTTCAAACAGCCTAATCTTTGCACTTGCATTTTCATAGATGTTATTAATAATATTAATGTATGCATCTTCCATACCGCAGGTTTTCAGAGCCATTGTAACTGCTGATGGTTTCACCGAATCAAAGGCTTTTTCATAATCGATAAAAGCCATGCACAATGGAAGTTCATATTCCCTCGCTCTTTCAATTAGTTCTCTCAGCACGTGGATATGATCTATTGTGCTGTAGCCACTCCTGAATCCAGCTTGTTCTCTCGGTTGAGCCATGTCCAGTGTTACCTTCAAGCGGTGTGAAAGAACTTTAGTGAAGATTTTATAAACTACTGATAGGAGGCTGATAGGTCTGTAGTTTCCGAGATCCTCAATGTCACCTTTCTTATGTAGCAGGATCATTGTAGCGGTGTTCCAATCCTCAGGAATCTTTCCTTCATTAAGGCATCGAGTGAAAATTTGGGCGAGTACTGTTTCGATTTCTCCACTTGCTTCTTGTATGATGTCTACAGTAATTCCATCTTCTCCTGGAGCTTTTCCTCGCTTCATGTTCTTGATTGCATGTGCAACTTCTGCTGGAAGTACTGGAGGAACTCTGGTACTGGTATCTTTCATGATGTCTGGAGTGCATATATCATCCCTTTCATATAATTTGGAGTAGAAATCTTTCACTCTTGTCAAAATTTCGCCTCTATTTCTTGTTACAGAACCATCTTCTTTTCTCAGTGCCATAATCTGTTTTCTTCCCTTACTGAGATGTCCCTTTGCTATCTTTAGGCTTTGGTTGTTTTCAATTGCTTTCCTCACTAGTTCACAGTTGAATTTCCTTACGTCTTTAGTGATACTTTTTCTTACTGTCTTGCATAGCTCTATATATTCCACTTTGGAAGTCACATCTTCTTTAGTTGTCCTCATCTCTCTTCTTTTTTGCATCAACATTTTGGTTTTTCCTGATAATTTGTTCACATGCAACTTGTTGTTAGACCCAGCTAATTTTGTTGCTGTTTCCATAAGAGCTTTGGTTACTTTTCTGTTAACTTCAGAGATGTCCACTTCTTCCGATGTTAGGCCTTCTAAAGCAGAGAACCTGTTCTTCAGTTCTAACTTGAAGGTATTATGGTGCTTTTTAAGGTTGGTTATGTCAATAGATTTTGTTTGTCCTATGAGCTTGCCACGTTCAAGTTTAGTGTTGAGGTGCATCTTACATCTCACCAATCTATGGTCACTACCTGTGTTGAACTTGTTTAGCACACTGCAGTCTTCTATGACGAATTTTTTGTTACACATAATAAAATCAATTTCACTTGTCGTCCCATTTGGATGTCTCCATGTCCATTTCCTGTGTGGCTTTTTCTTGAAGAAGGAGTTCAAGATGAAAAACCCTTCTGCCTCTGCAAACTCAACGAGAGTATTTCCACGCTGGTTTCTGTTGCCATGACCGAATTTACCTACTGAAGTTTCATTCTGTTGCCGTTGCCCTATTTTTGCATTGAAATCTCCCATAATTATCTTCAAATGCTGCTTACCTTTATTATTTAGATGACAAATTTCCTCATAAAATTCTTCAATTTCTTCTTCAGGATGACTTGTGGTGGGTGCATAAGTTTGAATAATCTGAGCCTGGTATCTTTTCGAGAGTTGGATAACAAGTCGTGCAGCTCTGTCAGAGGAACTTTCAACTTCTACAACTTTGTCCTTCAGTTTCTTGTTTATTATAAATCCAACACCACTAGTTCTGCCAGTATCTGTCCCACGATAATAGAAGAGATGTCCACTTTTCAGTTCAATGAGATCTTCTCCTTTTCTCCTTACCTCACTTAGCCCCACGATGTCCCACTTGATCCTTTGTAGTTCCTCTTCCAATTCAAGAAGCCTTGAATCAGAAGATAGGGAGCGTCCATTGTAAGTAGCCAAGGTCAGCATCAGATGGCAGCCTAGTCCGGTCCTCCGGGGATTCTTAGCACCCTCTGCCTTCATGTCGCACTGGCCGCTGCCTTGGCCAGGTACATTCCAGCTGCCGGAGACTGAGGGCCAAGATTTAAGTTGTGGAATCATTTTGGAGGGGTTTGGCCATAACTCACCACGCTGGCCAAGCGGGTTGGTGAGTGTGGGATAGCATTTCCTCTGATCCCGATGGTATAGTTATACCGCTATGGGCGGTCGTCAGAGCCCCTTTAGTGGGAACAGGATGCACCACGAGAAGGCGGGGTTGACATTTGTCAAGGAGAGGCTGTGATGTTACGCATCACCTGACCTTACATCCCATATATATATATATATATATATATATATATGATACAAAAATTAATAATATATCTGCACCCATGGCACCCATGCGATAAACCTACATAAACACCGCGCTTTGCTTTGCGGCAGGAGTTACTTGCAAGTATATGAAACAAGTAATTCAAAACAGTCTTCCTCCGCAAAGCACAAGCCACCAGCACCCCACAGGAAAACCACAAGCCGTCAGCACGTCGTAGGAAGAACACGACCAACCAAGCTTCAAGCGAAATTATGTGAAGACATACACAGACAAAAATTAGCAAAGAGAAGCAAATAAGTAAAATGAGAAGCAAAAATGAAAACAGGAATAGGCTCAGGAGCTCCATACCAATCATCAGGGGATAACGTCTGCAGCACCTGAGTTAGGAGTTCAGTATACTGTAGGAAAAGGATGATGCATGTACTCCAGACATTACGAAAGGTACCAGTACCAGAGTTCAACTGTGAACTAGTGAGGAAAGCAATTGAAAACAACCAAAGCCTGAAGAGAGCGAAGGGAAATCTCAGTAAGGGAAGAAAACAAAGGAAGTATCATCCCTTTCATACAGTTTTAGTTGAAAGATCTCTACTCAAAACTGTATGAAAGGGATGAGATATGCACTCCAGACATTACGAAAGGTACCAGTACTAGGGTTCTTCCAGTCCTCCCAGCCGAAGTTGCACATGCAATCAAGAACATGAAACGAGGAAAAGCTCCAGGAGAAGAGGGAATTACTATAGACATCATACAAGAAGCAAGTGGAGAAATTGAAGCAATACTCGCCCAAGTTTTCACTACCTGCCTTAATGAAGGGAATATTCCCGAGGATTGGAACAATGCTACAATGATCCTGTTACATAAAAAAGGTTATATTGAGGATCCCAGGAACTTCAGACCTATCAGCCTCCTATCAGTGGTTTATAAAATCTTCACTAAAGTTCTTTCACACCGCTTGAAGGTAACGCTGGACATGGCTCAACCGAGAGAACAAGCTGGATTCAGGAGTGGCTACAGCACTATAGTTCATATCCATGTACTGGGAGAACTAATTGAAAGAGCAAGCGAATATGAACTCCCATAATGCATGGCTTTTATCGATTATGAAAAAGCCTTTGATTCTGTGAAAGCATCAACAGTTACAATGGCTTTGAAATTCTGCGGTATTAAAGATGCATACATTACTATTATTAATAACATCTATGAAAATGCAAGAGCAAAGATTTGGCTATTTGAGAATACAGCACCCATAAAAATTGGAAAAGGTGGGAGAGAGGGTGACACCATATCTCCCAAACTCTTTAATGCCCAATGCAAAATGTCTCTCAATCACTGAACTGGGAAAACAAAGGGATAAAGATTAATGGAGATTATCTAACTCACCTTCGTTTTGCCAATGACGTAGTCATTTTTTGCAAGTACCCCATCAAAACTGCAGAGTATGATGTAGGAACTTGCTGACAAGAGTAAAGAAGTGGGATTAAAAATGAATGCTTTTACAAGAAATGAAGATTTATCGATTGATGGGGAAAAGCTGGAGATAACCAATACCTACAGTTACCTTGGACAGCAGATATCAAGTGAGGGTCACATTGATGAAGAAATTAATCGGCGTAAAAAACTCACCTGGAGAGCTTTTGGAAGAACAAGTATAATTTTCAAGAGCAATATGCCCATTATGTCTTAAAAGGACAGTCTTTGATCAATGCATCCTTCCAGTGCTTACGTATGGTGCAGAGACGTGGACCTTAACAAAAAAAAAATGACATAGAAAGACTGTAGACAACTCAAATAGGTACGGAGAGTTGTATGCTTGGTGTAACCAGAAGGGATAAGAAGAGGATCTCATGGATTAAAAAAATGACAAGAATAGAAGACATCATGATCAGAGCAAAATCCCTGAAATTGCAATGGGCTGGACATATTTCCAGAAGGACAGACCATCGATGGACAACCGAAATTCTAGACTGAATTCCAAGGGACAGGAAAAGACCCAGAAGAAGACCCCATCGTAGATGGGTGGATGAAGTTCGAAGGTATGCTGGAGTAACATGGAGGAGATTGGCACAAGAAAGACCGTTGTGGAAGAAACTTGGGGAGACCTTTATTCAGCAGTGGATTGATAATGGGTGACAATGATGATATTTATATATATATATATATATATATATATATATATATATATATATATATCATCATCATCATCATCATTGTCAACCATTATCAATCCACTGCTGGACGAAGGTCTCCCCAAGTTTCCTCCACAACGGTCTGTCTTGTGCCAGTCTCCTCCATGTCACCCCTGCATACTTTCGAATTTCATCCACCCATCTCCCATGTGGTCTTCTTCTGGGTCTTTTCCTGTCCCTTGGAATCCAATCTAAAATTTCGGCTGTCCATCGATGATCTGTCCTTCTGGCAGTATGACCAGCCCATTGCCATTTCAGGGATTTAACTCTGATCATGATGTCTTCCACTCTTGTCATTTTTCGGATCCACGAGTTCCTCTTCTTATCTCTCCTGGTTACACCAAGTATGCACCTCTCCATGCTTCTTTGAGTTGTCTGCAGCCTTTGTATGTCTCTTTTAGTTAAGGTCCACGTCTCTGCACCATACGTAAGCACTGGAAGGATGCATTGATCAAACACTTTTCTTTTAAGACATAATGGCATATTGCTCTTGAAAATTATGCTGTTTCTTCCAAAAGCTCTCCAGGCAAGTTTTGTACGCCGATTAATTTCTTCATCAATGTGACCCTCACTTGATATCTGCTGTCCAAAATAAACGTACGTGTCTGTTATCTCCAGCTTTTCTCCATCAATCGATAAATCTTCATTTCTTGTAAAAGCATTGAACATCACTTTTGTCTTCTGAAAGTTCATTTTTAATCCCACTTCTTTACTCTTGTCAGCAAGTTCCTGGATCATACTCTGCAGCTCTGATGGGCTAGTTGCAAAAATGACTATGTCATCAGCAAAACGAAGGTGGGTTAGATAATCTCCATTAATCTTTATCCCCTTGTTTTCCCAGCTCAGTGACTGAAAAACACCCTCCAATGTGGCATTAAAGAGCTTCGGAGATATGGTGTCACCTTGTCTCACTCGCTTTCCAAATATATATATATATATATATATATATATATACACTATATTGACAAAAGTCACCGGATACCCATTCAAAAGCAAATGAACGGATCCACTGCGTTGTTAAAATGCGCAGTGCAGCTGCAAACGGCCTAAAAACAAGCCTCCAGCTGACCGCGATCGTATTGCTCTGTGAGGTTGAGAGAAAATGTCGCAGAGGGAGAGAACTGACGTTGAAAAAGGAAAGATTGTTGGGTGTTATATTAGTGGGTTGTCCATAAGAGAAACCGAGAGGCGTTTAAACATACCCTAGTCAATTGTTTTGCATGTACTAAATAAGTGGAAAACACATAGCTTGCCTGAAGGAGCAAAACGTACCGGCAGACCAAAGAAAATCAGTGGTAAAGGACTTCGAAGCTTCAGGAGAGTCGTTACAGCTAATCGACGGAATACTGCACAAGACCTCAATGTACAGGTGAGTAAAAATGCTGGAACCTCGGTATGTACACGTACCATTAGCAGAGAATTTCATTCCATGGGTTGCCGTGGTCGTGCGGATACTCATAAGCCTTTGATCTCCACTCGGAAAGCTACTCGTCGTTTAGCGTGGTGTAAAGCACATTTATCGTGGACCGTAGATCAATGGAAACGGGTCCTATGGACTGATGAATCCAGATACACGATCCATCAGTCTGATGGGCGTGTGTGGGTATGGCTGTCGCCGGGATAACGCTATTTACCACAGTGTACTGTTCCTACGGTCAAGTTTGGAGCTGGCAGTGTACTCGTGTGAGAGTGTTTTTAGTGGTATAGTCCCGGCCCATTGGTAATCGCGGTCAAACGTGTTAACCAGCACGTGTACCTCGATATTCTGGACAATTATGCCCTACCATATCTGTGACAATACTATGGAACCGAGACTTGTTGTTACCAGCAGGATAATGCACCGAGCCATAAAGCAAGGACTGTTTCGGCGTGGTTTGATAATTCCGGATAGTGTGTGAACTGGCCAGCACAGAGCCTTGATCTTATTCCCATAGAGCACCTATGGGATGAATTAGAGCGCCGCATAAGAATTTTGGAACCAAGGCTTACTACTAAGCAACAGTTAGCGGCAGCATTATGTACTGAATGGAAGCGCACATCTATCGCTGTGTTCCAAAACCTTGTCGAAAGCATGTCTCGAAGGGTCAGTGCATGCATTAAGGACAAAGGTGGACCGACACCGTACTAATGTATGTCAATAAATGCTATGTTGTGTTTCTCTTCTAAGTGTCCGCGTTCATGCAAGATGCAGGTAGTTAGGCCTTGGAACCAAAAGATCGCCCAGAATGCAAAACATGAATTACTGATACCCATTCTACGTTTATTTTGTACTTTAAGTGACCTGATGAGTTATTGTAACCCAGTCTTCCATGTTTAATTACTTTGTACTTTACGTTCAAGTCTCACATGAATACGAAATTGGTGGTCCAGTTACCTGACATCCTGTATAATATCCCGCCGAAACATATGAAGCTTTACTAGGTGTCACACAGAAAACAAAGGTGTGTTGTGTTTCCAGATACACAGCGATCATTCTGGAGTACATGTGATGCCCGCTGATGCGCCTGTCTTGAGTGGGAAAGGGGACGATACGCCCTTATTAACCACAAGGATAACCCACATTAAAAGTTGCAACCCATGAACCCCGTGAGCATCATCACCGAGGGTGCAACTTCAGCCTCACAAATGAATAAATTTGTGCCCATTTCTGCATTTCTTTTACATCAAGCGAAATAATGAAGAGTATGGTTGACCTAGCGTCCTACCTGTGTGTGTGTGTGTGCGTGCGTGCGCGCGTTCGTTCGCGTGTTTTAGTGAATAAAGGCTGTGCACTTTTTGTAAAAAACATACGTGCTTATTGAATCACTTTGTCCGTTCGTCCGTCTGTCAGCCTGTCCGACCGTACGTCTAAGGACACCATATATCTGCAGCTGCTGGCCCAATTTGAAAAGTTCTTTTTGCATTGGAAAGCATGAAGTATGAGAATGATGATCCTTGCTTTCCGTTTTTATTTTCACGATGCATAACTTCGCCGCTAGAGGGCGCAAATGCAGGTGCTATGGAATTAAAAACACATTTTGTACCATATATTTGCTTCTAAATATCCAATAAAATATCTTTTTCTTTTCCTTCGATGCCATTTATAACAAAGTTATTACTTTGGGTACAGTTTCTTTTTCAACTAATGTACATATTGTCCGCTAGGGGGCGTAAAGATGAATTGAAATTCACCTTATATCTCTGCTTCTAAAAGTTCGATTTCAAAACCTCTTTCTGCATCGGATACAGCTTCTGGTGAGAAACGTTTTACGTATAATTCCTAATTTTTGGTAGAGAGTAGTTTGGCCACAAGGGAGGGGGTGTAACCTTTTATTTCTGTTTCTGATGTACTTTCAACAAAATCTGCACTTCTGAAAACTTTACTGAAAACATTCTTTCGTAGACCGGTAGAATATTTTCACCTCCAAAATTCTTTTGAGAATACCTTATGCTGAAAATAGTGACTCGTTTTTCCGCCTGGGCTCGAAGATGTGCATCTTATTTTAGTCGATATCTTTGCTTTTTAGTGCCCGACTTGAAAAATTCTTTCTTTGTCGGAGAGCATTTCCGGATCGAAATGCTTCGCATATAATTAAAAATTTTTCTTAAGCTCACGTATCAGTTAACTAAATGTTTGCAGTGATATCTGCGGGAATAAAAACCTGATTGAAAAAAATCCTCTTCGCTTAGATACTACTAACTCTGGAAACATTATGTATGCATTTCCTTCCTAAAATAATGCATACTTTCCCCGCTAGCAGGCGCAAAATTTTAATCTGTTTTTATCGATATCTCTGCTTCTAAATGTCCTATTGTAAAAACAATCTTTCAACACCGGATATCATTTACCTTGTAGAATGCTTTAGGCTTCCACTTGCAGTGTTTGTTTGCAGTTCACAGTTCTGTGACTAGGTGGTGTTACTGTACTTTTGTTTGCAGTTGTATCTCCGCTTCTAAAAAAACCCTATTGAAAATTTTCCTTTTTTTTTATTGCATGCTATTCGCTTCAATAAAAATGGAGACCATTATCCTCTTTAAATAATGCACAGCTTTCCCGTTAAAGGCGTAAAGGTTAAAACCTTTTCCCCGCTATCCTGCTTCCGAGATACGTACTTGAAAAATTCTTTCTCCTTAGCGTAGTTTTTGCTGTAAAGATTACTTTTCGTATATTTTCAACTTTTCCATAAAACAAAATTCTTCCGCTAGAAGATATAGAGTTATATCATGTTTCCCTCTATATTTCTTCTTCAAGCTGTTTGATTCGAAAATCCCTTTCTCTCCGATTTGTTCTTTGTTATCAGAAACTTTTTGAGCACAATTTGTGAATTTTGGTAACATACTTTTGAGCCGCTGGCAGGAGTAGGTCGCTCTTTCCATTTCTAGATGTTTTATCGATTGTAAAATTCCATCGTGATTTTTCGAAGCAACAGAATGTTTTGGAACTTGAGATTTCCTTTTTACGCTTTCCAACCGTAGGTTGAAGAAATGTATATGCTCCAGCTTTGTCCGTCTGTCCGTCCGTCCGTCTGTCCGCACTATGACTCGTAAAAATTGTTCGATTTCGATGAAATTTTAGTATGAGGTAGCGGACCACCTGGGAATGAAACCTATTGAAAATGGGCGAAATGAGGTCAAAAGTCAGGACACAGGAGCGGGATCCATTGCCCTTATGCGTCATAACTCGCGTAAAAATGGTTCGATTACGATTAAATTTTAGTATATCGTAGGGAACCACCTGGGGACGAAACCTATTAAAAATGGGTGAAGTGGGGTCAAAGGTCAAGACATAGAAGCGGGATGCATTCCATTGCCTTTATGCGTCATAACTCGCGTAAAAATGGTTCGATTTCGATGAAATTTTAGTATGTCGTAGGTTACCACCTGCGGACGAATCCTATTGGAAATGGACGAAATGGAGTCAAAGGTCAGGACATAGGATCGGGATCCAATCCATCGCCCTTATGAGTTATAACTTACGTAAAAATGCTTCGATTGAGGCAAAACTATATCATGTTGTTCCGGAAGTATACTTTATCGGTTCTGTTGAATATAATCGAAGTGGGGTCAAAGGTCAGGTCATAGGAGCGAGATTTATTTTACAGCTATTATCCTCATAACTTCAGTAATAACTTGAGTAATGATTTCTGGTATGTTGGAAAGCGTATCATAACCAGTGAATTGCATGATTTTACTAACTTGTTGGATGAAGTCTTTACATGTGATGAAACAGTATTTTCACCATTTCGATCCAGAAACAAAACAACAGAGCACCCAATGGAAACACCCACACAGCCCCTGACCCAAAGAAGCGAAAATGTATTAAGCAACTACAGGGAAGGTCATGCACCTCATTTTCTTCGATAAAAAGGGAATTATGAAAGACCAGGTTGTTCCACGAGGGAAAACCGTTGCCGGTGCACATTATTCTGAAGTTCTGAAAGGTCGTCTAAAGAAAGAAAAAATCCGCAAAAGGCTCAGAATACGCACAAACTGGTTGGCTTTTGTATCAAGATAATGTTTCTGCGCATCGTGCTTTGCTTACCCAGGAGGTTATTCAAGATCTAGGCATCGAAATGATGGTGAACTCTCCGTATTCACCGGATCTTACGCCGTGTGACTTCCACCTATTCCCTGAAGTGAAAAAACAACTTCGTGGGGGGTCGGTTTGCATAAAATACTGAACTGAACAGTGTTGTGATGGGTATCCTGAACCACATGTCGAGGAAGGGCTTCGAACACACCTTCCGGAAGTGGATAGAAAAGTGGGACAGGTGCATTCAGGAAGAGGGAGAATACTTCGAAAGTACGTAAGTGAAAGTATGGTTGTTGCATTACACTTCGTATGGTTAGTGCATTACACTTCAGCTCCATGTAAAATCAGTCTCGTTACTTTGTGAACGACCCTAGTATTCATGTGAAACACAAGTTTGTCCGTTTGTCCGTGTCCCCTCACTCCGGAGTAAGTCGCTCTCCCAACTGAGCTACGCGGACAGAATGTCTCGCTGCAGATTTGTCGTCTTGACACATGTTTTCACCTCTGTAGTACGTCACATCATCTTCCACTTATTATTATTTTTTTTTTTTTTGAAGCGAAGTAGGAATTTTTTATTAATTTTGAACAATGTGTGGAACAAACATCACACATTTTTCGAAGAACCCAACGGCCGAATTGGCGTCCCATCACTCCGGAGTAAGTCGCTCTCCCAACTGAGCTACGCAGACAGAATGTCTTGTTGCAGATTTGTCATTCTGACACATGTTTTCACCTCTGTAGTACGTCACATACATTATGAATTACAAAGGTCTATTCTCAAACGAAACCTGAAGTTATTCCATAACTTCTTTGTGAGTTAGTAAAACTTAATACCAAAAGAAGTTGTGATTAATTTTATGCAAATCATGAAATCTAACACTTTATAAGACAGGTGTCTGAAATTGTTAAGTAAACAAACTCAGAACGTTAGGCTAACCCGTAAGAACATGAACTCAACACAGGTAATTTTTGCATTTGAGCTCATAGTTCAATGCAGAAGATTAGCCCAGTTCCATCTTCGGAAACAACATGTCCTAAATAAGGGCAGAGTAACTCGTTTTAGCTACACTGCTGGCCACCCAAAAGGCAACACCAAGAAGGAAGCATCCAATTGGCCTGAAATTCGCAGCATGCGTCGCCCGCAAGAGGACATGCAAACGATTAGCACTGCAGGGCATATGCAAATTTTGTGCGCCTGGCACGCCACCGAGAAGCACTGTAAGAAGGGTGCACAGAAGGCGGCGTAAGTAATGGAAGTGTGTTGTGCTGCCTGTGCGTGGGAAGCTTCCTGATGCTTCGTCGCAGAACACGTCAGTCATTCCAGCACGTTTCGGAGTTCGACAGAGGACGAATAGTGGCTTCTCGCGACAGCGGTTTATCGTACCGAGACATCGGCGCCCGTGTGGGACGACATTTAGCCACAGTGAGGCGAGTATGGATTCGGTGGGTGCAGGAGGGACGGACGGACCGACGTGAGCGATTGCCGCAGCCTCGGCACACCACCGAACGAGAGGACTGGCATGTTGTGCGGCGGGCATTGAAGGCTCGCACCGCCACATCACGAACGTTAGCGCAGGAATTAGGGTGTTTTGCGCAACAACCTGTGTCAGCACGTACCGTTCGACGTCGTCTGCAAAGGCGGGGACTTGTCGCACGGCGCCCATTGCTCCGATTACCATTGACGTTACACCACCGGCGAGTGTGGCGGCAGTGGGCCGTTGAACGCCACACCTGGACTACGGAATGGCACGACATTGTCTTCTCCGACGAATTCCGCTCCTGCCTGAAACACCACGATGGTCGGATCCGCGTGTGGCGGCACCGTGGCGAGAAACTGTATGACGCCTGCATTAGGCATCTCCATGCCGGTCCGTCGCCTGGCGTAATGGTTTGGGGTGCAATTGGATATGACGCCCGCACCCCTCTGTCAAGCATCGGCGGCACACTCAATAGCCACCGCTACATCTCCGACGTTTTGGAGCCTGTAGTCCTCCCTTACCTGCAGGACTTGCCAGCGGCCACGTTTCAACAGGACAATGCGCGTCCGGACGTGGCACGCATCGAGCAACAATTCTTCACGGCCCACCGGGTGTCACTGCTGCCGTGGCCCGCCTGTTCTCCCGATATGTCGCCCATCGAACACGTCTGGTTGCTGATCGGCAACCGAGTGGCTAGGCAAGCACCACCCGCGGCTACGCCTGATGAACTGTGGCAACGTGTGGAAGCAGCCTGGACCGACATACCCCAAGCCCACATCCATAGCCTCTTTCGTTCTATGCCGCGGCGTGTAGCGGCCGTTATTGCCAGCCATGGGGGCCACACGAACTATTGATGTCTGCGTGTTCCGCAAGTCGCAAGGGCCTGTAAGCTCAATCGTTTCATCTTTGTATCTGTTGTTATGTGTCCAGTAAATCTGGCTTTCCTATCTCGTGTCCTTCTTGGTGTTGCATTTTGGGTGGCCAGTAGTGTATTAATAAGTCTAAGTGTGCAATCATAATTACTAGGAAACAATGAAGTCCTTATGAAATCATGTAAGCAGGTCGCAAACCCAGAGCTTCGAATGTATCTCGAGAGGACGATGGCAAGTCTTGCTGGGCACCCAGTTTATCATAAGAACATCTCGGAGAGACAGCCAACATGGTTGTACACATATAAGCTGAATGAAACATTGCTGTACACGTTATACAAAACAAGGGAATAAAGGCTTTGATTTATTTGCTTCTAATATGGTAGCGTGATGTGCCAGTCTTGAAGTAAGAATACTTTTCAATTGCGATTAGTTAAGTGTTAAGTTTCTTTTGTTGCTTGTGGGTTTTATGAATAAATCGATGCTAGACAGGATTCCGTAAAGCAATCTAGCATATCTGCAATCGAATTAGAATTCAGTATTAATTTAAAATACAGAGATTGAGCTACTCGACTTGGTACTACTTTTACATTTCTTTCTTTTTTTTTTTTTTTTTTTTTTTGCAGCTGTTTTGAATTCTGTAACTCACCAAGTTTGCGCCGAACAGGTATACGTACCTCGGGATATCTCCCCTGTTCCTCCACCGAAAGCATTACACATTCGTCATATCCACGTTGAACTCGCAAGATTTTTATCCCAAACTCCTTCACCCACTCTCATTTCCCTTCTACTATCACCTATGAATTCCCACCAAACAACCGAGAAAACCGACGTGCACATCCTCGGCCTTTTCAAAAACAATGCTGTTTCCCATACCAGTAACGTTTGCCCCACAATAAACCTGACTCCTAGTTCGTTGGAACGTTCTTGGTTTCCTTCTGCACAGACAATCCCCAATAAAAAATCGACTGAGAGCCACAAAATTTGAGGCGGGCCTACTAAATCAGAACACGAGCAAGGGATTCTGTTAAATGATACGACCAAATATCATCATCATCATCATTGTCAACCATTATCAATCCATTGCTGGACGAAGGTCTCCCCAAGTTTCCTCCACAACGGTCTGTCTTGTGCCAGTCTCCTCCATGTCACTCCCGCATATTTACGAATTTCATCCACCCATCTCCCATGTGGTCTTTTTCTGGGTCTTTTCCTGTCCCTTGGAATCCAATCTAAAATTTCGGCTGTCCATCTATGGTCTGTCCTTCTGGCAGTATGTCCAGCCCATTGCCATTTCAGGGATTTAACTCTGATCATGATGTCTTCCACTCTTGTCATTTTTCGGATCCACGAGTTCCTCTTCTTATCTCTCCTGGTTATACCAAGCATGCACCTCTCCATGCTTCTTTGAGTTGTCTGCAGCCTTTGTATGTCTCTTTTAGTTAAGGTCCACGTCTCTGCACCATACGTAAGCACTGGAAGGATGCATTGATCAAACACTTTTCTTTTAAGACATAATGGCATATTGCTCTTGAAAATTATGCTGTTTCTTCCAAAAGCTCTCCAGGCAAGTTTTGTACGCCGATTAATTTCTTCATCAATGTGACCCTCACTTGATATCTGCTGTCCAAGATAAACATACGTATCTGTTATCTCCAGTTTTTCTCCATCAATCGATAAATCTTCATTTCTTGTAAAAGCATTGAACATCACTTTTGTCTTCTGAAAGTTCATTTTTAATCCCACTTCTTTACTCTTGTCAGCAAGTTCCTGGATCTTACTCTGCAGCTCTGATGGGGTAGTTGCAAAAATGACTACGTCATCAGCAAAACGAAGGTGGGTTAGATAATCTCCATTAATCTTTATCCCTTTGTTTTCCCAGTTCAGTGATTGAAAGACATTTTCCAATGTGGCATTAAAGAGCTTCGGAGATATGGTGTCACCTTGTCTCACTCCCTTTCCAATTTTTATGTGTGTTGTATTTTCAAACAGCCGAATCTTTGCACTTGCATTTTCATAGATGTTATTAATAATATTAATGTATGCATCTTCAATACCGCAGGATTTCAGAGCCGTGGTAACTGCTGATGGTTTCACCGAATCAAAGGCTTTTTCATAATCGATAAAAGCCATGCACAATGGAAGTTCATATTCCCTCGCTCTTTCAATTAGTTCTCTCAGTACGTGGATATGATCTATTGTGCTGTAGCCACTCCTGAATCCAGCTTGTTCTCTCGGTTGAGCCATGTCCAGTGTTACCTTCAAGCGGTGTGAAAGAACTTTAGTGAAGATTTTATAAACCACTGATAGGAGGCTGATAGGTCTGTAGTTCCTGAGATCCTCAATGTCACCTTTTTTATGTAGCAGGATCATTGTAGCATTGTTCCAATCCTCAGGAATCTTCCCTTCATTAAGGCATCGAGTGAAAATTTGGGCGAGTACTGTTTCAATTTCTCCACTTGCTTCTTGTATGATGTCTATAGTAATTCCATCTTCTCCTGGAGCTTTCCCCCGCTTCATGTTCTTGATTGCATGTGCAACTTCTGCTGGGAGGACTGGAAGAACTCTGGTACCTTTCATGATGTCTGGAGTACATGTATCATCTCTTTCATATAATTTGGAGTAGAAATCTTTCACTCTTGTCAAAATTTCACCTCTATTTCTTGTTATAGAACCATCTTCTTTTCTCAGAGCCATAATCTGTTTTCTTCCCTTACTGAGATGTCCCTTTGCTATCTTTAGGCTTTGGTTGTTTTCAATTGCTTTCCTCACTAGCTCACAGTTGAATTTCCTTACGTCTTCAGTGATACTTTTTCGTGCTGTCTTGCATAGCTCTATATATTCCACTTTGGAAGTCACATCTTCTTTAGTTGTCCTCATCTCTCTTCTTTTTTGCATCAACATTTTGGTTTTTCCTGATAATTTGTTTACATGCAACTTGTTCTTAGACCCAGCTAATTTTGTTGCTGTTTCCATAAGAGCTTTGGTTACTTTTCTGTTAACTTCCGAAATATCCACTTCTTCCGATGTTAGGCCTTCTAAAGCAGAGAATCTGTTCTTCAGTTCCAACTTGAAAGTATTATGGTGTTTTTTAAGGTTGGTTATGTCAATACATTTTGTTTGTCTTATGAGCTTGCTACGTTCGAGGTTAGTGTTGAGGTGCATCTTACATCTCACCAATCTATGGTCACTACCTGTGTTGAACTTGTTTAGCACACTGCAGTCTTCGATGACGAATTTTTTGTTACACATAATAAAATCAATTTCACTTGTCGTCCCAATTGGATGTCTCCATGTCCATTTCCTGTGTGGCTTTTTCTTGAAAAAGGAATTCAAGATGAAAAATCCTTCTGCCTCTGCAAACTCAACGAGAGTATTTCCACGCTGGTTTCTGTTGCCGTGACCGAATTTACCTACTGAAGTTTCATTCTGTTGCCGGTGCCCTATTTTTGCATTGAAATCTCCCATAATTATCTTCAAGTGCTGCTTACCTTTATTATTTAGATGACGAATTTCCTCATAAAATTCTTCAATTTCTTCTTCAGGATGACTTGTGGTGGGTGCATAAGTTTGAATAATCTGAGCCTGGTATCTTCTCGATAGTTGGATAACGAGTCGTGCAGCTCTGTCCGAGGAACTTTCAACTTCTACCACTTTATCCTTCAGTTTCTTGTTTATTATAAATCCAACACCACTAGTTCTGCCAGTATCTGTCCCACGATAATAGAAGAGATGTCCACTTTTCAGTTCAATGAGATCTTCTCCTTTTCTCCTTACCTCACTCAGCCCGACGATGTCCCACTTGATCCTATGTAGTTCCTCTTCCAATTCAAGAAGCCTTGAATCAGAAGATAGGGAGCGTGCGTTGTAGGTAGCCAAGGTCAGCATCAAATGGCAGCCTAGTCCGGTCCTCCGGGGATTCTTAGCACCCTCTGCCTTCATGTCGCACTGGCCGCTGCCTTGGCCAGGTACATTCCAGCTGCCGGAGACTGAGGGCCAAGATTTAAGTTGTAGAGTCATTTTGGAGGTGTTTGGCCATAACTCACCACGCTGGCCAAGCGGGTTGGTGAGTGTGGGATAGCATTTCCTCTGATCCCGATGGTATAGTTATACCGCTATTTGCGGTCGTCAGAGCCCCTTTAGTGGGAACAGGATGCACCACGAGAAGGCGGGGTTGACATTTGTCAAGGAGAGGCTGTGATGTTACGCATCACCTGACCTTACATCCCACGACCAAATATACATGTATATATATATATATATTTTTAAATTTTGATTGGGGTTTTAAGCCTCACGGTGAGCAACTCAGTGGGCTATAACGAGTCGTTCGTCCCTAATTTAGGGTCACTCGTTCCAGGGAAGGGAGAGATCCAGTGCCGTAAGACGAACAAAACATCCATGCAGCATCGGGATTCGAACCTATCGCGAGCCGAATGATCAGAAGCCATCGCTCATCAGAAGTCATCGCCACCGGGGTGGCACAAGCAAAATGACACACTGGTCCCCTATCGAATAAAAGAAAATTCTGCCCATATGGTCGACTACCAAATGTAAAAAAATAACAAAATTATTAAAATTAGAAATAAATTTTCAGGACACGCCATGACAACAGCCTTAGGCTGTTGCTCGATTTTCCTGTATATGAATGACAGCTCCGACCCGAACTTGAACTAAAACATACACTGAAGAGCAATTGAATTAGAGATACCTGTCTAGTAACGTGTAGCACCACCTTTCGCTCTGATGACGGCGGCGATTCGTCTCGGCATGGACTCGACAAGACACCGGAAGCGTTAGGAAGCCATACGGATCCATGACCCCTGAACAAGCTCCCACAGTTCACGGAGATTTGATGGAGGAGGGGGGGGTTCAGAGCCTCGAACATATCTCTCGATGACATTCCAGTTGTGCTCGATGGGATTGAGGTCAGGTGATCTAGCTGGCCAAGGAAGCGAGATCACGTCGGTGGAGTGTTCATCCAACAATTCGGGAGCTGCATTGTCTTGTTGCAGGATGAGGTCCCCAGTAGGATGTTGAAGACGCACAAACGGGAGCAGGATATCCCGGCAACGTTGACCTGTGACGGACAATGTCACACGTACCAGGGATCCTATTTCAGTCAACGTAAACAGTCCCCAGACGAGAATGCCACCCCCACCAGTTTGAAGAGTACCCTGCTGGCAAGAAGGATACATCGCTTCATGTGGTTTTCGCCGTACTCGTATCCTGCCATCCGCATGTACCAACCTAAATCTCGACTAATCAGTCC
Organism: Macrothele yani; assembly: GCA_039090855.1. Classification (NCBI taxonomy): domain Eukaryota; kingdom Metazoa; phylum Arthropoda; class Arachnida; order Araneae; family Macrothelidae; genus Macrothele; species Macrothele yani. Next base: position 73,755,831 of record CM077028.1, on the reverse strand, counting down.
AGGCAACATTTTTATACATGTCTAGGTTCCAGTGGCGATGTTCCCGCGCCCATGCTGATCTTTGTACCCTGCGATGTGCGGTCAGCAGCGGTACCCTCGTGGGACGATGGCTTCTGTACCCCATAGCGAGGAAATGGTTCTGGATGGTGTGGCTGGTTACACGTTTTTGTGCACCAGCGTCAAATTGCAGAATGATTTCTTGCACTGTGGCCCGTCTATCCGCTGTTACAATGCGAGCTAGCCGACGATGACCCCGCTCATCCACACGCTGTTGTCCACGGCAGTTGGCCCTTGCAGGGATGCTTTTACCGGATTCGATGTACTCACGGTGCACCCGTGACACAGTGGCTCGTGAAAATCCCAGTGCAAGCACGACTTCCGAGATGGAGTGACCCATTCGTCGGGCTCCGACAATTTACCCACGATCAAAGGCGCTTAGATCCTTTGTCTTACCCATACTGCGTCCGACTCTTACTGATACCCGTCGCATCACTCCTTATATTGTCGGATCGCTGCATACGTCATGTCGTTTCCGTTTACAGGGTCGCCCACAGCGCCACATTTGCCTAACGCCAGCTGTCTCTAATTCAATTGCTCTTCAGTGTAGAACAGGTGTTGTGGAAAGATCCAAACACACTTCTTTTTCTGACTTGTCATGTGTGTGGTGCTTCTTTAAATCAAAAACAGTATCCGATTCTTCAGCATACCGACAGCCAGAAACGGCTAATATTAGGCATGAACACAACAAACCATCGAGCTTATCGCTCTAGGAGGTAGATTCACTGCTCGTTACAGAAATTAGTTTCATCAATAACGCTTACTAAAAATGTTTAAAACGGAAACAGCGCATGTAGAATTAAGCGCGCGCAGGAGTAAGGCACAGAGTAGGCTTTCTTGTTTCTTCACGAATGTGCTTTTCTTCATCTCTCCCTCTTGTCTTTCACTCACCCCTCCTACCATGACTAAGCATTTTATTATCCCATCATGAAGTATGCAAAAATGGTGAACTTTATACAAAGCATGCATCTACGTAAATATACTACGGACGGATAGGATGTAGTGCCTAATTTGAGACCCAACCATGGAAATAAATTGAAATTTTTGCCGTCATCCCAGCAATTTTAGTCACTGCGGGTGCGAAATGTCCATAAAAAAAAAAAAAAGACATGGAAAGCGGGAAAAAAAAAAAAAAAAAAGATGTGCACGAAAAAGAAAAAAAAAGGACCTATTACAGGTGAGAAAGGGGCGTGACACCAGTCCGCTAGGTTTTTACGCACGAGGGGGGGGGGATACATGATTCGGAGGGAAGAGAGCGGCGCGAAAACACACATGCCCACGTGTCTGCGCTGGGACCAGTTTACTTCCAGATGAATTGCCGTCATTTCAAATTCAAAAACTTTTAGTGCACGGAAACAGAACGTTTGTAGCATCCGAACGGTTGGAAAACTCTTCTCGCAAGACGGGGAGGGGGCAAGAGGGAAAGGAACAGCTCGTGGTTTGATACTATGGACGAAAAGAGGGAGCGAGAGAAGAGAAGTGGGAGGGAGGGTGACGGAGTGGGGAGTCGGGAGCGAGAGAGCGCTAGGGAGAGAAGAGCTCATCCCAGAAAACTCAGACGTCCGGACTCTTTCGTGTAACTGATGTTATAACATCAGAGGGGTATTTCGACCGAAAATGTGAGTGTGTGTGTGTGTGCGTTGTGCTACTGCACATGCACATCTCCCACCAGCTACTCCCCCCCCCCCCAAAGATTCACCCTTACCCCCAGCAAACACCGTGTCCCTCTACATCCCAGACCTGATATCAAACATGGCGTGATCGCCAGATAAGTGGAGGAATTTATGAATCTCAATAAAGGTGGGTTACGGGGGAGAGGGCTGGTGGGAGAGGGTGGAGGTGGAAGGAGGAGTAGACGAAGGGGGTGGGGGAGGGCTGGACAGGTCACGAAATCCTGCCACCGGTAGAAAATCAATGTAGTCCGCAGCGCCCTTTAAGCAGACGGCTTCTTTAATATTTAAACAATGGACAAGGGCCAAAGTGCGTGTTAGGAGTTCACCTAATAGACCGAGACGGAAGGGAATTTTTTTAGGGGGGTTGTGTCTGCTCCCCTCCCCTTCCATTTTGCTTGCCCACTCCCATCCTTCATACAAAAGCTTCAAAAATGCACCGTTTCTGGTCTTTGCGTGTTGCTATAGCAAAAGATGGACCGGGGGATGATATTGAGCACAGTCTCTTACATGTTGAGGCACGTTAAGTAGGTTGCTATGCTAATTTCTGGACAGAAAAGTAAAGCGGATAAAAAAAACAACTGTTTTACGGTTCGGGAAACAGACCACCATAATGTTCCAACAATATATTTATATAAAAAACGAAAACATATCGGGCTGAGAAGAACCCATATTTGCTTTAATCGACGAAACCATCGGTAAGATCATTCAAGTTTCATGCTTCGGAATATATATGCTTCCCTTCTGCAAAATGTTAGACAACATTTGGTGGAATACATCCAAAAACAGCAAGTGGACCCTCTCCCTGCGTTTCGCTTCTTTTTTTTTTTTTTTTTTTTCACTCTTTCATTCCCTTTTATTCCCTCTCGGAAAAATAGTAGGGCTTTTATGTGGAAATCGGGGTTGTTCGCGTGTGGGGAAATTTATTGGTTTTCTCTGAAATCACTGTTGAGAGCAAATGAGAGAGCTGGTCTGAGCGACAAACAGCTGCAGAAACGAAATCATATCAATTCTCAGCGAAGAAACATTGTTCTGCGTTTTGAATGGGGTAAATTACTTTGGGAAAATATATACTGAAGTATAACGGCTAATTGACCACCAGATGCACGTTAGGATCACGGCGACTGACGGCAACTTTACCGAAAGAGATTTACGCTCCACAAAAACAGTTTTTTCAATTAATCTAAATTTCCGAAACAGCCTGTAAATATGCCGCTAACTACATACAGTTCGGTAGCTATTATTCTGACGGTCAAATCCATAAATGATTTTTCCCAGCTAATTCTTTTCACTACTATATGCTATTTTGTTCATGTGACACGTGAAAAACAAGTTAGTAAAATCATGCAATGCATTGATTATGATACGCTTTCCAACATACCAGAAATCGTTACTCAAGTTATGATGATAATGACTGTGGAATAAATCTCGCTCCTGTGCCCTAACCTTTGACTTCATTTCGATGATATTAAACATAATTGGTTCAGCATACCTCCGGAACAACATGCTAAAGTTTTGTTGCAATAGAAGCATTTTCAGTCAAGTTATGAGGATAAGGCTGAGCCTGACCTTTGATTCCATTTCAATGATATTCAACAGAACCGGTTCAGTATACCTCCGGAACAACATGATAAAGTTTTGTTCCAATCGAAGCATTTTTACGTAAGTTATGATGCATAAGTACAATGGAATGGATCCAGCTCCTATGTCCTGACCTTTGACCCCATTTCACCCATTTTTAATAGGGTTCGTCACCAGGTGGTTCCCTACCACATACTAAAATTTAATCGAAATCAAACCATATTTTTTCGCTGCCACCATGTGATATGGCAATACACTTATAATAATGAATATGTAGTACATTCTTCAAACTAATAAATTACCAGCAGGGTTTTCATAAAAATCACTGTATTTTCCACTGTTCTCACAAGAACATGAGTTAAAAGCTTGAGATTCCTAGAATTTATGTGGTAATTTTTAATAATTTTGCATGTTTTTCTTGGTGCATTTTTTTTGTTATGCAATGTGAAGTCCCAGTGGAGTTCGCCATTAACGGTTCCAGGTGCAAACAGGTAAGGGTGGGAGGATGGTAGTGAAAAAGCTGAAACTGCCTCGCCGACCCCGCAGTACACACCGGCATGAAACGTTTACCCATAGTAAGTCACTGCTCTGAAATTTGTTCGTCTGCTAACCACTGTTTGCGATCGAATGGAAATCATACGAGACAAATTTAAAATTATTTTACTTCCTTCTGTGTGTAAAACATATAAGCTATGTATTATTTGCGGTGTAGCGGCATGTCTCCCGTGCTCTTGGTAGTGCGGGCCCCTACGCTATACAATTCAATTCAATTCATTTTATTTTGCTGAACAAAAAACAAAAGAACGGTACTACAGATAAAGCAGTTGAAACGATGCCCAGCCAGGAAGCAGAGGCAAAAGGCCATCCAGGCCTGACAAGGTTCCATGCTCCTTAGATCAGTTTTACAATGTGGGCCGTAGTTTTTAATTTAAAGCTTAAGGGGTTTGACCACGGAATGTAGCTGTTTGCATGGAGTTCTCAATTATTCCCACTTAACCGTTGTTTTTTAACTCCCAGCTGACTAAGCTATCACTGAACACCTATACATCATCATCATTGTTAACCATTATCAATCCACTGCTGGAAGAAGGTCTCCCCAAGTTTCTTCCACAACGGTCTGTCTTTTTCCAGTCTCCTCCATGTTACTCCCGCAGACTTTGGAATTTCTTCCGCCCATCACCCATGTGGTCTTCTTCTGGGTCTTTTCCTGTCCCTCGGAATCCAGTCTAAAATTTCAGCTGTCCATCGATGGTGTGTCCTTCTGGCAATATGCCCAGCCCATCGCCATTTCAGCGATTTTGTTCTGATCATGATGCCTTCCACTCTTGTCATTTTTCCTGATTCACGAGTTCCTCTTCTTATCCCTCCTGGTTACACCAAGCATGCATCTCTCCCTGCTTCTTTGAGTTCAGTCCTTGTATGTCTCTTTTAGGTTAGGTCCACGTCTCTGCACTAAATGTAAGCACTGGAAGGATGCATTGATCAAACACTTTTAAGACATAATGGCGTATTGCTCTTGAAAATTATACTGTTTCTTCCAAACGCTCTCCAGGCAAGTGTTATACACCGATTAATTTCGTCATCAATGTGACCCTCACTTGATATCTGCTGTCCGAGACTAACTTGTTTTCACGTGATCTTCAGCTTTTCCCCATCAATCGATAAATCTTCATTTCTTGTAAAAGCATTGTACATCACTTTTGTCTTCTGAGAGTTCATTTTTAATCCCACTTCTTTACTCTTGTCTGCCAGTTCCTGGATCATACTCTGCAGCTCTGATGGGGTAGTTGCAAAAATGACTACGTCAGCAGCAAAACGAAGATGGGTTAGATAATCTTCATTAATATTTATCCCAGTTCAGTGACTGAAACACATTTTTCAATCTGGTATTAAAGAGTTTGGGAGATATAGTGTCATCTTGCCTCACTCCCTTTCCAATTTTTATGGGTGTTGTATTCTCAAATAGCCGAATCTTTGCACTTGCATTTTCATAGATGTTAATAATGATATTAATGTATGCATTTTCAACACCAGAGGATTTCAAAGCCATTGTAACTGCTGATGGTTTCGCCGAATCAAAGGCCTTTTCATAATCGATAAAAGCCATGCATAATGGAAGTTCATATTTCCTCGCTCTTTCAATTAGTTCTCACAGTATGTGGATATGATCTATAGTGCTGTAGCCACTCCTGAATCCATCTTGTTCTCTTGGTTGAGCCATGTCCATTGTCACCTTCAAGCGGTGTGAAAGAACTTTAGTGAAGATTTTATAAACCACTGATAGGAGGCTGATAGGTCTGTAGTTTCTGGGATCCTCAATGTCACTTTTTTTTTATGTATTTATGTAGCAGGATCATTGAAGCGTTGTTCCAATCCCCAGGAATCTTCCCTTCATTAAGGCATCGAGTGAAAACTTGGGCAAGTACTGTTTCAATTTCTCCACTTGCTTCTTGTATGATGTCTACGGTAATTCCATAGATGTTATGAAAAACTGAACCCCTATACATACTTTGGGTTATCTCCCTTGCTCGTTACTTTGCCATCACATTTCCCCTGCTATAGCGAAGCATTGCATTCTCCTCCATCTCCAGTGCGCCCAGTTCGTAAGACATTAACACTAAGATGAGTCTGAAAACAAACAAACAAACAAAAACACTCCAGGATTTTTTTTTCAGAGCATCGCATCTGCATTTCCCACCAAACAACTGAAAGATTTGGTGCGAAAGATTATACCTATACCTTCGCCCTTCTCAAAAAAAAAAAAAAAAAAAAAAAAAAATTCCAACCTCTAATCGGAGGGATTGCCTTATCATAATCTGGAGACTCCTAGTACGTTTGAATATTTGAGCTTTCCTCCGGCAAGACTGTCCCAATAAAATTCAATCGATAGCCACAGAAATCAGCACCAGACGTACTAAAATAAACAAACAAAAAACTTCACAGCAAAAGGATTCTACTAAATGCTGAGGTCAAGATTAGCGAACCACTGGCGCCCTACGAAACAAAAAAAGATTCTGCACATATCGTCAACTACCAAATACAATATATTAAAGTCGTAAGGTGATAGGTTTTTCCCCCTTATTGGTTAATCCATAAATGCTTTCCGTTTTCAAACTGTATCGTACGCGCAGTGTAAGAGAAAAACGATGTAAAACAAAAAAAAAGCTGCTACAACCTTTCCTCTTCGAGACGTTTCTCAACGCTGAAAATCAGTGAAAATCCAATGGATGAAATTCCGCCAAATACGGTGGACGGGTAATTAGTTCCAAGACGAAGTCTCAAACCTCTTGGATGACTCGTCTTGCCGAAAGGAAGTGAACGTTATCTTGTGAAACGTTATGTTTCACCAGGACCGATTATGCTACAAAGAAGCCTGAACATGATCTTCCGTGAGCAAAAATCACGTGAATGGGAAAGTGTTTCGATATTAGGACTAGAAAACGAAATGGGAGATCAATATGCAAAATCATAAAGTATGCTAAAACCACACGGGAAAGAACTGTTCAAGAACAGAAGATCTGGAATAGATCAATAGTTCAATGCACTCATCTCTCTAATTCTGTGATTCTCTGGGTTTACAACTAGCAGCAAAATTGAAAAAATCCCACATTTCTGATTTCATGTTCTCTTAAATTTCCATAAAGTGCTCGAGAATACGGATCTGGGCTCCTTGCTTTGCCCAACAACTCCAAAATACGAGGGTTGGATACAAAATAGTGCCAACACTGTCTGTGAGAGCGTTGCTGTTCCACGCATAGTACCGTCAGTGAAAGGCTTGGGAAAGAAGTGTTCGCAACGTTAAAGTATCGTTGTCAAACAGGACCTCCCGAAATAGAGGTTTTCCCAGTTCGAACAAAGTGTATGGATCAAAATCGAGGTGGCGCGTAGAAGGAATGCTACGAAATGTTGTCAAGGTCTTGAGGAAGCATGCGGTAACTAACCATTACCATATCGAACGGTGGTACGATGGAGTGCCAGCGTTTTTCCGAGGTTGCCATAGAGTGGAGAGTGTGGCACGTTTAGGCCAACCTGGCATCCAAGGTCATCACGTGGAGTTGGAGAAATCACTGACAGCGGTGGATCGACGATGGAGCAGGTAGGAATATGCCACAAAACAGCTTCGCACGTGTTGAAGGACGTGCTTGGTTACCGCAAAATTGCAGCACGATTGGAGCTTCATCACCTTACGGAAGTTCAGAAATTGCACCGCTATGCCTTTTCCTGTGATTATTTGGAACGTTATATCAGAGAAGATGACATTTTCCTGGAGAGGACCACCTCTCTGGATGAAACGTAGGCGAGGTCGTGCGAACCAGAACTGGAACGACAGTTGAATGAATGGCAGTATCCATCGTCTCCCCGGACAAAAAGAGTTCTCCACGAACCCGGGAATTTCAAAGTAATGTAGATAGTGGTATATGATGTCCAAGGTGTGATATTAAATCACGCAGTTCCGCAGCACCAGACTATTTACGCTCAGTACCATCAACATTTTCTGGAACATCATCTTCGCCCTGCCCTGCGGCGAAAGCGGCTAAATTTCCGAACAAGTGACCCAAAGTCCTGCATGAAAATGAGCGATGTCACACTGCTGCTCCTGTAAGGAATTTGTTAGTACAGTGGCAGTGGAGGTTGCTCGAAGATCCTACCTATTCCCCCGACATGAGCTCATGTGACTTTGATCTCTTCACAAAACTGAAAGAAACACTGCGAGGAAAGCGTTTTCACACAAGATCGGGAATCCTCCGAGCGGCAGATAGCTCGTGTGCTGACATCAGCAAAATTGGCTTTGCTGACGGTATGTAGTGCCTTCCAGATGTGTGGAAGACGGCTATCAGTATGGGAGGAGATTATATTGAAGGGATGTAAACTTATTCTGCTCTGTGAATAATTACGTATTTTGGAACATACAGGTTTGGTGTAACTTTTTTGTATCCAACCGATGTAAAATAGTGATAACTAATCTATACACTGAGTGGCCACATTATTATGACCACCTGACAGTTTTAAGCAAATGAGCTATGGCTGCACGCTGTTGCCGCAAGAAGGCGAGGCGAGTATAAAAAGGGAAAGCTTAGTGCTTGCGACAGTAGTAGAAGTGATTTTTGGGTGACGAGATGGGTAAAAAATGCGATTTGATGGACTTTCAACGTGGGATGATTGTAGGAGCTCGGAGCCATGGAGCGAGTATCACCGAAACCTCCACATTCGTGAAATGTTCTAGAGAAGCTGTTGTTAAAGTGCTTAAAGACTGGACTGTCAGCCAAACAACTGGGTCTCTACGTGCAACGTGTGTCGTCATCGACTAGTGTCTGCTCGGGCGAAACGGAGAGTGTCCAGACTGGTAACAGACAACAGAAGGGCAACAGTGCAGCAAATTACAGACCATCTTAATCAAGGATCCCCTCATATGATCTCTGCACGCACTGTTCGCCGTACACTGCATCGGATGGGATATGGCACCGAAGGCCTGTTCGAACACCTTTGCTGTCTGCAGTTAACAAGAGAAAACGTCTCCAGTTCTCACAGGAGCACAAGGATTGGACAGTCGATAATTGGAAACAAATTGTGTGGTCCGATGAATCACGTTTTCAGTTGCACCATGCCGATGACCCAGTGAGAATTTGGCGGAAACAGCACGAAAGCATGGACCCCAAATGCATTGCTACAACCCTTCAAGCTGGTGGAGGCAACATTATGGTTTGGGGAATGTTTTCCTTGGCATGCTTTGGGCCCTTTAATTCGTGTTGATCAACGTCCGACTGGCACATCATATCAAAACATCGTTGCGGACCAAGTGCATCCTGTCATGTGGATGGCTTATCCCAATGGCGATGGCTACTTTCAACAAGATAATGCGTCCTGCCATAGTACTCGTATTGTACAGGATTGGTTTCAGGAACATGCCGGGGAGTTTACTTTGCTTAGGTGGCCCCCACAATCTCCAGATCTCAACCCCATTGAGAATTTGTGCGATGAAGTTGAACAAGCCATCAGACAGCTGGATCCACAACCCTGCAATCTCACACTCCTGGAAAGTGCTATTCATCAAGCATGGTCTCAGATTCCACAAACCACCTATCAACATCTCGTGGAGTTCATGCCACGAAGAATCGACACAGTATTAAAGGCAAAAGGTGGCCCAACAAAGTACTGAGGGGGTGGTCATAATAAAGTGGCCACTCAGTGTATAATACATTACATAGTGCATATACATTTATATACACTATATGATCAAAAGTATCCCGGCACCCCTTTTGAGTAGTGGATTTGCCCATGTACGTCACAGGCGGAAAATCTAGCGAATGCCGAGAGTGCTTAATTCTACACCATCCAGAAATGAATTTTTTCAGGCCGTTTCCCTAAAACGCAGATACTATGAGAAATGCAGATTTATCTTCATTACACATAACACTGCCCGGTGCCGAGTATTTTAAGCCTCGGGTTTCTGTCTCCTTATATTGCTTAGCCTCGGTTCGAATTCTGGACACTATATTGATGCTATATCAGTACAGTGAAACCTGCGTTGGCGGTCTTTCGCATTCCGCGGTCACCGCCAAATCGAGCAATTTGTTTTGTGACCAATAGAATTTGGCGGTCACCTGCGGAACGCAGCCACGGGCATCCATTTTTGAAATGTATATGAGAATATACATGCATTTTGCGGTCACGAATATGCGGAACCTATAAAAATAATTTTATTCAGGAAGTTCTAGAAAGATGACGGAAAGTCTAGGAGTTTTAAAATATGTCACGCCTGTTTCTTTCTCTCTCTCTCTGTCACCACCCTCCACGAGGTTATAAATGGTTTGTAGTCCTTGGGCCTGTCAAACTCTTATAATTTTGTTCGCAGACGGTATGGTTTTCCGTCTGGGGTACGTGAGCCTTAAGCAAGAGCTTGAGGTACATAGTTAACGTTCCTTCATCCCAACAAACCTTACTTTCTCACATAGCGGTCGTATTGTCTGAGTACGATTGATGGTCAGATGCAGATGGTAAAAGAATACATCTCTGACTTAAAAGAAGAGAAATCAGGGGGAAATGGCTTCAAAGCTCAACCGCAGTAATGCTGCTATTGCGTTTGGCATATCTTTACCTTCCATTTCCTCCGACAGAATATGTGGTAGGAACGCCCGATTTGCTACAAACTACGTATTTCTCGAATACCTTACCCCAATTCCTAAGTCTTATTTCTGGCTCTTAGTGACAGATTTGGTGAATAGCATTCCTAAATTACAAAATGGCAGGAAAGAAAGAAAAATCAAGCACTTCATAGCACGCTGTATCTAAAATGGTAAGTTTTATTTTAATTTCAAGTGTGGAGAGAAGATATTTCGGTAAACTGAATCACTCAATTTGGTGGTCACCTGTCGGGATGGTCATTTTCACGTAGAACTGTGGACGACCCTACAGGTTTCACTATACTTATGGCACTGGTACTTTTATTTCCCTATAACTAGCGGTCCTAAAAGAGGAAAGAGATATTCTTTTCCTTCGCTCACCTGAAAAAGAGGAACTAATAGGACAATAGGATAACACAACTGAAAATACCTACTTACATACATGTACCCTTTACAGAAGTAGTTTCCCTGATACGATTACTAAATGTCGTCTGACAATTGGCAACCACGTAAAGCAATGACGTAAACAATTTTTGTTTGACCTACGTCAGAAATGTGCTGAAAAAAGACACACATGCAAATTGGCTGGACTAAAACAGAACCACTGTAGTATAAGGTCACACCCCATCGCGTTGGTGCCTTAGTATTATTCGTCCCAAATGGACCCGGGTTCGAGCCCCAGGTGGCGCATATATGGTGTGCTTTTTCTATGGCGCTGGCTCTCTCCCCTTCGTGGAACCAACGAACCCCGATTAGGTACAGACTATAGTTTTCTCAGTTGCAAACAGTGGTCGTTAAACTCCTCACCCCCAAAAATATCGTTTGGATATTTTTAAGAGAATTTCCTAATTTATTATTTGCTATATGCTCACACACAAGTGGAAGTCATTAGTAAAAATCACTCTTTGAGGCCCTATTGTGAAAGCGCCCTGTCATATCTGCTTCAAGACAACAATCTCAAGAATCCGATTTTGCATTCCGGTCCATAAGAGCGGCTGTATCTTAAATTCAAACTTCGTGCCTATAGCGGGTGTCATATCCGTACCCGTTCGGTTCACCCTGGCGCGTAAGATGCGTGTGTATATATGTGTGTGTGTGTGTGTGTGTGTGTGTGTGTGTGTGTGTGTGTGTGTGTACTGTCCACACAAGCGGCTTGGTCATTTCACGAGCTTCCTATAATCCGCAGAGCATTAATCTTCAGCGCAAGCACGATTTCATCATGAGCGAGGAACGCTTAATACAACGAACTACACCACTGGCTTTGCCCCCTTCCGCTTGTCTGCAGTCCTTTTATTGAGAATCAGTTCATTTACATAAATCATTTACATATTTTCACCATCTAGGGGCTGACGAAAGTATACTGTATTGGGAGACTTCCGTCCGTTGTCGTTTAAACTAAGATATTGTAACTCATTTTAAAAGTCACGGTCACACGGCGATGCTCGGAACGCACTGAACACGTTTATGAAAATGCGCGCGGCATGTTCCTCCCCCTCTCCACTTTTAAGCATTCTGAAAGGGCACTCCACACGTTTTTATTAGATACAGTTAAAGTGCGATACTGCAGATCAAAGTATATTGCATCATGTACAGTACACATACAGATGCACCGAAGATGGTCTGATGAGGATAATAAAATAATGTAAGTTAACTAGGCGATCAGAGGCCATTTTAGCTTTTGATTGCTGAAGTGTAAATAATTAACTCAGTCTTAGCTAAATTCCAGCAATCAACAAAAGCTATGTGACATGGAAAACTAACATTTGCAACTGCGAAGCTTTTGACTGTTTCTACAAATGATTGTTATAGTTAGAGCAGATAACTGACATCGACACTAACAAACTATACTGTTGTTAAAAAGACTCCATAATAGAGCCGCAAAGCAACGCTCCCAAAAGTGCGCCAACAAAAACTTCCAAATGCAAAAGCCATGCAAGTAAGGTAGTGCATATATACTATGTATGTATGTAACACATGTTAGCTAAGTATACATGTTCTGCAAGTTTAATGAATATGCAAATACACTGCCGGACAATTGCTAAGGACGGATGACAATAGCAACGATAGCAACCATAAAATGGAAGGCAGGAAAATGTGGAAATTAGTATAAGTGCGGGATACAGTAAGACGTGTTGTGCGTATGCAAATTTTGGATTGCCGAACTTGTTCGGGACGTCATAGCGCTGATAAGAGATATAAAAGATTTGACGCGTATTGACCGTTGTTGTTCAAACGCAAAGTTGAAAGGGAAAGAATCAATTGACGAACTTGCAATTTTCAGTATGTCTTCCCGACATCACCAAGATGATTTTACGCGTGGCGGTATTATTGGCAAGATTGAAGAAGGGCGAAAAATAACAGATGTTGCCAGGAAGTTCGACGCCAGCCACAGTGTTGTTTCAAGGTTTTGGAAATCATTTCAAACAAATGGAGAGTGTAGCAAACTTCACGGGGAAGGTCGTGTTCGCAGTACGACACCTGCAGAAGATCGGTACATAGTGCTATCAACAAAAAGACACCGGCGCAGCACAGCTAGTGAGGTAGCAAATCAGTTTATGGCTGCTACTGGCAAGCGGATCTCCCGAAAAACTGTCGCCAGACGTTTGCATGAAGGAGGACTATACGCCCGCCGTCCTGTTGTGTGCATCCCATTGTCCAGACGTCACCGTACCGCCCGTTTGCAATGGTGCCATCAACATCGCAATTGGACTGAAAACGACTGGTCTGCTGTCCTCTTCTCAGATGAGAGTAGATACAGTCTATCGTTTGATTGTCGACGACAACTGATCTGGTGTGATAGTGGTACTGCATATTGTCCAGCAAACATACAGGAAAGAGACCGATATCTGACATGTAGTGTCATGGTATGGGTTGGCATCATGATCAATGGCCGTACGTCCCTCTATGTGCTTCCAACTGGGACTATGACTGGCCAACGATACATTAATGATGTTCTGCTACCTCATGCTCGCATGTTCCGTGGTGCTGTCGGTGATAGATTCATTGTCATGGACGACAGCGCGCAACATGTCATCGAACAGTCGCTGTCCAGGAGTGTCTTGAGAGAGAGGATATTCAACGCCTCGTATGGCCAGCACGTTCTCCAGATCTGAATCCCATTGAAAATGTGTGGGATGCTTTGGGGAGGGGTCTTGCTTGTCGCCAATGCCCTCCAATAAACAAGGACACCCTCATCCGTGCACTGACAGAGGAATGGGATAAATTACCCCAACAGCTGCTTGATAATGTTGTGCAAAGCATGACACGACGTGTGGAATCTTGCATCGCCCTCCATGGTGTTCATAGCCCGTATTGACATCTTACGCCGGAACGCCTGCGGACGGTAATTGCATTTTTTTCACGTTTACGTATTCTGCACAAAATGGCCTGTTTGTCCCTTGAACACGTTCCAAAGCCTTCTGGATTTCAGAGCACAATAAATTGTCTTTCTTGTAATGTCCTGGCATTCTGACATTATTTTATTTCACTTGGCATACAACCACACTTACTTTTTTATGCGCTATATAGCCGTTTATGATCCGTTCTTAGCAATTGTCCAGCAGTGTATATATCACGTTAAATTCCTCTTATTTTAGTATGACTGGTAACCAATATAGAATGTTCTCAATTATCCGAAATTGCCGAGGCACCACACTCCAGGCCTGTTTCCTATGTGTTGGACTGGGTCCCCTAGTTCTAGTGTCCGGCCATCAGCTGCCGCATGTAATGACCTTCTCGAGAATTCTGTGTTACCAAGATTATGGCAAAAATTCATTTGAAGGTCCTTGCCTTTACCAAGAGGACAATGACCTCGTCCACAAAGCGAGGTCCATGCAGGAATGATTTGATGAGACGGGTGTGGAAGAACTTCACTGGCCTACATAGAGCACCCATTCAAACCCCATGGTGCATCTTTCGGATGAACGAAAACGCCGACGAAGAGCCAGGCCGAACCGCGCAACATTGGTGATTGACTTTACTAGTGCTCTTGTAGCAGAATGGAAGGCAATTTCCGCAGCAACGTACCAAAATCTAGTGGAAAGCCTTCCGAACAGAGTGGTGGTTGTGATAGCAGCAGAGATTAAGTCAAATCGATATTAATTTCTTTCCAGCGCCAATGCTAATCTTTGCACCCTGTGATGTGCGGTCAGCAGCGGTACCCTCGTGGGACGATAACTTCTGTACCCCATAGCGAGGAGATGGTTCTGGATGGTGTGACTGCTTACACGTTTTTGTGCACCAGCGTTAAGTTGCCGAGTGATTTCTTGCAATGTGGCCCGTCTATCCGCTGTTACAATGCGAGCTAGCCGACGATGACCCCGCTCATCCACACGCTGTTGCCCACGGCAGTTGGCCCTTGCATGGATGGTTTTACCGGATTCGATGTACTCACGGTGCACCCGTGACGCAGTGGCTCGTGAAAATCCCAGTGCCTGCACGACTTCCGAGATGGAGTGACCCATTCGTCGGGCCCCGACAATTTGCCCACGATCAAATGCGCTTAGATCCTTTGTCTTACCTATACTGCGTCCGACTCTTACTGATTCCCGTCGCATCACTCCTTATATTGTCGCATCTTTGCATACTTCATGTCGTTTCCGTTTACAGGGACGCCCACAGCACCAAATTTGCATAACGCCAGCTGTCTCTAATTCAATTGCTCTTCAGTGTACATTTCCAGTGTACCAATAAATATTTTGTTTTATACATTCACCTACTAAAACGCATTAGAGTCGCTACAGCTGGTTCTCCTTACAGATAGGTCAATTTGCGCGAAGACAAAAATGTTGTAAATGCTGTCTTTTATCCCCCCCTCTCTCCGCCCTTCAATCATTTAGTCTCTGTTTAGCATCTAGAAACATCTTAATCAGAGCGTCAGAGGAAGTTTGAAAACATTTAGAATAGCTAGCATGACAAGTAAAAAGTGACATGTTTCCTACGTAATGTGCAAACAGAAAATCAAATGTAATGGGTGAAATTTCAAAATTTTGGTAATTTTCACAGTTGTAAAATGTCTTGCTTATTGCCGATCTCACTCACATGTTTTGTTAGCTGTATTTTTTAATTAACTGTTCATCAATTACCTTCCATTAATTGATAAACAGTTTATGATTGACTTCTATAAACCTGACAACATGTAATATTAAAAAAAGGAAAGAAAAAAAAAGCCCTATTTTATTTGTCCTGTTATAATGAAGTTCGCATGCATCAAGTGCTTTAACTCTCCCTTCGACTTCGTTGTATATGGGTTAGAGTGTAATAAGCCTTAGTTGATAATAAAACTGCTAGAAAAACCACAGTTATACCCTCAGCTTTCCTCTTGTCTCATTCTCCAATCCACCGAAGTGTTGTAAATAAATCGGATCTGATTGGAGGTTTAACGACCATTGTGAGCAACTCAATGGGCTAGCAGTCGCCCATCCCTAATTTAGAGTCACTGGCTCCAGGGAAGGAAGAGAGAGCCAGTGCCGTAAGACAATCCTAAAATCCACGCCTCACTGGGATTCGAACCCTGACCCCTTTCGGCGGAACGATCAGAAGCCATCGCTTAGACCACTGCGCCACCGGGGCAGCAAATCGAGCCCGAAGCGTAAGATAAAAATTCCGCCGACATATGGCTTCAAAGTGAAAGACAAACGAATTTAATCAACTGGAAATTACTTTCTGCTGAAACCACTACGCATAAACATGGCGTCGCCGCTCGCATGTACCTTTTAAGGTTTGTTGTTGTTGTTGTTGGTGGTGGTGGTTTAACAACAACAACAACAAAAAAAAAACTTAAAAGGTTTTTATGGCTGTAAGCAGTAGTTACCCCAGCAGCCCACGGAGCTGCGGGGGGAGGGTGCGCTGGTAACGAAGGGGCGTACTAGCTCCCAGTTATAGTTTTATGAAACAATTCGAAAATGCACAGTAATTAATCCAAAGATTCATATTTTGTTTTAAGATATATTTAGCTTTGCCTAAATAAATGCCTAGTTTCACTTTTAAAATACTGAATGTCCTACAGATTGAAAGTGTTCGGCTCTTTGACTTCGGGTTGTAATACGATTGCTCTGCAATGGGTTGTAAATAATACGATCGCTCTCCAATCGCCCTCTCTGCGCTGCTGAGGAAAAGCGCGAGGCAACAGTGGGATTCCCAGCGGATGATGTAGGAAAATAGTCAGTTACCTAGGATTACGTGCACGACAGGCATCAACATTTATTCATAGCAGCAGCAGATCTGCCATGTGTAAGAGGGTGATTTCTTCAAGTGATTTATATTAGTTTCGGACAAAGCAATTATACGTATTGCTAAATCTATTACTTAAAATGTTAAAACTCTAGGTACAAACCATTACTTTTGCAGACACTCTTCCTGACTTCCTAACCCCTCATTCTACCCCTCCTAACCAACACACACACACACACACACACACACACCGTGAAAAATGCATCCTCCCTCTTGTTCGAAATCCTGCGGAAATTGCTGTGCTTAGGGGGGCTGAAGTAAATCTTGCGGGGCACGTTGTACTAGTTGCCTCACTGATAAGCAGTCGGCCGTCCCTAATTTAGGGTCACTGGTTCCAGGGAAGGGAGAGAACCACGAATCCTGGTGAGGCATTACCGTTGTGTTCTTAAGACAAACACAACACCAGTATTGGAACTCGGACCTATTTTGGAAGAATGGTCAGAAGCCGGAGCTTAGACCAGTGCGGAACCGTCTAAGTTGCGTCTCAATAGTTGGAGAAATTCCTTTTTTCTTTGAATAAAGCTCATGTTGAAAATTGGCTTCCTTGTTTCTTTTTCTTTTTTTGTTTGGAGGTTTAACGACCACCGTGAGCAACTCAATGGGCTATAAGCAGTCGCCCGTCCCTAATTTAGGGTCACTGGTTCCAGGGAAGGGAGAGAGCCAGTGCCGTAAGACAAACACAACATCCATGCCTGACCGGGATTCGAACCCGGACCCCTCACGGACGAATGATCAGAGGCCAGCTCCTTAGACCACTGCGCCACCGGGGCGGCCTTCCTTGTTTCCTAATTCAATTACTAATCAAAAACTACTATCATGGGGATTTTTACTAGGAATTTTTTTTATGTTAATTGCAAATTTTCGGAGAAAACTCTTCTCCTTCTTCAGGCTGTCCTTTTGTTGCCACTTATTCCCGTCACTATCGCGGTTACAATTAACCTTGACGGTTACGGTTAACTTTGACGGTTACGGTTACTTTTCATTAAATCCTGCCAGATGTTAGGCAGGGAAAATCCTCTGCAGTCATTGATGATGGAATTTTGATTTTTCTCAATTTCTATTCCTTCTTTTAGCATTCTTTTTTGTTTTTTACCGTGGTCAGCTTTCTTTCAACTTCCTTTTTTTTTTTTTTTTTTTTTTTTTTTACCGTGGCCATTAATATTTTGTGTATTCATCTAGTTTTTGAAATGAATGTATGTCACTACTAAGTATCAACAGATATTAGTTTTAACGAAGGAAGTTTCCAGTCGAAGCACGAAAGGAACTTTTTTTTGTAAGGGGTATGTGTGCTCAAATCCATATCTTGAGAAACAGCAGCCATTATGTGAGTATCTAGAAGCAGATTACAAAATCACTTCCTCTTTATCACTTTCATCCATTTCATCTTGGCGTTGTTGTCTTGGTCATGTGTTTAATATATTTGGAAATGAAATGGCGGTTCGCTTCGGTTGTCTTGCTGCCGCCCCTGTAACCGCGGTTCAAATTGTATGCATTGCCAGTGTGACTTATGAGTTTGGGTTTGAGCAGACGCTGCCGCCATTTATTTCCCACAGAGCCTCGTTTAAAAGCCCGGGATATATTTGTGCGGACGATGACGAAGGCATTTGACCGAAACCCCTTTCAGCGAGGGGGGAATTATTGATGGTGCTGGGAGCGTTAAAATGATAAACGACTCCTCTATAGCATGACACGTCTGTAATTCTGCGTTGTCTCATGCTGCCTCTCTAGTTTCTTGGTTTCCCATTGAAACAGGGTTTCCCCTTCTACCCACTGACACAAACCTTTTCATTCCGAGTTTCAAGCCAACGCCAGCGCTTCTGCCTCCTTAACATCTTAATAAACAAGTATGTAAAATCCATATATTACCATGGATTATAAACCGCTCTTGACAAACCCACTCTAACTTCCACTCTGGTTTAGTAAAGGAGACGCGCAGAAAACCCGCTTACCCCCCCCTTCCCCGAACGAAATGACTCAGATCAGCTTATGTTGTGTAAAATAAAACTCAAACACATCATGAAATACGCTTACGTAATTCAGGTAAGCCGCTCTAAATTATCCCATAGATATGAGATATATTAATTAGAAATAAAATTATGGCTCGGGTTATAATTAACACATCTTTAGACTAAAAATAAATTTAAAGCATTGTATAGCATCCCTTGGGATGTGACGTACTGCAGAGGTGGATCACGTGTCAAGATAACGAATCTTCAGCGGTACACTCCGTCCGTGTAGCTTAGTTGGGAGAGAAACTTACTCCGGAGAGAGGGCGCACGGTTTCGATCCCCATCACACAACAAATTTGTGTTTTCATATTGGCACCCGAACGTAAAAACGGATCCACTGGCAGTTCGGTTCTTCTAAAAATGTGTGATGTTTGTTCCATCGTCTGGAATTAATGAAACATTCCTACTTTGCTTCACAAAAAAAAAAAAAAAAAAAAGTTAAGAGGGAGATGATGTGACGTGTGTGCTAAAGACGTGAATCACGTGACTAGACTACAAATATACAGCGGTACATTCCGTCCTTGTAGCTTAGTTGGGAGAGCAACATACTCCGGAGTGAGTGGGCGCGTATTCGATTTTCGTCACGGAAAAATTTGTGCTTCCACAGGGGGTCATGGATAGAGCGCGGTTACAGATATTAGGGGTGGGATGGGGGAGGTAGTCTCTTTTCTATCAATACTAGAAAATCTTTGGGAGGGCTTAGCTTTCCCAAGCCCCCAACCCCACCCGCCGCCGTATGCATGGGATCGCCGCCGCGGTGGCGCAGTGGTCTAAGCGATGGCTTCTGATGATGGGTCCGGGTTCGAGTCCCGGTGAGGCATGGATGCTGTGTTTGTCCTACGGCACTGGCTCTCTTCCTTCCCTGGAACCAGTGACCCTAAATTAGGGATGGGCGACTGCTGAGTTGCTCAAGGTGGTCGTTAAACCTCCTAACAAAAAAAGAAAAAAAAAAGATTGGGATCCTGGTGATACTAAGTTACCCATTTATTTCAGCAAAAGGGAACGGCATCCCTGTGGGGCGTGGGCATTGGTGTTTTAGCAAAAGAAAAATTTAACAACCGTTTTTATATCTTGTAAGCCAAAATCATCGCATCTTTGTTTAGGGCTTCAGGGAAGATTTAGAGTTGGTTTCATTCCTAGGTTTCCACCTGCGGTGCTAATGGGGCAGGAATGTTAGCCACGTTTCTCTTCTTTTCTGAACGCTATTACTGTCCAATCCGGGGGATTCACGGAGTTCAATTTTTATCGTTTTATTTTACATCGGAGTGAATGGGCAAACGGCATTTTCTTTGTAGGGAGATTTGTTCTTCGCATCAAGCACATAGCAATTTTAACATCTTCACGTTTTAACCAGTTAACCGGCTGTTACCAATTAACTCGGAGTTAACAAAATGGGCTGAAATCGCTCGAACGAATATATTCTCTGTTTAAGAAGTGGGCCGTACGCGGCTGGAACGAGTGAACCTGCGCATCAGAAAATGTTGTTTTCCCCTTAGCTTTATTATTCAAAGTAGTGATTTAAGGGGACGATTAACCCTTTTTGAAAATTTAGTTAGTAAGGTGGAGATTAATATGCTTCGGTGGTTTGGCCATGTTGAAAGAATGAGTGACGAGAGGCTTACTAAGAAAATCTTTTTATCCCAAGTGGCAGGAAGGAAAAGCAGAGGAAGGCCAAGGAAGTCATGGGTGCATCAGATTCAGGAGTGTCTACATGAGAAAAAGATTATGAGTATGAAGTACGTACGTATAGAGATCCTGTGTACTGCGTGTGATGGATCTCGGTAAAGCCCGAGTTGTATGTCAAGATCGCTGTAATTGCAGAAGTTTGATACGGCAACAATATGCAAAAATTATCTGGTAGTTTGCATTTCTTTGTGAAGCTAACCTCTGAATCTCAGAGAACAGCTAAGTGATATATATGTAATATACTGTATGTATTAACGCGTTAGTAAGCAGTCATCCTTTGTGACTGATTACTTGTTAAAAGAGCTATACAGTAGCGAACAAAAGTATTTGGCGAAACCCTTTTTCGACCATAATGTTTTTTCTGCTGGACCAAATCGGGTCATCACAATGCCGCGTAATTTGTATTTCGCTCAGAGCAAATTTTTCGTTCGAAATGGGCCATATTCAAGAGTCGCCAATTATTACCTATTTGTTTGCTGCATGTATTAATGTTTTTCTTGCGATTTTTGTGGGGTTTGTAATGTGCAGTGTGATAATAAGTCAATGTTAGGTTTTCAGAAATGGGTAAAAAGGCGGATATACCTGTTGGTGCTCGTCAGACGGCCGTGAACATGATGGAATCCGGAATGCGCGTCACCGACATTGCGAGGACCCTGAAGATCAAACACCAGTCCATTTCAGCTATCCTGCAACGTTATAAGAAGACTGGGACCGTCGAGAACAGTTCGCGATGTGGTAGGCGTCGTTCCACTACGTTGCGTCAGGATAGACGCATCCTCCGTCGATCTCGTGCTGATCCCACCTTGACTGCTGTGGACATCGCCACCGAATTCCGCGACAGCGACGACCTGAACGTCCGCCGAATGACCATCTCCCGTCATCTCATTGCTGGTGGATTGAATGGAAAACGCCCCGCCAAGAAACCACTCATCGCAGTCAAGAATCGAGGAGCAAAATCGCGTTCGCGCACAGTCATCGACACTGGACCGCGGCGGACTGGAGTAAGGTGCTTTTCACCGACGAGAGCAAGTTCAACTTGTTCGGAAGTGATGGCATCCGATACGTACGACGTCCGTGTGGCCAGAGATTCAACTCCCAGTTCATTCAACCGACTGTCAAGCACGGAGGAGGATCGCTCATGGTTTACGGCGCCTTATCTCGCAATGGAATGGGCCCAATCATCATGATTGACGGAACAATGACTGGCCAGAGCTACAGGAGCATGCTCATCAACGATGTCTTCCCATGGGCAAACCACAACATGCCACCCGGATGGATCATGCTGCAAGACAACGACCCGAAACGCACCTCCACAGTAACGAAGACAGCCTTCCAGCAGCAACAGGTCACACTTCTAGACTGGCCAAGCCAATCTCCAGACCTCAACCCCATCGAGCACATGTGGGAGGAGTTGGAGAGACGATGTGCAAAGAAAACCTGCTGGAATAGGGCCCAGAAGTTCTACCAGCTGTCTGCAGAATGGGCGCGGATTCCGCAGGTCACCGTCGAGAAGCTAGTGGACTCGATGCGGGCCAGTTGTGCAGCTGTTATTAAGTCTCGTGGTTATCCCACTAAGTATTAGTTATTGTTTTGTCGTTTTCTCGTACTTGTTTTCTGTTATCGTTGCATTATATGAATGTGATACACACATACTTTGTTGGTCAATTTGTATGATCTTTGCAATTAAGCTCGGTACCTGATCTGTGTTAAGGTTTCCGATCCATCTGCATATGGGTCATGTTTACAACTGAATAACACATATCATATTCCAAAATGACCTGATTTGGTCCAGCAGAAAAAAAATTATGGTCGAAAAAGTGTTTCGCCAAATACTTTTGTTCGCTACTGTAACAATGTCGACGAACCTAAAGCGAAAGAGAAGATGTTTTAATAACTTGTGTCTTCCCAGTGGCATAGCGTGCGTGTCAGGGCGACTAGTCCTTCTTCGCCATGCCTTGGGGTCACGGAGCATAGACTAGAGGATTAGGTGCCAGCTATAAGAGATTTATAGTCGGTACCGCTGAGATGTTAGGGGAAAGGAAATTTTTTTGTGGTAGCTTTCGTAAAATCCAGCTGCTATGTGAATACTCCTGTGTGGGGAGCGAAAAAATTTAGGGACCATCTGGTTTAGGTAGATCGGCCATTTAAAGGGTTAACATAGCAAATTCTCATGGTGGGTTGAAGGCGTTAAAGAAGGGGTTGTAATAGGCATCGAAAGTTCACAATTATGCTGGCCAGGGGTCATGCTAAAGTGGTCCAAGAGAGAAAGCAATAAGAGTCCCTCGTGAGCTTTCTGAGATACAAAACACTGTCTGAATCTTGCTTCTAGAGGAAGAAGACATGAGAAGGAAAGATATATCTAAGATTTGAAGCCGAGAAAGGGTTTTCGGAGGGGAATTCTCTACAATCCAGAAAACAGGGTGAGATAAGCACACAGGACAAAAAATTAGCCACCCTTGTCAGAACTTACCTAATAGCGGGTGACAACGCCTCTTGCCTTGATAACAGCATGAGTCCGGTGTGGTAGAGACTCCACGAGGTTGTGGATGTATTGAACATCGATTTGCAGCCATTCGTGCGTCAATTGGTCCCGAAATTCAGCCAGAGTACGTGCGTGTCTATTCCGGAGTTTCACCTTCTGTTCCAAATGACCCCACAGATTTTCAATAGGATTTAAAACTGGGGATTTGGCGGTCCAGTCGAGGTGAGACAGCGTTGCTGATTGCTCGCCGTACCACTCAGACACAGGTTTAGCCCTGTGCACACGACGATTGTCGTCTTGGAAGACAGAAGTGGCAATGTGATGCTGCTCTTGGAGATATAGGACAAAGGGCAACATTTCGTCATTCAGAAACGCCGAGGAACGCATGCTGGTTCAAATTCATCGTCACTGCAATGAGAGGGTCCACTTCGCGGTACGAAAAATACCCCCTAAACATCACAAAACCACTTCCAGCTTGAACAACACCTTCGACACAGTCAGGATTAAAGGCTTCATTGGGTCTGCGATGCACTCGTCGCCTCCCACCATTGGAGTACAAAAACAAACAAACGAGATTCATCAGATCAAATTACTCGTTTCCAATCCTCCACAGTAAAGTTTTGGTGCCTTTTGAGCCCAATTGATAATGTGTGACTTTGTGACTTGTTGTTAATAGAAGCCTCTTCCGTGATACTCTGCTCCAGATGTCCATCGAATACAGTTCGCGTCGCAATGTCCTTTAGGAAATTCGTTGGTGTGGACTTTCATTGACTCTTTGGAGCAAATGTTGCCTAGTTTAAAACCGTTTTGCAGTTATCATCTACTCCTAACTCTCTTAGTTTCTCTTTCACCTGCCAAAAGGCGCATAGCGCTGTGGGTTCGGGTCTCTCAACCTAAGCTAGGAATCATCCTTTCATTCAGGCGTGAAACATGGCGGCGGTCCCTGTTGGTGAAAATCGTTTTCTGGCCACAGTTACGTCGCCGATTTGAAGTTGACTCTCAACTACACCACTGTTTGTAGACCCACTAGACAGTACGCTTCTTCACACCAACGATTGGGCGCCTTCACTCACTTTGTGTCCGGGGGCACGGCCAAACACAATGGCTCCTTTTTGCCACTCAGTCACGTTAGTCTTACGACCGGTATTGCAGACTAAATTCAACACACACGTTGCTCTTCACCACTGCAAGGGACACAAATGATTCCGTAGACCACGTCAGTGCCATTTATCTCCCAACAATGGCGCCTTCTGTGCAACCGGTAACTTCCTATTGTCATTTCTGTTAGGGGTGACTAATTTTTTGTCCGGTGTGCTTATTCTTTTCGTGTTGAGATGAGAAATTTGGAAAAGAAGTAAAGTCAGAAAAAAGGAAACTCAGCAGCAGGGCATACCTAGAAAGAAATCAAACTGAGTCGTGAGCAAAAAAGTACCAATGCGTTAATAGTTTAGAGGAACTTAAAAGAAATCAGGACAATGTTCGAAAGAGGCTTTCCCAATGTACTGAATAAAACTACTTTTAACTACAGAAAAACGAGTCTTCACTTTCCCGGCAATTTATTTGTTTTCATCATCGGTCCAAAATATTATAAAAACTCCAAGACTTCTAAATTCATCATGCAAAGGTCTAACGAACCCAAGCGATACGGCACTGAAAGGGCCAGTGATAGCCCTGTAACATAACATTAATAATCATATTTAATATCGCATCAGACTTAAAACAGTTTCCCTCGTTAGTACTTTTTTCGAAGACATTGGGTCGGTCCCTTTCCTAGCTTTCAGCGGCCATTAATAAGGAGGAGAACTGACCACTCGCTCCCCTGCTTCAATGCTATGGAGGCCGTCCTTCCGGGATTTGTTGTTCATGGTGGTCAGTCCATATTACTTTATTGCTGTATGAGTGAGTGATACAATGGTTCTATGGTTTTACAGCGTCAGAATTTCTGTATGGCAAGTATTGAGCACATGATGTTTCGTACAACTTTAGGCTTTAATGAGGTATTTCTCACGATGGGTAAGAGTCGCGTTAGTGTTTCTTTTTTTACTAATCACAAGATATATATATATATATAACAGCGTGTATCCAACGAAAGAATGCACGTGTCGTGAGCTGGCTTGGAGAGTATATAAGGTGTGCTGTAAGCAATCTGAAAACATATCACTCGTTGCTGTCATGTATAAAAGGAGCGATTTATCAGATTTGCAAAAAGGGATGATTATCAGCTTTCGGGTCAAGGGTGGAAGTATTTCTGAAACAGCGCAGTGTGTGAACTGTTCGCGTGCTACTGTGGTTGAAGTGTATCGTGATTAGAAAAATGGCACTATTGCGAATAAGCGATGTGGAAACTGCGAAGTACCACGTGCCATTGATGTGAGAGGTGAACGTTGGTACAGTGAACGTTGGTACAGAGGTGAACGTTGATACAGACACGGTACAGTGGAGCAACTTACTGGCCGAATGAACCAGGGGGCTACCGGAAGTGTGTCTAAAACGCCAGTTCAGCGAACCCTGCTGCGTATGGGGCTCCGATGCAGACGGGTGATCACTGCACCAATGCTAAAGAAGATGCATCGACAGAAAAGGCTTACATTTGCACGGCAGTATCGGAATTGGACCTCCGTTGATCGGCAAAGGATTGCCTTCTCCGATGAGTCACGTTTTCTGCCTCATCGAGCGGACGGACATTGGCGTATAATGCGAGAAACATCCGAGAACAAACACTCTTCGACCATTGCTGGAAGAACATAAGCTGGTGGGAGGCAGCGTTATGGTCTGGGGAATGTCTTCGTGGTATTCTCTGGGTCCACTCATACCTGTGGAAGGCACTATGGACAGAATTCGTTACGAATCCATCCTTGCAGACCACGTACACCCATACATGCTGCTTATCTTCCCTGGGGCGGATGGCTTCTTCCAGAACGACAATGCGACGTGTTACACAGCTGGAAATGTCCGAGAGTGGTTGGAAGAGCACGATGAAGACTTTAAGGTAGTTCCCTGGCCCCCTAATTTCCCAGACTTAAACCCAATTGAGCATATGTGGGACCTCCTCGATCGTGTTGTTCGCTCTATGGATCCTCCACCACGCACCCTCCAGCAGCTTCCAGATGCACTGCGGTCAGCATGGCTCCACACGCCTGTGAACACCTTCCAGCACTTTATTGAGTCACTCCCAGCCTGTACACGGCGGTTACTCTGGATATTAGCCCGTGGTCACAATAATGTGACTCGACCGTGTATCTTCGTCTTCTTTGACATATATGGCGTTTTAAGTCACGACTGCCCTTTGCGCAATAAATACCAGTTCATAAATACAAATTTATTTCAAATCTACTTTTCGTGGCAGCGACTGGCTTAGTGGTTAGAGCAAACGGCCTCCGACCAGATGGTCGCGGGATCAATCCCAATTAGGTTGAGCTGCCCTGAACTATTAAATTACACCGTGGGCCGGATGAGCACGTCAGGTCGCCGATCCCGGGGAATTAGACCCTCCGCTACAAAAAAGGTCATCCGTTCCATCTCTCCGCCTTTTCCTCCCCTCCCTCACCAGAAGCGCTCGTTCCGACGTCATAGTATGGCACTCCCAGCTATGCCGACTCGCAGGTTCAATGGTTCAATCTAGCACTCCTACTTCTGAGACCTGTCTACCTTCTGTCTTACCGAAGCCTTTAGGTTCAGTTAAATGTAACTTTCGCTTCTGATAGACAGTTGCGTCTAAAACCTCCCTGTGGATGTAAAACCTACGAGAAATTTCTGGTAGTATCTCTCACTCATGAGCTGCGTGTACGTGAGCAACAGAGACAGAAACCGTACGATATAGGAGTTTAATGTGAAAGCGCATCGGCTGCCGGTAAAATCACCCACAAGTACATTCCCCTACCGGAAAATTCCCCCACATTGGAAAAATTCCCCATAGGAAAATTCCCCCACATTGGAAAATTTCCCATGGGAAAATACCCCTTCCGAAATCTCCCACATCTTTTTCGGACCGTACAGAAATTGAATTTTACACAAAAGATTGAATGTGGAGGAGATTTCTGGGGTCACCATTTCTATTTTCAAGCAGTTTAAAACAAACTGCAGCCATAGAAATAACACAGATATGTGGGGGAAATTACTGGGGTTGGCATTTCTATTTTTGCGGCAATTTATAGATGTTTTCGCAAGTACCAGTAAGATGTGGGGGAATTTCTGGTAAATATACGGGGTCGGCATTTTGACTTTTACCGCAGTTTATAGTAACAGACGGTCTTTCTAAGTAGCAGGGTGGGGGAAATTTCTGGGGTCGGTTTTTACCGCAATTTAAAGATGTTCCACAAGTACCAGCAAAATGTGGGGGAACTTTACGGGGTCGGCATTTTGACTTTTACCGCAGTTTTATAGTAACACACAGTATAAGTAGCAGGTTGGCTGGGTGGGGGAAGTTTTCGGGGTCGGTATTTCGACTTTCACCTCAGTTTATGGTAACAGGTGGTCTTAGAAGTAGCAGTGTGCTACTTCTAAGACCGCCTGCTTCTATAAACTGCGATGGAAGTCGAAATGCCGACCCCGGAAATTTCCCCACATTTTACTGGTATAATACTTGTGGATCATCTGCAAATTGTGGTAAGAATTGAAATGCCCAGCCTGGAAATTTCCGCCATCATGCAAGCCTACTATTTAGAAGACCGTCTGTTACCATAAACTGCGGTAAAAGTCGAAATGTCGACCTCGGAAATTTCCTCCACATTTTACTGGTACTTGTGGAACATCTGCAAATTGCGGTAAAAATTGAAATGCCGACCCCAGAAATTTCCTCCATCTTGCCAGCCTGCTAATTAGAAGACCGTCTGGTTTCACTCCGCAGATTTTTTACAGAGTTTCACTCCGCAAATGGGCCTAAGGCCCGCTTCACAGAAACACAATTTTCTGCCGAAGCAATAAATCTCCCGGCTGTCTTATCGCTTGTTTTAAAGATGACTATAGAATTACATAGAGACTTTCAGACTCGGTAGCCGCTTGGCTCCCGAGGGGTTCGGTACAAACCGGACGGCGAAAATACTGTCCAAATTAAGAGAAACGTAGCTGTAAGGCAAGATGTTCACACAGGCTGCCAGCCGATCGTCCGTTGGTACAATAAAACGATCCCTCCTGTGAGAGAGGGTGAGGAACAGAGTGCTATTGAACAAAGAACCACCGATAGTTCCAGCTCATCCTTCAGGCATTTCCCCCTCAGTTCTAGCAATAATACAGCTTGTGTGAAAGCTAGCCAAAAACTACGCTGCGGAACGGTTTTATTGCTTAGGCAGAAAAAAATTCGCGTGTGTGAAACGGGTCTAAACTGCGGTAAAAGTCGAAATGCTGACCCAGGAAATATCCCCCTGCTACTTAGAAAATCGTTTGTTTACTATAAACTGCGGTAAATGTCGAAATGCCGACCCCGTAAATTTCACCTTTATTTTACTTGTAATTACAAAAAGATCTGTAAATTGCCGTAAAAATGGAAATACCAACCCAAATAATTTCCCTTATATAATTGTGCTATTTCTAAGGCTGCAGTTTGTTTCAAAATGGAAATGGTGACCGCGAAAATCTCCCCCACATTCGATATTTTTTGTAAAATTCAATTTATGCACGGTCTTTGACTGAGAAAGGTGGGGCGATTTTCGTGGGAGAATTAACCGAATGTGGGGGAATTTTCCGGTATGGGAATTTACTTGTGGGGGACTTTACCGTGATTCAGCGCATCAGAGACGCCTTTGTGAAAAGGGATCAAGATCAAATCAGATCAGAGATCAGATCAGATCATATGTAGAGGATTTTAGGAAAGGAGTGTCTGACCCCAGGTCTTAAACAACCCTTAGAAATAGGAAGCTAGGAGATTTGGGCTAGAGTGAACGATAGGAAAGTCACACGGGAGCGAGGTAGAAAGGGGTAGGAAGACGCCCTTATTTATTACCGGGGGATGGGGGCAGTACCCGGGGTCCGACGGCTTAACGTGCCCATCCGACGCAAGGCGGATATTTAGTGGTTCGAGCGTCCGTACCTAACCAGGATCGAACCTGAGGTTCCTCCGTGGCAGTCATGAACGTTGACCACAAGGCCATCCGCGACCCTAAATCAAATCAAATTCGCAGGCGATCATTCAAATCGGAAAAACAAGACAAAAATGAAAACGGAAAATTAGACTTTTGGGTCAATTTAAAGTATTTTCAACGAGTGAATCATTTCACAAAAGCGAAATACGTGAAGCGCAAAACTGCATTAAACCAAAGCTGTAAAATTGGAAGAAATCTTCCAAAAGCAACGAAATATAGGTAGGACTCCCTTGACGCTCGCTTCAGTTTTGCGCCTCTCATAGAGGGTGATAAGACATGGCTCTGCCCGACTTCCTAGGCACAAACGGTCCCGACATTGTGATAAAACTATATTACGGAATGCTTGAACTACTGCCTAAAATTTAAATAATTAAACAAAAAACAGAACATAAAATGCGACGAGAAAAAGCAAATTCCTGTAACCATGGACTAAGAACTGCGAATGAGCTGACAAACATGCACTATTGCTCTGATAACATGACGCCGAAAGGTCAGGACTGACCATCAGCATAAACATCTATCCGAAGAAGACAAAGATGAAAATTGAAGCTGACTCTGCAATGCCGGTTAGGACACTAACAGTGAAATCAATACAAAAAGCTACTGATCTTATAAATGAGAGATATGAGATCTTTTGTAGTAAGATAGCTCTATCGCCACACTACGACTTATTATCTGAAAAAAAAACAAAAAAACAAAAAAAAACAAGCAGACATCTATTCTATCGTTTTTAAAGCAGTAAGTTTTCTTTCGTTTTCTGTAACATTATTATCTTAAAATTATACAATTTTCAATACCTAAATTTTATGAAATAAAACAGTTTTCAAGTACAGTAGAACTCCAATTATCCGGACTCCAGATATCCGAAACTCCCAAGTATCCGGATCGCTTGTTCTTCTTTCATGGCCAAGTAAAATTAAGATTTCTGTTAATTTAGTTACGCGTTTTTAGTTTTTTCGTTCATTTAAATAGTACAAAATGATAATACAGGACAATAAATATTTTATTTTTTAAATTGTATAACATTTGTTACTATAAAATACGATAAACGCAAAAAATTAAATTCTCTCACTTCAATTAATAAATACGTATTTGGCCTACAGAAAAAAGACAACCCAATTATCCGGATTTTCGGCATATCCGGATGGGCTGTGGTACGAATTAATTCGGATAATTGGGGTTCTACTGTATTTCGTGTTGATTATCTTGAAACGGATATGTTTCCATCACATGTTTGCTTCAATTTAAGCCGGAAATCTCGGAACCTAAGCGCGGCGTAAGCCAAGGCTTTCTAGAAAGAACGAGACATGACATTGAGAGATCATTTCCTTCTGTTTATGACGTCACTCTCATGTTACACGGAATGATACGTTGGCGTCGTGCTTGACGTCACACACGACAGCATTGGAATCCAATCGGAAACCTTGGTTTCCGCGTGACGTCACTAAAAGAGGAAACTCATCTCTCTAAAGTCATGGCCTTGTATTTTAGGCGGCATTACTTAAACCGAGTCCTACATGTGTAGCAAATACGGGTATCGTTCACTTGACCGAAAATCACTTCGCCGAAAATCACTTAATCGAAAGGTACATTTCACCGAAAAGTCACTTGACCGAAAAGTTCATTTCACCGAAAGGTCACTTCACCTAAAAGACTAAAAGTTCATTTCACCGAAAGGTCACTTCACCTAAAAGACTAAAAGTTCATTTCACCGAAGGATTACTTTACCTAAAAGTTCATTACATCGAAAGATCATTTCACCGAATGGTCAGTTTACCGAAAAGTTAGTATTTTGTTGTTAGAGATCTGTTGGAGTGTGTTGCGGGTTTTTGAAAAACTGGCCACCTAAACATTATCAGATTGTATAAAAAATACACTTTTAATTTCTATGAAATACCTCCCCATGAGTTGGTGTTTTGAAATATAACATTAATTATAAAGCCTAGATCTGCGCTTTTTTGTCTAATTTTAATCCTCCGAGCTCATATTCATAAGGGTTACATAGCAAATCAAGTAAATAATGTTCCACTTTTACTCAACCACAAAATATTAATTTTTTGACCGCAGGCCTAGATACAGGTCATTTTAACAGATTTTAACCCTACTCATATTCATAAGCATTACATGAAATGTAATGTAATTTTTTTATGTAAACCTTGTGAACATGAGCACGCACGGTTAAAAATTGCCAAACATGCCTACGCCGAGGCCTAGAGCTCTAAGCTTGATTCTTTTTGCTTGAAAAAATGTGCAACGATATTAACTTGAGTTTTCATGTAAACCTTATGAACATGAGTTCGCACGATTAAAATTGGATAAAAAGGCCTAAGCCACGGCCTAGGGACCTAAAATTGATTATTTTTGCCTGAAAAAATGCGCAACATTATTAATTTTACTTTTCATGTAAACTTTATGAACATGAGCACTGAACATGACTTTTATGTAAACCTTATGAACATAATTAAAATTTGCTAAAAAAGCCTAAGCCGAAGCCTATTACCTTAAAAAAAAAATGATCTGTTTTAAAACTAAATCTTTGGGTTCTCTATGACACGGAGAAATCAAAAGTTCAATTTCAGTATAATCCCCTAACGTTTCGGTGGTCTGTCTGCCGAACTTGCACCGTGCTTCAACAGATCCTGTAATGAAATCCAAAGTTTTCGATAAACTGACGCTTCGGAGAAATGACCTTTCGATGAAATGAACTTTTCGATCAAGTGATTTTTGGGTGAAGCGATTTTCGGTCAAGTGACCCTTCGGTAAAGTAAACGTCGGGCAAATGAACCAGACCCAGCAGATACATAGACATGATAGAAGTAAGTAGATACCCGCTGTAATATCAATTTTGCTATGTCGTGGAGTCTATATTGTATTGCATGCTCCAATTCCTGTTAATATATTTTGCAAGACAATGTCATTGAGTAGGTGACACCAAACGAACATGCCTCGGCCCATGTGAGCCAAGGAACAAAGCGACTTTCAGAGAGGACGAATCGTAGAGCAATCGGATTTCGCAGCCAGCCAGCGTCAGATTGCTGCAAACATTTAAATTCCTCTTGCCACAGTTAATCGAGTGCTAGTGGAATTCAAGAAGGCAGGCAAAGAAGCACCAGCATCACGTACGGGTCGAGCTGGCCATCACAGAAGTGTCTTTGAGAATTCGGGCATTCTGTGGAAACCAATCATCGTAGCAAGGTCGCTGAGATGGCAGAACAAATCCAAGTGAGTTCCAGAACTGCTCAGCGGTATCCTCACAGACTTGGCTATCATGGAGGAGCGGCTGGACGCAGGGGCGTACTGCAGGGGCGTACTGCAGGGGCGTGCTGTTAAGAAGGCCTCTATCTTCGGCAGAAATATTTTACAAAATCTTTAGCGGAAATTTCATATGCAGCTGGTTAAGGAAATAGCCAGAAATTTTCATGACAGCTTTGCATAAACATTAAAAAGAAAAGCTACTTTTCTTTTTCAGTAAACAAGTAAAATACTTGGAATTCAGTTCGCGGTTTTCTCTTATATACACTGTTGGCCACCCAAATTGCAACACCAAGAAGGACACGAGATAGCAAAGCCAGATTTACTGGACACATAACAACAGATACAAACATGAAACGATTGAGCTCACAGGCCCGTGCGACTTGCGGAACACGCAGACATCAATAGTTCCTGTGGCCCCCATGGCTGGCAATAACGGCCGCTACACGCCGCGGCATCGAACGAAAGAGGTTATGGATGTGGGCTTGCGGTATGTGCCGGTCCAGGCTGCTTCCACACGTTGCCACAGTTGATCAGGAGTAGCCGCGGGTGGTGTTTTCCGGGCCATTCGGTTCCCGATCAGCGACCAGACGTGTTCGATGGGCGACATATCGGGAGAACAGGAGGGCCACGGCACCAGTGACACCTGGTGGGCCGTGAAGAATTGTTGCACGATGCGTGTCACGTGCGGGCGCGCATTGTCCTGTTGAACGTGGCCGCTGGCAGGTCCTGCAGGTAAGGGAGGACTACAGGCTCTAAAACGTCGGAGATGGTGAGGTGGCTGTTGAGTGTACCGGCGATGCGTACCAGAGGGGTGCGGGTGTCATATCCAATTGCGCTCCAAACCATAACACCAGGCAACGGACCGGTATGGCGACGTATAATGCAGGCGCCATACAGTCTCTCGCCACGGTGCCGCCACACGCGGATCCGACCATCGTGGTGTTGCAGGCAGAAGCGGGATTCGTCGGAGAAGACAATGTCCTGTCATTCCGTAGTCCAGGTGCGGCGTTCAACGGCCCACTGCCGCCACACTTGCCGGTGGTGTAACTTCAATGGTAATCGGAACAATGGGCGCCCTGCGACAAGTCCCCGCTCCTGCAGACGACGTCGAACGGTACGTGCTGACACAGGTTGTTGCGCAAAACACCCTAATTCCTGCACTAACGTTCGTGATGTGGCGGTGCGATCCGTCAATGCCTGCCACACAACATGCCGGTCTTCTCGGTCGGTGGTGTGCCGCGCCTGCGTCAATCGCTCACGTCGGTCTATCCGTCCCTCCTGCACCCACCGAATCCATACTCGCCTCACTGTGGCTGGATGTTGTCTCACTCGGGAGCCGATGTCTCGGTTCGATAAACCGCTGTCGCGATAATCCACCATTCGTTCTCTGTCGAACCCCGAAACGTGCTGGAATGACTGCCGTATTCTGCGACGAGGCATCAGGAAGCTTCCCACGCACAGGTCCGGCAGCACAACACACTTCCACTACTTACACCCCTCCTTCTGTGCACCCTTCTTATAGTGCTTCTCGGTGGCGTGCCGGGCGCACATGATTTGCATATGCCCTGCAATGCTAATCGTTTGCATGTCCTCTCGCGGGCGACGCATGCTACGAATTTCAGGCCAATCGGATGCTTCCTTCTTGGTGTTGCATTTGGGTAGCCAGCAATGTATATAAAACAAACTGTGTGTGTGTGTGTCTGTCAGTCGGATTTCACATAGAATTAGGCGACCTAGAGCGACGAAATTTGTTATGAAGGTACCTGTAGACATCTTCTGTTGCACCTGGAAGCGATTTTTTTTAAATTTGAATTAGATTTTCCGTTATTTAATGTTCCGCGTTTCTACCCGATCTGAGTGTGTCTTTCCGCTTTGTTGACATCAACCTGATCACAGCGAACGTTAAGGCGTGCAGAAAAGTAGTTTACCATAAATTTTAGGCGTTTCTTTTTTAGAATTCCGTTACGACTATTTTCATTCGTAAATACATTTATTACGCCCTTTTTTGTAAGCGTTGTTTTGCCGATTGTATTATGACCTTGAGGGCGGAGAAGAAGAAAAAAAGAAAATAGAACGTAGCTTTTGAATCTGCGTTATTAATTCAAAAGTGTCATACGTCAGAAGGTCATCATACTGTGACGACGTTGTGAGCTTGAAAACAGAACGTTGTTTTAACGTAATTCTAAAAAAGAAATGGCTCAAATTTATCGTGAACTACTTATCTTCGCGCCTTCGCGTTGGGTGTGATCAGGTTGCATGTAAAGAAAGCAGTAAATATACAGAATACAGACGATGCAGTCAACTACCCAACTGAGTTTCTTAATTCTTTGGAGCCACCTGGAGTACCTTCACATATTTTGGAGTTGAAGATTGGTGCAACCTATTATGCTTCTGAGAAATTTGGGTCCGCCTTCACTTTGCAACGGCACGAGATTATCTGTCGAGAAACAAATGAAGAATGTTATTGAAGCTACTATAATGACGACATGCAGCAGGCAAAAACGTTTTTATTTCAAGGATCCCGATCATCCCATTTGATGTCCCGTTTCAATTTAAACGTATTCAATTCCCGATTCGTTTGAGTTTCGCCATGAGCATCAATAAGGCACAAGGGCAGTCTCTAAAAGTTGTTTGACTGGATCTACAAAGTCAATGTTTTCCGCATGGTCAACTGTACGTTGGTTGTTCCAGAGTCGGAAATGGGGAAAATCTTTGCTCCGAGTGGAAGGACTGTTAATATTGTTTATCCCGAGGTTCTACAAGAATAAAGTACTTTTCATCTCAATCAATTTCATTGCATAAGCCTTCTGCTTTCAAACTTTTTGAATTATTTACATTGGACGTAATAACTACTAAATAATTCAAATACATTTTTGTTATCCTAATATTCTATTCCGGGAAGTTGTACTACAAAGTTGTATAAACCTTGATTTACCAGTCTTAATTTAAATGCCGATATAGCTTTTACTTTATACTATCACTAGCCCGTCGACGACGGGTACAACAGGCTAGTAGTTCATAAAAACGGGATGAGAGGTAAGCAGCTACTCGAGATGATTTAAAGCCTCTTTCCGCAGCCGTAGCAATAGTTCCTATAAAAAAGGTAATGCGAAAGAAACATTTGTTCAATGAATGAAATTTTTATAACAATGAGGATAAGAAGTAATGTTTGGTAATCGTTTGTATATAACTATGAATCCTTCAGAATATAATGAACTAAAACATGTTCTTCGCTGGGACTTTTTACTACGGGCAAAATATTGTGGCATGATTTTAAATGCGTTTTTTATATTCAAGAGAAAATAACTTCAGTTTTTGAATTTTTGTGCTGCAGTTCTTAATTGTTACTTACTTATTTGCTTATTTATGTTCTATATTTTGGTATAAATCGGAAAAGGTTCTCGGACGCTGGCACATGGCAGTTACGTGTGGTGTTTTTTCATTTTGTGTAGTCCGTTGTCTGATTGTTGGCTATTTAGAACGTTTCTTGACGTCTTTCTGTTTTGTATCTTACCTTTTGTTATAGTTTTTATTTTGCTTTTGTTTCTGATGCAAACTGTTTGGTATGACGTTCTTTGGCCAATCAGACTCTTGCGCCAATAAGCTTCAGCCAAGCAACTAACAGCAGTTACGTGTTTTATGACATTTCAAAAGGGGCGGTATGACGAAGTAAATTTCTCCATCATCTTTGTCCACGCCGGGCATCGAATCCGGATTCCCCACACTCCGGAGTAAGTCGCTCTCCCAACTGAGCTACGCGGACGTATGCACTCGCTCCTATCTGCCTTTATCTCATGTGCGTCCTGCGGTGCAGGCACGTCACAACGTCTTTAGTTAAATAAAAGAATAAAATTTGCACATAATTAACTTTGGCGTAAGTGTTTTGTAGTACTTTGTATTGGTATAAAACTAGGGCAATCATTTTGATTACAACGTGCACATTTGAGTTACACACAATTTTGGTTTTACGAAAACACCTGTAGGTTCCAAAGAATTTGATTTATTAAAACGCCCATAATAATAATATAGAATTTAAAATTTTGAGTAATTAAAAGCTTAAAGATTTTCTCAAAAGGGACTCGAAAATATTTTTTTGCGGGGAGGCCGGGAGTTTTTCCGGTACGCCACTGGCTGGACGTAAATCTCTTTTGCGAGAAGCAAGTATTCGTCGCAGATTGGCATGGGTGAGAGACATGATTGAGGGACTTTAAGCATTTTGGCACACTGTCATATTCTCTCATGAGTCCCGATTTGCACAAGTATTAGAGAGTGGCAGGGCTTGGAAGTGGCGATCACCCAGCCAGTAATTTAGCTTGATGCACATAGAGCGAACTGTGAAACGTGGCGGTTTTAAAGTCATGCGATGGGAAGCCATGTGAATGACTGGTCATTCAATCATCATCTAATGAGAAGGGAACATCAATGAACAAAAATACATAACCATCCTTGAGAGGGGCTGCCCGCTACAAATATTCCCCAGTGGTCAGATGTCAAAGGCTACCGCCATGTTCATGGTAGACGGCGCTCCATGTCATAGGGAAAAACGTACCCAACAATGGCACGAACAAAACGCCATCGAGAAACTGATATGAACCCAATTGAACACCTGTGGGCCATATTGTATGTAAAATTACGACGAATGCCACAGAAATCAGCCAACAAGGCACACCCGCTGGCTTTGTTACGTGAATCGTGGGCTCAAATTCCACACAGCACCATTGCTGATCTCATTTCCACAATACCTGACAGGGTGAAAGGCCCAACGTACTGCAAAGGGTATGGCTACCATATATAAATTCCAGCTACTACAGCTCCTTCCATTCTATGCGGACAGAGAATAAATATTATTAACAAATCAGGTGTCTATTTACTTATGTCACGTCTGTGTATATCACTAAGTATTGCTAAATTTGGAAAATTTTGTGAAAAAAATTGTAGAAGGCAAATCGTTTCGAGAACTTTTCTCCATCGGAGTTAGTTACTTTCAGCAAGGCGCCACAGGACTGCTGCAGCTGCACAGCTATCTCGTGAGCTGCATGCCGCCACTGGAACCCGAGTTTTAAGGATTACAGTTTCCAGAAGGCTTCATGAGAGAGGGCTTTTTGCCAGAAAACTCGCTGTTCGCGTCCCGCTCACTTCAGCGCACAAGAGAGCGCGTTTAGCATGCTGTAGACAACGTCAGCCTTGGACCAGACTTCAGTGGGGTAACGTTCTCTTCACAGACGAGTCGCGATTCAGCCTGGACACTGATTCTCGACATACCTTCATCTGGAGAGAACCTGGGACCCGATACCTTTCCTCCAACATCCGAGAAAGGGACCGCTATGGCAGCGGAGGTGTCATGGTCTGGGCAGGCATCATGTTGGACGGCCCCACACCTCTCCATGTGTTTGACAGAGGCTCCCTGACTGCTGAGAGGTATAAGGATGTGATCTTACAGCCCTATGTTCGACTTTTCAGGGGCGCAGTTGGCCCTCGGTTCCTTTTTATGGAAGACGACAAAGCTCGTCCACATAGGGCTCATCTGGTGGACGATCATCTTGAAAGTCAGCATATTCGCCGGATGGATTTGCCAGCCAGATCGCCAGACCTAAACCCTATCGAACATGTCTGGGACGCTCTTGGGAGGGCAATTGCAGCTCGCCATCACCTTCCGAGAACCATCCAGGAGCTGAAAACTGCGTTGCTGCAGGAGTGGGACCGACTGCCACAGGGACTCATCAACTGCCTCGTTTCCAGTATGACGTTGTGCTGTGAGAGCTGTGTAACTGTAAGAGGGGACCATACCCTATATTAGAATAATTTTATGTTGGATCTTGCAACGTGAATTTTGGACATTCCTGCGCTGATGAGCCTTACTGACGATCATGAGTGTGTACCATGACTGTTGTATGGTATTATATATTCTCTTATATAACTGTGTATCTATACCAAATTTCATTAAAATGTGCCCATTAGTTTTTCAGAAATTCGACAAAATGTGCAAATTCTTTTAATTTTGAACATCAGCGTACATATGAAAAATCGTGCTTGAAATCTCACAAAGATCCGGCATCAAATTTAAGAGTTTAATTTCTTATTTTGATTATTTTGTGAAGATCCACGCTTCTTGTCCAATGCAGCATTTCTACAGGGCCGGATTAAGATGTGATCTATCCTTGGTCATGGTGGGGCCTGGAGACCCACCATGACCAAGGGCCTAGGAGGCATGCTTGGGCAAATAGATAGATAAATAGGTAGGGAGTTTTACTTTTGCCTTGTATGGTATTTCTACTTGATCAGTAACAGAGGCTGGAAGACGAACAGACTTCAAGGCAGTGACTCACCAAGGGTAAAGGTTTCATATCACTGTGTACAGCTGGGTGAGACGAGACAGTTTCAGGTTTTTCACTACCATACACCCACACCTCCCACTGTGCACTTGGAGCCGTTAATGGGTGAAGCCCCCTGTGGCTTCACATTGCATAACAGGACAGATGCACTAAGAAAAGTATACAATGCTAAATCATTAGAAAATCCAAGACAAAATCTAGGAATCTTAAGCTTTTAAACTGATGTTCTTGTGAGAGCAATGAAAAATACGGTGACTTACTATGAAAATTTTGCAGATAATTTAGTAGTTAGAGTTTCGTGTTTTAACGGTCACTACGGACTTATAATAATTCACCGTCTCTTTGGGGGCCTACTCAGATGACTTAGCCTTGGGGCCCACTCAGATGACTTAGCCTTGGGGCCCACTCAGATGACTTAGCCTTGGGGCCCATTCAGATGACTTAGCCTTGGGGCCCACTCAGATGACTTAGCCTTGGGGCCCACTCAGGTCATAATTCGGCCCTGCATTTCTATAAATAATTGTTGATAGTTCTTTTACTGAAAGCATGTTCCTGCTTGGACTGAACACGATTTTCGGCCGTAACTGTTACAAAGCTGGTGTTCACGTCCTAACGTGCTTGAAAATTCTTCCGTTGATTTACACATGGTAGATCACTTCTGTTATTTCACTATCGGGGTTTGCATTCCTTCTGTATGTCTTGTAATTTGTGTATAGCCCGTTTTCTAATATCGTAATCACATTACCATTCGGTGTGATTTCTTTGTTACGAAATGAGACAACCTTAGATTGAGTTCACTAAAAACTCCCAGGGGGATTTCCACGACATTTTGTTAAATGAGATGAGTTATACATGCAATCATAATTATGTTGAAACTCAATTCGTCTGCATCTGGTTGTTGTTTACGTAAGAAAAAGGAACAAGTTGGAAGAGGGGTGAGGGAGGTTACGACGCATGGGGAAGAGTCAAAGGCGATGTAGAGGTACCCAATACTTTTAATGGCTGCTGGAGTTTTTCGTTATCTCAAGCTGTATCCTCATTCATCATTAAAGGACATACACGAGTTTATTCACCACATCCCCCCACTCTTCTACCAAACACTCCCACAACACCAATCGCAGGCACTAACCTCCTACACCCATCTTGAACATAGCCCCCCCCATCTTCCACCGAAGTGTGTGTGATTAATCGTGTCGATCACGTGACTTCCTGACAGAACATTCGTTGGAGCTGATTGGCGAAGTGCCCGAATCTGCTGATTCCGAAATCGTGCCGATACCCATGTAACCCTACCCGTGCAGGGCTTACCAGCACAACCTTTAAAGGACCCAAACTGTCGAACACATTTCGGATCTTGCCTTTTCTTTTTTTTCCTTTTCACTCCGTCGCTTTTTTTTCTTCCCCCTGTTTCTCTTTTTTCTTTCATCCCCATCTTCATCGGCTCCCAATGCTTTTCCATCCACCCCCATCTATCATCTCCGGATGACGGAATAGTTCTTACTTCCCCCACCCCCTCAACTACCCTCCTTGAAAATCCTCTTCTACTGTATTCGTTTCCTTTTAACCTCCACACTTCATCCCGCCAAAGTTCAGCGGAGAAGCGTGCCCTCGGAGAGAGAAAGAGAGAGCGGGAGAGTACAATGGAGGATTTTTAATGCTATTTATAATCACAACGAACAAATAAACAAACATACTTTACGAGATACAACTCAGCAGTTGCGTACATCATCACGCTCTCCATGTGATTCAAAATTAGTATAAACTGTGTTTCTCTGTGTGAAAGTGAAACAGCTTCCACAACACACCAGTTGGTCATAATTTACAACGGAGATAAAACTCTCGCTACGATAAAAGACAACACTGTTTTGAAATGTAATACCTAAACCCGTAACCCGTATGCAAATAGTAATTGGAATATCGAAAAATATTCATTGTAACATACCTGTACTAAGGCTTACTTTCCTCGTGGGAAGCACACCTATTGTAGTGCGAATTATTCTACTGTTTCTATTGTAAGAAATATAATATCTAATAAAATTTACATATAAAGTGAAACCACGGTTAAACATTTCTCCTTTTTATACCAAATTCTGCGCTAGTTCCGATATTTTGCAGTAGTTTCTATCGCTTTTTCCAATTCGGTTATGCGTAATGCATTTATACGCTTTTTGCTGAGATTATACTTTAAATTTTGAATTTCAGATTGTGAAAAATACACGGTTCTTTGATTCTTTTACACGTAACCCGGTATGTTACAACTTTGAGATAACTGAGACAGTGTTTTTTGCATCCATGGAATAAATGATGCAAATAAAATTTCCTAAAAAGCATTCGCAATTCTCCCCTTTCTTCGAATTCAAGAAATTTGCTAAAAAGCATTCACAAATTCTCAATTTTCTTCGAATTCAAGACATTTACTAAAAAGCATTCGCAAATTCTCTATTTTCTTCGAATTCAAGAAATTTACTGAAAATCATTCGCAATGCTTCATTTTCTTCGAACTCAAGAAATTTATGAAAAAGTATTCGCAATTCTCCATTTTCTTCAAACTCAAGAAATTTACTAAAAAGCATTCGCAATTCTCCATTTTCCTTGAATTCAAAAAATTTGAAACAAGCAAAGATTAGTGAATATTTTACTCGACACTAATGTAAAATCAACTAGTGGACAAACTGCTTTGAAAAGCGCGATGTTTATAAGTACAGGATGTGTAATAAGGGTATTGGATATTGAAGGGAATCCTATTCCGTATTATTACGTAGTACTTCGTAAGGTTTTTTTGTTTTTTCCCACATATTAAAAATATGAAATTTGTGGAGAATATCTTAAACTGGTTTCTATAATGATACAAAACTTAATAAAAAAGTCAAAATAGACATTGGTTTAAGGTAGCAAACAAAGCATTCATGTTTGTCTTATATTACACATTAGCGAAATCTAAGATCACAAGGGGGATTTCTCACCCTTTTTCCTTTTTGGAGGTATTCAAAATTTTACAATAGCGTTTAATGTTGTGAAATTTCATTTATACGTTTTTTACATTTATAAATTTTTTAAGGCCATTCCCTAAAAAACGTAAAACCGGGGTTCCACTGTACATTCGGATAAATGTTTTCTGGGTTCAGGACTACTATAAAGTGAGAGATATAGAACTACTATATAATGCAGTAAAATTCGATAGAGCGCTCCATAATAAATGAAAGAAATTAGCTTGTAAGTTATGTAAGCGATAAACTGAACATCAAAAATACACATGACAATAAGACGTATACATTAAAGTTTTTCATTATCTGATAATATCGTAACACAGTTCAGAAGATGTTATCAAATCCTGAAATCGGAAAATTATTTTTGCAGGCAACAATGTTCAGATAATTCTTGCATTAGACCCGACCTTCCAGGTGTGGGTACGTTCTGTTACACCATGACACCACTTGTAGAACCATGAGTTGTGTTTACAAGGCAAGCTGGGTCCATTGCTTCATGGGTGTGCCAGCAAATTATCTGTCTATCGTCGGTACAGCAGAAGAAGGTGTGCCGGGACTCATCGGACCACATGTCTTTTTTCCAGTCTTCCAGTGCCCAGTCACGATGTTCCTGACACCACTGTACACGAACTTTCCTGTTCTTCGCAGAAATCAGTGGTTTCCGTATAGCCATGCGCCTACGAATACAGATTCCCTTCAATTCCCTGCACATTCAGTGAAGACTGTTTCCGACCTGAGATATACTGTAGGTCGGGAACAGCCTTCATTGAATGCTTCGGTCAATTGCTCCACACAGGAAGTCCTGTTTCTCCGTACAAGCCTTCTCAGACGACGGCAATCTCTTTGCTGACAGATTGTCGTGCGTCACAGTTACGCCTCTTAAGGTGGCCACAGACACGCACTTTTGAACGTCACGCCAACAAATGGAGGAGTTTTGTGCCTGGGGCGACATGTAGCGTGGAGTCAAGAGGATTTCAAGAAGGCGATGAAGAGCTTCACTCCTGGTTCACTCCATGCTACATGCCGTCCCAGACACAAAACGTCCCCATTTGCTGGCGTGACACTCAAACGTGGCTTTCAAAAGTGCGTGTTCACGGCCACTTTAAAACAAGCATTACTTTTCCACCGATTAAAGATCCGGGATATCTCCTTCTTTCAGAAACCAGTCACCTCTGTTGTTTCCGAAATCGTCGCTCCAGCCAGGTAGGCACCCATAATAAACCATTTATCGAACTCCGAAAGATTGCTATTAGCACGTCTTTTGGAAAAAAAGATCGTGCTTATGTTACCGGTTTCTCCGTCCGTCCGTCAGTGGACACCTCTGCAACTACACTGGCGTGTAAAAATTAAGGACGCGACGGTTTTTCGAATGTAACGTCGAGCAGAAGTGATCCACATCGACTCAAATCATACCATAAGATCCCCAAGATGTAAGAATATGGGACAAGTGAGCAAAACCGTCCAAACAAAGAATTAAAAGGATACAAAGGCACTTTATTGAAAAGGTAGCTTCGAGCACAACTGGACAGAAGACAGAAACGTCCATGTGACAGGCGGCTGCAAAGAAAAATCCAGTCTTTAGTAGGACATATGATCACCCCTGCCTGCGTTGCAGGATTTACGTCTATCCATGATGAGGACGAGGTTGTCAAGGAGTTGTTGAGGCATCGCGGCCCATTCCTCTTGTAGCGCCAATCGCAGCTGCAGAATCGTTGCTGGCGGCTTGTGACGTGCTGCCAAGCGTCTCCCGAGAAAGTCCCACATGTGTTCGATTGGATTTCGGTCCGGGAACCTTGCGAGCCAATCCATGCGTTGAATATCTTCACTCTCCAACAGCTCTACGACAGCCACTGTACGATGAGGAGTAGCGTTGTCGTCCATGAAGAGGAACTCAGGACACACAGCACCTCTAAACAGACGCACGTGAGGCAGGA
Source organism: Macrothele yani (assembly GCA_039090855.1). Taxonomy (NCBI): domain Eukaryota; kingdom Metazoa; phylum Arthropoda; class Arachnida; order Araneae; family Macrothelidae; genus Macrothele; species Macrothele yani. Next base: position 73,712,409 of record CM077028.1, on the reverse strand, counting down.
AAACCTCGGTACAATAGCGGACACCAGTGACTGAACCTCCTTGGAAGATGTGGAGGTCAGTACGGCTACCAAGCAAGATACCGCCGCAAATGAGAACTCCACCACCTCCAAACCGGTCCCATTCGATGATGTTGGAGGTGTGATTGCGTATTCCCTGCTCTCTCCAGATGTGTATACGTCCAGAATTGCTCGTCAGACTAAATCGGCTCTCATCCGTAAAGAGAACTCGAACCCATTGCTGATGTGTCCAGTTCTTGTGTTTCTGGCACCACAGATACCGCCGTCTCCGATGAGCAGGCGTTAATGGCACACACCGTGCAAATAGACCACCTTTTGGCCATGGTAAAACGCGATAACGGACGTCCAGTTGTCTGTTGCATGTGCATTGCGATTTCTCCCGCTGTCTGCCGTTTGTCTTTTCTCGCCTGTAGGACAATATACCGGTCGTCCGCCGCCGTGGTTGCTCGTGGACGACCACTGCTAAGCTCTCGGAAGCTGTTCTTGTCGTTTGAAATGCTTTCCAAACTCATGAAACGATGCTGTGAGCGATCCCGAACTCCTCTGCCACACAAGTCACACTTCAACCTTCTTCCAACTTCCCAATGACGCGACCTCGGGTAAAGTCATCCAGATGTCGTCTACTGGATTGCCTGTTGGCCATATCACACGGTGGCAGCAACTCGACGTCGTTCAAACCGATGTACACCGTGCAATAGCTTTCACCGAATTGCAGAGCGTACACCGCCCGTGTGCTTTATACCCTTCCGACACCCCCGCCTCCACGTCATGCTGCATGTATGCGCATGACTTACCGTACCGGACCCTAGTCTATCTCCTGAGGGGTCTTTCGGTCCGCTCTGCCTGCTCGCTCAGCTGTTATGCTAATTTCTCCTCTGCGTCCTTAATTTTTGCACACCAGTGTATAAGTCCGATTTAAAGAATTCTCTCTGCGTTGGAAAGCTTGGAATGTCCGAATGATGATCCTTGCATTCCGTTTTTTTTTTTTTTTTTTTTTTTTTGATGCACAATTTCGCCTCCACAGGGCATAAATGCAGATGATATCAAACTCAAAATACATTTTATTCAGTATACTTGCTTCTAAACATCCGATTGAAAAAAAAATTACCTTTCCATTTCATTTATGTCAAAGACTATTTTAGGTATTGTCACTTTTCAAGTTACGCATAGATATTCCGCTAGAGGGCGTAAAAGTAAATTGATTTTACCCTGATATCTCTGCTTCTAAAATTCCCATTTGAAAAAAATGTTTCTGCAGCGGATACAGCTCCTGATGGGAAACATTTTGCATATAATTTCTAATTCTTGGTTATGGCTACCAGCGGTCGTAAGTGTTAATTTCTGCTTTTGATGTATTTGCAGACAAATCTGAGATTCCTGAAAACTCGATTGAAAATTATTTTGTGGACCGATTACCACTCTCATCGAAAAACCTTTTGAGAACACTTTCTTCGTAAATTATTACAGGGTTTTCCCGCCAGGGGGCGTAGATGCATATCTTATATTTGCCGATATCTCTGCTTCTAAGAGTTTGATTTGAAAAAATTCTTTCTTTGTTGGAGAGCGTTTCTGCTTCGAAAGGTTTCTCATATAATTTCATATTTTTCTTAACGCACAAGTCTGTCACCAGCGGGCGTAGGATCTCGTTTCCGCTTGCACCAATATCTACGGGATTAAAAACCCGATTGAAAAAACTTCTTCCTTCCGTCAGATACTATTGTTTCCCATACCGGTTCCATTGACTTTGAATAGCTTTGATAAATTTAATTCGCGTCCGTCAGAACGAATTCAAAAGATGTTCTCATTTACAACAGAAAATTCGGTGTCATCGTCCTTGTTCCCATTGTGATCAACACTACTGACGATTAGTGCTGTAGTCGTAAAATCAGCAGAGGGTATACTATGCGCAAATCCTAAAAAATCAGAGGTTATACTGCATGACTAAAAAAAAATAGGCACGGTACCCTCGTGGGGGCACCGTGCCTGTTTAACAATTATGACTATGAGCTCACCTATGCCGCCCCGGTGGCGCAGTGGTCTCAGCGATGGCCTCTGATCATTCGTCCGAAAGGGGTCCGGGTTCGAATCCCGTCAGGCATGGATGTTGTGTTTGTCTTACGGCACTGGATCTCTCCCTTCCCTGGAACCAGTGACCCTAAATTAAGGACGGGCGACTGCTTATAGCCCATTGAGTTGCCCACGGTGGTCGTTAAACCTCCAATCAAAAAAAAAAAAAAAAAAGCCTGACGAGATTCTTTACAGCACTGTTCTCCTCTAGGAGAAACTCTTGATCTACTATCAGTTGCTGAACGATAATTCATCAACGAAGACCTCACATTTTTTTCTTTTTTGATTAAATCGTTCAATGGGTGGTCCGTTTGAATTTATGAACATCTGGTTAGATACATTGGAGATTGACAAAGATGCTCTGAAATGGGTTATAATGTTGTTCATTAAACTGAATCCTCGTTCGCATTCCGCTGTCGAACAAGGCAGAGTTGAAATCGTTCTTAAAAGGGGTTTTAAGTTTTCTGGTACAACTTCGACGTTTTCAGTATATTCTCTCAGTCTCTGAATAGCTTGCATTTCATCAACATTAAAACGTCTACAGACTCGCCTTGTTTCTAGTTCTCCTTAGCGCACGTCGTCTGTTTTAATATTTATTCGCTCTAATGAATAAATATCTTTAAGTAATTGTACATTTTCACTGTTTGAATCTGAACACAGTCTTGATTTCATTCTAACCGATCTTGCAATAAACTGGTTTGTTTAATAGGTACAATTTTGTTGTTAGGAATCAATGGGATATTTTAAATAATAATTCCTCGTTCGCTGCTAATGCTAAATGAGTTTTTCCCCCAGGATTTTCTCCGAAGCTCTCTTTAATTCTTATGGTATTTTTTTTAGATGTTCAGCTCTTGGCAACGATGTTGTTCGAGATTGAAGTGCTGTTGATAATATGGATATTGAAGGTATACGCTATTCTGTGAAAAAAACCGCAGAGGGTATACGGCGTTTACCGCCGTTTACACTCCACTACAGACCTGCTGACGATTATACTGGCGAGCAACATGTCTTAAATAGTTGTTTAGATCATCTGGTGACCACGTATTTGGCATATAAGTTGCGTATGTAACGCTTACGTTCATCTGCATAAAGTTTTCTAATTTAATGGCTGGTGTGTGTAGACGCGCATTAGCGTCTCTAAGGCACTTTGAGTTGTTAGCTTGAAAGAAAAGCAAGGTAAGGGAATTTTTCTAGAATGTCATGTATTCAAATATAGGAAACGCTGTATTATTTGATCAAGCATATTGTTTTCTAAACCAAATGATCGTATTGCAGGGTCATGTGACAAAACAGCCGGATGACGCAGTTTAGTGTCTTACGAACATAAGGGTTCTCGCATAAAGGGAATGGGAATTCCTGTGGCTTCATTTTAGGTTGTTTGGACTATTAGGAGAAAAATAAACGCGAGAAAACTAAACAAGCATGTAGGCTGAGTGATAATTATTTTATGGTTGCGAAGGGCGTTTCTACAAGACTCGCCTGTTCTCAGATTCTTTATGAATAATACAAAAGGGCTTACCGGTGACGGAGTAGTCAGAAGCACTGGCTTCAGGCTAAGCGCTTGAGCTGTACCGGGACATAAAGCTCGGATGAGTCATGGTCGCTGATCCCACTACACAGCGGTGTTCCTCCCTCCATCCCAAGAATCAGTGCCCCCAATCTGGGACGGGTGACTGAATAGGATCCTAGATGTTCACAATGGTCATTAAAATCCGAAACAGAAAATAAATAAATGACAAGAGGTATTTGCTACTTCTACCCCATACACTGAGAAAAAAGTTTGTTTGAAACAACAAAATAATTTTGTTGAGATGTTTTGTCTATTTATTTTGTTGCTTTAGCAAAACTCCATCGGAATTGTTTTGTTGGCAAAACGCAATTATTTCGTTGGCTATGTTTTCTTAATCAAACTATATGGAGGTGCACTGAGAAAAAAGTTTGTTTGAAACAACAAAATAATTTTGTTGAGCTGTTTTGTCGATTTATTTTATTGCTTTAGCAAAACACCATCTGAAATGTTTGTTGGCAACACAAAATAATTTCATTGGTTATATTTCGTTAATTCAACTATATGGAGGTAGCATCGACCTTGATTGCCTTCTCCGATGACTCACGTTTTCTTCTTCATCGAATTTACACATGAGGTTGTAATTATGCATAGAGCTTTATTTCATGTTTAGGCTATATATACAGTGTGCTTCAAAATTCGTGCGGCAATCAAAGATTGCATGGTGATAGTACCCTGGAACATATACAACGTTAAAAAATATATTACGATTTTTTTTTGTCTAACCAAAAATGTCAATAATTTGTTTCATCAAAAAACTAAGGAAAACATTTAAAAAGAAATCGGATTTAGAAACATGTTACATACGCACCAAAATAGTGTTAATACATCGTTATGTCAAGTATAAAGCGTCCATGAACATTCCAGAAGGTAATAAACTCACCTTCAAGTGCTGAATTCGCAGATAAGAATTTGCTTACAAGGGCCGGTATAGCCGACTGGTTAGCACGGTAGGTGTCTTTCTTAACTGGGGAGAGGGGAAAGATTGTCTTAAATCATTCGTTTGAACTAAAAATACTACTACGATTGTCTTTGATCTTTCGTTTGAACTTGCAATACTTCCAGCCGCACGTAATCTGGCAATACAGTCTGCACTGCAATCTACGTACCTTGCTCAATGAAATTAGCAGGGAGTTGTTGCACGGGGAGAGAAGGCGAAAGTTAGATGACATGGTATCTACTATCCAGTAGCTACAATTCTTGAAGCTCTTCCTTTTCCGTAGAGATCCACAAATTCGTGGCCTTGGACTTTGCTCCCCAAGCCCAGAATAAATAGCCCACCACAGTCCCCACCCAGACCCAACTGTGGAATAATTCTTTTGCCAAGTAGGAAATGCAATAAAAACCTTGTTTGCTAAATCGTGCAAAATCACAGTTAAAGAAGAGGAAGATTAAGAGCTCGAGCCCGAACCGTGGTAAATAATATGCAACCCGAGAACATTTCGAGTCCGGCATCGGCTTCGGCCTCTGACCGTCTCAATTCTGCTGCCTAATCTCTGTCGTATGGGCCTGTAGGTTCAATCTTATGTAACTTCTCGTTTCTAAAAGCAGCGGGAAATTCCCATTGGACATAGTGTCTAAACTTTCTCTGTGGGTGTAATATAAGCGTGCAGTTGTAAGCGGGATTTCTACTTTCCGTTCGGGTTCGCTCTTTAAGCGTAATTGTAGCTCGTTGCGAATGTTGCGAAGGAGGAATATCACGAAGAAAGTATTAAAAGCACTAGCTGCGCTAAATATGTTCTTTATTACTATCTAATTCTCATTTGTCGGTTTGTCCTGGAATTATATTAGTGCGCATTTACAATTGATTTCTATTAGTATATTTCCTACTTTCATCTGAACGTTCTCTCAATTTCCTCATAACCGTTTTCATTCTCTTCCGCCCTCTCACAAGAGAGTCCTCCCTAAAAACTTCTGACCTTCCTTGTCCAACGTTTCTGATTCTTCTCCTACCGTGACTCCGTCTGTCATAGGACCCTCGCTATTCCATCTCGGTTAATCCTGTAACCGTGAAAAGCAATAAACTCATTGCGTAGTCTGACTTCGCCTCCTCGACGAACTGATCGATGCAGAAGGTAATAATATATAACTGAAATCGATGCAGAAGGTAATAATATATAACTTTATTAATGATCGTTGCTGATAAGCATCTTCTTGAAAAACTCGTCGGAGTTTTCCATCGCGGACTACTAAAGAGCTCAATAAAATCTCTGCAATGGTAAACTCTACGAGGCCACCTCGGTGGCGCAATGATTTAAGCGCTGGCTTCTGATAATTCTTCCGAGTTGCGTTCTGGTTCCAATCCCGGTGAGACATGGCTGTTGTGTTTGTCTTACGCACTGGCTCTCTCCCTTCCCTGGAACCAGTGGCCCTAAATTAAAAACGGGCGACTGCTTATAGCTCATTGAGTTCCTCGCGGTGGTTATTAAAACCCCAAACCAAAACAAACAAACAAAAAAACAAACCTACGAGAATCGGGCAATGCGTGCTTCGGTATCCTATCACCACATTAGCGTGATCTCGCTCATGGGACTAAGTGGATTTTGTTCCAATGTCCCCTCCCCCGCCCCCTCCTGTTTTTTAAAATGATACATTTCAGTCGTGTCCCATTGAAAACGGAATATTCATTCTTCGATCTTCTTAGAGAACACTGCATGCTCTTAAAAGCATGCAGTGGCGACGGTGTTGACTATGTGAACCGAACGAGAGACAAGGAAGTGCAACATTGACTGAGTGCTTTCTTAATTATAAGCTGAAAACCGTTGGGAAGATTTATAAGTACGAAGTTGGAAAGTTTGTATTTGGCTGTACTGGGCTCCGTTTTATCCCATCCTCCCTCCCTGTTTTTGCGATATAGACCACTAAAACCAGCACCGCTGGTATAGAACTCTTCGGCAGTGTCCCGAATTCTGCTTCGAAAATCCACGGAACCTTTGTGTGTGAATTATTATAAATTCAATTAAACTTATCCAAAATTTGCACGTGTATGAGGCATATTGTCTTACCAGATTACTTTAGCACACGGATTCTGTGTTAATAACATAATAATTTCAGGAACTTAAATGCTGTAAAATTCAGTATTGACCACAATCTACATACACTGAATGGACAAAACATTAGATATAAATACCTAATGCGTGTTGGTTCTCCTCTAGTGCGAAAAACATCCTGTACACGCCAAGGCATGGATTTCATCAGATGACGGAAAGTTTCCGGAGGTAATGGCAGTCATGCCTGTTGTAGCATTATCCACAACTCCGCCCGGAGAAGTCGGTCCAGGATCCATGGATCTGATGTTCCGCTCTATGGCATCCCAGGGAGCTTCTACAGGGTTTAAAGCCGGGGCCTTGGGGGCTACTGGATGATTCCAGACTCATATGAGTGCTCCTCGAGCCATGCCTGGGTGGTCGCAGCCCGGTGAGGTGCGGCGCATTGTTCTTCTGGAACAGACCATCAGCCGCAGAATGCGCGAAAGCCATGGAAACGTGTAGGTAATCACCTAGCACATGCTAGTAGAGCGGAGCGGTTAGAGACCTCTCCAGACACACTAAGGAACTCAATGGGTTCAATGAGAAGGATCCCCAAACCATCACAGAGCCACCACCGCCTTGAACAGAGACGATCTGGCACGACGGGGTCATAGCGCAACGATGTCGACGCAATACCCGAATCCTCCCGTCAGCTTGGTACAATTGAAAACGGGATTCATCTGACCAGTGGTCCAGTTTTGATGTTCCCGGCACCAGGCGAGGCGTAATGTCTAATGTCGAGCAGTCACCAGTGGCACACGAGTAGGGCGTCATTTCCGTAGCCCAGAGTATTCAGCGTGCGCCGTGACGTTTGGTCGATGACGCTACTTGGGTGTTCGATATTTTACCTGGATGTGATTTGCGCAAACGGTCGGTCTTTACGAGCATGGATATTCCACGTCCAGACCGGTCATCAATAGCGTGTGATCAGCCACTGCTTGGTGTCTGGGCGCTGGTACGTCAATCGATGGTATACTCACGCTACACCCTTAATAGGGTTGCTTTCGGGAACCCTAGGGTTCTTACATTTGGGTGACAGAATGGCCCATCTGTCTTGCGCCGACAATACGTCCACGATGAAAGTCACTCAGATTACCATGTGACGTACACTGAAGTGCCGGGAAAACTGGTACACCAGTATAATACTTGGTAGGTCCCCTACGGGAGCGCAGAGGACTGCAGAAATACGACGGGGCATGAACTACACTAGCTTTTTGAAATACGCTGTAGGCAATGCACACCATACTTCCTGCAGACCGTTCCACAATTCGGGTGTATTCCCAGGTCTCGTATTCCTGTGTTCGATAGCGTGTTGCAAATGTGTTCTATCACGTTCATATCTGGGGACTTGGGTGGGAATGGCAACACCCCAAACTCAGATGAATGCTCCTCTAACCATAATGTGGCATCCCGACACTTGTGTTGGAAGAAGGTCGAAGTGTGACTAGTGTGGCCGAGGAGTCCGCGATCGCTCACAGCATCGTTTCACGAGCTTGGAGAGCATTTCAAACGAAAGGAACAGCTGTCCGAGAGTTTAGTAGTGATCGTCCACGAGCAAACACGGCGGCGGACGACCAGTATATTGTCCTACAAAGCGAGAAGAGACAGACGGCAGACAGCGGGAGAAATTGCAAGGCACATGCAACAGACAACTGTACGCCCGTTATCGCGTTTTACCGTGGCCAGGAGGCTGCACAAAGGTGGTCTATTTGCACGACGACCAGTACGGTGTGTGCCATTAACGCCTGCTCATCGGAGACGGCGGTTTCTGTGGTACCAGGAACACAAGAACTGGACACATCAGCAATGGGGTCGAGCTCTCTTTACCGATGAGAGCCGATTTAGTCTGACGAGCGATTCTGGACGTATACACATCTGGAGAGAGCAGGGAACACACAATCACACCTCCAACATCATCGAAAGGGACCGGTTTCGAGGTGGCGGAGTTCTCGTTTGGGGCGATATCATGATTGGTAGCCGTACTGATCTCCACATCTTCCAAGGAGGTTCAGTCACTGGTGTCCGCTGTTGAACCGAGGTTCTCCTGCCTCACGTGCGTCTGTTTAGAGGTGCTGTGTGTCCTGAGTTCCTCTTCATGGACGACAACGCTACACCTCATCGTACAGTGGCTGTCGCAAAGCTGTTGGAGAGTGAAGATATTCAACGCGTGGATTGGCCCGCTGGGTCCCCGGACCTAAAACCAATCGAACACGTGTGGGACTTTCTCGGGAGACGCTTGGCAGCACGTCACCAGCCACCAGCAACGATTCCGCAGCTGCGATTGGCGCTACAAGAGGAATGGGCCGCGATGCCTCAATAGCTCCTTGGAAACCTCGTCCTCAGCATGGACAGACGTTGTAAATCTTGCAACGCAGTCAGGGGTGATCATATCCCCTACTAAAGACTGGATTTTTCTTGGCAGCCGCCTGTCACATGGACGTTTCTGTCCAGTTGTGCTCGAAGCTAACTTTTCAATAAAGTGCCTTTGTATCCTTTGGATTCCTTGTTCGGACGGTTTTGCTCCCTTGTCCCATATTCTTACATCTTGGGGATCTTATGGTATGATTTGAGTCGATGTGGAGCACTTCTGCACGACGTTACATTCGAAAAACCGTCTCGTCCTTAATATTTGCACGCCAGTGTATGATTAACTTGCACATTTCCCCTCACCAGTTCAAGTTAGTACGATTCCAACCCGCAGACAATACCTTTCTCTTCCTTAATTTCTTTCCTTCAACCCAACAGCCTTGTCTTGCACTCTTCTCTTCCAAAGCAGTTGTCAACCACGACCTGCTCCATCATTGCCATAAGGCAGGCTTAAGAGAGCTTTTATAGCTTTAGACTCCACATTCCCTGTTGGAATCCCCTGCTTAATAACACAAACAAACAACAGAGCAATTACTAATGGCCTCTAACAACAGCAGAACGATTACTAATGACCTCAGTGAATTTCTATCCACCCTCTTCATTCGCCCCTGATCACACTAATTTGAAAATAGGCTTAAATTTAGGATTTGGACGAGTGGAGAACAACTAAATTTCCATGGTCCTGTGGATGCTGTGTTTATAACTTTTCTACGGAGAAGGAAAAACGCCCTTTCTAGGGGGAAATAGGGCTACACGACGAAAAACAAGGGTGTCATTATTCTCTGGCAAATTAGAGATCATAAGCTTGTTTTAAAGTTAAAAAACACACATAAAATATGGCACATCTTGAACTGGGTGGGCGGCGTGTGCAAGACAACTTTCAGGGGTGGCTAGAGCCCAACCTCTCACCCTCTTGGCCATGTCCTTGGATGAGAGAGCGCCAGTGCACATCATTCATGCCTCACTCATCATTCAACCCCAGCCCCATCTCGGACAACCAGTTAAAATCCAGCGTTTAGACCATTGCTCCACTGGGGAGACGAAGAGAGTTAAGGCGGGGTTAAGTATTGTGTCTGTGTGTCACGACGTTGAAATTTGATTTATATAAATAAAAAAAAATTTTCTTTGGAAGAAACTGTTCACGTACGGCACTACCTTCATAAGCAGAAACGCAAAATTTTGAAAAGATACACTGCTGGCCACCCAAAATGCAACACCAAAAAGGAAGCATCCGATTGGCCTGAAATTCGCAGCATGCGTCGCCAGCGAGAAGACATGCAAACGATTAGCATTGCAGGGCATATGCAAATCATGTGCGCCCGGCACGCCACCGAGAAGCACTATAAGGGTGCACAGAAGGCGGGGTGTAAGTAGTGGAAGTATGTTGTGCTGCCGGACCTGTGCTAGGGAAGCTTCCTGATGCCTCGTCCCAGAATACGGCAGTCATTCCAGCACGTTTCGGAGTTCGACAGAGGACGAATAGTGGATTATCGCGACAGCGGTTTATCGTACCGAGACATCGGCGCCCGTGTGGGACGACATCCAGCCACAGTGAGGCGAGTATGGATTCTGTGGGTGCAGGAGGGACGGACGGACCGACGTGAGTGGTTGCCGCAGCCGTAGCACACCACCGAACGAGAGGAACGGCATGTTGTGTGGCGGGCATTGACGGCTCGCACCGCCACATCAAGAACGTTAGCGCAGGAATTAGGGTGTTTTGCGCAACAACCTGTGTCAGCACGTACCGTTCGGCGTCGTCTGCAAGAGCGAGGACTTGTCGCACGGCACCCATTGCTCCGATTACTATTGACGTTACACCACCGGCGAGTGCGGCGGCAGTGGGCCGTTGAACGCCGCACCTGGACTGCGGAATGGCACGGCATTGTCTTCTCCGACGAATCCCGCTATTGCCTGCAACGCAACGATGGTTGGATCAGCGTGTGGTGGCACCGCGGCGAGAGACTGTATGACGCCTGTATTATGCATCGCCATACCGGTCCGTCGCATGGCGTTATAGTTTGAGGCGCAATTGGATATGAAACCCGCACCCCACTGGTACGCATCGCCGGTACACTCAACAGCCACCACTACATCTCCGACGTTTTGGAGCCTGTAGTCCTCCCTTACCTGCAGGACCTGCCAGCGGCCACGTTTCAACAGGACAATGCGCGCCCACACGTGGTACGCATCGTGCAAGAATTCTTCACTGCCCACCAGGTGTCACTGCTGCCGTGGCCCGCCTGTTCTTTTGATATATCGCCCATCGAACACGTCTGGTCGCTGATCGGCAGCCGAGTGGCCCGGCAAGCAGCAACCGCGGTTACGCCTGATGAACTGTGGCAACGTGTGGAAGCAGCCTGGACCTATGGGGGCCACGCGAACTATTGATGTCTGCGTGTTCCGCAAGTCACACGGGCCTGTAAGCTCAATCGTTTCATCTTTGTATCTGTTGTTATGTGTCCAGTAAATCTGGCTTTGCTATCTCGTGTCCTTCTTGGTGTTGCATTTTTGGTGGCCAGCAGTGTATTAAGACAATGCTTCACAGCAAGATACAAGTTGAAGCCGACATCCTACTAACACTTGTCGTTTACACCAGTGGCGTAACTAGTCACATCCGTGAGGAGAGGGGGTATGAGGAGGGGGATTGAAGGAATTCCTTTGTAGCCGGTAGTGAAAAGTATTAAAAATTGTTTCTTCCAGTGTTCTGTATATAGAGTTGTTATCAAACTTACACCACCGAAAATACAACTCGCCCACCAGTCGCCCACCCTGGTTTTGAAGTTATGAGCATAAAAGTACATATCTTCTATCTTCTATGAGCTGGGGTTTCCATTTATAAAAGTACATATCTTCTATCTTCTATGAGGTGGTTTTTTCTTTTATAAAAGTACATATCTTCTATGAGCATGGTTTCGAAGATATGAGCATAAAAGTACATGTCATCTATTATCTGTGAGTTGGTTTCTTCTTTTATAAAAGTACATATCTTCTATCTTCTATGAGGTGGTTTTTCTTTTATAAAAGTACATATCTTCTATGAGCATGGTTTCGAAGTTATGAGCATAAAAGTACATATCTTCTATCTTCTATGAGCTGGGGTTTCTTCATTTATAAAAGTACATATCTTCTATCTTCTATGAGGTGGTTTTTCTTTTATAAAAGTACATATCTTCTATGAGCATGGTTTCGAAGATATGAGCATAAAAGTACATGTCATCTATTATCTATGAGTTGGTTTCTTCTTTTATAAAAGTACATATCTTCTATGAGCATTGTTTCAAAGACATGAGCAAAAAAGTACATACCTTCTATGAGCATTGTCTCAAAGATATGAGCATAAAAGTACATATCTTCTATATTTTATGAGCTGGTTTATTTTATTTTAAAGTACATATATTCTATGAGCTGGTTTCTTCTTTTATAAAAGTACATATCTTCTAAGAGCATGGTTTCGAAGATATGAGCATAAAAGTACATACTTCTATCTTCTATGATCTGGTTTCATCTTTTATAAAAGTACATATCTTTTATGAGCTGGTTTCTTCTTTTATAAAAGTACATGTCTTCTATGAGCATGGTTTCGTAGATATGAGCGGAAAACCACATATCTTCTATGAGCATGGTTTCGAAGATGTGAGCGTAAAACCACATATCTTCTATGAGCATGGTTTCGAAGATGTGAGCGTAAAACCACATATCTTCTATGAGCATGGCTTCGAAGATATGAGCATTAAAATACATATCTTCTATGAGCATGATTTCGAAGATATGAGCATAAAAGTACATATATTCTATCTGCTATGAGCTGGTTTCTTTATTTATAAAAGTACATATCTTGTATCTGCTATGAACTGGTTTCTTTATTTATAAAAGTACATATCTTCTATGAGCATGGTTTCGAAGATATGAGCATAAAAGTACGTATCTTCTATCAGCTATGAGCTGGTTTCTTTATTTATAAAAGTACATATCTTCTATGAACTGGTTTCTTCTTTTATAAAAGTACATATCTTCTATCTTTTATGAGCTGCTTTCTTCTTCTATAAAAGTATAACCTATATCTTCTATGAGTTGGTTACTTTTTTTATAAAAGTACATATCTTCTATGAGCATGATTTCGAAGATATGAACATAAAAAGTACATATTTTCTATGAGAATGGTTTCGAAGATATGAGCATAAAAGTACATATAAAAAGATATGAGCATAAAAGTACATATAAAAAGATATGAGCATAAAAGTACATATCTTCTATGAGCTGGTTTCTTTTATAAAAGTACATATCTTCTATGAGCTGGTTCCTTCTTTTATAAAACTACATATCGTCTATGAGCATGGTTTCGAAGATATGAGCATAAAAGTACATATCGTCTATGAGCATGGTTTCGAAGATATGAGCATAAAAGTACATATCTTCTATGAGAATGGTTTCGAAGATATGAGCATAAAAGTACATATAAAAAGATATGAGCATAAAAGTACATATATTCTATCTTCTATGAGCTGGTTTCATATCTTCTATCTTTCTATGAGCTGATTTTTTTTATCTTCTATCATATCTTCCATCAGCTGGTTTCGAAGATATGAGCATAAAAGTACATATCTTCTATGAGCATGTAGGTATTCATGTGTACATACCTACATGCTCAAAGCATTTACTTCCTCGCATTATACGAACTGCCAAATAAATTTATATATATATTGCATTAGTAAAAGCACCCCCCCGCCCACACTCTCTGTCTCACTCATAACACGCGTACACAGCATGTTTATATTTACATTCAAAATCGATGGTGCGAGTTTAGTTTAGACTCCAAAATTCAACGTAGGTGTAAGAAACACGATTTTAAATAAAAGCAAAGCAGTTTCCCAAGGCACAAGCCTTCAGTCTTCCAAAGAAAAGGATTTTTTTATCCTATAAGATCGATGAAGCGATGTGTCAAAAAGCCATAAAAGAGTCACAAAACGTTTCCATGAAGCAGAATAAAATGATTTATCGAGCTGCAAATCAACTTGTTAGCCATCTCAAAAAATTAAAGAGAAGGAAAAACTCTTTCTTAAGTTATCGTACTAACACCGAAGGAGGAAAAAAAAGATTAAAACCATATTTGCTTTTAATATATAAAAATGATCTTTTTTTCCCCTCTCCCCATATGTGGACAGGATATTATTTCTTAAGATATCACTTGTCACTCATCAATAAAAGCATATTTCTGCTTCAAGCACCACCACACGAATCAGCTCTTATTTAAAAAAATAAATGAAGAGGGTTTGGTAAAAAAAATTAAGTACGTAAAAAATGAAGATAAAATCGAGCCTTTTTTTTTCCTTTTTGCCGTCCTCCTGTGTAGGAAAGGGGTGACTTACTTGGGAGGGGGAGGTAGAGGTTCGTGTTTTTTTTTCTTACTCTTTTTTTCCTTTATTTTGTTCGATTTGCCGTGTGACGAGGCGTGAGAATTTTAATAGCATCAGTTATGCCCAAGTGGTTTTTGATTGGCACTCATTTCGGCCAATGGCATGCGGAGATCGGGTACCACGGATAGAAGTCACCATCCGATGATAATGTTGATTATCACTGATGCCACTTTTTTCTTTACTATAAATTAAGAATAAGCATCGGGAACAATTTTATTTTTCCGCTTTTTATGGTAGAAAAGAAAATCCCTTTTTTCCCCGGCATGCAAAAAATAAGTGGGTTTTGACAAGCTGAGAAAAATATTTTCTTTGTTTCTATGTGACGTTTGATTCCTCACATTTTCTTTTGCTTTTTTCTTACCCATCTGAAGCCACCATGAGTTTTAATTTCTGATAACTAAATTATAACCGAGTCATTTCACATTGGATAGGAACTTTTTTTTTTCTTGCTTATTTTTTCTCCTTTTTTCTTTCTTTCGAAATGCAGGATGGAAAGAGTAAACACAGCGAGGAAAGAAATTAGAAGTGATCTACAGATATTAATCTGGATTCAATGATTTAGAATAAAGTTGCACAAAATTATAAACTAAAACTTCTAAGAAGAGCCAGCGCAATAATAACGAACTTGTGATTCATAAGTCAAGTATACACCTTACAAAACGTAGAAAACGACGTGTTTTCGTTTTAAGCATGTGCACAAAAATTTCTAACTTACGCCACTGTTTTTCTCTGTGGTATGTAAGTTTTGAAAGTTTTCCTTAGTAACAGAACTAAACTAACCTATAACAAAAACATTCCTAGTCTAAGCGAATACTGACTCCATGCGTGGTTCACGAGCATTTACGAACAAAAATTGGAGTATTTGTTTAAATGACTGTTTTTTTGAAGACATAGTAAATTCACATACCGTAAGTTCATTTGACACCCCAGTCAGATAAATATGGCAACCACTCAGAGCTGAAGAATAAGATCCAAGAACTTGCTGACGAGGGCAAAGATGCCGGATTAAAGATGAACCTACGGAACTGTAGATTCAGATGTTGATGGAGCAAATTTACTAGTATACCTACACTATATTGACAAAAGTCACCAGACAACCCTTCAAAAGCAAATGAACGGATCCTCTGCGTTGTTAAGATACGCAGTACACCTGCAACCGGTTTAAAAACAAGCCTGCAGCTGACCGCGATCAAATCGCACTGTGAGGTTGAGTGAAAATGTCGCGGCGGGAGAGCGCTGACTTTGAGTACGGAAAGATTGTTGGGTGTTTTAGTGGTCCATAAGAGAAACCGCGAGACGTTAAAGCATACCCAAGTCAACTGTTTTGGATGTACTGAATAAGTGGAAGACACATGGCGTGCCTGAAGCAGCAAAACGTCCCGGCATACCAAAGAAAATCAGTGATAGAGGACGTCGAAGTCTCAGGAGAGTCGTTACAGCTAATCGACGGAGTACTGCACAAGACTTCAGTGTACAGGTGAGTAAAAATGCTGGAACCTCGGTATGTACATGTACCATTTGCAGAGAACTTCATTCCATGGGTTACTGTGGTCGTGCGGCTGCTCGTAAGCCTTTCGTCTCCGCTCGGAATGCTACTCGTCGTTTAGCATGGTGTAAAGAGCACTTATCGTTGACTGTAGATGAATGGAAACTGGTCCTATGGACTAATGAATCCAGATACACGATCCATCAGTCTGATGGCCGTGTTTGGGCATGGCGGCAGCAAGAGGAACGCTATTTACCACAGTGTACTGTTCCTACGGTCAAGTTTGGATCTGGCAGTGTACTCGTGTGGGGGTGTTTATCGTGTTATGGTCCCGGTCCATTGGTTATCGGGGACAAACCTGTTATCCCACACGTCTACTTTGATATTCTGGACAATTATGCCCTACCAACTCTGTGGCAATACTATGGAACCGGGCCTGTTGGTAATAGCAGGATAATGCACCGAGCCATAAAGCAAGGTCTGTTACAGCGTGGTTTGACAATAATTCCGTATCGTATGTGGACGAGCCAGCACAGAGCCCTGATCTGAATCCACATAGAGCACCTACGAGATTAATTAGAGGGCCGCATATGAAGTTTGGAACCAAGGCCTACTAGTAAGCAACAGTTAGCGGCAGCTTTATGTACTGAATGAAAGCGCATACCTATCGCTGTGTTCCAAAACCTTGTCGAAAGCATGTCTCGAAGGGTCAGTGCATGCATTAAGGCCAAAGGTGGACCGACACCATACCAATGTATATCAATAAATGCTATGTTGTGTTTCTCTTCTGGGTGTCCGGTGATTTTTATCAATATAGTGTATATCTACTAGGGACCAGTAGAGAATACGGGAGGGCTGGGGCAACCCTCTTCCCAGCAAATGTTTCCTTTTAAATGGTTAATATGTAAATAATCAACGCCTTTATTTTTGTAAAATTATGGAAATAAATCCACATGCTTTCGTAAAAAATTTTCACGACAACGAAAAGTACCTGTAAATTTGGAGATAAAATGTTCTGTTCCAGATTCAGCAGACAACAAAACAACAACAACAACAAAAACTAGAGGTTCAGAAACTGAGAAAGGTGAGAGCGGAAGTGAAAAGAGATTTTGTCTGATCATGAAAAGCAATGGATGAGCTTTTTTTTTTGTTGTTTTAGTATTGTCTGGCATCATTGGCAACTGGGAGCAGGGAAAGTTCCCGGGTGGGTGGGGTAGACTTTGAAGTGCATGTCAGATAGTGGGGGGTGCCAGTGCGAAGTACGTACTTCGATTGGGCCATAAAGAAAAACTAGTAACACATTTCCAAGCTGTCTTTCTTTTCTTTTAAACTAACTCATCTGAATACAAGGGATCAAACTTTATATTGTAAGATTTTATTCAGCCCTCAGATTTAAAAACCATCAAGTTGGTTTCCTTGAAAAGCGGCCAATTAAACGCCATGGAAATAGTGCTGATTTTTTTAGTTCTCGTTCACAGTTTACAATTTAAAAATCCTTGCGATACCAGGAAAGGATACCGCCTTAAGTTTATAATGTACGTACGTATGTACACATGTATGTATGTATGTATGTATCTCTGTCTCTCTCTCTCTCTCTCTCTCTCTCTCTCTCTCTCTCTCTCTCTGTGTGTGTGTGTGTGTGTGTGTGTGTGTGTGTGTGTCCTCTACAAAGTCTCCCTCTTGTTTTTAGATAAGAGCAGTCCGACCAAGATCAGCTTCTGGATCTGCTACCGCCCACGGCAACGGATATCAAGCGAGGGTCATACCTAAGAAGAAATTAATAGGGGTATAAAATTTAGTTGGAGTGCATGAGCGCATTTGGGAGAAATAATGAATTTTTAAAGCGCAATTTATCATTATGTATTAAAGGAATAGTACACACTGCAGCAATTAACTAATGAGACTGAGTTAAAAAAAAATGGAAAAGCGGGAAAACTTATGTAAATATACAGGGTGTCCACAAAGTCTCTTTACAATTTTGCACATTTATCATGGACACCCTGTACAATGTAAGTTCATGGTATTTGTTGTATAGTATACTGTAAATATAAAAGTTTTAATTGACATTATCATTTTTTGTAATAGGTCCCTCACTGACGTAGCAGGAGCTGTTCAATGAAAATGTGGTTCCAATAGAGAGCGCAGTGCGTCGCTTGGTTCATCGAAACAAAATCTGATACACAAACGCAACGACATTTCCGGACTAAGTATGAGAATACCACGCCATCTCGTCCTAATATCCGCCAACGGAACCAGAAATTCATGGAGACTGGGTCTGTGTTGGATCAAGATCCTAGTGGCCGCCCACGAACATTGAATGAAGACATCGAACGTGTTCGTGATTCATTTTCACGAAGCCCAAAGAAGTCCATTCGTTCCGCTGCCAGAGAACTACAAATGCCCCGGTCCACGGTACACAGGATGCTACATAGACATCTACGCTTATATGCATACAAAGTGCAACTGTTACAAATTTACTTGAGGCGAACGATAGACCACGACGAAAAGAATTATCAGTAACGATGCTGGATAGACTGAGTGAAGATCCCGAGTTTCTCACACATGTTTGTTTTACGGATGAGGCAACTTTTCATGTCTCTGAGCAGTTAAACAGACAATGTCAGGATTTGGGGGTCTGAAAATCTTCATGCATTTATGGAACTTGCGAGAGACAGTCCTAAAGTGAACGTGTGGTGCGGTGTTATGCACAACCAAGTCTTTGTAACACTTTTCTTCAGTTAGAAAACACCGACGGCAGATGTTGACCTGGATGTTTTGCGTAAGTATGTTGTACCACAGTTGGAGGACCTTCAACCAAGCGTGAGATTCCAACAGGACGGTGAGCCACCACATTGGAAAAGACACGTTCGGGACTTTTTAAACACAACATCGCCTGGAAGGTGGATTGGACGGGATGGTCCAATAGCATGGCCACCCCGTTCCCCCGATATCACACCTCTGGGACTTTTCTGTATGGGGATATGTGAAGGATATCGTGTTTTTTTCGAACAAAGGTGCAGGATATCGATGACCTGAAATCGAGGATCAACAATGCCATTTCGACCATTACAGAGGAGATGCTGCCGCGCATATGGTTGGAACTGGAGTTTTGGTTAGATGTTCTACGCGCAACAAATGGTGCGTATATTAAGCTTTTGTAATGTGGTAGAAAAATTTTAGTCTTTGCTCTTACTTATGCGATGAACCGCATTTGCCTATCTCATACAGTGTATCTGTAGTAAATGTGCAAAGTTGTAAAGATACTTTTTTTTTTGATTGGAGGTTTAACGACCACCGTGAGCAACTCAATGGGCTATAAGCAGTCGCCCGTGCCTAATTTAGGGTCACTTGTTCCAGGGAAGGGAGAGAACCAGTGGTGTAAGACAAGCACAACATCCATGCCTCACCGGGATTCGACCCCGGACACCTTTCGGACGAATGATCAGAGGCCATCGCTTAGACCACTGCGCCACCGGAGCGGGATAAAGAGACTTTGTGGACACCCTGTGTTTTATTCGAAGTGCATTTCTCCTGCGTTAATACAAGAAGTGACACGATCAGACAACGAAAGGAAGGACTTGTAGAGGCCAAATTTTGATATGAAGTGAAGAACTGATGTCACAGTTCCTATGTGTCTTGAAAATTTTTCCTTTAATTTAAGGAATAGAAAGCAGCCACACGGTTACAAATCTGGGAAATAGTGGGGGATGGAAAGGGGGGGATAGTTCAGTGCACACACACTTGGTTTCGTGCCAGAAATTTTTGCACATTGATTGCTCTGTATGTGGTGGTACGTCGTGAAGAATTGCCTATTTTCGTACTCAGGCCGGACACGAACAATCCTCTTCCTCAATCTAGTTCCAAAATGGATGCGTAAGCATTGCCAATAACAGTTGTACCTTCAGGAATGAACTCGTGATGCAGAATCTCTTTGCTGTCGTAAGAGCACACAAGCATTGTCTTGATTTTGGACTTCTTTAACCTGATCTCTCTTTCCTTTGGGTGACTATGGCGACTTTCACTGAGTACCCTGATACTTCGTTTCAGGATCATAACGAAAACACCATGTCGCAACACCTGCCACAATGCTTTAGTGATAATTCTGAATTGCTTCTGCGGTCTCCCGGATGTCCATTGCGTACTCCATTCATGCATGTTTCTGGTCGTCTGACAAAGCACGCGGAACAAAACCCGATCTCCTCATAAATCTCGCTCAAAAATTTGACGAATATTTTCCTGATTAACACCAAACTCGCATTCCAGCATCTTCAAAGTTCCACAACTATCACAACTTATCCTTTCGCGGACTTTCTCAATGAGTTCAGACGCGCGCACTGAATTCGTGCGTCCGGGCCTTCCGCCATTTTCCAAATCTTCCCACCCATCCTTGAAACGTGCATACCATCGGAATATTTGTGCACGAGCTAGGCTATACATTAAGCCTAGCTCGTGTACAAAACTAGCTATACACATCACGCAACACTTCAATTATCTCAGATGCAGTTTTACCGCTTTTTGGAACAGAACCGGATATTTGCTCTCTGCTCCATGACAGAGCGGTGACAATGTTCTTCTACCGAATGACGTCATGCACAGCGCAAATAATAATCATCTGTACAGTTCTCGTGCAAACGCTGTTGCCACCGCATAGCTGATAAATGACTTATCAAAAAACCATGCCTTCGCGGCCCGTGTGCTTTATGCGACTGTGTTAACTGCGACTTGGATCAAAGACATGGACCTTAGCAAAAGAGAGGCTGCAGACAGCTGAAAGAAACATTGAGAGGTGCATACTGAGTGTAATCAACAATGACAAGTAAAGGAGCACACAGGTCGGCAAAATGACAAGTGCGGATGACATCATGGTAAAATTAAAGATTCTCAAGAGTCAATGGGCTGGACATATTGCTAGAAGAGTTTTAGTCCAAGCTAGAAGACCATGTACCTTTTTTTCGTATATCATCATCATCATCATCATCATCATTGTCAACCATTATCAATCCACTGCTGGACGAAGGTCTCCCCAAGTTTCCTCCACAACGGTCTGTCTTGTGCCAGTCTCCTCCATGTCACCCCTGCATACTTTCGAATTTCATCCACCCATCTCCCATGTGGTCTTCTTCTGGGTCTTTTCCTGTCCCTTGGAATCCAATCTAAAATTTCGGCTGTCCATCGATGATCTGTCCTTCTGGCAGTATGTCCAGCCCATTGCCATTTCAGGGATTTAACTCTGATCATGATGTCTTCCACTCTTGTCATTTTTCGGATCCACGAGTTCCTCTTCTTATCTCTCCTGGTTACACCAAGTATGCACCTCTCCATGCTGCTTTGAGTTGTCTGCAGCCTTTGTATGTCTCTTTTAGTTAAGGTCCACGTCTCTGCACCATACGTAAGCACTGGAAGGATGCATTGATCAAACACTTTTCTTTTAAGACATAATGGCATATTGCTCTTGAAAATTATGCTGTTTCTTCCAAAAGCTCTCCAGGCAAGTTTTGTACGCCGATTAATTTCTTCATCAATGTGACCCTCACTTGATATCTGCTGTCCAAGATAAACGTACGTGTCTGTTATCTCCAGCTTTTCTCCATCAATCGATAAATCTTCATTTCTTGTAAAAGCATTGAACATCACTTTTGTCTTCTGAAAGTTCATTTTTAATCCCACTTCTTTACTCTTGTCAGCAAGTTCCTGGATCATACTCTGCAGCTCTGATGGGCTAGTTGCAAAAATGACTACGTCATCAGCAAAACGAAGGTGGGTTAGATAATCTCCATTAATCTTTATCCCCTTGTTTTCCCAGCTCAGTGACTGAAAAACACCCTACAATGTGGCATTAAAGAGCTTCGGAGATATGGTGTCACCTTGTCTCACTCCCTTTCCAATTTTTATGTGTGTTGTATTTTCAAACAGCCTAATCTTTGCACTTGCATTTTCATAGATGTTATTAATAATATTAATGTATGCATCTTCAATACCGCAGGTTTTCAGAGCCATTGTAACTGCTGATGGTTTCACCGAATCAAAGGCTTTTTCATAATCGATAAAAGCCATGCACAATGGAAGTTCATATTCCCTCGCTCTTTCAATTAGTTCTCTCAGCACATGGATATGATCTATTGTGCTGTAGCCACTCCTGAATCCAGCTTGTTCTCTCAGTTGAGCCATGTCCAGTGTTACCTTCAAGCGGTGTGAAAGAACTTTAGTGAAGATTTTATAAACTACTGATAGGAGGCTGATAGGTCTGTAGTTTCCGAGATCCTCAATGTCACCTTTCTTATGTAGCAGGATCATTGTATATATATATATATATATATATATATATATATATATATATATATATATATATATATATATATATATAATGTTTCTTGGTGGTTCCTACATGCTTTTGACCTGCTCATTCCGAAATCGTTGAGTGCCAGATGCTAAACCTTGAGCATTTCTGTCAAAATGGCGAAATTCGAGATGGCCGCAAAGTAAGAAAATGTAACATTTGAATTGAAGGTTTGAATAAGTTGTCAATCATTAATGTACATGAAAATCAGTATTTAGACTAATATTAATGCTACCAATGTTATAGAAATTCACAGAAAGGTTTGTATGCGTAGTTTAACCTACTTTGCTTGCTTATCTTAGTGCAACGTTATTGCGTAAGATAGTATTTCTAATCTGCCGTATATTTTATTTCTTTTTTCGCTTTGTTGGAGGACTCTACTAATATAGTGTAGCAGTCATAAGACAATGGAATGTTTCATTTGTGGTGGTACAGAGCCTACTGTTAAAGTTTCGAAGAGGTTAGAGACTCTGCGTTCTGCAAGTCTTCAACGGGAGGATGGCCTCTGAGACAAAATGCCGGACGGTGCTACAGACTTCATGTCCCATGTTAACTGCGTTAGTACATATTGCTCGAAACACCAGATTGAACGTGTTGTATCTAAGCGTCGTCAACATGCAGATGATACTCCCGAACCGACTGAAGAGTGAATTTTGCGGAACTGATTGTGAAACTGAACGACCGAAGAAGAACCCAAGGCGATGGAGGGAGTCCTTTCTTTGTAGAACTAGCGACAGAAGTGAAAATACAGCATTCAAACAGTTCATCATTCGGAAAGTCAATCAGCGTGGTGATACCTGGGGAGCAGATGTTGCCTTCAGAGTAAATGGAGCGCTGCCCGATTTATGTCGGCCATCTTGAATTCCGCCATTTTGACATAAATGCTCAAGGTTTAGCATCTGGCACTCAACGATTTCGGAATCAACCGGTCAAAAGCATACAGGAACCACCACGAAACATTATACACTGTCGGACAATTGCTAAGGACGGATGACAATAGCAACGATAGCAACCATAAAATGGAAGGCAGGAAAATGTGGAAATTAGCATAAGTGCGGGATACAGTAAGACGTGTTGTGCGTATGCAAATTTTGGATTGCCGAACTTGTTCGTGACGTCATAGCGCTGATAAGAGATATAAAGGATTTGACGCGTATTGACCGTTGTTGTTCAAACGCAAAATTGAAAGGGAAAGAATCAATTGACGAACTTGCAATTTTCAGTATAACTTCTCGACATCACCTAGATGATTTTACGCGTGGCCGTATTATTGGCAAGATTGAAGAAGGGCGAAAAATAACAGATGTTGCCAGGGAGTTCGACGTCAGCCACAGTGTTGTTTCAAGGCTTTGGAAATCATTTCAAACAAATGGAGAGTGTAGCAAACGTCACGGGGGAGGTCGTGTTCGCAGTACGACACCTGCAGAAGATCTGTACATAGTGCTATCAACAAAAAGACACCGGCGCAGCACAGCTAGTGAGGTAGCAAATCAGTTTATGGCTGCTACTGGCAAGCGGATCTCCCGAAAAACTGTCGCCAGACGTTTGCATGAAGGAGGACTATACGCCCGCCGTCCTGTTGTGTGCATCCCATTGTCCAGACGTCACCGTACTGCCCGTTTGCAATGGTGCCATCAACATCGCAATTGGACTGATAACGACTGGTCTGCTGTCCTCTTCTCAGATGAGAGTAGATACAGACTGTCGTCTGATTGTCGACGACAACTGATCTGGCGTGATAGTGGTACTGCATATTATCTAACAAACATACAGGAAAGGGACCGATATCCGACATGTAGTGTCATGGTATGGGCTGGCATCATGATCAATGGCCGTACGTCCCTCTATGTGCTTCCAACTGGGACTATGACTGGCCAACAATACATTAATGATGTTCTGCTACCTCATGTTTGCATGTTCCGTGGTGCTGTGGGTGATAGATTCATTTTCATGGACGACAACGCAACATGTCATCGAACAGTCGCTGTCCAGGAGTGTCTTGAGAGCGAGGATATTCAACGCCTCGTATGGCCAGCACGTTCTCCAGATCTGAATCTCATTGAAAATGTGTGGGATGCTTTGGGGAGGAGTCTTGCTGGTCGCCAATGCCCTCCAATAAACAAGGACACCCTCATCCGTGCACTGACAGAGGAATGTGATAAATTACCCCAACAGCTGCTTGATAATGTTGTGCAAAGCATGACACGACGTGTGGAATCTTGCATCGCCCTCCATGGTGGCCATATCCCGTATTGACATCTTACGCCGGAACGCCTGCGGACGGTAATTGCATTTTTTTCATGTTTACGTATTCTGCACAAAATGGCCTGTTTGTCCCTTGAACCCGTTCCAAAGCCTTCTGGATTTCAGAGCACAATAAATTGTCTTTCTTGTAATGTCCTGGCATTCTGACATTATTTTATTTCACTTGGCATCCAACCACACTTACTTTATTATGCGCTATATAGCCGTTTATGATCCGTCCTTAGCAATTGTCCAGCGGTGTATATATACAGAAAAGAGGTATGATATTTCAATGGACACTAACTTGCACTACTTCCCACTTCTGGACAACTGGTGTACTAGACTGGATAACAAGAGACAGGAAAAGATTCAGGGGACCGTGGATGAATGACATTCGACAGAGAGTTGTAGAAGGGATTTGGAGATACTTTCACTTAGCAGTGGACTGATAATACATGATGAAGATGATGATATTAAAATGTAAACCTTTGCAGATATACCGAGCAAATATCAGTGTTTGTCTGAACCGGAGGATGGGGCAGAGAAAATAAATGTTTCGCTCATCCATGCTCTAAAACTGTTACAGATTTTGTCTTAAACCTTCAAAATTCATCACGCCCATGATCGTTCCATTTCGTACCTCCTTGAAACTCTTTGAGGTACCAGAAAATCAGTTTTCACCTTTGTGGCAAACCGATGGGATTGTGGTCACGCGCAGCAGCGCTAAAATCACAGAAGATTTTCCTCTTCAAATCTTTAACACCTTTACTCTTAGTCTATCTTTGAAGAGCTGCCCACTTCTGGACAATTGGTACACTAGACTGGATAACAAGAGACAGGAAAATATTACGAAGACCATATGGGAGCAGGATGAATGACATTCGGAAGCATGCGGGAGTGACATTGAAGAGACCTGAACAAGACAGGGAATTGTAAAAGAAATTTGGAGATACTTTCACCTAGCAGTGGATTGATAATACATGATGATGATGATATTAAAATGTGAAGCTTTGCGGATATACCGAACAAATACCAGCCTTTGTTTAAACTGGAAGATGGAGCAGAGAAAGGAAATATTTCGCTCATCCATCCTCTAAAACTTTTACGGATTTTATCTTAAACCTTCGAAATTCATCCCGCACAGTATCGTTCCATTTCGTATCTCCTTGAAACTCTTTGAGATACTAAAAAATCAGTTTTTTTTTACTTTGTGGCAAATCGATAGGATTGTGTCACGCGCCTGAAAGTCACGAAATATTTTTCTCTTCAAATCTTTAACACTTTTAGTCCCGCCGTAAAAACTTTATAAAATTACACTGGTCGACACGTTTTTTAACACATGGAACAATGAAGATGTCTCTAATACAACTTTTCACACTGAATTCAAATATGCAATCAGAATTCTTTACTACTCACAGTTTTTCTGTGATGAAGCTTTTAATTAACAAATACACTCATTGTCATAAAAAACCGCGCACCAAGAAATAACCGAGAGATAAACGCGAAACTCGGCGAACAGCTACGGGGAGGGCAGACATGCAAATGCTTAAAGTTCCGTGCGATTCCGTATGCCAGCGCGTCCAAGACCGGCGCTGCTTTCGCAATCCTTGGGGCTTATAAGGCGCCAAGCAGGGGACTCCACATTCGTGCCGAAATGCACGTTAAGAATCAGGGAGATCCCTGAGCGATAGACATGTTGAGGAGCCGCAGTAGATATGCTTACGGGAAACTGAAGGAGTTTGAATGAGGCCGTATCTTCGGGATGAGAGAGGCAAGGTGGCCAGTGCGGCGAATCGGCCGCTATTTGTGCCGGTCGGACAGTACGGTGCGGTCGTGTTCGGAGCAATGGACACGGGAAAGCACCCAGACACGGCGGACTGGCTCTGGACGACCCAGACACACCACCAGCAGAGAGGACAGTGGGATCGTGAGAGCGGCACGCACAGACGCAACGACGTCCTTGGCTAATATCCAGAGACACGTGGCGGCTGTACAAGGGACTCCTATGTCCGCCAGAACCATTTCCAGATTCCTTGCAGAGGCGAATCTGCACTCTCGACGGCCCTTACGTTTTCTTCCATTAACACCTGACCATTGTCGGCGTCGATTGCAGTGGTGTCAGCAGCAAGCAACGTGGAATGTTACGGACTGGCGACGTATAGTGTTCAGCGAGGAATCCCGCTTATGTATGGGAATGGACGACCACCGCGTCAGAGTGTGGAGGACCGCAGGTGAGCGCTACAATCCCAACCTCGCTGTACAGAGGCACGCATCCCGAACTGCAGGGGTGATGGCCTGGGGCACCATCGCGTATGACAGCCGGACTTTCCTCGCAGTGATCCGAGGGACGTTGAAAGCCCAGCCCTACGTAAAAGGGATTTAACAGCCTCATTTGCTGCCTTTCCTGGCGGGGCGGTCAGGAGCCATTTTCCAACAAGATAACTACGTCATGCTTCGACGCTCCTGTGGACTTCCAGATAGCCTGATCTCTCGCCCATCGAGCACGTGTGGGACCAGCTGGGACGCCAAGCTTCTCCATGTACCAGTGTTGGTGATTTAGAGAGTCAGTTGCAAGAGGTGTGGGCCAATCTGTCCCAGGATAACGTACGGCGTTTCTTTGACATCATGCCGGGCCGTATCACCGCATGTATCCAAGCACGAGGCGGTCAGACGCGGTACAAACGCTTACCGGAATGTGCACCGTATGTCCGCGGGAAATCGTTTTGCTGCTGCGATATTTCAATCACTTTTGTCCTTGGTATGCACCATCTAACGACTAAAATCTCATTTCAATCCAACGCTTCCTTCTTGGTGCGCGGATTTTTATGGCAATGAGTGTATATTGAAAGATCTGACCAATTCTGTCACAATTGGTTATGTAATTTTTCCCCAGAAATATTTTTTTAATGTGCACAGGCAGGTGGCAGGCAGACTGACTTGTAGACAGGCGGCAGACAGACTGACTTGCAGACAGGCGGCAGACAGACTGACTTGCAGACAGGCGGCAGATAGAGGTGTTATGCATCGTGTCGCAACATATTTAGGCCACTAGTCTGCGCAACCTATGTCAGTAATGAGCTGACATTCACTATGCACGCACTAAGAGAGTTTCAGTTATCTTTTGTCTAGTGACTAGATTACTGTGCAACTGTGTTGTGGTTGATAGTGTCACGAAAGTGTTGAAATCATCCAGATAACTTATGTTACGTGTGTGGGGAATTGGTATTGAAGCTCAACGGCGAAATTTAGCTCAACTCGTTAAAAAATGTTATGAACTACATTTTGGCTGAAAAGTAGGTTACCAAGACAATAACTGGGCTCTTCATATTTGCTGTTCGACCTGTGTGAAGCGTCTGACAAATGGGTAAGTCCCTGGCGTATGTGCTTTGCAGTTCCCATGATTTGGACGGAACCCAAAGATCATTCATCAAACTGTTATTTTTGTTTAACATAATAAAAGGAATAACATGTAAATCCAAACACACGGTGACCTACCCAAATTAGCCATCTGCTATGATACCAGTTCCTCATACTAAGGACTTACCTACACCAACACCTCAGCCTCTAATAAATGTAACTGTAGAGATAAAGACTCGCAAAACAATGCAGCTTAGAGGTCTACACTGGCAGGGGCCGCCCCGGCCCGCGGATCGGCCCTTTGCTCATTTCTAAGTTGTGAAAACGGTTCGGACCTTCAATATTTAATGTAAAACAGACACGGGCCGAGCAGTTTTTTTTATGAGCAAAACAATCGCTGTACGATGCTTTCTTGTTTGGAAAACTCGCAACATACAGCAGCAAGATAAGGTTGAATAATTTCCGCTGATGGAAAAAATAGAAGTTTTACGACATCCTCCCCTTCTACAAAACAATTGAAGTGGGTCAGCTTCCTTAGTTTTTACATGTGAATGTGGTCCCTTCTCTCTCTCTCCCTAAATTTCACCCTCCTCTCATGCTTGAGGGCAGGCTATTAACTGCAGCATTTCTAAACCGAGCCACCAGCTCGCAGACCAGGGCTGTCGCAGACGATCTTTTTTATTGTTCTGGTCGGCGGCACTTTGTCCTCTAGATGTGTGAAAACCTTTTAAGTTGTCTTAAATGGCACGGGAGAAATGGGCTGGCAGAAACTTACTTCTGTGTATAAATCTGTGCCGTGTTCTCCCTATTTGTACTATCAGGCAGCAGTTTTCAAAACTTCTGTGACACTGATATTAGCTGGGCAGCCTGTCGTTGTTTTCCCTTATCATATGCTCAGTTCAGTGTTGCTGATAAATACTCTTCCATACGTATTATGGAGTTTAATAGAGCGAAAGATTTTCGCGAAAAAATCGCTTCCGGTGAATATGTGCTTGTAGACAAGGTAAAGGGGAAAACCGATATTCGGAAATATTTTAAATTACTGTCCCGTTCTGAAACTAGTCAGCCGATAAACGTTGTGCAGTGCACTAAATGCAAAAACGTTTTGAGTTACGATAGCACAAAGTCTGGAACATCGCATCTTAAGCGGCAAAAATGTGCTCCCCCCACACACGTAATGGGTTCCAGCGATATGATATGTCAGTAGAGATAGGTGCAGTTTATAAAGCCATAAAATCTTTTCCCAGTAAAACAATCGGACTCATAATTCTGAATATTTCGTACTTTACGAATTAACTCCCCCCCCATCCCCGAGGATATTTCCGGGTCCGGCGGTAGGGAATGATAACTTGAAAACCCAGAAAATTTGAAAGGCATGTGGAAACCGTCCCTTTTATGTAATATTTTTGAGTATACAAGCCTTCCCCCTTCTCGGACGTCACGTGACTTATACAGAGTCTCAGAAATATTCTGAATTAACATTTATTGTAATAGAATACGTGTAGCAATTAAGGAAACGAAAACTCTTCAGGAGCAGAATGATCGAGTACACCAGGTGTCAAATTCGTGTTTTGGTAATTGTTGAAATTTTCCGGGCCGGCCTGGGCTTTGGAAACAGCAGAAATTTACGGGTCAGGCCGAGCCGGCCCGGGCTTTAATTAAAAATTTGAAACGGGCCGGGCCGGGCCGGGCCGGGCTTTTCAAATTAAGGCCCGTGCAGACCTCTAATGCAGCTACCCTATACTCCAATTCACCCTAAAAGTGTACTACTAAGAAAGGCGGGAGAGCCTTATCACATCTCGTCGTGGAACGCAAGAACGGTATCCATCCGCGATAATGTGCTCTTCTACTGTTTCCTTTCTCGCAAGCAGTGGGGATTGTCAGTGGGGGTCTGGTGGAGGCCGAACTGTTTCCTCTACTGTCTTCGAGTTTCCCGGATTGTCAATTTATTGCCTGTGTGTTGCTAATGTTGGGAGAGGTCTTCCACCCCTTCCCCCTGTCCGAGTTGTATCCAAAGTGGGTAGAAATAGTCGAAATTGCGAAGCTCTTGATTCAGCAACTTCTCAGAACAAATTTATTTCTAAAAGCGCTCTAGCTTCTAGAATTTTTTTTTTTTTAGATAGATAGCAATTTTGTCTGATAAATTGTTGAGCAAACAGAAATGGATTCTGAGCAATAATTCAGATACTTTTCGCTCTAAATGCTAGGGACTATTTTTCGTAGCGGAGGTAGCTGTTTCGTACCCTTCATAGTGGTTCACTCTTAGGTTGACTCGGAGTATAGTTCAACATGAGAAGCAACATGGCTCTACTTCTGAAGCAAGTACCTCTCCTTTTGGGCCACATCTATTAACTCAAGGGGATTTAAACGACCTTGTTCGGGATTTGAATTTGTCCAAAACAAAGGCCGAACTTTTGGGGTCTGCGCTGAAAGGCTGGAATCTACTTCAGCGAGACACTAAAACGTGTTTTCTCGCAATCGTCAGGATGAGTTAAAAAATGTTATTCTCAAGGAAATGATTTAGTTTATTGTAACACTATTTGCTCTGTCATGGATGCTCTTGGTCATGAGCATAAAACAACAGAATAGCGACTGTTCATTGACTCCTCTAACACTAGTGCGAAAGGTATCCTCTTGCACATTGGGAACAAATTTCCTTCTGCGCCATTATCTTATGCCAATAATATGAAAGAATCTTGCGAAAATGTGAAATTCCTTTTGGAAAAAAATTCAGTATGACAAGTACAATTGGAACATCTGAGGCGATTTAAAAGTTATTGCGCTGTTACTTGGTTTGCAACTCGGCTATACTAAATTTTGTTGTCTCGTGTGTGAGTGAGCCAAGAAAAGTCATACATCAAGAAGGAATGGTCAAAGCGTGAATCACTTACTTCTGGACAGAAAAATGTTGCACATCCCTCCTTGATCAACCTTGAAAATTTTTTCCACTTCATATAAAATTACGACTTTTTAAAAACTTTGTTAAGTCCATGGATAAAAATGGCGCTGGGTTTGCTTATTTGAAGGAAACGCTTCTTTGAGTAAATGATGTTAAAATCAGAGAAGGCGTTTTTGTGAGCCCTCAAATAAGAGCTTTGCTTTAAGATGAAAAATTCGAAGATCTGTTAATTCAAGTTGACAAAAAACAACGAGAAGATCGTTCAAATGTGTTGTTATATGGAAATATTCAAACTATATTTAAATTGCAACTTTTATCATTTTGTGGGCCAACGACAGTGAGAAATTTCCTCCTCAGTCAGAAAGGTGCCAAGCGCAGATCCATTTCTGAGAAAGGTCATTCTCTCGCCGGACCCCTCCCACGGACAAAAGGATAGCCCCTTTCTTTCCCCAGCCGTTGCCAGAATCTCTAGTCAATGGGTATATGCAATGGACCAAGCAATTAAGAATTTCTTCTTACGTCAAGAACAGAACGTGTAAGGGAATGAGACAGAGAGGAGCTTTCATGGCGATCTCGAGGAAAAAGTAGGAAGGATTTTGCTCGGAGGCAAAGCAGGGCAAACGACGAGGTAGAAAGAGATTATCACGCGGACTTGTAGCCACATGAGATAGGAACAGATTTGGCGGGAAAAGCATAGAGAAGGCCATCCATAACATCCAACTCCCGCAGGAAGTATTTACTATCCGATCAGACCAACTATTATTCCAATATTTACTCTTCCCCCTATCTGATGAATAAAAATATGTGCAAAAGGAAGCATCTGTCATAATTTTCAATTTTTAACTACTTGTTTATTTGCTTCCCGGCTCCAACGACAGGAACCTGCAAACAATTCTTCTGATAAATTGGCGTCTACCACAATACTTAAAATAAATCAAGCCAACATAATTACGAAAAAGTTTGGGAAATTCTAAAGCACAGAACTATCGAGGCGCTATTTGTTATGTCTGGGAGTCATCGGGTACCCTTGTTGGTCTTCTGCTGTAGAACCCCAGGCACAGCAAGGTACGGCGCATGGTGAATGTGGAAATTGGTCGAACTGAACCGCTGTTGTAGTGATGGGTGAGCTGGATGGCTTTTACATGTTGTTGCTGAGGTACCAGTATTGACACCCGACGCTCACCTCTAGGATTGAACACACGTGACTGACCAATGTGAACCCTTCGGCTGGATGCATGTGCATTGTTAATCCAGTCCTGGCACACCCATGATACAATAGTACGGGAAACAAATGCGGCTATTTCCGAAGTACTGGCACCTACTCTCCGGGGCTCCAACTATCTGACCATGGTCATATTGGCTTAAGTCACCACGTTTCTCCAGTACTGGTGAATGTTTACTTATAACGCACAGATTAGATAGTATGTAGAAGATTTTAGGAAGGGAGTGTCTGACTCCAGGTCAAATATAACCCTTAGAGGTAGAAAGCTAGGAGATTTGTGCTAAAGTGCCCGACAGGAATGCCATACGGTACCGAGGTAAAAAGGGGGAGGAAGACGCCCTTATTTATAACCGGGATGCCAGTACCCGGGATTCGACGGCTTAACGTGCCCCTAAACGTACACAGGGTTCCCACTCATCCTGGAAAACCTGGAATTCTCAGGGAATTTGAAAATGGTTCCAAAAATTAGGGAAAACTCAAGAAAAATTACCCCTTTTTTTTTCTAAAAATCAATGGATACTTTATTTTGCCAAAAAAACTTATTTTTTCAAGATTTCAAACTTTTGCTTGCAATTACTGCCTGCCTAGAATTTCGTAAATCTTACTTTCAGTTATATTAAGTATTTCTTTTATTCTCTAAAAAAAGATGCAAAATTGAATTTTTAAAATTGCCAGTTATTAAGCTTTTGTCCAATTTCTGCAGGCAGTTGTTATAACATGGAACAATTAGGCACAATGGCTCCTGCTTGAAGAAACACTTCACAAGAGAACCAACCAAATGATGGATCAAAGTCCTTTGTCTGTTGGTTCCCTTGAAATTCTTTGAACAGAGCCATTCCATCATTAAGCTTAGCTGCATTGTGTTATAGAAAAACTGAAACAATTCAACTGACAGATTTTTTCTTACATATGACCTGTTTCTATGGGAATGTATTTACAAATTCCGTGTGGCTAGTATTCACAAAAGTTCACGGAACTTTGGTACAGAAAATAATGTGCACAGTTAGTTGTTATTAATGAAAAGCAGGTAATTTTAATAAAGACAAATTACTTAAAGAATTTACAAGTGTGTGCTTTGGTGAGAAAAATGAATGGAATGGAATGAAATGTAACAATTCTTTGCAACATACCACCACTCTGGAAAACTTTAAAAACCACCTGGAGAACATGAAAAAGTCAGGGAATTTTTTTTATTACTTTTGAGTGGGAACCCTGGTACAGATCAAATGATCAAATGTAGAGGATTTTAGGAAGGGAGTGTCTGACCCCAGGTCTTAAACAACCCTTAGAAATAGGAAGCTAGGGGGCTAGAGTGCCCGATAGGAAAGTAACACGGAAGCGAAGTAAAAAGGGGGAGGAATACGCCCTTATTTATTACCGGGGGGGGCAGCACCCGGAGTCCGACGGCTTAACGTGCCCATCCGACGCACGGCGGATATTTAGTGGATCGAGCTTTCGTGCCCGCCTGGGATCGAACCTGAGGTCCTTTCCCTGGCAGTCACGAACGTTGCCCACTAGGCCACCTGCGGCCCCTAAACGTAAAGAGGATAGATGTGGGCAATTTATAGTAGCCGCATGTGACGTTGATATCACGTGGTACTTCTTTATTACTCCGAATATTTTAAAACGGGGGGGGGTATTCCTAATGCAAAGCTAACTCAGTGTAGTATACAGTGCAAATAGAATTTTCCGAATTAGATTTTTAGAAGTGGAAACATGGTTGGAAAAAGTTTAGAACTGTGCATTGTGAAAAATCCAAGCGAATTAATTGTACCCAACGTTAAAAGAATCTTTCAAATCGGACTTCTTGAGGCAGGGATATCAAGTAATATAGAATATATATTTGAGTTCCTAGCGGCTACAATGTGCTTTATTTTGTGCAGGAAATATGCATGAAATGTTTCTGACGAGATCGCCATCTGACCGAAACGGAAGTTTTTAAATCGGGGTTTTAGACACACAGACATGGCTGCGAATGCATTGGAAATACAGAAACGTGCGCTTACTTTTTAGCAAAACTGTGAGTGATAAAAGGTTAGAAATTATGTTCAGAACATTCCGGACTACGTGCTCTATAAAACACAAAACATAATTTTACGAATCCGACTTTTAGAGGCAGATAGATTGAAGGAATTCAATACAAGTATACGCCGCCTAGTGGGAAAACTGCGCATTATTTGAATAAAAACCACGCAAAACGGCCTTCGTCGTGAAATATATCGAAGGAAGGAAAGATTTGTTCCTATTGGAATTTTAGGAACAATGATACGGAGCCAAATGCATGTTGAACTCAACAGCTTCTGCATTTACGCCTCACAGGGGTTAAATTATGCAGCGGTTAAAGAACAAACTGCCAGGATAATCATTCTTACAGTTTAAGCTTCCCAAAGCAAAAATGATTTTTCTGCAAGTGCAGGGTCTTGGTGTTCAAGATAAGAACGGATGGACATAACAATCCCGCCCAGTTTCATTCAAAAGATGGGCGCAAAATATTAGTGCAAATCAGTAAACAGCTAATTTAATCATAAGAAGAAAGTGCTTATAAAAGTAAGAACCGAAGCTCAACCCATCTGAACGATGAGGAATAAATGCTACAACAAATTCGCTTTAAGGCAGTCAAAAATGTTACTTTACGATCTCTCAAAGACATTGTCAGCTTTACGTACTCATATAAGCAATTCCTTTACCTTAATCTAAGTATTTTACCCAAAACTCGCTACGTTATTAGATGATCAGTAAATCATTGGGCATTACAAGAGGAAGTGTAGCGCATTCAACATAGAACAAAGACTTTCCGAACGAATGCCGCTAAAATGCCACATACTGAAGATTAATAGTTTTTTGGTTTTAATAACGAGCAATCGGCAGTTTATCATCGCTCTACCGAACATTGTGCCATGAAATTCCTTAAAGCATGAATGGTTTTTTTTCTCTATTGAATCTCCTGAGGTATCATAACTAAAGGTAGTTCGTTTTTTATTTCTTTCAGTAAGAAATTGAATGCGATTATTTTAAATAATAATGAGTTCTTTTTTTTTTCCTCGAGAAAACACACACTCGATTTTGTCCATAATTACATTAATAACAAACTAAACAAACTGCAGAACAGCCGAAAACAAAAACTGCAACCCTCGCGGCCTGAATATTCAGAGAAGAAGAGGAAAAAATCTAAAAAAAAACAAAAAACAAAATATTAATTTGAAGAAAAACTGCTCTTATTTTTTCATTATACCTCGCTCCTGTGCTCTTGATGAGTGTAAAAAGAGACAAAGTGTTGAAAAATAAGCGTTTCCTATCAAGGTTTATGATCTCGTTCGCATTCTTTGTGGGGACTAATTTCACATTTCCACCAGTTCCATCCATCAAATCTTTTAGTTGTGGGGAGAAGTTTGTATAATCACCTGGCGGGACGACACAAATCTAGCAAAAATACCGCAGACCATACCTTCCCCACGAGGGAGGAAAAAATGTGGCACCGTAATGAAAAAAAAACAGCAAAAAAATCGTCTTCTCGTATTAGCAAATGACTGAAAAAACACTCTGGAACACGGCAATAATAATTACTATTATCATTATAATTACAGGTAATGAGTTGTGCGAGAAAAAATTCGAATACAAAATTATTCAGAAACAGTTCTAATCGCCCGCTTCTTCTTCTCCTCCTCTTCTTCTTCTCATTTTTTATTTATACTTTTTTTCCCATACTGAAATTTCACAGTTGTTAACCGTAACCGATCACGTAGCCAGGAAATAGAGGGCCAGTACAAGAACAAGGAGATTTATGATACAGCTCATTACACCCTCCCCTCCTTCACCTAGCCAAAATACGAGAGACAGAGAATGCTGATTTTAAGAACGAGGAACTCAAATTAACGACCAGGACCTTTTTTTCCTCGTTCCAATTTCTATTTTTTCCGACCTGATCGTCTTCAGTAAAACACCTCAAAATCGGTATTGCGTGCTCGACTATAATCATTTGTATGCAAAACTGTTTTCGAATAAATTGAATTAGATGCAATCCCAGCGTGCTCATTTAGAGCACAAGAACTAACACATACATACAGATATGCTCATAAAAAAGATGTTTTTTTTTTCGTTCCTCCACTGTTTGAAACTTATTTATTATAGGATTTTTTTAATCTTTTATTCCACTTTTAGATCTCAAGATTGGTTTCGTTCTTATTTTTTTCTTTTTTTTAGTATTTCGGGATAAAGGCTTTGAGGGTTTTCACTGATTTACCGGTGGGTAGCTAATTAAGGTAATTATCAAATTTAATTGCACACTTTGAATATTTAAGAAAAAACTGCCACTATGATTTAGTATAATTACCCTGTTAATGTAGACATATATACGCATTTAAGGAAACCGTTAGAGCTGAACACTTGCTAAGATTAGGAATGAAGAAAAAAGACAGTGATCTAATTCTCTCTTCACGGATTTTTTAATGGGAATTATTCTGGATCGCAGCTGCTGTGTTTGAGTTTTTTTCTTTCTATTTTTTTCATTGCATCTCTCTTCGTACTATCCGCATTTTCTCGTGCAGTATTGATCCGATTCATTCGCATCGATAGTGCATTTGCAATTTGAACAAACATTAAACAGAGACCTCTTTTTTTTTTTTTTTTTAATCTTTGAGCGATTTTTTTCTTTTTTTTTCTTTTTTCTATCATCAAATAAAGTTTTCATCACAAAAATATTTATTATCATTAATGCTTTTGCTATCGAATTGGTCGGAAATAAACTTGACGAATATCTGGAATGTAATTTCACGTGAGACAAGCACTTAAGTTGTCGGAAAGCACAAAACTGTAAAATTAAATTTTAAGAGGCTCGGAGAAAGTGCGAAAATAAAAACACTGCTCAGAATTACTCGCTGTCACTTGCAATTTATCACTAGTTTTCTAAACACCGCTTTTTTATTTATCAGATACTTTTTGTTTTTCACGAACTTTTAAAAACACTTTATGATCGCCAACATTCAGTTCGAAAGACAAAATCTGTTAAGACAACGATAAGCATCAAACAGAAGTTATCGCTCTTTCCACGTTTATAAGTGAGTCACGGAAAAATTCCCATCGGCCGCCACCGGGAATCGAACCCAGGGTCTTCCAGTTGCGCGCCTAACAGGCTACCACTGGACCACTTGGCAGTTAGTCGTATGTGAGTCTGGAGAATTCGAGGCCGCATTGGTGCTGTGGTAGCATGTGCGGACCGTAATTGGAAGACCTTGGGTTCGATTCCCGGTGGCGTCCGATGAGAATTTTTCCGAGACTCACTTATAAACGTGGAAACAGCAATCACTTCTGTTTGATGTTCCTAGTCCACGTCAGTTGTGTGTATTAATTATTCTTTCGCCTCCTAGTCAGTCAAAGGTCTTCCTAGTCTAATCAAAGGTCTTCCAATTACGCGTTCAGTTGCTGCTTTCCATCTTTGGTGAATCCCCAGCATTGTGCGGGGCTCCAAAAATCAACCTGCCATATGGTTTGGCAGTTAGTCGTATGTAAGTCCGGAGAATTAGAGGCAGCTGTGGTGCAGTGGTAGCATGTCCGGCGTGTAACTGGAAGACCCTGGGTTCGATTCCCGTTGGCGGACGATGATAATTTTTCCGCGACTCGCTTATAAACGTGGAAAGAGCGATGACTTCTGTTTGATGTTACTAGTCCACGTCAATTGTATGTGTACAACGATAACCTTCGAGTTTTAGAAATTTGGAGGAGGATGGTAGGTTACTCGCTTTTGTAAGATTTCTATCATTAGAATGTGACGTACTACAGAGATGAAGCACGTGTAAGATGACAAATCTGCAGCGATAAATTCCGTCGGTATAGTTTAGTCGGTTAGAACAACTGGTTCCGGAGCGAGGATGCAAGGGTTCGATCCCCGCACCGACAAATTTGTGTTTTCACAAGGATCACATTTTTTTCCGTAGTGAACTGCAAGGGAACATTCTAAATACAATATTTACAAGAAATAGCTCTTTAATAAAAAATAAAACCCATACTAAAAAAAGTTGTAAAACTCCTAAAAATATACTTTCAGTGACCAAATTTCACCAGGCCGCCCCTGTGGCGCAGTGATATAAGCGATGGCTGCTGATCATTCGTCCGAGATGGGTTCGGTTTCGAATCCCGGTGAGGCATGGATGTTGTGTTTGTCTTACGGCGCTGGCTCTCTCCCTTCCCTGGTACCAGTGGCTTTAAATTAGGGACGGGCGACTGCTTATAGCCCACTGAGTTTTTCACGGTGGTCGATAAACTTCCAATTAAAAAAAAAAAAATCACCAGTTCTTATAATCCCATCCAGAAGATAAGAAAGTTTTTGTAACTACGAGTATTTGCTACGGATGATATGGGCTTATGTCGAACAGACCGATTGCTTTCGTTAGGAATAACGACATCATTAATTAAAAGCGAAGTGCCATCATCCTGTTTTTAGGCAGTGTTGATGAGTACCAACCCTTTAAGTGCCCTACGTACCTCAACCAATTCGTGCCCGAAATTTGCTGCGTCCCCAAGAAGAAATGTTGACACAGCGGCCGAGTTTTATGCCATTGCGGCAAAGTAATTCTTTCCAACCTTTTATCTCAGCGGGACCGACCATAAGCCTGTTACAGGTGATAAAAACTCCCATTTTGTCCATTATTCCCTTTACCATGACTGATGGTGAAGTGCTAAACCCCCTGACACGGACATCATGCCATTGGGTAGAAACAAAAAGCTCAAACGTCTTCTATCTCCTTTCATAGGTTTGTCGCCATTGTAATAGATCGTTTAAGATGTTATCATTTAGAAACGATTTGTATCAATCATCTCCCTAAATGATCACTTTGATTAACAAAGCTAATGATAAAGCACAGTGGCGTACCAGAAAAACTTGGGGGCTCCCCGCAAAAATATCTTCGAGGCCGTTTTGCGAAAATCTGTTAGCTTTCACTTACGAAAACTTTTAAATTCCATATTAATAATTAGGTTTAAAAAAAAAAAGCTCTCGGGGGATATGGCGTTAAGTAACAAGAGGTAGCGAGAAGTAACATTATTTAAATAAAGACAAAGAAGATAAAATTGAGGGTTAAATTAGAGCATATACGCTACACACTCTTTTGTAGCGCAAAGCAAGGATCCTCATAAGCAACTGGAGGGTAGTTCTTTTTTTTTTTTTTACTTTTCTTTTCCTTTTTTTTTTTTTTTTCTTTTTTTTTTTTTTGACGGGTGGTTTCGTGGGCAACTCGATTGGCTAAAGCAATCGCCCATTCCTAATTTATGGTCACTGGGTCCAAGGAAGGGAGAGAGACAAGGCCGTAAGATAAACACAACATTCATGCTTTAGAGGAATTCAAACCAGGACCCATGTCGGACGAACAACCAGAAGTCAGCACATAGGCGTTTGCGCCCCGGTGCGGCTGGGTAAAGTTACTTCAACATAAAACATCCAATGCTCGGTATGCGGCCTCTTTTCCCAACAACACGACAAATTCAATAGGCAATGTATATGGCACTATGTATAACCATCTTCTAAGATGGTAAAGTTTAGATCTGGCAACCAGCGAAGACCATTAGCTCAGTACCTCAAAGAGACAATTTCGCGGAAGGCCTGTGATAGCGCATGAGCACACTCAAAAGATTACCAGTTCATTTTAACTACCAATGTGGGAATAACTGTCACTAAGAGCGACGTTCACGTCAAGAAAAATACACTGGGTTATTGTAAACTCCCTCAACGAAACAAGAGGGGTAATATTACACATCAAGACGAACAACATTTGCAATGGAACCTAGGGCCGCATTCCACTCGTAGTTCCAGAAAAGAGTAAAGTTACGTATCCACGTTGAGCCTTCAACAGTGCAAACAAAGAGACATACCTAATTTATGAGTTGCACAATTCCAATCGCATCAGAGAAAGACTCAAAGGAGCTGCTCAAACTGGCGTCCAAGGGCGTCGTTGCACAGCCCACACCGGCGAATGAAGGACTGCCGCACTCACTCGTAGACTCTCGGTATGGTGTTGATCTTGTCCACAGCAACAGCGATTCGCGCGACCAGATCTTCCAGGGAGTCCACAGGCGACTCGTACACCAATGATTTCATGTGCCCCCGGAAGAAGAAGAAGTCCAGTGGATTAAGGTCCGGAAAGCGTGGAGGGCAAGCCACAAGTCCACCGCGTCCAATCCACCGCCCGTGATATGTCGCATTTAGGAAATATCGGACTTCGGTGGCAAAGTGTGCTGGGGCCCCATCACGCATAAACCACATGTCCCTCCGTGTGGTGAGAGGAACATCCTGCAACAGACCGGGAAGCACTTGCTCCAGGAACACACGGTACGCTGCGCCGGTCAGACGTATACGTCAATTCTCATGTGACGTTCGCACGGTAATATCGCTGAACGGGTTCGGCGGCGTTTTTAAATGTTTTCTCCTCATCGTCTACACACGTGCTCAGCGCACCTGATTTGCATCTTGGGCTTCTCATGCACTGGTTGGAACTCCGTGTGCCTGCTGGACGTTTTTCGAACGTGCTCTTTTCAGGTACTAGGAGTGGAATGCGGCCCTAGGTTCCATTACAAATATTGTTCGCCTTGATGTGTACTGTCACCCCTCTTGTTTTGTTGAAGGAGTTTACAGTCACCCTGTATAATGTCTTATGCTTAATTCCATCTCTACCGGCGAAATACAATACAGTAAGTCTTGCCTCTACATGAATCTATAACTACTATTTACAGTAGCAAAATAATGCTCTTCACGTGTTTATACTAGCAATTTTAAGCAGAAGTCAACAGGTTCCTGGTAATATTAACTATAAGCAAACTACAAGCAGCACAATCAAAATGACTTTGAAAAGTAGGCCTACATCCATTGTCGTCCGGCTTCGTCTGCTAGTGAACGTATATCAACAGTAGAAAAGACATATATCACAACGAACGGTAAAAACGACCAATTGAGTAAAACGTGAATGAAACGGCACCAAACAAAATGGTGAAATTCAAATGAAATGAGAACATTAAAATCGATTGAAAAGTAAAACCAACAAAGTTAAAAGTTGAAAATGACAAAACCACGGAACCTATCTACATTCTACATATGCTACCAGCATCCATACATGTTTCGGCAAATATCATGCCTTCATCAGTGGAAGAGTTCACAAGTGCCCAGTCCTCCGTAATCGACTCAGATGTAATATGACATGCCTGAATGAAAAGACAGTATGTTAACTTCGTCGAATAAGCTATGAACACCTATACATTATCGCGCAGTTCTTGTATAGCGCCATCTGTGGGAATTTCTAGCAGTTACGGATACACTAATTGTTTGGCTCCGAGTTTAATGGCGTGAAGGCTAGATTGATCATTCGGCATTAGGAACAGAAATAATTTCAAAAGATGAAGCTAAGGAAAATTTGAAGACCTCATATCTAGTGAATGAGACTGATATGTCAATGCGTGATGTATCTGGTAAAGCTTCCCTTTGATCTTTGAGATCATCTGCTGGCCATGGCAAATTTTAAGAGCTATACACTCATTAGACAAAACAACGCTAGAAATAGTTGTGATGGGCAGTTGACACCGCGTAGAGTGGAACTGAACCAAACCAAACGCAAGCTGGTGTCGCACGATTGGTCGAATAACGATTGGTCGACAGTAACGATTGGTCGACAGTAACGATTGGTCGGCAGCACGATTGGTCGACATAACGATCAGTCGACCGTAACGACTAGTCCACAGTAACGGCTGGTCGACAGCACGATCGATCGACACAACGATTGGTCGAGATAACCATTGGTTCAGAGAATTATGGGTTTCATTCGCAGTGGTACCTCTCAGAACGTACTGACCTCTCAAAACGCAACGTTCCTTTTTGGAAATAATATCTTTTAGAATGTAGTCCTCAGAACATACAGAATTATAACATACACTGAAGAGCAATTGAATTAGAGATACCTGTCTAGTAACGTGCAGCACCACCTTTCGCCCTGATGACGGCGGCGATTCGTCTCGGACTGAACTCGACAAGACACCGGAAGCGTTGGGAAGTCATGCGGATCCACGACCCCTGAACAAGCTCCCACAGTTCACGAAGATTTGATGGAGGGACTTCAGAGCCTCGAGTATCTCTCTCGATGACGTCCCAGATGTGCTCGATGGGATTGAGGTCAGGTGGCCTAGTTGGCCAAGGAAGCGAGGTCACGTCGGTGGAGTGTTCATTCAACCATTCGGGTACAATTCGGGAGCGATGGCACGGTGCATTGTCTTGTTGCAAGATGAGGTCCTCAGTGGGATGTTGAAGACGCACAAACGGGAGCAAATGGTCGTCCAGGAAATCTTGTTAACGTTGACCTGTGAGGGACGATGTCACACGTACCAGGGGTCCCATTTCAGTCTACGTAAACAGTCCCCAGACGACAATGCCACAGCCACCAGCTTGAAGAGTACCCTGCTGGCAAGAAGGATCCATCGCTTCATGTGGTTTGCGCCACACTCGTATCCTGCCATCCGCATGTACCAACGTGAATCTCGACTCATCAGTACAGGCAACATTTTCCCACATGTCTAGGGTCCAGTGGCGATGTTCCCGCGCCCATGCTAATCTTTGCCACCTGTGATGTGCGGTCAGCAGCGGTACCTCGTGGGACGATGGCTTCTGTATCCCATAGCGAGGAGATGGTTTTGGATGGTGTGGCTGCTTACACGTTTTTGTGCACTAGCGTTAAATTGCCGAGTGATTTCTTGCACTGTGGCCCGTCTATCTGCTGTTACACTGCGAGCTAGCCGACGATGACCCCGCTCAGCTCATCCACACGCTGTTGTCCACGGCAGTTGGCCCTTGCAGGGATGGTTTTACCGGATTCGATGTATTCACGGTGCACCCGTGACACAGTGGCTCGTGAAAATCCCAGTGCCTGCAAGACTTCCGAGATGGAGTGACCCATTCGTCGGGCCCCGACAATTTGCCCACGATCAAATGCGCTTAGATCTTCCGTCTTACCCATATTGCATCCGACTCTTACTGATTCCCGTCGCATCACTCCTTATATTGTCGTATCGCTGCATACGTCATGTCGTTTCCGTTTAAAGGGCCGCCCGCAGCGCCATATTTGCATAACGCTAGCTATATCTAATTCAATTGCTTTTCAGGGTAATATTTCCAAATAGGCCCCCGTGTCATCTTTTGTACTCTAATTAAAATTTATATAGAGGGCCTTCTGAACGATGTTATTTCCGAAAGGGCCCAGGGGCACTTAAGGTTACTGTCGACCAGTCGTTATGTCGATCAAACGTGCTTTCGATCAATCGTTACCTTCTACTAATCATTTCTGTCGACCAATCGTTATGCCGACCAATCGTTATGTGAACCAATCGTTGCTGTCGACCAATCGTTATGTCGATCAAACGTGCTGTCGACCAATCGTTACTGTCGACTAATCATTACTGTCGACCAATCGTTATGCCGACCAATCGTTATGCCGACCAATCGTTATGCCGACCAATCGTTATGTCGACTAATCATTTCTGTCGACCAATCGTTATGCCGACCAATCGTTACTGTCGACCAAACATGCTGTCTCGACCAATCGTTACTGTCGACCAAGCATGCTGTTTCGACCAATCGTTACTGTCGACTAATCATTACTGACGACCAATCGTTTTGCTGACTAATAATTTCTGTCGACCAATCGTTATGCCGACCAATCGTTATGTCAACCAATCGTTACTGTCGACCAAACATGCTGTCTCGACCAATCGTTACTGTCGACCAATCGTTTTGCCGACTAATAATTTTTGTCGACCAATCGTTATGCCGACCAATCGTTATTGTCGGCCAATCGTTATGTCGACCAACCGTTTGTCGACCAATCGTTACATATCCAACGCAGGGTATAAACAGCTGAATAACAGGGCTTCCCAACAGTGTATAACAATCGACGAAAGGTGATCTGAGCGATTTTGATCCTGGACACATTGTCGGCGCAGGACAGATGGATGATTGTATCACCCAAGTGGTAAGAACTCTAAGGTTCCCGAGGGGAACCGCATTAAGGATGTACCGCGAGCATACCATCGATGGCATACCAGCGCAAAGAGAGCAAACAGTGGCTGACCACACGCTATTGGCGACCGAAGTCAACGTAGACTATCCAGGCTCGTACAGACAGACCGCTTACCAACAGCGGCGCAAATTACATCCTGGTTGAATGTTGAAACCCGAAGTAGCGTCAGAGATCGAAAGCTATGGCGCCCGATGTATACCCTGGGGTACGAGAGCCGAAGCCCCACTCTTGTGCCACTGTTGACTGCTCGTCATTGGACACCACGCTTCGCTTGTTGCCGGGATCATCAGAACTGGATCTCTGCAGAGGGGCGCCGCGTCGTGTGGTCCGACGA
The DNA here is from genome assembly GCA_039090855.1 of Macrothele yani. NCBI lineage: Eukaryota > Metazoa > Arthropoda > Arachnida > Araneae > Macrothelidae > Macrothele > Macrothele yani. The sequence goes on along the minus strand of CM077028.1, from coordinate 73,668,027 downwards.
ATAACGTTTTCAGCTGACGAGAGGATGCGGGTGTGGCGTCGACAGCGTCAGGCCATGGCCCCGTCGTGCCAGGTGGTGGCTATGTGATGGTTTGGGGAGCCTTCTCATGGAGCATATTTGGTTCCTTAGTGTGTCTGGAGGGGTCCTTAAACCGCTGTGCGCTACCAGCCAGCTTCACGTTTTCATGGCTTTCGGTACATCCTGCGGTCGATGGTCTCCATCAGCAGGAAACTACGCAGCCTCACCTGGCCCCAAACACCCAAGCACGGCTCGAGGAACACCCATCTGAGTTTTAAACCATCAGTTGGAACATCAGATCAAAGGATTCTCGACGAATTTGTCGGGCTGATTTGTGGACAATGGTGCAACTGGTGGAGTCGATGCCTCGGTGTGTACGGGAAAGTTATTCGCGCAAGAGGAGGACCAACACGCTGTTAGGTATGCATTTCTAATTTTTTATCCATTGAGTGTTCACTCTTATTACTTCGCGATGTAGTATTACTTCATATTTATATTGAAATATTAATAGCAATGAAAATGATAGCTTCCTGGTTTGAAGTTTAGCTGAACTAGGTCATATTTCCCATAGAAAAAATTAAACGAAAATGCTATCTTTATTTATTTTTTTTTTCACGTTCCCATATCATAATTTTTTCTTTACTTGAGTGGGAGATATCCTTTACCAGATCAATCGTTGACTTTAAATCCAAATAAATTCCTTGTAGTATAATGAATAGAATTCTCCGGCTGGACGTGTAGTGCAGGAAATCTTACGTTAAGTCACGTTAGGGTTATTGAAAGGTTACTTGATGTAGCTAAAGTGTGCTTAATCTTCAAAGTGCTATAGTTTGTTTAGGTAACACACGCACGTGCAATAAATTCCAAGAATATGGAATTTATTTTTACTCAGCGTTCCTCATTACCTTGAATATCAGTAATATAACTTCGGTTTTAGTACATTAGTACCTTGAAGGCTCCTTATTAGAGCGGTAAACACAATATTCCCTGAACTTAACGTAAACACTCAATGAAATAGACTTAACGGCCAGACAGAGGTCTGACAATAAAATGAACTAAGAAAACGTACTCACTTTTAACCTTTTATTGGGGAGCTCCTGGTATTACTCAAATACACACTCCAAAATAACACAACTACTGATAGCCCGAACTTTCGTACTATCGTAATATCGTAGAAAAGTAGGTAAATCGCATATCAATAATCAGGAAGAATCTATCACATATAAAACGAAGCTCTCTGGTCTCTTGAGCGCGCCTATATACAACTTTCGTTTTAAATTCTAAAGTTTTTCCTTAGTTTTCAGTTTTGCTTTTCAGTATATATATATATATATATATATATATATTCTAGGGATGTAAGGTCAGGTGATGCGTAACATCACAGCCTCTCCTTGACAAATGTCAACCCCGCCTTCTCGTGGTGCATCCTGTTCCCACTAAAGGGGCTCTGACGACCGCCAATAGCGGTATAACTATACCATCGGGATCAGAGGAAATGCTATCCCACACTCACCAACCCGCTTGGCCAGCGTGGTGAGTTATGGCCAAACACCTCCAAAATGACTCTACAACTTAAATCTTGGCCCTCAGTCTCCGGCAGCAGGAATGTACCTGGCCAAGGCAGCGGCCAGTGCGACATGAAGGCAGAGGGTGCTAAGAATCCCCGGAGGACCGGACTAGGCTGCCATTTGATGCTGACCTTGGCTACCTATAACGGACGCTCCCTATCTTCTGATTCAAGGCTTCTTGAATTGGAAGAGGAACTACAAAGGATCAAGTGGGACATCGTCGGGCTAAGTGAGGTAAGGAGAAAAGGAGAAGATCTCATTGAACTGAAAAGTGGACATCTCTTCTATTATCGTGGGACAGATACTGGCAGAACTAGTGGTGTTGGATTTATAATAAACAAGAAACTGAAGGATAAAGTGGTAGAAGTTGAAAGTTCCTCTGACAGAGCTGCACGACTCGTTATCCAACTATCGAGAAGATACCAGGCTCAGATTATTCAAACTTATGCACCCACCACAAGTCATCCTGAAGAAGAAATTGAAGAATTTTATGAGGAAATTCGTCATCTAAATAATAAAGGTAAGCAGCACTTGAAGATAATTATGGGAGATTTCAATGCAAAAATAGGGCAACGGCAACAGAATGAAACTTCAGTAGGTAAATTCGGTCACGACAACAGAAACCAGCGTGGAAATACTCTCGTTGAGTTTGCAGAGGCAGAAGGATTTTTCATCTTGAACTCCTTTTTTCAAGAAAAAGCCACACAGGAAATGGACATGGAGACATCCAATTGGGACGACAAGTGAAATTGATTTTATTATGTGTAACAAAAAATTCGTCATCGAAGACTGCAGTGTGCTGAACAAGTTCAACACAGGTAGTGACCATAGATTGGTGAGATGTAAGATGCACCTCAACACTAAACTGGAACGTGGCAAGCTCATAAGACAAACAAAATGTATTGACATAACCAACCTTAAAAAACACCATAATACTTTCAAGTTGGAACTGAAGAACAGATTCTCTGCTTTAGAAGGCCTAACATCGGAAGAAGTGGATATTTCGGAAGTTAACAGAAAAGTAACCAAAGCTCTAATGGAAACAGCAACAAAATTAGCTGGGTCTAAGAACAAGTTGCATGTGAACAAATTATCAGGAAAAAACCAAAATGTTGATGCAAAAAAGAAGAGAGATGAGGGGACAACTAAAGAAGATGTGACTTCCAAAGTGGAATATATAGAGCTATGCAAGACAACACGAAAAAGTATCACTGAAGACGTAAGGAAATTCAACTGTGAGCTAGTGAGGAAAGCAATTGAAAACAACCAAAGCCTAAAGATAGCAAAGGGACATCTCAGTAGGGGAAGAAAACAGATTATGGCTCTGAGAAAAGAAGATGGTTCTATAACAAGAAATAGAGGCGAAATTTTGACAAGAGTGAAAGATTTCTACTCCAAATTATATGAAAGGGATGATACATGTACTCCAGACATCATGAAAGGTACCACAGTTCTTCCAGTCCTCCCAGCAGAAGTTGCTCATGCAATCAAGAACATGAAGCGGGGAAAGCTCCAGGAGAAGATGGAATTACTATAGACATCATACAAGAAGCAAGTGGAGAAATTGAAACAGTACTCGCCCAAATTTTCACTCGATGCCTTAATGAAGGGAAGATTCCTGAGGATTGGAACAATGCTACAATGATCCTGCTACATAAAAAAGGTGACATCGAGGATCTCAGGAACTACAGACCTATCAGCCTCCTATCAGTGGTTTATAAAATCTTCACTAAAGTTCTTTCACACCGCTTGAAGGTAACACTGGACATGGCTCAACCGAGAGAACAAGCTGGATTCAGGAGTGGCTACAGCACAATAGATCATATCCACGTACTGAGAGAACTAATTGAAAGAGCAAGGGAATATGAACTTCCATTGTGCATGGCTTTTATCGATTATGAAAAAGCCTTTGATTCGGTGAAACCATCAGCAGTTACCACGGCTCTGAAATCCTGCGGTATTGAAGATGCATACATTAATATTATTAATAACATCTATGAAAATGCAAGTGCAAAGATTCGGCTGTTTGAAAATACAACGCACATAAAAATTGGAAAGGGAGTGAGACAAGGTGACACCATATCTCCGAAGCTCTTTAATGCCACATTGGAAAATGTCTTTCAATCACTGAACTGGGAAAACAAAGGGATAAAGATTAATGGAGATTATCTAACCCACCTTCGTTTTGCTGATGACGTAGTCATTTTTGCAACTACCCCATCAGAGCTGCAGAGTATGATCCAGGAACTTGCTGACAAGAGTAAAGAAGTGGGATTAAAAATGAACTTTCAGAAGACAAAAGTGATGTTCAATGCTTTTACAAGAAATGAAGATTTATCGATTGATGGAGAAAAAAGTGGAGATAACAGATACGTATGTTTATCTTGGACAGCAGATATCAAATGAGGGTCACATTGATGAAGAAATTAATCGGCGTACAAAACTTGCCTGGAGAGCTTTTGGAAGAAACAGCATAATTTTCAAGAGCAATATGCCATTATGTCTTAAAAGAAAAAGTGTTTGATCAATGCATCCTTCCAGTGCTTACGTATGGTGCAGAGACGTGGACCTTAACTAAAGAGACATACAAAGGCTGCAGACAACTCAAAAAAGCATGGAGAGGTGCATGCTTGGTATAACCAGGAGAGATAAGAAGAGGAACTCGTGGATCCGAAAAATGACGAGAGTGGAAGACATCATGATCAGAGTTAAATCTCTGAAATGGCAATGGGCTGGACATACTGCCAGAAGGACAGACCGTAGATGGACAGCCGAAATTTTAGATTGGATTCCAAGGGACAGGAAAAGACCCAGAAAAAGACCACATGGGAGATGGGTGGATGAAATTCGTAAATATGCGGGAGTGACATGGAGGAGACTGGCACAAGACAGACCGTTGTGGAGGAAACTTGGGGAGACCTTCGTCCAGCAGTGGATTGATAATGGTTGACAATGATGATGATGATGATGATATATTCTATAAAGATACCTAAGCAAAAAAATACATATATAATTTTGACTCACACCTAGTACAACATAGAAAAGGTTATGTATCTGTTTTGCTCTTAAGTATATATATATATATATATATATACTGCATACCACCACGTCATGACTTACACTCGTTACAGTAGTTTGAAAAAAAAAATGTTTTACGTTTGGTTTAGTGACTCCAAGAGAACCACACAAAAACTGTTTCAAGTTGTGCGAAAAAATTGCAATCAGTATGTCTCAGCCAAAACCATATAAAGCGGTTAATTTGTTTTCAGAAATAAAAAAACTGTGACAAAAGCGTTTTGATAATTTTACAAGAAAGGATGTAGTAACGAGCTTGGGATATTAATGAGCTTGGGGGACACCATTTATGAACAAGCTACAGAATCATGAACGTCGTTTCCATTGATGAAGAACTTCACACCAGAACAAATTAGAGAACTCTGAGTATTTGTTTCATCGACTAATAAATTTCAGGCAACGATCAACATCAGTGGAGGACTGAAGATTCATAAACGACCCTGGGAGCCATTTTGCGCGTCCCAGTTTTGGGAAAAATTATCAAGGTATCCCATCTTTAAAGAAGCGGTATGTTTGCATCACCGTTTACTGTTTAAACATCTTTTCCACACAACTCTACGAAGCATTGTAATTTTGTTGTATTGATGCAATATTTAGCAATATTTTACTCCTTTTGTTGAACCGCAGATCTCTAGCGAAATTTGATGTAAAAACGAAATTCCTTCCGTTGCTGAGAAGCAACACACAAGGTACGTTCTCCGAGAGAAACTGTTAGACTTTATTCCATTCCTACGAATTTTCCTATTGCAATAACTGAATACAGAAGTTGTAATAGTTTCTCGGCTCTTAGCGAGAACGGAAATCCAGATGTACCAAAAGTTAATTTCTTTTTAAAACTTACCTATCATTAATAAAAATGATTACGAATATATCTCTTGAAAAAAGAAACATGCCTGGAATTGCAAGAATTCCAGAGCGAATTTATAAAGTGAGAGGAATTAAAGAATGCTAAAATAATTTTTTATTTAATAATTTTCAAACGGAATAGTGTTTTTGCTGTAGATGAAACAGATTTTCCAGAACTACAGTTCAAAAATTCGTGTAACCGTAAGACCCAAAAAGATCCCATTCAAAGAAAAAAAAAGTATTTACATATCAAGTGCAGCAACCCAAAAAATTTACCGTAGGTGAACCTCACTACATCTATTAACGTTCACAATGAATTTCGAGCTTCTGTCGCACACAATTGATAACATAGATGATTGGTTATATTGTACTGATTATTTAACTGCAATTGGCAAAATCGGACTGAGGTAGACGATATCCGCTCAAAGGGACGGGGCTTAAATATAAAAGTCGAGAAAGGGAGAAAGGATGTATCAAAAACAGTGTTTGGCTCAACAGAACATTTGTTACGTAGATATTTTTTTCATGAAGCCGTCCAAGTGGTAAACGAACTTTTCTGTTTCAGTATAATTTGGTTTTCTTCTACGAGAATATTGAAGTACAAATATGTATACATTTTTTCTTGAGTTAGCATAAAACCGACCGGCCCAGAATATTGCGGCCTAGTCTGCACCTGATCAACATAACTTTGGGCGCCAGTCTCATTGACTGCAAAACCTCACAAAAAAAAATATATAGGTAAACGTCGGAATATATAGTAAGCCATTACTTATTATTCCAATCTACGGAATAGTAGGCGACCGACCCAGCTGACCCTCATAGTTCTATAGATTGTGATTTCAAAACAATCTATAGAACTGCAAAGGTCAGTTCCACTGGCTGCAAAATCTTGTACTAGGCACAATACGCAGAAATATGAGTGCCGGTCTCGTTGACGGCAAAATCCCAGAATTAAGATCGACTACCAAAATTTTCAAAATTTTCCACCAAAACGGTCGAAAATAGGGTCATTAAGGATCCCATCGACTGAAAAATCTTATGGCAAGATAATCCATAGAACTGTACCATCGGATCCAGAAATTTCAAAATTTCATACCATAAAATTTTACAGAAGAGTAAGCATCGGTCTTATTGGTGGTAAAATGTCATATCAAAACAATCTACAGAACTATGAATGTCGTCTTCAAAATCTCACACGAAAAAAATACACAGAAGTATAAGCGTCAGTCAATATGTCAGCAAAAACTCCTACTATAAGAATCAACAAAAGTGTTTGCATCCGTCCCAGCTATTTTAAAATCTTATACCGAAACACTCCTCGAAATGTGAGCATCGCTCCCATCGACTGCAAAAACTCATAATGAAATCCTCCACAGAATTTGAGCAGCGCTCCCATCGACTGCAAAAATTCATAATGAAACACCCCACAGAATGTGAGCATCGCTCTCATCGACTGCAAAATTTCATACCGAAACACTCCATAGAATGTAAGCATCTTTTCTCACCGACTGCAAAATCTAATACCGAAACACTCCACAGAAAGTGAGCATCGCCCCCAGCGACTGCAAAATCTCATACCGAAACACTCCACAGAATGTGAGCATCGCTCTCATCGATTGCAAAATCTCATACCGAAACATTCAATAGAATGCGAGCATCGCTCCCACTGACTGCCAAATCTTATGCCAAAACACTTCGTAGAACGTGAGCATAGCTTTCATCGACTGCAAAATCTCATACCAAAACACTCCATAGAATGCGAGCATCGCTCCCATTGACTGCAAAACTTTATGCCAAAACACTTCGTAGAACGTGAGCATCGCTTCCATCGACTACAAAATCTCATACCGAAACACCACAGAATGTGAGCATCGCCCCCATCGACTGCAAAATCTCATACCGAAACAATCCATAGAATGTGAGCATCGACTGCAAAATCTGATGATGAAACACTCCACAGAACGTGAACATCGCTCCCATCGACTGCAAAATTTCATACCGAAACACACCATAGAATGTGAGCATCGCTCCCATCGACTGCAAAATTTCATACTGAAACACAACATAGAATGTGAGCATCGCTCCCATCGACTGCAAAATCTCATACCGAAACCCTCCATAGAATGTGAGCATCGCTCCCATCGACTGCAAAATCTCATACCGAAACATTCCATTGAATGTGAGCATCGCTCCCATCGACGGCAAAATCTCATACCGAAACACTCCATAGAATGTGAGAGCATCGCTCCCATCGACGGCAAAAATTCATAATGAAATCCTCCACAGAATTTGAGCAGCGCTCCCATCGACTGCAAAAATTCATAATGAAACACCCCACAGAATATGAGCATCGCTCTCATCGACTGCAAAATTTCATACCGAAACACTCCATAGAATGTGAGCATCTTTTCTCACCGACTGCAAAATCTAATACCGAAACACTCCACAGAAAGTGAGCATCGCCCCCAGCGACTGCAAAATCTCATACCGAAACACTCCACAGAATGTGAGCATCGCTCTCATCGATTGCAAAATCTCACACCGAAACATTCAATAGAAGGCGAGCATCGCTCCCATTGACTGCCAAATCTTATGCCAAAACACTTCGTAGAACGTGACCATCGCTCTTATCGACTGCAAAATCTCATACCGAAACACTCCATAGAATGCGAGCATCGCTTCCATTGACTACAAAATCTCATACCGAAACACTCCATAGAATGTGAGCATCGCCCCCATCGACTGCAAAATCTCATACCGAAACAATCCATAGAATGTGAGCATCGACTGCAAAATCTCATGATGAAACACTCCACAGAACGTGAACATCGCTCCCATCGACTGCAAAATTTCATACCGAAACACACCATAGAATGTGAGCATCGCTCCCATCGACTGCAAAATTTCATACCGAAACACAACATAGAATGTGAGCATCGCTCCCATCGACTGCAAAATCTCATACCGAAACACTCCATAGAATGTGAGCATCGCTCCCATCGACGGCAAAATCTCATACCGAAACACTCCATAGAATGTGAGAGCATCGCTCCCATCGACGGCAAAAACTCATAATGAAATCCTCCACAGAATTTGAGCAGCGCTCCCATCGACTGCAAAAATTCATAATGAAACACCCCACAGAATGTGAGCATCGCTCTCATCGACTGCAAAATTTCATACCGAAACACTCCATAGAATGTGAGCATCTTTTCTCACCGACTGCAAAATCTAATACCGAAACACTGCACAGAAAGTGAGCATCGTCCCCAGCGACTGCAAAATCTCATACCGAAACACTCCACAGAACGTGAGCATCGCTCTTATCGTCTGCAAAATCTCATACCGAAACACTCCATAGAATGGGAGCATCGCTCCCATTGATTGCAAAATTTTATGCCAAAACACATCGTAGAACGTGAGCATCGCTTCCATCGACTACAAAATCTCATACCGAAACACTCCACAGAATGTGAGCATCGACCCCATCGACTGCAAATCTCATACCGAAACAATCCATGGAATGTGAGCATCGACTGCAAAATCTCATGATGAAACACTCCACAGAACGTGAACATCGCTCCCATCGACTGCAAAATTTCATACCGAAACACACCATAGAATATGAGCACCGCTCCCATCGACTGCAAAATTTCATACCGAAACACAACATAGAATGTGAGCATCGCTCCCATCGACTGCAAAATCTCATACCGAAACCCTCCATAGAATGTGAGCATCGCTCCCATCGACTGCAAAATCTCATACCGAAACATTCCATAGAATGTGAGCATCGCTCCCATCGACGGCAAAATCTCATACCGAAACACTCCATAGAATGTGAGAGCATCGCTCCCATCGACGGCAAAAACTCATAATGAAATCCTCCACAGAATTTGAGCAGCGCTCCCATCGACTGCAAAAATTCATAATGAAACACCCCACAGAATGTGAGCATCGCTCTCATCGACTGCAAAATTTCATACCGAAACACTCCATAGAATGTGAGCATCTTTTCTCACCGACTGCAAAATCTAATACCGAAACACTCCACAGAAAGTGAGCATCGCCCCCAGCGACTGCAAAATCTCATACCGAAACACTCCACAGAATGTGAGCATCGCTCTCATCGATTGCAAAATCTCATACCGAAACATTCAATAGAATGCGAGCATCGCTCCCATTGACTGCCAAATCTTATGCCAAAACACTTCGTAGAACGTGAGCATCGCTCTTATCGACTGCAAAATCTCATACCGAAACACTCCATAGAATGCGAGCATCGCTTCCATTGACTACAAAATCTCATACCGAAACACTCCATAGAATGTGAGCATCGCCCCCATCGACTGCAAAATCTCATACCGAAACAATCCATAGAATGTGAGCATCGACTGCAAAATCTCATGATGAAACACTCCACAGAACGTGAACATCGCTCCCATCGACTGCAAAATTTCATACCGAAACACACCATAGAATGTGAGCATCGCTCCCATCGACTGCAAAATTTCATACCGAAACACAACATAGAATGTGAGCATCGCTCCCATCGACTGCAAAATCTCATACCGAAACACTCCATAGAATGTGAGCATCGCTCCCATCGACTGCAAAATCTCATACCGAAACACTCCATAGAATGTGAGAGCATCGCTCCCATCGACGGCAAAATCTCATACCGAAACATCCCATAGAATGTGTGCATCGCTTACATCGACTGCAAAATCTCGTACTACAGACAATTTGCGGAACTATGAGTATCGGTCCATCGACTGCAAAATCTCATAGCATAACAATTTACAGAAGCGTATAGGTGCATCCTTTCGACTGCAAATTATCATACCAAAACGAAAAATCGAATACTACTAATTGTTATACTTCCCGATTGAGATAAATTGAATTAAAAAAAAATCTGACAATTTTTTCGGGATCGCAACTAGAGTATAAATTAGCTAGGCACTTTGTTTACTGGCGATCAAAATTTTGAAGACCAGAAAGCAATAATCTTTGAGAAAATGTGTATAGAATGAATTATCATTGCCAGTACACGATATATTTTCTCCTTGAGGTAAATAATTCTATGCATCGAGCTCACAGCTTGAACGAATGACGTTTATTACAGAATTTCAGAAGTTCAACTGGTAAAATATTTAACTTAATCATATGAACTTCGTTCAAAAACCAAATGGTTTCCTTAGAAAACGAATTAACACTGAATTTTTAATTTCACAATTTATTAAATTCTTACGTGGAAGATAACTTAAGGTTTAACATAATGATAAATAAAGATATTCAGGGCTTTAAATATAAATCCGAAGGAATGACTATGAAGAAAAAAGAAGGTGAGAAAAGAAAAAGAAGTAAATCTAGTTAGGGAGAAGATTAACACCTTGTGCAGCAAAAATCATATTCCAATCTCATCAAATAAAACTAGAAAGAAAAGCCGAAGAACGGGAAAATGAAGAAAAAATCAAATCATTCGAAGATAGGACGAGATAAAAAAAAAGAAAAATCAAAAAAGGAAAAAAAAGAAGAAAGGTCGGCTGGAATATTGTTTGCTAAACACAACTAGGATGGCGTTACAGGCCTACAGCAATAGCAGAAAGACACGTGACCGGAACATAACGCGAGCGAACAGGAAATCACGTGATTTCCTAACGGAGCCGTCAAAGCCGGGGAAAAGTTTGCTTCTTCTTCTTCGACAGGATTTCTTGCGCCATATTAATCATTTTTTTCCTCCACTAATTATCATCGCCGCGCGTATTTTCGCACCCAATCACGACGTCCCGAACACAACAATTAGTTTTTTAATCTGCGTTTTTTCGGCGAGGGAAACAGAACGGCAAAAAGACGACGCATTCGCAATTTTAATTCCAGCTGTCATTTCGACAGATTACGGGGCCGAACCCCCGACAACTCTCCATGCCCCCCCAACACCACCCTTTTTCCGAAGGAGCATCTAGAAATGAAGGAAAGATGTAATGAACTAGTGGGAAAAACACAGTCAAACACCACCGCCATCTTCACCACCGTCCCCTCCCTAGTGCTTCATATGGTTCACTCAAGTATTCATTCCTACATAGCCGCCACTACCCCCTCTCCCTCCTGCTTCCTCCCCATGCCTGTGTAGCAAGATTCCTTAATTTAGAAGACGAATTCTGATCAATACATTTATACCCTACGACGAAATGACTTCCGAGCAACTAAAAAGTGAAATCTAATGACTTCTCGGCCCACTGTAGGCTCTACAATAAGGGACCATGGCCGCGTTTGAGAGGTTTTTAAGCCTAATGAAGGGAAAAATAATAACAACGGGGATAAAAAAAAAAAAAAAAAAAAGAAGGAAATAAAATATCTGGAACTCAAAGGTATGATTTAGAAGACGAAGTGTGCATGGAACAGGAGATAGAGAATGGAGAGGCGCTAGTCTTAATTCAGCTTCAGAGATAATAGAAAAAACTTCAACCGGCTGCAATTACGAACAGGCAATATTTGTGATTGAAAGAGAATAGGAAAGCGGCAAGTAATAATAATAAGACCCTGGAATAAGATCAAGTGAATGATTTACTTGTACGAAAGAAGCGGATATCTGATAGATGAATCTTCTTCTTCTCTTTTATTTTTACTCCCTTTATTCTCTTCGATCTCACGCATCCTAAAATCATTTTAACGTGTTTATGTTCGCAGGTCGAATATTTATTATCCCTTTTTTTCCCCTTGGGGTCGTGTTCCTTTTTTCTTATTCTATTTGAAGCTGGATCATTTTATGCTGTGTTTACATTCTTTCTTCGTTACTGAACAGTATCATTTATTGCTCGTCGTAATGAATTCTTCATCTATAAGATGGGAATTACAAACGATGCACTTTCATTTACCTTTCACTTTTTTTTTTCTGTAAAGCAGTTCTCAGGTAAAAATACTGGCAGATGAAAACAAAATCACAATTTCTTAGCATATGGTGCCTTAATAATACTTAGCTATTTTTTTATGACACTTGTATCAAAAGCAAAACTGCTGTAGGAGTAACCCCATTGATGGATCAAAAAATTTGTCTTTGTAAATGACTTTTTGTTTGCCATATTAAAATGCTACGCGCATACTTGAATATATAAATAAACAAGAGCTTTTAAATTTTGTTTAATGCACTGTACTGGCTGTTCGGGCATTCAGAACATGGGGCATCTCTTTTCTGTCCCCACGTCAGGGGAACAACATAGCAATGTTTGTGATTTTAATTTGTTTGACGTTCCGAGTAGCTAACAACATACACCGATGAGACGAAAATTGAGAAAAATCTTGTACTTCTACCCAGGCGTGGATGCAAGGGAGAGGCCATGGGCCATGCTCCCCTTCCTCTTGAGGGCTTACTGAGCAAAATTTCAAGTATTTACTTACTGTTGTCTTATCAAACAAACTTCTCCATTTACAGCGATCTTGACATACAACTCGGGCTTCACTGACATCCATCACACGACGTAGTCAAGACCTTCTATACTTCATAATCATAATCTTTTTCTCATGCAGACACTCCTGATTCTGATCCTCGCATGACTTCCTTGGCCTTCCTCTTTGCCTTTTTTTCCTGCGGCTTGGGCTGAAAACATTTTCGTAGTAAGCATCTCGTCACTCATTTTTTCAACATGGCCAAACCACCGACGCGTATTAGTCTCTACCTTGCAAACAACATTTTGCTTAGCATTACACAACTGCAACACATTCCTCACATGTTATTTCAGTCTACATTACACTTACATTTGTTGCATTGATTTTAATTTTGATAGTTTCCTTAAGTTTTGTTGCAGGCTGTGATGGGACTCTTCATCAGTAAAATCTGTTTTTGTTCAAGCAAAATGCAGTCGTTTTTTTAGGGGGCGGGGTGTCATCGACCACCATAAGCAACTCTAAAGGACATAAGTAGTCAACCGTCGCTAATGGGGGACCACTGATTTCAGGGAAAGGAGAGAGCTACTGAGGTAAAACAAACGCTTCATCCGGAGCTCAAACCTGTGGTCATGTAGAAACTGGAGCTTCTAACCATGCGTCTACATCGGCGTCGCATTCGGTATTTCACCACATTATAATTTCACTACTGTAAATTTAATAAACATTTTTAAGGTCACCCATCTCACTCTCTGGAAGTTTTCTGCATCCACCTTTGCTTCTAGCGTGGAAGCAGACAGCAGAGCTGCCCCGGTGGCGCAGTGGGCTAAGCCATGGATTCTGATCATTTGCCCTAGATGGGTCCGGGTTCGAATCCAGTGAGGCATGGATGTTGTGTTTGTCTTATGGCGCTAGCTCTCTCTCTCTCTCTCCCTTCCCTGGAACCCGTGGCCCTAAATTAAGGACAGGCGACAGGTTATATATAGCCCATGGAGTTGCTCACGGTGGTCGTTAAACCTCCCATCAAAAATTAAAACAAAAAAACCCAGCAGAAACGCCATTTCAGTATTGCAAAGGCATTTTTCCATCAGCCGGGAAAACTAAGCATGATAATGCCTCTCCTCACGTGGGATATCACCAGTAGCACTCTCGGTTGTCGATTCGTTTCATGTGTGAACTGCAGCTGCTCGGAAATGCTCTGTCCGGTGTGTGTGTGTGTTTGAGCTAGGTGAGTTCATGATTTCTGAGAATTTTGGCACGTGATGATGTTTCTGGGCCTAAAACACGAGCTTACCCGAAGTTTGGTAATTTGATATGTATTAAATTCCATGACATCAGGATTTCCCATTCATAATGCAAAAAAAAACTAAGCCGTCTTCAACACGATTATAAATTAAAACCTTTAATTTAAACACAAGAGCTAAAAGCACACGGTTAAAAACACACAAGCACTTTCGAAACTGCATCAGTTTCTTCTTCAGGTGTGACTGTTAACGTGATGACAACGGGTTATATACATGTGGGAGAAGGAGTGGTTCACAACAGACATGCGCAATAAAGCAAGATAATAAATCTCTAAAATTCAGTTGTTTTTAACGCATTTAGGGTTAATTCGAATCAATATTTTGCAATGCATTCTGTAGTAATGGTTTCCATCGGGCAGGTACAACATAGGGGAGATGATCGCTACAGCAGTGGTTCTGATTGGCAAGAATTATTAAACTCTTTGTGAGGAGAGTTAAACCTTTCGATTTCGGGGTGGAAATAATGGTGGCTTTATCCCATAATGGTTGGTAGGTTTCCTTAAGGAGTAAGCGCGACATCGCTGTGACAGATGACTTAGACTTGATGTTATACCTATGTACGTTCAGGCGGATATTTAAATGACGATTCGTCGAGCCGATATAAACACAGTCGTCCCGCCCAGGTTTGGTCGATCTGAGGGGGATAGAATAAACCCCATGGCGGTCCAACATCTGAGGTAGGTCCCTGTCGTGTTTTACTGAGGACCATATCGCACGTGTGCTCAGCCCAAAGTTCAGTCCATAGGGTCTGCAAATGTTTTTTAAAACAGTGGCTATTGGAGGAAAGCACGGTATCGAGCCTACATATTTAATAGATCTATTGTTTCTAGATAAGGTGGAGGAAGTTCTGGCATTCATTTTTCTCAGAACTACATGTTGAGGATATCCAATGGTAGCTGCCTAAGTCATAGAGGTGGAGCACGTGTCAACACGACAAATCGGCAGCGAAACATTCTATCGGTGTATTTTCGTCGGTTAGAACAAATGGCTTCGGAGCGAGGAGGCGTGGTTTCGATACCCTCAACGACAAATTCGTGTTTTCACACCTGTTGAATTATATAAGTTAATTTTGTAACTGTATCTTAGGATGTTAGCCAAGCATAGTAAAATTACACATTAACATCACAATTTTATTATACATAGTGTATAAAGAAATCGTAGATAGCGTATAATACAATTTGCAAATAATTAAATATATAAGTATAAAAAGTCCCATCTTCAGATATGAAGTGGACAATTGAACAATGCTGCTATTTATACAGAACAGTGGCAGTATGGGTAGACATGGCATGTGTGTATTACGTCAACTAAGGTGGAGCCCCATATTTTCCCCCCAATCTCTTCTGGGTTATTATAAAAAATATTTTTCCATACAGGTAGTATGTCGTATGGTACATAGTCATATATCGGATCTCCAGCTCGGAATGTTGCTTGCAGAATCGGATAAATACAAATACAACATCAAAGAAGGGCATGGACCTTTCTATCCAGACTGGGCCCACGCAAGAATTCTAATAACATCAAGATCCTGTTCTATGCTGTTATTGACTAAAAGTTTATTTATTTACAAAGCTCGTTACGAATGCTGTCACGACTATGTACCATACGACATACTACCTGTATGGAAAAATATTATATAATAACTCAAAAGAGATTGGACAAAAAATATGAGGCTCCATCTTAAACATAGCTGACGTAATACACAAATGCTATGTCTATCCACACTGCCACCTATAAATAGCAGCATTGTTCAATTGTTCACTTTACATTTGAAGATGGGACCAATGTGGCCCGAAAGTACTAATGTATTTCCTCAGATTAAACTAATGGACTGAAAGTTTGTGGCTTCTGAGTTCGTTGGTTTTGCTTCTTTATTTGTTCGTGCAGAGACTGTCACTTTTTATACTTATTTATCAAGAATGCACGAGTGAGTGACCTTACATTGCAAATCATTTATAACCACCTTCTTTTCAGGACATGAAATATTATTAAAAATAATAGGCATATAGTTACTACACTTGTAAATTATACTAATTCAGGTAAGCATACAGATATCAGTACTTAGGTCGGGATCAATTTTAAGAATCCGAGTTCGAGGTATATCAGTGCGAGCCTTAAATTTATATTGCAACATGGAGCCAGGGCCCGAACGAGCTCGAAAACTATGACTAACCTGTTTAGAGGCATTACTACAAAACTTATCCTCTCGCAAATTTTCACTCTCTCCTCCTGTAATTAGCCGATGCCTTTCTCAACTGGGAACTGGGGGAGATATCTGTCTGTTTCTACAGTTTGGCGTCACGATTTTCTTCGACCATTCCTTTCTTCCTGAAATGCTTCGGGCGGCCGGATATCCGGAAAGATCAGGCGGCACTGTGATGTACGTACGTTGCTCGATAGAATCAACCAAGGGAGCTGCCGCATGGAAGTAGGGGGTAAACTTTGTTCGGCGTGGTATCGAACTTCCAGTGTCTGTAATTCTTAAAGAAGTCTCTCCTTCTCAGCAGAAATTCACTAATGCATGTCCTATGGCATTTGGTACCGAAGTCCGGAATAAGTAGTCCTCCCGAGTCCCCGTTCCCCACCTAGTCCCAGTTACCGAAGAACAATTTTTGCAGGTAGGAAATATAGGGGAAAAATCTCGCACGCTCAATCACACGAGATTCTCTCGTTCTCTCTCTTTCTTTCTCAGAATACCGATAGCCCCCCCCCCCCCGCCCTCCTCCTCCCTGCCCCGCTCCAGCCTGGTTCGGAATCGGACCGTCTTAGCACTGACAGATATGCAATTATAAGGAGCGGTTCTTCATCGCAACCGGACCAGCATTTTGATTCAACAGATGGTTTTGCTGTTAACAAGACTCTCTCAGCAAGTGAGCTTAGTATACGACAAGAAAATTATTTTTCAACTCCATTGTGGGCTGTCAAATATAGAGATTTCAGGAGGCATCTGGTACCACTAAAGCTCGCATTGGCGGGGGAAAACAGTCCGTTTCTGGTCTGATAATGTTTCAATCCACTTCAAAATCATCTTCAGTTCTTCAAAATCGCTTGATCTTCAGATAGCGAAGAAATCACATTTACAATTTCGCTGCGAAGAAACATCAAAAAAAAAAAAAAAAACTAAAATGGGCCTTTACTCATTGAGAACGCGCCAGCAGAAGTTACTGCGTCTTATACTCTATAATGACAAAAAATCACCGAATACCTCTTAAAAAGCAAATCAACGGATCCGCTGCGTTGCTAAGATGCGCATTACAGCTGGAAACGGTATAATAATAATCCTACAGCTGACCGCGATCATATCGCACCGCGAGGTTGAGTGAAAATGTCGCGGAGGGAGAGAACTGACTTTGAGAAAGGGAAGATTGTAGGGTGTTATATTAGTGGGTTGTCCATAAGAGAAACCGAGAGGCGTTTAAACATACCCAAGTTAACTGTTTTGGATGTACTGAATAACTGGAAGATACATGGCGTGCCTGAAGCAGCCATGTATCTTCAAGATCAAAGAAAATCAGCGGTAGAGAACGTTGAAGCCTTAGAAGACTCGTTACAGCTAATCGACGGAGCAATGCACAAGACCTCAGTGCACAGGTGAGTAAAAATGCTGAAACCTCGGTACGCACACGTACCATTCCCAGCGAACTTCATTCCATGGGTTACCGTGGTCGTGCGCCTGCTCATAAATCTTTTATCTCCACTCGGAATGTTACTCGTCGTTTAGCATAGTGTAAAGAACATTTATCGTAGACCGTAGATCAATGGAAACGGGTCGTATGGACTGATGAATCTAGATACACGATCCATCAGTGTAATAGCCGTGTATGGGTATGGCGAAATCAGGGGAACGCTATTTACGAAAGTGTACTATCCATACGGTCAAGTTTGGAGCTGGCAGTGTACTCGTGTGGGGTGTTTTTAGTGGTATGGTCCCGGTATGGCGGGGACCATACCACGAAAAACACCCGATTTGGTTATCGTGGAAAAATCTGTTAACCAGCACGTCTACCTCGATATTCTGAACAATTATACCCTACCAACTCTATGGCAATACTATGGAATCGAGCCGTGTTGGTACCAGCAGGATAATGCACCGAGCCATAAAGCAAAGACTGTTACCGCGTGGTTTGACGATAATTCCGTATCGTGTGTGCACTGGCCAGCACAGAGCCCTGATCTTAATCCCATAGAGCACCTATGGGATGAATTTGAGCGCTGAATAAGAAGTTTGGGACCAATGCCTACTACTGAGCAACAGTTATCGGCAGCATTATATACTGAATGGAAGCGCATACCTATCGCTGTGTTCCAAAACCTTGTCGACAGCATATCTCGAAGAGCCAGTGCATGCATTAAGGCCAAAGGTGGGCTAACACCGTTCTAATGTACGTCTATAAATGCTATGTTGTGCTTCTCTTCTAGGCGTCCGGTGACTTTTGTCAATATAGTGTATATCACTGAGATATGACACTGTTGACAATTTCACCACAACACCCTGTTTATATACCTCACATTGCTGGTAACGTCGTGACTATGATTGGCATACGACGCAACACGTGTAGTTCAGTGGCAGTCGGTGTTTCCATGATTTTGATATGCCCCTGTTTTTTCAAGGAAATTCAACTTTAAAATGTCTTAAAAAGTAATGATATCTACGGCTCCAGGAAAATAAGTTTTGAAGTCCTATAAAACATCTGAAAAACCGCTTATAGGACTTTCAAAAACCAGTACGACCCCTGAAGCTGTAAATCAGATTTTTATCAACTGTGAATTCAATAGAATACCAAGCAGTATAGTGATCTCTCGAAATTCGTAGAATAAAAAGAAGCGTTTCCCGAAGCTGTGAAAAACGCTTTTTTTATTCTACGAATTTTGGAAATGCGGAAATCAGTTATTGTTCTTCATTTCTATGCAACGTAGGTCGACCTCGGCTTCAAATGTTTCTTGTTCGTGCCAAAAGAAAGTGTCTGAAAAGCTAGCAGAGATGAAACACTAATACCTCTCTGAGATGCCGTATTTAGACGGAAAGAGCAATGGACGGCAAAACACTCTAAAAGAAACATTTCACGCTGCAGTTCATAATCACAATCTTGATATACACTATATTGACAAAAGTCACCGGACGCCTAGAAGAGAAGCACAACATAGCATTTATTGACGTACATTAGAACGGTGTCAGCCCACCTTTGGCCTTAATGCATGCACTGGCTCTTCGAGATATGCTGTCGACAAGGTTTTGGAACACAGCGATAGGTATGCGCTTCCATTCAGTATATAATGCTGCCGATAACTGTTGCTTAGTAGTAGGCTTTGGTTCCAAGCTTCTTATGCGGCGCTCTAATTCATCCCATAGGTGCTCTATGGGATTAAGATCAGGGCTCTGTGCTGGCCAGTCCACACACGATACGGAATTATCGTCAAACCACGCCGTAACAGTCCTTGCTTTATGGCTCGGTGCATTATCTTGCTGCATGGTACCAACAAAGCTCGGTTCTATAGTATTGCCATAGAGTTGGTAGGGTATAATTGTCCAGAATATCGAGGTAGACGTGCTGGTTAGCAGGTTTGTTCACGATGCAAAGGGCCGGGACCATACCACGAAAAACATCCCCACACGAGTACACTGCCAGCTCGAAATTTGACCGTAGGGACAGTACACTATAGACTGATGGATCGTGTATCTGGATTCTTCAGTCCATAGGACCCGTTTCCATTGATCTACGGTCCACGATAAATGCGCTTTACGCTAAACAACGAGTAACATTCCGAGTGGAGATAAAAGGTTTATGAGCAGCCGCACGACCACGGTAGCCCATGGAATGAAGTTCGCTGCGAATGGTACGTGTACGTACCGAGGTTCTAGCAATTTTACTCACCTGTAGACTGAGGTCTTGTGCAGTACTCCGTCGATTAGCTGTAACGACTCTCCTGAGGCTTCGACGTCCTCTATCACTGATTTTATTTTAGTTTGCAGCTACAGGTACGCCATGTGTCTTCTATTTATTCAGTACATCCAAAATAGTTGACTTTGGTATATGTTTAAACGCCTCTCGATTTCTCTTATGGACAACCCACAAATATAACACCCAACAATATTTCCTTTCTCAAAGTCAGTTCTCTTCCACCGCGACATTATCACTCAACCTCACAGTCTGTCAGCTGCAGGCTTGTTTTTATACCGTTTGCAGCTGTACCGCGCATCATAACAACACAGCGGATCCATTCAGATTTGGTTTTGAAGGGGTGTCCGGTGACTTTTGTCAATATAGTGTCTATACTCTGTAAAGTAGAGAACAGGCCTTTTATTGAATAGGTGTCTTGGTAATAAAAAAAGTGCTAATTTCATCTGCCCTGATAAATATCGATTTTTTTAATCCGTTAACTTTCCATGAAGTTATAGGATTTATTAATGTATCTGTGTATCTTCAGTTTGCCAGATATACTTTTTTGTGCACATATTAAGAGGCAGTAGGGGGCTTCTGCCCCGTCTTAGATACGCATGCTTTGTAATTTGCCCATTTGCAGAAGTTATTTATAATATGTTTCACCAATATCTCGGTAGCCTTGGCAACTAAAAATTCACATTTCTTCCTCAAAATGTTTAGGGGATATTAGTTGCTCACATTCAGAAAAGAAGATGCGATTGTACGTACGGCGCAAGATAAGGATTTTGTTTATATTGTTGATGATTGATTTCCTGGACAATTTTAATCATTACTGCGACTGCAAGCCATGACTTCCAGATGTATTCCATCCGTCTGATGTGGTACCGGAGGTCCAAGCGTCCAAAAAAAAAAAATAAGGTACAAATAAGAACTGTAATTGGAAAACCTCGAGGCGCAAAGATTTCTGCAGCAAAGGAGAAGGTAAATTAGGAACATGAAGTAGGTATAATGCTCGATACACAGTCGTATCAGAATTATATGATCACCTACCTAATAATGGGAATAACTCCCCTTAACCCGAATGACAGCGGCGAGACGGCATGGCATGGGTTCAATGAGGCCCTGGAAGGTTGCCTGAGGCACACGTGTCCCCTCGGACTGCAGCAGAGCACGGAGGTCTCGCAGATGACGTGGCTGTGGGTCGCCACGTCGAGCCTGTCTATCCAAATAGTACCACAAGTGCTCTATGGGATTGAGATCAGGCGATTTCATCGGCCAAGGCAGAACGGAGACGTCGCTGTCGTGTTCCTGGAACCAGTCACGCACCTCCTTAGCGACGTGGCACGTCGAATTGTCCTGTTGGTTGACAACATCACCACCAGGGTAAAAGTCCAAAATGAAGGGATGCATGTGGTCATCGAGGAGAGTGTTCATGGTTGTATCCAGTGGTACCAGCGGTCCCAGGTCATACCAGGAAAACAATTCCCAGACATACACACGGCCACCACCAACCTGTATGTGACCGACAAGAGTATCCGAGTGTCGGTTCTCGTGTGTCTGACGCAGTATCCGCCACCGCTCGTCATTTCTGTGGAGTAGAAACCTAGATTCGTCGGAGAAGACAACCTTTTTCCACTCTCACTGTCCAATGACAGTACTCCATGCGAAATGCAGGCGTCGTTGCCGATGGACCTGGGTTAACATGGGCGCCTTGACGCAGCGTCGACTCCGGAGACCTATCAGTAAGAGGGTTCGCTCTACGGTTATCAGAGACACGTGACTGGGTGTCTCAGAGTTCATTTGCGTGGTCAATTGCCGCAATGTTGCGCGTCGATTGCCCTTTACCAGTCGATGGAGGCGACGTTCTCCTCTGGGGTCGATGGCCTTTGGAGCTCCACGGCTATGACGTCATGAGGTACTCGGTGTACCAGCGGTCCATTCTTGTTACACCCTTATTACAGCACCCCGCGAACAGCCAACGGAGTCTACTGTTTCTGAGATGCTTCCACGCTTGGCGTGGTAGCCGATGATCATTCCTTTTTGAACGTCCGTGAAATAACTACCTCTGCCTATTGTGCTCACGCCGTGCATTATGGCTCATCTGTCCTGGCCGGCCGCTTTTATCTCCGTGTGGTCGACCTGGTCATGTGCACTCTGTGAAGCGTTTGGGCGAGTACACTGTGATTACGGGGGTGGTCATATTATTCTGATACGACCGTGCAAAAGTGATGTAAAATCTGGTGAAAATGGAAAAGGGGCAATTCAAATCCAAAACCAGCGAGAGCGGATTTTGTGAAAAAAGAGAGAAGAGTAACAATGGGATGTATTTTATGATATAGCGGAAAGCATAGAAGTTATTGAAATAAACTAAAACACCAAAGGTATAAAAAGAAAAAGAAAAAAGGACTGTGAAGGAATAAATTTAAGGATTCATACCTTGTCATTTGTCCCTTTACAGAATTTGTTTGTGTATTCATCAATTTATCGGTAGCCTCGGCAACTTTCTATATGTATTTTCACAACGAAATGTGAAAGTCCATTTAGAACGCGCGAGAAAAGAAATAAAACCAAAGTGATTTGCTTTTTAAATCACAAATGTGAAAGTGGCATATATCCGGGACAGCTTTCAGGGGCAGTAATAAGTAATACACAAGGACCGTTCTATTAAAACTGAGAGTAAAATCACACAAAATGAAGAACTATAGGTACAGCAAAATATGTTATTCTTCCTCAAAATATACACTGCTGGCCATCCAAAATGCAACACCAAGAAGGAAGCACCCGATTGGCCTGAAATTCGCAGCATGCGTCGCTCGCGAGAGGACATGCAAACGATTAGCACTGCAGGGCATATGCAAATCATGTGCGCCCGGAACGCCACCGAGAAGCACTATAAGAAGGGTGCACAAAAGGCCGCGTGTAAGTAGTGGAAGTATGTTGTGCTGCCGGACCTGTGCGTGGGAAGCTTCCTGATGCCTCATCGCAGAACACGGAAGTCATTCCAGAACGTTTCGGAGTTCGACAGAGGACGAATACTGGCTTTCGCAACAGCGGTTTAGCGTACCGAGACGTCGGCGCCCATGTGGGACGACATCCAGCCACAGTGAGGCGAGTATGGATTCGGTGGGTGCAGGAGGGACGGATGGACCGACGTGAGCGATTGCCGCAGCCGCGGCACACCACTGAACGAGAGGACCGGCATGTTGTGCGGCGGGCATTGAAGGCTCGCACCGTCACATCACGAACGTTAGCGCATGAATTAGGGTGTGTTGCGCAACAACCTGTGTCATCACGTACCGTTCGACGTCGTCTGCAGGAGCGGGGACTTGTCGCACGGCGCCCATTGCTCCGATTACCATTGACGTTACACCACCGGCGAGTGCAGCGGCAGTGGGCCGTTGAACGCCGCACCTGGACTACGGAATGGCACGACATTGTCTTCTCCGACGAATCCCGCTTCTGCCTGCAACACCACGATGGTCGAATCCGCGTGTGGTGGCACCGCGGCGAGAGACTGTATGACGCATGCATTATGCATCGCCATAACGGTCCGTCGCCTGGCGTTATGGTTTGGGGCGCAATTAGATATGACACCCGCACCCCTCTGGTACGCGTCGCCAGTACACTCAACAGCCACCGCACCATCTCCGACGTTTTGGAGTTTGTAGTCCTCCCTGCAGGACCTGCCAGCGGCCACGTTTCAACAGGACAATGCGTGCCCTTACGTGGCACCTATCGTGCAACAATTCTTCACGGCCCACCAGGTGTCACTGCTGCCGTGGTCCGCCTGTTCTCCCGATATGCCGCCCATCGAACACGTCTGGTCGCTGATCGGCAACCGAGTGGCCCGGCAAGCACCACCCGCGGCTACGTCTGATGAACTGTGGCAACGTGTGGAAGCAGCCTGGACCGACATACCCCAAAAGCCCACATCCAAAGCCTCTTTCATTCGATGCCGCGACGTGTAGCGGCCGTTATTGCCAGCCATTGGGGCCACACGAACTATTGATGCCTGCGTGTTCCACAAGTCGCACGGGCCTGTAATCTTAATCGTTTCATCTTTGTATCTGTTGTTATGTGTCCAGTAAATCTGGCTTTGCTATCTCGTGTCCTTCTTGGTGTTGCATTTTGGGTGGCCAGCAGTGTATGTTATTCTTCTTCGGATGATATGCAACGGTCCTATCGTCCAGTCAACTTTTCAAAGCATGTGGCGAAAGCATTCCGTGGAAGCTGCTTTAGCGACCCCAGTACAGCCTGAATAACGTCAGCATCTGTGTGAAATGTTGCGCCACGGAACTTCTCTTTCATTGTTGGAAACAGACAGAAATCGCACGGAGAGAGGTCAGGAGTGTACGCAGCTGTGGCATCATTTCAATACTGCATTTCGCTAGAAACTGTTGAACACCAGCAACCACATGTGGGCGGGCGTTATCATGGTGTAGGATCCACTTGCCCACCAGTTCCGGTCGCTTAATTGATATGTGTCGTCGCAGACGTCAAGACTGAAATGTAATTCTCAGCATTGACAGTAATTTGGAGAGGAACGACATGCTGGTAGACTACATCTATATGGTCAAAGAAAATTATCATCATTACCTTCCCAGCTGATCTTGTTTTATGGATTTTATTTCGGAGGAAGCGACCCTGTGTGATTCCAGACACGCGTTGCGTGCTTCGTGAGGGGGTCGAAATAGTGAACCCATGTTTCATCTGCAGTTATTACTGTGTTTAGAAAGTTTGGATCCTTCGCAATCCTTTGTTTCTACTCATGACACATCTGAACTCTTGCTAACAATTGTTCTCTTGTCAGGTGATGAGGTACACATCTGGAACACGCACGATGCAGCAGTAATTTGTCGCGTAGAATGCGGAATGCCGACGTTTTTGAAATATTAGTTGACGCCGCTATGTCTTCACACGTCATTCGTCGATCTTCTTGCAGGATTGCCTAAACAGTGTTAACAATACGCTCCGTAACAACACTTTCAGGTCGACCAGGATTAGGAGTGAGTTCTGCCGACAAACGCCCTTTTTGGAAATCATGGTGACCATCTAAAAATCATTGACTCATCCAAACATTAATCTTTGTAAGCTTTTTCATTAAATCAACTGTTTCTAGAGTCCGACGACAGCAAAATTTTATCGCACGACGTATTTCTCTTCTTAACTCTGAATCACCATATCTGTATGGCGAAAAGCAGATGTACCTTAATCAACTGCGCAATAACAAAATCAAAATCGTTTTGCACTGCTAATAAATGTTGCCATAGGTACTTCCCTAATTCAGCTAGTCGTCTGCTTGGTTATTTTTCCCTTTCGCACTGTTACCAACTCAAAAAAAATTACTCTCAGTTTTTATAGAAGGGCCTTTGTATGTTTACACTACATAGACACGCAATATTAAATTAGCAGCAGGGATAAACATATATATTATTTGATGAGGGGCTGCGCAATATTTTGTGCTTTGCCCTGGGCGCATAAATGCCTAATTACGCCTCTGTATATATTCAACAAGTAACAAATGCATCAGGAAGTGTGAAACTTAAAAAAATGAAATATAAAGAAATAAGAAAATTGGGTGGGTGCTAGCAATCATCTTTGCCAGCGCGTACTAGTGCAATTGCATCGCCTAAATCATTTGGACCAAATTGGAACATTAGGCCGAATGCAATTAGCTTAGGTAGGCCAAAATGTCATATCATAAATTTAGTTTCTATCAAGAGACCCAACGTGCCGTTATGCCTGAGTACTCTTTCTTTCCCATTTGTCTTTTAGTTTTAATCAGTCACATATGAAAATAAATGTGCTTTAGTTTTACAGATCATTATTACAATTCTGCGTTTCTGGAACATCAGTGATTTGTAGAGGGATGGCCTTTCACCTTGATACCTTAAGAAAATCTTGCACGTCGCTTCACCATTACGGGAGAGTTAATTTTCAACAAAAAGTGTGTTGTTGAAAATGAGCTCTGCATATGTGTCACGAGGACTGACAATTAGAATAACGCAACCTTCTTTTTTTCTTGGTATGTGTAATCTACATACGAGAAAATCTGAATTCATTATACTCAGTAATTGTAATCTAATTGATAAATCCCCAGCCAAGTGTACTATAAACTACACGAAATGCGAAAGTCCATTTAGAACGCACGAGAAGAGAAAGAAACCAAAGTGATTTGCTTTTATAAATCATAAATATAAAAGTGGCGTTCTTCCGGGACAGTTTTCAGGGACAAAAATATGCAATTAATTACGCCAAATGTGACTAAGGAAACTAAATATGGCGTTTCAGGAATGAACAGGCACTGAACGTTGAAACTTTAAATGTTTCCCTCTTGTTCCTCACGCTGAGCATAATAACACTGAATGACAGTGTGAATCACTAACACGGAGCACGTAACGACGGCTTGAATAACATCAACGTCCACTTCCTTCTAGGCATAAGTCTTCTCATCTCCCCCCCCCCCCCCACCCCTGGTATCTTCAGAAATTGTTAAGCTTTAAATGCCAGCGGAATTTTAATCAACTCTAAAGCAATAATGGTAGTCACAAGGTAAAAGGCGATGTTTTGACCCTTCGGATCAAAAAGAGAGGAGACGACACCCTCTCACAAACGCTACTTCCCTCATCTGACATACCAATCTTTCTCCCCCCCCCCTCATCCCTCCGCAGCTCCTCCATAAGAGAATCATTTTATAAACCTTTAACATGCTTTTAGGAACAGAAACAGTTCCCCATCAAACAAAATATTCTAATCTTCATTCCGTTTTTCTATTCCGCTTTCAAAAGATTGGATAATAATTGTAAGGAACAAGCAAAAATATGAGATGCAAATAATTTAATGTCTGTGTGTGGAGTAATTAACGTAATGGTAAGAGAGTACGGAGGGGACATAAAGGCCTTTATGCGAATTCAGCTCCAGGGGGAAAGGTGCGCGCACCCTCTCTCTCTCTCCTCTTATCACTTTCGCATTTTTTTTCTTCCCATTCTTTGGGTTGCAGGTATAAGGGATGCTGCTCTCCTTGAAGAGCCTCAAAGTATCACCTCCCTCCCCCCCCAAGCACTCCCCCATTCCATGCATATAGGACCACTTTCTCTTTCACCTGAGATCCCGAGACATCATCACGTGAGGACATTTCTCCGATGATGCCCCAGATGAGAAAGGTACCGCTGGCTATTATAACGCACCCCTGCTTCCATCATTCCGCGTCGCTAGCTCTCCATAGAGATCTGGAGAAGTATGGAATGATGAAAGTGGGGTTTAAAGTTTGCGGAATATGAGAGAAACTGGGGGCGGGTGGGCCGAGGGGGCAGGAAGGGTTACTAGGAATCTCGCTCTCATGATGAATAAAACATTGTCGGCTATTGTGTTGCGGAGTAATTAAATGTTTTCGCTGACTTGCCGATGGGCTTTGCCGACTGGACGGCAGCACAGTTTTGACTTAGCCCAAAACAGACAAAGGAACAACTCATACGGAAAGCAATAAATGAGTCTAACCTCCCTCCCTTCCCCCGCGCCCTCTCCACCCTCCTCTCCTCTTGCTTTGCCATCACCCTTCTATTACAGAGGATTTCCTTGAATGACCTGGACATGAATCTGATGCTACTGGACCAGTTTCGAAATATCGTCCCTATGCTATCTCGCTATTCCTCCTCTCTCTCTCTCTCGTTCTCTCGTTCCCCCTCCCAACCGCACTTGTATTGCTAACAAGGAACTGCAATGATGGCAATGGGGGTAAATGAGGAAAAGCATAAGAGGGAGGGAGAGGATTTGTCAGGGCCGAATCAAGATGCGTCTCGGAAGACGAAAGAGGGAGGGAGGGAGGGATGCAGAAGTATGTGTACGTCCGGGGGGAGGCACAAAAGGGATCCATTCGCAACCACGTTCATCTCCATCGTTGGACAAAATGGTGATAGGTCATTAATACACGTGGTAATATCACGCACCACTGGTAAAGGCAACAATCGACGCCAACAAACCTCATCCTCTTAGCATCCTCCATTCATCCTGCTATTCAATGATGCTCTCCCGTCCATCAAGAGTTGCGCGCTCAAAAGTTTGTTAACTACGGACCGGATTTAACAGATCATGCATGGCTCTGAGCCATGGAAATGATTTCCTGAGGCATGGACTCCGTCTCTTCGCTTCATTCTCTAAAGGAGGAGGAACGGATGTTGACGTCCGCAAGGGAACAGCATTTTGTTGCGACGGCACACGTTTGTTCTAAGGAACTCCACCGGAAAAGGATAGCACAAAAAGTATGCTGCAACGAATTTGACTGAGACAACTTCACAGCTGCAAAATCATCTCTCAGCTTTACAACAACGAATCTGAAATAACTAAATGATTAAAGCACTTTTACTGAGCGAGAGAGAGAGAGACTTTTCAAATTCGGTTCGTCATCACACGAGAAGAGCAATAATTCACATCCAACCAAACAATACGGTTTCCCTCCGAAGTTATGACGATTTCCCTCAAAATGAAGCTGCTCAAAAGCAGTTCGTAACAAGGAATTGTTCTAACACTTCATCAATCAGATCACTCCGAGTTTAAATTACAGAAGAAAAAGAGAGATAAGACAGCGAGAGTCGCAGAATTAATTTTAGTTTCCTGTCTTTTTTTTTTACGTGACATTTCACATAGCCATTTATGCATGAATTTTTTTATTCATGGATTGTAAAAACAATTTTCATTTATAAATTGTAAAGAAAAGGAGGATGATATATTTCAGAGAGCAATATATCATACTGGTGAACAGTGATTTTCTGGCCGACAATATTTCGGCGGTTTTAGGCTGACTTTGTGGCGTTTTTTACGAATATTGCATCGGTTTTGCGAGATTAGCTCTACTTTCTGAGATAATGGAGGCCCCATCGAAAAACATAAAGTATGCAAAAAATGTAGTGTTGAGGCGTAACCTACCCACAAATCATACAGAAGTAAACTTATGAAACACCTAATGGCGTAGTCTTCAGTGCAATAAGACAAAAAAAGTAAGATGATTCAGTTATTCATAAAGAATGCATAGAAAAACGCTTTTGTACGATTTTCTCTTATATGTGTCATCAGGACAATCGTGTTGGAGGCACCAGCAGTAGTCTGCCATCATGTGTCTGTCCCATCCACCTTGATACCTTTCCTTCATCACTTTGATATCCTGACGGAACCTCTCCCCTTGTTAGTCACTAAAATCACCAAGATTATCTGGAAATCTGTCTAAGTGGCTATGAAGAAAGTGCACCGCTATGCTCATATTAGTACCCAAATATCTTTATTTTCTGAATTTTAACAGTTTTGTTCTTAGAGAATCGGATCAGTTAAGAATGTGCGAGTCTTGTCGCTGCACCGGGCACCAAGTTCAGAGGACCGCCGAGATGAACTTCTTTTCTTCTTTTTTTGTGAAATGGAGTATATAAAAAAACATAAAAAAAAGTACTCAGCCAGTATTGTAATTCGAGACGATGATCGATGATGACTGAAAACCCATGATCTCTGGAACAATTCGAATAATCACAAGATAATTTTGTTTCCATTAAACACAAAAAGAAGCGTTGTTTTTGGCGTCGAACTTGGGATCAACGTGCGTGACTTATATTCATATCTTTCATATGTGAATGAAAAACCATGCAAACCAACATACAAAGCTTGGGGGAGGGGGCGTAAACAAAAATTGTCGCACAGGACGACACGAACGCTAAAGTCTGGAAATGAGGTATATTCGCAAACGGAATTCTAACGCAAATGCTCCTCACGAAGGATGAAACAGTACGATACTTTTGTTTCGTGTTGAAGCTCTAATATTGTGTGACAAGTAATCACATAGATCCTATTGAAGTTACGCAGTCTGGCGTTTCATCACATTGATCAAACTAAAGCCTCCTCACCACACCCACTGCGTTATATTTAACAGAATGAACTAATATGGTTGCTTTGTGGTATTCGTAAAATTGAAGCTATGTCATACGGTTTAACATTCCGCCACCCTAATCACTTGGACTGCTTGACGGACGACAGTTGATCCCTTAATCAAGATCACACAGTGAAGTAAGGGAGAGGGAAATCATACATTTTTGTCGCATGGGTAAAATTAATTAAATCAGTGCTGCATTACTTTACATGGATCAAACTGAAATTAAACTGATCAGCACTTCGTCACAATGGTCACAAGGATATCTTACAGTACAGCCCGCCAATTGGGATGTAATATGTAGACAGTCTTAACCCGTATCGAGGCAGGTGGAGCCCCGTCCGCTCAGTTTCTAAGGTGCTTTCGGCACCAGTTTCAGCTAGGACATCGGCTTTTTCATTTCCCAGGATGCCAATGCTGTGATAGATAGTAGGACACAAGAAAATATAAATTTCGCTCTTATCCATGCATCCCCGATCCCTCAATTTCCATTAAATCGAAAAATCGGCAGTAGACTGTATCTAGAATATATGACTTTATAGGGAGTTTTTTTTTTTTTTAAATTTCCATACCTTACCATGAGTGCCACCATGAGCTCACACATGGACATATCCTAAGGTTGCTTTACCAGCGATGCGTACGGATGGGGTGGAGGGTCTCGGGCGGCGGGGGCGGTCCACCACCTGTGCATCATCCGGGGATGGAGCACGGGCCCGTCTCAGAAATGAGATCTCAGCCCTACACCTCAGACGACTAGGTCACCGGCGCAGCGGAATGTTTAGAAATGTCTTTGAAATTAACGAATACAAACTGAGTGAAAACAGCTAAATTACTAGAAATCCAAAACATTTTAATTTTGTTATACACTGAAGAGCACTTGAATTAGAGATACCTGTCTAGTAACGTGTAGCACCACCTTTTGCCCTGATGACGGCGGCGATTCGTCTCGGCATGGACTCGACAAGACACCGGAAGCGTTGGGAAGCCATACGGATCCACGACCCCTTAACAAGCTCCCACAGTTCACGAAGATTTGATGGAGGGGCCAGAGCCATGAACATCTCTCTCGATGGCATCCCAGATGTACTCGATGGGATTGAGGTCAGGTGACCTAGGTGGCCAAGGAAGCGAAGTCACGTCGGTGGAGTGTTCATCCAACCATTCGGATACAATTCCCGAGCGATGGCACGGTGCATTGTCTTGTTGTAGGATGAGGTCCCCAGTGGGTTGTTGAAGACGCACAAACGGGAGAAAATAGTCGTCCAGGATATCCTGGTAATGTTGACCTGTGAGGGACGACGCCACACGTACCAGGGGCCCCATCTCAGTCCACGTAAACAGTCCCCAGACGAGAATGCCATCCCCACCAGCTTGAAGAGTACCCTGCTGGCGAGAAGGATCTATTGCTTCATGTGGTTTACGCCGTACTCGTATCCTGCCATCCGCATGTACCAACGTGAATCTCGACTCATCAGTCCAGGCAGCATTTTTTCCACATGTCTAGGGTCCAGTGGCGATGTTCCCGCACCCATGCTAATCTTTGCACCCTATGATTTGCGGTCAGCAGCGGTACCCTCGTGGGACGATGGCTTCTGTACCCCATAGCTAGGAGATGGTTCCGGATGGTGAGGCTGCTTACACGATTTGTGCACCAGCGTTAAATTGCCGAGTGATTTCTTGCACTGTGGCCCGTCTATCTGCTGTTACAATGCGAGCTAGCCGACGATGACCCCGCTCACCACACACGCTGTTGTCCACGGCAGTTGGCCATTGCAGGGATCGTTTTACCGGATTCGATGTACTCACGGTGCACCCGTGACACAGTGGCTCGTGAAAATCTCAGTGCCTGCACGACTTCCGAGATGGAGTGACCCATTCGTCAGGCCCGACAATTTGCCCACGATCAAATGCGCTTAGATCCTTCGTTTTACCCATACTGCGTCCGACTCTTACTGATTCCCGTCACATTATTCCTTATATTGTCCGATCGCTGCACACGTCATGTCGTTTCCGTTTACAGGGCCGCCGACAGCGCCACATTTGCATAACGCCAGCTGTCTCTAATTCAATTGCTCTTCAGTGTATATCGTACTGTATGCTGACACGAGCAGCATCACCTCGAAGCATCTTTTGCTGATTTTATCACAAACACTAGTTTTTAAGTTTGATTTTGTAATATAAAAAGTTCTGCCACCGGCTGAACATATCTTATAGGAAATCTTCCATTTTTAGCGAAGTACTGATACTCAACTTCAACTCTTTTACCGGCTGAAAGAATTAACTCGGGTTGAAATCACCCCGACAGAATGCATTCATTGGCTAAGAAGCGGACTTAACGGTGCTGGAATGAGTGAACCTGCTCATCAAAAAATATTGCCTAACTTTGTTGTACAAAATGGTGATTTAGGGGGATAAATAACACTAAATCTTTCTGACTGATTACTTGCTAAAGGGTTACAACAATGCCGACGAACCTAAAAAAAAGGGAGGGGGAGAGGATGTTTGAGTCATTTGTTTCTACCCAGTGGCATGATATCCGTCCGTGTCAGGAAAACTAACCCTTCCGCATCATGCCTTGGGTTACGAGGGCAGAGAATAGAGAACTAGTAGTGAGCATTTATCACTCATGATAGGTTTATGATCCGTACTCCTGAGATGAGAGGGGAAAAGGAAATACTTTGCTGTAGCTTTCATAAAAACCCAGCTGCTATGTGGACATTTTTCTTTAGGGAACATTGAAAATTTTAGGCAGTATTTGGTTCATGTACATCGGCCACTTAAAGGGTTAAAACACCACGTTGGAGACTTTTGACAAGAAATGTGTTCGAGAATTCTGCAGCATATCATTCTTTTCCTTTTTCTGCTGACCGTATCATTTAACATTTGTAGGATTCAGTGCTGAACTTCATTGTAGTCCTAACGTTTGGTTATGCAGAGAGTTATAAAATATTAGCTTTAATTGCTACAGAATATTTGCTTTTAAATGGGTTGTAGAATGATATATTTAAGTTTAAGAGCTTAGCTTCAACTTAATGCTTAACTTAATTACTTAAATATTTTTGAATTATTTAAAGCTTTCGTTTGTACAGAAGTCGAAGATGAAAATCTTAATTAAAACACGGAATTCATTTTTAATATATCGGCCAGAGTTCAAACCATAATGCCACTTATAAGGTCCAAATTGTTTTATTAGTGTCTAAGGAAATCGAGAGTTCATAATCGACGAGTAATTCGTAACACAATACGCTGAATGGAACTCAGTCAATGAAGTTTCACCATAAACGTGCACTCTTATCACTCTTTGAATACGATCTGCTCATTTAACACAACAGCTCATATCAACACTGCACACAACTCGTATCAACATTATACTCTGCTCATATTAACACTGCCTTTCGAAAACTACTCTTACAGTTATCGCTCTCTTCTCTGCTCATATCAACATTGCACACTGCTCGCTGAGCTCTTATCTCATAACACTTTATCTACGTTGATTACTCTTTGACCCACTGTCAGGTTGCCAACTTCAAACTCCTCAGGACGAACTTTTTGGGTTAAGTTAAAAAAATGTTTAACGAGGAGAAATTAAATTCACATAAAAACTTCAAAGGTAGTTTGAATCAGTATATATCACAGGGTGTACGGAACTCATACAGTCTTCCTAAATTGTACTTATATTATGTTTAAACATGTTTCCTAAATTGTACTTTATTATGTTTCGACATGTTTTCTAAATTGTACTTTTATTATGTTTTGACATGCTTCCTAAATTGTACTTTTATTATGTTTCAACATGTTTTCTAAATTGTACTTTTATTATGTTTCGACACGTTTCCTAAATCGTACTTGTATTATATTTTGACATGTTTTCTAAATTGTATTTGCATTATGTTTCGACATGTTTCTAAATTGTACTTGTATTATACTTGTATTTCGACAATTTTCCTAAATTGTTCTGGTATTTCGACAAGTTTCCTAAGTTGTACTTGTGTTATGTTTCAACATGTTTTCTAAATTGTACTTTTATTATATTTCGACATGTTTTCTAAATTGTATTTGCATTATGTTTCGACATGTTCCTAAATTGTACTTGTATTATACTTCGACAAGTTTCCTAAGTTGTATTTGTGTTATGTTTCGATATGTTTCCTAAACTGTACTTGTGTTGTGTTTCGACATGGTACAGAAGCATAGTTTTGTACGAGTATTAAGGTTGAAGGTTTCATTGAATCTAGATATTGGAGTTAGGAGCAGTCCAAGATACGAGCAGACTAAAAATAGGATTTTGGTACAATGCGGGTATTTTTTTTTTTTTTTTTTTTTTTCAATTCAATATTTGCACAGACGTACCTAAAAATAAAACATACGAATACAAAACAGAGAAATTACAAAAACAAAACAAATAGTTAAAACGAAACACTAAATACTGGATATTAACACCAAAGCGTTCATGCAGATATGAAAATCACATCTAAGCACGACGAACTGCTGTGGATGAACTACTGCGCGAATGAGCAGACACAAAAAGAAATCTTACTTCTGTTGTATTCTTCTTGAAATCCCTGCTGAGATCGACCAGATGTTTTCTGGAAATATCACTTTCATCTTGTCTATCAGCCAGTTCTGTAGCTGTGGCATCGAGTTCTCTCTGAAAGAGAAAAAGAAATGTGCATCAGCTGTTCTGCATTTCTCTATTAACTCAAAGAATGGAACAGTTATGAGCCACAGGAAGTGATGCTTGACAGTTAGTACTTTATGCACGATTTACTGTAAATGCACACACACACACACATGTACCTAACTCTGTCCATGAGGAAAGAGGAAATGATAAGATGCTCCGAACGTATTGGTTGTGATACTTACATTCAATGTTATTGTACGTATGGGTTGAAAGTTTGGAAACTTTAACTAACATGATTGTACCGGTGCATTTAAACAAATAGCAGGAAGAGATCGGTTATACACTGAAGTAGCAAATTATTAGGAAGATCAACCTAATACTGTGTTGGGTCGCCCTTGGTTTTCAAAACAGTCGCGATTCGATGTGGCACCGATTCAACTAGGTGCTGATATCGGTCTACTGGTACGTCCGGGCAAGCGGATGTGATGGAGACTGGCAAGTGACGAATGACCAATGGAAGAGGACCTCGGATCTCTGGTACGAATGGATTTCTTAATATTATAGCTAGGTGTTCGATTGGATTAAGATCTGGGGACTGTATGGGCCTATGTTTGCACTTGAAGTCACTGTCGTCCTGCTGAAACAACTATTTGGCGATCCAAGCCTTGTGTCACGCTGGAAATATGCCTGCTGGAAATATGCCTCTCCATCAGGAAACACTATGCTCATGTAGGTGTG
The DNA here is from genome assembly GCA_039090855.1 of Macrothele yani. Classification (NCBI taxonomy): domain Eukaryota; kingdom Metazoa; phylum Arthropoda; class Arachnida; order Araneae; family Macrothelidae; genus Macrothele; species Macrothele yani. The sequence goes on along the minus strand of CM077028.1, from coordinate 73,632,685 downwards.
TGCCTGGTGAGCAATTATGTTAAGATACTTCGTGGCATACAGTGGCGGCCCCAGGTACGGGCATACCGGGCAACCACCCAGGGCCCCGCACCACCGCCAATTAATTAGTAGTTTTTGCCTGGCGTCACCTAAGTTCGCTATCATATACAAATAAATGACCAATTTTAATATTTGTTTACTGCTTTTAATTAGTGACATCAAAAAATTACTCTGTTAGAATTTTTATTTTTATTTTTTGGTCAGAGACATTTTTTCATGGGGAAAGTTGTGGAGAAATCTCTAAATTAATTTTTTTTCAAGATATTTTTCATAGGAGTTTTGCCGCAATTTAGGGTACAAGTAATAAGTTGCAATGTACTCTCTCCTTTTGTCCATAGAAAAATGGCAGCTACTCTGGACTATATAGTGATTTGATTGAAGACTTCTGCCACATGAAAAGTCGCAGATTTCTTTAAATAATAGACTTATCTTATAATTATACAACTATCCTTGTTTATTTAGTAACAGGTCATTTCGGAACGGGTAATATTTTGGATTCCTAATTATATTAATAAACAATGTATTGTATTACATCGTGTTTATTTCATTCAAATCAATAACAAAATTCCCGATAAAGAAAAAAAAAGATTTGCTTTGAGATCACATTCACCCCAAGAGGGGTTGGTGTGAGAGAAAAAAAAAACGAGCGATTGATTTATGGTCAGAGTAAGCATTGGTGCATCCACGGAAGGGGCTTTGGGGGCTTAAGCGCCCTCCAAGGAGATTAAGAAGGAAGTACGTCACAAATTAAACATTCAAAAATATTATTTTACATGTTCAAAAAATTACATAGTGTCTTCTTAGCAAAGCCCCAAAGAGATTAAGAGCGACGTACGTCACAAATTAAATATTCAAAAATATTATTTTACGTGTTCAAAAAATTACATAGTGTCTTCTTTCCAAAGCCCCAAAGAGATTAAAAGCGACGTACGGCACAAATTAAACATTCAAAAATATTTTACATGTTCAAAGAAATTACGTAGTGTCTTCTATTACATGGTATCTTTTTCCCAAATCCCCAAATAGATTAAGAGCAACGTACGTCACAACCATATATAAACTATAAACGTACACTATACGTATATATGTACACAGATTGTGTACATATACTATATATATATATATACAGCGCCCTCCAACAAGAATTCCTGTGTGCGCCACTGAGAGTAAGCCACATGTAATTTTTTTTTATGTGTATATATATAAAAGGGGTTATTGCGAAGGTTTGGGGTTATTGCGATTGCGAAGGGCCTGTGAAGAGCCATCGCCCGGGGTCCCGCAAGGAATAGGGCCGCCACTGCAGTGAGGTAATGAGGAACTCAACGACCGCCATGAAAGCAAACCCCAGACCATTACACCGCCTCCACCAGCTTGTACAGTCAACTCTGGAAGCTGGGATCCATTGATTCCTGCTGTTGACGTCATATTCCTTCCCGTTCATCGATGTATATTAACTTAAAACATGATTTATCGGACAACGCGACATTTTTACAATTCTGAAAGGTTCAGTTCCGGTGCTCTATGTCCATTGCAGACTAATTCAGCAGAGATGCATGGAACACAAAGGGGACGTCTGCCGTTATACCCCACTAGCAACAATGCGCGGAGTGCTGTGTATGTATGCTGAAATTCTCCTTCAGGTAGATGTGAGGTGGCATAGCTTGTCTGTTACCTCTTACAATCCTGTCCGACCGACGTTGACCTTGAACATCGACCAGACATTTCCACCCATAGGAACATCGCTGATTGCTTGTTTTGTTGTTTGCACACCATTCATTCAACACCCTTGATACAGCTGTTCTTGCATAGCGGAGAATGTTTGCCCTTCCTGAGATTTTGAATTTGTCCGCCTGGTACCCAGAAGCATGCTTCTTTCAAAGTCGATAAAACCTTTAACTTGCTGGAACGAATTAACTCGGGGTAAAAACTCGAACAAATATATTCGATGTCTAAGAAGTGAGCCAAATGCGGCTGGAATGAGTTAACCTGCGATTCAGAAAGCGTGGCTTTGTTATTCAAAATGGTCATTAAGGGAGATGATTGACACTACTCCATTCTGACTGATTACTTGCTAAAATGGCTGTAACAATGTCGTCGAACCTGCGGAAGGATAAGATGTTTAATTCACTTGTTTCTTCTCAGTAGTACTAGGACAAGCCGCCAACGGTAACTGATAACTCGGGTACAGTTGGTAAATTTTGAGCGAAGCTATTGCAAAATCTAAGCTCATCAAGGCATCTATTATAACAAATTCTAAAAACGAACGCGCAAGATTTATGACTTCCAGAACTAAAGTACGAAACATTCTAAACAGCAAAATGCCTAAAATTTATCGCGCACTACTTTCCTTCAAGCTGGTTGTGATCAGGTTGCATGTAAACAAAGCGGAAAGACACACTCAGATCAGGAACCACGTTTTTCATTTTGTATCGCGAAAGACAGACACACACACTCATACACAAACTTCCTTTTATTATTATAGATAAAGCAAGTGTTGAGCTAACAAACGGAGTCTTTCAATTTCTTCGTTTTTCAATTCAAACGATTTTTTTAAATTAATGTTAGTGAGCCGACTTTCGTGAAACGGTTCAAGTAAAACGCCATCTAATTTTAACTGAAATTCCTCAATGACATGAAATTTCGGGAATCACAAAGCGTCAAAACCTGACCACGGACGAAGTCCAATCGCATGACAAAAAACACGGTGATCGGATGTGTCATGTCGTAGCTATGCCCGAACAACTAATTGTCCCGAGTCTCGTATAGAGAGCTGATTTTTTCAATTATTATTAAAATTGGTCAGTTTTTTAATGGTAATTTTTTTTTATACGACACACCATGATAACAACACCATGTCACTCACCATTTCCTTCCCTTTCTCTGAGGCAAGTGTCACCGCTATCGACTGAAGATCTTGGAGGAGATAGGTACCAAACGACCCCTTCTCAAAACCGGGAAACCCCCTAAAAATGCAAGTTTTTGGACGATTATTTCTTAATGACAAAGAATTTCTGGAATCGGAAGGCGTCGAAACCTGACCGTGGACGATGTCCATTGCATGCAAAAAATCACGGTGATCGGATGTGTCATCTCGTATCTATGCCCGAACAACTAATTGTCTCGAGTCTCGTAAAGAGAGCTTCATGATGTCCGTTTCAGGGGGACCAGTCTTTCCCCATTAGGTCTCGGGTCATGGAGCAAAGAATAGAGGACTAGACGTTCAGCACTTTTCACATGTTACGGGCTTACGGTCGATACGGCTGAGATGAAAGGGAGGAAGAAACTATTTAGGCCACCCCGGTGGCGCAGTGATCTAGCTTATGACCATTCATCCGAGAAGTGTCCGGGTTCGAATCCTAGTCAGGCATGCAGTGGCGTACCGGAAAAACTTGAGGTCCCCCCCCCCGCGAGAAATGTTTTCGAGGCCCTTTTGCGAAAATCCATTAACTTTCAATTACTCAAAATTTTAGCTTCTATGTTATTAAAGAGGCTTACGAGTGTTTTAATAAATTGAATTCTCTGGAATCTACGAGTATTTTTCGCAAAATTAAAATTATTTCACTTTATTGCGGGAAACACAAATGTGTACGTTATAATTAAAATGATAGACCTGGTTTCCGATACAAATTACTACAAAACGCTTACATTAAAGTTAATTATTTTATGTAAAATTTATTATTTTAAAGAACTAGGGCCTGCTTTTTGAAATGACTCACGATTGCACACACAAAACATGCACCTGCTGTATGACAGAGTCTAATGACTTTTTCGGTTTATACGAAATGTCACAACATAAGTGAACAAATAACTAAGTACCGATTAAGAACTGTAGCGCAAAGAACGTATAACTACTTAAATTATTTACTCTGGAATATAAAAACACACTTAACACAATGCCACAACGTTTTGCACATAGTAAACAAAGATATTTTGACTCAGTTATAAAAAAATGACACGTCTCTGACTTTTCGCTCCCGCGAAGAACACCTTTCAGTTCATTCTATTCGAGGAATGCATAGTTATGTGCAAACAAATGTAATGCATAACACCTTATCCTCATTGGTATAAAAATTCCGCTCGTTGAACTGATATTTTTTTCACATTCTCTTGTTAATATAATTGCATAGAAACTATTATGAACTTGAGGTCCCTTGTAATAATAGCAAGAGCTACTACAAGGAGCTTTAAGTTCTTTCGAATAGTTGCTTTCCCGTCATCCAGTTTTTATGAACAAAAGCAGCAAAAATGATTTCTAAAGATGTTACGTATTTACTGAGAAAAAAACTTGTTTTTCTTCTTAAAACTTCCTCAATTCTTGGCTATTTCTTCAACCAGTTTCGTACGAAGTTTCCGCAAAACATTTTGTAAATTCTTTTTGCTCAGTCTAGAGGCCCCTTTTAACCATGAGGTTCCCCAACAGCGCGGGAATTGCGGGGGCTATCAGTACACCCCTAGGAGGCATGGATATTGTGTTTGTCTTACGGCACTGGCTCTCTCCCTTTCCTGGAGTCAGCAGTCCTAAATTAGGGACGGGCGACCCATTGAGTAGCTCACGATGGTCGTCAAACCTACAATAATAATAATAATAATAATAAAAAACTATTTTGCCGTAGCTTTCGTACAACCCAGCCGCTATGTCGACATTTCTGCTTGCGGTGCAAAGTAAAGTTTAGGCACCATTTAGTTCAGGTGCATCGGCCCTTTAAAGCGTTAAGTCATGAGTCTTTCACATAGTGCCTTTACCTAAGTTTTGTAAACGTCTGAATACTTTGCAGTAGCAGTTTTTAAAGCCATTGCAAGGGCATAGTTTCGAACATAAGTAAGGATGACACGTGTCTGGTTACTGTTGGGTGTTTCTAAAAATTTGTCGCTTCAGTGTAGATATAAAACGTAACTTTTGTAATTAAATTAAATAAGCTAAGAGAAAGTAGATGGAGACTGGTGGCTGGAATTTTCATAAGACATAAAAAAATGTGAGGAGTATTCAGACCATATGGTATCCAAATGTTTCAACACAAACGCAGTGATTAAATATTTATAACGTAGAAGTCATTTCTTACTTCTGCGTTAATTTAAAACACCAATATACTAAGAAATACACTGGCGGAAAGTGAAAAAAGAACACCACGAAGGAATTGGCGGACGATCATGAAATTTACATATGTTAATGGGGTCGAGGTTACGTAGGTGTGATGTTAATTTCGGGACCAACCGGTGAGCGCTTACGCCACAGCACCGCATATAATATGCAAATTATCGTCGGTGGTATTTAAGGAGTACGGCGAAGTGAATGTAATCAGTCGTCGGGGTACGGACACGTGCAAAGACCCTGAAGAAGCTGCAATGCCTGGACATGGAAGATGTGTACGATTTCAGCCGTTATCGGACTTTGAGCGAGGTCGTCTAGTCGGACTCCGCGAGGCCGGGTGGTCGTATCGTCGTATTGCGGAGCGAATTGGACGGAAAGTATCGGTGGTGGTACGATGGTGGCGTAGATGGTCCGAGAAACATTCCCACACGAGAAGACGTGGAACCTGGAGTCACAGACGGACTGATGAGCGGACCAATCGATGCATAAGAAGAGCGGCGTTGTAAAGCAGAACATGCACTGCGACGCAAATACGAGCTGCCGTTGCACCTGAGGTGACTGTGCAAACAATCCGCAACCGTCTACTGGATGCAGGACTACGTGCACGTGTACCTCTGGCATGTGTACCTCTGACTCCAGCCCACCGTCAGGAACGGCTGCAGTGGTGTTGCCAACGTCTGCACTGGAGAACGCAATGGCGATCTGTCGTGTTCAGCGATGAAAGCAGATTCTGCTTGGGAGCCTCCGATGGCCGTATGCGTGTTCGCAGACGCACAGGGGAGCGTCTCCACCCTTCTTGCATCCCCCAGCGACACACAGGGCCTACACCTGGTCTCCTGGTGTAAGGAGCGATCAGCTATCACTCCCGCACACAACTAGTGTTTGTACCGGGTACGTTAAACAGCACCTCCTACATCAACAACATCATCCAGCCCGTTGTTGTGCCATTTGTAAGGTCGGTCCATCGTGGTGTTTTCCAGCAAGATAACGCACGCCCACACACGGCACGTGCAACGCAACATGCACTTCAGGGTGTGAGACAACTTCCATGGCCTGCACGTTCACCGGATTTGTTCCCCATTGAGCACGTGTGGGATTTTATGGGACAACGACTTATCCGGTCTCCACGGCCAACCACGACCATCCCCGATTTACGCGTCCAGGTTGAGGATGCTTGGAACCCAATACCCCAAACTTACATCCAACATCTGTACAACAGACTCCATGCAAGAATTGCACAGTGTGACGCAGTTCATGGCGGTTCAACTTCGTACTAACCATGTTACATGGAAATGTTATTTTTCAGTTTACCAGCAAATACAGCTGTATTTTGCCATAATGTTTTGATCACGTTATCCTCTGTATTCCGTTATTATGCTGTATAAATTTCATTGGTATCAGACGTCTCCTTCTTGGTGTTCTTTTGTCACTTTCCGCCAGTGTAGTTCCTAAATGAAAGAATGAAAGAAACCTTAACGGCCAGACGAAACATGTAAATAACAGAAGTCAAATTACCGAAAAGATGCTTTATTCAAGGTTGTAGCACGTCCATAACAGAACGATATCAATATTTAAACACACCACACAGCTTCACAGCTCTTAACACAACGCTCTCTTTACAACACACTCTTTCAACGGTCTCAATAATCGCTCTTAATAATTGCTCCCCTACAACAGTTTAGTCGTCGCTTTTATCTCTCGTTCTTATCAAAACAGGCATACGTCACGTTCATTCAACCTTAATTGTGTTGCCAACAGTATTCGTTTGAGAGAAAAGATATCACGTTAAGAGTGAAGTATAACAGAATAAACTCAAGATTCACATAGGGAAAGAAACTAAAAAGGAAAGTTAATTTAGAATATACGTCACATATTATTGGTACTTCTTGTAAAACTCTAGTTTCCGGTATTTCTCAGAAATGGCAGCAGAATTCACACCTTATAACAATCGTAGCACTCACCCTAGCAGTATTTAATTTCACGTGCTATTAAAAAACTGATATATGCTTTCTTCTAACCAAGTGGAAACAAAATCGAGCTAACATACAGCCTATTACTCACTAGACATTGCGCCGAGTGAATTTCCGTTGCTTATGGAAATCAAAAATTAACTTCTTGTTAGGGAATTGCCAAACTAATCAGCACCTACTTCGGCGAGAGGTATGAACACATATCCACAAAATGATTTGCTGTCATCATTGTATCTCGAAAAACAAGACACCGAAAGTCAGTGGAACTTCTTCTAGTTTGAAAAACTGCGTAATTTTCATTCTTTTATCACATGTAAGGTACTCTAACTTCCCTTTTTATTTCCTGTCTGTATGTAAATTTGGTTTGTTTTCCTTCAGCAATTTCCAAACTTAACGTTTACATTTTCTCTCTCGCCCGAATCTCTCTTTGGCAACAAGTATTGTGGTCAGTGTTTGAGGGACTTAGGCAAAATGATGAGAAAAGAAGGTTGTTTTCTATGCATGTTCGTTGGCTGTCTAGCTTACGAGCCATCTTGCTTTACTTAGACTGTCTTTCGTTGAGTTGTCTTCGGTTAACATGGTTTGCGTTAGGTTGACTTGCGTTAGGATATATTTCATTTAAAGGAGTTTCGTTAAGCTAATTTTGTACTTACTAACTTATAACGAAGTAAATTTCTCCGTCATTTTTGGTCTACGCCGGGATTCGAACCCGGATCCCCTCATTCCGGAATAAGTCACTCTACCAATTGAGCTACGCGGACGTTTTATTCTGATTCCTATCTGCCTCTATGTCGTGTGCGTCCTTCTGGCAGGTACGTCACATCTCCTGGTACGTTACATCATCTCCCCCTTATTTATTTTTTTATTTATTTATTTTTTTTTTTTTTCGAAGTGCTGGAGAAGGGATTCTCTGATATTTCCTATCTCGCGGTGTGGAAATAACACCACACCATTACGAGATTTTGAACGGTCGGGTCATCCGGATAGTTCGGGCGCCATTATAACGAAGTAAATTTCTCCGTCATTTTTGGTCTACGCCGGGATTCGAACCCGGATCCCCTCCTTCCGGAATAAGTCACTCTACCAATTGAGCTACGCGGACGTTTTATTCTGATTCCCATCTGCCTCTATGTCGTGTGCGTCCTTCTGGCAGGTACGTCACATCTCCTGGTACGTTACAAACTCACGTTAAATTAAAATTCAATTCAAGTTCTTGTTTAAATATTGTTATGAGATAGTTGATGCTCACCGTCTGAATTGATTCTAGAATGATTATTGAAGCGTTTTTCATTATCATGAAACTGATATTTGTTATCAACTTAGAGTGAATATGGACTACTGACTGGCTGACTCGAATAAAGAGTTGAAAAGTTGTAAGCAGAACTTCTGACTTTTTCTTGGAGAACAATTTTAATACTTAATTCAGGATTTTGAAGTTAAGCTACCCCAGTTTATACGAATTCGTTCCAACTACGGTATTTGAAAAAACGAAAAAAACATACTTCACATAAGGTGATTTCCTAAGTAAACCGACTTTGCACATATAGCAATAATTTTAAAACACTCATGGTAAAAAAAAAAATAAAAAAATAGCTGCACCCAGAAGGCAGCAGCGACAGGAATGAAGAATGAAACTTGGTGGGTAGGTTTGACATCGTGAGACATGCATATGATTTAAGTATCACGCTCGGCCGCGCATGTGACGCAAGCAAGGAGGGGTCGTAGCGCTGTGCCTGATCGGTTATATTAGGTCGTCCCGTTGCGCGTGCTAGCCATTCTGACTCATGCTGTTGTGTTGTTTGCATCCTTTGCAAATAAAGTATGCCCCGGAGAAAAGTTTGGAAACAATTCAAGCAGTTGGAGGAGTTCAAGACAGGCCACATCGTCAGACTCCGGGAAGTGGGGTGGTCTTATCGCCGTACTGCGCACCATACCGGTCGTGCGGATATCACCATAGCACTCTGTTGGCAGCAGTGTGTAGAACAAGGCACGCAGCAGCGACAGGAAGGGTCTGGAAGACCTAGACAAACCATGGAGAGAGAGGACCGAAGGGTTGTCCGACATGCACCGAGTGACCCAACATCCACGATCGCAGATATTCAGTGAGCAGTGGTGACCTCCATGCATCGTCCGATTGGTGCCAGCACCATTGGCAGATGGCTGCACGACGTAGGACTACACGCACGCAGACCGTTACGAAGACTGCGTGTAACACCATTGCATCGTCACAAAAGACTGCAATGGTTTCGTGCCAGACTGTCATGGAGCCACTCAGAATGGCAGCGGGTGATCTTCAGTGACGAGTCCCGCTTTTGTCTTGGAGTTGACTACCAACGAATTTATGTGTGGAGGCACCGCGGTCAGTGCCAAGATGAACAATTTGTTGCCGAGCGTCACACGTCCAGAAGGCCTGGTGTCATGGTGTGGGATGCAATTACCTACGATGCCAGATCCCCTTTGGTGTTCATTACAGGCACTCTGACAGCCCAACGTTAAGTTAATGAGGTCCTCCAACCAGTGGCTCTACCTTTTCTGAACGCTCACTCAAGTGCGATTTTCCAGAAGGACAACACTCGTCCGCATACTGCTGCTGTCTCGACAGCTTGCCTTCAAGGCACTGACACTCTACCATGGCCAGCCGCATCACCTGACCTATCGCCAATTGAAAATGTGTGGGATGCTATTGAACGCACTACACCCCTACCGCACAATCTTCAGGAACTGCGTCAGAAGGTTCAAGCTGCATGGAAGGGCTGATCGCAATACACCATTAGGAACCTGTACAAATTCATGCCGAGACGTCTGGCATGCTGTGTGAGTAAACATGGCGGCCCGACGCCATACTGGGAGACACTACTTATAGGCGTATAACTCAATAAATATTGCCCATATCAGTCTCAATGTTTCATTTATTGTTTCTGGTAACCTTTACCTTCCTCCCGAATAGCAGTGCAATCCGACACGTCCTTCTAGGTGCAATTATTTTTTCGACAATGAGTGTATATACAGTATATATATAGGTAAAACTGGCACAATAGGTAATATATATTATTTAATATACTGATTATCTCCTAATAATGATGAGTGTATATACAGTATATATACACTCATCATAATATATATTACCTATATTATGACGAGTGTATATATATATTATGTGGGATATTATGTGGGATGTAAGGTCAGGTAATGCGTAACATCACAGCCTCTCCTTGACAAATGTCAACCCCGCCTTCTCGTGGTGCATCCTGTTCCCACTAAATGGGCTCTGACGACCGCCAATAGCGGTATAACTATACCATCGGGATTAGAGGAAATGCTAGCCCACACTCATCAACCCGCTTGGCCAGCGTGGTGAGTTATAGCCAAACCTCTCCAAACTTACTCCACAACTTAAATCTTGGCCCTCAGTCTCCGGCAGCTAGAATGTAGCTGGCCAAGGCAGCGGCCAGTGCGACATGAAGGCAGAGGGTGCTAAGAATCCCCGGAGGACCGGACTAGGCTGCCATCTGATGCTGACCTTGGCTACGTATAATGGACGCTCCCTATCTTCTGATTCAAGGCTTCTTGAATTGGAAGAGGAACTACAAAGGATCAAGTGGGACATCATCGGGCTAAGTGAGGTAAGGAGAAAAGGAGATCTCATTGAACTGAAAAATGGACATCTCTTCTACTATCGTGGGACAGATACTGGCAGAACTAGTGGTGTTGGATTTATAATAAACAAGAAACTGAAGGATAAAGTTGTAGAAGTTGAAAGTTCCTCTGACAGAGCTGCACGACTCGTTATCCAACTCTAGAGATACCAGGCTCAGATTATTCAAACTTATGCACCCACCACAAGTCATCCTGAAGAAGAAATTGAAGAATTTTTTTATGAGGAAACTCGCCATCTAAATAATAAAGGTAAGCAGCACTTGAAAATAATTATGGGAGATTTCAATGCAAAAATAGGACAAAGGCAACAGAATGAAACTTTAGTAGGTAAATTCGGTCACGGCAACGAAAACCAGCGTGGAAATATTCTCGTTGAGTTTGCAGAGGCAGAAGGGTTTTTCATCTTGAACTCCTTTTTCAAGAAAAAGCCGCACAGGAAATGGACATGGAGACATCCAAATGGGACGACAAGTGAAATTGATTTTATTATGTGTAACAAAAAATTCGTCATAGAAGACTGCAGTGCGCTAAACAAGTTCAACACAGGTAGTGACCATAGATTGGTGAGATGTAAGATGCACCTCAACACTAAACTCGAACGTGGCAAGCTCATAAGACAAACAACATGTATTGACATAACCAACCTTAAAAAACCCCATAATACCTTCAAGTTGGAACTGAAGAACAGATTTTCTGCTTTAAAAGGTCTAACATCGGAAGAAGTGGATGTTTCTGAAGTTAACAGAAAAGTAACCAAAGCTCTTATGGAAACAGCAACAAAATTAGCTGGGTCTAAGAACAAGTTGCATGCGAACAAATTATCAGGAAAAACCGAAATGTTGATGCAAAAAAAGAAGAGAGATGAGGACAACTAAAGAAGATGTGACTTCCAAAGTGGAATACATAGAGCTATGCAAGACGGTACGAAAAAGCATCACGGAAGACGTAAGGAAATTCAACTGTGAACTAGTGAGGAAAGCAATTGAAAACAACCAAAGCCTAAAGATAGCAAAGGGACATCTCACAGTAAGGGAAGAAAAGAGATTATGGCACTGAGAAAAGAAGATGGTTCTGTAACAAGAAATAGAGGCGAAATTTTGACAAGAGTGAAAGATTTCTACTCCAAGTTATATGAAAGGGATGAGGCATGTACTCCAGACATCATGGAACTTACCAGTACCAGAGTTCTTCCAGTCCTCCCAGCAGAAGTTGCACATGCAATCAAGAACATGAAGCGGGGAAAAGCTCCAGGAGAAGATGGAATTACTGTAGACATCATACAGGAAGCAAGTGGAGAAATCGAAACAGTACTCGCCCAAATTTTCACTCGATGCCTTAATGAAGGGAAGATTCCTTAGGATTGGAACAACGCTATAATCATCCTGCTACATAAAAAAGGTGAGATTGAGGATCTCAGGAACTACAGACCTATCAGCCTCCTATCAGTGGTTTATAAAATCTTCACTAAAGTTCTTTCACACCGTTTGAAGGTAACACTGGACATGGCTCAACCGAGAGAACAAGCTGGATTCAGGAGTGGCTACAGCACAATAGATCATATCCACGTACTGAGAGAACTAATTGAAAGAGCGAGGGAATATGAACTTCCATTGTGCATGGCTTTTATCGATTATGAAAAAGCCATTGATTCGGTGAAACCATCAGCAGTTACAATGGCTTTGAAATCCTGCGGTATTGAAGATGCATACATTAGTATTATTAATAACATCTACGAAAATGCAAGTGCAAAGATTCGGTTGTTTGAAAATACAACACACATAAAAATTGGAAAGGGAGGAGACAAGGTGACACCATATCTCCGAAGCTCTTTAATGCCACATTGGAGGGTGTCTTTCAGTCGCTGAGCTGGAAAAACAAGGGGATAAAGATTAATGGAGATTATCTAACCCACCTTCGTTTTGCTGATGACGTAGTCATTTTTGCAACTACCCTATCAGAGCTGCAGAGTATGATCCAAGAACTTGCTGACAAGAGTAAAGAAGTGGGATAAAAAATGAACTTTCAGAAGACAAAAGTGATGTTCAATGCTTTTACAAGAATGGAAGATTTATCCATTGATGGAGAAAAGCTGGAGATAACAGACACGTACGTTTATCTTGGACACCAGATATCAAGTGAGGGTCATATTGGTGAAGAAATTAATCGGCGTACAAAACTTGCCTGGAGAGCTTTTGGAAGAAACAGCATAATTTTCAAGAGCAATATGCCATTATGTCTTAAAAGAAAAGTGTTTGATCAATGCATCCTTCCAGTGCTTACGAATGGTGCAGAGACGTGGACCTTAACTAAAAGAGACATACAAAGGCTGCAGACAACTCAAAGTAGCATGGAGAGGTGCATGCTTGGTGTAACCAGGAGAGATAAGAAGAGGAACTCGTGGATCCGAGAAATGACAAGAGTTGAAGACATCATGATCAGAGTTAAATCCCTGAAATGGCAATGGGCTGGGCATACTGCCAGAAGGACAGACTGTCGATGGACAGCCGAAATTACAGATTGGAATCCAAGGGACAGAAAAAGACCCAGAAGAAGACCACATGGGAGATGGGTGGATGAAATTCGAAAGTATGCGGGAGTGACAAGGAGAAGACTGGCACAAGACAGACCGTTGTGGAAGAAACTTGGGGAGACCTTCGTCCAGCAGTGGATTGATAATGGTTGACAATAATGATGATGATATATTATGTACTACCTATATATATATCATATTGTGTTTCAGAGAATTCCAGTTATCATGTTGCTAAGGAAAATATACTCTGTGACTTTGAAATATCATCATCCTGAAGTCGGATGCGACAAGATAGGACACTTACAGTAATGACGGCCATGGAACACGTGATGAAATTTGCATAGGTTAATGAACACTTTACAGACATAAAACTATGCTTAATATGGATAGATCAATATGATGTAAAACCACCTCGATTACGGATACATGTCTGGGCATGAAGTCGTACACTGAAGGGGCAATGGAATTAGAGACAGCTGGCGATATGCAAATGTGGCGCTGGGGTCGGCCCTGTAAACGGAAACGACATGACGTATGCAGCTATCCGACAATATAAGGAGTGATGCAACGGGAACCAGTAAGAGTCGGACGCAGTATGGGTAAGACGAAGGATCTAAGCGTATTTGATCGTGGGTAAATTGTCGGGGCCTGACGAATGGGTCACTCCATCTCGGAAGTCGTGCAGGCACTGGGATTTTCACGAGCCGCTGTGTCACGGGTGCACCGTGAGTACATCGAATCCGGTAAAACCATCCCTGCAATGGCCAACTGCCGTGGACAACAGCGTGTGGATGAGCGGGGTCATCGTCGGTTAGCTCGCATTGTAACAGCGGATAGACGGGCCACAGTGCAAGAAATCACTCGGCAATTTAACGCAGGTGCACAAAAACGTGTAAGCAGCCACACCGTCCAGAACCATCTCGCTATGGGGTACATAAGTCATCGTCCCACGAGGGTTCCGCTGCTGACCGCACATCACAGGGTGCAAACATTAGCATAGGAGCGGAAACGTCGCCACTGGACCCTAGACATGTAGAAAAATGTTGCCTGGACTGATGAGCCGAGATTCACGTTGGTACATGCGGATGGCAGGATACGAGTACGGCGCAAACCACATGAAGCGATAGACCCTTCTTGCCAGCAGGGTACTCTTCAAGCTGGTGGGGGTGGAATTCTCGTCTGCGGACTGTTTACGTAGACTGAAATGGGACCCCTGGTACGTGTGACAACGCCCCTCACAGGTCAACGTTACCGGGATATCCTGGACAACCATTTGCTCCCGTTTGTGGGTCTTCAACATCCCACTGGGGACCTCATCCTGCAATAAGACAACGCACCGTGCCATCGCTCCCGAATGGTTGGATGAACACTCCACCGACGTGACCTTGCTTCCTTGGCCAGCTAGGTCACTTGACCTCAATCCCATCGAGCACATCTGGGATGCCATCGAGAGAGATGCTCGAGGCTCTGAGCCTCTCCATCAAATCTTCGTGAACTGTGGGAGCTTGTTCAGGAGTCGTGGATCCGTATGGCTTCCCAACGCTTCCGGTGTCTTGTCGAGTTCATGCCGAGACGAATCGCCGCCGTCATCAGGGCGAAAGGTGGTGCTACACGTTACTAGACAGATATCTATAATTCAAGTGCTCTTCAGTATACAACTGTCAAATAGTGTATTGCGGTGCTTCCCACAATGCCACTCCCGCAAAACAGCCCACACGCGTTCAGGTGGGACGAAATTTGGGGACCTGGCTGGCCAAGGCAATACATCCACACTATGAAGAGATTCTGAGGAAATACGTGCTGGATGTGTGCGGGTGTTATTATGTGGAAAAATGGAGTTAGGCTGCTCCGGAAGAAAGGAAAGAACCATGTGTTTCAGAAACTTGGAGACAGCGGCAAGCAGTCACACTAGAGGTCTGTACGTGCCGGGTCAGGCTTTTTCTAGTTTAGATAACAAAGCAACAGGCTGGGTCGAGCTTTAAAAAAAGTCGTGTTTCCCGATTTCTTGGTCTGTTTAACTTGCTTTACTGGTATCTTGATATATATACCTGAGTGCAGTAATCCCTCACCAGGTAGCTCTTAGGAAAGGGGTGCACTTGAGTGCAATTGTGCAATGAACCTGGAAAGGCTCTTAGTGCAACCGACTGTTTTCGCAGTTTCTTGAGTGCAACTGACCAACACCCCGTGAGCGGTAGCATTCCATGTGCTGTTGAAGAAGGTCAGTGGTATTCCAGGATGTAAGTAAAAATATCCCCGGAGAAAATACCCCTGAAAGCTGAAAAGCGGAAAAAATGCCCCCGGAAAAAATACCCCCGGAAGAAATACCCCCAGGACAAACGGTTTACTGTAAACTGCCACACAGGAACACTGCGGTGTGGCAGTGTTCCGGGTGTGGCAATTTACCGGCAAGCAACCCTGCCACACATCTTCAGCAACTTGGCTACAAAAGTTCAAGTGTGTGTGTGTGGGGGGGGGGTCTATAAAATTGCCGTTTCTGGGCCTACATTGAGAACTGAATTGGGAACTCCAAACGAATTTCGTGAAAACATTCCGTGTAAGCCAAGCGAGAATTCTACTTTGATTTGAAGAAATAAATTGCCGAGGATCCGAGGTACACTTGGTTTGGGGGGGGGGGGTGCTCTACCCTGAACTTCCGTAATATTATATTCTGGGTCGCTGGAGTCTGCCAGTGTATCCAGGAAGTTCCCTTTGAAGTGTCCGCGAGGTCCATGAGCTTGGGGGGGGGGGCTTTCCCTCAAAATTTTAAAATAGACGTAGAGCTGTAAACATTAGTACCATGCTTTATATAATGTTTCTGTACACGACCACGAATTTTTAGGAGGGTGGGGTACCCCCCCCTTAGTTTCTAAGAGCTATTCGTGGGTAACATCGAGGATGCACTGACCGACTCTAGAGGTCCAGAATATAAAAATACGGAACTTGGGGGTAGAGCCCTCCAAACCAAGCACCTCGTATCCCTTTCACAGGCTTCACCAAATTTCTGGGGGAGTGGGGAATAGCATACATAGTTTGCCATTAAAAACAACATGAAGCATAGAAATTGCGAGCGTATCCCTTACCTTGAACACTTCTCTGCGCTCTTAGAAACTTGGGGAGGGTGAATTCACCCCACCCTCCTGAAAATTCATGGTCGTGTACAGAATCATTATGTAAAGCATGGTTTTAATGTTTACAGCACTACGTCCATTTTAACATTTTGGGGGAATCGCCCCCCTAAGCTCACGGACCTCACGGACGCTTCAAGGGGAACGAACAGCCTGGATACACTGACAGACTCCAGCTGCCCAGAATCTAATATTACGGAAGTTGGGGGTTGAGCCCCCTTCCCCCACACCAAGTGTACCTCGGATCCTCGGCAATTTATTTCTTCAAATTAAAGTACATTCTCGCTTGGCTTACATGGAACGTTTTCGCAGAATTCGTTTGGAGTTCCCAATTCAGTTCTCAATATAGGCCCAGAAACGGCAATCTTTATAGCTCTTCCCCCTCCCCCTTTGAAATTTTGTGGCCAAGTTGCTGAAAGATGTGTGGCAGGGTTGCCGGTAAATTACCACACCGGAACACTGCCATCAGTGTTCCTGTGTGGCAGTTTACAGTGAACCGTTTGTTCTGGGGATATTTCTTCCGGGGCATTTTTTCCGCTTTTCAGTTTTCAGCGGTATTTTCTCCGGGGGTATTTTTTCCCGGGAGTATTTTTACCGTTTACCGGTATTCGACGCAATGGCGGGTGTCCCCTTCCCGCAAGTCGGGGTGCTATGCTTCTACGGGAAATGGGGTGACAGCTAACGGAAGTCGGACAGTCGCTTGCGTGGCTGAAGGTACGCTATAAATCTGTCGTCAGATAAGATCAACCTCCCGTTTTGCAGCCGTCCATCGGGCTCCACTAACAATTCGACGGACACTCAGATCTTCCTTCCTGCAACCATTATTGCAGGAAGGCCATGTCCTTCGAATTGTTATGACAAGAGACTTGGGAAGACCTTCCACCAGCAATGGATTAAGAATGGCTGATGACAACTTGTGAACCGTCATACTGGAAGAACACGCCCTCAGTATTTAAATGTGATGGTACGACATTCAGGGCACGTGCCCAAGGCCCAGACCTTTGAGGGGGTCCCCCAAAATATAGTTACATAATCCTTGCTTTGCATCAAACTGATTGGCAATCCACTGAAAAAAGTTAAAATTGTGATTTCAGAACTGTACGTGGAAGCACATGGAAAAGACAAATGTAATTTCCACAAATAAATAGAACACTATATTACTGTCGAATTAATGTCTTAATCTGCCAATAAGAACAATGTAACTTTCGAAGCGGAATGCGAATAGATTAATTCAGCAAACAGGAAACAATCAGATTTGCTAACCAAGAATTCGGAATCACAAGCTTCCCCTTTCATAATACTGTGATTGGATACAGCTGATAAAACATACGATCACCGCCATTCCGAATCGCGAAGGAACTGAAAGTAATGCTGAATTTACACCTCAATATCGACATGA
This sequence comes from Macrothele yani, assembly GCA_039090855.1. Classification (NCBI taxonomy): domain Eukaryota; kingdom Metazoa; phylum Arthropoda; class Arachnida; order Araneae; family Macrothelidae; genus Macrothele; species Macrothele yani. Next base: position 73,614,876 of record CM077028.1, on the reverse strand, counting down.
CGAGAGAGAAATAACCAATCATGAAATAACTGACCCCGATAGTGATTGGTTAATCATCTCTTTATTTTTGTGTCACGTCACTTGACGCGAAGGTGTAAATCAAGCCTAAAACTTCTGTGAAATTATCCCACACGAAATATACACTTTCTGCCCATCAGTATTCAACCGATTCGGAATTAAATCGCAAAAGCTCAGACAGAGGCTCCACAGTCCGATAACGAATGTCCATGTGCATCTCGTCCACGGTTCACTTTGTCCACATTCATTTCGTCCACGGTTCACTTTGTCCACATTCATTTCGTCCTCAGGGGATGGAATACTGTGGACATTTTCTGTTCTGATGGAATTTTTGTTACTAGGCAAAAGAAAAAAGTTTGGCGGACATTGCTTACATGCGATTTTTTTCTTTTTTAAGTTTTTTGATTAAAATACAACGATTTTGAATGTTATTTAAAGTATATCCAGGAACTGAACTTTGAAGAGTTCCTCAACTCTTTCGAGTGGTATGATGGCAATTACTAGGACATAAATCAACGTTTTACAAAACTCTTTTAATGTTTTGAAATACATCTTGTACATTGTTTTCATATAGTTCTTAGCTTTTCAATATATTCATTTTTTTATTAATTGTTTATAATTTCCGTGTTACTAATTTTCATACGAATCAATTATAATGCTCCATATGTGTCATAGCTAGTTAACGTGAGAAAAAAAAATCATGAAAGTACAATGGAGAAAAAAGTTTAAATTGATATTTACTGTGAATTTGCAAAGTGAAAGAAGGAAAATTTAGACATTTTACATAAAGGAGAAAGGGGATCTAAAAATTTTCTCAATTTTTGATTGACATCGTACCACACAAAAGAGTTAAAAAGCTCTTCAAAGTTAATTTCTTCGTTTTACGTTAAATAACATTTAAAATCGTTACATTTTAATCGAAAAACTTAAACGGAAAAAGAAATCGCATGTAAACATTGTCCGCTGAACTTTTTTCTTTCAGCGTAGTAGCAAAAATTCCATCAAAACAGAAAATTTCCACGGAATTCCATCCATTCTGAGGACAAAATGAATGTGAACAAAGTGAACTGTGGACAAAATGAACTGGACAAAGTGAACATGGACAAAATGAAATGGACAAAGCGAACGTGGACGAAATGAACTGGACAAAGTGAACGTGCACGCAATTAACTGGACAAAGTGAACGTGGAAGAAATGAACTGGACAAAGTGAACGTGGACGAAATGAACTGGACAAAGTGAACGTGAGCGAAATGACTGGACCAAGAGAACGTGGACGAAATGAACTGGACAAAGTGAACGTGGACGAAATGAACTGGACAAAGTGAAAGTGGACGAAATGAACTGGACAAAGTGAACGTGGACGAAATGAACTGGACAAAGTGAACGTGAACGAAATGACTGGACCAAGAGAACGTGGACGCAATGAACTGGACAAAGTGAACGTGCACGCAATGAACTGGACAAAGGGAACGTGGAAGAAATGAACTGGACAAAGGGAACGTGGAAGAAATGAACTGGGCAAAGTGAACGTTGACGAAATGACTGGACCAAGAGAACGTGGACGAAATGAACTGGGCCAAGTGAACGTGGACGAAATGAACTGGACCAAGTGAACGTGGACGAAATGAACTGGACAAAGTGATAGGGAACCGCCAAAGATCATCCTCAATCATATATGCATGCACATAATGCGGGATACCGGGGGCCCCCTGAAAGTCTCCTGCCCAGGGCTTCAAACTTTCTAAGTCGGTTCCTGAGCAAGTGGTATGGCATGTTATGTTCTTAATGGCTTGCAAAATTACATCAGCATTTCTTAATCAAACGCGACAGACGGATAGTGGGACCGTACCTACAAATCATCCGGTCCTGAATTCCAGAGAATACTTAAGAGCGTCAGATATCACAAATAAAGATTACCCATTTAAAAAGCAATTCGCAACGAATGAAACTAAAGTGATAAAGGGTAAAAAGAAAACAAAAATACCAGAAAAAAATCCTTACATCACTACTTGTTTTTTTTTTCAGGCTTCGCACATTGTTCTGATTAATTTATTTAATCTTCATTTCCCCCATACACTTAACATTTCGACTCTGCAGTTTTTTATTTTTCATCCATTACGATCTAGTAACATTCTGCGTATAGTACATGTCTCTCTTTTTTATTTTCATTTGGAAGTCAGATTGTTTTGCTAGGACTACGACAGTTAGGTTTTCTGCTTGCATTATTTTACCAAAACCAATTTATTGTTTTCTAATCGCAAATTTGCTTAAAACTGAATTCTTACGGTTGATCTAAAAGGAAATATGCTTTTCGCTAATGAAAATAGATGTTGAGTACATTTTTTTCCCTTTGCGATTTATGCACGGAAACGATTCTTTGATTTAAATGAATTACTGTATTATTATTATTGCGTAGACTAGCGCAACTTCATTATGTTACGAAGACTTTCGTGATGATTCTAAACACTGTTATTACTGAATACAAGCGTTTAAAAATTAAAGTGCTGCAAATAATGAGTTTAAAACACCAATCACGCTGAAATTGCTGTGGCTGGGCTCTTATTTTTTTTTTCACCTATCACGCAAACGTTCGCTGCGAACAACGTTTGTTATTAAAGGGGGATGGGACCTTTCATGCTAAAGCGCAAAACAAATTCCACCTACAGAAGGAGAAAAAAAAGGAGATAACTATGGAATCCCACCATTAAATCTTTTATGCAAAAATATTTTTAATCAAATCTGCGAAAGGGAAAGGTAAAGTTATAAAAAAATAAAATGGAAAAAAAAAGTTTCTGAAATATTATGGAAGTGCTCTTACTTCCGTTATTTTTTCTTCTTTCCCGAACTTGCATTTTAAGAATAATGAAGACGTCTCAAGAAAAGAAAGTAAGGAAAAAATATATGAAAAAGATAAATGGTGATAACTGAATACGAAGAATTTTTCGCTTCCGTTTTGGTTTCGACCAGTTTGCGAAGGCATCTGGCTCAAAGCGTGGCTCGGATTACTTCGAGCACATAACGCCCCGTCTGACTTCACCAAGAACCAGAATTCCTGTAGCGCCATTTTTATTTTTCAAATAAAACGAGAGAGAGAGAGAGAGAGAGAGAGAGAGAGAGAGAGAGAGAGAAAATAGGTAAATACAAAACATGCAGCGTTGATTTGATGGTGCTCGCGGAGCAATTTAAAAGCACACACCTTTAAACAGAAAGGAAAAAGCCTCTTTTGCCCACCAGCGTACTAAATTATCCGAAGTTGACAGTTGGTTTATGCTTTCGTGACGAATTTACACGTTGGCTCGGATATTTATTCGTTTTGTTTATTTAAAAGCAACAAGAGAGGGTAGTACGGAGCGTATTTAAAATTGGACGGCAGTAGTGAGGGAATTTCATTTTTCAATAGGAATGTAAAAGTGTGGGGGTGGGAGCAGAACTTTTTAGACCTCTGCATGGATTGCGTGACAGTGTGGCTGTTTGAATGGACATTTTGAATCTTCTTTCTCCCTTCCCCCTTCATGAAAGAGAATTGAATTGGGGAGCCAAAGGAAGGTTATACAGGAATTATTGTTCCTCATCATGCCTTTTATATATTCTCCTACGTGAAATCCTGGAAAATTGGGGGAATCTCTTTCTATGGGAGAGTTTACTGGAAACCTTTATGCGTCCTGCTCATGCATGGCATCCGAGAAATTAGTTCCGGAAACTGGCAACGCAAGTAGTTCACGGTGTAAATATATTCGCGTGATTTCGAACAAAATGGCTTTTTCGCCTTTAAGCTCCAGATTGCAACTGAAAGAGGAAAATTTTCAGTCCTTTTTTTTTCCCCTCCTTCTTATTAGTTTCTTTTTCTATGTTTTCTGATCATCAGTTTAAATATGTTAAGTGCCAGAGTAAAAATGAGTTTCGTGATTTTGAATTTATTTTTCTTCTTAATATATTTTTTCCCTTCTCGTGGCTGCCCTTATTACTTTCTGCTTCTTTTTAATCTTTTGTTTCAGGTTCATTCGAGAGAGAAGGAAAGAGAGCTAAAATGGAAGTGAAATTTTAATCGAACTAATTAAAAAGTATTATGAGATTAGAACACTCTAATGACCATCAGATTGGGTTTCTTTTTTATTTTATCAAGATGGGAGAGTGAAGACATCTTTGTTACCCAGCTGAAGTTCTTAAACGATTCCTAGTTAAATATACGCATATTTATCTTTTAATAAACGTCCCTTTCTTTGTCTGGAAAAGCTGCATACGAAACGAGGCAGTATTATTAGCTTTCCTAAGTAACACTAAACCGCTAAATTTCTTTAATTACAATTCATTTCAGTTTATCAAAGTAAACAGAAGGAAAAAAACGGAATTCCCTATCAATATTTAAGAAATCTTATATCCTAAGTCATGGTGAAAATAAATGAAAACAAAAATTCTGCATTAAATATGGAACTTGCGAAAATAAAAATAAAGAAAAGGATCATTACAAAAGTAAATTTAATTCAAAAACCGATCGAGCTGGGGGTTTTTTTTAGTATGCAAACGTATAACTGTAATTTAAACTCGAATTAAGTTGGACGAGTTAGACGGAATGAATTCTTACGATTATAATCCCTTAAAAGAAATCGCTTTTCATTGATAAATAATATTTATCTTAGCATTCGAAAGTACTGTTCTAAAACATTTACTATGAAAAACTTCCCCACATGCATCACGGGCACTTCCGACGGCCGAAAATTTAGGAGGATCATATCAAAACTCGGCTTAAGTCCAAGGTCAGATATCGGTATAGTGTATGTTCTTCGGTTCTGGTTCTCTTCATTACACGAAGTCAGTATCCTTATACTTTAGAGACCAGTGTTCCACGCTAGATATCAGCCCTCATGGAACACCTCACGCAACATTTACCCTGAACATGGCCCGCCGTTCATCTGTGATAAACAGCGTTAGGGTCATAAAAAATTGCCAATACTTGTTCCTTTAGCAAGGATACACATACATGAGAAACGCCTGTGCCATGTATTACATACTTTTAACTTTCCCTTTTTGTTTGATGCCTGTTTCGTTTTTTTAATTTGTTTACCTCTCGTCATATTTTCCAGACTTAACGTCATATCTCAACTTCTAAGTCTGAATGTCCTAGTGGAAACACTAGCTGCCAGGAAAGGAATAGAAACAGCGTACATGTTATCTAATTGATTGTTACTACGTTAGGTGTCGCGATTTCGTATGTTTGGATGATCTGATATCAACTTCTTATTCGCAATAGCTTTTGTGAAACCAGCGTTAGTTTATTGTTCCACATTCTTTGTTAAATGAGTTTTTGTGAGTTCAACCTAGTTCGACTAATCTACCTCTTCTTTGAACTCGTGTGTGTCTGTCATTAGTAATGCTGCAGTACGAGACTTCTTGGTTCAATAAAATGTTGCAGTAGATATTACGTTTGTGAGAGTCCTTTTCTTTTTTAATATTACCTTCAGTGCGATTTCTAGCTTCAAGAATATTTGCACTCAGTTTCAAGCCATATTACACATACAAACAGTAAGTACACAATTGCTATTGCAGCCATTTGGACGCAGTGTTGCTCTAAGCGTTGGTTTATGACCGTTCGTCCGAGATGGTTCAGGATGAGAGCTGGCTTATTGCTGTTCGTCCGAGATGGTTACGGATGAGCGATGGCTTATGACCGTTCTTCCGAAATGGTTCCGGATGAGCTCTGGCTTATGACCGTTCGTCCAAGATGGTTCCGGATGAGGCATGGCTTATGACCGTTCGTCCGAGATGTTTCAGGATGAGAGCTGGCTTATTGCTGTTCGTCCGAGATATTTACGGATGAGCGATGGCTTATGACCGTTCTTCCGAAATGGTTCCGGATGAGCTCTGGCTTATGACCGTTCGTCCAAGATGGTTCCGGATGAGGCATGGCTTATGACCGTTCGTCTGAGATGTTTCAGGATGAGCGCTGGCTTATTGCTGTTCGTCCGAGATGGTTACGGATGAGCGATGGCTTCTGACCGTCCGTCCGAAATGGTTCCGGATGAGCTCTGGCTTATGACCGTTCGTCCAAGATGGTTCCGGATGAGGCATGGCTTATGACCGTTCGTCCGAGATGTTTCAGGATGAGCGCTGGCTAACGACCGTTCGTCCGAGATGGTTGTAGATGAGGCATTGTAACGTATACTCCAGATTCAGTTTCTTTTTGATTTTACTATCTCTTGTTATTTTATTTTACTATGCAAATTATCTTCTCACTTAACGAGATGTTGTTTCTCCCGCTGAATTATATGTGGCAACGAGTGTAAGTCATGACGTGGTGGTATGCAGTATATATAGGCGCGCTCAAGATACCAGAGAGCTTCGTTTTATATGTGATAGGTTCTTCCTGATTATTGATATGCGATTTACCTACGATAGTACGATAGTTCGGGCTATCAGTAGTTGTGTTATTTTGGAGTGTGTATTTGAGTAATACCAGGAGCTCCCCAATAAAAGGTTAAAAGTGAGTACGTTTTCTTAGTTCATTTTATTGTCAGACCTCTGTCAGGCCGTTAAGTCTATTTCATTGAGTGTTTGCGTTGAGTTCAGGGAATATTGTGTTTACCGCTCTAATAAGGAGCCTTCAAGGTACTAATGTACTAAAACTGAAGTTATATTACTGATATTCAAGATAATGAGGAACGCTGAGTAAAAATAAATTCCATATTCTTGGAATTTTTTGCACGTGCGTGTCTTACCTAAACACACTCTAGCACTTTGAAGATTAAGCACACTTTAGCTACGTCAAGTAACCTTTCAATAACCCTAACGTGACTTAACGTAATCTTTCCTGCACTACACTTCCAGCCGGAGAATTCTATTCATTATAGCATGGCTTATGACCGTTCGTCCGAAATGGTTCCGGATGAGCGCTGGCTTATGGCCGTTCGCTCGAGATGGTTCCGGATGAGCGCTGGTTTATGACCGTTCGTCTGAGATCGTTCCGGACGAGGCATGTAGGGTGTGTTTCTACGAACACTGGTGACAAGATAGGTCATGAGGTCATATGGCAATAAATGCCATTAGCACAGATCGCAGCGCCAGAATTCTTCTGAAAGAAATCCTAAGAGCAACAATCCTTTCCCAAGAGCATGCTTAGCAAGATTATGACCCGCAGACCTTGTTGGCCGCTCTCTCTATTGATTATCTTCACTCGCCACATAGTCATCGACCAGCCAAACTTACCAGCCATCTAAGGTTCTCCAGGGAGGACTCAAGGATTTCTTCTATGTACATTTGAGCATGCACACCGTCACTTTAAAACACACAGAGTGACGTACGTCCATCTATCACTGTTTCTCACACCAGAAGACATCCTTCTCCATAGTGGACTCGTTTAAAAATGTTGCGGGGAGTGTTGCACATTCCGTGTTCTCTCCACATCACCCACACGTCGCAAATCTTTAGTCAGACAGAAACGGGGCTCATCCGCAAAAAGCACATGCACCCACTGCTGTTCGTTCCAGGAGCCACGCTAACAGTACTAAATCTTTGTATCTCTTCTTTGAGAGTGAGTTAGAAGGAAGAAAACTATTCGTCTCCTGGCATAGATACCCTTCTCACGAAGTTGTCTGGACTCTGTTCCCCTTGAGATCATAGTACCTGAAGCACAAGCAAGCTCTTCAGAGAGTTGAGACCTGACTATCGTCATTCTTCTCGTTGTTTATGCCAGATATCGGTCTTCCTGGGATAGTATGACCCGTGTCATGCCCAAAACTGATAGCAAAGAACATTTCAGGATCCCTAATATTCTGTCTGTAGCTTGGATATGACCATTCAAGATACATTACTCCCTATGGCTCCCCAGCTTGGGTCTTTCCGGTTATCCACCTGTCATTATCCTCTAAGAGACTCTGGACTGGCATCTGCTCGTTCTTCAACACCTCTTGCAAACTGACGGGCTTCGTAGCATGCGAGATATGATATGATAAGTGCCGTATTTCCGCTCTCTCTTATAATGTGTCTTACGTGCGTGGCGATTGGCCTATATGTACGCAATTACTGATCTCGTGGTATTCCTTTTTGCATATGATCTTTGTTTTATGATGTACATTTCTACTGATTTTCATTAAATTCTAACTAGTGGTTATATTGATATATCACTTTTTAAGCTCCTAACTACGTTTGGCCATCTGGTGCACAGGCTGCACCGCGCCGTAGGAACACATGGAGAAATATTTTTATTTGAAGATGGCAGGTGTGGTTACGGTAGCCAAGAGCAGTCAAACCTGCAGTGAAGAAAAAGAACATCGATAATAAATGATGGAAGTTGGTAGATTCCAGGCTTCGAGAAGCAACATGGATAAACATTTTTGTCGAGAACAGCCAGCAGGAAATGATAAAAAAATAATTCGATCTGGCTGTTACAGCCTCTCCCACAAGGAGCACCTTCGTTACGACGAAAATATGCAGAAGACGTTGGTTAAGAGAGAATGCGAGCTCGTCGGTGAAAATAGCCGTTTAACTAGAATCGACTCGTGATGACGCCTACAGCGTCAATTTTTGGCAATGGTCTAATTTCAATTGGTGGTTCTCGGACGAACTGTTATCGAAAAACCTCAAGCAAGGAGTTAGCATTCGCGTTTCGTTAAGAAGCAATTAAGGCAACAAACCGTTTTTGGACTATTTTGTTACCGAGAACGAAAAGTAGGCCTTTGTTCCAAAAGTAAGCGCAAACGGCTTTTTTTTTTTTTTTTTTTTTTTTTTTTTTTGGAGGTTTAACGACCACCGTGAGCAACTCAATGGGCTATAAGCAGTCGCCCGTCCCTAATTTAGGGTCACTGGTTCCAGGGAAGGGAGAGAGCCAGTGCCGTAAGACAAACACAACATCCATGCCTGACCGGGATTCGAACCCGGACCCCTTACGGACGAATGATCAGAGGCCAACGCCTTAGACCACTCCGCCACCGGGGCGGCGCAAACGGCTTGTACTGGCGGAAGAAGTTCAACAACAGCGGTAGTCTTCACTCATGAAAATTCTACATTTGAAGGATGTTCATTTTGAATTGCTGCTACCAAACAAGCATATTAGTGCTGGCATCTATTTTCACCAGCTTGACCGTCTAAAGTCCACTTTACAGCGCAGTATCCTCTGCTTGTCGATCGAAGATGAATGTATGCTTCAATAGGATAAGCTCCAACGGAGAAAGTAGGAAGGTCAAATAAATAAATAAATAAGTAAATAAATAAATAAATAAATAACAGAGGACTTTGGCCGGGAACTGATGCTACTTTGACCATATTCAATAACGCAGCCTGGACTTCATTTCGGGGAGGGTCTGGGATCTTGTCTTACACTGGTAGTGTGTGAGTGTGTCTATTTATTTAATTAATTGATTAAAGTTCAATTATTTAGTTCAATGATTAAAGTTCAATTATTTAATTCATTGATTAAAGTTCAATTATTTAATTCATTGATTAAAGTTCAATGATTTAATTCATTGATTAAAGTTCAATTACTTAATTAATTGATTAAAGTTCAATTATTTAATTCATTGATTAAAGTTCAACTGGACGAAACCCGTCAGAATCGACGGTTAGTTTTTTTTTGTTTTTTTTTGAAGAGAATAAATTCATATGAAACAACAAATGTAAACTTTATTAGACTGACAAATTCATTCAACCACTTCAATAAAGAAAACAGCCCAGGTTCGTTTTTTTTTTTTTTTTTCGTCTGAAGGTTTAACGAGCGCCGTGAGCAACTCAAAGGGCTATGAGCAATCGTCCGTCCCTAATTTACAGTCACTGGTTCCAGGAAAAGGAGAGAACTAGTGCCGTAAGACAAACACAACATCCATGCCTCACTGGGATTCGAACCCGGACCCTTCATGAGCGAATCATCATAAGCCAGCGCTTAAACCACTGCGCCACCGGGGCGGCCAGGTTCGTGATGAGCATTACGACTGCACCCTTTTTCAGTCGTAAAATGTGCGGCGGAAGTCCACTCATCTCGATCGTGTGCAAACGTTCAACTGAATATAGCGCACTCTTTCACTCTCATCTTCAGTCACAACTGTGTTTGTAAATGTTGGAATGAGATTCGCGTTGCGAATACTCTTCATCCGTCGGAATAGACGTTTATTTATTTATTTATTTTTTGAAAAGAATAAACTTATATGAAACAACAAATGTAAACTTTATTTGATTGACGAAATCTTTCAACCACTTCAGTAAAGACAATAGTCCAGGTTCGTGATTTTTTTTATTTATTTTTTTTGACTGAGAACGGTTTAACGACCACCGTGAGCAACTCAACGGGCTATAACTAGTCGCCCGTAATATTTTCACTAACAATGGTCAACGGAATGTTTTACATCTTTAGATAATGGGAAACGTCTTACCTTCATGAATTAACTGGATTGAATGAATGTTAAATTGTATATATATATATTGGGTTGTCGGAAAAGGAAAAGTCATGACGTATTTTAGCCGTGCTCTGCAAAGGTCATTTATTGAAAGAATGAATATCAATCAATGATATAATGCCCGTTTTGTTCGATAACCTTTTGCCATCTTTCAGTGAGCTGCAGAATGCCTCGTTAATAGAAGGACCTGTCTTTCGTTGCGAAAAACTCTACAAGGTGCTGATTTACAGCCTCATCTGAATTAAACGTTATACCACGCAGGGACTGTTGAAGAGAGCGAAACAAGTGGAAGTCTGACGGTGCAAGGTCAGGCGAGTGTGCTGGGTGTGGCAACACATCCCACCCAAGCTCCAATAGTTTTTGGCGGGTGATTAAACTTGTGTGTGGTCTCGCGTTGTCGTGATGGAACACAATACCTTTACGATGAACGAGCTCTGGACGTTTCTGGATGATGGATTCGTTCAAACTGTCCAATTGTTGACAATACACATTCGAATTGATTGTTTGGTTCCGTGGTAGGAGCTCGAAAAACACGACACCTTTAAAATCCCACCACACTGAGACCAGAACCTTCCGCTGATGAATGTCTGATTTGGATGTCGTTTGAGGCGAAGCAGTACGTCGGGACCAAGACCATTTTTTTTATTGGAGGTTTAACGACCACCGTGAGCAACTGAATGGGCTATAAGCAGTCGCCCGTCCCTAATTTAGGGTCACTGGCTCCAGGGAAGGGAGAGAGCCAGTGCCGTAAGACAAACACAACATCCATGCCTCACCGGGATTCGAACCCGGACCCCTTCGGACGAATGATCAGAGGCCAACGCCTTAGACCACTGCGCCACCGGGGCGGCCCAAGACCATTTGCACAGCACATTGTTGTACACAATCCACTTTTCGTCACCAGTTATCAGTCGCTTCGAAAAAGGATCGTTTTCCTCACGTTTAATGAGCATATCGCAGATGTTTATACACGCCGTCAATTGAGCTTCTTTGAGTTCATGAGGAACCCACACATCGAGCTTGCTTACATATCCCAGCTTCTTCAGGTGGTCGTGAACGCTTGAATGATGGATGTGCAATGTGTCTGCAATCTCTCGTCTCGTGTAACGTGGGTTTGACTCGATCAATGCCTTGATTTGGTCGTCTTCAACCTTGGTGGGCCTCCCGAACCGAGGAGTATCGTTGAGGTCAAAATCACCAGCACGGAATTTTGCGAACCACCGCTGGCACTGACGTTCTTGTAGAGCATTATCACCGTACTCTTTACGCAACTTTTCACAAGCTTGACGCGCGTTCCTCCCTTTACGGAAGTAAAACAGTAAAATATGGCGAAAATGCACATTTTAGTCTTCCATCTTCACTTTGATGTCAAATCTCCGCAAATCAACCAAATTGCTCACTATTCCTTTTAGACTGCAACTAGAACTGGTACCTGTCGAATGCCATAGCGATAACAGAGCTGCGCATGCCTCTAGTACTTCCAAAACCACTCAACCGCCATTGGGTGCCAAAATACGCCATGACTTTTCCGACAACCTAATCCATCACACAGTCCAACGGCATAACTCAGTCAGGTCTTCGAGAGTGTTCGCTGTTCTGATGAGAAAAACTTTAATACGAATGCCTGCTAGCGTTGCTTTACGCAGCGGCTGGCTCAGATAAGAGACTTCGGGCTTTGGACTATCTCAGTTTCTCCCTGCGTCCGCATTCAACAGCGCATGAGTCAACCGCACGCTTCTCCCATAGACTTTACATGGGAACTTTGCCGCCCCACAACGCCCGGACCGTTGCTGCAATCCCATTTTTCTTTTCGACTGGCACATCTACATGGTAAGACCTTTATTTTGATACCTCAACCATATCGTTACGTTCAGCGGTTCTCTCAAAATAGGACTCACAGAAAACCTTATAGAATTAATATATAGATTTCATTTCAGGGAGGGTCCAGGATCTTGTCGGCTGACACCCATAGTGTGTGAGTGTGTCTGTTTATGAGCCGGAGTGACGTGGATGAGACTGGTTCAAGACAGGACGTTGTAAAAGAAACTTGGGAAGGCCTTCTTTCAGCAGTGGATTGATGATGATGATGATATATTAACTGAACTTGCCAGAAGTACCTAAAGTTCTGTATATTTATTCTACAACCCACAACATGTCTGTACATCATGTTTTATTATGCAATTATTATTTGCAAGCATTTCATCCTTATAAAAGTATGTTATTGGTGAGCAAAGGAGGAAACCGTGGTGAGCGGAGAGACATTGCATCCAAGATTTCGGTTTCGCCTGCCCTTAGATGAACATCAGAATGCACTAAGAGAGAGAAAGAGTTTTTACTTATTTTGTTAATTATTAATTTTTTGGAAATAAATCGCTTTGACCTCATAAGATATAACTTGATCCATCTTATAAAGGATAATACATTCGTATAAAGGAAAAAGATTAATTTTTGAAATTAGCAGAGGGCACGATAGCTTGAATAGCATGGAAAAACATTTTTTCTCTAGAAATATTTCAACTCACGCAATTCGTAAATGATTACATACACAAAAACACAAACTTATTTAATTAAACAGGACGAAAAATATTGGGTGGGCACTTTCCCCTCCTGTAAAATTATTGAAGGGGCAAGATTCACCTTGCCCCACCCCCATAGTCGGCGTCTATGATTGCCAATAAAATGCTTATTGAATGGTCTAAAATGAAGTCAGATTCTCTGTTTCGTGTTCAGTCTTATTCTTTTCTGCGAGAAACAGAATAAGAGAGAACGCTTGAAACCAGAAGGAGGAACGAGAGTTGAGAGAAGGCGAAAGGGGGGGGTGTCGATGATGAACATTGGTGGTAATAAGTCTAGTGGATCATCTTATCATTGGTCAGCACGGAAGTTTACATGAGTGGGAGAATAAATGTCCTCGACGAGGAGATGTTTCCCAGAAAATCATCTGATTAAAAACGCTGACACTGACAAAAGTCCTTAACGATATGTCCCACAATGCTCCGCAGCCCTTTTAATCCCCAGCCTTTAATCAAGCAAGTCAACACAAACAGCTCTTGTTGACACAGCGTGGGAGGGTCAAATGCGAATTAATTGCGCGTGAGAGTCCATTTTGTTTGAAACGCTGAGGTTCGTGTACTTGAATATTAACGCCCGAGAACAGCTACAAACTTGGTAACACCATCTTTAATTAAAAGCCGATCCGTACAGCTCATTGTTAGTCTTGAATCGAAAAGGCATTGTGTTTCGGGAAATGTCTTCTCGGGAAATGTCGTGAAAAGAAATAAAAACGGCAGCTAATCAGCTTGCTTCTAAAACGGTAATGTGTTTGGCGACTATCGTTTCCCAGGTGATTCACGGTAAAAGAGGTATGTATACATATCCTGGACAAAATTAAGCTACGTTTTCAGGAAAATGAACTGAGTGTTGTTACAGACGGTAATAAATTGAATCATACAGCTACGATTTACGAATTCAAGAGATGTTTCCAGCTGCTAATAATGCTCCAATAGGTCCCAGAAAGCCGAGTGGTCTGAGGTGCTTGTGAAAACACATATTTGTCCGTAACGGGGATCGAACAAGCGCCCCCTCCCTCCGGAGTAAGTTGCTCTCCCAACTAAGCTACGCGGACGGTATGTGTCGTTGCACATTTGTCGTCTTGACACGTGCGTTACTTCCGTAGTACATCACATGCTGGACTTTTTTTTTTTTGACTGGAGGTTTAACGACCACCGTGAGCAACTCAAAGGGCAGTCGCCCGTCCCTAATTTATGGTAACTGGCTCCAGGGAAGGGAGAGAGCCAGTGCCGTAAGACAAACACAACATCCATGCCTCACCGGGATTCGGACTAGGACCTCTTCTGGAAGAATGATCAGAGGCCATCGCTTAGACCACTGCGCCACAGGGGCAGCACATGCTGGACTCTGACCATTGGTACCAGATGGGTTCGGGCTTGTGTCCCGAATGAGACGTCAGCGGTGGACTTCTAATCCCCCCTCCCCCAAAAGAACACTAGCATTTCACAATGCGAAAAGACACGAAAAGGGGTTTGTCTACTCACAACGTCATAGATACTGCTTAATACATTAAAGAACTTTTCGGTAAAAACAAACAAAAAATGTTTAAAGCATTTTTTCAGAGGATATGCATAGGTAATACACTCTAAGCTGAGTTTACACAAAGAGGCACGCCACAGCATAGTTTCTTATAGCTTGTTAAAGAAGTAATAAACATATATACAACACTTGGTTGAAGAGAAGAAACTATCAATTTTCAAGAACGAAATACGCTTGTCGCAAGAGAAAATATTTCGTCAGTGTATTGTGGCAATTCTCACCCATACACTCTCTACCAACAAGTAATTCGACACCCCTGCAATCCATTAAATATCGTGTGGGAAACAACAACACAACCAGTCGCATGCAAGATGCCACGCAGTTCGGAGCTCTCTGATTTCGAGAAAGGTGTAGTCGTCGGGTATCACAGAAACGGCCGATCCATACGTGACATATCCAGCAAGTTGAAGTACCCAAAATCGACAGTGGCCTACGTGATTGGCAAGTGGAAGATGAAAGGTGACTGTCGGAATGTGCCCCGACCCGGCAGACCCACAAAACTGGGAGTTAGAGACCGACGGGTGCTGGCCAGAGAAATTCGGAAGAACCGCACCAAATCGATGGGCTACATCCGCGAGGAGTTTCAACAGGCATCCGGGAGTGTTCTTTCGATGAATCCCATCCGTAAGGAAGCCCATCTGCTCGGTTATCATGGACGTGCTGCCGCCCACAAGCCTTTGATCACCAAGTCCAAAAGCGCTGCTCGGCTAACGTGGTGCAAAGAACGTCGACAGTGGACCGTTGAACAGTGGAAACAGGTTCTCTGGAGCGACGAATCAAGGTTCACCCTCTACCGTTCGGATGGCAGGGTCTGGGTTTGGCGTCTGCCTGGAGAACGCCTCCTGCCGGAATGTATTGTGCCAACTGTGAAGTTCGGCGGCGGTGGAATTATGCTATGGGGGTGTTTCTCCTGGTATGGCACGGGACCCTTGGTCGCAATTCCTGGTAGACTCAACGCTGAGACCTACTGCACCATTTTGGATGACCATGCGCTTCTTACGTTGTGGCAGTTTTACGGGGTGGACCCATGTTACTTTCAGGATGACAATGCCACCTGTCATGTTGCGAGGTCCACCATGGCTTGGTATGGTGACAATGAGGTTAATCGAATGGACTGGCCTGCTCAGAACCCGGACCTTAACCCTATCGAGCACCTCTGGGACGAGTTGGAGCGTCGACTTAAGAGGTGCCCCCACCGTCCGAAATCGGTGAAGGAACTGACCTGTCTTCTCCAAGCCAAGTGGAAGAAAATATCGCTAGCCGTCGTAGAACGCCTGGTTGAGATTATGCCCCGGAGGGTCGCAGCTGTAATCGCCGCTCGTGGAGGCTCCACCAACTATTGAAGGTGAATAAACTTCGTTTTCCTTTGCCATCACAGGTGTCCAATTACTTGTTGGTAGATAGTGTAGATCTAAGATGTAAGGTCTAACGAAACAAAAAATTCGATAACACATAACAAAGCGCGGAGAGGGTCAGGAATGAAAGAGACAGGGAAATTCTTAGGCGTAAAAAATATAAAGAGAGCAGAGATAAGTGGAAATGGGCAGGTAACAAAGAATACCACTGGATAACCGAATTAAAATAATTGAATGCTCGTACGGAACCTGGCCTGGTTTGACAAAATTCGGACTCACGCTGGTAAAATACCAAAAATAACTCTTAGTAGAGATTTGTAGAAGACATTTGTATCCAAACGCGCGCGCACACGCACACCAGCTTCTAACATGCACCTGTAATTTTCAGAAGTGGCGTACATATACTGTCACCTATAAGCACGCGTTGCTTAGCATTCTCAAAGGCGTACTCAACCGATGAGAATGCACGAGTTATTTCCTTGGACAAAAGCCTTTGGAAAACTTCATGCATTCAAAAATTTGTCTATCCCTTATTTACTAAAAGAAAACTTATTGAGGTGAGGCTACAATTAAAGTCGGCTGCCGTTGCTTTGGTCAAGGGTTCGGCCCGAGTCAAAATACTCGTCGAATAGTCAGAGTAATGAACTACTGAATACTCAACAATACATCGGACGGATGTGTAAAACCGGTAAACCTGTGGTATTGAAACCTCCGTCAGCGGTTGCACTGACATTTAAGTTTTCGCCAACTCATTCGCCAAAGTGTCATAACAGTATACAAAGGTAATCGCTAATACTTTCGCCAAAACATTTTTCCATCACCAAAAAGATTTTTGTTTCGCAGATTGAGAAGTATGCGATCAGCAGCGCGACCTTTATCCGTTACAAATAAGGTAATTATTTCTTTCCTTTCTCATTCTGATTTTCCTTGGGGGAATTGTTGACCCTCGCAGTTCTGTCTTCCGTTTCTAGACAGGGAATAAGTGAGTCTCTTAGAGGCGTGTGGTATTCCTTACTAGCTGGAAACTGTTTGAATAACGTCAACGTCTGAAGTACAGGAAAAGAAAACAACAAGTGGAAAAAGGTTAAGAAAGAAAGACTATAAACAATTTCTGGGCTCGGCTCATGTTCCCTTTTGTTTTTTGGACTCTGCACCTGATATTTGGTGGGGCGAGAGTTTAACTGCTATGATAAGAGCAGTTTCAGGTAAGTACGCAGGAGGCATATAACTTCTTTTCCTAATGGGAAATCGTATATTCCTAAAGCTCTAAATTTTCATTCGTTTTCATTTGCTTTCTATTTAGATCGCTTTCTCTAAGGCTCTTTTTCCCCCGAGATAAAAAAAAAATCTCTTTGAGATATCGGAATTTGGATCCACATTTTCTTAGGGACTCATCATTGCATCTTGATTTAGGCCATGACATTTCCATTACGACCCTAAGAACTAAGAAGGAAAGAATGGCACTTTTTGTCTTCTATGTATTTGTCGTGTCCTCTGTCCGTACAGGCATTTATGGAAAGTCTCCTTCAGAGAGTAAAAATTTTTTCTAGGAGCTTCCGCTTACATGGGAACGGGCATTTAAATTACCAATTCATCATTCACAGAAACATAGGCTAAAGATGAAGCTACGATTTAATGCTTGATAGCATATTGTTTTCCCCATATTCCGATGCCTACTGAACGTTGAACTAACAACTAGCAACGGAACAAATTATATAAAAGACAGAAAACATCAAGTGTGCAGATTCACACGGTGAAAAGAAGTTTTATACTAAAGGCAGAGAACATCACCCGATTCACACGCTGAAGAACGTTTTATACTAAAGTGCAGATCCTCGCACTGCTGGGCAAATGATTCCGCAATAAAAATGACATGGTTTTAAAATTAGTAATTAGCATTTATTTACGCTTTCCAACCGTAGGTTGAAGAAACGTATATGCTCCAGCTTTTTCCGTCCGTCTGTCGGCACGATAACTCAAAATGGTTCGATTTCGATGAAATTTTAGTATGTGGTAGGGGACCACCAGAGGACGAACCTGGTGAAGTGGGATCAAAGGTCACGCCATAAGAGCGGGATCCATTCAATTGCCCTTATGCGTCATAACTTGCGTAAATATAGTGCGATTTCAATGAAAGTTTAGTATGTGGTAGGGGACCACCTGGGGACGAACCCTATTGAAAATGGGTGGAGTCAAAGGTCAGGACATAGGAACGGGATGCATTCCATTGCCCTTATGCATCATAAGGTACGTAAAAATGGGTCGATTTCGAAGAAATTTTAGTATGTGGTAGGAGACCACCTGGAGAGGAACCCCATTGAAAATGGGACAAATGGAGTCAAAGGTCAGGACATAGGATCGGGATCCATTCCATCGCCCTTATCCCACACTATTAAAGTGGACGTCAAGTAATTTTGCTTCCTATATTTTCAATGGAAAACATTTTGTACACATTTCCTTCACAATTAGTGTGTTCCTAAGGATGGAAATTTGAACATCGATTAAAATAACTTCATACTATAACTTGGAATACTTAACATTTTCTAAAACATAAGCATACTTATATTAAAAAACAATAACGTTTCCTTTGGTGGTATTGAAACCAGAAAAAAGGTGGCGCGACCTGTACTTTGATGACGTCAGTGAACAAATAAATGTTGGATTGCATAATTACGGTTATGGTTTAGAAAATATTATTACGGTTATGGTTTAGAAAATATTAAGTATTCCAAGTTATGAAATGAAGCTATTTTAATCGATGTTCAAATTTTCATTCTTGGGAACGCATTAATTGTGAAGAAAATGTGTACAGAAGTTTTTCCATTGGAAGTATAGGAAGCAAAATTACTTGACGTCTACCTTAAAGTAGCAATTCTTGTATGTATGTATGTACATTTTATTTTGAAAACGGCTCTAAGAATTTTGATGAAAGTCGTTAACCTACCGTTTTCTTGTACTAGAAATCGATTTAGCTTGATCTCGACTTTAGGAGAATTCGTTTAGTGGGTTAAATGACCACCCCGAATTATAACGTTTTTGGTGTCATGGCGTCGTTCCATTAATGTTTCCAATGCTTAGAAATCTTATGACGTCACAATCTCGCGTTTGAGAATGTTGGGGCACGGTCACGCCATCTGTCTCATTATGTCACGCGTTGTGTGTGGATCCTATTAAAGTTTTATGACGTCATACTTTTGCGAGCAGATGGTCGCGATTCCCATCTGCTTCATTACGTCACGCGCTGTGTGCGTATGTCCGTCCGCACGATAACTCGCGTAACAATCGTTCGATTTCGATGAAATTTTAGTATCTGGTAGGGTATTACCTGGGAAGGAACCTTATTTAAAGTGAACGAAATGGGGTGAAAGGTCAGTACATAGGAGCGGGATCCACTCCACTGCTGTTATGCGTCATAACTAACGTAAAAAAGGTTCGATTTCGATGGAATTTTAGTATGTGGTAGGGGACCACCTGGCCACAAACTCTATTGAAAATGGGCGAAATGTGGTCAAAGGTCAGGACATAGGAGCGGAATCACTTCCATCGCCATTATGCGTCATAACTTACGTAAAAATGCTTCGATTTGGATGAAATGTTGGTATGTTGTAGGGGCCTGCCTTGGGGACGAATTCTATTGAAAATCGGCAAAATGGGGTCAAAGGTTAGGACACAGGAGCGGGATCTATTTCATAGCTCTTATGCATCATAACTTACGTAAAAATGCTTTGATTGCGACAAAACTTTATCATGTTATTTCGGAGGTATACCGAACCGGTTCTGTTGAATATCATCGATATGGGATCAAGGGTCAGGGCACAGGACCGAAATTTATTCCACAGCCATTATTCTCATAACTTGAGTGATAACTTGAGTAATGATTTCTGGTATGTTGGAAAGCGTATTATAATCAATGCATTGCATGATTTTACAAACTTGTTATGTTATAAAAGTAATTTTCAGTGAATTAAGAAAAGAGAGAAATACCTGCTTCTCAGCAAAATCTGAGCTGAATGCTTATTTCCCTCTAGAAAGAAGTGATGCTCATATTTGCACTTAGTTTTGAGCGTATTGTGGCAATGTATACTATAACGTAAGCCTTTTTTGTGAGCGAGATTGGTGTTAAGTTATATTGGCGCCTGAACTTTCCGGAATAACCCGGCTGTTAAGTTTCTCGCAATAATGTGATGGTCGTCCCTCACGGCGAGACAGGAAAAATGAGAATCCCTTCTTCAGTGCTTCAAAAAATAAATCAGTGTGATGTTATGTTCCACACACCAAATTGTCTGGGATTTCTCAAATGCATGTTCTTCATGGAACAACTGCCTACAGCAACACATGGTCTCGGCTGACCCGTGGGCCATGCTCCCGGCCCTCTTTCCGGGGAGGCGGGATGTGACGTGCCTGCACCGCAGGACGCGCAGGAGATAAAAGCAGATAGCAGTGAGAGCACATGTCCGTGTGACTTACTCCGGCGTGAAGGGACCCGGATTCGATGCTCGGTGCAGACAAAACATGTATGTCATAATACCATACATACATTTTTCCATACGCACAAAAATATACAATAGTTCTGGCAGTGGTAATTATATTAACTATCATAATATGTTCATAGACTCTGTAGATCAGGTGGAAGAAACCCGGATGGGTAAGGACAGACCAAAAGTTGAGCTGGGCAAGTGGGAGAGACAACTAGCATGATCGTGTCACAAAACAGAAAGCTATAAATGTTATGGAATTCTGACACTATGCAAGAAAATGGACGATTTAATGAGAACATTCCTTTTCAACATAAGTGTTTAACCGGGTACTACTCACAAAAATTCAGTTTCAAAATGATTTGCCACATAGTGCAGTAATGAAATAGGACATTTGTAACTTTTCTATCATCTGGTTGTAGCAGAGCGAATTTTGTTTACGGCACTAGATGATGTGCGGACTTAAATATATCAGTTTGACGACACTTCTAAAGCTCAAGCATTGAAATCTCTTGTACTCATTATGTGAACTACATAATTAATATTCCGTGTTAGTGTTTTCCGTTTGCTTTATAAGAGAACATAGGCAAAAATAACGATGTTATCAATTTTTTTCAGTGAGAAAGTTATGTGGTTTTCCACAGTATGTTTGCTGCATAGCAACATAAATGTGCAATTAACGCATTATTCAAATTTTGCACGATACAAGCTACTGCATAGGTAAAGTGGATTCTCAGCAACGAATGGCACACATAAAAAATGTCTCAAACAACAAAAATATCAGAACTAACTAATAACATTTTCTTTTTTGGGGCAAAACGACTTAGCAAAACAAGAAAATGAGAATCCGAATACTTGATCATTCATTCATGGGGGAAAATGGTGTCTAATCAATACAGAACTTCAAGATCTTTATGTTTGATTCTTTAGTAACAAGCACCTAGTAAAAAGAGTTTTATGGATAGAATGCTATATCTTTTAGAAATAAACTCTTCCAGGTCGTTAAGATCACCCTAGATATTTCAAAGTAGCACATAGTTTATATGTTCATTAGAAGCATTGACATTATTAACTTTTTGAAACACAAGTTTCCCGTAGGATCTGTTCTTGGTGTTAACATGCTTAAAGAAGCATTTTAATTAGTTTTGCATTTTGAACGTGGATTGTGTCTGAATCTTTTATAGTATTAAATTTGAAATCTTAAAAAAAAAAATTAAATGAATAAAAAAAGAATAATGTATATCATGCTTTCACATAAATAATAATAAAAAATATTTCTAATGCAGACAGAAAGGCTGTTTGATCAGTCTCACGGTTAATTAAACTAACTCTGGGTTTTTTTTCACTCGTATTTGTGTGAGTGAGTGAGTGTGGGAGAGAGAGAGAGAGAGAGAGAGAGAGAGAGAGAGAGAGAGAGAGAGAGAGAGAGAGAGAGAGAGAGAGAGAGAGAGAGAGAGGGGGGGGGGAGAAGGAGAGTAAGTGTGATCAGGATTATGATTCATGCGCACCAACTGCTGCGGTTTGTCATATTCGAAATAATTTCCGAAGTCACTTGGTCATTTTTCGAGGCTTGAAAACTAATGTGCACGTTGTCCATCTCCAGAAAGTGACCGGGACTAAAACGGATATCCACATCACACACAAAAAATTATACTGACGTGGCAAAATATTAGGAGCACCCAACAAAAATCAGACACATGGCATCCTCACTCAAGTAAGCAACTAAGATGTTGAGATGGCCTTATGAACAGCTAGCTCACTGGGAAGGATTCAGATGTGTAAGAAGCTTAGATAGTGGTAATAAGAGAAAGAGTTGTTATTTAAGCAATTTTGAAAGAGTAGCGGGTCTAGCGGGAGGGGCTATTGTCCCCCCCAGCAGGTTTTTCCTTTTTTAAATGGACAATATCAAAATAATTAATACAGACATTTGACGTGGACCAGGAATATCAAACAGAGGTCATCGCTCTTTCCACGTTTATAAGTGAGTTACGGAAAAATTCTCATTGGCCGCCACCGGGAATCGAACCCAGGGTCTTCCAGTTACGCGCCGGATATGCTTCCACTGCACCACAGTGGCCTCGAATTCCTCTAGATTCACACACACTAACTGCCAAGCCAATTTGGCAACTTGCTTCTTGGAGCCCCGCACAATGCTGGGGATTCACCAAATATAGCAAGCACGAACTGAACAAATAATTAGAAGGCGAATTAATAATTAATACAGATTTCGACTGGATCCAATTCCCGGTGGCAGCCAATGAGAATTTTTCCGTGACTCACTTATAAACGTGGAAAGAGCGATGACCTCTGTTTGATATCAAAATAATTAATGCATTTATTTTTGTAAAATTATAGCAATAAGTCCATAGGTTTTCGTACAAGTTTTCATATCCACTAAATTTTGCTGAAAATATGGAGATAAAATGTTCTGTTCTAGCTTCAGCAGAAAACTTTGTGACGCCAGGAATGGCCACCGCCGTGCACGTGCGCGTGTACGTATATGTATGTGCTTCACAGAGTCTCGGTTTTTTTAGACTGGGGCAACCGGCCATGACCAGCTTCTATAGATACACCATGATCAGCTTCTAGATCCGCCATGATCAGCTTCTAGATCCGCCACTGCTTTGAAAGAGTCATCTCAGAAACGGTAAACCTTCTTGGCTCGGACAGGCAACTACATTCCCACAAAGCAAGATATTTTATTTCAGAAATTTCAGCAGAGCATTTTTATCAATATTTTTTTCTTTATGTGGAAGGATTTAAATTTTTGTAAGGCACCATCGAGTAAATAAAATATACAATCAAAATGATTAACAATGTGATTTATGAAAGCCGCAAATTTGAGAAACAAGAGATGTCCGCGCGGTGCCAGGTGTAACAAAGACGTATTTAAATTACGGTTCATAATTTTCCTGAATCAGGTCGAACCTACTGAAAAATTCCCAGCCAACTTCCTGTTCTTCCCCAGTCGAAAATTTTTCAGCTGTGTGTCGCTAATACATATAACGTGAACATAAAATCTGGAAAATTTTAATCATGCTAACCGCATGCCATCCAGAATAGGAAATTTTCTGTCCATCTACTACAAAACATAGAATCACAGCAAATGGAAATACAAAACTTTGCCACCTAATGGCTAAATAACGCATCAGAAAAAAGGTGGAAAATACCTGAAAAACCTGTAAGACATCTATTTGATATACTTGTAAAAAGAAAAATTTGAGCTCAACTTCTAAAGAGCTGATGCCATGTTCGGACACTATTAGATATCCCAATAAATAAACACTTGAAACCTATTCGCAATTTTGGTTATATTCAGATAAAACTAGGACAAGCCGCCAACAATAACAGTTAACTGGGGTACAGTTGGCAAATTTTGAGCGAAGCTATTGCAAAATCTAAGCTCCTTAAGGCGTCTATTATAACGAATTCTAAAACACGGACGTGTTAAATTTATGACTTCCAGAACAAAAGTACGAAACATTCTAAAACTGAAATGCCTAAAATTTATCATAAACTACTTTCCTTCACGCCTTCACGTTAGTTGTGATCAGGTTGCATCTAAACAAAGCAGAAAAACACACTCAGATCGGCAGCCACGTTTTTCATTGTATCGCGAAAAACAGACACACGCACACATACACAAACTTCCTTTTATTATTATAGATTAAGCAAGTGTTGAGCTAATAGACGGAGTCTTTCCATTTCTTCGTTTTTCAATTCAAACGATTTTTTTTAATTAATGTTAGTGAGCCGACTTTCGTGAAACGGTTCGAGTAAAAGGCCATCTAGTTTTAATTGAAATTCCTCAATGACACGGAATTTCAGGAATTGGAAGGCGTCAAAACCTGACCACGGACGATGTCCAATCGCATGCCAAAAATCACGGTGATCGGATGTCTCATCTCGTAGCTATCTATGCCTGAACAACTAATTTTCCCGAGTTTCGTATGGAGAGCGGATTTTTTCAATTATTATTAAAATTGGTCATTATTTGAATGGTCATTATTTTTATACCACACGACCAATCACGATGATACCAACCCCATGTCACTCACCATGTCCTTCCCTTTCTCTGTGGCAAGTGTCATCGCGATCGGCTGAAGTTCTTTGGAGGAAATAGGTAACAAACGACACCTTCTCAAAACCCGGGAAACCCCTACAATGCAAGTTTTTGGACGATTATTCCTCAGTGACACGGGATTTCGGAAATCGGAAGGCGTCAAAACTAGACCATGGACGATGTCCAATCGCATGCAAAAAATCACGGTGATCGGATGTGTCATCTCGTACCTATGCCCGAACAACTAATTGTCTCTAGTCTCGTAAAGAGAGCTCCGCTCAACAAAGGGATTTTTTTTCGAGACGACTCCTACGAATGGATTTATAAACAGTTCAAAAAGAAACGCACAACAAACAATAATATGGCCATTGACTTTATTTAGTCTTCCTCTGTTTTACCTTTTCGCTTTCCGCAAAAGACATGCTGATAAATTTCATTTAGAGACGCATGTAATCACTAGTAATCGCAGTAAATTGGGGAACGACCCAACAATGATCGAAAAATCCGCGATGCATATAAAATTTGCAGCTTCATCGGTGTTTTATTCCATCGATATCGTCAAACACATGCAATTTTCTACACTGTTTTTTTTTTTGTTTTTTTTTTAGTGCACAGATTGTTGATAAGAGGCTGTACCTTCTTTTTCAATTGTACCTTACACAGTACAACTCCTAGCTGATATTACTTCACCGGTTTGTGAGAACTTTATGTAAGTCAGCAAGCTCACTTGCCATTCAGTGACTCTAAAGTTGAAGATATTTAATAGTCACGAGAAAACAACAAAACAAAACTGAACCGGTTGTTTTGTTTATTTGCTGGCCTGTTTATATTAGAAATCCACGATATATGAAAAAACCAGCCTTTATGAATATGAAAAAACCAGCCTTTGTTGAATATGCAATCATGTGCAAATTGCATTTGAAATCACAGGATTTCCACGCTTCGCTTAGGAGACGTGGAACTTAACTGTAAAATTCAAAGTCTCAATATTCATACGTAACAACCTGATTAAGAAAATAAAATTTATATACAGAGAGTGAGTCGAAAGTTTTGCAATATTTGGATCACTTTATGTCTTGATATGTACCTTTACGACGAAAGATGACTAGCATTCAAAATATAGGCCATCGTGTTGCACAGTCTTTAGCCATCTGTCTGCCAGTTCTTTGATTCCGCGGAGGTAGCTGTTCTTGTCCTTCGAGACGAAGAACTTCTTCATTCCCAGCTGTTGAAGAACTTCTTTAACCACTCAGCTTTCGAAGAACTTCTTCAACCACTCGGCTTTCGAAGAACTTCTTCAACCACTCGGCTTTCGAAGAACTTCTTCAACCACTGCCGTTGTGCGTTAGGATTACGAAAATTGACCCACTTTTCATCGCGCGTAACAATTATCTTGATGAAACGTACATCGCGCGGGTTTTCTAGAAGTTTCATACACACTTCCACTCGGCGGTTTGCTTCAGCTGGCGTAAGTTCGCGAGGGATAATGCGGCAGTTCCTGTAGACCTTGCCGAGGTCCTGAAAATAACGAACTACGGTGTTCTGTGATATGCCCAGCTCGCCTGATAATCTCCGAGTGCTGGAGTTTGGATTTGCCTCTACGGCCTGGCGCACGGCTTCCGAATCCACGTTGAGGTTTCTGTCACCTCAGCGAAATTTCTTGAACCATTTGGTTGCGTGCTTGTGGTCCAGGGAACTTTTCCCTTTCGCACGACAAATGTTTCGTGTTGCTTGAGCAGCGTTATGGCCGAGTTCAAAATCGTAAAGCAAAAGTTTCCTAATTAGCCTGTTGTGGCTGTTCATCTTTTAGGCGTCCCAACCACAGACAGAACGACGACATGCAATGCTGTTCACAGCAACAACTACCAGTTTATATCCCTCTCGACTGACTGCAGTGGGCGACTTGAACTATATACTATACGTATATTAGCTGTACTGATGCACGCGGAGAGAACAAGTCTCTTGTCATAAGATGTGAGTTCCTACCTCAGAGGTGAAGCACATGTCAAGACGGCAAAGTCGCAGCGATAAATTCGTCGTGTAGCTTAATTCGGAAAGCATTCTGCTCCGGAGCAGAAGGACGTGGTTTAGAATAACGCCACCCTCAAATGGCTTTTATGTTATAAAGACGGTTCTGCGTAAGGCATTGGCTTCACAAAATAACGCAATGTATACAAAACATGAGTGCAGATTATGTTACGGGGTGAGACGTGATGGTAGATTTTCAAATATAACGTTTTGTTTATATTTTTGTATTTGCAGTTGAGGATATGTTGCAAGACGTTTGCTTGGTAAGGCTCCGGTGCCATTTATCGTTTTGCCGTCGTCTCCACTGGGACACCGGGAAAATCCTTCTTTTTGTATTATTAGGGTTGAACTCGACGGTACTGTTTATGGATAACTACTTGACTTTAAAAGGGGTAGTCGGCGTCCGAAAAGGAGGATGCTCCGAGGGGCTCCAGTTTAGTGGAAGGACAACACCTTACGTGTAGGGAACGGCACTTTTTGAGGTCGGGGGAATGCCATAATACCTTCGCATCAGAAAAGTTTGGTTTTTCGGTGGGAACGAGAAAGGGGAGTGAGTAAAGAGAAGCAAGGGCAGGTTTTAGGAGAAGTTCGAGGAAACATCTTGAGCACGAGGTGTTGGAGAGAGAAACAAACGCCTTTGAAGCATGGAAAATGAGAGGGAGCAAGATGTGGAAGAGGGGGGGCAGCCCAGGCAGGAACAAAGTGATGAGCCAAGCGCGTGGGGGTTGAGTATTTGAAGAAGTCAGGAAAATCTACGGTAGAGCGACAAACGAGAACCGAAGAAATTTAGATCCTACAATTCATTAGCATGAAACTCGCAAATTAAAACAAAGAAGGTTTTAATGCTTCGATGGAATGCAGCTGAGTTTTTTTTTTTTAAACCTTTCAGGAATCTTTTTCTCCTGTCGTAGCGCTTTATTGAATCTACAATCGAATAATTTATCCGGCAAAATAATAGGCGAACTTTCAGATTTTCTTGTAGTAAAATCGCACAGGTACTATGTTAGTTTTTTCCACGATTTCATTGATAATGTAGATTAGTGTTACAACACTTCGGCGCTCAGATTTTGTTTCGGATTTAGGTATTAATGACGCTGTTTTATCATGCAGGTACTCAAGCACAGGGTACTGCTATTTTATCTACTTTTTTTCAAAACGGAGTTGAAGTGGTATTTACTTTTATCATGTGCATCTAAATCTTCACATATACAGGGTGATTCCTAAAGAAGTATACAGTTTCAACGCACTATAAAACAAGAACAATGTAAGATATTTTATGTTACCTGTAACAGAATTGTAGGGGAATGTTTCAAGTTTTTTTAGAGACAGTCACAGATGTTCTATGTGTGCACCCTTAGTCACACGACACACATCGAGCCGGTAATCCATTTCCGCCCAAACGCGAGGTAAGATATCTGAATCAAGTGCAGTGATAGTGACTGTGATAAATCTGAAATTCTCCGTTCCCCAAAAGCGAACATTGTTCTTGATTACCTGACCACCCACGTGAAATGTAGCTTCATCGGTGAAAACTAAGTGATCGTCAAAATCGTCATTTTCAAAACGGTGCTGCATTTCGGCACAAAATTCAAAGCGCTTTGTCTTGCCAAGGTCAGTGAGATTTTGCAACATCTGCACTTTGTATGGAATCATTTTCAGCTTCTTTCTCAAAATTCTCCAGACAGTGGGCTGTGAAATCTGCACTTCACGACTCACCCTCCGCGTTGATTTTCCCGGGCTTCGTTGAATGGCGGTGCAAACACTATCGACGACTACTTCCGATACACACGGTTGTCCAGGACTTTTAAGTTTGCACAAACAGCCCGTAGTTTCAAATTTTTTATGCCAATCGTAGATAGATTTTCTGGTTGGGAGGTTCTTTTCCGAATCGTGATCGAAAATGCCGTCGCACAACAGTTACAGATTCCGTTTTGCTCAATTCAAGAACACAAAACGCCTTCTCCACTGCAGACGCTGCCATTTTGACTGACTAGTCACGTGACAGGCGCGCTATCGCCTACGTCACTTCCCTCAGTAGCGAAACACAAACTTTATGAGTACATCTACCTAAAGGTTTCGCAGTTGTGGCCCGTGTCTTCAACTGTTACTGTTTTACAGCATCTGGAAACTATATACTTCTTTATGAATCATCCCGTACAATGAGCTTAAAATTGCAACGAGAAACTAAAACTTAAGTTGAATATAAAATCTAAGGGTTACGAAAATTTCCATTTTATTTTTAGACTTTAAAATGGCAACATACATTTCATTCCTATTTTCTGTCGCAAGTTCAGTTTTCCAGAAATCATAAGTCCCGCCAATAAAATGAGCGTTACGTAAAAATTGTCTTTAAGCAGTACTACTGTAGTTTGTTGTACAGCTGCTGCAAATGTACCAACACATTTCTGTTTATGAAATATACGTTTTGATGTCGTATTCATGTGGCGTAGTGTCATATTTAAATGTTATTTACATCTCATTAGCTACTAATGCCATATTCATTTGGATCTACCAGGTTTCACTTAGTTTTCACTAGCTTCTTCCAAATTTACCTCTTTTTAGCATGTAAAAAAATATATAAGAAAAGAATGTTTCAACAAGTACATTATGTTTCGGCGTAGAAATATCATATTTAACATAGTTAAAGCATTTAACGAGTATTTAGCGAGCTAATCAATTACCATGTATGCTTTAACAGACAGTGTTTCTTAAAATGAAAGCTGAAATTTGATCATTTTCACTGGGTATCGCTGCATACATGTACTGCAATTCTGTTGGTTCATCACCTTGCCTTCCACAAAAAAAGTGATCTTGGTTTTTTTTGAGGGGGCAAAGGGAAGAGATTACAAACATCCAGTGAAACTCATGCACTAAGACAAGCCGCCAAAGGTAACAGATAACTCGGGTACCGTCGGCCAGTTTTGAGCGATGCTATTGCAAAATCTAATCTCATTAAAGCGTCTATTATAACAAATTCTAAAAAACGAACGCGTAAAATTTATGACTTCCAAAACAAAAGTACGAAACAAAAAAAAAAAATGCCTAAAATTTTTCATGAACTACTGTACTTTCCTTCACGCCTTCACGTTGGTTGTGATCAAGGTTGCATGTAAACAAAGCGGAAAGACACTCAGATCGAGAACCAAGTTTTTCATTTTGTATCGCAAAAGACACACACACACACAAACTTCCTTTTATTATTATCATAAATAGATTAAGGAACTGTTAAGCTAACAGACAGAGTTTTTCCATTTCAGTGTTTTTCAATTCAAACAATGTTTTTAAATTAATGTTAGTGAGCCGACTTTCGTGAAACGGTTCAAGTAAAAGGCCATCTAGTTTTAATTGAAATTCTTCAATGACACGGAATTTCGGAAATCGGAAGGCGTCAAAACCTGACCATGAATTGCCTTGTAAAAATTTGTCTGTTCCCCCTCCCTACCTTAGGAGTCCGCAAAAAGTATAAGCCCCCTCCCCCATCTTCAAATCTTTCGAAAGCATTGCAGATGTTTTTTACACATCTGTTATTGGGGGAAATTTTTGATACATTAAGAATTCATTTAATTATGATATATGGATAATATTATTTTGTCCACTACTTTGGTATAATTTTAACAAGCAGAACTGAACTGGTGTCCATTTTTCAAATACGCAATTTTACATTTTCTTGGTAAAGCTGATTTCATTTTTGTTTTTTTATTGGAGATTTAACGATGAACAACTCAGTGGGCTTATAAAGCAGTCGCCGGTCTCTAATTTAGGGCCGCTGGTTCCAGGGAAAGAAGAGAGCCAGCGCCGCAAGACAAACACAACATCCATGCCTCAACGGGATTCGAACCCGGACCCATCTCGGACGAATGATCAGCAGCCATCGCTTAGACCACTGCGCCACCGGGGCGGCTAAAGCTGATTCGTCCGTGAAATCATGGGCTACATACACACTTCAATGTGGCAGGAATATTTTTAGGATTTCCTCATCACATTTTGGGAATGTTTTCTCCGAGGTATTTTAATTCAGTCACCTATAGCGGAACCACCAATACTGTGGCCCCAAAATACCCTCCAGCTCCCTGCCCCCCCCCCCCCCCTGTCTCTTTAAATGAGCTCTTCCTATGGCAGAAACAAAAACTTCTGTGCATCTAGTATCCATTTCACGTGAGAAACATTCTCTAAAGTTTAATAATCTTTGGAGTTTTCGCGCAGGAACTAGGAAAAATAATTGATCTCTGACCATGCTAACCCAACCGAACTGTTCCAGATCGGCAAATCAATGAGGGAAAAGTGGAAATATACGCTTGAGAGACCAGAAACTATATACCTATGCGTTTTTCTCCTTTTTTTCCCGCTCCTCCTTCTTTCCAGTGGCATCCACGCATCTACCTTTATACTCCTGATTAACTCGAAAAGTAATTACGGCCCGCTAATTATTTCTTCTGTGCTCCCTCTCGGTGACAACTGCCGTGTGTCATTCCAACACTGCGGTCTGTTTTAATCTCCCTCATCCATCCTTTCCATCGATCAAAATGTTGGGCCATACCAATCACCGGTCCCCCGTCTGACAGCTTCAACACTGCCATGCAAATTAACCAAGCACCAAAGTCAAGAAAAACGCAACAAAAATCAAGTTTGAAAAAAAAAAAATTATATACATATAAAATAACGAAAGGCTGGAGGAAAACTTGTCACCCAAGTGGTTAATTGTTTAATTTCGTCCTGGTGTTTTCTTCCTCCCTGGATTTGCTTCCCACCTCCCTCTTTTTCTCTCCCTCCCCCCATTTCGATCCTCCCCCACACTGAACCTCAGTCCCTCCACGTGTATTTTCTGTTTGCCAGCGAGAGTTTTTTGGACCCGTATTACCATACTAATTACGCGGCAGCTTGGTTCCTGGGATTAATACCCTCCAGGGGGAGCTGCTGCCGCTGCTTCTGCTGCTACGGAATGAAATACTTTATTAATAACCACAAACTTTTCCAGTCAAGTCAAGTCGGAAAGTCTTTTGCTCGGCGACTATTGTTTTGTGGCCCTAGAGGTGCGAAAGAAGAGGCGGAAGAAGAAGAAGAAGAAATATGCAGATGAAGGTGACAAAAAACTGGAGGTTTGGCTTCTTCTGTTACAGTTTGCTTTTCACACCTTCTGGAAAAGCCAGGGGACCATAAGACAAATTGCCGTCCACAGGAGAAACATGGGGGAGAGAGAGTGTGGGGGTGAGAAGGAAGGATGGGGACTTTGCGGCTCCATCCATTTGTCTTGTGGCCAGCGGTCCATTTCAACCAACTAAGTGGGGGATTTCGCATGCGTCGCCGATCTTCAAAGTCAACCAAGGAAGAAAGAGGTTTTAGAATGACGTCTACTCAGCAATAATTGTGGTCTGCGTGTTAAAATGAACCAGTCTGAAATCTAAGAGATACTGTTCGTTGGAGGGAGGGGGCGGGAATAAGTACGTCAATACCAATTATACATATATACTTTTCGGAACTATTTCGTTGGAAGAACAGCATTTTGTCGTGTGACGGCAAAAAAATGCAAGCATCAAAAGAAATTATGAAAATTAAAATAACAAGGGGGGGGACAACGAAATATATTAGCAATTGCTTTTGCTGGAATAATTTTATTTTGTATTTTTGTATTTCCTTAAATGAATACCCTCATTTTCAACTTTTATTTTGCTTGAGAGGATGTATAATTCGTTTACAACTAACAAAACAGCATTTCCTGAAGTATACAATTTAAGAAAATCATGTATTAAACAAAACTGGAAGAAAAATCTAAAAACATAATTTCCTTTGTGCGAAAGTTTGAACGTTTGCCCCACTTTAATGGCGCAGTGGAAAGAGCACTTGTCTGTTTTAATTGTCGAATCTTTTACTCAACCACTTTACTTTTTTTATTGTCGTAATGTTCATGAAACATTCTTTCACATTTGGACATCACAAACTAAAAGAATTCCCAGTTATTAAAAATTACTCTCTACATATCATCTCCCCCCCCCCCCCGTCATTATTAATGTGCTTTCACCTAATAATAATGATAATATTTTTTTCGAAATGATTCATAAAATAATAATAATAATAATAATGAAAAACTCACGGGAGCACAAGGCTGAGAAAGTTATAAAGAATAATGAAGTCAAGATCTTGTGGGATTTCGGAATTCAAACCGATCGACAAATAGAACATAATACACCAGACATAACAGTCATAGAAAATCGGAAAGTCTGGCTAATTGATATAGCGATCCCTGGAGATACCAGAGTCAATGAAAAAGAATTGGAAAAAATTACTAAATATAGAGACCTGGCCATAGAAGTTTCCCGGTTATGGACTAAACACACAACGGTAGTCCCCATTGTCATCGGGGCACTTGGAACAATGTCAAAAACTTTTATGAATCATTTTGAAAAATTGCAGCTTTCTGATATGCCACCTACAGAACTGTAGAAGACAGCTTTACTTGGGACATCATATATTTAACGAAGATTCTTGACTGATACCTAGGTCTCCGGTGGAAACTCGTATCAGTTCAACAATACCAGTCAATGATAATTTGCTGTTTATTTTGTTTGTCAGAGGCTGTGATTCGTATATTTCGAATAAAGAAAATAATAATAATAATAATAATAATAATAATAATAATAATAATAATAATAATAATAACAACAATTTTATGAATCATTTCGAAAAATTGCAGCTTCCTGAATCCTGATATACCACCTAGAGAACTGCAGAGAAGACAGCTTTACTTGGGACATCATATATTTTGCACCGATTCTTGACTGATAGTTACGTCTTCGGTGGAAGCTCGTTTCAGCTCAACAGCACCAGTCAATGATAATTTTGTTGTTTATGCTTGACTGTCATAGGCTGTGCTTCGTATATTTCGAATAAAGAAGATGATAATAATAATAATAATAACAGTCCTATACCTCTTTAGTCAGAACATCGAGATTGGAGAGAGGAAACCAAGAGAAGAAGCTTGGGGCAAGAAAGTTCGGCACGGAAGGCACTACAACGATATGCAATCCGACCATGTGGATAAGACTGCATCCAATGCATGGCTAACAAATGGATAACTCTTTTCCGAGGCCGAAGGGTTCCTAATGGCTATACAAGATCAAGTTGTAACACCAGAAATTATCGGAAGCATATTCTGAAGCCAGTGGAAAGCAACACACGT
Source organism: Macrothele yani (assembly GCA_039090855.1). Taxonomy (NCBI): domain Eukaryota; kingdom Metazoa; phylum Arthropoda; class Arachnida; order Araneae; family Macrothelidae; genus Macrothele; species Macrothele yani. Next base: position 73,581,272 of record CM077028.1, on the reverse strand, counting down.
CGGCAATGCTATCAAGCGCCAGAGACCATCCAACATATCACAGCAGGCTGCAGAGTGCTCACACAGACAGAGTACACGAATAGGCAGAATCAAGTCGCTAAGATCTTACATCAGGAATTGGCAAGAAAGCACCACCTCATTAGAACTGAGCCTGTCCCCTACTACAAGTATGAGCCAACAACGCTTCTAGAGAACAACAGCTACAAGATGTACTGGGACAAATCGATCAGAACAGATAAGACCATCCCCATACAATCGGCTCGACATCGTCCTGGTCGACAAGGAAAAGAAGTCAACATACCTCATTGACATAGCCGTGCCCAACACGTGCAACATCCAGAAGACGCACGGAGAGAAGCTGTCAAAGTACATTGTATAAAGACCTGCGATACGAAGTCAAGGAAATGTGGTATATGGAGAACATCACCACCGTCCCCATAGTAATATCAACCACAGGAGTTGTACCTAAGACCATTCACAGCTCTATACAGACACTAGGCCTTCAACCTAACACCTACATGGAACAACAGAAGGCAGCTATCCTGAACACTTGTAGGATAGTAAGGAAGTTTCTGGACAGTTGAGAGAAAAGAAATACCACTTCCCATACTTGGTACGTCGTACCAAGTATGGAAGAGAAGAAAGACCTCAGGAAGAGGTGGAATCATCTCTAAATTATTTATAATAATAATAATAATAATAATAATACGTTTCTGTAGTACCTATTCGTTTCAGTTTTTGATTAATGTCACTTCTGAAATTTTCGGCTCAAAACAAATGGCAAATTTGTAGCAAAAAGTTTTTCTTCTTTTGCCACACAGATTCGAAAATGAAGTTACTTTATTTCATTGCTACATATAACTTGAAAAGTCAATTTAATTTGTCAACAGAAAAAAACAAAAAAAAAAACTTTTATAAAGAGACTCAATGAACTACCAAATTGAGACATTAACTTTTCATATGAAACATTATTATTTATCTGATGATCTTCTTAAACTGCCGGATTCTGCCCAGGAGGACGGGTGCGTGGTGAGAGACGCTGGGTTTAGTCCGCCGTTTTACATTTCTGGCGAACGTCAAAGGAGACTTTCTCAGACGGATCTGATAATCACCCCAGAGGTATTTTTTTTTCAGTAACAGCGTTTTCAAGTTATATAACCTCATTATTATTCATAGTTATATAACCTCATTATTATTCATAGATATATAACCTCATTATTATTCATAAAAATCGTTGGGCCACCGTTAACACAGTTTGATGCTATGAAATTCGTCAAATTGTGTCCACTTCGAGGACATCATGCGTTAGTGGATACAAAAAGAAAAGGAAATTTTGAAACATCTCAGGAGTTGAAAAAAAAAAAAAAGACTATATTTTAGGATCAAAAAACATTTCTCTTCTGTTCCTCGATGTAATGCAACCCATAGCACAAATTTAAATTTTATTTGTAGGCAAGTCTAACAGAAATTTTAACTTCAGCATTTGCTACGTATTGTAACACTGTTACGGAATGTTGGTTTTTTAACACAATAATTTGATATGTATAATACAAGCATGTAAATTATGATTTTGCATTTTGTACCATGCAAAAACAATCGTAAGGTTTAAATGAAAATGCTTAAGAAATTAATTTTTTCTTTCTATTAGGTCAACCCCCCCCCTTTTCTCTCCAGAAAAAAAAGGCATTATTATTACTTAATCTTCAAAGTACATTCCCCACTAACTCGAAACAATTCTTCACACTGTCGTACAGTTTTTGAATGGCCTCTGTAGAACTGAGCGTACGAAACCTGGTTTAATTCCCTCATCACGTGTTTTTTTTTATCTTTGAAATGCTGAGAAAACGGTGCCCGTTTACGAGAGATCCCTCTTTGTGAACACATAATAATCAGCAGGTGCCAAATCCAGCGAATACGGGGAACCGTGAAGCACTGTAACGCCTATCCGCGTGAGAAACTGCTCAACATCGGTTGCGTTTCTGCCCAGGCAAATTGTCTTGAAGATTTTGCAGATCATTCGTTTCCAAGGAATAGTATGGAATCTGTAACGGGGATTTTATAAATCATTCGTGGCCAAGGAATAGTATGGACATTTTAGGAGTCAGTCTCTTTGTTAGTCAGTATGGGAAACCTCGACGACGCTTCTAGAAGATGCATATTTGCAACTTTCATTAGTATAGTTATAAAACATCAGTACATTGTGATAGATAAACGTACCCAAACTACGTTATGAGTTCAGTGCTCTTCACTGCGACAGAAGAAAGCGGGAAAAAGACGAGTTGAGAAAGAAAAAGGTGTCATGGAGAGGGAACAGTCGGACAGAGTATTCGAGAGATATCGGAGAGGGAAATACATTTGAGGAATATGGTGCTTCCTGGCCTTTGAAAGGCGAGGGAATTAAAAGTTACGTAGAATTGGAGTCAGTACGAAAGAGCGAGTAATTAAGGAACGGAAGAAATAACGAAAGGTGTTAAAGCTTTAAGGAGAAATCGAAGATTATTCCAGCGCAAACCAACAATGAACATTAGACAGTAACGAAGAACACATTTAATACCGCTAGTGCATACGTTTTTCGTGTAATACTTTCTTTGTAACATTCGCAACGAGCTGCAAAGATATCGAACCCGGACGAGAAGAAAAGAACCGTTAACAAACGAATCATTTGACTGGGCCGCGTCCGGTCTAATGCGCCGAATTCTTTTCAATAGTCTGTTGATCATTCGTTTATAAAATTCAGATTTAACCGTCTGTCATTCCTGTCAGAATTTTTTGTGCAGAACTCCTTGCCAATTAGAAAAAGAAAAAGCCAATGTCGTTTCGGTTCGATACTTATGGAAATTAAGTTTCCTCGGCTTCGGAAAATTTCGTACAATCAACGCACCTGTTGTCTTTTTGTTTCTGGTTTAACAAGCAAAGTACCAGAATTCATCACTAGTTATAATTATTTTAAAAAAGCCTGGATTAATCTTTGCCACCTCAATCAAATCCAGACACGCGACAACTCGCTCTGCTTTCTCTTCCGCCGTCGATGAATGCGGTACGAAGCACAAGCATACCCCTCCCCCCCTTTTTTTTTTCAAAACTTCGATAACAATCGGGTGCACGGTATCCTTGCTGATTTGCTATCATTCGAAGAGACAGGTGCCGATTTCCCATTAACAGCTGCCGAACTTTGACAACATTAAGAGTCCGTACGAAACCGGGAGAAATGATCACTCCGTACTACATCCAAAACAACTTCCCGTCCTTCAAGGGATCGCCTATTATAGCAAAAAATATTGGGACGTCATAGTGCTTTACCTGCATAAGCTTCAAGCACAAACATGTCCGGATTAAGACCTTAGTGGGCCGCTAGGCTAAGGCATTTGAGTGGGCCCCAAGGCTAAGACATCTGAGTGAGCCACCAAAGAACATAATTATGACGGGGAATTACACTGAAGAGCAATTGAATCAGAGACAGCTGGCGTTATGCAAATGTGGCGCTGTAGGCGGCCCTGTAAACGGAAACGACATGACGTATGCAGCGATCCGACAATATAAGGAGTGATGCGACGGGAATTAGTAAGAGTCGGACGCAATATGAGTAAGACGAAGGATCTAAGCTCATTTGATCGTGGGCAAATTGTCGGGGCCCGACGAATGGGTCACTCCATCTCGGAAGTCGTGCAGGCACTGGGATTTTCACGAGCCACTGTGTCATGGGTGCACCGTGAGTACATCGAATACGGTAAAACCATCCCTGCAAGGGCCAACTGCCGTGGACAACAGCGTGTGGATGAACGGGGTCATCGTCGGCTAACTCGCATTGTAACAGCGAATAGACGGGCCACAGTGCAAGAAATCACTCGGCAATTTAACGCTGGTGCACAAAAACCTGTAAGCAGCCACACCATCCGGAACCATCTCTTCGCTATGGGGTACAGAAGCCATCGTCCCACGAGGGTACCGCTGCTGACCGCACATCACAGGGTGCAAAGATTAGCATGGGCGCGGGAATATCGCCACTGGACCCTAGACATGTGGGAAAATGTTGCCTGGACTGGATGAGTCGGGTTCACGTTGGTACATGCGGATGGCAGGATACGAGTACGGCGCAAACCATATGAAGAGGTGGATCCTTCTTGCCAGCAGGGTACTGTTCAAGCTGGTGGGGGTGGCATTCTCGTCTGGGGACTGTTTACGTGGACTAAAATGGGACCCCTGATGCGTGTGACATCATCCCTCACAGGCCAACGTTACCGGGATATCCTGGACTACCATTTGCTCCCGTTTGTGCGTCTTCAACATTACTGGGGACCTCATCCTGCAAAAAGACAATGCACCGTGCCATCGCTCCCGAATTGTATCCGAATGGTTGGAGGAACACTCCACCGACGTGACCTAGCTTTCTTGGCCAACTAGGTCACCTGACCTCAATCCCATCGAGTACATCTGGGATGCCATCGAGAGAGATGTTCGAGGCTCTGACCTCCCTCCATCAAATCTTCGTGAACTGTGGGAGCTTGTTCAGGAGTCGTGGATCCGTAAGGCTTCCCAACGCTTCTGGTGTCTTGTCGAGTCCACGCCGAGACGAATCGCTGCCGTCATCAGGGCGATAGGTGGTGCTACACGTTACTAGACAGGTATCTCTAATTCAATTGCTCTTCAGTGTATTATGAAGTACGCTAAAACATGAAACTCTAACTACTAAATTTTCTGCAGAGTTTTCGTAATAAGTCACTGTATTTTTCATTGTTCTCACAAGGTCATGAGTTAAAAGCTTAAGATTCCTAGATTTTGTCTTGAATTTTCTAATACCTGGGAGGTGTGGTGGACAGTAGTGAAAAGCTGAAACTGTCTCGCCAACCGCACTGTACACAGCGACATGAAACCTTTACCCTTGGTGAGTCACTGCCTTGAAATCTGTTAGTCTTCCAGCCTGTGTTTCTGACAAAGTGGAAATCATAAGAGATAAAAGTAAAACTATTTTACAAACCTCTCTCCCTCTCTCTCTATCTATCTATCTATCTATCTATCTATCTATCTATCTATCTATCTATCTATCTATTACTTGCCGCGGAAGGCCTCCTGGGCCCTTGATCATGGTGGGCCCCAAGGCCCACGATGATCCCCTATAGACTCCCCCCTTAATCTGGCCCTGCACACAATTGCAATGGTTTCAGTTGCGTTAATTTGAATCAATGACGAGATGACTCAGTATTTGAATCGATGACGAAGTGATTTTGCTGCACCAACTTAAACAATCGCTAAGAAAATGTCAACAGAAGTTTTTACCATTAGAAATAGGGCTGAGCTTTTATGTGGAACCACATTAAATACAAAGAGCATCCTGAAAGAAATGTCACCTCCCTCATAAGATTTTATTCACTTTCTATACATTTCCGCCATCTTTGAACCGATTGGTAAAATCTATTTTGGGAAAATTCCTAAGGCTGTCGTTTCACCCATGAGTTCACAGCCAGTTTAACGTCTGCTTCATCGCCAAAACGTTCCGCACGAAGGGTGTTTTTCAAAGGGGCAAACAGGAAGTCTCAGGAAGCCAAATCAGGACTGCAGGGGGGGCATCACCGTCCACCCCATTTTGGCAATAGCTTGTGAAGTCTCCATTGAGGTGTGGAGACGTGCGTTATCATCGTTCAAAACAACACTACGAAGTGGCACGTCTTTTCCTTCTGATAGCTTCCTTTAGTTTATTCAGTGTCTGCACATAGTGAGCACTGTTTGTTGTTGCAACTCCTGGATGGCGACACGACGATCAGCTGTGCCGAGGTCATTCCCTCGTTGCCCGTTGGCATCTGCCATTGCAGTTGCGGGTCTTCCACTCCGTTGTTCGTCTGACACTGAACTTTCTCCCTCTCGATACCTCTTCACCCATCTTCGGACATTATTGATATCGATTGCGGCAGCTCCATACACCGCCAGGAGACTTCTGTGGATTTCTGGAGCCTCACATCCCTCTTTTCTCAGGAATTCAATTACGGTTTGCTGTTTTTCTCTCTCATTCATGATCTTTATTTCCGATTCTGAAAAAAAAACAACTGTTCCCACATTGGTAACATATCATAATACATGTCAGTGCAGTTTCATTAAAATCACTTCAAAAATTTCAAAAGTTATTAAGGAGGATGCATTACTTTCAGGATGCCTCTTTGTACATAATTCAAGTAAGGAAAGAGTTCACTGTTAACATACCTTTAGCTCTGTTGCGCCAATTGCATTTAAAGCAACAATTCAGTAGCTTTGGAAAGTGTTCCGTCTGTTCTGTCAGCAACACGATGCACTAGCCATTTTGGTCTTTTTCTCATATTGTGAGACAGTAAATAAACTCTTCTCACAAAGAATGAGAATGTAAGATCAGTTTAATGGGGATAAAAATACTTGGCCTTTCTGTGATATCTTTGTTAGTCTAATTGTCTTCGTGCAATCCATACGCTGGTCCTCTACGATGAACGCTGAGTAATCTGCTGGGTGGTCCATCAACCTTGGGCGCGATTTTGTCTGTCAGCGCGTTTGATCAATAGCCTGTCTCTTTCAATAAAGACACGTAATCGGCACATTCGAGAGTCATTTATCTCTTTCACAAGGCCAGAACTCGAAACCTACGTATGATATTGCGCATTTGATAATAGGATTTACGCCGTTAGATTTCTGAAAGTGTACTGCACGGTGTACTTCATTTGCAGCATTAACTAAGAAATTATTAAGCAGCAAGTATCATATATTGCGGCTAAACACTCTTAATGTAATATAGAACAGTATGATAATGCGGTCAGCGGTTGACAGCAGTCTTTCCTGGTTACTAAGGACAGGTAGTCATTAAAAAAAAAACGAAGTAAAGACTCTTCTTTCACATTCAGATGCGTCGGTTTTATTTATTTATTTATTTTAAAACGAAGTAAAGATTTCGGTCTTTCACATTCAGATGAGTCGGTTTTATTTTTTTTTATTTTTTTTTTAAACGAAGTAAAGAGTTCGGTCTTTCACATTCAGATGAGTCGGCTTAATTAATTAATTTATTTTTTTTAAATGAAGTAAAGATTTCGGTCTTTCACATTCAGATGAGTCGGTTTTATTTTATTATTATTTTTTTTAAACGAAGTAAAGATTTCGGTCTTTCACATTCAGATGAGTCGATTTTATTTCTTATTTTTTTTTTTAAACGAAGTAAAGATTCACATTCAGAAGAGTCGGTTTTATTTCACATTCAGAAGAGTCGGTTTTATTTCACATTCAGAAGAGTCGGTTTTATTTTATTTTATCACATTCAGAAGAGTCGGTTTTATTTTAGAGTCTTTCACATTCAGAAGAGTCGGTTTTATTTTATTATTAGTTTTTTTTTTAAACGAAGTAAAGATTTCGGTCTTTCACATTCAGATGCATCGGTTTTATTTATTTATTTATTTATTTTAAAACGAAGTAAAGATTTCGGTCTTTCACATTCAGATGAGTCGGCTTTATTTTATTTTTTATTTTATTTTTAAACGAAGTAAAGATTTCGGTCTTTCACATTCAGATGAGTCGGTTTTATTTTATTATTATTTTTTTTTTAAACGAAATAAAGAGTTCGGTCTTTCACATTCAGATGAGTCGGCTTAATTAATTAATTAATTTTTTTTTTAAATGAAGTAAAGATTTCGGTCTTTCACATTCAGATGAGTCGGTTTTATTTTATTAATTTTTTTTTTAAACGAAGTAAAGATTTCGGTCTTTCACATTCAGATGAGTCGATTTTATTTCTTATTTTTTTTTTTTTAAACGAAGTAAAGATTTCGGTCTTTCACATTCAGAAGAGTCGGTTTTATTTTATTATTAGTTTTTTTTTAAACGAAGTAAAGATTTCGGTCTTTCACATTCAGATGCGTCGGTTTTATTTATTTATTTATTTATTTTAAAACGAAGTAAAGATTTCGGTCTTTCACATTCAGATGAGTCGGCTTTATTTTATTTTTTATTTTATTTTTAAACGAAGTAAAGATTTCGGTCTTTCACATTCAGATGAGTCGGTTTTAATTTATTATTATTTTTTTTAAACGAAATAAAGATTTTGGTCTTTCACATTCAGATGAGTCGGTTTTATTTTATTTTTTATTTTTTTTTAAACGAAGTAAAGATTTGGGTTTTTCATTCAGATGAGTCGGTTTTATTTTGTTTTATTTTTTTTTTTAAACGAAGTAAAGATTTCGGTCTTTTGCATTCATATGAGTCGGTTTTGTTTTTTTAATGATCTCACTCAAAAATATGCTTCTCAAAGATTGTGAAAACACAAATTTGTCCGTGATGAGGATCGAAACCGCGCCCTCTCACTGCGGAGTAAATTGCTCTCCCAACTAAGCTACACAGAAGGAATGTAACGCTGCAGATTTGTCCTCTTGACACGTGCTTTAGCTCTGTAGTAGAGATGAGCTCGGACCCGGGCACTGAATTACACATCTTGAATTTCATTACTGTGATTAATTCAACACGTGTAATTCCGAGCCCGGTTGAATTACACGTGTTGAATTTCATTGTGAATTTGTTACCATGGTGGAAGGATTTTCAATTTCGTAAGCTAGCTGCCATTGCAAAACAAATTTTGCTTAGCAAGACTTGCATTATGCATTGTCCAAAGTTATGGCCCAAGCAAGGATTACTTTAAAGAGGTTTGGTATCGAAAAACTAGGAAAACATCATATTCCCATTATTTTGTATTTTATTAAAAATCAAGAATCTTATCTTTAAAATGATGTATTAATTTCCAAAATTGTGCAGTTAGAAGTATTGTTATTTATTTTTCACAATTTCTCACTCCCGCGATATTTGGGGTGACGTTGGTTTTTAGTTTAGTGCAGCAGGTAGAGTTTTAGAGAAAAGAAGATAAAGTTGAAGTGCTGAGGCATTAGATGCAATTTTTTCTTTCTTTCTTTCTTTCTCTCTCTCTCTCTCTCTCTCTCTCTCTCTCTCTCTCTCTCTCTCTCTCTCTCTCTCTCTCTTTTCATGATGAACTTGATCTGGAAACTGCACACACATACACTGGCGTGCAAAAATTAAGGATGAGACGGTTTTTCGAATGTAACGTCGTGCAGAAATGCTCCACATCGACTCAAATCATACCATATAATCCCCAAGATGTAAGAATATGGGACAAGTGAGCAAAACCGTCCAAACAAGGAATCCAAAGGATACAAAGGCACTTTATTGAAAAGGTAGCTTCGAGCACAACTGGACAGAAGACAGAAACGTCCATGTGACAGGCGGCTGCTAAGAAAAAATCTGTCTTTAGTAGGGGATATGATCACCCCTGACTGCGTTGCAGGATTAACAACCTCTGTCCATGCTGAGGATGAGGTTGTCAAGCAGCTGTTGAGGCATCGCGGCCCATTCCTCTTGTAGCGCCAATCGCAGCTGCGGAATTGTTGCTGGTGGCTGATGACGTGCTGCCAAGCGTCTCCCGAGAAGGTCCCACAGGTTCGGGGACCTTGCTGGGCAATCCATGCGTTGAATATCTTCACTCTCCAACAGCTCTGGAACAGCCACTGTACGATGAGGTGTAGCGTTGTCGTCCATGAAGAGAAACTCAGGACGCAAATCATCTCTAAACAGATGCACGTGAGGCAGGAGAACCTCGGTTCAATAACGAACACCAGTGACTGAACCTCCTTGGAAGATGTGGAGGTCAGTACGTCTATCAAGCATGATACCGCCCCAAACGAGAACTCCACCAACTCCAAACCGGTCCCTTTCGATGATGTTGGAGGTGTGATTGCGTGTTCTCTGCTCTCTCCAGATGTGTATACGTCCAGAATCGCTCGTCAGACTAAATCGGCTCTCATCCGTAAAGAGAACTCGACCCCATTGCTGATGTGTCCAGTTCTTGTGTTCCTGGCACCACAGAAACCACCGTCTCCAATGAACAGGCGTTAATGGCACACACCGTACTGGTCGTCGTGCAAGTAGACCATCTTCGTGCAGTCTCCTGGCCACGGTAAAACGCGATAACGGACGTCCAGTTGTCTGTTGCATGTGCCTTGCGATTTCTCCCGCTGTCTGCCGTCTGACTCTTCTCGCCTGTAGGACAATATACCGGTCGTCCGCCGCCGTGGTTACTCGTGGGTGACCACTGCTAAACTCTCGGACAGCTGTTCCTGTCGTTTGAAATGCTCTCCAAGCTCGTGAAACGATGCTGTGAGCGATCCCGAACTCATCGGCCACACTAGTCAAACTTCGACCTTCTTCCAACTTCCCAAATAACGCGACCTCGGGTAAAGTCATCAAGATGTCGTCCACTGGATTGCCTGTTGGCCATATCACACGGTGGCATCAACTCGACGTCGTTCAAACCGATGTACACCGTGCAATAGCTTTCACCGAATTGCTGAACGTACACCGCCCGTGTGCTTTATACCCTTCTGACACTCCCCCACCCCCTGCGTCATGCAGAATATATGCACATGCCCTACCGTACCGGACCCTAGTATATCTCCTGAGTGGTCTTTCGGTCCGTTCTGCCTGCGCGTTCCACTGTTATGCTAATTTCTCCTCTTCGTCCTTAATTTTTGCACACCAGTGTATGATAATATTGTGATTATTATACTATTAAGTGTGACGTATATTCTAAATTAACTTTCCTTTTTAGTTTCTTTCCCTATGTAAATTTTGAGTTTGTTCTAAGTTATACTTCACACTTAACGTTAAATCTTCTCTCTCAAACGAATACTGTTGGCAACACAATAGAGGTTGAATGAATGTGACGTATGCCTGTTATGAGATAAGAACCAGAGATATAAACTGATGTGTTATGGGATTTCTATACTATTCTGAAGTGCTATAATCCGTGTCCGTTAGTTTGACTTCTGTTTTAAATGTTTCGTCTGGCCGTTAAGGTTTAATTTAGGAACTTTTTCATCGTATGGTGATGTTTTAAAATAACGTAAGAAGAGCGATAAAAGCTCTGTACGAAAAGACATTTACGTTATATAACCGCAAAGCTTTGTTAATGTTACAAAATGCAGAATAATCTGGTCTGGAATGCTTTTACCTTCTTTTTTTTTTTTTTTATTTTGGAAATTTCGCTACATGTTTTTTTATATTCTACTATATATCACTCTAAACTACCTTTACCAATTAGCATATATGTAAATTATATTGCAAGGATTAGTTTTCTAGAATCAAAATTTCAAACACTTGCAACTGTCTGTACGCCGTTGTACGTTTTACATGCAATTTATTCAAACCAAAAGTAAATTTAGAAATCAAAAAGAAATAACGAATGGAATTTTTATTTCGAAACGATTTTCTTTTTTTTTAGCTTTTACTAAAATTACTGATTCCCCTGATAAGGTTGAAGGGCACCTTGATTAATTATTTATTTATTTTCAAATCCACATTTCAGAACATTTGGCTTTATGCGTAGTATTTCTAAAAACATATTAATATTGTGAAGTGGATTAACTGAACTAAACTTTTTAAACTAATGATTTTTAAACTAATCCTTGCTTGGGCCATATATTTAGCCAGTGTATAATGTATATAAATGCAAGCCTTGTTAAGCAAAATTTTCCAAGAATCCGGGCCCGGCCGGGCCCGGGCTCAGCAAATATATGTAATCAAAGAAAGCGGGTCAGGTCCGGTCTCCTAAAATTGAGCCCGAACACATCTCTACTCTGTAGTACGTCACATCATCTCCCTCTTATTTTTTTAATTTGAAGCGAAGTAGGAATTTTTATTAATTCCAGATGATGTGTGGAATGAACACACATTTTTTGAAGAACCCAACGGCCAGTACGTTCGGGCGCCAATGTGAAAACACATTTTTGTCCGTGACGGAGATCGAATGCGCGCCCTCTCACTTCGGAGTAAGTTGCTTTCCCAACAAAGCTACGCGAACGAAATGTAACGCTGCAGATTTGTCGTCTTGACACGTGCTCTATACCTCTGTAGTATGTCACAAAACATTGAAAGGAAGGTTATATTCACAGAAGTTATACGCTCTTTCCTAATAAGCATGAAACATTTTTTTTTTATTTTGCATAAAGGAATCACATGGTTGGATTAATTAGCACATTTCTACGTAGTAGTTAGTCACGTTTTTTGTACCTTGAAGGTCTTCCACGATGGATTTTAATAGTTTCATATGCGTTTGCTAAGCAAAAAAATGACTACCAATGTGAATGAAATGTGAATGATGGCTTGGAATACCATAGACTAATATAACCATCGGCCTGAAGGAACTGACTGAAGGAAACAGAGAAACCCCTGGCTAAAACGTGGTTTGAGAAAACCCGCAAACTCTTCAAGAAGAAAAGAAATTCGCCAATTACCAGACAGGAAAAACGGAATTACGTGATAGGAGAACAAAAAAAAAAAAAAAAAAAAAAAAAAAAAAGGAGGCAGAGAGATTTGTTGGGAAGTTCGGAATGTACCAGCAAGGATTAGCGCTGACCTCATTCTTATTCGACATCGTTATGGATGTATTAATAGTAACACTAGGACTGAGAAGCGTGACACCTGACACCGTGATGTTTGCAGATGATGCAATAATCAAAAGAAGAGGCAGAAGAAAGAAAACTAAAAAGCTGGAGGAGAACATTAGAAGGTAGACGACTGAAGAGAAGCAGAATTATAACCCAGCACATGTGTGGTAACAAAGCAAATCCCGAGAATCGAATTGTTGCAGTTATCGATGAGCCATTCCATTATGACCACCCCTAGTCTAGAGAAATGAGCTCGCCTGGAGACCGAACGGTGATGCAGGTGAAGTTCACAGAGCAGTTTATATACAATCCGAGGACCGGCTTTCGGTTACTAGACTGTTCGGAGTCAGAATGGGAAAAACTGCCGATTTATCGGAGTTTGATAAAAGACAAATTGTGATGGCACGACGCTTCGGAACTACGATCCCGGAAATGGCGCGGCTTGTGAGTTGTTCACGTACAGCTGTAGTAAGTACGTATCAAAAGTGGTGCACAGACGATCAAACGACGAACTGTCGTCTAGCCGTGTGTCGCCCGCAGCCTATTGATGCCAGAAAGTAGCGGAGACTGTCGCGCATTGTTCTCAGAGACCGCTGGGCCACAGCGCGACAAATCACCCGCAGCTACAACAGTGGTGATCAGGACAATGCGTCACAGCACACAGTTCATCGCAGGCTTCTGCGCATGGGCCCCGTATACCCGAAGACCCAGCCGGGTTCCCATGCTCACTGCACGTCATCGCCAACAAATCATGAAATAGGCCCAAGGTAATCGAGATTGGACCATGGATGATTGGAAGAAAGTGGCCTGGTCTGACGAATCAAGATTCCTGGTGCATTACGTAGAAGGCCGAACGTGAATACGCCGATTACCAACGGAAGCTATGGCACCTGGATGCACAGGGCGGCAGCGATGTTATGCTGTGGGCGATGTTTTCTTGGGACACGTTAGGCCCCCTTTGTCCCAATAGCACAAGCCCTGGCAGCTGTCAGATATCTGAACATCGTTGCGGACCAAGTTTATCCATTCATGGCAACTGTGTTGCCTGCTGGTGATGGCCATTACCAACAGGATAATGCGCCAAGTCACACCGCCAGAATCGTCAACGAGTGGTTCGAGGAACATGCTGTTGATTTTCTGATAATGCCCTGGGCTCCAAATTCACGTGACATGAACCCAATCGTACATTTGTAGTTCGACTGGAAAATCGGGTTCGCGCTAAAGCACCACCACCTCGAAACGTACGGAAACATGGGGGACCCTGCATTTGACATTATGGTATGAGATACCCCAGGATACCTATCGCCACCTCATCGAATCGATACCTCGCCGAGTGGCGGCTGTTTTTCGAGCTAAAGAGTGTCCTACAGTGTATTAGGTAGGTGGTCATAATGTAATGGTTGATCGGTGTATAAAACCGAGCTACAATAAAAAGGATAGGGACGGTGAAGTACCTAGGACAAATATTGAAAGAAGATTTAACAAGAGGGCAGGCGGGATGGAATAACTGGTGGGTAAAGTCTGCGGGAAGAAAAAGCTTTCAGTGAGGTTGAAAAGCAAAGTTAGTGAAATTGTAGTACAACCGGTTATTCTGTACAACACTGAGAGTTAGCCGATGAGAAGACGTATCGAGAATACGTTAAACGTCGTAGAAAGGAAGATGCTGCGGTAGGTGTGAGCATAAGAGACCAGACCAAGTGAAGGGGGCAAGAGTATTGTGAAAGAGGTTAAATGGCAGATTTCGAAAAAGGCCCAATAAGCAGGAGGATTACGTTGGTATGGGCAATTCTCGGGAAGGAATGAAAGAGACAAGGGATATGGAGTTACGAACATCGTACGACCAGGAAAACTGAGCAGACCAAGGAAGAGATATAAGGGAGTGAAGACGGTCAACGCCGATTCCACCTAACTGTGATTTAATAGTGGGGTAGAACTAGAATATACACTGGGGGAAAACCCGCTGCTCTATTTCACCAAGTAAGATGGAACAGCGTTTCAAATTCTATGGCAAGACAATGGAAGGACAAAAAAAAAAAAAAAGACACCAAACTTGGAAGCAAAAAAGGGTTGATATTTTTCCGATCTGAAAATCATGAGCAAAAGGCAATCGGATCAACGAATAGTGCCACTGGAGAAAAGAAAATGGAAGAGGAGGAGGAAAACAATAAAACCATGTATTTGAGCAAATACTAGTGCATCTTTATACGAGCAGAATTTAGAAAGTTTAATATCTACCTTTAACTGCTCATCTGAACGGCAGCTACTCAATAAGGCTATCGCTTTTAATAAACAGGCTCCCCATAGCGATTGCACACGCCAAACCCACGCTGTGTCTTTCAAGCCTCGATCGAGTAAATGAGAGTTTTCTCCCCTTAAATTCAAAATCAGTGGATGTTTCTTGGATCGTCCGATCACCCGGCGATTTTAAAATTGCCATGAATGAACTCTACAAACTGCGCTGAAAGAAGGCTTATGTTCTTTGAAAATAAGTTATCCGGTGTGCGAAAAAAAAAATCATAAAGCCTACACTTTTTACACTCCTGAATAACTGATTTTTAAATTGGAATTTGTTATTGTAGATATCCGATTGCGTTTAGCCTATTATCCCCGATCGGCATAAACAACTCTCATGCGGTTATAAAACGTGACATATGCAAAGCATGATCATGATCATATGTAGAGGATTTTAGGAGGGGAGTGTCTGACCTCAGGTCTTAAACAACCCTTAGAAACAGGAAGCTAGGAGATTTGACACGGAAGCGATGTAGAAAGGGGAAGGAAGACGCCCTTATTTATTACTGGGGGGGCAGTGTCCGGGGTCCGACGGCTTAACGTGCCCATCCGACGCACGGCAGATATTTAGTGGATTGAACGTTCGTACCTGCCTGGGATCGAACCTGAGGTTCTCTCCGTGGCAGTCACGAACGTTGCCC
Source organism: Macrothele yani (assembly GCA_039090855.1). Lineage (NCBI taxonomy): Eukaryota > Metazoa > Arthropoda > Arachnida > Araneae > Macrothelidae > Macrothele > Macrothele yani. Next base: position 73,565,890 of record CM077028.1, on the reverse strand, counting down.
ACTAGGCCACCCGCGGCCCTATATATGCAAATCATTACCACCCCTTTGGCTAATATACCCATTATACCAAGGGCGAATACTCGGGGTGTGCTGGGTGTGCGGCTCACATCCACACAGAGCCGCAATTTAACCTACATTATCGATATTATTTTTTTCGGATTTATTTCTAATGAAACTCGCCAGAGTTCGTCCCAAAACTTCGAGTGGTGGTTAAAATTAATTTCCCCATACAATGTTTTCATTAAGAGGAGAAGGTTTATTTAGTAAACATATCGCTTTCGCGCTAAGATCCTCGGGTGTGTGGTTTCACGTGCGCACATACGACGATGTCAAGCAACTGTGATGCAAGCGCTCCCCAGATGGCGCTGCAGGCCATGTTCTTATTTCCCTGTGGTTTTAAACGTACCAGCAGAACTCTCAGGGTGTGCTAGCCAAAATGGGCACCGCTTGCAGTAATATGGAGAAGTGCAATTCAACGTTGTGATACGAGTTTCTGTTATAAATTTTTTGGAGGGGGTGGGGTTATGTGTTTCTAATAAAACTCGCCGAAGTTTGTCCGTATGAGGCTAACATTTATTCCCTTGTGCAATATGTTCGTGAAGAGGAGAAGGTTCGTTGATTCGTTCCATAAACAAAACATTGTAAGTAATATTTGCAGCTGTAGGAGTGCTGTTTTATCTGCGGACACCTCAGGTAGTTAAAGCAACTGTCATACAAAGCTCTCCAGATGTTTTTATTTCCTTGTGGGTTCAACGCAGAAACTAAACTTTCCAGGGTGTGCGCTGTGCTTCCTTAAAAAAACCCACTGGTCATACTTGGTTGCGTTTGGAATAGCGTGGAGTCATAAACACAATTCAACGTTCTGCTACGAGTTACTGTTTTTCTGTCTTTTCGTCGCTGTGTGAATCGATGCTTTTATGAGCACAGATTTAAATATACAATTTGAATTTTGATATGCATTTAGGATGGGCTATACTGCTGACGATGTACCAAGTGTTCCATTTTCTGCCAGAGCTTTTGCAGATTGTGTAAATATAGTTAAGGTAGGTAAGCCTCGTCCTGTATTTAAATACCATTAAAAAAAATACCGAAAATTCGTTCATCACTCTAGAATTTGGACGGGAAATTCAGATTTTTCTTACAATAGAGTGTATGTAAAGATCTTTACCATAAACAATTAAACGACCGGTAAATAAAAAACATGTTTTCGTATGTTCAAATTCAATGCGTGCATTTTGCAGTTTGGGATACATAAAAAAATTTTGCGTGTTTTTTTCCCATAACAGACAGCGCACACCCAACTTAAATGGGCACGCGACGTCATTGCATTATACATGCGTCATTGCATTATACATTAACGACCTACATTTGCGCTGAAGACCAAATGAATTTGACAAAATGCTTCTTTAGAAAGATTTACACCAAAAATTGGCTGGAGCACTTTTTCTGATAACGAGCCTGTTGAAGCACAAACGTATAACATTATTTCGGAAATTTGAATTCTGAATTTAACCGAACAAGTTGGACTGATTATGATACGCTTACCAACAGTGCACTGATTATGATACGCTTACCAACAATGCACTGATTATGATACGCTTACCAACATACCAGAAATCATAGAAAAATCCCTTGGTATTGAGAGGACTAGACTATGGTATAACGTTTGAGGTTAACATATATCAAAATTAAATTTCTTTGTGCCCGTGTTACCTATTTCTATTATTAAGAGCTACCACACATAAGCCGTTTTATAATTTAAAATCACATCAAAATCGGGCAATTTTCACTGAAGTTATCGTGCGAAAATAATGGCTAAAGAATCTCACGCATGCGCACTGCCTGCAATTGTTGACAAAAAACATTTTTCGCGGAACCGCTTCCAAATTCGTTACGGAACAACGTATTGTACTTCTTCGCAATAGAAGCATTTTTACTCAAGTTATGAGGATAATGGCTGTGGAATAAATCTGGTTCCTGTGCCGTGACCTTTGACCCCATTTTGAGGATATTAAACAGAATTGGTTCAGTATACCTCCGGAACAACATGATGAAGGTTTGTAGCAATCGAAACATTTTTACGTAAGTTATGACGCATAACGGCGATGGAATGGATCCCGCTCCTATGTCCTGACCTTTAACACCATTTCGCTCATTTTCCGTAGATTTCGTTCCCAGGTTGTCCCTTACCACATACTAAAATTTCATCGAAATCGAACCATTTTTACGCGAGTTATCGTGCTGACAGAGAGACAGACAGACGGACAGAGCTGGAGCATATACGCTTCTTCAACCTATTGTTGGAAAGCGTAAAAAACCGTTAAGTATTCATGCTCGAAGATCGACTGAATTCCTGTATATAAATACTGAGATCCTTTGTTATTGAAATTCTAACTAAATTCTATGATGCGATCAACAAAATGGTAGATAAATATAATATTTTTCTTGTGATTTGGTAAAGAACTGATGGTAAAATATAGGTACTGTAAAACTTCTTAGGCTCAGCTTTACTTCAGTGAAGTTTTTCTACACGCATTTAAAAAATTACAGCTACGACACGTATAACTTACGGGAGGAAAAACACCAGGGAGTCTTTTCAAAGTAGACAATCTCAGTATCTTTGCGAGTAGTAAGTGTTCGTTCGGTGCTCCTACTGATGTTGATATTAAGGAATCATGTACATCACTAACATTTCAAGTAGGCCAGTTTTTGTTACCACTCTTTTAAAAACACGCTTTCTCTTTACCGACATACCACTATTGATTTTTTTTTAAATTTGAGCTAACTTACAGGAATGAGGCAATCAAAACTAGTAAATGATACAGACATTTAACGTGGACCAGGAACACCAAACAAAGATCTTCGCTCTTTCCACGTTTATAAGTGAGTCACGGAAAAATTCTCATTGGCCGCCACCGGGAGTCACCGGGAGTCGAATGGTCGCCACCGGGAGTCGAATCCGGCGCGTAACTGGAAGACCCTGGGTTCGACTCCCGGTGGCGGCCAATGAGAATTTTTCCGTGACTCACTTATAAACGTGTAAAGAGCGAAGATCTTTGTTTGATGCAAAAACTAGTACATATAGAATGAAAATTGAGTCCTCATTCGGCGTTATGGTGTCGTATTTGGTTCTGCATTTTACGTTAGTTGTTTTAGGCCCTGCTTTTTGAAGTTGCAGAAGTACCAAAAGGCGATTTGCTGTAATTTCAACGGCTCCATGTCTCAAAATAGCATAACTATACTAAAAATCCGAAAATTCTTGGAGTAGAATAAAGATAAAAATTTCCAAGCTTTCGCACATCAACCAGATGGCTTTCTCAAGGAAGGTAGACAGCTAACTGCAAACTGGATAATAGAACTCCATGTCTGTAATGCCGATCAGATAAAAAAATGTATTAAGGGTATTCAAAAGTTTCCGTCGCCCCCGCTAGCGGGCACTGTAGGGGTCTACCCGGCCGGCGACCCGTGCTGTCAGTTCGTATATGAAGCCAAACATGGCGCTCAATAAAATTCATTTGCGGCACTGTTTTTTATTCATGTTTAACTTAGGGAAAAGTGCGAGTGAAGCAAACGGTTCAATATGTCAGGCGTATGGAGAAACGGTTATGGTGAGCGGACGTGTCATGAATGGTTTTCCAGGTTTAATAAACGTGGTCTAACCTTGGAAGACAAGACACGCGCAGTTAGACTGCAGGAACTCGCAGACCAGGAACTGGAATCGCTGTTGCAAGAGGATGCCACACAATCGGTCATGTAACTGGCGAAACGTTTGAAAGTGGCTCAATCGGCGGTGGTACGGTGTCTACAGCCCTTGGGAAAGATCCAGAAGATTGGTAAGTGGGTTCCGCATACTTTAACGGAGCGTAATATTGGCCAACGATTGGACATCTGCATGCCGTTGCTGAAGATGTTTCAAGGGAAGAATTTCTTGTGGAAGATGTCACCAGGGATGAAAAATGGGTCTATTACGACAACCCCGTACGCAAGCGATCCTGGGTCGACCCAGGCCAGCCATCAACATCCACTCCAAAACAGGATAATCACGGGGGAAAGGTGCTGTTGTGTGTGTGGTGGGATGTGCATGGAATGCTGTACTTCGAACTGTTGAAACCGGGCGAAACAATCACTGCACAACAATATAGCAATCAGTTGATGAAACTGAACGCCGCAATTGAGCAAAAACGCCCATGGACAGGTAAATGACGCCGCAATCGAGCAAAAACGCCCATGAACAGGTAAATGACGCCGCAATCGAGCAAAAACGCCCATGGACAGGTAAATGACGCCGCAATAGAGCAAAAACGCCCATGGACAGGTAAAGGACGCCGCCCAGTCATCCTGTTACACGATAATGCCAGACCACATGTCGGTGCCACCACAAAATCAACCCTTGAACAGTTACACTGGGAGGTTTTACCGCACCAGACTGACTCCCCGGACATTGTACCCTCAGACTTTCATCTGTTACGCTCTATGCAACATGCCCTAGTCCAACAGAAGTTCACCACAGTTCCAGAGGTGGAAAATTTCGTCACTGCGTTCTTCAGCTCAACACCCGAGTCCTTCTATCACACGGACATTCATTTGTTGCCTGAAAAATGGCAAAAGGCCATTGATGCTAACTGCCAATATTTCGTTGAATAAATGTGTACTGGTTTCCTGATTGTTCCTGTCTCCTTTCTCCTTAAAACGGCGGAAACGTTTGCATATCCCTAATAATATTATGGATAATTCAGAGTGAACGACACCTGTAGCGTCCACTATTCAGTGTGAATAGGCTATATATGCATTTTCGTAACCTTTAGCAAATGATGTTGTTATCTATTGGGAAGCTTTAGAGAATTCGACAGACCTTCACGCAACAGCGAGAGAAAGAGAGAGAGAGAGAGAGAGAGAGATGTGGGGCATTAAATCTCCCACAACATTTTTTGATTCAGTGCGTCACCTCTAAACTTCCATGCCACGTTAACCTTCCGATTCCAGGGTTAATGTTTATTTCCGTAGCATTTCTCGTGCTCATTTTGTTTTTCGTTACGGACTCCAGTGATAACCATGAACAACTCCGAGGGCAGCAAGCAGTCGCTCCTCCGTCACTCGCCCTTCGTTGGGGCCACTGGTTCCGGGAAGGGAGAGAGCCAGCACCGTAAGTAAGGCAGCAATACCACCCGTGCCTCATCTGGGACTCGAGAGCGGACGAATAATCAGAACGCAGAGCCTCAGACCCCACGGCCACCGGGGCGACGTGACGCTTCTCTCTATCTCCCCTCTTGTTCATCCGAGTCACACGTATATCACTCAAAAATTGCTGATACGTATTCCTATAGCGTCAGATAAAGTAACAGATTTTAGTAATGCATCAGAGAAAAATTACAGAAACTTTAAACCATTTTGAATCAGAAACTTTAAATCATTTTGAATCTCGAATTAAGACTAAATTTTTGTGAATACAAAGCATGAGTCAGGCTGTTGATCGCCAAATTCGCCAATTACGATGAAAATCATAAGTTGGAATTTTTTTTTTTTCAATTGGCGAGTCATCGCAGCTACGTAAAACTATAAATGGTTATATATGATTAAAAATCACTAAAGTTTATATGTTTCGAGGTTTAACGACCACCGTGAGCAACTCAGTGGGATATAAGCAATTGCCCGTCCCTAATTTAAGGCCACTGGTTCCAGAGAAGGGAGAGAGCCAGTGCCAGTGCCGTAAGACAAAGGCAACATCCATGCCACACCAGGATTCGAACCCGGACCCATCTCGGACAAATGTCATAAGCCAGCGGTTAGAAAACTGCGTCACCGGCGCGACAAAAGTAGCTAAAGATATGTCTAAGGTAAGAAAAAAAGCCTGCGAAATATTCTTTTCAGATATGATCCAATCCATGCAATTAAATGAAGACGAAGGTAATCATATGACAATGTTTTTTGTTTGTTTTTTTTGATTGAGGGTTTTAAAAAAATGATTTATTGGACTTGTCTGACAGGAATGTCCCTTTAGCCTGGAATAACTTGCGAACGGAGAGAGGTACAGTTATGCAAGTGAGATAACGGTATAGTAAAGCGACCACGCTCGATCGAATGCAACCAATAGCAGCGCCCCTAGTGGCGAGATGCGGAAGTTAGCCATTGCAAATCGAAAACGAAAAGAGATAGAGCAAAATTTCCAACTACAAAGTTGTAGAGCATAAATTAATTAGTACAAAACGACATTTGTTTCAAACGGATAAGATAAATTATCGCCTGAATACCCTAAAATGTCCGAAATCGATGCGCGACCTTTTGTGTGAACGTTTGAAGGGAACAGGCATAGGTATGAGCAAATACATACAATTTATTGCATAAATGCGTACTTATGTCAATACATTTTGATGACGTTAGACAAAACAAAAACAAAAAAAGGCAAACTGGCGCACAGTGATAAAAAGTTAAATGTCGAGTATGTTCGAAGAGTTCGCCATTGCCCACGATACACATTTGTATTCGTGAAAGTAACTCTGCATGCACATTCCTCAGCATGGAAAGTGTCACACAACTGCAAGCATCTGTAACACGACGACGTAGATCCAGCAGACTTGTAGGCGCTGTTGCATACACCTGATTTTTTACGTAACCCCAGAAATCCAAGCTCGCCATTCTCACACAGCGTACGTAGACCTAAACTTCTGATCAGGGTACATCCTGCTACTGGTATTTATATCGTATGTACGGTACAATGTCACAATCTGCATTTGCATACGGCTACATTTGCGAAATGTGAATATGCAGATTCGAATCGTCGCGCATCGATTTCGGACATTGTAAGGTATTCAGGCGACAATTTATCTTATCCGCGTGAAACAAATGTCGTTTTGTACTAATTAATTGACGCTCTGCAACTTTGTGATTGGAAATTTTGCTCTATCTCGTTTCATTTTCGATTTGCAATGGCTAGCTTCCGCATTTCGCCACTAGGGGCGCTGCTATTGATTGCATTCGATCGAGCGTAGTCGCTGTACTATACCGTTATCTCACTTGCATAACTGTACCCCTCTCCGTTCGCAAGTTATTCCCGGCTAAAGTGACTTTCCTATGCACCCTGTATATTGAACATATAGTTGGACCTGGTTGACAGATATATGCATACATAATAGACATTCTGTGTCTGAACGACAGCAATGTACATGGGTGAACCAGGAACTCAGCGAATAAACCTCCGAAAGACAAACACAAACAACCATGCCCTACCGGGATTCGAACCCAGACCTCTTCCGTTGGGCGAATGATCAGAAGCCATCACTTAGACCACTACACCACCGGGGTGGCATATTTGTTTTCACGTGGTGCGTGGACACTGCTTTCCTTAAGCACAGCAATTCTGGGTTTGGAGTTGTCTCAGGATTAGTTTAGTGCTGATTTTATTGTATTTATTTTTATTAATTTACATCAACACGTGTATAAGACTAATGTGAATGTTACTTCTTAATCTCTGGCTTTCGGCTGTGGAAAGAGGGGGAATCGAAGGAGAAATGCAGCGTGTTTATCTCACCCGCGAATAGAATCCAGCAACATAAGAAACTTAGTTTTATTAAAAATCGAATTCTACATTTTCCAAACCAGATAAATTTTTACTTACAGGAGCTCTCAGCGGCCAATCTTCAAAGTTACTTTTACGTCCCATACGAACAACAGCGTTGAATAAAAACCGAAAATAAAGATGCAACTTCGTTTACACCCTTCTACCAATGAAAAAGTACAGTGACACGTCTCTAGTAATGCATAAATAACATTATAAAAATGCAAGTACTGGGCGATCATGAATTTGCAATGCATTTAAGTGCTCGAAAAAGCGCCGCACGGTACTTAGAAACTGAACACCAGGAAAAAAAAAAAAAAAAAAGGTATAATTTCTGTGGAATCTGCACCCACGCGAGAAAGACAAAAAATGGTCATAAAGAATAATCAGGATTTGCGACAGCGTGAAGCATCCAACATGGTGGTAATGGCGGTTTCTACGTCAAAGGCGTACCTGGGCGTCAGAACCTGACGCCGCACACGTGCAATTATAGGCTAGTTGGTGGCAACTGACAGAGTCCACCAGCCAGGTGACTTTTTCTTTCTCTTTTGGGCGTAACTCGGGCGCGTGCTGTTTTATCCGCAGGGGACACTCGATCACAGGATTACACGAGCCCGTCATCTCTCTTCATTAATGCTCGAGCTTCGAATTCAACTTTATTTCTTTTTTTTTTTCTTTATCTTCACTTGGCACAAGCAACTAAATAGCTTCTGTCTCTCGGGTTAAATAATCCAAATGACAAAGACAGCGATCGGACTGTGACTTCTTCAGGAGTTTTGGTCACGGCTGGGCGCTCAAGTTACATCAAGCAACAGATGATTCAAAACGGGAAATATACTGAGTTAGTTTTCCATTAGGATCCCCTCTTCCCGCGTGTTACATATTCAGGGCGATAATGAAGTACCACGAGATATCAACGTCACGTGCGACTACTGCAAATTATGTACACCTATCCTCCGTACGAAATCAGTAAACGTGGCCAGATAGTTGGAGCCCGGTGGGCAGGTTCCAGTATTTCGAAAAAAGCCCCCATGTTGGCTGTTCTTGTACTACTGTGTCAATTGTGTACCATGACTGGATTAACCATGCACAAGCATCCAGCAGAAGGGCTCACATTGGTCAGCCACACTTGTTGGCTGCTCCCGTACTACTATATCAAGGGTGACCAGGACTGGATTAACCATGCGCAGACATCCAGCAGAAGGGCACATATTGGTCAGCCACACTTGTTGGCTGCTCCCGTACTACTGTATCAAGGGTGACCAGGACTGGATTAACCATGCGCAGACATCCAGCAGAAGGGCACATATTGGTCAGCCACACTTGTTGGCTGCTCCCGTACTACTGTATCAAGGGTGACCAGGACTGGATTAACCATGCGCAGACATCCAGCAGAAGGGCACATATTGGTCAGCCACACTTGTTGGCTGCTCCTGTACTACTGTATCAAGGGTGACCAGGACTGGATTAACCATGCGCAGACATCCAGCAGAAGGGCACATATTGGTCAGCCACACTTGTTGACTGCTCCTGTACTACTGTATTAAGGGTGTACCAGGACTGGATTAACCATGCACAGACATCCAGCGGAAGGGCTCACATTGGTCAGCCGCACTTATTGGCAGCGCCCGTACTACTGTATCAACGGTGTACCAGGACTGGATTAACCATGCACAGACATCCAGCAGAAGGGCTCACATCGGTCAGCCACACTTGTTGGCAGCTCCCGTACTACTGAAGCAAGGGTGACCAGGACTGGATTAACCATGCACAAGCATCCAGCAGAAGGGCTCACATTGGTCAGCCACACTTGTTGGCAGCGCCCGTACTACTGTATCAAGGGTGTACCAGGACTGGATTAACCATGCACAGACATCCAGCAGAAGGGCTCACGTCGGTCAGCCACACTTGTTGGCAGCTCCCGTACAACTGAATCAAGGGTGTACCAGGACTGGATTAACCATGCACAGACATCCAGCAGAATTGCTCACATTGGTCAGCCACACTTGTTGGCTGCTCCTGTACTACTGTATTAAGGGTGTACCCGGACTGGATTAACTATGTACAGACATCCAGCGGAAGGGCTCACATTGGTCAGTCACACTTGTTGGCAGCGCCCGTACTACTGTATCAAGGGTGTACCAGGACTGGATTAACCATGCACAGACATCCAGCAGAAGGGCTCACATCGGTCAGCCACACTTGTTGGCAGCTCCCGTACTACTGTATCAAGGGTGTACCAGGACTGGATTAACCATGCACAGACATCCAGCGGAAGGGCTCACACTGGCCAGCCACACTTGTTGGCTGCTCCCGTACAACTGCATCAAGGGTGTTTCAGGACTAGATTAACCATGCACAGACATCCAGCAGAAGGCCTCACATTGGTCAGCCACACTTGTTGGCTGCTCCCGTACTACTGTATCAAGGGTGGACCAGGACTGGATTAACCATGCCCAGACATCCAGCAGAAGGGCTCACATTGGTCAGCCGCACTTGTTGGCTGCTTCCGTACTACTGTATCAAGACTGGATTAACCATGCACAGGCATCCAGCAGAAGTGTTGACACTGGTCGGCCACGCATAGTTGATCCTAGAGGTGAGAGTCGGGTGTCACGATTGGTATCTTAGCAACGATGTGCAACAGTCACCCAGCTCATCCACTCGTACAACATCAGTGCGGTTCAATACATTCCCATATGCACCATGAGCCGTACTTTGCTTCGTCTGGGTTCCACAGTAATAGAACAACGAGAGTACTCATGATGACGTCCAATCATCGCAAACATAGCCTCGCATGGGCCAAGAAACGTCGGCAATGGACTTTCGACATATGGAAGAAGGTCGTCTAGAGTTTTGAATCCCGTTTCCTGCTGCACCATGATGAAATCCGGGGTCACACATGGCGTGAACAGCATGAAGCCCTATCCCCTGGTTGCACAGTTAGGGTTCACCGGTGGAGATCGTATTCTTGTCTGGGGAGCTTTCTTCCGGCAAGCCAAAGGTCCGTTGGTTTTCATCCCACAAACACTGAATGGTGAACGCTACAGGGACCTGTTAGCCGACCATTTCCATCCATATGTGCACGAGGTTTACCCGGACCATAGTGACATCTTTCAACATGACATGTGCACGAGGTTTACCCGGACCATAGTGACATCTTTCAACATGACATGTGCACGAGGTTTACCCGGACCATAGGAACATCTTTCAACATGACATGTGCACGAGGTTTACCCGGACCATAGTGACATCTTTCAACACGACATGTGCACGAGGTTTACCCGGACCATAGGAACATCTTTCAACATGACATGTGCACGAGGTTTACCCGGACCATAGTGACATCTTTCAACATGACATGTGCACGAGGTTTACCCGGACCATAGTGACATCTTTCAACATGACATGTGCACGAGGTTTACCCGGACCATAGTGACATCTTTCAACATGACATGTGCACGAGGTTTACCCGGACCATAGTGACATCTTTCAACATGACATGTGCACGAGGTTTACCCGGACCATAGGAACATCTTTCAACATGACATGTGCACGAGGTTTACCCGGACCATAGTGACATCTTTCAACATGACATGTGCACGAGGTTTACCCGGACCATAGGAACATCTTTCAACATGACATGTGCACGAGGTTTACCCGGACCATAGTGACATCTTTCAACATGACATGTGCACGAGGTTTACCCGGACCATAGGAACATCTTTCAACATGACATGTGCACGAGGTTTACCCGGACCATAGGAACATCTTTCAACATGACATGTGCACGAGGTTTACCAGGACCATAGTGACATCTTTCAACATGACATGTGCACGAGGTTTACCCGGACCATAGTGACATCTTTCAACATGACATGTGCACGAGGTTTACCCGGACCATAGTGACATCTTTCAACATGACATGTGCACGAGGGTTACCCGGACCATAGTGACATCTTTCAACATGACATGTGCACGAGGTTTACCCGGACCATAGGAACATCTTTCAACATGACATGTGCACGAGGTTTACCCGGACCATAGGAACATCTTTCAACATGACATGTGCACGAGGTTTACCCGGACCATAGTGACATCTTTCAACATGACATGTGCACGAGGTTTACCCGGACCATAGTGACATCTTTCAACATGACATGTGCACGAGGTTTACCCGGACCATAGTGACATCTTTCAACATGACATGTGCACGAGGTTTACCCGGACCATAGGAACATCTTTCAACATGACATGTGCACGAGGTTTACCCGGACCATAGGAACATCTTTCAACATGACATGTGCACGAGGTTTACCAGGACCATAGTGACATCTTTCAACATGACATGTGCACGAGGTTTACCCGGACCATAGTGACATCTTTCAACATGACATGTGCACGAGGTTTACCCGGACCATAGTGACATCTTTCAACATGACATGTGCACGAGGTTTACCCGGACCATAGGAACATCTTTCAACATGACATGTGCACGAGGTTTACCCGGACCATAGTGACATCTTTCAACATGACATGTGCACGAGGTTTACCCGGACCATAGTGACATCTTTCAACATGACATGTGCACGAGGTTTACCCGGACCATAGTGACATCTTTCAACATGACATGTGCACGAGGTTTACCCGGACCATAGTGACATCTTTCAACATGACATGTGCACGAGGTTTACCCGGACCATAGTGACATCTTTCAACATGACATGTGCACGAGGTTTACCCGGACCATAGTGACATCTTTCAACATGACATGTGCACGAGGTTTACCCGGACCATAGTGAGATCTTTCAACACGACATGTGCACGAGGTTTACCCGGACCATAGTGACATCTTTCAACATGACATGTGCACGAGGTTTACCAGGACCATAGTGACATCTTTCAACATGACATGTGCACGAGGTTTACCCGGACCATAGGAACATCTTTCAACATGACATGTGCACGAGGTTTACCCGGACCATAGTGACATCTTTCAACATGACATGTGCACGAGGTTTACCCGGACCATAGTGACATCTTTCAACATGACATGTGCACGAGGTTTACCCGGACCATAGTGACATCTTTCAACATGACATGTGCACGAGGTTTACCCGGACCATAGTGACATCTTTCAACATGACATGTGCACGAGGTTTACCCGGACCATAGTGACATCTTTCAACATGACATGTGCACGAGGTTTACCCGGACCATAGTGACATCTTTCAACATGACATGTGCACGAGGTTTACCCGGACCATAGTGACATCTTTCAACGTGACATGTGCACGAGGTTTACCCGGACCATAGTGACATCTTTCAACATGACGTGTGCACGAGGTTTACCCGGACCATAGTGACATCTTTCAACATGACATGTGCACGAGGTTTACCCGGACCATAGGAACATCTTTCAACATGACATGTGCACGAGGTTTACCCGGACCATAGTGACATCTTTCAACATGACATGTGCACGAGGTTTACCCGGACCATAGTGACATCTTTCAACATGACAACGCACCGTGTCATCGGGCTTGTATAACTATTGAAATGTTGGAGGAACACGACAACGAATTTGCCACATTGTCTTGACCGCCAAACTCCCCTGATTGTAACCCAATCGAACATTTGTGGGATATGCTAGACGGAGTGTGGGGACTGATGTTCCTCCTTCGCGGAATGAGTGTTGAACTGACAGAGCTGCTGCGGCGGACGCGGGTCAAGTTACGCATGGGGGATGTTCGACACCCTGTAGTATCTGTTCTTGTACTCCAAGTCACCCTGAAAGTGTACTGTTGTTAAAGGCGGGAGAGCCTTATCACGACTCGTCGTGGAACGCAAGAACGGTATCCATCCGCGTTAATGTGCCCTTCTACTGTTTCCTTTCTGATTTCCCAACCCACCCACACGTCTCTGGGGATTGTGAGTGAGTGTCTGATGGATGCCGAACTGCTTTCCCTACTGCCTGTTTAAGTAAACTACTTCTAGTTTCCCCGATAGTCAATTTATTGTATCTGTGTTGTTAATGTTGGGAGAGGTCTTTCACCCCTTCCCCCTGTCCGAATCGTATCCCAAGTGGGCAGAAACAGCCGAAAGTGCAAAGCTCTTGATTCAGCAACTTTTCATAACAAATTCATTTCCAAAAGCGCACTAAACTTCTGGAAATTTTTTAAGATGGCAATTTTATCTGATAAACTGCTGAGCAAACAAAAATGGATTCTGAGCAATAATTCTACTGGTTTTCGCTTTAAACGCTAGGGACTATTTTTCGTAGCGGAGGTAGCTGTTTCGTACCCTTCATAATGGTTCACCCTTAGGTTGACTCGGAGTATAGGCATCTGCGAGTCGTTATTGCACAGAAAGATGGAGTAACTCGTTATTAGGTAGATGTTCATAATGCAAAGAAATCTCAGTGTATATGGAGCTCTGAAGATGAAAATGGAATGGCAATTCTGACGTTCTTAAAAGGCAGTCAACATTCCTGTACTGTAAATTAGAACACGGATTGAATGCCGCTAGAATTTTATGGAAGTATCGTCGAACGCGGGTAAATCTTCAGACTCCCACTAGATGAAGCGTTGTCAAACGACCTACAACTGTGATCCTCTGCAAGACAAAGAATAGCCTGACACCAAAAGAATTGAGGTCTCCTCCGGAATGACAAACATTGAGAGAATTATCAAAAGATATACTCTTTAGAATTGCAGTCTACACGTGAACGTGGAACCCTTTAACCTTTTAAGCAGATGATGTACCTGAACCAAATAGAGACCAAAATTTTCTGCGCTCCTTAAGTAGAAATGTCCACATAGCGGCCGGGTGTTACGAAAGCTATTCCATTCACCTTCTCATCTCAGCAGTACCGACCATAATCCTGTCAATGGTGATAGCAACTCCCCTTTCTACACCTTTAGTCTATGCTCCATGACCCAAAGCATGAGAGGAAGCGCTAGTCCCCCTGACACGGACAACATGCCACTGAGCATAAACAACTGAATCCCATGTCCTCTTTCTCAAGGTTGTCGCTATCATTATAGCCCGTTCAGCAGGTAATCAGTCAGAAAGGATTAGCGTACAATCATCCCCTAAACAACCACTTTGGATAACAAAACTAAAGAGAAAGCAACGCTTTCTGATGCGCAGGTTCACTCGTTCCAGCCGCGTTTTGCCCACTTCTTGGACAGCGAATATATTCTTAAATGACCACTATGAATAACAAGGCAGCAACGCTTCTTGATGCGCAGTTCCACTCGTTCCAACCGCGTTCTACCCACTTCTTGGAAAGCGAATATATTCTTAAATGACCACTCTAAATAACAAAGCTAAGGGGAAAACAACGCTTCCTGATGCACATGTTCACTCGTTCCAGCCGCGTTCTGCCCACTTCTTAGACAGCGAATATATTCCTAAAGGGCCGCTATGAATAACAAGGCCAAGGGAAAAGCAACGCTTTCTGATGCGCAGGCTCACTCGTTCCAACCGCGTTCGGTCCACATCCCATACAGCGAATGCATTTATTAGAGCTGATTTCAGCATGTTTGGCACCGAGTTAATTTCTTCCTATCCTGCTAAACGGCAAAAGCCAACGGAAATGCAGTTTGAAACATAGTCAAACACAAAAGGAATTGGGATCTATTGTATTGACAGCTGCGTGATGATAGAACTAATTCCTCCTGCACCGAAGAACTCCGACAAAATCGTAGTATAAAAAGGAATACTTCAAACGATAAGAAGATTCCAATCTGCTGCCGGAAGAGAGTATATCATCCGACAGAAATGGGTTTTCTCGGGGCGGGGGAGGGGGGGATAACACCAAACACTAGCTACCAGAAAGCATACTTCAAGGGATAACATGACTGCGATTCATTGGGAGATAATCAGCCAACAAAGTACTGTAAAACGACAACAAAACTGCAATCTAGTGTTGTTCAGGTACTTTACAACATGCTGAATTTTGAAGAGTTTCAGTTGCTCTAAATTCGCATCTCGGACAATTGTCCCAGACTAGCCATGCGTATGTCTTAGAATTCCATCCCTGTCGCGTCTGAAAACACATCACGAGATCGAAAGTCTTGAAATTAGGCAAAAAAAGCTGAATTTTTATACAAAGCAAAATTTTCAGATGGGGTTGAATGCGAACAGCATTTCACATTGACGCTGTAAAACGTGATTCCTATGCAAATATATCGCACGCACACCATTTCAAAGAGTCAGAAAGAGTCATTAGCGATGCATCAATAAACAAACTTCAAAAGAAGGTGAAACCGGAACAGGTCAGGTCATCGGACAAAAATCAAACATCACCTTTTATTTGGTGGTCTTTTCTATAAAGCTTTATGACTTCCCGACGAATTGAGATTCATACAAAGACAGAAGTTACGGTAAAATAGCTTTACTAACCTAGAGGAGGAGATATCTTCCTTAAAAAGCACCCCACCCGCTTAATTAGGCGCAATCTTGAAAAAAAAAATCGCTTTATACTCACCATACATGGTTAAATTACTGTGAACAAGATACAGTTCTGGCTGAAAAGTAACGCAATAAAAAAGAAAAAAAGGGGATACGTTGAAAAATCTGCCGCGTATGACCTGTAACCTAGCGTTAAACAAACGACTCTTTTTTAATGTTTTCTGAACAAAACATTGGATCTCAAACACACAATCAGAGCACACACGCCTCTCTGTTACATCATTTCCTGTCTACACCGGATTTGCATTGTGATTTTCGGTTGCACAGAGGTTTTATCCAACCCGCGCAGTGATTTCAAGCACGGCTTCGATGCAGCTAATAAAATATACTTTTTCCGCTCAAATGCATGCGTATATGTGCGTTAGGGCTTAATTGCCCTGAACAAATGACCCACTCTATGTCCTGGGAGTCTCTACCTCTTTCGTGGGTACATTCCATATCCAATGTAATTGGTCACCTCAACTTAGTTTGTCCTTAATTTACTCCTAACTACGTACGTATCCCGTGGAACTTTTCCAGAAATTACTGATATAATTGGTGTCATAGAATAAATAAATTAAAAATAGCAACGTTTCTCACAATAAAATGTTTATTATACATCGACGATAGTTTCGTACAGCGTTTGGCTCGGCATCCTCAGGACGAGTGGAGCGTAAACATTCGAAACATTGTGACATCGTCAGAATTCTGACGGTCACGAATTTTAGTGAGTTGTTTTCACCAAAATCCGTGACAAGTTTTCGTGTGAAGGAACACAAGACCTACGTACGGAACTACGAACTGAAAATGTCGTCTATAGCCAAACATGGCCACGAAAATAACCAGAAACTGTTTTTTTTTTTTTTTTTTTGGAAACACTACGCTTATTGATAAACCTGAGTCGACTATGAAGCTTAATATATTAGAAGCATTTCACATATACCGGAACTCGTCACGGCTTGTCGAAGGCAAGACGTCGACTCCATTTATTTCAAGCGCGTGGAAACAACTCACCAAAATCCGTGACCGTCAGAATTCTGATGATGTCACAATGATTTCAATGTTTACGCTCCATTCGTCCTGAGGATGCCGAGCCAAACGCTCTGCGAACCTATAGACGATGTATAATACACATTTTATTGTGAGAAACGTTGCTATTTTTATTCTATCTTAACGCCACAAACTTAGTAGTCATAAATTACATATAACTGGTGTCACTTTAATTGTTCTTTTCCTAAAACAACGTACGATTAGGGAAAAATCAAGCCCATTTATAACAACCCTTATATAGAATGAGAATAAAAGCTGCATTGCGTTACTCGAGAGTCTCATGTGGTTATAAGGGCGCGGATATATGGCTCATCTTTCTGGAGGACCTGTCATCGAATCTTTTTTTGATCTATAAACAGCCGCCCGTCTTTAATTTAGGACCACTAGTTCTACGTAAAGGACAGAGCCAGCACCATTGGACAAACATACCACTCATTACTATCCGAGAATCGAAATCGAGATAGCAATACGCGTTGTCAAAAAGGACGAACCCGAATATACAAAATAAGTGCCACGGAAGATGTGTCAAAAATGAGACGAAATGCTTGAGCAGTGTAAGCCAAAAACAAAGATATTTTATTACTACAACAGCTAAAATACATACTATTTGAGAGGAGAAAAATGTGCTTCAGAAAACTATACCGAGAAAATTGTGGCTCTCGGTTTATTTCATAGAAAAAAGTGGCTTACTGTTGGACCTACTTTAAATTGCAAGGTTGTGTACTACTTGAGACGCGTTATCTAGAATGATATATGCGGAGAGAACCACCACAATTTGTTGATCCTCGTTAAAAACGCGGTGTTTAAATCGATGTGTCGAAGTTTTAAATGAAAGAAATACGCGTTATGAAGAATATAATATGCGGAGAGAACCACCACGGTTCGTTGATTCTGGTTTAAAAAGAGGTGATCGATACTTCGAAAATTTCAGCCGATACTGTTGAGTTATCGATGTTACTTCAATGAGTAATCACCAAGCTTCAATCGTTAGTGTTTCACACCATCAGACCGATTTTTAGCTTTACCTTCTCAAACGACAAAAAACAATTACAAAGTTAATCGAAATCGATATAAGGTCATTGTTCTTGTTTCAAATAATTTCAACGCCATGACAGCAGCTACTAATCTTATGGAGAACGGACTCAAGTGTCAATACTTAAAAAAAAAAAAAAATAAGTGGTGTGAATTCATGGAAAATTTCCGAAAATAACGTGCAGCAAAGATGCCGGCAACTATCTGTTTTAAACGGAATTTCCGTTTTTAAAAGTTCCCGATTTTACATAGTCGTAACTCCGTTTATTTCAGAAATGTCCGTTTCGAGTTTTCCCGTATTTAGAACAGAAATTTCGTCAAATCCAACACGCTAAATATTTCAGCCCTTACGCGAGAGAATCCTTTTGCGCCGGTAGGGAGGATCGAACCCAGGTCTTTTAGGTTGAAGCCGCGCGTCTTAATCACTGAACCAGAATGCCACAGGAAACTAAATCACGTTCAAGGTAAAACTTAATTGCCGATGGTGATTTTTTTTTTCAGTAATGCGAGTGATTTAGTCATTTTATTTCCTATTGCAGTTTGCTATTTTTTCAAAACGTTGTGAAAACACAGGTTTGTCCACGCCGGACATCGAACTCGGCTCCCCTCACTCCGGAGTAAGTCGCTATCCCAACTAAGCTACGCAGACATGTGCTCTCATTGCTATCTGCCTTTATCTTATGTGCGTCTTGCGGCGCAGGCACGCTCCCCCCGCCCCCACGAAAGAGGGCCGGGGGCATGGCCCACGGGTCATCCGGAACCATGTGTCGCTGTAGGCAATCATCCGATGAAGGACGTGCATTTGAGAACTCCCAGACAATTCAGTGTGTGGAACGTAACATTACACTGATTTACTTTTTCGAAGCACTGAAAAAATGGATTCTCATTTTTCCTGTCTCGCAGTGTGGAAAGAACATCATACCATTGCGAGAAACTTAACGGCCAGGTCATCTTTGAAGTTTGGGCGGCAGTGTGAAAACACAGGTCCCCTCACTCCGGAGTAAGTCGCTCTCCCAACTGAGCTACGCGGACATGTGCTCTCATTGCTATCTGCCTTTACCTCATGTGCGTCCTGCGGCGCAGGCACGCCACAACGTTTATAAAAATTTTATTTTTTCTGTACGAGGTCTTATTACAAATTACGTAATTTTTTTAATCGTGATTTTTCGAAGCAACAGATTAACTTGGAGTTTGCGATCTTTTTTTCAACTGACGATAACTTTCAATTATCTTTAAGAGAAGGTGCAATGTACGGTTTTAGAATATTATTTCACAAAATTTCTAAATATAAAATTTACTCTAGATAGCTATATAGCTTTTGTCTTAAGGACTCCACAGACTGATACACAGACATCGTGCAATCACCTATGCAATAAATTAAGTATCCGGTTTCTTACGGTAACACAATATATAAGAGCTGGTGCGCAAAATGGGAGAAAAGAGAAGAAATATCCTACGACGCAGTAGCAAAATTTCATGCGATATCTCTATCCACAATATCCGATCTCGCTACAGAAGTTCAAATACTTCGACAGACTATTGAAATTTAACAGTCAATCAAACTCCCAAGCATAGGCGCCGACTATAGGGGGCAAGGTGCTCCCTAATAATTTTACTAGGGGCAGTGCCCACCCAATATTTTTCGTCCTGTTTAATTAAATAATCGCTTTGGCCTCATAAAGTAAACCAAGATCCACCTTATGAGGCCAAAGCGATTTATTTCCGAAAAAATTATAAATAACAAAATCAGTAAATTTTTCCCCCATATGCATTGCTTATTTGATAAGAAACTTCATTGCCAGCACCGTATTTAGTTCGATATGTTCTTGTGATGTTTAAAACAATAATGAAAAATAAATTTACAGAAACGTATAATATTTAGCGCCTTCATGTATCTATTTATTTTTTGTGCTTCTCGTGCTTTGAGTAACAGCGCTAATTTTTCATATCTTATATAAATGTTTGGAAACAAAACCTATCGTTATATTTTTACAAACAGATTCGCAGGCTGAATTTCATTTTTAAAAATCTTAATACTCAGCAAAAATAATATTTCCATTACCTTTTTTTTTTTTTTTTTTTTTGAATTGGATGTTTAACGACCACCGTGAGCAACTCAATGGGCTATATAACCAGTCGCCCGTCCCCAATTTAGGGTCACTGGTTCCAGGGAAGGATGAGGGCATGCCTTATAATGCCTTATCGGGATCACTTTCGGATGAATGATCACTGGCCATCGCTTAGACCACTGCGCCACAGGGGCGGCTCTATTATCTTGTTCATTGGCTGATGCGCAATTACAATTACGTTTCAAAATATATGTCGAATCTCGTAGTTTATCTTTTTGCTATGCTCCCCCCTTTTAACTTTTATTTTCCTCCAGACAAAGAAACAGACGTGCTCCTCCCACGTCAGAAGTCGGCACATCTGCCCCCAAGTATTCTCGCGAATCTCTCCTATTACCGGAAATTTTTCGTCATATGGATACGGAAAATGTGAGACCGGAATTTTCAGAATTTTCCGTTATAACCTCTTGAAAACGGTAATGGAATTGTGCTAATCCGTGAATTTCTGAGTTTTGTTTCGTTATTTCACGGAAAAAGTTGTATCAGAAACAATGCTTCGTTAATTAACGAAAGAAAACACGGAAAGTGGCACATGAATTTAAGTTTTTTTTTTTTTTTACAGCGTAATCATATAATATTCTGTATTCATGTTAATGCAATGATCTGTTCTTTTATAATTTAGTTCTCTTGCTTTCTTTCTTTCTTTAGAAGTGCGCTCGAGACTTGGTTTCTATCGCTACACATGTGCAACGTTTACAGAAAAAAAAAAAAATCCATTGCACTATCCAGATTTCTTAACCAATACGTTCTGTTTTCTAGTTGGAAGTTCATTACCCCTAACAGAGAATTTTATCGGCGGAGGGTGGAAGTTAGAGCTAACATTCCACAGGAATGTAACTCTCGGAGGGCAGCCGCCAAGTATAATGTCAAAGCCAGGCATTCAGATATAACCGCAAGCTATTATTTCCCTACAAAATGTCACCATTATTCTCCGCAAAAGCAGAGCAATAGGAACCACAGCGTCTGTATCTTTTCTTATGGCGGCCATATCGTACCAAGCCTCATTCTCAGCATATAAAAACAAAGGACAGCCTGGACTCATGACCGTGGGTCACAAGGGAGTCGTCCCATTTGACGGCACCGCGCGCGGAGACCGAGGCTAACGAGAAAGTATGGGGAGACGACGGCGTTATTTAGCTATCGCTCCTCCCTCCACCGTGGTACCGCTGTGACTGGGTCACGAGCCCTTAGAGACTCTCATCGCTCGGCACCGACCGCGGAAACAATGAGACTGAATTGTGGCGCCACCGTACGCCAAAAGCAACAGTTGCCGATACAGATGGCGCTGCCATTTCCGCGACACAAAGTAATGTCAAACGCCAAGTAAACCAACCGGGTCTCCATAAAACTCCCAAGAACAGCACAAATTCCCGCGCGCGCTACAAAGACAAAATGCTGGAATGACTCAGAAGTTCGGAGGAAACCGACACGCGCATTCTCTCGCTGCTCTCAGATTCCTGAAGTTAGCTAGCCATTAACGAAGACCCTTTTGATTACAAAGCTATATCCTGAATTCCATTATGTTACGAAGTTAATAGAAGCACTCCGGAAGTTAAATATGTTGTTGGCAAAAAATGAATAAAAGCCTTTTCAGTTTCGTTCCTCGTTAAAACTGTTAACATTCAATCCAAATCGGAACTAAAAGTCTTAACAAAGAATTTTATATGCGGTTTGTCATTAATAACAAGAATTTCCCTTAAGAAAGAGAACATAATGAATTGCAGTAGACAACAATATTATATTTCGAGAAGGACGTTGATACACATAAAAATCGTTATTCCACCATAGCTTATTTGCCAAATTATTTTTGTTCAAAACAAAATAGTGTAACCAAAGTAACTGATTTACCAATGAATGAAATACGGGAATACATCATTGTACAATACAAATTTGGAAGACGTGAATCCGTTTCTCGGTGTAAATATGACATGTGGCGCAGTGGTCTAAGCGCTGGCTTATGACCATTCGTCCGTGAAGCGTCCAGGCTCGAATCCCGGTGAGGCACGGATGTTGTGTTTGTCTTACGTCACTGGCTCGCTCCCTTCCCTGGCACCAGTGGTCGTAAATTAGGGACGGACGACTGCTTATAGCCCATTGAGTTGCTCACGGTCGTCGTTAAACCTTCAATCAAAAAAAAAAAAAATATGGCGTGGATGTTAAGTTAGATAATATCCGAAAACTCGAAAATTTCGTCATCCTAGAGCAGGAATCGAACCCGCGTCTCCCGTATAGTGCCCGAGTATGCTAGCTACTACACCACCCAGAACGCCCACGTTTCAAGTTTCCGATTAATTTGAATATAATCATCACAGGATTCGCTAGATTAGACAACAACACTTTTTTTCGCGGGTTTTACGACCACCGTGAGCAACTCGATGTTGCTCTAAGCAGTCGCCTGTCCCTAATTTAGGTTCACTGGTTCCAGGGAAGAGAGAGAGAGAGAGAGCTACTGCCGAAAGAGAGACAGACGCAAAATGCATGTCTCACCGGGATTCGAACCGGACCCTTCACGGACGAATCGCTTAGACCACTGCGCCACCGAGGTAGCATTGAGTAATTTCCACGACGAAACTTTGCAAACTAATACTACAGTGTTAGGCTTCTACAGGGTCCACATCATACAAAACACATAAATTTACTTGTTTTTGAGTTTGAGGTGCATTTTTATCCTTGCTATAGTAAGACAGCATTTAATGGCGAAAATAAACCTTTTTGTCTCCCATTTTCATGATTATTACAACTGAACACAACTGAATCGATCACGCCGAATTGCTTTACTGTACACATGTCAGAACATCACTTTTAAGAATATGTAAATATCGTGTGTCTGCAATACAAATTAACTACCAAAATTAGTACCAAAGACATCGTACGCCAAAACGTTCCATACCAATAAAACGTGTCCCAAGACATGACACTACCTCCAGAACCTTGAGTTGTGTTCTGTTATATAGAAATATTTAAACTTTAATCAAATTGCAACGTCGGTTATTTTGTGGTCGAAAGACAGCTAGAGGTATTTACCCTCAGTAAAAAAGGAGCTGAACACAGATTCATTTCGGGGAAAGCCTTCTTTCACGGACCAGGACCTCCCACGAACAAAAGGACCTCCCCCCCGGTCGTTGGACACCAATATCCCTCAGAGCTCGCCCGCCAGGAACAATGGGAGTAAGCAATTAACAGTCGACTTCTTACATCAAGAGCATTTTTCTAGAGGACAGATCGCGTAGGGGAATGGAACGGATAGGAGTCATAAACAGGGAGTCTGGTTGGTGATCTTGAGAGAAGAAGGGAGGATTTGGCTCGGACACAAGACACGGAATGAAGTAGAAAAAAATTCGGCGGGAATTACATAGAGGAAGTCACCGGAGAATCTATCAAACCGCTGGAAGTATTTACTATTCGATCAGACTAACTAATATTTCTCCTTTTCCCCCAATCTGATGAATAAAGATACATCCGAAAGAAATCATCTGTTATAACATTCAATCTGTTTAACTACTTATTTATTTGCTTCCCTACTCCAATGACAGGAACCTGCTAACAACAACGATTCTTCTGATAAGTTGGCGTCCAGGGCTTACGAAAGCATTACAAGGCAAGCTTGGTCCATTGCTTCATGGAGCACCCGACGAACTCTCTGCCTATAACCGTCGGTACTGAACAAGGTGTACCGCGGCTCTTGGGACCACGTGACTTTTTCCCAGTCTTCCAGTGTCCAGTCACGGTGTTTCAGACTTCCACTGTAGACGAAGTTTCCGATTTTTCGCAGAAACCAGTGGCTTCCGTATAAGTATGCGACTGCTAGTACTGATCCTCTTCAATTCCCTGAGCACAGTTCAATGAGATAACGATCGGAACCAGCTTCATTCAATACTTCGGTCAATTGCTGCACACCGGAAGTTCTGTTTCTCCGCACAAGCCATCTCAGACGACGGCGATCTCGTTCCTGACAGATTGTCCTCGTGCCACAGTTACGCTCCTTAGACATGTCAATATGAGTTATTTTCCCACTGATTAAAGACCCTGGATATCTCAGCTTTGGAGCGACGGTTAAAAATCGTCGCTCCAGCCGGACGGGCACCCACAATATGCCCTTTATCGAACTCGGAAAGATCTTTTATTTTTCTCATTGCGATCAACACTACTGATGATTAAGATCAGATCAGATCATATGTAGATGATTTTAGATATGAAGTGTCTGACCCCAGGTCTTAAACAACCCTTAGAAGTAGGAAGCTAGGAGATTTGGGCTAGAGTGCGCTAAAGGAAAGTCAGCAGACGGAAGAGAGGTAGAAAGGGGAAGGAAGACGCCCTTATTTTTAACCGCGGGGCCAGTACCAGGGTTCGGACGGCTTAACGTGCCCATCCGACGCACGGCGGATATTTAGTGGTTCGAGCGTTCTCACCTGCCTGGGATCGAACCTGAGATTCCTCCGTGGCAGTTACGAATGTTGACCACGAGGCCATCCGCGGCCCTACTGACGATAGGGCCGCGGATGCCGTACTGTGTCTTAAATAGTTGCCTAGATCACGTGGTGACGCACATGACCACGTATTTTGCATATACGCTGCGTAAATGACGTTTACGTACGTCTATAAAAAGGTTTATAATTCAATGGCCGGTGGGTGCATTTTAGTTCCTTAATCAACTTAAACACAGACCATAGATCGGCTTAATACAAAAACTGAAGAATTTTTATAAAGCGAAATACGACATTTCCATGACAAGGAAAGCAACGGGTAAATATATTACTAAGAGAGATTTCAGTGCAAAAACTGAACGTTATGCATAGTACAAAAACATTTTGTCGCAGCGAGAAAAGTAACCATGGAAACAGAAACATCGAATTTGGAAATGCAGAAATTCTTTATCGTGTGATCATTACTTAATAAGAAAACGTGTAAGAAATGAATATGGCTAAAAAAAGTAACAAGCGATTAGAGTTCAACAAAAGAATGGCACTGAACATTGAAATTAAGACACAGAAATCCTCTCAATACTAGAACAGCACAAAATTTATGATTCTTTCTTTATGTTATTTTTAGGAGTGCTGACATAACAAAAACAAACATAAATCGAATGTAGTTAATTTAAAAGCATGCTCAGGGAATATTAAAACAATCAAAATTACTAATGCGACTGCTGAAGATGGAATATTTAACCCTGAAAAATCACCAGGGCTTACGAAAACATAAATAAAAACACAAGAGAAAAAGCGGACGAAGATATACAATGCAAAAGTAACTAAAAATCTTGAGTAGGTATTAGCAAGTGTCAAACTGAATGAAAAAACGAAAATGCATGTTTTTACCATAATAATACGATGCGCTTAAAATTCAACATTCTTCCAAAGTTCCTCATAAAATTAAAAACTAGACACGAGGAAAGGCAGCAGAGGTGCGTTAAGTCATTTTAAACACGAGAAAAGAGAAAAAGAAGCAGCAGAATTTATACACTGAGTGGCGAAATTATTACGACCACCTTGTTAGTTACGTTGTTAGGCCACCTTTTGCCCTTAATACTGCTTGAATTCGCCTTGGTATGGACTCTATTAATCCTTTAACCGGCTGGAACAATTTAACTCGGGGTTAACAAAATACGCTGAAATCAGCTTGAACGAATATATTCGCTGTCTAAGAAGTGGGCCGAACGCGACAGGAACCAGTGAACGTGCGCATCAGACAGCGTTGCCTGTACCTTAGGTTTGTCATTCTAGGTGATCATTTGGGGGTATGATTGTCATTAATCTTTCCTGTCTGATCACACTTTCCGCTAGTAATGCTTTAAAAAGGGCGACGAACTTAAGAAGGAAGAGAAAAGATGTTTGAGAAATTTGTTTCTACCCAGGGGCATGATGTCTGTGTCCGGGGACTACCCATTTCGAATCATTCCTTGGGTAATGGAACAGAGAATAAAGGACTATAAGGGAATAAGACTGCATACTGTAAGACTAAGAACTGTAAGGGAGCACTTACAACCAACGACAGATTTATAATCGATACTCTTGAGACGAAATAGCGAAGGGAACTATTTTTGACGTAGCTTTCGTAAAACCGGTCACTATGAAAACACTTATGTTTGAGGAGCGCAGAAAAATTGGGGCAACTTTTGGTTCAGGTACATCGGCCGCTTAAAGGGTTTAATGTCGGTAAGTGGTTTGGGGTACATTAGCCCAAATGCGATGAATTGCACCCTACAGGTCTTGAGAATCTGATTGTAGCGCATCCAGTTGTACTGTGCCCCTTTCGACTCCATCCCGCAAATACTCCACTGAATTGAGTTCCGGTTGTTGAGGAGGCCAATGTAACAGGGAAAAGTCTCCCTTATACTTCACAAACCATTCGCGTACAATGTGAGCACCATGACATGGAGTACCGTCCTGCTGGAATTATCTATTTCCATTGAGATAAACCATCAACAGAACTTGGTAGGCAAATATATTTAAATAACTTTGGACGGTTGCTCTATAGAAATCAAGGAGCCCAAATATTCCCAGGAAAACACACCCCAGACCATAACGTTGCCTCCGCCATCTTGAAGAGTAGTGACGATGCAAGATGGGTCCATGCTTTCGTGCTGCTGTCTCTATATCCTCACCCTTCCATCTGTATGGTGTAGTTTAAAACATGATTCGTCGAACCACATTACACTTTTCCACTCATTTACTGTTCAATTCTCGTGTTCCTGAGCGAACTGGAGGCGTTTCTTCTTGTTCGCTACAGATAGCAATTGTTTACGGACAGGATGTCAGCTACTGTAGCCTATACGATGTAATGTGCGGCGAACTGTATACATTGAGAGGCCATCGGTCTTGGTGCCTGATTCAGGTTATTTGTAATCTGACGAAGTGTTCTCCGTCTATTGGATTGAACACGACTGCCTACTCTCAGCTGAGCTCGAGCATTCATTATGCCGTTGACGACCACACGCCTGGCGCTCAGTGCAGCACATTGCAGCACATCCTACAACACAGTGCAGCACATTGTACGAGACATGCGTGGCTGGAAGAATAGAGCAATGTCGCATTCGGCAACGAGTATAGCTTCTGTCTCAGCCCTGACGAAAAGTCTGGAACGACGAGGTCACCGGGTTGACCTTGTTGCCATACGTGAACTTCAAAAAGCACCCCAGCCTAGCGTCATTGTTTGGAACCGTTTCCAGCTCGTACGCATAGTCAGTACAACGATACGTCGACGAGGTGCTGCATTCCGTTTTGTTGCCGAATCTCCGTGGTATTCTTGATGCCCAGTTTCATTAAGAAAACCCCCACCCCCGCACTCCTAACGTCAGCAGACGGTAGCTAGAAGGTGCACAGCAGCTGCTTTTGCCAGCGAGATCCCCAGACTTCTTCCAATGAAGAACGCGTATGACGTCATTGGCAGAAGACGGCAATGTTGATGAATTATGGACACAGGTAAACGACTGTCAGCTATATTTCAGGGCATAATTCCTGGGACTTTTCCACGTGATGCCACAACATGTTGCCGAATGTATAGCGCAGCATGGCGGTAATACACCGTTCGGGGGCAGTCTTGACTGGTGTACCCACTATTGAAACCATTTGCGTTCAGTAGTACTGTCCACTGTTTCCTCGCCTTTAGCTGCACAAACATCTCTCCCTTTCCCTTACTAACACAAGTTAGTAAAATCATGCAATGCATTGATTATGATACGCTTTCCAATATACTAGAAATCATTACTCAAGCTATTACTCAAGTTATGAGGAAAATGGCTGTGGAATAAATCTCACCCCTGTGCCCTGACCTTTGATCCATTTGGATGATATTCAACAGAACTGGTTCAGTATATCTCCGAAATAACATGATAAAGTTTTGTCGCAATCGAAGCAATTTTACGTAAGTTATGATGCATGAGCGCTATGGAATAGATCCCGCTCCTGTGTCCTAACATTTCACCCCATTTCGCCTATTTTCAATAGGATTCGTCCCCAGGCAGGTCCCTACAACATACCAACATTTCATCCAAATCGAAACATTTTTACGTAAGTTATGACTCATAATGTCGATGGAAGTGATCTCGCTATGTCCTGACCTTTGACCCCCATTTCGCCAATTTTCAATAGGGTTTGTCCCCAGGTGGTCTCCTACCACATACTAAAATTTAATCGAAATCGAACCTTTTTTACGTTAGTTATGACGCATAAGAGCAGTGGAATGGATCCCGCTCTTATGTCTTGACCTTTGACCCCATTTCGTTCACTATCAATAGGGTTCCTTCCCAGGTGTTCCCCTACCACATACTAAAATTTCATCGAAATCGAACGATTTTTACGCAAGTTATCGTGCGGACGAATATACGCACACAACGCGTGACGTAATGAGGCAGATAGGAATCGCGACCATCTGCTAGCGAGGTGTGACGTCATAAAACTTTTTTTTGGATTGGAGGTTTAACGACCACCGTGAGCAACTCAGTGGGCTATAAGCAGTCGCCCGTCCCTAATTTAGGGTCACTGGTTCCAGGGAAGGGAGAGAGCCAGTGCCGTAAGATAAACACAACATCCATGCCTCACCGGGATTCGAACCCGGACCCCGTTCGGACGAATAATCAGAGGCCATCGCTTAGACCACTGCGCCACCGGGGCGGCCATAAAACTTTAATAGGATCCACAAACAACGTGTGACGTAATGAGATAGATGGCATGACCGCGCGCCAACATCTAATGGGGCGACGTCAGGACACCACACTACAAACGTGATAATTCGGGGTGGTTATTTAACCCACTAAACAAATTTTCTTAAAGTCGAGATCAAGCTAAATCGATTTCTAGTACCAGAAAACGGTAGGTTAACGACTTTCATCAAAATCCTCAGAGCCGTTTTCAAAATAAAATGTACATACGTACAAGAATTGCTCCTTTAAGGCGAGCTTCAAGTAATTTTGCTTCCTATACTTCGAATGGAAAAATTTCTGTACACATTTTCTTCCCAACTAATGCTTTCCCAAGGATGAAAATTTGAACATCGATTAAAATAGCTTCATTTTATAACTTGCAATACTTAATATTTTCTAAAACATAACCATAATTATGCAATCCAACATTTGTTTGTCTACTGACGTCATGAAAATACAGGTCGCGCCATCTTTTTTCTGGACAATTAATGCATTCACAAGGATGAAAATTTGAACATCGATTAAAATAGCTTCATTTTATAACTTGGAATACTTAATATTTTTTAAAACATAACCATAATTATGCAATCCAACATTTGTTTGTCTGCTGACGTCATCAAAGTACAGGTCGCGCTATCCTTTTTCTGGTTTCAACACCACCAAAGGAAAAGTTATTGATTTTTAATGTAATTATGGTTATGTTTTAGAAAATATTAAGTATTCCAAGCTGTAATAAAGTGTTTTTAATCGATGTTCAAATTTTTATCCTTGGGAACACATTAATTGTGAAGGAAATGTGTACAAAAGTTTTTCCATTGGAAGTATAGGAAGCAAAATTACTTGATGTCCACCTTAATAATATGGGATAAGAGCGATGGAATGGATCGCATTCCTATGTCCTGACCTTTGACTCCATTTCGTCCACATTCAATAGGGTTCGTCCCCAGGTGGTCCCCTACCACATACTAAAATTTCATCGAAATCGAACCATTTTTACGCCAGTTATCGTGCGGACGGACGGACGGACAAAGCTGGAGCATATACGCTTCTTCAACCTACGGTTGGAAAGCGTAAAAAAGGGACAGACTTTCGTCCTACATACAGAAAAAGAAGATATCACCAACGCCTTGGACAAGAAGATATTTATCCATTGACTGTCATTTATTTATGACCTTGATGTCCATGTGAAAAGAAACATTCTTCAGCGGTGCGAAAACCCTTATTGCATGCAAAGCTAGCCAATTAACTAACTCCCTGTGTTCAGGATCATAAAATCCAAAAAGAGAGACGAAAAACAAGAGAGCAATTGAAACTAGTCAGTGAGGAATGGTATTTTACTGAAATGTAAGTAACAGGGAAAAAGAGGTAAAGAAATTCCTGAATACCTCACTTCCCGCTGAAAGTGTTAAATAATATGAACATTTTTCTCTAATCAGAAAAATAGAGTTTTACGTACGATTTAAATAGCTTGTTTTCTTCCCTGTCCCGATAAGATAGAAAACCAGCAACCTTCATTAAATTTCCTGGTCCATGCTATCTTCAGGAACCTTAGGAATTCACGCAGTCGGCAACCAGTATTAAACAAACACGTGAACAACGCTGGCAAACACGCCAACATAAGTAACTAGCCATTCAGCGTTGTTATTGTGATCAGAACTTTGATATATCACACCGAGAAATGAAATTTGTTGGTTTTTGCTCTGAAAAGCAGACATGCAAAAAAGTAACAACGACGTTTTTTAGGAAAAGCGAAAGTATTAATAGTTACCATTGCTCCTGCGAATATTTTCACACCTGATTAAAGTTTGTGTAACGACAACTGTTACGTGTTCTGACTGCTCTTTGAATTGAATGACTCGGTTGTTGTGACACACAAGAACAGATAAACTTTCATCGGCTAACTAACGAGTGATTTTGGAATGTGTAAAATATTAACTGAAAACTGCACAGATAAACCACGAACATGGCACTTGATTTCAATTTTTCTTTTCACAAAGTGTAAGCTTAAGCTCTTGGCATCAAAACCCTACAAAGACCTTTAGACTTTACATCTGTACACTAGCAGTTTATATCAGTAAGCTTGTCTTCAGAGTTTATACCACCGAGGAATTAATAAATATAAAAACCACATACCTAAAGATACATGAAAGGGAATACGGCATATTTCATTAAAGCAAGGGAGCATATGACATTGGGAAATGAGTGTGTGTGTGTTCACCGCAATCTCTTACGTGTCTCACTCTTCCAGATGGTTCAGTCACTAATGATCCTTTGCTCATCGGCCCTGT
Source organism: Macrothele yani (assembly GCA_039090855.1). NCBI lineage: Eukaryota > Metazoa > Arthropoda > Arachnida > Araneae > Macrothelidae > Macrothele > Macrothele yani. The sequence goes on along the minus strand of CM077028.1, from coordinate 73,534,747 downwards.
TGTCCATGATCATTTCTACCAGCGGTTTAATCCGCCCCGGGCACACCCATCTTTTTCTTCTCCTCTCCTTACTAACCTGCCATCTTTGCTAGACCATCTGCATCACTCACTTATACCACCAGTTACACTCATGGAAGGCCGGACAGCGTTGCAGTCGTTGAATCAACACTCCGCACCTGGACTGGATGGACTTCCAACGATGTTCTACCGATCCTTCGCTGTTTTGCTTCTACCGTTGCTACTTGCCTCTTTCAACGGTTTTCTTAACGGATCTTTAGTGCCAATGACGTTTACAGTGGCATATATCAGGCTTCTCATTAAGAGTGGAGATCTGCTCGACATCGGCAATTGGTGGCCGATCAGTATCCTCAGCACTGACTATAAGCTATATACGAAGATCTTAGCGTACCGTCTGAATCCGGCTCTACCGTCTGTCATCCATCCTGATGAATCGTATGCAGTACCTTCACGTTCAATTCATGACTCATTGCATGTCATCCAAAATCTCATTCTTCTTGCTGAACGAAGGGTCGAGCCTCTGGCGGTGTTTTCCCTTGATCAACGTCAGGCATTCGACCGCATTTCGCATTCGTTTCTTTCTCATGTCCTCACGGCATTTGGTTTTCCTCATCCTTTTGTCGTATCATTACTCAACCTGTATCACGGTTCTGTTTTTCACGTCCGCACTTCCACTTTGCTGACCGGTGCCATTCCGTTTTCCTCGGGCATTCTTCAAGGATGCCCGCTCTCGGGGCAACTTTTTAGTTTGATTTTCGAACCTCTCCTTATCCGTCTCAGGTCCACCCTCTCGCCGTCTTTGACCACGCTGTCCCCTAATTCTCGACATCACGCTTACGTGGTTTCTGCGTACGCCGATGATCTTACTCTCTTTCTTCGTTCCGATTCCGATTTTACTCAAGTTGATCTTGTCTATTCTGAATATGCACAGGCCTCCGGGGCGCCGCTGAACCGGGCCAAGTGCTCGGGGTTGTGGTGTGGGGCGTGGAGGTCACGCTCCGATCATCCCTGGGATGCGAAATGGTCTGCGACGTTTCAGCGTTTTCTTGGAGTCTCTCTTGGCTGCCATCCACGGTTCATGAACACTTCTTGGTCTCCCATTCTTTCCAGATTTCGACGGTCGCTTGCTTCATGGCATCGTGCTCGGACGCGCCTCTCGGTGTGGGGTCGAGCGCGAGTGGTTTCTTCTTATCTGTTACCTCTTCTGGAATATTACTGGACGTCCCAGGTGGCTCCATCTTCCTTTCTTTCAGCTGTGGCTTCTACCCTGCATAACTTCATGTGGCACCGGCAGCATTGGGTCTCCGCCAGAGTGCTGTCCCTCCCGGTTTCATTTGGCGGTGTGAACCTTCCGGATGTTGCCGTGAGGTACAGAACGACGCGCCTTTTATTTCTTTTCCGTCAACTCTCCTTTCCTGTTACCCCGGCCGTTCGAACTCTTGATGCCATTCTCGCTCCTTTTAATCCGTGCCTCACGTTTGCAACATTATTGCGTATGGATGCCTTATCTCTCGTTCCATCTCATCTTCCTCCAGTGGCGAAGGAAGCCCTTGGCTTCTGGAGAGATCTTGCACCGGCGCGTCTGCCGTCAACTAGTACACAGGAACTATTATTGGAACCCTTATTCTATTCCACCCTTGTTTGCCATTCTTCGGGAGACCCGTTTGTTTTACCCGAGTGGATTGCTGGAGGGGTTTTGACGGTTGGGCAACTGGTTGCACCAGACTTATCCTGGCTACCGCTCTTCAGTGTGGTTCCTCATCTTCCTCAATCTCAGGCTAATTTCGACTCCCTCCATGTTTTACAGTCAGCCTGGTTTCGTCTCTTTCTGAACCTGGTGAGTACAACTGGACTTATTTATCAACCTGCAGCGCCAGTTTCTTTTTCATTATTCATTACTTTGCATACAGGTCTGGTTTTCCTCCATTCACTCAAGTCCAGACAACTTTACCGTTTTTTGCTCCTTCGCAATGAGTCTCCTCGACCTATTGGCCAGCTTCCATCAGCTTCCTGGCCTGTCGCTTGGAATGCCCCACACCGGGCGCTTAACCTTGCGGTTGAACGGGAGGTGCAATGGCGTTTTCTGCATGGCCGTCTTCCTACGCAAACTTGGTTGTATCGGTCCACTCTTGTTTCATCCCCTTTGTGTCCATTTTGTAACGTTCCCGGAGATTTGCTCCATTCGTATAATACTTGTCAGGTTCTCGCTCCATTTTTTTCTCTTGTGTCTGCGATTCTTTCGCATGTGTGTTCAGTTGCCCATCAGCTTCACGATTTTAATTTTCTCATTCCTTCGAACCGACTTTCGCCGCACAACCCATCCATTTGTTCTTTTCTGTTCGTTCTCTCGAAATTTGTCATTTATAGTTTTTGGCTGTCACTCCGGGACGTTAATCCTGTACCAACACTTTCCCAGGCTCGAGCTTCTCTTGAGACCCGATTCAGGAATGCAATTGTTCGATCACCTGGCCAGTGAGCGGTCCTCTGCCACCCATCGGGGTAACCTGGCGTTGTTCAATAGAATCTGGTCCTCTGGAACTCCTTGGTTCTCCTCAGATTCCACGCCACTCACGCTCGCCGTCTAGGGTTAGGAAGGGGGGGGGGCGACATGCAGTGTTTTAGTTGTTGTGTTAGTACTACTCCTTCACTTAACGAACTGTCTTGTGGTTAAAAATATATATATATATGTTTTTGGTGCCACTGCACAGTTCTTTAGTGTTGTATATATATATGTTCCGCAGATGTATAACGGATGTATACTCTTTGTAAATACGTGTGTCAAGTATGTAATGGTGTTGCTAATGTTCCCGTTACTCACTTGCAATAAGTCTATTTGTGCTGTGTTAAAATACTCACTTGATGTTTCTAATGTTGCGTTGTGAATGCCTCACCTGTTCTTATTGTGTTGCAGTTTCCAAAATTTTGGGCTTAATATGTAATTATTGCTGTGTTGTGCTATTATGGAACAGATTTGTGTTCTTTTTCTGGCATGGAATTGTAATTCCAGTTACTTGCACTTTCAATGGTTTTCATTATCGTTTTGTACAGTAAACCATGTACACCCACCCATTCTTGGGAACTGGGATTTTTTTTTTCTCCCTACCTTTGCATATGTGAATGTGTTGGAACTGTTTAGTTATTTTTAATGTTTATATTTGCATTTGTAGCATACATTTGTTATTGCAATAAACTAGGCTTGGAAAGTGTTTTTTTTTTTTTTTTTTTACTGTGCGTGGGTGGGAGCGCCCCAGAAAAGGCGGAGTTTTGATGCTTCGGAATCACTACGCAAAGAGTAAGAAAACACAAATATGCTGGTGACAGAGCTCGAAACCGCATCCATCTGCTCCAGAGCCGAATACTTTCCCAATTAAGCTACACCGACGGACTTTATCGCTGCAACTTTGCCGTCTTGACGTCTGACTTTGACTCCATCTTCACTACAACTTTGCCGTCTTGACTCTGCATTACGCCACATATACCACCCTCCACCCCCATCCAAAGAAGGGGAGGGCACGAAATCGCAAGTTTCCGGACCGCCGCAAACCACGCTTGAAGTATCGGGGAGACCGGAAAGTAATGTCGTTTTTGGAAAGGAAGATAAACACTGTTTGCAACAGAATAAATTTATTTCTTAATCAATTATATATTCGCCATCATTATCGATCACACATGCTCATCGTGAAACCTAACTTTCAATGCCGTCTTTTTAAAAAGACCGAGACGTACCTGCCAGCAGGACACACACGACATAAAGGCAGATAGCAGTCAGAACAAACGTCTGCGTAGCTCAGTTGGTAGAGCGACTTGTTCCGTAATAAGTGGATCTGGGTTCGAATCCTGGCGTGGACAGAACTGACGGAGAAATTTACTTCGTTATAAGACGTTGGCTGTGATGTAAAAAAGTCCGAAGGCCCCGTTTTGACATTATTAATATTGTGGAATCTTTTGCCATTAAGAAAGTGCTGCAGAGATCTGAACAAATGGTAATCACATGGTGGAATAAGGAGGATGTGGCAGAACGTCCCAGCCGAAATCTCTAATCGTCTGCTGGGTCCGTCTGGCCGTGTGAGGTCTCGCGTTGTCATGCTGGAGGATGACAACTTTTCTATTGACCAGTGCTGGATGTTTTGCAGTAAGAGCTTTCTTCAAACGGTCCAGTTGCTGGTCTGCCGTTGCGGTCTCTCCAGATTCCAAGAGCTCAAAGTGAGAATGCCAGCAGTAGTCCACCAAACACAGAGCAAAACCTTTTTGGGGTGTAGGCCTGGTTTTGGCGTAGGAACTGCTGTCTGACCTGGAGAAAGCCACTCGTTTTTGCGTTTGTTGTTCACGTAAAGAACCCACTTTTCATCTCCAGTTACAATTCGATGAAGAAATGGATCCTTTTCATATCGGCTGAACAAAGAGTTGCAGATGGTGGAACGCTGGGCTTTGTTGTCATGTGAAAGTTGGCGTGGGACCCAAACTCCTTGTCTATAGATCTTCCTTATTTGTTGCAGGTGCTCTTGAACAGTAGACCATGATGCATTAAGATGTTAGTATAATTCATCAATGCTTTGACGAGGATCTGCTTCAAGGGCTGCACGCAGCAGGTCATTGTCCAGTTTCATGGGCCTTTCCGCACGAGGGGCATCAGAGGGGTCAAAATTGCCCCGACCGGAATTGGGTGAACCAACGTCTGGCACTTGCGGACATTTAACACATTCTGATAAACAGCGCAAATGGTATTGGTGGCCACGGTTGCATTGTTCCCCTTGTGAAATTCATACAGCATATAATGACGAAGAACATGGCTGTTGCTCATTTGTTCTGCAAATTTGGAAGACAAAAAATCTACATAAGTTAAAGACGAATAGTTCGTTCACTTGTACATACACTTTCTTTACGTTGAACGTACATAAACACCTTACAACTGTTCTCCAAACTTAAAAAAGGAAAAAAAAAATAAAAAAAGCCCCTTTAAGGACCAAAAAAAAAAAAAAAAAAAAAAAAAAAGGAAAAAAAGGGCCCTTTTAAGGGCCAAATAAATTCCTCAAAAAGGAAATATCATTTTAGTGCTTTCTAACTGACTTTCAATGAATTAGTTAAATTATTGATGCTCTAAAGTGAACAGTTTGTACGTCTAAGAGAACAGAGTTAGCAACCCAGTGTAAAAATATTCTATCTGCACAAAACATGCGAGAGTGAAAAGAATATTCTTCACACATGTGAAGCAAAATGTTGTAAGCAACTAAAAGAGAGTTGGGGGTATTCTTCACATGTGTGAACCACCTTAACTATGGTACAATTACCAAATGATTCACTTATTTCAACTACACTTGCATTAATAAAAGCGGAGTTTATAATTTGGCGTAAAGTAATTTTTGGCTGCACCACCTAAGATATGATTAAATGCATCTATCCTTCTAAAAGGGTAAAAGCTTTTCTCTGATTGGCTCCAGAGAAACAAGGCAACTAGCATACTCCTAGCCGAACACTGAGCAAGTGGCAATTTTTAGGAATTGGCAGAAATTAAAGTATGACTGGTGTGAAAGTTGGATGTTTTTCTCTGATTGTTTTTATGTGTGTGCTTCTTTGTTTTATTTTTTTTTTTCATTTGCAGGCTTCCCCTTCCCCTGGGCCTTTGTGCGTTTGCTACAGCGGGACGTTGGCGAGATGCATCAAATGCACGGACCGGTTGACTGCTATCATCACTCAGGTAAGTATTTAGGTTAGCTTATAACTTCAATACTTGACGGGAAACGGTGTACTCTTAAAACTCTAATTTTTCAGCACTTTTTCTTTTTACTCTACTATCATGGCATCCTGCTCCCGCTTCTAAATTACTTCAATTCTTTTTCACCTGCCAATAGGCGCAGCGCGCTGTGGGTTCAGGTACTAAAACTAAGATAGGGATCTTCGTCGTCCGCAAACTTAGCCCCACACAAAACGACATTACTTTCCTGTACCCCCAATAGGTCTCTGTAGAAGAAGAAATTGTCAGTTAATGCCAGACAATGAGTGGAAGAAGCATCGCACATTTTTCGAAGAGAAGGAATTCTCATCATTTCCGAAAGATGTGTGTAACGAACATCAAACATTTTTCGAAGGACCCAACGACCAGTGGATCCATTTCCACAATCGGATGCCAATGTAAAAACACAAATTTGCAGTTGGTGGAGATCGAATCCGCATCATTCTACTTCGGAGCCGAATGTTTTCCCAATTAAGCTACACCGACGGAATTTATCGATACAACTTTGCAGTCTTGACATGTTCTGCACCTCCTCAGTACGTCACAAGTGATTCAGACAGCCTTTCGCCATTGCTGTCTCAATGGGTAGAATGAACTGTGAAATTAATTCTTTCTAGACTGTCGAACCCAAAGTAATCTTGGCTGCAACAAGAAAAAAAAAACCACAGTAATAATCAGAAATGTATTACAAAAAAAAAAAAAAAAAAAAAAAAAAAAGAGAGAGAGAGAGAGAGAAGTTAAGGCCGAAATCCATTCCGTGCACATTTAGCACTAATAACAGTCTTAACAAAGAATATAAAACACTAAGAATTCGGAAATGTGCCGCAAATGAATTGTTTCCTTCCAATTCATTCAAATAATTAAGAATGCCATTGCAGCAAAAGAAAGCAGTGCCTAATATGATCACCTTCAGGCAATTCTGGACCTTCTGCCAATGCGTAACGAATTTTAGTGCATCAATTATCTTTGCTACGGAGTACTTTGAAAACTCTAAAAACAATGAAAAAGATTGCTCAGATATTCGCGACGAAGTGCATATATACTCCGCGCTGTCGGAAAATAGGATCTGAATTTTAAATTATTTCTCCCCAGACATGAAAAATAGCCCAAGGACTCAGAAAGTTTACAGTGTTCCACTGTTAGGAAACAACATAAGCAGAATTACGTCACACTAAAGTGAATTCCATTGTCGAAATACTGGCAAAATATCGCGTCCAAAGTCATTTTGTTAGCTACGTCTCAGCGAGCAGAAGTAAATAATCCATATGGCATCAATGTGAAATCTCCAATCTTTTCGGTAATACTGACTCTAAGCGAAGTGTACTTTGTGACGTATATTCTAAAATAACTCTCATTTTTTGTTTTTTTTCCTATGTAAATTTGAGTTTGTTCTCTTTTGCACTTTCCAAACTTAATGTGATATCTTCTCTCTCACATGAATGAGGTTGGCAACACTTTTAAGGTCAGAGAGAGTGACGTATGAATGTGATAAGAACGATAGATAAAAAGGACGATACAGCAGTTGCTTAGTGTGTGTGTGTGTGTGTGTGTGTGTGTGTGTGTGTGTGTGTGTGTGGAGATGTTCGATTGCTGTTAAGATAGATATGAAGTTTTCAACCTATAGTGCTATATTGTGGATGTCATCATTCGTTGATGGAGCAATAAAAGATTATCGTAAGTTTGACTTCTGTATATGTTTCGGCTGGTCGTAAAACCTTAAATTAGAGCTGTTTCGTGCAACTATTGCATCGTATTCTCATTTAGTTCAACATTTCCTTAGTCATGGTTTTAGACATAGCGTAACACCAATCTCGCACACGAAAAAGGGTTACGTTATAACTTTCACAACTGAAAAAGTATTTTTTACCACACGTATAGCTCAGGGAAACGGATATACAAAGTGTGATCAAAAGGTATCCAGGCTGGATTTGTTGAAAACATATATACGACTTACATATTTGAAACTTAATCGCCTTAAAAAATATTCCGAAGCCACATACTTAGACCAGCGCAGTTTCCACTGCTCGAAGCATTTTTTGAAGTCATCTTCTGAAACAGCGAACAGCTGCTTCGCCGCATTCTGTTGTATCTCCTCAATATCTTGATTTTTTCCCCTTTCAAGTGGTATTTGATTTGGGGGAAGAGAAAAAATTCGCAGGAAGCGAGTCTCGTTTATAGGGTGGCTGTCAGACCTGTGCAATACGATGCACAGCAAGAAACTGCTGCGCAAGTTGCGATGCACGGGTAGGCATGTTGTCATGGTGGAGATACCACTCGCCACTGTCATGCAGTACCGACCCTATGCGACGAACTGCGTTGCTCAAACGTAGCAAACTTGATTGTATCTTTGTTGATTGCCCGGTCTGATGACCGAAATGTGGTGAACAGGGTGGCTGTTGGACCTCTGTGGTGCTTAGCAAGAAACTGCTGCACAAGTTGCGATGCATGGGCAGGCGCGTTCTCATGGTGGAGATACCACTCGCCACTCTCATGCAATGCCGGCCCTATGCGACGAACTGCGTTACTCAAACGCCGCAGAAACTTGATTGTATCTTTGTTGATTGTCCGGTATGATTACAGAAATTTGCTGAACAGAGTGGCTGCTGGACCTGTGTGGTGTGGTGCTTAGCAAGAAACTGCTGCGCGAGTTGCGATGCATAGGCAGGCGAGTTGTCATCGTGGAGTTTCCACTCGCCACTCTCATGCAATGAGGGCCCTTTGCGACGAATTGCGTCCCTCAAACGCCGCAAAACCTGATTGCATCTTTGTTGATTGTCCGGTCTGATCGAGATCTGGTGAATAGGGTGGCTGTCGGACCAGTGTGGTGTGGTGCTTAGCAAGAAACTGCTGCACCAGTTGCGATGCATGGGCAGGCGCGTTGTCATGGTGGAGATACCACTCGCCATTTTCATGCAATGCCGGCCCTTTGCGACGAACTGCGTCCCTCAGACGCCGCAAAACTTGACTAGTAGCACTCCTTGTTGATTGTCTGGCCTGATGGAGCGCATTCATGATGCGCAATTCCCTCATGATTGAAAAAGAGTGCCGCTTCGGTGGCGCAGTGGTCCAAGCGCTGGCTTATGACCATTCATCCGAGAAGGGTCCGAGTTCGAATCCCGATCCGGAATGGATGTTGTAACGGCACTGGCTCTACCCCTTCCCTGAAACCAGTGATCCTTAATTAGGGACGGGCGACTGCTTATAGTCCATTGAGTTGCTCACGGTGGTCGTTAAACCTTCAATCAAAAAAGAAAGAAAAGTAAGCAATCGCCTTGACATCGCAGCTGCTCTGTCACGCTTTGGGGTGGGGTAGAGTTTTGGGTCTTCCACTGTGAAGACTGGGCCTTAGTTTCGAGGTCATACCCATAAACTCACGATTCATCTCCAGTTATGATTGTTTTTTTTAAAGTTTACGTCGTTAAGCAATTCACTAGCAACTTAAACACGTGCCTGTTTTAGTTCAGCTAAGAGCAGTTTTGGCACAAATTTGGCTGAGACGCGTCTCATGCCCAAATCATCCGTGCGAATCGACTGAACTAAAACGAAACTAATGTTGAAGTCTTCAGATAACTCACAGATAGTGAATCGGCGGTTTTTCCGCACAGCTGTGAGCACAAGTTCGACATTGTTTACACTTTTGCTGGTTTCAGATCGTTCATAACTCTCAACACTTTCACGATCATTTTTAAAACCTTTATACCACACAGAAACTTGTGCACGACTCATACAACTCTTCCCATAGATTTTGTGAAAATTTCAGTATATGTGTCTTTGTAAGTTTCGCCAAGTTTGTGACAAAATCTGATGCAAATTCGTTGATCAATTTTTTCGACATGAAAAATGCGGCGAACAACTTCACACACGCAAAAACAAAGCGCTGCTGTAAAACAAGTTAGTAAAATCATGCAATGCATTGATTATGATACGCTTTCGAACATACCAGAAATCATTACTCAAGTTATAAGGATAATGGCTGTGAAATAAATCTCGCTCCTGTGCCCTGACCTTTGACTCCATTTCGATGATATTAAACATAATTGGTTCAGCATACCTCCGGAACAACACACCAAAGTTTTGTAGTAATAGAAGCATTTGTACTCAAGTTATGAGGATAATTGCTGTGGAATAAATCTCGCTTCTGTGTTATGACTTTTGAACCCCATTTCGAATATACAGTATAAAACAGAATTGGTTCAGTATACCTCCAAAAGAACATGATAAAGTTTTGTGGCAATAGAAGCATTTTTAGTCAAGTTATGAGGATAATGGTTGTGGAATGAATCTCCCTCCTTTGCCCTGACCTTTGACCCCACTTCAATGATATTCAACAGAACATGTTCACTGTACTTTCGGAACCACATATTAAAGTTTTGTTGCAATCGAAGCATTTTTACATAAGTTATGACGCATAAGGGCAATGGAATGGACTTCGATCCTGTGTGCTGACCTTTGACCCCATTTCCTATAGGGTTCGTCCCCATGTGGTCCCTTACCACATACTGAAATTTCATCGAAACCGAACCATTTTTACGCAAGTTATCGTGCGAACGGGCAGACAGACGGCCAAACTGGAGCATGTACACTTCTTCAACCCACTGTTGGAAAGCGTAAAAGCCGCCCCGGTGGCGCAGTGGTCTAAGCGATGGTCTCTGATCATTCGCCCGAAAGGGGTCCGCGTTCGAATCCCGGTGAGGCATGGATGTTGTGTTTGTCTTACGGCACTGGATCTCTCTCTTCCCTGGAACCAGTGACCCTAAATTAGGTACGGGCGACTGCTTATAGCCCATTGAGTTGCTCACGGTGGTCGTTAAACCTCCAATCAGAAAAAAAAAGCTTAAAAAACCGGACGAGCAGGGGAGATGTATGTGACTCACGTCATATGCGTAGGAGTTTCCAAGGTCAACTTGCGCCAATCCGCTTCTTGCTGTGTTGCACGATTCCGAACTTATGCAACTAGTTTGGATACTTTTTTATCACACTTCATACAGTCGAACTTGTATAAAACGAAGTTGAAGGAAGAGTGAAGACATTCGTTATATGCGAACTTCGTTATTGCCGGACAGACGAAAAACGAGCTATTTTTGGATTATTACATTTTGTCTGATTAAGACTGATCAGTCGTTAACTATTTATCAATTCATTGAAGGTAAATATTACTTGTTAAATGAAAACTATAACCAGCGAAATAACATGAGGGAGATCTATTAGTATAATAAGCAACGAAAGTGAAAATTAGAGTAACTAGCACAGATTTGAAATTTCACCTGTTACATATTACGTCGGGTACATGAGCCAATTCTTGCTAGTTTTGTCCTTACCATGATAACTATTTTAAATGTTTCTCAACTTCCTCTGACGTGGTGTTTAAGATGTTTCTAGATGAAAAATGAATTCCCAAATTTCCTAAACAGAGATTAAGTGATTGAAACGTGGCGAGGGAAGTGGGAGTTCGATAACGGTCCATATCATCCAAAGGTTCAATGTGAGACTCTACCTACAGACTTCGGTTTATTAGACTTTAGACTTAGTGCGCTAAATTAGTTCAATATATATAAAAACCTATGTAATTTAGTCTTCATGAGATTAATTATGGGCAAATGTTCCACAAGTGAGATTTTACTGAAATACACGTTTATAGAGTAGTACTATTATTTGAGATATCAGGAGACAAATCTGTGGATGAGATCACCATTACGTTGCATCTCACGAAAATAAATAAATAAATTTGAGTTTCAAATTCAAAGAATATTGCCTTTCGATCGAAATTAGCAGCTGGTTAAAACGATCTTTCGATGAAGTGAACATTCGACAAAGTGATCTTCCGGTGAAGTGAACTTTTCGGCAAAACGACCTTTCGGCGAAATGAACTTTTCGATGATATAAACTTTCGATGAAGTGAACTTTTCGGTGAAATGAACGTTTCTGTAAAATAAACTTTATCACCTAAAGTTTATTTGAAACTTTATCACCTAAAGTTTATTTGAAACTTTATCACCTAAAGTTTATTTGAAACTTTATCACGTAAAGTTAAATGAACTTTTCGATGAAACGACCTTTCGATGAAATGAACTTTTCAGTGAAATAAACTTTCGCTGAAATGAACTTTTCAATTAAACGACCTTTCGGTGAAATGAACGTTTCGGTGAAATGAACTTTTCGATGAAACGACCTTTCGATGAAATGAACGTTTCGGTGAAATAAACTTTCGGTGAAATGAACTTTTCAATTAAACGACCTTTCGGTGAAATGAACGTTTCGGTGAAATGAACTTTTCGATTAAACAACCTTTCGGTGAAATGAACTTTTCGGTGAAGTGATTTTCGGTGAAATGGACGAAACCCGGACAAAACACAACGCTGCCAGGAGATGTTAGTAAGCGTTGAGAGGGAGATGGCGAGATCGGGGATACTTAAAAAGTAACTGAAACATGATTGCATTCACTCGAACTGACCTACCTGTAAGAGAAACCACGGGTGTTGTCAATAGCAGGCCAGTTGTCAATTCCTGGTTTCCCAATGCAACTTGTTTTGTTTGCTAATAATCGTGTTGAATGAACTTCGATATACAACGATGAGCCATTACATTATGACAACATACCTAATGAGCAGTAGGACCCCCTTTAGTCCGCAAAACAGCGGCCACTCGGCGAACCATCGATTCGATGAGGTGGCGATAGGTATCCTGGAGTATCTGGTACCATTATGTCAACAGCAGGTCCTCCAGTTCCCGTACATTTCGGGTTGGTGTTGATTTAGTGCGAACCCGCTTTTCCAAGTCGAACCACAAATGTTCGGTTGGTTCCTGTCAGGTGAATTTGGAGGTTACGGCATTACCAGAAAGTTACCAGCATGTTCCTCGAACCAATCCTTGACGATTCTTGCAGTGTGACATAGCGCATTATCCTGTTGGTAATGGCCATCACCAGCAGGGAACATAGTTGCCATGAATGGGTGAACTTGGTCCGCAACGATGTTCAGATACCTGACAGATATGAGGTATTTTACTATTGGAACAATGGAGCTTAAAGTGTCCCAAGAAAACATCACCCACAGCACAACACCGCCGCCGCCGCCGTCGGCCTGTTTCTACCCAAGAGGGCATCCAGGTGCCATAGCTTCCGTTGGTAATAATCAGCGTATCCGCGCTTGGCCGTCTACGTGACGCACCAGGAATCTTGATTCGTCAGACCGCCACTTTCTTCCAGTCGTCCATGGTCCAATCTCCATGATCTTGGGCCATTTCATGCGTTGTTGGCGATGATGTGCAGTGAGCATGGGGACCCGGCTGAGTCTTCGGCAACGTAGGCCCATGCACAGAAAGCTGCAATGAACTGTGTGCTGTGACACATTGCCCTGATCACCACTGTTGTAGCTGCGAGTGGTGATTTGTCGCACTGTGGCCCTGCGGTCGCTGTGAACAATGCGTGACAGGTTTCCGCTACCCACTGGCATCAATGAGCTGCGGACGACACACGACTGGACGACGGTTCGTCATTTGCCCATCTGTGCACCACTTTTGATACATACTCACTACAGCTGCACGTGAACAACCTACAAGCCACGCCGTTTCCGAGACGTCGTACGATCCCAATTTGTCCTTTATCAAACTCCGATAAATGAGCAGCTTTTCCCATTCTGACTCCGAACACTCTACTAACCGAAAGCCGATCCTTGGGTTGTATATCTACTGCTCTGTGAACTTCACCTGCGCCACCGTTCGGTCTCCAGGCGGGTTCATTTCTCTAGGCTGGATGTGGTCATAATAGAATTGCTCATCGGTGTATGCGTTTTCTAGAAAAAATATTGATCTCAGTATGCGATTGAAACAACAAGGGAGATCATTACGAATTTCTTTATTATAAAAACGTCGGTTTAAGGAACTTCGTACAATGCGAGCACATTGTATTTGGGTTCGACTGTGTATCTAGTTCATTTGCCCGAATGATAATTTTACCGAAAGGTCACTTAACCGAAACATACATTTCACCGAAGGATTACTTCACCTAAAAGCTCATTTCATTGAAGTGTCAGTTTATCTGAAACTTGAGATTTTGTTATAGGACATGTTGAAGTGTAGTGCGGAAAACCGACCACCAGGAACACATGCAATGTGAGTGCTATAATATTTCTCGGCGTAAATAATAAATATAGCGTTGCTATATTTCCTCAACTCTGAGAATTATTTTACCGAGATTTTTCTCAATATTTGATTATCATTAAGGAAACCGAAAACATTTATGATTTTCTGATCAAAAGACAAGACGGACAAGTAACCACATTAAACATGACCGCAGGAAAAATTGCCACGGAATGGATTCCCACAGCTAAACTGGGCACCAGGAAAACTAACCACCAAAACGTCACTGGGTCGTATAACAATTAAACTTTTGATTTTTCCTCATCAACTTCCTGGAAGGTCGGTCTTCTGACCTTTAACAATAATAATATTATAAAGCCCTAGCCTGGGCCAGGGCTTTAACATTTTTGGGGTGAAGTGATGTGTCGGTCAAGTGAACGATATTCATACGTATTATGATCGACCATTTTCAATCCAGTGCTGGATGAAAGTCTCGAATCTCTTTCACAACTCTCTGTCTCGAGATATTCTCTTCCATCTCATGCCAAAATGCTTTCGAAGTTAATCCACCCATCTCCCACGTGGTTTTTTCTTTGTTGTTTTTTTCAAGTCTCTTGATATCCAGTATGCCACCCCAGTGGCGCAGTGGTCTAAGCGATGGCCTCTGATCATTCGTCCAAAAGGGGTCCGGGTTTGAATCCCGTGAGGCATGGATGTTGTGTTGGTCTTACGGCACTGGCTCTCTCACGTCCCTGGAACCAGTGACCCTACATTAGGGACGGGCGACTGCTTATAGCCCATTGAGTTGATCACGGTGGTCGTTAAGCCTCTAATAATAAATAAAATATCCAGTATAGTACTTTTGTTGTCCAACAGGGGTCAGTAAACAGTGAATAAATAATGATTTGCAAGAGATGCTGTAGAATCAGGCAGAACAGTACCATATTTTTCACGGCTTGGTGTGACAGCGGAACGTTAGAAGAACGATGTGAGCGAGTGAATGTGTGTGTGTCGTCCATAATGGGAACAGGTTCGAGTCCCGTATGAGACATGAGTAAGATTGTTTGCCGAACGCCAGCCGCCCTTCTCCGTCCCACCAGAAGCATGGATTTCCCTAGACTTCGAAAACAGGGTGAGCGAGAATACTTTTTGCTGGGGCAACTTCAATCAATCTATCTATCTATCTATCTATCTATCTATCTATCTATCTATCTATCTATCTATCTACCTACCTACCTACCTACCTATCTATCTATCTAGCTAGCTATCTATCTAGCTACCTACCTACCTATCTATCTATCTACCTATCTACCTACCTATCTATCTATCTAGCTAGCTATTTATCTAGCTATTTATCTAGCTACCTACCTACCTACCTACCTACCTACCTATCTCTCTCTCCCTCTCCCTCTCTCTCTCTCTGCTTATAGCTCTGAGATTTATTACTCACGGTTGCCGTTAAAGCCAGGAAACTAAGGTAAATGAAAACGAAAAAAAACAACGCGTACCTCGAATGAAACTTCTAAAGTGATGCAACAGCTCGTCTAATCACACAGATTTCGTTAAACCTAAAAAAATAAACAAAAATGAAAAACAAAAACGATTTTTTCAAATGAAACTTCTAATATAACTCAACATTCTGTCCTATCATAGATTTCCTTTAACCCTATAAAACAAACGAAAAGCGAACGTTCAGCGAATGAAACCCGCAGCTAACTCAGCATTATGTCCAATCCCTGATTTCGTTAAACCCCGAAAAACAAAACAAAAAACAAACGTTTTTCGAATGAAATCTTCTGTTGACCAAAGTTTTCTCTAATTACTGATCTCTGATTTCCTTAAACCCTAAAAAACAAACAAAAATGAAAAAAGGAATTAAAAAAAAACCAAAAGCAATCGTACCTTCTCTCGAAGGAAACTTTTAGCCTGGCACTCATCCTGTCTAATCACTTATTTCGTTAAACATAAAAAAAAACAAAAAAAAAAAAAAAAACCAAACGAAAATGGAAAAAAAGAATTAAAAACCAACCAACCACCTTTTTTAGCGTGAACCACCACACTGTCGAATCACTAATTTCGTTATACCCCGAGAAATAAACGAAAAAAGTAAAAAAAAAAAAAAGTCTACCTCAAATGAAACTCCTAATGACCCACTATTCTGTCTATTAACTGATTTTGAGATGTGAATATAACCCTGGGAACGAGAGGTAATGGAGACAGTTGAATATATTTTCATGCTGCTGAGGACTTCGGTTCGAGTCTATCTCTCTCCGCGGTAAATCCAAATTAGGATTGAAAAGCTCCTCCTTGGATGTAAACTGGATTTGTTAAATTTCTCCCCTTTCCCCACCAACATCAAATGATGTTCTGTCCTGACTGGGAACATCAACACGCAAGAATCAATAGGTCGGCTTTCAGCTTGCCTACCCACCCTATTTAGCATCATTTTGAATGCAAGAAAAAGAGGCGAGTTGGAAGTCGGGAATAATTGTCGAGATATAACTGTGACAACTTCGTTAAAGACTAATACAAAAGTTTTAAGGCAGCTAAAAATATTTGAACTGATATTTCATTATCAGTGCAGGAACATGATTTCTTTCTTTTTTTTTTTTTTTTTTTTTGTGATTGGAGGTTTAACGACCACCGTGAGCAACTCAATGGGCTATAAGCAGTCGCCCGTCCCTAATTTAGGGTCACTGGTTCCAGGGAAGGGAGAGAGCCAGTGCCGTAAGACAAACACAACATCCATGCCTGACCGGGATTCGAACCCGGACCCCTTACGGACGAATGATCAGAGGCCAGCGCCTTAGACCACTGCGCCACCGGGGCGGCAGAACATGATTTCGGGAAAGAATATTAAAAAATGAGAGCAGGCGGATGGGGAAACCAGATATGGAAAACTTTCTTGCATCTTTGCATAAAATCATCAGCAACTTCCGATCGTTTAAGCATGAGCAAATAATATGCAAAAGGGAGCGACGTATTTGCTGAATTTTGCAGGCTGATACGCAAAACCCTTAACCCACGCCAAACAAATATTTCAACAGACGCGAATGCAAGGGAACCACGTACGAAAGTGGTCATGTGCTTTCCAATAAACGCGAATGTAGCGCATCTGGCGGCGAAATGTGGAACTTACATAAATAAATCGTGAAATATTGCAGACAACAGAAAAGTCCCATAGCTTCAGAGCGCTACTCATAACATAAAAAAAAATGGCGTTACAACATATGAATTCGGACAACTAGGGATGTAGCTAAGTCCCAGAACTAGGGGGAAGGGGGAGCAATCATCGGGGAGGGGGCCTGAAGAGCCTTCTGGAGGCTCAGTATTTAACTACAAACTGCATACTGAGCCTCCAGAAGGCTTTTCAGGCCCCCAAGTTTCACTTTGTTTTTAATAACCTTTTGTTAATTGCCTTCATTCGCAAATAATTATGCCACAAAGTATAAACAATTATATAAAATACAAAATCTGAAATAAAAACGGAGAGAAAGAAAACAGAACTATCTTGAAATATAAAAAATAAATCACATTCTTCGAATTTGCTTGATGGTGGTTGAGCTGCGCGTTCCTTATCGCTTGAGTCAAAAATAACTACAACTAGCGTAATTTTTTTTTAGTTAACTGTTCTCGTCTGTTCTCCGTGGATCCCCGCAATGGCATTGGAAATTCACTGATGTCATACTTCAACTTTTTCTACTCCTCTTCTTCGGTTCCACTTTTTCTCTATCTTTAATTGCGTTTTGTCCTCCGCTAGTATGCGGTACTTCTTACATGGTCAATAGCAATACCCAATTTCCCTCTCAAAAACCAAGAGCATTAAAATACCACAGGAAAAAATAAAAATAAATAAAAAACTCTTTATCCAGCCCAAGCATTATGAAACTACTCCTACTGGACCGTCCAGTAGGAGAGGTTTTACTGTACGAAAAACAATGAACGAAAAGATGTTGAAAGCTTTTTCTCTCGCGCGCACATGCACGGATTTCCTTTTAGCACTATTTTCCAACGCGTACAGGTATACATTTAGTTAAAATATCCCCACAACAGCACTTCTGCACGAACTAATAAAGAGAAAATACTAAAATGTCTAGATCTATTAATTTCCTCTGTAGCCCTTTTTAAAACTCTTTCTTCTGTCGTAAATGCCTCACAAAAATGAGCTGAAAATTAAGTTTCAAGTTCTCTATTATGTCAAAAGTGTGGGACTTACGATGGAAGACTTTATAGGCAACGAATAACCGGGTATTTTTAAAACAGAAGCTTAGAATCTCATAGTAACTTACTAAATGACGAAAAGAGGTTTAGCATTCTGCCCAACTACGCCTATACTTCTGTCACTCTCTCTTTCAGTATTTCTTCTTCTATTTTTTGGTAATGTTCTTTAAAAAAATTAAGGAAACGGCATTTCTCTCTTTCTTGGCTCAAAACACTACCAAGCCCTGTCCCCTTGTGTAATTATCGTAACATGTAATATCATAATGCGATAAGTAATTACCGTAATATAAATGAGCATATTCAGTTCATCGGCGTTATGCGGTATAAAAGGACAGAAGCTACACACCGCGGTAATTTAAACTTAGAGAGGAACACTTCAGAGAATATTCATTTCTTACGTTACCGAAGAAACCGCTGCTGTTTGACACCACTTTAAAATAATTAGAGGATGCCGTCTCTTCCCGAAGCCAGTGCGGTCTTGGCCAGCTGCTACGTACCGAATTGTTACTGTGAATGAATTTGAGTTCGGTATTCTAAAGCCAAGGTTAGTAGACTCTATTAGCCTTGTTCTAAATCAAGCTTGCAACACATTGGTTCTAGTTCAACTGTCAGCCCTGCGGAATAACGTACTAAATGATATAAAACAGTCGAATGCGAGCATTCCCTCTGGCTATGGGTCTTTAGTTTTGAGTCCAATGGACAAAATTTATTTTCTCGGGTCAAAAGCTTTGAAAACTGCAAAATTACAGACAAAATTTACACAAATTACGAATAAAATTTCTCGATATAAATAAATTGAGAACCAAAAATTTCCTCGGTATAGTTCTGCAGCACATTTTTTTTTTTTCAAATAATGTGTAGTTTTGTTTACCACTATTTAAGGGTAAACAAAAGTACACATACCAATTTTTAAGGCAACGTCGATTCTCATATTTCCTGCCCACTTTCACCACTCGGTTCAAGACGTCCAAACGTAAAATAACAGGAGCCTCGAACGTTAGTCTTACATAAGCCAAAGAAGTAAATTTCCCTGGCCTACGAATTCGAATTCTCCAGACATCAATCCAATCGAGAAGCAAATCCGATCTGCGGTGGCTCAACCACTTAACTTACAAGAGTTAAAGGATCTGCTGGTAACGTATTGGTACCAGATAATACAAGACACCTTTAGAAATCTTGCAGCGTCCAGGCTTAGCTCGATAACAGCTGCTTTGGCGCCACGGGGAGGATCGACATCATATTAGGCAGACAGTCATAATGTTTTGCCTCTTCCGTGTAAATTAAGAATGGGCGGCTGATTTTTTTTTCTTTCTTTAGATTGGAGGTTTAACGACCACCATGAGCAACTCAATGGGCTATAAGCAGTCGCCCGTCCCTAATTAAGGGTAACTGGTTCCAGGGAAGGGAGAGGGCCAGTGCCGTAAGACAAACACAACATCCATGCCTCACCGGGATTCGAACCCGCACCTCTTTCGGACGAATAATCAGAGGCCATCGCTTAGACCACTGCGCCACCGGTGCGGTACGGACGGCTGCTTATAACCTCTTACTCATGGTGGAAATTAAATCTCGAAGCAAAAACAAAAAATAAAGATTCGTTAATTGTTTTGTAGCAGTCATTCCCGAAATCTACATTAATTAATTAAAGACAATGTGTGTGCGCGCGCGTGTGTGTGATAGTTAATAGCGAAATCATGATAGACACTTCAAAATTTGACAATTATTTATCGTTGTCGTCGGAGTTGCATTCCACGGTTTCAAGACGAAATTTCAAAAGGGTGACTTGCTAGAAGCAAAACTATTTACTAAGCTCTTTGAACGGGAACCAGTACGTGACCTTGAACATGCGTGCTCTAAATTTGGCGCCTACTTGAAAATCTTCCGGTCACGTGTGCATCACGAGAAACAAAATAGCTTCCTTTATCTATTCATAGTTATTCAATCGGTGGTCGGTACATGGCTTGGTGACCGATGTACGCCAATTTCTCCTAGCATGCATTGCTTCATTACCAGTCTTGAGTAAATTACATCAATCACCCTTGGAATGTTAAGAATTACACACGGTGATTACTCATTGTCGCACTAATTTTCATCACATTTTTTATTCCGAAAGGGAAAATTCATGGCTGTAGCTAAAGCCATAGAAGCAGAAGAAACAAAAAGGCGGAAGAAAAAATCCGTTTAGAAACTAATGGAAGCATGATTAAACATAATTCATAAAAATATATTATTATAACTGTGACATTTTCCACAGTCATGTGTTTCAATGATACTGTTCCTTCACTGCAAATTAGATTCACATAACATGCAGTTCACAAAAATAAAAGAAAATCGAACATTTGCTGAAGTTAGGGGATTAAGAAAATGCCAATAGAAATTCAATTCTTCACTGCAGGAAAAATCAAAATATATCGACTGCAACATAAACGTTATACCCTATTTATGTTTTGACTGCTGAGAATAAGTTTTCTTTTATCAGTTGCTCAAAATAAATGTTGTAATAGCTTCACACGATATAAACAAAGGCTGATATCTACACTTGTCGCAAAACTCTATTATTTATTTAGTATACTTTCAGTTATAGCAATTGAGTGCAGCGGGAATACGTGTTTAACGTATTTCATGCCTTTTAATTAGGTAAAGATTTCTAACTATTCATCTGTTTGCCATCTACATGTTCTTAAAAAAAAAAAAAAAAAAAAAAAAATGGCGGAAGGTTTTCGTCCTGAAAGGTGGAATAGCTCATTGTTGCAGTCTTTCATAAGCCAATGAAGTAAATTAAATATTGAAGTAGTTAGGAAAATGAACCAAACTTTTTCGCTTTAGAGAGAAACGACTTAACAATAAGTATTGAACTAAATGCAACTACCTGTATATATATATTTCTTTGTTTTTATCGTATGAGACTTACCGGTGCATTTAGTCTATACCATAAAGAAGACAAAAAAGAAGATAGCAAAGTAGTTTTCGTAGGTAAAAATGTAGGGAAGTGTTAAACACTAATGTCTAAAATTCTATCACGACTGAAAAAAAAAAAAAAAAAAAACAAGAAGGAAAAGAAAGAACATCTCTTTTACACAATTATCTCGTTAGTTAGATTAATCTACTAAATATGGGATCTTGTGAAATGCCTGTTTATATTTGATTAAATAAATCGTTAAACTGATGCACTTATTTCAGGTCTTTGAGGATAACTTATGCGTCCTATATATTTTCCCCGAAATAACATTTTTCATTACAACGATTCTTCGAGGTGGTAATAGGAATAAAAAAAGCCAATCTTATCTGGATTTTTAACGTTTAATCATTTGTCTCTTTTTTTTTCTTTTTTTTTTTCTGCGCACGACACTCTTGAGGCATCCGTTAGCAAAGCGTAAAATAAAAATAATAGAAAATGTTTTCTGATTGGGATCATTTCCTGATTCACGCGTTTCAAGTTATTATCTGCACCCTGCTAGTGGACCGTGAAAGAATTGATATTGGTTACATGTTAGGATTGCGCACTTCCTTAGCTGGGAGGTCAAAGTGTAAGGCAGTGATCTGACATCACCAAAGCAAGTTCGGAAATGAAAAATTTCCTCGAGAAGATTGGAGAAAACGTCCCCGGTGAGACATTGAAGAACTTAGAATCCTGCAAGCCATTGAGACAAGGGGTTTTAAGGGGATGAGACTCGGGGAGGGTATAAAAGATTGGGGTGGGTATCAAAAATCTGGACCACTTAACGCGACTCATTTATTGACTGCATCTAGCAAGCACATCTCCATCTCCCAAAACGAACGAACGGAGAAGATAGACAAATACAGAGATACAGGGTGGGAGGGAGAGAATTTTTCGGAGCTCACCGCTTTTTCTAATTTTCTCCCAGCCTGTCCCCAGCGTATTGCTCCTTCTTCTTCTGTCCTTTTTTACACGAGGAAGAAGAATTTATTGGGGGTGGGGGAATGATGGGGGACGGGGGAGGGAGAAGCAATGCCATGAAAAATGGCGCCACGGAACTATTTGCCCGTGTTCCACTTCATTTGCATGCTGATTTGTTAGACACAGACTCGGCTCGCGGCCCCTATTGGCTGCGGATAATCTGTGATCTATCACTGTCAGAGCCCGACTTCTATATTGTTATTAATATCCGCAGTCTAAGCATTGGCAACCCCTTTGTGGATCCACTGAGACGGCGCCTCGGTTTTACTCAAAATCCACCCCTTCCCCAACCCCCCATCTCCCAACCTCCCCGATTCGGGCATTCTGTCACGAGCAGGAAATGACAGTAAATTACGGTGAGCAGACCACAACTGATCGACTAAAAG
This sequence comes from Macrothele yani, assembly GCA_039090855.1. Classification (NCBI taxonomy): domain Eukaryota; kingdom Metazoa; phylum Arthropoda; class Arachnida; order Araneae; family Macrothelidae; genus Macrothele; species Macrothele yani. The sequence continues at coordinate 73,512,396 of CM077028.1, read as the reverse complement.
AGAGGAATTAGGGGACTAAAATAAAAAAAAATAAAAAGAAGTACCACCATCACCAAGTACGTAAATATACATAAGAAAGAAAAAAATAACAAGGGAAAAAAAAAGAACCAAATCCACATCGCGCACACACCCACCCACATCAGAGCAAAGCAATTTCTGTTTGTTAATGTCCTGGTCCATAATTTCTTCTAAGTTTCTCGATGCTCCCAGTCAAGTCAAGTCTTTGACTGAGGTAAAGAAGAATGACATAAAAAAAAAAAAGGGGTTCCCTTCTTTTTTCCCCATCCGTTAAGAAAAATGTTTCCTTCTATTTTTTCAGCCTTTTAAGAGTTTTTCTCGGTCGTTGAAAAGTCATGCTGACTGCCAAAGTCGGAAATTACGAGCGATGTATTAAGGAAATCAAAATTAGAAAGGAAACCAAGAATAAACTTGTTTTGGGGTGCCATTTTCTCTATAGAAGGATTTGCTAAATTAGAACCATAAACGGTTTTTACAACTTTCCCCTTCAGCATGAAGAAAAAAAAGTTGCTTCTGTGACATTAATAAGCTCTAGTAAGAAAAGGGAAGGAACGACAATTTCATTTCCTTCAGATATTTCGAATATTCTGTGTCGTCTGTTTTCTAGCTACTTGCTTTTAGGTATTGTAAAGAGAAAAACCATTCGATGGTTTTCTCTCTTTACAATTTCCTTTTTATCTTATTTTTCCTTCAGAGTGCTCTGTCAATATTCCAGTCAGTGATGAAAGGAAATTTTAGTTTTCTTTCATAATGAATTTATACAGGAGTGCTGTTTAGCCTTAGTATTAAGCAACTAAAGATAGAATAAATCAGCTAAAAGATGACTAATATGTGTTTGTGCATGACTTGAGAAAACAAACTGACGTATCTTGGACCAGGATCCTTTCTTTGACCAGTTTTGTTTTTCTTTTGCTCAATGCCTGTTCCTTTCAATAACATACTGTAAAATAACACGAATAACAGTTCCATCCAATAACATGGAAGAAGCAGAACAGTAGGATCAGCCACGAGAAAATATATACAAAAAAAGTCTGATCAAAGAAAGAATATAGGTCCTTTTCTTGATATCTCATATGGAAGTGAAATATACATATTTTAGTGCTGCGCAGAACTCACGTGGTAGTAGTACGAATACTCGGTTCAGCATTAGCAACCAACACTCCCGTTCAATGCAATGCCGAGAGCACAGGAACCTTAGTCAAATACAATATGGATATACCAACTAATTTTAATAAATAAAATATATAGCAAGGCAACAACAACTATAAATTTAGAGAATCTAGGCTCAGATTTCAAAATACAGAGAGGAGTTCAACAAGGAGATCCACTATCTCCAAAATTGTTTAACTCTGTATTAGAAGATACTTTTAGAAATTTAAACTGGGAAGAAAAGGGTTTAAACATAAATGGTAGGTACCTAAATAACTTAAGGTGTGCTGATGACATAGTCAACATTCCAACTAGCAATAAGGAAATGCAAAATATGATAAAGAATTTATGGATGGAAAGTCTTAAAAAAAGTCTGACAATAAACACAGCAGCAAAAACTAAATATACGAACAATATAGAAAGGATTTTGATAAAAGGAAAATAAATGGAAAAAGTAAACGAACTTATATTTAGGTCAAGTAATCGGTTTTAAAGAAAGACAAGAAAGAGAAATCAATAAAAGGATTATCCAAGGTAATGGCGCCTTTTGGATACTTAAAAACCATTTAACCGGTGATCTTCCATTGTGTTTAAAAGAAAATTCTTCAATGCATGTGTTGTCCCCGTGTTTACTTATGGAAGTGAAACGTGGAGTATCACAGAACGACAATGTAAAAAATATAAGAGTATCGGTAAAAAAGTTCGAGAAAAGAATGTTAGGAAGAGACAGAGTTCGAAATGAACTTATAAGAGAAAGAATAGGAATAATAGACATTATAAAAATAATAAAAGAATCAAAGTAGAGATGGGCTGGACATGTTGGAAGACTGGAAGATGGACACGATTAATAACAGAATGGCAACCAAGAGATGGAAAGAGACGAAGAGGGCGCCAGAGAACAAGATGGAGAGATGACTTTCAGGGACTTAGAGGTGCTAAATGGTGGACTGAAGGTAAGGATCGAAGAAGTAGGAAAACACTGAGGGAGGTCTATACCCTGCAGTGGTATTAACAGGCTAAGAAGAAGAAGACGAACTAATTTTACATTCTGCACAACAGACATCACGCTGTTGCGTTCCTTAAAACGCTATAAAGAGCCCGAAGAAGAGTGACGCACTAAAAACTGTTTCTATGAAATAATCTATTTAAACATTAAATGAAAACAATTTAATAAGTTTTTCATTCAAATGGATATACTAAACTCGTGTAAAAATGCATGTATATCCTTAAGTATATCAAATGTTAATGCAATAGCTTTCAGGAAACGTAAGTAAATTTGTGTTCACATTTATTTTCCCTTGCTCTTTTAACTGTACTACGCCCAAATTTTCACTCGATGCCTTAATGAAGGGAAAATTCCTGAGGATTGGAACAACGCTACAATGATCTTGCTACATAAAAAAGGTGACATTGAGGATCTCAGGAACTACAGACCTATCAGCCTCCTATCAGTGGTTTATAAAATCTTCACTAAAGTTCTTTCACACCGCTTGAAGGTGACACTGGACATGGCTCAACCGAGAGAACAAGCTGGATTCAGGAGTGGATACAGCACAATAGATCATATCCACGTACTGAGAGAACTAATTGAAAGAGCGAGGGAATATGAACTTCCATTGTGCATGACTTTTATCGATTATGAAAAAGCCTTTGATTCGGTGAAACCATCAGCAGTTGCAATGGCTCTGAAATCCTGCGGTATTGAAGATGCATACATTAATATTATTAATAACATCTATGAAAATGCAAAGATTCGGCTGTTTGAAAATACAACACACATAAAAATTGGAAAAGGAGTGAGACAAGGTGACACCATATCTCCGAAGCTCTTTAATGCCACACTGGAAAATGTCTTTCAATCACTGAACTGGGAAAACAAAGGGATAAAGATTAATGGAGATTATCTAACCCACCTTCGTTGGGCTGATGACATAGTCATTTTTGCAACTACCCCATCAGAGCTACAGAGTATGATCCAGGAACTTGCTGACAAGAGTAAAGAAGTGGGATTAAAAATGAACTTTCAGAAGACAAAAGTGATGTTCAATGCTTTTACAAGAAATGAAGATTTATCGATTGATGGAGAAAAGCTGGAGATAACAGACACATACGTTTATCTTGGACAGCAGATATCAAGTGAGGGTCACATTGATGAAGAAATTAATCGGCATACAAAACTTGCCTGGAGAGCTTTTGGAAGAAACAGCATAATTTTCAAGAGCAATATGCCATTATGTCTTAAAAGAAAAGTGTTTGATCAATGCATCCTTCCAGTGCTTACGTATGGTGCAGAGACGTGGACCTTAGCTAAAAGAGACATACAAAGGCTGCAGACAACTCAAAGTGGCATGGAGAGGTGCATGCTTGGTGTAACCAGGAGAGATAAGAAGAGGAACACGTGGATCCGAAAAATGACAAGAGTGGAAGACATCATGATCAGAGTTAAATCCCTGAAATGGCAATGGGCTGGACATACTGCCAGAAGAACAGACCATCGATGGACAGCCGAAATTTTAGATTGGATTCCAAGGGACAGGAAAAGACCCAGAAGAAGACCCCATGGAAGATGGGTGGATGAAATTCGAAAGTATGCGGGAGTGACATGGAGGAGACTGGCACAAGACAGACCGTTGTGGAGGAAACTTGGGGAGACCTTCGTCCAGCAGTGGATTGATAATGGTTGACAATGATGATGATGATGATGACATATTTTGCACACCACTCTTCCTGTTTTACCTTCCTTTCCTTCCTATCAATTTTCCTTGTATTTCTTCGCCTAAATTTTGGTAACAAATTGTTGTCAATTCCCCGTTTTTTTTCTGACTTCTGTTGATGAAAATTTACTTAGCCCGTCCTTTTCCTATGATGAATTCTATTTTTTTTGTTCTTCTTGCTTCTATCTTTTCGTTCATCTTCTTTCTCTCTCCTGCTGCTTCTGCCTTTTCTACCTTTCTTCACTCTTGATTACCATTAGTAAGCATTTCCAGCCTGCTACCATTTAGAGTTCAGCCTTCTGCCTGCTACCTTTCATTTTCGTTCAGGTTGAATCCTCTTCTCCTTTTCGTTATCAGCTCTACTTCTCTCACTGCTAATTCTCTCCACTCTACTTCTCTTCTTTCACGCACAAAACTTTGAATATCTACTTCTCGTCAAATTTCCATTTTCCTTCTTTACTTCTGCCTTTGCAAATGTATTAGCCGCTCTTCTTCCTATGTTGAACTCTAATTCTCTTCCTTATTTCTATTCACTCTGCTTCTCTTTCTTGTTCACCTTTCTGATGCTTTTATAGGTTTTATTTTTCCTCACTCTTTCTCATCATTCCTACGATTCTTATTTTTGTTTAGTCTTCTCCAGTCTACTACCTTTCATTTTCATTCACACTGCGTTCCTGTTCGGTTTTTGTTATCATCTCTATATCACTGATGATCGATCCCCTATACTACAATTCTCTTGCCTTATGCTTTTTGTTCATTCTACTTCTAATTCCTTCTTTTTCAAATGCGTTCTTTTTATTCCTCAAGTGACATTTCGGTCACATTAGTTTTCATTACCACTTCATTTTGTTCGCTCCACTCTGATTTTCTTGCTTCTTGTTCATTACCCTTCTTCGGCTACTTTCTATTCTCCCTACTTCTTACCAGCAGAATGATAAGAAGTATGATAATTTTATTTTATGGTAAATGTATGGCTTCTCAACCTTCTACTTTGGCTTCTCAACCTCTTACTTCATACTCCGCTTCTTCTGCTTCCTGGATTTTGTGCTCTCGGTGGTTCTCCGTCATAATTTATTGAACATTGCTCTTCCATCATCCTTACTTCCTTACAATTATTCTTCATTTCACAGTCATTTTTCCTCATGTGTACTTTGTATTTACACTCTACGTCATGCAGACATTTGTTTTTCTCCTCATCCTCTTTAGCTATTACAGTTGTAAAGCTACCCGTGATACGTGTGGATTGTTGGTTAGGTCACGTGGAAAATTCGCCAGTGCCCCTTGGAAAGACCTCTGCTAACAAAGAGCTTCAAAAGTTGGACGAATTGATGATTACTGAGTTCATTGAGAAGCCACTTCCTCTGCTTCACCAGAAAGAGCTTTCTTAAAGGCAGTCACTTCACACAATTCCGTGCAAAAAAGTGTAGGTGTAATGCGCTATCGAGTGCAACATAAGAACTCTAAGTAACATAGAAGAAGCCAAGCAAAAGAACAGCTGAAAGCCTCTGACATGCCATTCAGTTGAGATCGACAAGGGATCTACATCTCAATAGCATTTTGTTCTGGTGCTTACATCCTGTCTTACTTATTTCATGCAAAAATATTATTTTTTGCTTATTATTTTATTAAATAAATCACAATTATGCATTTATTTGGTGATCTGTATGTCTGAACGTTGAGGCCCCATCTCTATTTCATCAGTTTCTACATTATAACACCCGAGCGTATGAGGCTCTTGCTTAACTCGCAGTTACCAAGGCCGTAATCTCCAATTTCAGCGGGCGAACTTTATACTCCTTTATCTCGAGCTTTCAACTTCTTGCTTTGCGGTAGGAGTGGTTTCAAAATGCATGTGTGTGGGACAGAAGGGTTTGTTGTCATGAATCTGAGCGCTCTTGGTTTTTGCGTGGGTAAGGAAGGGGTTTGACTGTTTACCACGGTAAGAAGGTGCTATCTCCGAGCACCGGCGAAGGAGAATGCGTGGTAAAAGATGGAGAAAAAAAGTGGAACCGAAGATGAGTACAAAGAGCCAAAACACGACATCAATAATTCATAACTTCTTTTGTACTTCACTTCCTTCGTGTTCAGCTTACCCCGTAACTACCAACTTTGGACAAGCTCGTGTGGACGTAATGGCCAACACTGGATATGGATTTTTTCACTGTGCACCATAAAAATTGCAGCACCACGAAAAATGCGAATGGGAGTCATGCAAATAGGGCCATAGATAGCAGGGAGCTGGTGGGGGCTCAGTTCCCCTGCAAGGTAAGTAAGCCCCCGTTCCGGGAAGATGGACGTTGTAAATTCTCTGAACTTTTATTTTCGGTGGTATAAGAAAATTTCCTTTGCATTTCATTATAAGTATAAATACCTTATTTATTCGCATATTGAACTTTTTTTAAAAAGCAAAATTTAAATGGTATCGTACGAATGATGGATAACTCAAAGGAAATTACTCCTCGGGGTGAATCAGTAAGAAAAGCTGCGCCAGTGTTTCTCAACCACATAGACACAGGACTTACTGGTGTTAAAAGTCAGGGATGAGGGAAATACTCTCCCCCTTTTTTTTTTCTTCGAATAAGGTCAGGAATGAGCGAAATGCCCTCCCCTTTTTATTTTCGAAGAACTATAAAGCACAGAAGGATGTTCCCTCACCACACCCCCGTCCTCATCCCCCAAAACAAGTAAAGAAAAAAATGAAAAAAAAAAAGAACAGAGGCGGATGTGAATGCGTAGTTCTGTAGAAGGGTTAAACCTGCTCATCGCTTGGTACGTGACCGTGGGACGCTAAGTTACTGTTAAGAACTCCCATGTAGTTAATTGCCTGCAAAGAAATAACGTCAAGGGAAGGGGATGTGAGGCGTAGCTAAATGTGAACCTCTCTAGGCGTTAGAAAAGGGTGCTAAAAGGAAATCCTTTTGTGTGTGAGAGAACGGGATTTCAACTTCTTGTTATTCGTTGCTTTGGGGTAGGAGTGGTTTCCAGATGCATGTGTGTGAGAGAGGAAAGGGGTTTGTTGTCGTGAACCTAAGGGTTTTTGAGTAGGAAAGGGAGGGGTTTGACTGTTTACCACCGTAAGAAAAGGCTATCTCTGACCACCAGCGAAGCAGAATGTGTGATAAAAGACGGAGAAAGAAGTGGAACTGAAGAATAGAAGTAAAAAGATCCAAAACACAACATCAATAATTCCTCGATGCTATTACTCGGATCCACTGAAAGTTTATCCAATAATAAGGAAACTTTCACCTCAACCACAGTCACTCACGTAAATAAGGAGAATGTGAATTATTTTATATTTCAGGAGAGTTCAGTTCTCTCTGACCTCTTCGGTTTGCATATTTTGTACTTTATTTTATTGTTTTTACTTTCTGGGCCAGGAGGAATTATTCGTTAGTGAATTAGATTAGCAAAAGGATCGAAAAAACAAAGAAAAACCACAACAGCAAAAATCATGCGTCTATATTCGTGGAAAAAGTTCGTAATTGAACGCACCGAATCTCTCTAGATGACCCTTCAGCCCCCGCCCCCTCTCACGGGTCTAGGACCCAGCTACGGCCGTACATGCAAATCACGCAAAACATGACGTCGCGTGATACAAGCAAATGATTATAAATTCGTAGAAATAACCACGAGGATGAGCGGTGAAAGGAACGTTAGATACACATACTGACCATTTAATTAAGAAAGGTTGCTTCACCGATACAGTGGATATTTAGGACACAGTAATGAAAGTTACTGCACTCAGAAATAGTTAACGCGAAGCTGTAAATTCCAACATTGCTCACAATAGCATTGCCAATTTCGTTCCCAACAAGAGAACAAATAATGTGTGGAATATTACGAAATAACGAGAAAAAAATTGTTCAGGGAATTTTTCGAGAATCGCATGAAAAACTTCAGGAAATTCCTTCGTGAATTAAAAAAATCCTTACTACTCTGTGTGGAGCATTTATCCATTCATAATTTCCAAAAAAATTTTTAATTTTAATGCACTATTTTATCACAACGGTTGAACTCAGGTAGAGGGGACCACCGATGTAGAATACGCCAGTTCCTACTACTGATGCCAGCGTACAGTACCAGTAGCTGAGTGATAAAGATCACGAATGCACAAACTGAGAGATTCGTGCTGTTCACCGATGAGGTTTGGTTCCGTCGTAAGTCAGAATGATGAAGGAACACTCTTCTGAAGGCTTGTGGAATCCTGCACCTCTACCCAAAAAAAATACAGCACTGTCCTCCGCTAAAATGGTGTGAAATGCAATAGTACAGCTGATGATCAGTTTTTTTCCCCCACAAACGTAACGAAGACTTTGTTTCACAAACGATAGTAATATAAATCCTTTGGTGCGTCTCGGAAAATATAACGCAACAAGATAATGTTATAAGGCTGTGCCCTGTGGGTTCGTCAGGCCTTCGCTCAAAAGAAAATGAAACTTCCGGGTTTTCAGCTATAAATGAAAACCCGCTCTCTTCTCGCGGTGATGCCCTTCATTCAATGCTGTATACGGGGAAGGTCATGTATGAGATTTATCTCGATTTATTTGTTGTTCTTTTCATTATTTGCACATTGATCTATCCCTGCTTATTCTAGACTTCTTCTACTTTTACTTCGCTGCTAAGTTTTTCTTTCCAAACATAATTTCTGCTTCGATCTTCTATCTCGGTATCAGACATGTCTTCCCTTTTTTCTTCTTTTTTTTTCGGGGAGCCGGAAAAAAAAAACGTTTCTAGGACGGAAAACCCTCGAAATTCTCTCTTCAAGAGCTATATCAAGACTTTCCTGTTGTTGTTTTTTCCTTACTCCCAGAAAAGCACGGGTTTTGTCCCCCACCCCACTTTGCGTGTTCTTCCTCTTTTGAACCGTCTGGTCCCAGGGGCGGATCCAGAAGGGGTGGGTGGGCGCCCTCCCCTCAGGACCAAGGAAATGCTTCGATTTGTTAGGTTTTAATAACAAATTGAATAATTCTTCGTAAAAGAAAGTATTACTTAAAAGTATATTACTTTCCTTAATTAAGTGCAAGAATTTACAGATATACTAAGAACACTTTCTCATTTTCAGGAAAAATATCAGAAAGGCCCCCGGTTATTCCCGAAACTTGCGCTCCTCCCCCTCACGAAAATCCTGGATCCGCCCCTATCTGGTCACTTGCTGAATGCTCATTATCGTCACTCTTACCCTTCGTGAGAAATACCTCATTGAAATCTAAAGTTGTAAGAAAAAGCCATGTGTTTGAAATTTTCCCTACACGGATGATCTATCGTGAAATCATAAACTGAACCTCATGAACAGCAGACTGCCGGAGGCGGACACCAACAGTATTATTCTCTCTGAACATCAGAAGCGTAGAAGGAGTGGCTCTTAGAGGTCTGCACGGGCCGGGCCGGACCTTTGCTCATTTCTAAGTTGGAAAACGGGCCGGGCCTTCAATATTTAATGTAAAACAGGCACTGGCCGAGCAGGGTTTTTTTTATGAGCAAAACAATCGCTGTACGATGCCTTTCTCGTTCAGAAAACTCGCAACATACAGCAGCAGGAAAGATTGAATAATTTCCACTGATGGAAAAAAATAGAAGTTTTACGACATCCTCCCTTCCTACAAAACAATTGGAGTGGGTCAGCTCCCTTAGTTTTTCAATGATAATGTTTTCCCTTCTCTTTCTCTCTCTCTAACGTTCACCCTCCTCTCATGCTTCAGGGGAGCATTTCAAAACCGAGCCACCCGCTCGCAGACAAGGGCTGTCGCAGACGATCTTTTGTATTGTTCTGGTGGGCGGCACTTTGTCCCCTAGATGTGTGAAAAGCATTTAAGTTGTTTTAAATGGCACGGGAGAAATGGGCTGAGAGAAACTTATTTCTGTGTATAAATCTGTGCCGTATTTTCATCATCTGTGCTATCAGGCAGCCGGTTTCAAAACTTCTGTGACACTGATTAGCTGGGCAGTCTGTCGTTGTTTTTCCTTAGCATATGCTCAGTTCAGTGTTGCTGATAAATACTCTTCCATACTTTTAATGGAGTTTAAGAAAGCGAAAGGTTTTCGCGAAAAAATCACTTCCGGAGAATATGTGCTTGTAGACAATGTAAAGAGGAAAACCGATATTTGGAAATATTTTAAATTACTGTCCCGTTCTGAAACTAGTCGGCCGATAAACGTTGTGCAGTGCACTAAATGCAAAAAACGCTTTGAGTTACGATAGCACAAAGTCTGGAACATTGCATCTTAAAGCGGCACAAATGTGCTCTCCACACACAGATGAGAGACATATTGGGTTCCAGCGATAAGATATGCCAGTAGAGATAGGTGCAGTTCATAAAGCCATACAATCTTCTCCCAGTAAAACAATCGGACTCATTATTCTGCATATTTCGTACTTTTCGAATTAACCCCACCCCCACCTTATCCCTAAGGATATTTCCGGGTCCGGTGGCAGGGAATGATAATTTAAAAACCCACAAAATTTGAAAGGCATGGAAATTGTCCTTTTTATGCAATATTTTTGAGTATACGTCACGAGACTTATACAGAGTCTCAGAAATATTCTGAATTAACGTTTATTTTAATAGAATACGTGTAGCAATTAAGAAAACCAAAATTCTTCAGTAGTCGAAAGACCGAGTGCGCCAGGTGTCAAATTCGTGTTTTGTTAATTGTTGAAATTTTACGGGCCGGCCCGTGCCTTGGAAACAGGAGAAATATACGGTCCGGGCTTTAATTAAAAAAATTGAAACGGGCCGAGTACGGTCCGATCCTTGGACGTGCGGTCTTGGGCCGGGCAGGGCCGGGCTTTCCAAATTAAGGCCCTTGAAGACCTCTAGTGGCTCTCCCCTCGCATATTAATACAGCAGGCCGAAAGCTAATGAAAGTGGACCAACTTAGTACCTCCCCAAAAACTGACGAAAAACGGAAATGATTTTAACTTATAAGAAGACATCAAAGACGGTTATTAACGTTAATTTTCGTTGAAGTCTATGAGCGCTTGAAGTTAAAACAATACTTTGTCATACATGGTCCATATTATGTACTAAGAGATGATCTCTAGCATTGGCCATTATCCAAGTAAGACTAGAACTGGATGAGGTGTTACCGGCGTAAAAAAATGATCAGTAGTTTAACTTCTCCTTTCTTGAAAAACACGAAGTCACTTATCACAACAGAAGAAGCATCAAATCTCTTCAGTGCCAATGACAACGCAGCTGCAAAGGTTACACAACAGTTTTTCCGAGTTCTGGTTTGTTATTCAATAAGAAGATGTGTGCACGCACACTGTTTCGCAGTCAAGTGGTAAACATAGAGTCAGACTGAAATGTTTCTGTCAGGCGGGATCCGTTTAAATTGTGAAAGGCAAAATTTGCTTTACAAAAGAACAGCATGTTAAGAATTCAGGTATTTACACAGTTCTAGGGGTGACGTGATAGGAAGACATGCGACCTATACTGTAATTTAACCTTCTTTTTTAGTTCCTGCATTCTTGTGTAAATTTGGTTTATTATCGTTAAACGTTTTTCTAAGCTGAACGCCACATTTTCGCTCTCGATGAATTTAACTTTGGCAATAACCTGACACCAAATCAAAGTACAATAATGTAGTAGAGTTTCAAGATATAAGAGCTAGGGTTTTCAGTGCTATGAGCGCAATGTTCCTAGAGCACTGTTACGGCCAATGTTAATGTCACGATTGGAGCACATTTTCGTTTTTATCAGAATGTATTTTTTCTCCTGGAGCTTTCTTGATTATCGTTTACGACTGAGAGCATTCTTGTTTACACTGGGAGTTGTCTTTTTGACTGTTATGTGAACTAAGTCTATTTGAAAGATTGTGATATCATCTACGTATAATTTGATTGTTATATCATCTACGTATAATTTGATTGTTATATCATCTACGTATAATTTGATTGTTATATCATCTACGTATAATTTGATTGTTATATCATCTACGTATAATTTGATTGTTATATCATCTACGTATAATTTGATTGTTATATCATCTACTGTATAATTTAACACTATATTGACAAAAGTCACCAGACACCTAGAAGAGCAACAGAACATAGCATTTATTGACATATATTAGTACGGTGTGGGTCCACCTTTGGCCTTAATGGATGCACTGAGCCTTCGAGACATGCTTTCGACAAGGTTTTGGAACACAGCGATAGGTATGCGCTTCCATTCAGTACATAATGCTGCCGCTAATTATTGCTTCGTAGTAGGCCTTGGTTCCAAACTTCTTATGCGGCGCTCTAATTCATCCCATAGGTGATCTATGGGATTAAGATCAGGGCTGTGTGCTGGCCAGTCCACACACGATACGGAATTATCGTTAAACCACGCCGTAACAATCCTTGCTTTATGGCTCAGTGCATTATCCTGCTGGTACAAACAAGGCTCTGTTCCATAGTATTGCCACTAAGTTGGTGGGGCATAATTGTCCAGAATATCGAGGTAGACGTGCTGGTTAACAAGTTTGTTCACGATACAAAGGGCCGGGACCATACCACGAAAAACATCCCCACACGAGTACACTGCCAGCTCGAAATTTGACCGTAGGGACAGTACACTATGGTAAGTAGCGTTCCCCCGGCTGCCGCCATACCCACACACGGCCATCAGACTGATAGATCGTGTATCTGGATTCATCAGTCCATAGGACCCGTTTCCATTGATATACGGTCCACGATAAATGTTTTTTTCACCATGCTAAACGACGAGTAACATTGCGAGTGGAGATGAAAGGCTTATGAGCAGCCGAACGACCACGGTAACACATGGAACGAAGTTGTCTGCGAATGGTACGTGTACATACCGAGGTTCCAGCTTTTTTACTCATTGTTGTCTGTGAATGGTACGTGTACACTGAGGTCTTGTGCAGTACTCCGTCGATTAGCTGTAACGACTCTCCTGAGGCTTCAACGTCCTCTATCACTGATTTTCTTTGGTCTGCCGGTACGTTTTGCTGCTTCAGGGATGCCACGTGTCTTCCTCCACTTATTATATACATGAGTACATCCAAAACAGTTCACTTGAGTATGTTTAAACGTCTATCGGTTTCTCTTATGGACAACCTACTAATATAACACCCAACAGTCTTTCCTTTCTCAAAGTCAGTTCTCTCCCGCCGCGACATTTTCACTCAACCTCACAGTGCAATACGATCGCGGTCATCTGCAGATTTGTTTTTTTACCGTTTGCAGGTGTACTGCGCTTCTTAACAACGCAGGGGATCCGTTCATTTGCTTTTGAAGGGGTGTCCGGTGACTTTTGTGAATGTAGTGCATATAAGACAGTAAAACGGAGAGAGGCGGGATAGGGAGGGAGGGTGGGCAACAAGGGAAAGGTATTGAAGTCGTAAAGGCACCGCGTGTGCTTGTACTGTTTCAGTTGACGCTACACCACTGCTGATGTTTAACATACTACGTGACATTACGTAGATAAAGTGCTACCGCGTGAACGTATTAGTCATAATGGACAAGTTACAGCGATAAGCCCCGTCGGCGTAGTTCAGTTGGGAGAATAACCTCTCCGGCGTAGGTAGACGGAGGATCGAATTCCACCACCAGCAAAAGGAAAAACGCTGCAGGCGTTTAAATCGTTTTCGGCGAGGCGGTGTACAAATGTAAAGGTCAAATGTGTATGAAGCACGTGCAGTATCAGTCGAATCTGAAAAGCTGGTTGTAATGGGCAAGAAATAAAATTTGAGCCTTTTGATAAAGGCGATGATCATCGGATACAGAGCAAAGGGTTAGCAGCATAAAGGAAGCGGCGAGCTTTATCGGCTGTTCACGGGATGTGTTACTTAAAGTGTACTGAGAGTGGATGGAAAGAGGCGCGACGCCTAAACTAAAGACACGTATTAGACAGCCACGGCTGCTTAATGCTTGGTGGAAGAAGACGGGCTATCAAAGTTAAAGTGTACCGAGAGTGAATGGAAATAGGCGCAACGCATCTTTTTATATTTATTTGGTCAGATATTGCCAAATCATAATTCAGTTTTGAAATTTATTTGGTCACAGATTGCCTACTACCCAAAGATTCCTTGAAATGACGCCTTTTCAAAGTCTTTTTTGAGAATTAGTTCACAGGTCATGAATTTTACCCATGAATCAACACTGGTAAATCGCTGTTTGTTTTAAGATAAATGTGATATACGAATTTCGTAAAATCTCTGCGGGAGAATTGCTTTGTAATCTATCAGTCTATGGATAAGGGGGATGATGGGCCTCACAATGGATACTAGAGTTTCCTTCAAGATTACAAAAGCAGGGCAGGGCATACCAAACCTACGTCTCACTGTAGCTAGCTTTCTTTAGCTTGATTAATTTATAGCAGTGTGTTTGGTTCAGAGGTAACTTCGGAAATGAGTGCAGATAATTTTGCTCTTCCATTTCAGAGCTATATCCCAACACAAACACAGGGAAAAGTTTTTCTTAAGGAAATAACTTTTTTTCGCACGCACGCGGAAATAAAGCTTAATTGGAATTTACGATTATTGTTTTCCATAGGTACCAAAATAATTATTTGTTCGTTCCCAAATCCCTAGGCGAAAAGAATACGAGAAGTAACAGAATTGTTGATCAATAAAACTAAAATAACTATCCGTTTATTGGCGTAAGGAATTAAACGTAATTTTAAACATAATAAATATCAAAAATTTTAGCTCATTGACGGATCACTTTTTCAAGGCTAACAGCAAAGAACAAACTAAAATACTAGAATGTTAAAATTTAACTACATACATTTAATACATTCAAATTGAAATGCTATCCCCCATTCACCGACCTGCATGGTCAGCGAAGTGAGGTCTGGCCAACCCCCAGCCTCCCCATCCCACCAAAAAAATGATTCCACAACTTAAAGGAGGGGACTGGCTCAAAACAGACCATTGTGGAAGAAACTTAGGAGACTTTCATCCAGCAGTAGACTGATAATGGTTGACAATGGTGATTATTTAAATTCTAACGTTGCAGTATTTCTATGACGTTAGCCTTGAAAAAGCCATCCGCCGATGAACAAAAGCTGGGCAAAATGCATGTGTTCCTTACGCCAATAAACAGAGCTATTTTAGTTTTAGAATACCAGAAAAGGGGGAAAGCACTTCTCAAGTGGTTCACTGGAAAATGTCTTAATATCCCGGTAGGCAGGGCCGTAGCTAAATGGAATGACCAATCTGGAGGGCGGTTGACCTCCCAGAATGGTCATTCCACGGGCGTAAATTCATGCCCTCGGGGATATAAGAAAATAGAAATCGTAGCTAAAAAAGAAAGTTACGCCCTTCAGTATTTTCTTTTTAAAGACTTTAGTTAGTGTGAAAACACAAGTTTGTCAGAGACGGGTATCGAATCCGTTTCCCCCTCACTCCGGAGTAAGTCGCTCTCCCAACTGAGCTACGCGGACAGAATGTCTCGCTGCAGATTTGTCGTCTTGACACATGTTTTCACCTCTGTCGTGCGTCACATCATCTCCCTCTTAATTCCTTTTTCTTTGAAGCGAAGTAGGAATTTTTCATTAATTCTAAACAATGTGTGGAACAAATATCACACATTTTTCGAAGAACCCAACGACCAGTGGATTCATTTTCCACATTCGGGCGCCAATGTGAAAACACAAGTTTGTCCACGACGAGCATTGAAACCTTGTCCCCTCACTCCGGAGTAAGTCGCTCTCCCAACTGAGCTACGTGGACAGAATGTCTCATTGTAGATTTGTCGTCTTCATATATGTTTTCACCTATGTTGAGCGAAGCTCTATTTACGAGACTCCAGACAAATAATTAGTTGTTCAGGCATAAGTCCGAGATGTCACATCCGATCACCGTTATTTTTTTCATGCAACAGGACATCGTCCATGGTCAGGTTTTGACGCCTTCCGATTTCCGAAATTCCGGGTCATTGAGGAATAATCGTCCAAAAAACTTGCATTTTGGGGAGGTTTTCCGGGTTTTGAGAAGGGGCCGTTTGTTACCTATCTCCTCCAAAGATCTTCAGCCGATCGCGGTGATACTTGCCACAGAGAAAGGGAAGGACATGGTGAGTGATATGGGGTTGGTATCATGGTGATTGGTCGTGTCGTATAAAAATAATAACCATTGAAAAACTTACCAATTTTAATATCCTCTCTTATACGAGACTCGGGACAATTAGTTGTTCGGGAATAGCTACGACATGACACATCCCATCACCGTGTTTTTTGGCATGCGATTGGAAATCGTCCATGGTCAGGTTTTGACGCCTTCTGATTCCCGAAATTCCGTGTCATTGAGTAATTTCAACTAAAACTAGGTGGCTTTTTACTTGAACCGTTTCACGAAAGTCGACTCACTAACATTAATTTAAAAAAAATTGTTTGAATTGAAAAACGAAGAAATGGAAAGACTCCGTCTGTCAGCTCAACACATGCTTAATCTATAATATTAAAAGGAAGTTTGTGTATGTGTGTCTGTCTTTCGTGATACAAAATGAAAAACGTGGTTCCCGATCTGAGTGTGTCTTTCCGCTTTGTTTACGTGCAACCTGATCACAATCAACGTGAAGGCGTAAAAGAAAGTATAGTTCATGATAAATTTTAGGCATTTCTTTTTTAGAATGTTTAGTACTTTTTGTTCTGGAAGTCATAAATTTTACGCGTTCGTTTTTTTTAGAATTTGTTACGATAGACGCCTTAACGAGCTTAGATTTTGCAATAGCTTCGCTCAAAATTTGGCAACTGTACGTGAGTTATCGTTTACCGTTGGCGGCTTGTCCTAGTAGTAAGTCACATTAGCCTCATACAGTATTCCATGAAATTAACCAGGGTACAGTGTAACATACACTATGGGGTGTGAATATCTGATATCCAAGAAGGCAATTTTCCAAAACAATTAATGGAGGCACAGAAAACAATATGCTGATATGTCTAACCTCTATTACTTTTCCGAACATGACGTTGGGATGAAGAGTTACTTAATCATTTGTGGTCTGTCTCAGAAAGTACTGTGAGCGTTTAACCTTGAACGGAATTTTTTCAAGCCCTACTCCTAAAGTTTCTTCATATGTTCACTATCCGATGCTCATTTGTTCTGCGCTGGTTTGTTTTTCGTTCTTCATATCTGTGGAGTGTCGTGTTATCGGCGTTCACGTAGCTTTTAGGATTTAGTTGGCATTTACAACCTGTGGTTCTTGGGTATTTACCCAGTTTTTACGCTTTTAATAAAATTAGGTCAAAAACCTGACATGCGATTTTTGAACGATTATAATAGTTTCCTATAACTGCAGTGTGTGAGAAAGTAAAAACCACGTATTATTTGAGTGAAACTCGAAGGGGTGCCCAGATAAGAAAAGTTTACTACGGTCCTGCCGATGGACCAATCCGCTTCTGGACGTAGGCAATACTCGAAACACCCGAAAAGCCAATTTTGTTCTGCATGTCTGAGGAGTGAAGCCACTTTCGTTCTGCTATCCACTTCTGACCCCAAACATTTCAGATAAGGTATACTCAACCTCTATCCGAAAGCTAAATTTCAAAAAGTGGAAACAGTCTTTAGATCTTCGGTTGATAAACAGTAATATATCGTATAGGTTAACCCCTAACCGGCTGGAACGAATTAACCCGTGGTTAGGGCCGCGGGTTGCCTAGTGGTCAACGTTCGTGACTGCACGGAGAAGACCTCGGGTTCGAACCCAGGCAAACGAACCGCTAAATATTCGCCGTGCGTCGGATGGGCACGTTAAACCGTCGGGCCCTGGGTACTAGCTTCCCCCCCCCGTAATAAATAAAGGCGTCTTCTCCCCCTTTCTACCTTGCTTCCGTATCACTTTCTTATCGGGCACTCTAGCCCAAATCTCCTAGCTTCCTATTTCTAAGGGTTGTTTAAGACCTGAGGTCAGACACTCCCTTCCTAAAATCCTCTATATATGATCATATGATCATGATCATAACTCGTGTTTAGCATAATGGACCGAAATCAGCTTGAGAGAATGTATTCGCTGTCTAAGAAGTGAGTCGAACGCAGCTGGAACGAGCGAACCTGAGCATCAAAAAGCGTTACTTTCTCCTGAGCTTTTTTACTCAAAGCGGTCATTTAGAGGCATCATTGGCACTATTCCTTCCTGACTGATTACCTGCTAAAAAGACTATAACAATTGCGAAGAATCTAAGAAAAGGGAGAGATGTTTGAGTCACTTGTTTCCATCGAGTGATATGATGTCCTTGTCGGGATGGGGGTGGGGGTGTTCTTTCTCCATGTTTTGGATCATGGAGTACTAAACAAAAGATTACGAAGCCGCGCTTATCACTAGTTACAGGTTTATGATCAGCACTGCTGAGATGAGAGGGAATTTTGAGCACCATCTGGTCCAAGTACCAGAGTTGAAAACGGGTCAAAAATTTCGCACCCGGACGTCCCATAACTGGACCCGACCCGATCCGGACCCGTGAATGACCCGGACAAATCTGCTTTGAACTATAAATTCGAAACTCAATTTATTTAGGTATATATACATATGAACGAAATATATATATATTCATCCCAATAACTACTTGATATTTAGTAACTGAAATCCTTTTTTAATAAAAAAAGTTGGTTACTTGCTAAATTTTAGTGCCATTTTTAGTGCCACTATTTTGCGTAATCTAGAAGTAATGGCTGACTATGGCCGTGACGGTGAGTATATTACAAATGGAAATCATTATTTACGATTACACAAATGTATTTTTTTAAATGTATTTAGACTGTTCACTCTTCCCACGCTTTGATGGAGGTACGCATAGTTTCATATAGTCCGTTAGAATTTTGGTTCCATAATCTCTTATCACACCGTCGACATCTTTCTTTGTAATTATACACATTCCACAGTTTGAACAACAAGCAAGACCAAACAACACAGAATTGTTCACCGATTCTTTAATGAGACGAAACAATTTCCAGCATTCACTCTTCCCCTTGTGGTTATCAACAAGCACGTATTTGTTGGTCGGCCTCGACGCCTATCTCAACTTCCTTAATATTAAATCCATCCATATTAACAAATAAGGAGTTAATTTCGACATGACATGTCATGGGAACGGGATGTTAGCACATCAATCGAAAATCTCTGAATGCTCAATGTAAGAGATGCATACAGTGAACTTCGCACGGAGAGAGTGAATCAGCTGTGGAAGCAGGCGAATGGCGTTTGCCTGTACCTTGCTCAGGGCAATCGCACTGTAAAAGAACGCAAACGAAGTATCTTTTTACGATATGGTGTCGGTGTGTTTGACGTACGTCGTTGGAAATCTTCGTTGCTTTAAAAACGAGATGACAATATTTTTGCATGACAAATAATTATTCACTCCGTGGGCACCACTATCGACTACAGAAATCCACAACGCGCATTTTTCTTTGGAATATATTTTTCTCTTTTCAAAAATATTGGGCTGTCGGAAAAGTCATGACGTATTTTGGCACCCGATGGCGGTTGGGCGGTGTTGGAAGTACTAGCGACATGCACAGCTCTGTAATCGCTATGCCATTCGACAGGTGCCAGTTCTAACTGCAGTCTAAAAGGTATAGTGAGCGATTTGGTTGATTTGCGGAGATTTGACATCAAGTTGAAGATGGAAGACCAAACTGTGCATTTTCGCCATCTTTTACTGTTTTACTTCCGTAAAGGGAAGAACGCGCGTCAAGCTTCTTGTGAAAAGTTGCGTAAAGTGTACGGTGATAATGCTCTACAAGAACGTCAGTGCCAGCGGTGGTTCGCAAAATTCCGTGCTGGTGAATTTGACCTCAACGATGCTCCTCGGTCCGTGAGGCCCACTGAGGTTGATGACGACCAAATCAAGGCATTGATCGGGTCAAACCCACGTTACAAGACACGAGAGATTGCAGACACATTGTACATCTATAATTCAAGCGTTCACGACCACCTGAAGAAGCTGGGATACGTAAGCAAGCTCGATGTGTGGGTTCCTCATGAACTCAAAGAAGCTCAATTGACGGCGTGTGTAAACATCTGCGATATGCTCATTAAACGTGAGGAAAACGATCCTTTTTTGAAGTGACTGATAACTGGTGACGAAAAGTGGATTGTGTACAACAATGTGCTGTGCAAACGGTCTTGGTCCCGACGTGCTGCTTCGCTTCAAACGACATCCAAAGCAGACATTCATCAGCGGAATGTTCTGGTCTCAGTGTGGTGGGTTTTTAAAGGTGTCGTGTTTTTCGAGCTCCTACCACGGAACCAAAGAATCAATTCGAATGTGTACTGTCGGCAATTGGTCAGTTTGAACGAATCCATCATCCAGAAACGTTCAGAGCTCATTGATCGTAAAGGTGTTGTGTTCCATCACGACAACGCGAGACCACACACAAGTTTGATCACCCGCCAAAAATTATTGGAGCTTGGGTGGGATGTGTTGCCACACCCAGCATGCTCGCCTAACCTTGTGCCGCCAGACTTCCACTTGTTTCGCTCTCTTCAACAGTCCTTGCGTGGTATAACGTTCAGCCCTTTGTATAGTTTTTCGCCACGAAAGACAGGCCCTTCTATGAACGAGGCATTCTACAGCTCACTGAAAGATGGCAAAAGGTTATCGAACAAAACGGGCATTATATCATTGATTGATCTTTGTTCTTTCTATCAATAAATGACCTTTGCAAAACATGGCTAAAATACGTCATGACTTTTCCGACAACCCAATAAAATGTGAATAAAACCGGGTCAAAATCGGGTCAGGAACACCTTGACCCGACCCGTTGACCCGTGGCCCGTTTCCGTCTCTGCCAGGTACACAGGCGGCTTAATGGGTTAAAATATCTGTTTTTTTTTTTTTTTTTTTTTTTTTATTGGAGATTTAACGACCACCGTGAGCAACTCAATGGGCTATAAGCAGTCGCCCGTCCCTAATTTAGGGCCACTGGTTCTAGGGAAGGGAGAGAGCCAGTGCCATAAGACAAACACAACATCCATGCCTCACCGGGATTCGAACCCGGACCCTTTTCGTGCGATTGATCAGAGGCCATCGCTTAGACCACTGCGCCACAGGGGCGGCTAAAATATCTGTAGGATATGAACTTTCAGAGTTTTTGTAAAACAATCGCCGTAGCACCTTTTTTTGTTAATGAATGCATGCGTATTTGAAAATGGATGTTTATTCCCACGGACAAGGCAACGCTTACACATTCCCATTTAAATATTGACAAAGTTACGGTGAAGAACATTGCCGCCATTTTAATTTTATGCCAGTCGATAAGATTTTTCCTGCATTGGTCGAGCGCTGTCTACGACGCAAAGTGCGACATATAGAATAACTGTCATCCCGCTGGAGAAACGAATCGGACAGTGAATAAATCAAGTGTACGCATAGACTAATATTCCTTTGCAGGGAAACACTGATAACAATCACAGCACGTCTTTTTGACGTGCGAAGAAATTTTCAGCATTCCGTCTTAATGATCAGCGCAAAAAAAATGAAGAAAAAAATGAATGCATAAATCGGCTCAGCAGATTTGAGGTCCCCGTGGCAAATCGACTTCAGCAATCAGTGTTGCCTTTTTCGTATGCCCTTTCTTTTCTCCCTTTATTCTTGCGATCATCAGGGTAGATATCAACTTCAAACGGAAAACATTAATGATATTTGCCAGACGAATTTATGTCTTAAGAAAAACGAAGTTGATGCCAAGATGTCGTTTATTCTTTTCGATTTTTCCTCGCGCCGCCTTTTTTTTTTTTTTTTTTTTTTTTACTCCTTCTCAGTCTTTATTCCGCTCCCAGTCGAAAGAGCGAATATCGAATCTGAGACAAAGGAGCTATTTCACGTTTGTTTATTTATTTATTATTTTTCATGTATTTCTTTTTCCACCCAACTTTTTTTTCCCTCATCTTTTCTTCTTTTCTTATTGAGAATTTCGGAACACCTCTCGCCTTTTAATGCGCGCACTATTTCTTTTTCGCGGAGGAGCTTTGAAGTCCTTTCACTCACTGCCTCTTAACGTCGATGATTGTTCTGAGCACACGTCAATAATTCACACATTTGCTCTGTGGTTAATCCAATTTATTTCGTTTGCTATCGGAGAACTGAAGCTTCTGTACAACGGAAGAAGAAAAAAAAATGGCTACTGAAGCAAAAGAACAAGGAAAAATAATACAAGTGAAGAACTTGCAAAAGAAAAAATCAAACGTATGGTAAAAAAAAAAAATGAAAAATAAAAAGCAAAACTCAGAATTTCTTTCAGTGAGTATATATATCGCTGTTCCGACCATCAGAATGAACTTCATGAGAAGATAAAAAAAAATAGTTTTGCGATCTTAGAGTAATGAATACACTTTGAAAAGAAATGCACCTTGGAAGTAAGCAAGGAAAAGTAATTTTCAAAATGCCGGTAGAGGATGAGAGGGGTGGGGGTGGGGGGGGGGAGTCAGTTACAAAAATCTAAAATATGAATTTTACTGTAAATATGCCTTAATGAGTCATTTAGGTATGCATATACTGCTGCAGCTAATTTTTAGCTATCTGAGAAGAACTTGGACATTTATCCAAATCATAGCATTTCAAAGCGAAAAACTGATTCTAGTTATCGGCACGTTTTCTTAATTAAGTTTAATTATGGTGCACGATGCCATGAGCATTTCATTTTAATTTTTGACCTTACTATTTCTATTATTAATAATATGAAAAGTTAACACTTTACACTTTTTAAACGCTCTCAAAAAAAAAAAAAATAGTGTCAGACTTTGAGAACATGTGTTTACAAACGAGAATATGCAGTGAACCTAGTCTTAGAGTACTGGTTCAGTTTTATTATACTTGTGACGACCTTCCGTTTGACTATCTGTGTTCACATGTAAATTTAGCTTATCCTCGTTCAATATTTTCTGACTTAACGCCACTCCCGAGGAGCTCATAAAAGTTGGAAGCCTGACAGTGTGTCAAAGTGCAATCAAGGTTAAATAAATTGTGTTCTGAGATAACAGCTGAGAGCCGATTATACGTAGAGTTTGAAAGCGATATTGAAACAGCAGACGTTGAGCAGACGATTTGTATCAGTAGTTTGAGAGCGACATAGTAAGAGCTATGTTATACTGAGTGATGTTAAGCAAAGCTATATGTTGAGTACAATACGAAAGCTATGTTCTGAGTGCTGGTGTTATATGCTATGTGAATAGAGTTATTAGTCATACGTATCCTTTTGTTGAGAACGACGAGTTTAGGCGAGTCTAGTTTAAATCTTTCTCCTGGAGTCTTATTGGAAAACTATATAACGTGCTAGCTGAAATGATAATAAAGAGTGCATTTGGATTTTGTAAATATTGTTCTGACCGTTAATTAAACATGTATAAATCTGTAAGTGTCTACTTAGAGATTTACGCATGTTTAATTAAAATTTCAGCTTGAAACAACAAACGATACGAACGAATTAGAATAATCAGGGTTACCAAAGTAAAGTTAATTCTGCAAGTTTAAAAAAAAATGCAGTATTTTTACAATCATTATAGCTGGGTATTCAACAAACTGTTAATGTAATAAAAATTCATCAATATTTCATTATAGGTATTAAACACAATACGGTTCAAACATTTTAAGGAAAACTGTTGAATTAGCATGCAGTTTGTCCATGAAAAATTTCGAAAGAGATTATATTGATTCTTATTGATATGGATATACACAGTTGAGTCACATTATTGTGACCACCTCCTACTTTTGACATCAACAGCGCGTAGCCAATGAATGAAAGCACGTGTTGTGAGCTGGCTTGGAAATTATATAAGGTGTGCTGTAGGCATTCTGAAAACATATCACTCGTAGCAGTCATGGATAAATGGAGCGATTTATCAGATTTGCAAAAAGGGATGATTATCAGCTTTCGGGCCAAGGGTGGCAGTATTTCTGAAAGAGTGCAGTGTGTGAACTGCTCGCGTGCTGCTGTGATTGAAGTGTATCGTGATTGGAGAAATTACACCATTGCGAATAAGCGACGTGGAAACTGCGGAGCACCACGTGCCATTGATGTGAGATGTGACCGTTGGCTGCGAAGGTGCGTGAGGGCCGCTTGACACGCTACAACGGAGCAACTTATAGGCCGAATGAACCAGGGGGCTACCGGAAGTTTGTCTAAAACGACAGTTCAGCGAACCCTGCGGCGTATGGGGCTCCGATGCAGACGGATGGTCACTGCACCTATGCTAACGAAGGTTCATCGGCAGAAAAGGCACACATTTGCACGGCAGTATCGGAATTGGACCTCCGCTGATTGGCAAAGGAATTGCCTTCTCCGATGAGTCACGTTTTCTGCTTTATTGAACGGATGGACGTTGGCGTATATATCTAGAAACATAGGAGAACGAACATTCTTCAACCATAGTTGGCAGAACATAAGCTGGTGAATGTAGAGTTTGGTCTGGGGAATGTTTTGGGGGCATTCCCTGGGTCCACTCATACCTGTCGAAGGCATTATGGACCGAATTCGGTATGAATCCCTAATGGCAGACCACGTACACCCATACATACTAATTGTCTTCCCTGAAGCGGATGGGATCTTCTACCACGACAATGCTGGAAGATCCCATCCGTCCCAGGGAAAAACACGATGAAGACTTCAAAGTACTTCCCAGCCTCCTAATTTCCCAGACTTAAACCCAATTGAGCATCTGTGGGGCCACTTGGATCGTGTTGTTCGCTCTATGGATCCTAAACCACGCACCCTCCAGCAGCTGTTAGATGTACTGCAGTCAGCATGGCTCCACATACCTGCGAAACCTTCCAGCACCTTATTGAGTCACTCCCAGCCCGTCTAGCTGCTGTCAGCGCTGCACGCAGACAGCAGCTAGACGGGCTGGGAGTGACTCAATAAGGTTACTCTGGATATTAGCTAGTGGTCACAATAATGTGACTCGACCGTGTATATTCGATTCCTCCGCGATTTTCTAGATATGTAATTCTTTAGCACTTACAGAGTTAATCGTCTGACTTTTAGCAATTAACTTTTCCGAAAATTTTGATCCCTTGCACATAAAAACGACACATTTTGTAAAAACGACACATTTTATACCAAAGTATCTCCAGTCCTCCTAGCAGAAATTACTCACGCAATTAAGAACGTGAAATAGGGAAGAGTTCTAGGAGAAGATGGAGTTACCGTGAACATTATACAAGAAGCAAGTGGAGAAACTGAAACTAGACTCGCCCAAGTTTTCACTAGATGTCTCAATGAAGGGAGGATTCCTGAGGATTAGAACAACGCGACAATGATTCTGCTACATCAAAAAAAGGGGGACATAGAGGATCTCAGAAACTATAGGCCCATTAGCCGTTTATCAGTGGTTTATAAAATCTTCACTACAGTTATTTTATATCGCCTGATGATAACCTTGGACATGGCTCAATCGAGAGAACAAGCTGGATTCAGGAGTAGGTACAGCACCATAGATCATATCAACGTACTGAGAGAATTGATTGAAAGAGCGAGATTATCCCATTCTGTATGGCTTTTATCAATTATGAAAAGGCCTTTGATTTCGTGAAACCATCAGCAGTTACAATGGCTTTGAAATCCTGCGTAATTGAAGTTACCCATATATACATTCGCATTACTGTGTTAATAACATTTATGAAAATGCAAGTGCAAAGGTTCGGCCATTTGTGGATACAGCACCAATAAAAATTGCAAAGGGAGTGAGACACGGTGACACCACGTCTCCCAAGCTCTTTAATGCCACATTGAAAAATGTCTTTCAATCGTTGAACTGGGAAAACAAAAGGATAAAGATTAATGGAGACTATTTAACACACCTTCGTTTTGCTGATGACACCGTCATTTTTGCAACTGCTCCTTCAGAGATTCAGAGTATGATCCAGAAGCTTGCTGACAAGAATAAAGATGTAGTATTAAAAATAATTCAGAAGGCAAAACTGATGTATTTTACAAGAAATGAAGACTTATCAATTGATGTGGGAAAGCTGCAGAAAACCTATACCTATATTTTACCTTGGACAACAGACATCAAGCGAAAGTAACATTGAGGGAGAAATTAATCGGCGTATAAAACTTGGTTGAAGAGCTTTTGGAAAAAGGAGTACAATTTTTAAGAACAATGTTCTATTATGTCTTAAAATAAATGTGTTTAATTAGTGCATTCTTCTAGTGCTTACATAGAGCGGATACATAGACCTTAACTAAAAAAGACATACAACTACTGCAGGCAACTAAAAGCAGCATGGAGAGATGCATGCTTGGTGTAACCAGGAAAGATAAGAAGAGGAACTCGTGGATAAGGAAAATGACATATGACAATGAGCTGGACATAAGAAAATGAAATGGCAATGGGCTGGACATATTGCCAGAAGATCGGACCACCGATGGACAACTGAAACTTTAGACTCGATTCCAAGGGACAGGAAAAACACCCAGAAGAAGACCCCATGGAAGATGGTTGGATGAAATTGGAAAGCATTCGGGAGTAACAAGGAGGAGACTGGCTCAAGACAGACCGTTGAGGAAGAAACTTGGGGAGATCTTCATTCAGCACTGGACTGATAATGGTTGATAACGATGGTAATGCTTTTGTGTAATTTAAAAAAAAAAGGGATTGAAACTGTTACATCCTTTAAAATGCGGCTTCTTTATGAAGTTTACCACGAATGTGTTAAGAATTCTCACGTAACTACGCCATCAAGCAAGAATTGTAAACAAATGTAACGGAAGACCTACACCGATGATCCATTACATTATGACCACCTACCTAATAAGCTGTAGGACCGCCTTGAGCCCGCAAAACAGCGGCCACTCGGCGAGGCATCGATTCGATGAGGTGGCGACAGGTATCCTGGGGTATCTGGTACCATAATGTCAACAGCAGGTCCTCCAGTTCCCGTACATTTTGGGGTGGTGGTGATTTAGTAAGCGAACCCGCTTTTCCAAGTCGAACCACAAATGTTCGATTAGGTTCATGTCAGGGGAAGTTGGAGCCCAGGATATTAACGGAAAGTCACCAGCATGTTCCTCGAACCACTCCTTGACGATTCTGGCAGTGTGGCATGGCACATTATCCTGTTGGTAATGGCCATCACCTGCAGGGAACACCGTTGCCATGAATGGGTGAATTTGATCTGCAACGATGTTCAGAAACCTGATAGATGTCAGGGATTGTGCTATTGGGATAATGGGGCCTAAAGTGTCCCAAGAAAACATCTCCCACAGCATAAAACCGCCGCAGCCGGTCTGTTTCCGCCCAACAGTGCATCCGTGTGCCATAGCATCCTTTGGTAATAATCGGCGTATCCGCGGTCGGGTCGTCTAACTGATGCATCAGGAATCCTGATTCGTCAGACCACGCTCGCCACTTTCTTCCAATCATCCAGGGCCCAATCTCGATTATCTTAGGCCCATTTCATACGTTGTTGGCAATGACGTGCAGTGAGCATGAGTTCCCGGCTGGGTCTTCGGCTACGCAGGCCCATGCCCAGAAGGTTACGATGATCCGTGTGCTGGGACGCATTGCCCTGATCACCACTGTTGTAGCTGCGGGTGATTTGTCGCACTATGGCCCTGTGGTCGCTGTGAACAATGCGCGACAGTCTCCGCTCCCCTCTGGCATCGATGAGCTACGGACGACACACGACTGGACGACGGTTCGTCGTTTGGCCATCTGTGCACCACTTTTGATACGTACTTACCACAGCGGCAAGTGGACAACACACAAGCCGCGCCGTTTCCGAGATCGTAGTTCCGAGGCGCCGTGACATCACAATTTGTCCTTTATCAAACTCCGATAAATCGGCAGCTTTTCCCATTCTGACTCCAAACACTCTACTAACAGAAAGACTGTCCTGGGTTGTATATATACTGATTTGTAAACTTCACCTGCGCCACTATTCGGTTTCCAGGCGCGCTCATTTCTCTAGGCTGCGAGTGGTCATAACGAAATGGTACATCGGTATATATTGAATATTTAGTTCCTTGCACATAGGAAGAACATATTTTGTGCATCTTTTTTAAAAGAATTGAAACTGTTTCTTACGCAAGAAATGCCTTTAAAAAGTAGCTACTGTACGGGGATTACGATGTGTATGGTAAGGGATCATACGCTACTGGGTCATCGAGCAAAAAATGATAACAAGTGTGCAGAAAGGCTTTATTTTTATGGTGTCTTCAACTTTTGGGCCTATTAAAAACAAGGTAAGGGTGTGGTTACCCAACACTGCACCATTAGAGAACACGCTATTGACTGTTATTGTTACTGATTTTATATTTTAATTCACGAGCTGTTAAAAGTCGTGATTTACTTTCTTCAGATATTTCGCAGGAAACGGTATTGATTGTAAAGCGCCGCCTCAACAGCTGTTCCCTATCTCTTGGTGAAAGTAACAAACCAAAAATAAGAAAACGAAAAGGTCGCCCGAGCGGGGGAAAAATGTGTGGTGAAACAAAAAAAGAAACCAGGAACATAGGAAGAAGTGTTCGTGTCCAGGTGTAAGTATTAGCGAGTTGCCCACATCAGCAAGCCGTCAATCACGACGCTTAGTCACAGAGGTAGACGTGGTAGGAATTCTAATGAAGGCGATGGCAACGAGAAACGAAAAAGGGAATCAGCGGCACCTGAGGGCCGAAAAGAAAATCACCAACGCTTCATAAATTTCTAATTTCGATGGCAGTTGCTTAATGGTTTGATGATTTCACACAATGTTTGCTCTAATGACTCTGACCACTCTATCAAATCTGGATCCCTGACTGCGGAGTAATGTACCTCGACAAATCTCAATTAGTTTATGTTTCTTTTCTGTTAATTCAAATCTGCACGAAAAAAAAAAAAAAAAATAAATAAAAAGTCACGATCGAGTCGTGGGGGAGCTTGTTCTATTTGGGTACCACAGCTTACAAAAAAAAAAAAAAAAGAAAAAAAGAAATGCTGCATGCAGTCAGTGATGGTTTCGAAGCTACACGTTACTTAAATTAAATACAGTCGAAACCTCGTTCACACGAACAAAAAATTTCTTCGCGTTAAAAGTAGTTCATGTTATTGATACCTAATTAATTGAACAGCTGAAACGCATTGAAGTATTCAAAATTCCACAATACGATTAAAGAGAAAATTACGTACATACCATTTGGCTTCTAAAATACAAAATACAGACCAGAGTATAGTAGAATGTACACGTACGCTGTACGCGGATATAGTTTCCAAATTATTAGCAGATTTAGCAGATATTTTTTGCATGTAGATTACACACAAAAAATATTACAGCAATTAAAACACTTACTCAAGACTTTACTCAGATTAATATACACAGTACTCGAAATGGAAATTTTGAAGTGCCAATATGCTCATACTTAGTTAAAAATCATCCGGAAAAAATACCTTCTCCAGAAAATTTCCAAAACTGATAAAGCAAAACAAAAATCTCTGGAAGAAAAACTCCTTTGTTTGAAAATGTATTTGACAATTTCGTCACACCATAAGTCAGAAACGATAGCAGTCAATTTCAGTCGGTTGGTATGTAGATCCAGTGGGCACTGCTTATGCTTCATCGAGGACTGGGGTTAGACTTGTTATAACGAGGAGTCTCTAACCCGAGGTCAACGGATTAACGAGACTTCCGAGCCTCGGTTAAACATTAGTGATTCAGCTAGACTTGAATTCTTTTTTTTTTTTTTTTTTTTTTTTTTTGATTGGAGGTTTAACGACCACCGTGAGCAACTCAATGTGCTGTAAGCAGTCGCCCGTCCCTAATTTAGGGTAACTGGTTCCAGGGAAGGGAGAGAGCCAGTGCCGTAAGACAAACACAACATCCATGCCTTACCGGGATTCGAACCCGGACCCCTTCGGACGAATGACCAGAGGCCAACGCCTTAGACCACTGCGCCACCGGGGCGGCAGACTTGAATTCAGAACTTTTAAGGTGTCGAGCCGAGAAGACATCCCCTTCCAGACTTTCATGAAGTAGAAAGATGGCAATTAGAATCTCCCAAATTGGAACGAATATTCAGTCTTAAATAAATAGCAATCTCACACCCTAAAAAAAAAAAAAAAAAAAGACTGAAGTGGAAAAAGTTTATACTCACTGCTGCAAAACTAAATAAAATCTTGTGTTTAAGCTAATACTCCTGTAACATCCTCTGAACGCGGAGTGATACATACAACGGTTGACTGTTGGAGCACGAGCGAGAAGCAACCTTGACTCGCGCCTTGGACTTCCATGCGTCAGAGCGCGGACTGATATATTGACCATTGAAGCGTCGAGCAGATCAGATCGGATCATATGTAGAGGATTTTAGAAAGGGGGTGCCTGACCCCAGGTTTTAAGCAACCCTTAGAAATAGGAAGCTAGGAGATTTGGGCTAGAGTGCCCGATAGGAAAGTGACACGGAAGCGAGATAGAAAAGGGTGTGGAAGACGCCCTTATTTATTACCGGGGGGCCAGTACCCGGGGTCCGACGGCTTAACGTGCCCATCCGACTAACGGTGGGTATTTAGTGGTTCAAACGATCGCGCCTTCCCAAAATCGAACCTGAGGTTGTCTCCATGGCAGACACGAACGCTGACCACAAGGCCACCGCATCGAGCTTATATTTTTACAGATGGAAACACCACTCACTCTGCCGCCATAGGTCACAGCTAATCGTTGGTGTGACGTCACATACAGGCAAAAAAGAACTAATAATTACACAATTCATAAAACAGTAAGCTTGCATATAATTGATAAAGATTTTTCAATTCCTCATTTTATCCGTATATACGCCTAGAAGCTTTTGTTTCATTGGTTTCAAAGCAGCTTTTTGTCTGCGGCTGCGTCTTGTCTGGATGTGACGTCACTTGTAGAACGGACGGTGACTTATGGCGGTCAGTACTGCGTGGAAAGGAGTGGTGTTTCCACCTAGTCGAGCGTGAAGCAACCGTGACTTGGAGTGTGATGTCCTGCGCGCACTGGAGATTTCGTGGTCAGATTTGTTTTGGATTTTAGGAAAATCAGGCGTATATTAACTGGCCAAGAGGAAGTATTCTGAGGTTGTGAAATGATGTGTAATACTAATCGTAAAACTTACTAGTATTTGTAAAAATTTAATGTAAATAAATTATCTTATTTGTTCACCGGCGAGTCTGTGATGTTGCACTCGCAATCCTTCATTCTATGAAGGAGCTCATCAAATTCAATACATTAAATAAATGATATACACTGGTGTGCAAAAATTAAGGACGAAGAGGAGAAATTAGCATAACAGCGGAACGAGCAGGCAGAACGGACCGAAGGACCACTTAGGAGATAGACTAGGGTTCGGTACGGCAGGGCATGCGCATTTATGCATCATGACGTGGGGGGGGGGAGTGTCGGAAGGGTATAAAGCATACGGGCGGTGTACGCTCAGCAATTAGGCGAAAGCCATTGCACGGTGTACATCGGTTTGAACGACGTCGAGTTGCTGCCACCGTGTGATATGTCCAACAGGCAATTCAGTAGACGACATCTGGATGACTTTACCCGAGGTCGCGTTATTGGGAAGTTGGAAGAAGGTCGAAGTGTGACTAGTGTGGCCGAGGATTTCGAGATCGCTCACAGCATCGTTTCACGAGCTTGCAGAGCATTTCAAACGACAGGAACAGCTATCCGAGAGTTTAGCAGTGGTCGTCCACGAGCAACCACGGCGGCGGACGACCGGTATATTGTCCTACAGGCGAGAAGAGACAGACGGCAGACAACGGGAGAAATCGCAATGCACATGCAACAGACAACTGTACGTCCGTTATCGCGTTTTACCGTGGCCAGGAGGCTGCACAAAAGTGGTCTATTTGCACGACAACCAGTACGGTGTGTGCCATTAACGCCTGCTCATCGGAGACGGCGGTTTCTGTAGTGCCAGAAGCGCAAGAACTGGACACATCAGCAACGGGGTCGAGTTCTCTTTACGGATGAGAGCCGATTTAGTCAGACGAGCGATTCTGGAAGTATACACATCTGGAGAGAGCAGGGAACACGCAATCATACCTCCAACATCATTGAAAGGGACCGATTTGGAGGTGGCGGAGTTCTTGTTTGGGGCGGTATCATGCTTGGTAGCGGTACTGACCTCCACATCTTCCAAGGAGGTTCAGTCACTGGTGTCCGCTATTGTACCGAGGTTCTCCTGCCTCAGGTGCGTCTGTTTAGAGGTGCTGTGAGTTCTGAATTCCTCTTCATGGACGACAACGCTACACCTCATCGTACAGTGGCTGTCACAGAGCTGTTGGAGAGTAAAGATATTCAAGGCATGGATTGGCCCCCAAGGTCCCCGGACCTAAATCCAATCGAAGACGTGTGGGACGTTCTCGGGAGACGCTTGACAGCACGTCACCAGCTGCCAGCAACGATTCCGCAGCTGCGATTGGCGCTACAAGAGGAATGGGCCGCGATGCCTCAACAGCTCCTTGACAACCTCGTCCTCAGCATGGACAGACGTTGTAAATCCTGCAACGCAGTCAGAGGTGATTATATCCCCTACTAAAGACTGGATTTTTCTTGGCAGTCACCTGTCACATGGACGTTTCTGTCTTCTGTACAGATGTGCTCGAAGCTACCTTTTCAATAAAGTGCCTTTGTATCCTTTGGATTCCTTGTTTGGACGGTTTTGCTCACTTGTCCCATATTCTTACATCTTGGGGATCTTATGGTATGATTTGAGTCGATGTAGAGCACTTCTGCACGACGTTACATTCGAGAAACCGTCTCGTCCTTAATTTTTGCACACCAGTGTACTTAATGCCATTTTAACTTGGAAGAACTTTCAATTAATCTTCACTTCTTCTGAGTTCTTTAGTTTTTACAGACGTTTCTGGCCTCTAGATTTCATCAAGGCTTGTTCTTAATATATAGGAGCTGTATCAAAAGTTTCGTTTACACAGAAGGAATTTAAATTTTATTGGTCGGTTCTTCTTGCAGTTGCCAGTTATTAAATTAAAATCTTTTCCTTATGTATTTTGTAAGTCTATTATTTCCGACTTAAGTTGTCGAAAATGTTATTTATAATTTTTGAAGGTTCATTAACGGAACTGTTTTTCTGGATATAAAAAGTTCCTTTAGTTAGTCTTGCTTTTATGAGATTCTTAGTCCAATATTTTAATATTTTTCCATAAAGGTCCATTTCCCACACATTGCTGCACATTCAATTGCAATGTACTTATTTTTGTCCTCATTGGAATCTGTAATATTCTAATAGTTATTTACTGTTTTATTAATTTTTCTTTAAATTAGTGTATGTTATTCCATTGATATCGTGGTTCGCGCTTTGCAGATTTGCAGCAAATTTTCTGTTTCAATGGTTGTGTACGCAGATACATTTTATTTTTATACAACTATGGTAGAGACTACAGCGCTGCAACACTACGTATATATCCATCTCACTTTAATTACCCTAATCCATCTCACTAGGGCAATTTTGAATTTGTTTGCATACGTTTTGCGTAGAATCAAGGTGGCTGAAAGCACATGCAGGTTTAATTTTTTCATGATTTTTAGGAATTGCTGACAATGCACTTTTTGTAATGCCGAATTTCTCCGCAACTGCACTTTTATTTTAAATATCGTCGTCCATTTTATTTAAAATTTGCTGTCTTGTACTTAACCTCAAAGATTACGTAACTTTACCATTCATGTTAACACGAACACGATGTATTTGAAATAAAGAGAAAATACAGAGGGTGAGCCGAAATTTCTGCAATATTTGCATAAACGTATATGCTGCGACGGATATGTCACGTGTTTAAACTACAGTAGTTCAAGAGGCGCGGTGCTGTCAGTCGAAAGGGATATAAAATGGTAGTCGTTGCTGTGAACAGCATTGCATGTCATCGTTCTGTCTGTGGTTGAGACGCTTAAAAGATGAACGGCCACAACCGGGCTAATTGGAAACTTTTGCTTTACGAGTTTGAACTCGGCCATAACGCTGCTCAAGCAACACGAAACATTTGTCATGCGAAAGGAGAAGGTCCCGTGGACCACAGCACCGCAAACAGATGGCTCAAGAAATTTTCTTCAGATGACAGAAACCTCGACGATCAGCCAAGGTTAGGTAGGCCGCAAACTGTGGATACGGAGGCCGTTCGCCAGGTCGTAGAGGCAAATCCGACAACCAGCACTCGGAGATTATCAGGCGAGCTAGGCATATCACAGACCACCGTAGGTCACCACCTTCAGGACCTCGGCAAGGTCTCTCACGAAATGACGCCAGCTGAATCAAACCGCCGAGTAGAAGTGTGCACGAAACTCCTAGGAAACCCGCACGATGTACGTTTCATCAGGAGAATTGTTACGTGCGATGAAAAGTGGATCTATTTCTGTAATCCTAATACACAACGGCAGTGGTTGAGCCTGGGCCAGCTTCCAGAACCTGCTGCCAAACGTGGGGGCCTCGAGCACAAAGTGATGTTCTGCGTCTGGTGGAATTTCTAAGGGATAATCCATTACGAATTTGTTCCAGATGGTCGAACCATCAACGCCAACCTCTACTCTGAACTAGAGCCGATGTATGCCGTTTTGGAGGAGAAGTACCCAGCACTGGGTAACAGAAAGCGCGCTCTCCTGCAGTAGGACAATGCTCTGGCCTCATGCCACGCGAACGACCCGGGAAAAACTCAAGGGACTTGAGGGCATCGAACTGATGCCACACCCAGAATATAGTCCGTACCCTTGCCCCGTCGGATTATTACTTGTTCCGGTCTATGGCCCACTTCCTTCGCGGGCGACACTTCAACAACCAGGAGGAGGTGGCAGCTGGGGTGAAGGAGTTCTTCGCCTCGAAGGACAAGAACTGGCAGACAGATGGCTAAAGACGGTGCAACACGATGGCGTTTACCTTGAATGCTAGGCAGCTTTCGTCGTAAAGTTACGTATGGAGACATAAAGTGATCCAGAGATTGCAAAACGTTGTATTTCTTCTCTGTAAAACATAAATGACCCACCTAGCACCAACAGCATGCGGATTGGACGAAAGAAGATTGGAAGCAGGTGTGCTGGTTCGATGGATCACGATCCCATTCTGCCAATGGTTGAGTCCGTATTCGAGGTTAGCAGTATGAGGCTATTAATGGTTCATCCATGGCATCGACTATCTAGGCTGGTAAGGGTGTTTGTAAGATATAAAGTACATTTAGCTAGTGCATGAACTTGGACCCTTAGTACGTATGGACGCCGGCTGCTTGTAGATCATGCAAACTCGCACTATTGTACCTCCACCGAGAGAAGAATGGCTTCTTCAAGAACGGTAATCCCCCATGCCATCGAGCCTGCCTCGAGCAGGAATAGTTCGACGAGCAGTGTTGATATGAGATATCTTGAATGGCGCTCAAACTCACCAGATCTCAACACAATTGAACATCTGTAGGGTGTTGTGGAACACCAAGTGAGGCAGTTGGACACAGCTCTCCGTCTCATACAGGAACTGTGGATTGCCATACAAACAATTTGGTTGCAGATCCCCACACAACTATACCTGATTGGGTTGATGCCACACCAGGTGGTTCTTCGGACGAAAGGATGGTTCACAAGTATTAGGTGGGTGGTCATAATTCAGTGACTGCTCGTACTAGGTGAAAGCCCGTTTATAATGACGGGGGAAAATTATATATGTGGAGAAAAGTATGTCTCATGAACGTTACTACAATGAGTATTACAACAATAAAAAAAGTGCTACGTCATACAGTTGTTACGTCACACGCTCACATAATTCGCGTTTCCCATTCACGGAACAACTGCCCGAAAACACAAAAAGCTAAGCGTGACGTCACAAATATTTCTTTCTTGGTTGTTGCCATGGTGATGACTCTTTACACTGCGCCACCAAAGTGGGACAAACGTTCAAACGAAGCAAATTACATTGTTTGTTTGCTTACGTTAACACAAAAAGCTAAGCGTGACGTCACAAATATTTCTTTCTCGGTTGCTGCTATGGTGATGACTCTTTACACTGCGCCACCAAAGTGGGACAAACGTTCAAACGAAGCAAATTACATTGTTTGTTTGCTTACGTTCACGGGTATAACAAGCAATTACTGAAACTTGGAAAAGTGTTTGGCCCCTGTTGCTTTTTGTTACAGTTAGATTTCACTGCATTTGACAAAGATGTGAACTGACCAAAAAAAAAAAAAAAAAAAACATAGAAGACGTTAAAGCAACCGCGATGCCAATTATTACAAGGAGCTGGGGCAAAATAAATTAAACAAATGAAAGATATTTCTAAATTGGATTCGACTGTTAGCCAAACCACGGAAACAAATTCTTCCCATGTCATAGGAACAAAATTAATATTAGACTGTCGTTGAGAAATGTACAACATGCTTAAGATTTTGCGTAAGATGAAGCTTAAATTAAAAATACATTCGAAGTCTTTTAAGACAGTGTCTCAGAATTTACTTAGGCACAGTAGAACTACGGTTATATGTTATTCAGTTATATGTTTTTCACGTTTATACGGAATTCTGCGCTAGTACCGATATTTTAGTGTTGTTTCTGTTGCTTTTCAATTCGACTCTAAAGTACGTAATTCAATTAGGCGCTTTTTCCGGTTATACGTTAAATTTGGAATTTAATTTTGGCGGTGCTTTTTTACACGCAAAGACCTTTCAGGGCAAACACGCAACACAGATAAAAGGAAACGTCTCTTTTTGTTTCTTTTTAAAGGAAATAACTTTTCAGGCAGAAATAAAGGCAAAATGAAGCGATTATTATTCATAAATTTCAAAATAATTATACGTAATATAATAATAAATATTATAATATAATTTTATGTTTCCTAATATTCATACAAAAAGGTATGCACGAAAGTAGGCCATTTCTTAAGTGGTGCACTGGGAAATGTCCCGGTGTCCCAGTGGGCTGATGCGCCCTTGCCGATGTGGGATACCGAAATGAGTGGATACCAAGGAACAGGAAAAAGACCCAGAAGAAGACCACGTGGGAGATAGATGCATAGAACTCGAAAACATGCCGGAGGGAAATGGAAGAGATTGGCTCAAGATAGAAAGTTGTGGAAGAGACTTGAGACTTTCATCGAGCAGTGACTTGATAATGATTAACGATGAAGATGATACGCTATTAAAGGTAACAAACGATTTCATCACGTGATTGAGTACAAAATGGAAGTTCTACCAAGTTGTATAAACCCGTAAATTCAGAAATTTTGAATTGAATTCAGTTAATCATCGCTCTGCTGGTAAAGTAATTAGAGACCGGGGTTTTTCCTGAATTCCACCCCGATGATGAAACAAGTAAATAAAAATACCATCTCAAATGCCAGAGCCAAAAACTCTCCGTGTTTGTTCCATCCTCTCAGAAAGCGCGCAAGTTACATTTTTTGTGTTCTGTCTCGAACACTTGAGCGTGACACTTCAATTTTTACTACCCTTGTTTCACAATTCAGCTATCTGAGCATTTTCTGTTGCTGACCATCTTACCTATCAGCAATTTTTCGACCCACCGTGAAAACTGTCTCCATTAAACTGAAGATATGAGAGTTAATTGTGATCCACCCTACGAAAAGATCATGTCCACTCAATCCCTCGCAGAGCCATAAAGTCATAAAATTGAACTCTGCGATTCCTTCAATTCGGACAGTTATAGCGTTAAGAAACGAAAAGATAGTGTTCTGCTTCATTAACGCAGCTAGTGCCGACCCGGTTGAGCAATGGTCTAAGCACTAGCTATTCGTCCGAGATGGGTCCCGGTTAGAATCCCGATGAGGCATGGATGTTGTGTTCGTCTTACGGCACTGGCTCTCTCCCTTCCCTGGAATCAGTGTTTCTAAATTCGGGGGGCCATTGAGTTACTCCCAGTGGTCGTTAAACCTCAAAAAAATTAATAAAAAAAAAGCAGCTGGAAGAAAAAAAAATGGAGAATAGGGGACCGTCTTCGAATTCCCTGAAATACCGACTAAAGGAGAAATGATTTTAACCAGATATTTTTTGATTGGAGGTTTAACGCCCACGGTGTGCTATAAGCAGTCGCCCGTCCCTAATTTAGGGTCACTGGTTCCAGGGAAGGGAGAGAGCCAGTGCCGTAAGAAAAACACAACATCGATGCCTCACCGGATTCGAACCCGGACCACTAAATCTATGGCCCCAGGGATACAATGTTTAGTGATCTGGAGTTTTATTTTAACGCATTTTGTGACAGCTGTGTAAAAGTATCATATGACGCAAGGAATGGCAAAGCTAATTCGAAAGCGGAATTACAGGAAGTTAAGGCATTTGTAAAGAAAATAAAGAGTTTGTGTACTAGTAAGGAAACAGTTGATCACGTTCGGGAATCTTTTATGCAAAACCCACCAGGTCAGTATACACGTCAATGTAGCCCGAGTTCGCAACATCATAAAAAAACTACGTGGAGAATTTTTCGAAATGCAACTTCCTCTCTGATTTTACCGATTGCGCTTGTTGCAGGCAATAGGAAAAGAAAAAGAGTTACTTTATGAATTATTCGAGAACACGATGGTCAGTACCGAGGAAGATGGAACTTGTCAACCGAAATTCTCTTTTAGTAAAAGATCAACGTTTCAACTTTTCGGAAACAGCGACAGGCATAAGTTCCGTAGCTGGAATAGAGAAATTCCACAAGCCATCGATGATTGGAGGTTTAACGACCACCGTGAGCAACTCAATGGGCTATAAGCAGTCGCCCGTCCCTAATTTAGGGTCACTGGTTCCAGGGAAGGGAGAGAGCCAGTGCCGTAAGACAAACACAACATCCATGCCTGACCGGGATTCGAACCCGGACCCCTTACGGACGATTTTTTTTATATTGGAGGTTTAACGACCACCGTGAGCAACTCAAAGGGCTATAAACAGTCGCCCGTCCCTAATTTAGGGTCACTGGTTCCAGGGAAGGGATAGAGCCAGTGCCGTAAGACAAACACAACATCCATGCCTCACCGGGATTCGAACCCGGACCCCTTACGGACGAATGATCAGAGGCCAGCGCCTTAGACCACTGTGCCACCGGGGCGGCAAGCCATCGATGAACAACGTAAGGGTTGTTCAAAAGTTTTGCGTTTTGTTCTTTACCTGCGAACGGTGACAAACCGTATGACTTTGCTCTTTTTGTACTAAAAGCGATAACCGGAATTATCTACAGTAACATGCAGGAGCTGTGGTTAATAGAACTTGAAGATAAATTCATTATTCGCCAACAAGATGGTGCACCTGCGCACATCTACAATTCAATGACGACATTTCTGAATTCGACGTTCACTGAATCCATGAAAGCAAATGCATATCTTGTCCATCGATGCCACAATACTGGATCATCCGTATAGGACGACTGCTTGGCTACCATCAACACCAGATTTCACTCCTTTCGATTTTTTGTTGTTGGTCATTGTTCTCTAAAAAGACGGAGCAGCTCTACACATATACAATTCAGTGTCAACATTTCTGAATTCCACATCTTCGGAGTGCTGAATCATCCGTACAGACTTTGCTTCCATTGTCTCACTCCCTTCGGTTTTTTGTTTGTTTGTTTGTTTGTTTTTTTCTTTTTTGGGTGTGGTTCATTACGATGGGTCACGCTTGAGTTCTATCCGTAAATTAAGTGAAAATATTCGAAAATTCTAAGGTAAGGCAGATATTATTTTCATTAAAATGGAAAAGACATTTTTCAACAATATGAATAATATTATTGTCGATATTATTATAGTATTGTTATCGATATTACTGTAAAAGATACGATAATTCTTTTCCATTTTAAGGACATAATATCTCCCTTACTTTATAATTTCCTAATATTGGCATTTAATTTACGGATATTATGAAATATACTGATTCGAGTCATTTCCCCCTTAATAATGACGGTTTAATTAAAATATGAAAATTAGATATTCCTCTTTGTTTCTGAAACAATGCGAAACACTGCGAGCTGCTGCTAAACGCTGTTCTAATCGCGAATTGTTTATTATAACCATACCGTGTTTCATACAATGTTTCAAGAATAACATGCATGACCTACAGTGGAAAGCGGTTTTCTTCTTCTTCCTTTTTCTTTTATTTTTATTTTTTTATTTTTAGCCTACTCTATAGAAGAGAGTCAAGTGCAAAGAGGAAGATGAAACAGAAAAAATAAAAAAAAATGATTTGTCTGTCGCAAACACGTTTGCATATTGTTCTATTCTTTTATTCAGTTTCCCGACTTAACGTTCTTCGCCAATGTTTGCCAAGTATTTCAGCAAAACGACCAATAAAAAAATAATTCTTCTGCTTCCTTATTCTGCCTGATTGAAAAAGGACGAGCTAACAGAAGAAGTTTGCTGAGTCTTTTACTTTACGACTTCGTAGAAAGTAAAGCACCGAATGATTTCTGCCATTCGTAATTTGATTGGCTGTTGCAGCACGCACGTGGTGGTACATCCTGCGTCGGTATATTTCCCCAATCTCAGCTTAGCCTCGAGTTCATATAACGGCGGGTGGCAACGAACCTATCGCGCCGTGTCACGACCTCTGACCCGACCTGCTTTCAGAACAGCCTCGTAGGGGTAATATACGGTGTGCTACAGGTACTTTATGTACACCTCAGTGGGGCCATGAAACTCTGCAATACTGTGTAAACATGAGTCATTTGCGGGACCTGTTGATCTTTCGAGTTCTTCGTTGAACAGTTTTCTTCTAAGAACGGCGCCACCTGCTGCGCTTTTATCTAAATTTTCAGTCTGTCATGAGGATTTTTTCTGCATCTTGTCCTCCGTAAAGTGCGGCTTACAGCATCCCAAAGTACTCTTTATAGCTCTTCGGTCCTTTAAGTTGAATTTTGGGTGACTGTTTAACGAGCTTTCTTCAAGCTTTTCCATGAAGTTAACGTGAGTGAATCATGCCGCTTTGAAGTCTCATGATTTTGGTTCTTTAGATTTTATTATAGTATCTTTCTCTTCGAACACCTACGACCAAACGTGCTATATTTCCCCCTTTATTTCAGCGCTGTTTGTTTATTTTGTTTTGGGGAACGGGGGGGGGGGGGAGAGGGCTTATAATATTCCCCAAAACCTTTTTACTAATTCGAGCATTACTCGTAGAAAAAAAAACTATTTAGTAGCTAATCCAAGCATGCTAAAATTCATGTAGAACATTATATTAATTGATTATAATTAAGGTACCGTTAGAAATATAAGAATAAGAAAAAATTAAGGTCTTGTGTAACGTTTTTTTTTTTTTTTTTGATTGGAGGTTTAACGACCACCGTGAGCAACTCAATGGGCTATAAGCAGTCGCCCGTCCCTAATTTAGGGTCACTGGTTCCAGGGAAGGGAGAGAGCCAGTGCCGTAAGACAAACACAACATCCATGCCTCACCGGGATTCGAACCCGGACCCCGTTCGGACGAATGATCAGAGGCCAGCGCCTTAGACCACTGCGCCACCGGGGCGGCAGTAACGTTTCTCACACCTCACCTTAGGTATGGAGTGAATTCGTCCTAGGATCCAGCGAGAGCCATCACCTCTTTTTCTAAATATATCTGAGGATGTTAATTTCTTT
Organism: Macrothele yani; assembly: GCA_039090855.1. Lineage (NCBI taxonomy): Eukaryota > Metazoa > Arthropoda > Arachnida > Araneae > Macrothelidae > Macrothele > Macrothele yani. Next base: position 73,471,081 of record CM077028.1, on the reverse strand, counting down.
GGTCAAATAGGACCATACACATGAAGTAAGTGTCGTCAAGACTCCGCTCGTTCAAAGCATTTTAATAAAGACATTTAATGCGGTTCCCCAGCATAATTAATCTAGCTTCAGTGCTTATCGTTCTGTCAGGGAATAGAAAACCTTCCACTGATATCTGCGTCGTCGTCCGTTATTAACACGTTCTCCCCCACACATTTCGTTAAAAAGCGCCTAGAAAAAACCCACCGGCTACGTCTAGCCGGTAAAGAGAGAGAGAGAGAGAGTCCCGTCTTGGCTTGGGGACGACACGTACTCTCAACTTAATCGACGACGGAAGCACAAAAGGTTCTTCTTGTTCCCAAAAAATGCTCTTATACAATCCTAAAGCCCCGGTAGTTTTTTCCTTCCTTTGACTAGCCGCATTAAGAACATAACTTTTTGCCGGGTCTAATATGAAGATTTCAACAAAACCTGTTTCTTCCATCAACCGACACAGAACCATAAACACCTGCCGACAACATCAACACAATCACATCAGAAAATACACATTAGCACATACTACTATTATTATCGTGAACCAAACATTGTTCTCTTGTTTTCAAGAGGATTGCTAATCTTTGCTGTTCGGTGTCAGTCTGTCTGTATCACCCTTCTCCTATCACGATCACTGCTGAAAATGGCGCAAACAAAGGAATTTCACTAGTGTATGCGAATATTAAAACATGTTTAGAATAGTTAGTTCGGAAGGGCCGGAGAATCCTGCAGTATTGATTATGTTTTTGTTATGTTGAATACCAGGTAAAAGCTGAAAAAGAAGTAGAAGAATAATTAACATAACATCGTTTGTATGTGTTAGTAGCCATTTTATTTTCTTAATTGGAATGGCTTCTTTTGCCCATCATCTTAGTGGAAGAGTTTCGGCCCTGTTGGAGTCCTAAGTTTCAATGCGGTTTCTATCCTTTTTTTATCCCAAAGGAGGGAAGAACGAAACGATATTCAGGTAACTGACAGAAAAGGAGCATTGCATTGCCAAGCTTTCTGCAAACGTCAGTGGTTTAGGTGAGGCAGTCGCTAAAACGTGCCGCTAGTGAACTCCGTTGATATGCAAATAGACTCCCAACATGCTTGCCGTCCTGTGCTTAAAGGCAAATCGTGTCGCCATGCCGCCTAGCAGATGTTATTATGGCGTCAAAAAGGGACCTCAATGAATTTGAAAGACGTGTAACTTCTTGAGCGCACTTGGAAAGTGCCTCGGTTACTAGAACAGAGGAACAATCTCGAAGATTGCATCAGCATGGAAGTCACCCGGCAAAACTTTGTCAGCGAAATGCAATGGCATCTCCGGTTGAGTAGTGTTCTAAGCGCTGGCTTCTGGCCATTCGTCAGAGATGGACCAAGGTTCGAATCCCGGTGAAGCATGGACATTGTGTTTGCTTTAAGACATTGGCTCTCTCCGTTCCCTGGAATCAGTAGCTCTAAATTAGAGATGGGCGACTGAGTACAGCCCATCGAGTTGCTCACAGTGGTCGTTGAACCCCAATCAAACAAAAGCATGCAATAGTGGACGAAAGTGCATGCTGCGTGAGAGGGACGTTAGAGCATTTGTGCACTGTATCAAGAAGAACAGGTGGGTGACTGTAGAGCAGGTGTATGCAACGTTCAACGGAAGACGTGATACACCTATTTCGACAAAAGCATTGCGTCGCGAATTGCACATGACTGTGGGTACCGTGGTCTTGTAGCATCACACAAGCCCTTGATTACTCCTGCCAACGCACGTCGTCGCTTCCTCTGGTGCAATATGCACAAGCATTGGACTCAACAACAGTGCAGGAATGTGCTGTGGTTCGACAAATCGGCTTTCATGCTTTGTGCGGCAAATGGACGCATGCGCGTGTGGCGGCGGCCGAAAAAGTGTTAAAACACGTAGTGCTTGTTACTGCTCTAAAGGATTCTGATGGTTCTATCATGGTTTGGAGTGCATTCTCGTGGCAAGTCCACAAGTTGGAAACAGACGGCGTCATCGATGTTAAACGTTTTGTCACAATCCCGTGGGATCATCTGCATCCCCTGCTGCAACATTTGGGCAATCCAGCAGCAACTGTGTTTCGACATCATAATGCAACCATTTATCGAACGAAAGTGGACTTGTTGCTTGCATGATATCCATGGTAATTCCATCTTCTCCTGGAGCTTTTTCCCGTTTCATGTTCTTAATTGCATGTGTAACTTCTGCCGGGATGACTGGGGGGACTTTGGTATTGTTATCTTTCGTAATGTCTAGAGTACATGTATCATCTCTTTCATATACGTAGTTTAGAGTAGAAATATTTTAACCTAGTCAAAATTTCGCCTCTATTTCTTATTACAGTGCCAACTTCTTTTCTGAGTGCCATAATCTTTGTTCTCCCCTTTGCTCTCTTCAGGCTTTGGCTTTTTTCAATTGCTTTTCTCACTAGTTCACAGTTGAATTTCCTTACGTCTTCAGTGGTACTTTTCGTACTGTCTTGCATAGCTCAATATATTCCACTTTGGAAGTGACATCTTCTTTATTTGTTCTCGCCTTTCTTCTCTTTTGCATCAGCATTTTTGTTTTTCCCGAAATTTTCTTCATATGCAACTTGTTCTTAGTACCGCCTATTTTTGTTGCTGTCTCCATAAGAGCCTTGGTTAGTTTTCTGTTAACTTCAGAGATGTCCACTCCACTTCCTCTGATGTTAGATATTCTAGAGCAGATAATATCTTCCTTAGTTCCAATTTGCAGGTGTTACGATGCTTTTTAAGGTTGGTCATGTTAATATATTTTGTTTGTTTTATGAGCTTTCCACGTTAACGTTTTGTGCTGAGGTGCATCTTACATCTCTTCATTCTATGATCACACAGTGTGTTGAATCTGTGTGTTCAGCACATTGCAGTCTTCGATGAAAAATTTCTTGTTACAAAATAATAAAATCAATTTAACTTGTGATTCCATTGGGATGTTTCCATGTTCATTTCCTACGTGTTTATTTCTTTAAAAAGGAGTTCATGATGAAAAACCTTTCTGCCTTTACAAATTCTACGACAGTATTTCCATGCTGGTTTCTATTCCCATGTCCGAATTTACATACCGAAGTTTCATTCTGTTACTGCTGTCCTATTTTCGTATTGAAATCGCTTATAATAATCTTCAAGTTTTGCTTGCCTTTATTATTTAGATACCGAATTTCTTTATAAAATTCTTAAACTTCTTCCTCACGATGACTTGTGGTGGGCGCGTAAGCTTGAATTATCTGAGCCTGGTATATTTTTGAGAGTTGGATAACGAGTCGCGCAACTCTTTTTGGGAAATTTTCAACTTCTAGAACTTTTTCCTTCAGTTTCTTACTTATTATAAATCCAACACCACTGGTTCTGCCAGTATCTGTCCCACGACAGTACAAGAGATGTCAGCTTTTCAATTCAATGAGATCTTCTCCTTTTCTTTCTTACCTCACTTAACTCAATGATGTCCCACTTAATTCTTTGGAGTTACTCCTCCAATTCAAGGAGCCTTGAATCAAAAGATAGAGATCGTCCGTTAAACGTAGCCAAGGTCAGCATCGGATGGCATCCTAGTCCGGTCTTCAAGTGATTCTTATCAACATTTGCCTTCATGTCACATTGGCCGCTGCTTTGGACAGGTACATTCCAACTGACGGAGGGCGAAAATTTACATTGTAAAGTCATCTTTGGGGAGAAGGGCGGGGGTAGGGGGTAGGGGTGTTGGCCATAACGCACTACAATATATTAGGTGTGCAACTTAATTCTCGGCCACAAGCACGACACTTTGACAGCAAATTATAGCAAATCGAATAGGTACTTAATCAATTAATCAAGGAAATAATCCCCGCCGTGTTGGATACATTTGAGCCATCGGCCAGGGAGCTGCCGAATGCCGCTGCGGAAGAAAGAGGGTTGTTTCAAGTTGATAAAGTCATCAATACTTGTTTGGACCTCCTCGACAGAAGTGAAGTGCATATCACTCAGGCGATGTTGCAGAGAGCGAAAGAGGTGATAATCCGATAGGGAGAACTCCGGAAAATACGACGAGTGGGACAAAATCTCCCATCCCAGGTCGGTGATCGTGTTTAAAGTCGTTTTCGCGGTGTGAGGACGCGCGTTATCCTGAAGCAACAGGACCTACCTTCTGCCCTTGCCGGTGTATGGCCTTTTCGCCTCCAGTGCGTCACTCACATGAATGAGTTGTTAACAATGATGCTCAGAATTGACCGTTTCACCAGGTTTGAGCAACTCATAGTGTACGACACCGCGCTGATCCCACCATATTCACAACAACAACTTCCTGGCATGGATATTCGGTTTGGCGGTACTGGTGGTAGGCTGACCTGGATAAACCCACGATGTGCACCGCTTAGGATTATCGTAAAGGATCTACTTCTCATCACAGGTCAAAATCTTGTGGAGGAAATCCTTGAATCTGGAGAGTAAGAACACAGCAACATCGCAGCACCTTGACTTGTTCGCAGCTGTGAGTTGGTGGGACACCCAACGGCCCTCCTTGTGAATCCGTCCAAGCTTGTGCAGGAGCTTTGCAATGGCTTGCAGTGTTACTCCGAGTTCCTGGGCGAGCTCTGGCTTTGTGCGACAGGGATCCGCGTCCAACAGTTGTTCCAGTTCCTCATCGTCAACTTTCTGTGGCTGTCCCGGATGTTCTGCATCACGGAGATCGAAATTTCCCTGCTTAAACCGCTGGAACCACTTCTTACGCGTACTATAGGACACAGCAGCCTCACCCAAAGCAGCACAGATTATTTTCTCGGCTTCCGCGGCACTTTTTCAGTTGAAACGTGAACAGGAGGCAGAGCCTCAAATGTTGCTTCTCGAACAACATTGCTTTCACCGTCAACTTCCGCCCCTTCCGTCGCTACAGCTGTGAGCGGTTACGGTTGCCTGGAAAAGTTGTTGGATGGCGCTGCAAGCAGTCATTATCGCACACAGTTATTTGCATTTTCCGACGTTCTATGATCGCTTGCGGTTAAGGGCCGAGAATTAAATTGCACACCTAATATTATCATCATCATTATCAACCATTATCAATTCACTGCTGGATGAAGGTCTGCCCAAGTTTCTTCCACAACGGTCTACCTTTAGCCAGTCTCTTCCATGTCACTACTGCATGCTTTCGAATTTCATCCACCCATCTCCCATGTGGTCTTCTTCTGGGTCTTTTTTCTGTCCCATGGAATCGAATCTAAAATTTCGGTTGCATATATATACTGTATATATACAGAGGCGTAACTAGGGCGGAGCAGGCAGGGATGCAGCCCCGGAAGCAGCTCAAGAGAGGGCGCAAAAGTCACTGATTACAATCTGTTTAAAATAGGAATTGAAACTTTTGCACCAGTATCTAGTGCAGTTTTTCGCGCCATAATCGGTCATTTGTCCAGTTACAGAAGTTGGTTACAATATGCTTCGCCAGTTTCGTGTGGTATATATATATATATAAATTATATACACGGTCGAGTCCCATTATTGTGACCACCAGCTGATATCCAGAGTAATCGCCGTGTGCAGCGCGGACAGCAGCCAGACGGGCTAGAAGTGACTCAATAAGGTGCTGAAAGATGTTCACAGTTATGTGGAGCCATGCTGACTGCAGTGCATCTAACAGCTGCTGGAGGGTGCGTGGTGGAGGATCCATAGAACGAACAACACGATCGAGATGGTCGCATAGATGCTCAACTGGGTTTAAGTCTGGGGAATTAAGGGGCCAGGGAAGTACTTTGGAGTCTTCAATGGGCTCTTCCAACCACTCTCGGGCATAGCCCTTATGCATCATCATGTATCATTCCATAGCCCTTATGCATCATAACTTACGTAAAATTGCTTCTATTGCGACGAAACTTTATCATGTTATTTCGGAGGTATACCGAACCGGTTCTGTTGAATATCATCGATATGGGATCAAGGGTCAGGGCACAGGACTGAGATTTATTCCACAGACATTATTCTCATAACTTGAGTAATGATTTCTGGTATGTTGGAAAGCGTATTATAATCAATACATTGCATGATTTTACAAACTTGTCTTTCTTTTTTTGTACAAGAGTTATGAAAATATCAGTAACCACTGTTTGAGGAACCCATGATAATAATTAGTTCTTTTCGCCTTGTCTTATTTATGGAAACATTCAGATATGGGATGTAAAAGAACAAAAACAGTACAAAAAAAAAAAAGAAAAAAAAAAAGACAACCGAGTGTAGTTTTAGAAAGTAAAGAGATTCCTGGTTTTAATCATCTTAATTATAAAAACAAGCAATAGTTTTGCATTTTTTTAATTTCGTCCATTTTTAATCTTAGGTTTAAAACCTAAATATTTCACTGTAAAAATGTTCAGCTTTCGAAAAAAAAAGTGCCTTCATTCACCCCCCCCCGCCCCCAATGGATTTCTCATCAACACCCCGAAACTTTTTTAGCACACTACCGATTTGAGATCCCTGGATATATCGAACTAGAATTAGGAATATAGAGATAGATCGGCAATACACCCTCGAAAAAAGAGGAAAAACCATGGAAAACCAATCCGTACCGCCGGAAAATAGGAGATCGCACAGCAAGGACATTCAATGGCACGCAGTCTTACGTAGAATTCAGTCTTAATCTTGTCGGTAGCTGAGATGTTAGGTGATATTGAAAAAACACGGAATTCGGGAAAGCAGGAGCATATGTTATCGGAATATAGAGCACTGTAACTTGAAACTGATGATGACAAAAGTTCTCGCGAAGAAAGCCTTCAATCACGCAAGCCGCAAATCCTGAGAGGAATTTGGTGGTTGTTACAGCTGGTGAAATATTCAGCAGGTGCAGTAAATTACCCGGACCATCTATCTACGACTCCGACAGGTTTCCGATCCCAGTAGAACCTTCCCATAATCCTTTGCAATCTACATCTTCCCCACCTTTTCTGCAGGGACAGATCCATCACGCCGCGACACGCTAGGCAGGAAGGAGGGGAGGGGGAGGGTGATGGGGGCGCAACCGTGGTCTCCGTCCCGGTGTAACAATCTTCGGAAGCCTCACCCCTTTGCATTCGAGAGGTGCAAGCCTATGCAAGGGAGTAGGGGGAGGGAGAGGTTATGGGACCCGGATGTTCATTCCATATGCTAATAGCAGTTGACGTCAAAGCCTTGCAACAGATGAAAACTGTCACCAAAGATTGGGATTAATAGCTGCCGTGGAAGTTCGGCGCGGGATTTTCAGGTGCACCGAGGTGTGTGTGTGTGTGTCTCTGTGTGTGTGTGTGTGTGTTGAAAATGTCTCTTAACACACAGGGGAAGAAACACTAGCGGTTTAACTGCATTTTTTAGGCTTTGAAGACAAATTTAAAACATGCATTGCAAATCAGGGGGTGTGTCTCTCGAGGTTGTAAAGATGCCGAACACAATGTTACCAGAGACTATTTTTCGTTTCGATGCTTTGTTTTGTTCTTTATTGCGGTCATTTAAAACGACGCAGATTTTTTGGTTTTTAAACAAACAACGAACAGAACACTGGAGGAGAGAATTAAAACGGCCAGCGTCTCCAATTCGTTTGCTTTCGTGAACGAAAGAGATGCAAGCATGCAGTAAATTAGAATCTCGGAAGTCACTTGAATTCATATGTTTAGTCTATCACTTTTCCTCTTTTAAATTACTAAACTCTGTCCACCTTTCTTTGCTGATATAAAACGCGAATGTAAACACGGTTGCAGCAAAAATTAAATCGTCAGTTAGCATTGAAGCAAAAAATTATCAAATATATCAGTTTTCTTATAAGTTTCTAGAGGGAGTATTTTTACTTTTTTCACGTATAAGAATTGATCAAAAACCCAAGTTGCTTGGTATTTTTAGAGTCTTTTGCAGTTTGTACCAAAATGCTCCATCAATAACGCTGGGCAACACGGAATTTCCCTCTGAAATGAAAATAGCGAATCTTTACTAATTTCAAGTCTGTAGCAATATGCTCCATTCATAACGCTGGACTACACGGAATTTCCCTCTCAAATGAAAACAGCGAATCTTTACTAATTTCAAGTCTGCATCAGTATGCTCCATCAATAACACTGTACAACACGGAATTTCACTCTGAAATGAAAATAGCGAGTCTTTACGAATGTAAAGTCTGTACTAATATTGTCCATCAATAACACGGTACAACACGGAATTTTATTCTGAAATGAAAATAGCCAATCTTTACTAATTTCAAATCTGTACTATGGGTTCTCGGAAAAGTCATGACGTATTTTAGCCATGTTTTGCAAAGGCCATTTATTGATAGAAAGAACAAAGATCAATCAACGATATAATGCCCGTTTTGTTCGATAACCTTTTGCCATCTTTCAGTGAGCTGCAGAATGCCTCGTTCACAGAAAGACCTGTATTTCGTGGCGAAAAACTCTACAAGGTGCTGATTTACAGCCTCATCGGAACGGAACGTTATACCACGCAAGGACTGTTAAAGAGAGCGAAACAAATGGAAGTCTGACGGCGCAAGGTCAGGCGAGTATGCTGGGCGTGGCAACACATCCCACCCAAGCGCCAATAATTTTTGGGTGGGTGATCAAACTTGTGTGTGGTCTCGCGTTGTCGTGATGGAACACAACACCTTTACGATGAACGAGCTCTGGACGTTTCTGGATGATGGATTCGTTCAAACTGTCCAATTGCCGACAGTACACATTCGAATTGATTGTTTGGTTCCGTGGTAGGAGCTCGAAAAACAAGACACCTTTAAAATCTCACCACACAGAGACCAGAACCTTCCGCTGATGAATGTCTGCTTTGGATGTCGTTTGAGGCGAAGCTGCACGTCGGCACCAAGACCGTTTGCGCAGCACATTGTTGTACACAATCCACTTTTCGTCACCAGTTATCAGTCGCTTCAAAAACAGACCGTTTTCCTCACGTTTAATGAGCATATCGCAGATGTTTACACACGCCGTCAATTGAGCTTCTTTGAGTTCATGAGGAACCCACACATCGAGCTTGCTTACGTATCCCAGCTTCTGCAGGTGGTCGTGAACTCTTGAATGATGGATGTGCAATGTGTGTGCAATCTCTCGTGTCGTTTAACGTGGGTTTGACTCGATCAATGCCTTGATTTGGTCGTCATCAACCTCGGTTGGCCTCACGGACTGAGGAGCATCGTTGAGGTCAAATTCACAAGCACGGAATTTTGCGAACCACCGCTGGCACTGACGTTCTTGTAAAACATTTTCACCGTACACTTTAAGCAACTTTTCAGAAGTTTGACGCGCGTTCTTCCCTTTACGGAAGGGAAACAGTAAAATATGGCGAAAATGCACAGTTTAGTCTTCCATCTTCAACTTGACGTCAAATCTCCGCAAATAAACCAAATCGATTACTATTCCTTTTAGACTGCAGCTAGAACTGGCACCTGTCGAATGCCATAGCGATAAAAGAGCTGCGCATGACTCTAGTACTTCCAAAACCGCCCAACCGCCATCGGGAGCCAAATTACGTAATGACTTTTCTGACAACTAATATGCTCCGTCAATGACACTGGACAACACGGAATTTCCCTCTGAAATGAAAATAGCGAATCTTTACTAATTTCAAGTCTGTACTAATATGCGCCATCAATGACACTGGACAACACGGAATTTCCCTCTGAAATGAAAATAGCAAATCTTCACTAATTTCAATGTTATCAACAAGAAAATGGCAATAAGATCTGTCGATTTGCTCTTGTTTTGAAGAGGCTCAGTCCGCAACATATTGGGTCATATTACACATGAGTCTACTCCACCCCCAAGAGCTATTGCATCATTGTTTGATGCAATGCAGCTAGTCACAACATCGCTGACGTAAGATGATGCAGTCATTAGTATAAACTGGAGTCTCGTAGGGTGAGTAAATGTTTGTCCGACTTTTTGGGCAATATTTCTGCATATCTGCAAGTGATCCATGCAGTCTAAATCCAGCAGTAGTGATGTCTCGTACTTGTGTTAATAGTCCAAATAATGGTTGTCATATTTGCGAGGAAGTGACGTTTGCAAGCCAGAAAAAGATCATCACTCCGATAGTGAAAAGGGGGAATCAGCTTTATTTCGGATGCAAGATCGGGGAACATAACAAGGCATGTGGCCACATACATATGCTGTGGTACGTGTGTTAGAAATCTACCGAAGTGGCTGAAAGGTGGTAAAGTGTCGAAGCTGTTTGCTCTTCCTATGGTTTCAAGGCAGCCAAGCAATCATGCAAATAACTGCTGCTTCTCCATGGTACCACCTGTTTCGAGAGGCATCGCAAGGAGAATGAAGTGGACAACAGCGTACCCGAATATACCATCTGCTATCCGACCAGCTCAGCACAGCGAAGGACTTTCTGTTCCCGAACCTCCGAAAGAATTTTCCATGGATTCAAAGCACGATGAGGACGGAGGCGAACTGATGTCGGGTTCTCCTGATCCTTCAGCGTCTAATGATGATCCATATGTCGGCCACGGTGCGAAATCTGTGCCACATGTTCTCACACAAGGAGAACTGAACGATCTTGTTCGCGATCTGGAGCTGTCCAGAGCTAAAGCGGAGTTACTGGGATCAAGACTTTTACAATGGAATTTTCTCAAGGAAAATGTCCGAGTGACTTCGTTTCGCACTTGTCACGAGCAGTTTGCCCCCTTCTTTCCGAAAAAGATGATCTTGTGTTCTGCCGCGATGTAGATGACCTGATGAATGTCCTTCGAATCAAACATGAACAACACGAATGGTAACTATTCATAGACTCGTCGAAATTGAGTCTCAAGGCGGTGTTCCTGCATAATGGAAACCAGCTTCCATCTTTTCCAGTAGGACACGCTGTCTACATGAAAGGAACCTGCGAAAACCTAAATCAGCTGTTGGACTGTCTTCAGTACAGCAAGTACGACCGGTATCTCTGTGGTGACTTGAAGGTAGTGTTTGTTTTGATGGGTCTGAAGCTGGGATATACAACGTACTGCTGTTTTTGTGTGAATGGGACAGCCGAGAAAGGAATTTGCGATATGTAAAGAGAGACTGGCCTGCTAAGAAATCTCTGAAGGTCAGAGAGAAGAAGATGCAACACTCAGCACAACCAGAAATACACAGAAACTACAGCCGCTACATATCAAACTAAGTCTGGTAAAAAACTTCGTAAAGGTCATCGACTGGGCCTCATTAGCCTTCAAGTACCTGCCTGATAATCCCCTCGACTAAGCGAAGCTATAATTAAAGAGGGAGTTTTTGTGGTTCCACAGATCCTATAACTCTTCAGTTGACGAGATGTTAGACAGCAAGGGTGATGAGAAAAAAGCTTGGTATGCGTTTCATCTGGTGTCAACTAACTTGCACGGAAATGTCAGGGCAGAAAACTTACAAGGAACTGGTTGAGGACATGTTGTCTCTGTATCACAAACTTGGCTGCAATATGCCCTTAAAGGTACGCTTGCTCCATTCCCACTTGGATGTATTCCCCGGAAGCTGCGACAATGGTTAGTGAGAATCTATGGTTAGTGGTTAGTGTTCCATCAGGAAATTGCAACGATTGAGAAACGATACCTCGGAAGTGGTCTACTTCTATGTTGGCTGCCGGCTGTTGGACGTTTACTGGAGATGATCCTGAGTAATTATACGTACTAACACAAGCGACAGACAAAGCGAGGTCGGACATAGAAGCGGACATGTACCGGCACATGTAGTAAGTATGCAAGAGCGCCCATATGGGGATACGCGGGGGGGGGGGGTAAAGGGGGTACTTGCACTCCCCTGGAAATGCAATCTCTGTTCTTGGAAGGTACAACATAGATTTTCACGATTCTACTAATTCTGATTACAGACTTTTCTGTTAAACTTCTGGATGCGAGTGTACGTGATAAATATAGGTAAAACGTTGGGGATGTACAATTGAAGTAAAAAGTCACGTTAGAAAGTAGCAAATTAGGTTTTTGTATCGAATATTGTAGCACAGTGGAAATACCTACAGCGTGAGAAAGTGTTACGAGGATTTAATATAGGAGGTTTAGATAGTGATATTAAATCCATCTTCGTAACATATTTTCCATTTCGCCATTTATTCCTCTTTGTTTCATCGTGCTTGGAAGCTGCATTTTCATTTCCCTTATCAGGAAAAGCAATCTTTGGGTAGAAGCCTCGTTGTCCCATTTGCAGACACCTTTCCAGGGAGTTAACAATGAGTCGAGCATTCAGCAGAACTAACCCTTTGTTTCGGATAGACACCTTTGGTGATAGAAAATCATTTGGAGACTTTCGGGTCCTTTGATCACACCTCCAAAAAGGAGGTGACATTTTTTGTAATCCTTCCGAGCATTAGCTTTGATTTAGCGGACACCGAAAATCTCCAAATGGTTTTCTATAAAAAAAGTTGTCTATCCGAAACAAAGGGTGAGTTCTGCTGAATGCTCGACTCCTTGTTAACTCCCTGAGAAAGGTGTCTGCAAATGGGACAACGAGGCTTCTACCCAAAGATTGCTTTTGCTGATAAGGGAAATGAAAATGTAGCTTCCAAGCACAATGAAACAAAGAAAAATAAATGGCGAAATGGAAAATATGTTACAAGGATGGATTTAACAAGGAGTCATGTTGTGACAGTAGAATTGCTTGCAGTGGGTGAGAGTGCTTTTACTTTCGCTCGGGGGCAGAGCGGGTTTTGAGAGAGGCGAAGTTTTTGTCGGAGAACAGAGTGATCGGAGAGAAGAGAAGAAGAGAGAAGTGGATTTGGGGGAGACCGCGAAGCAGTAATGCCGAGCTCGAGAAGCCAGGGTTTCAGCGTACGCCGAGGGGAGATGCTTTTAAGTTAGCCAACAACCAAGTAGTATAATCAACGGGAAGTGAAAGACTTTAGGAATGCACGCGTAAGTTATTTAGGAAGAAACAGGAATTAATATCACGAAAGTGGGATTTTGAGTAAACGGTGCAGAACGCCAGGATTGCCTCGTGTCAGTATATTAGAGAAAATAAATGTTATTAGAAGTATTTTATGTCCTCCATTCAATATTCTTAAGTTTGTCTTTCCCGAGTTTACCAACCAAGAAGTTTATTTATTATTCTGCGTATTTCTGACACAAGTTGATTACGGGTTATCTTGACAATAACAAGTAACAATTATTATTCTAGTATAAGATAATAGATATATCACCGAACGTCTTTACGAGTAACATCGAACATTGTAAGGAAAAACATGATGGGCGAAGGACTGAAAAATATATCATCTTCAGCGCTAGCTATTCAAAGATCTCCCGAAGTTTATTCTAGAACTTAGTTGAGGATACTTTTTCCTTCTTAATGACTGAATGAGTGATTCACTCAAATTTCGCGGCGTATGGGTCACAAGTCGCCAAAAGGTAGAAGCTCAAAACAGCAACAAAGAAATTTCCTTATTGTTTAAGCAAGCTATCTACACTGCTGGTCACCCAAATGCAACACCAAGAAGGAAGCATCCGATTGGCCTGAAATTCGCAGCATGCGTCGCCCGCGAGAGGACATGCAAACGATTAGCATTGCAGGGTATATACAAATCATGTGCGCCCGGCACGCCACCGAGAAGCACTATAAGAAGAGTGCACAGAAGGCGGGGTGTAAGTAGTGGAAGTGTGTAGTGCTGCCGGACCTGTGCGTGGGAAGCTTCCTGATGCCTCGTCGCAGAATGCGGCAGTCATTCTAGCACGTATCGGAGTTCGACAGAGAACGAATAGTGGCTTTTCGCGACAGCGGTTTATTGTACAGAGGCATTGGAGCCCGTGTGGGACAACATTCAGCTACAGTGAGGTGAGGATGGATTCGGTGGGTGAAGGAGGGGCGGACGGACCGACGTGAGCTATTGCCGCAGCCGCGGTACACCACCGAACGAGAGGTCCGGCATGTTGTGCGGCGGGCATTGACGGCTCGCACCGCCACATCACGAACGTTAGCGCAGGAATTAGGGTGTGTTGCGCAACAACCTGTGTCAGCACGTACCGTTCGATGTCGTCATCAGGAGCGGAGACTTGTCGCACGGTGCCCATTGCTCCGATTACCATTGACCTTACACCACCGGCGAGTGCGGCGGCAGTGGGCCGTTGAACGCCACACCTGGACTATGGAATGGCACGACATTGTCTTCTTCGACGAATCCCGCTTCTGCCTGCAACACCAACATGGTCGGATCCGCGTGTGGCGGCACCGTGGCGAGAGACTGTATAACGCCTGCATTATGCATCGCCATACCGGTCCGTCGCCTGGAGTTAGGGTTTGGGACGCAATTGGATATGACACCCGCATCCCTCTGGTACACATCCCCGGCACATTCAACAGCCACCGCACCATCTCCGACGTTTTGGAGCCTGTAGTCCTCCTTTACCTGCAGGACCTGCCAGCGGCCACGTTTCAGCAGGACAATGCGCGCCCGCACGTGGCACGCATCGTGCAAGAATTCTTTACGGCCTACCAGGTGTCACTGCTGCCGTGGCACGCCTGTTCTCCCGATATGTTGCCCATCGAACACGTCTGGTAGCTGATCGGCAACCGACTGGCCCGGCAAGCACCACCCGCGGCTACGCCTGATGAACTGAGGCAAAGTGTGGTAGTGCCGCCCCGGTGGCGCCGTGGTCTAAGGCGCAAGCCTCTGATCATTCGTCCGAAAGGGGTCCGGGTTCGAATCCCGGTCAGGCATGGATGTTGTGTTTGTCTTACGGCACTGGCTCTCTCTCCCTTCCCTGGAACCAGTGACCCTAAATTAGGGACGGGCGACTGCTTATAGCCAGTTGCTCACGGTGGTCGTTAAACCTCATCAAAAAAAAAAAAAAAAAAAAGTGTGGTAGCAGCCTGCACCAACATACCCCAAGCCCATATCCAAAGCTTCTTTCGTTCGATACCGCGGCGTGTAGCGGCCGTTATTGCCAGCCATGGGGGCCACACGAACTATTGATGTCTGCGTGTTCGGCAAGTCGCACGAGGTCTGTAAGCTCAATCGTTTCATCTTTGTATCTGTTGTTATGTGTCCAGTAAATCTGGCTTTGCTCTCCCGTGTCCTTCTTAGTGTTGCATTTTGGGTGGCCAGCAGTGTATTTCATCTGTTCGTCTCTTTTACGTAGTGTTGGGGTCTTCTTGTTTTCAACTAAATTTAAGTTCTGAGTGTGTGGTAAAAATTGTTGAATAACAAGGTGAAAATTTGCTATGGTGCTTGTGTAAGTCATTTGTAGTTAAAATTTTCACTTGACTCCTCCTGAAAGCTAAGCTATCGGCGCCCGTGTAAATACATATACGAAACTATTGCGGATGTCTCACAAACCGTAACAAATTTTTCATTTTCATTGTAAATATTCGTGTTCATCACCTCGAAATCTATAAAAGATGATTAATTTAATCTTGGCGGTAAGACTTTTGTAAGAATTTGTTGTCCAGTGTAAAGCGTGGATTATATTCAACAATAAGGAATTAATTTTGCAACGTGAAAACTTTCAAGAGATAGTCGTAAAAGGGAATGCAATTGGATGATAATGCTTCCACTATTTTTCTGTTCACTCTCGAAACAGCTCTGCTAAATGCCATATCTGTATTACAATTTAACTTCTCACCAAATACTTGACTTATAAGCATGTGCGCTGTGTTGTCTTCGTGGCGACAGTTTTATAATGCTATGTTGTCTTCATTAAAATGCATTTACATTTAAACGAAGAAGAGCGTAAAATATCTCACTCTAATAACATTGGTTGCAATTAGACTTCGTTTTGCATAACCATGTTATTGCGCAGAAAGACTTTATTTTATGGCAACGGTCCCACGCTTTTCCTTTTTAGAGAGAGAGAGAGAGAGAGAAAGAG
Source organism: Macrothele yani (assembly GCA_039090855.1). Lineage (NCBI taxonomy): Eukaryota > Metazoa > Arthropoda > Arachnida > Araneae > Macrothelidae > Macrothele > Macrothele yani. The sequence goes on along the minus strand of CM077028.1, from coordinate 73,455,282 downwards.
AGAGAGAGAGAGAGACAAAGAGAGAGATAGAGAGAGAGAGAAAGAGAGAGAGTGAGAGAGAGTGAGAGAAAAAGAGAGAGAGAGAGAGAAAGAGAGAGAGAGAAAGAGAGAGAAGAAAGAGAGTGAGGGAGAGAGAAAGAGAGAGAGAGAGAAGAAAGAAAGAAAGAAAGAAAGAAAGAAAGAAAGAAAGAAAGAAAGAAAGAAAGAAAGAAAGAGAGAGAAAGAGAGAGAGAGTGTCCGATGCCGATCATGGACATGGAAGGGAGAAGTGAAGTTGGAAACTAGAACCAGACAACGAGGTAACCGAGAAAAACGTATGATAGAATAAGCAGGAACAGATCAATGAGTAAACTATGAAAAAAATAATACAGATTTTAGAAATCAGAACAGGCAAATCCGTAAGCTTACCAATATACTGAACGGAATAAAGAGAGCACCTCTGCAGGAGAACGAGTTCTCAATTAGTTAGCGTTTCGTACAGTTTTATGATCAGAGAAAAGATGGTCAAAACGCCAGAATTGTTGAATTGCCTTACAAACGATGGCTTTAAAAACCCATGCGAAGGGCACTGACAGAAATCCAGTGAACAGCCCTGTAACAAAGAACTAGTTTGGATGAGGTGTTAAGATACTGATTAGAAACGAAGAAAACAGAGGGATAGAGGAAATAGTGAATACTGCAATATGATATTAATAGGAGAAAGGGTAAATACAGCACAATATGCAAGGACATTACGAAAGTATGCAGCAAACGTATCTAGTAGGAAAGGTACTATACGTAGACGATACGCGTGTTTTCTTTTTACTACTTCAAACATTAGGTTTCCTTTTCTCACGATCAGATAGAGAAAGAGAGAGAAAATGTCGCCCCAGTCAACGAGTGGTCAAAGAAGAGACACACCGCCAATGGCTTGCAGTACAGGTGAACGTCAGTCCTTACGTGCTGTCCGAGATAACAGATGGAGCTTACAATCCCCCAGTTAACGGCAAACTACAACAAGAGAGCACAAAGAAACGTTTCCATTCCCGAAATACAGTGAATGCTCTTACGGAAGGGCCTAAGGAGTACGTGGCTCGTTCATGTGTTCATGTTGACAGGCTGCAGTGCGCACCGCAGAAGCACCGTGAGTCAATACTGAGTAAATGGAAAAGAGTCAGAAAAGTCCAGGTTCTAGTTCAAACATGTCGATGGACTGGTCCCTGTCCGACATTGCGTGGCTAAACAGTAGAAACTAGATTGCACGGCGGCCGTGTCGCGGTAGGGCGATTGTCCGCATCGACACCAATGGATTCCCTTATCCCCGTTGAACACATAGTAACTGTCAGATCTTACCTATACTCCAGGTCAACCTAAGGGTTTACTGCTGTGGAAGGTACGAAACAGATACCTCTTTTACGAAAAGTAGTCCCCATCATTTAGAGCGAAAAGCAACAGATTTATTGCTCACAATCCATTTTTGTTTGCTCAGCAGTTTGACGGACAAAACTGCTCTTTAAGACGAATTTTAAAAACGGCCGAGAGCATTTTAGAAATAGATTAGATATGAGAAGTTACGGAACCAAGAGCTCCTCCTACTTTCGACTGCTGACTGTCCAGCTGGGAAATGTACGAAACTTCGAGAGGGGGAACTGCGTGAAAGCGATAGAAGACTTATCTCAACATGCGCAACAAAGGGGGAAATAAATTTAAAATCAGGGAAATGCGAAGGGGATTTACTGAGAGAGAGAGAGAGAGAGAGAGAGAGAGAGAGAGAGAGAGAGAGAGAGAGAAAGAGAGAGTTTTGAGAGAGAGCGAGACAGAGAAAGAGTTAGAGAAAAAGTTACAGAGAGATAGAGAGTAAGAGAGAGCGAGACAGAGAAAGAGTTAGAGAAAAAGTTACAGAGAGATAGAGAGTGAGAGAGAGAAAGAGTTACAGAGGGAGAGAGTTAGAGAAAGAGTTACAGCGGAGAGAGTTAGAGAAAGAGTTACAGAGGGAGAGAGTTAGAGAAAGAGTTAGAGAGAGAGAGAGAGAGAGAGAGAGAGAGAGAGAGAGAGAGAGAGAGAGAGAGAGAGAGAGAGAGAGAGAGAGAGAGAGAGAGGAGAACAAAATGGCAATGGAGCGAGCTTTGCTTAGGTCACAAAGCCGTAATTGAAGAGGGAGCATCGCCGAAGTGTGATGCGGATTGATACCATCCTTGCGTTCCCCCCGGAGACGCTGTGACTTGGATATCCTACCTTCAAGAATGGTCCACACACTTTTAGGTTGACTTGGAGTATATGCACTGTGTCGGACGATTTGTTGCCCTACATCAGTGTTGTCCAATTTCTATACAGCCGCGTGCCTAGTGGCGTTCTGGAAAAACTCGGGGCCCCAACGCAAAAAATAACTTTGATGCTGTTTTGCGAAAATCTATTAGCCTTCAACTGCTGAATTTTTTTAAATTAAAAAAAATATTGGATTTTATTGCGTATAACACAAATGGGCACGTTGTAACTAAAATGGGTGCCCTTGTTTTATACCAATACAAAGTACTACCAAACACTTACGGCAGAGTTACACTATCTACCAACAAGTAATTGGACACCTGTGATAGCAAAGGAAAACGAAGTTTATTCACCTTCAATAGTTGATGGAGCCTCCACGAGCGGCGATTGCAGCTGCGACCCTCCGGGGCATACTCTCAACCAGGCGTTGTATGACGGCTAGCGGTATTTTCTTCCACTCGGCTTGGGGAAGACAGGTCAGTTCGTTCACCGATTTCGGACGGTGGGGGCACCCCTTAAGTCGACGCTCCAACTCGTCCCAGAGGTGCTCGATAGGGATAAGGCCCGGGCTCTGCGCAGGCCAGTCCATTCGTTTAACCCCATTGTCACCATACCAAGCCATGGTGGACCTCGCAACATGACAGGTGGCATTGTCATCCTGAAAGTAACAAGGGTCCACCGCGTAAAACAGTCACAACGTAGGAAGAGCATGGTCATCCAAAATGGTGCGGTAGGTCTCGGCGTTGAGTCTACCAGGAATTGCGACCAAGGGTCCCGTGCCATACCAGGAGAAACACCCCCATAGCATAATCCACCGCCGCCGAACTTCACAGTTGGCACAATACATTCCGGCAGGAGGCGTTCTCCAGACAGACGCCAAACCCAGACCCTACCATCCGAACGGTAGAGGGTGAACCTTGATTTGTCGCTCCAGAGAACCTGTTTCCACTGTTCAACAGTCCACTGTTGACGTTCTTTGCATCACGTTAGCCGAGCAGCGCTATTGGACTTGGTGATCAAAGGCTTGTGGGCGGCAGCACGTCCATGATAACCGAGCAGATGGGCTTCCTTACGGATGGGATTCATCGAAAGAACTCTCCCCGATGCCTGTTGAAACTCCTCGCGAATGTGGCCCATCGATTTGGTGCGGTTCTTCCGAATTTCTCTGGCCAGCACCCGTCGGTCTCTAACTCCCAGTTTTGTTGGTCTGCCGGGTCGGGGCACATTCCGACAGTCACCTCTCATCTTCCACTTGCCAATCACGTAGGCCACTGTCGATTTTGGGTACTTCAACTCTCTGGATATGTCACGTAGGGTTCGGCCATTTCTGTGATACCCGACGATTACCCTCTCTCGAAATCAGAGAGCTCCGAACTGCGTGGCATCTTGCATGCGACTGGTTGCGTTGTTGTTTTCCACACGATATTTAACGGCGGCGGCAGTGACTTGTATCAGGACCGCAGATATCGTCGATTGCACGGGTGTCCAATTACTTGTTGGTAGATAGTGTATAATCATAACATACAAATTTTATTCTTTTAGAGAACTAAGGCTAGCCTCATTAAAATTACTCAAGATCACAAACGCCAAAACACGTGACTTCCGTGTGATACAGAACACAAGTAAGCAAGTAAATAAAAATTAAGAATTTTGGCACAAAAAAATCATAACTACATAAATTAATCACTTGAATATAAAAAAAACCTTAATTAAATGCCACAATGTTTCGCACATAGCAAAATGTTTTCTCTTGGGTCTGTTATGAAAAAAATTACACAGGTCTCCATTTCTACGTCCACATAAACATCCCCTCTTATTTCTTTGTATTCTGAAGGATGCGTATATGTTCAAACACTGTGATACATAGCACCTTATCCTCATTGGAACAAACATTTCTTAGAGTGAACTCATATTTCTTTGACATTCTCTTCTTAATATGCACGTATGAAGGTGCGAAACGGGGCCTCACATGTCCACTGAAGAGAGCAGTAGCTTTTCTCTTTTAGCTGAATAAATATCATCGTGCAACAAGACGGATTTCTTTTAATACTAGTATTCATGCACGAATTATAGTGTCTACAGTAGCTTTTCCGTCATAATTTTTATAAACTAAAACCGCGAAAATGATTTCGAAATATTATACTTTTATTTATTGAAAAAAATATATATAAAAAATTGCTTTTTTTAAATATTTCATTCAAAGCTGCCATCAAAAATTTCTGGCAACTTGCTATTTATTTCTTTAACCAGCTTTACATGAAGTTTCGGCAATTTTTTTTTAACCTTTTTAGTGACGCTAGAGGTTTTTTTAGCTGTGAGATCCCCCAGCACTATGGGGGTAGCGGGAGCGCCCCTGCGCGTGCCAAAGTTTTTAAAAGAATTAGATGGTGGGCCGCATTTTGTTCTAAATACACTGACAGAAAAAAAAAATCCCAACACCACGAAAAAATAGTTGTAGAGGAATGAAAAGGCGGCAATACATTTGTATAGGTAACATATTTAATCGATTAAGGTTTCAAGATCACAGCTTATTGTAAGCGCGAGAAGAGCCATTTTAAATGTGAAATGCTGGTACATTAATAACCGGTGTAACCGCCAGAATGTTGAATGCAAGCACGCAAACGTTCATGCATTGTGTCGTACAGGTGCTGGATGTCAGTTTGTGGGATGGAGTTCCATGCCTGTTGCACTTGGTCGGTCAATACAGGGACGGTTAATGCTGGTTGGGGGTGACGCTGGAGTTGTCGTCCAATGATGTCCCATACGTGCTCGATTGGTGAAAGATCTGGTGATCTAGCAGGCCACGGCAACATGTCGACACTCTGTAGAGCATGTTGGGTTACAACAGCGGTATGCGGGCGAGCGTTATCCTGTTGGAAAACACCCCCTGGAATGCTGTTCATGAATGGCAGCACAACAGGTTGAATCACCAGACCGACGTACAACTGTGCCGTCAGGGTGCGTGGGAATAACCACGAGAGTGCTCCTGCTGTCATAGGAAATCGCTCCCCAGACCATAACTCCAGGTGTAGGTCCAGTGTGTCTCGGCCGCAGACAGGTTGGTTGCAGGCGCTCACCTGGCCTCCTTCTAACCAATGCACGGCCATCACTGGCACCCAGGCAGAACCGGCTTTCATCAGAAAACACAACAGATCTCCACTCCGTCCTCCAATGAGCTCTAGCTTGACACCACTGACGTCGCAAACAGCAGTGGTTTGGAGTAAGTGGAATGCACGCCACAGGGCGTCTGGCTCGGTGCTGTCCTTCAAGTAACCGATTTGTAACAGTTCGTTGTTTCACTGTGGAGGCAGCTGCAGCTCGAATTGATGCCGCAGACGCGGTACGATGCGCCACGGCCATACGCCGTACACGGCGGTCTTCCCTCTCAGTAGTGCCACGTGGCTGGCTGGAACCCGGTCTTCTTGAGGCAGTACCTTCCCTTGACCACCGCTGCCAGCAATCATGCACAGTGGCTACATTCCTGCCAAGTCGTTCTGCAATATTGCGGAACAAAAATCCACCTTCTCGTAGCCCTATTACACGACCTCGTTCAAAGTCTGTGAGCTGTTGATAATTGCTTCTTCGTCTTCTTAAAGGCATTCTTGACTAACAACAACACACTACGTCAAATCTCAAGGATAACTAACGCTCACGAACGTTACAGCGCGTATTTACAGCAAACCTGCTCTGCATGTTCCGAGGGGAGCTACTCGCGCCACACGTATGCGCCGAGCGCGAAATTTGCATAGATGTCATCTTACAGATGTACTCTCACCGCCTACCAACTGTCGTTTATCTGACACAACCCCTTCTTGGTGTTGGGATTTTGTTTTCCGTTAGTGCATGTGTAAAACGATGTAAATATAGAGAGATCCTGCTTAATTTATTACATCTTTAAGCTCTTTTAATTAATATTAAAACGTTGAAATGAAAATTAGTGAATAGTATGGAATTTAATTTAGTTTTTGCTTGTTCGTTTATTCTTTCGTTTTTTTTTGTTGTTGTTTTTTTGTTTTTTTCGGGGTTTAACAATCACGATGACTAACTCTTAGGGCTATAAGCTGCCACCCGTCCCTAATTTGTGGTCACTGGTTCCAAGGAAGGGAGAGAGACAGCACCATAAAATAAACATAACACACAACCTACGATAGGCATTTCATACAAATTTTGTTAAGTTCAGCTGCGTAGGCCGAGATATGTATGTAAACTGTAGTAATTAATAATTTAAGCTTTCCAGAAAGAAACCTTGACAGTTCCGGGGCGAATCTGTCGTATATAACAAGTGTCAATTGATACAGCAAAAAACGAACAAAAACGATCTAAATAAAATCGAAATTAAAAAACCTCCACGCACGATTAAAACTCATTCGATTGAAGAGAATTAAGAGTTTAATAACATTACATTCTAAAAAAACGAGACATTAGATCTTTCGGATCGTAACGTACGATCCATCATCAGATGTATGACAATATGAGGTTGAACCTGCCTTATACACTATATTGATAAAAGTCACCAGACACCTAGAAGAGAAACATAACACAGCATTTATTGACATACGTTAGTACAGTGTCGCTCCACCTTTCACCTTAATGACATGCACTGACCCTTCGAGACATGCTTTCGACAAGGTTTTGGAACACAGCGATAGGTATGAGCTTCCATTCAGTACATAATGCTGCAGCTTACTGTTGCTTAGTAGTAGGCCTTGGTTACAAACTTCTTATGCGGCGCTCTAATTCATCCCATTGGTGCTCTATGGGATAAAGATCAAGGCTCTGTGCTGGCCAGTCCCCACACGATACGGAATTATCGTCAAACCACGCCGTAACATCCTTGCTAATTTATGGCTCGGTGTATTATCCTGCTGGTACCAACAAGGCTCGGTTTCACAGTATTGCCACAGAATTCGCAGGGCATAATTGTCCAGAATATCAAGGTAGACGTGCTGGTTAACAGGTTTGTGCACAATAACCAATCGGCCGGGACTATACCACGAAAGACACCTTCACACGAGTACACTTCCAGCTCCAAACTTGACCGTAGGAACAGTACACTTTGGTAGATAGCGTTCCCCGGCTGCCGCCATACCCACACACAGCCATCAGACTGATGGATCGTGTATCTGGATTCATCAGTCTATAGGTCCCGTTTTCCTTTATCTACGGTTCACGATAAATGTTCTTTACACCATGCTAAACGACAAGTAGCATTCCGCACGCCCACGGTAACCTATGGAATGAAGTTCTCTGCAAATGGTACGTGTACATAATGAGATTCCAGCATTTTTACTCACCTATACACTGAGGTCTTGTGTAGTACTCCGTCGATTAGCTGTAACGAATCTTCTGTGGCTTCGACGTCCTGTATCACTGATTTTATTTGGGGTGCCGGTATGTTTTATTGCTTCAAGCACGCCATGTGTCTTCCACTTACTCAGTACATCCAAAACAGTTGACTTGTGTATGTTTAAACGCCTTTAGGTTTTTCTTATGGACAACCCACTAATATAAAACCCAACAATCTTTTCTTTCTCAAAGTCAGTTCTTGCCCGCCGCGACATTTTCACTCAACCTCACAGCGCGATATGATCGAGGTCAGCTGCAGGTTTGTTTTTATACGGTTTGCAGGTGTACCGCGCACTTAAACAACGCTGCGGATCAGTTCATTTGCTTTTGAAGGGGTGTCAGGTGACTTTTGTCAATGCAGTGTATGATAGAATCGCGTTAGGGTCAGTGACGCAAGAGTGGGAGGATTCGTTGTGAGCCAGTGTCGAAACGAATGGAAAAATGTTCCGTAGCCCTATACAAAGTGACAGCCTAACTATACAAGTTGACAGCCTAAAAGGCTGTCAACTTGAATGTGAAATTGTCTGACAGAGTCTATGTAGATGTGGAGGACACCGACTTCCGAGCTAGTAGGTTGATTTCAGGATTGTGCATAGTATCTGATGCCGTCCGAGTTTAAGCGGGAAGTACTGCTTTCCACGGAATCGGGATCACTTCAGGGATGCCATCATTACATGCTTTTTCTCCACTGGAGTGTATGAACAGACTTTCGGTAAACCTGAGTTGTGATCTTGAAATCGGTACATTGAGGACAGATATTTGGTCCCACACAGCTACGTGTGAACCTTTGTTGGCAGGTGTGACATCGCTGTAGCATTAGATTTCATTTTAACATCAAACTTGAATTCCGCAGTCCTGGTGCTGAGAGCCCAGAAAGTAGATCCTATATAGATCTTGTCATTTTCTGTAGGTTGAGTGTCCTGCAGAGAAATGGAGTAAATTCCATGTTTTTGCATTTTATCGACTGTGTCCCGGTCATTAATAATCAGTGACAACAAATTCTTGGTATTTTCCCCGAAATCAACTAGATGTTTCTTGCATATCTTTTTTAGCGGTCGTGTTATTCTTGGATCATACACTACGGACCCCACAAACCTCTTACTCGGTGTAGTGATTGGTTGTAGGTTAGTAAACCTATATTTTGAGAGTCTCTTGAGAATGCCAACCACCACCCGAGTGAGACAGCTATGTTGTGCTGTAATGTCAAAAATCTATATAATAATTCTATAAGGTTTTTTACTGTGAATCCTATTTTGAGAGAACGGCTGAACGTAAAGATATGGTTGAGGTATCAAAACAAAGGTCATACCATAAACATATACCAGCCGAAGAGAAAAATGAGATTAGGGCAACGGTACGGGCGTGGTGGGGCGGCAAAGTTCCCATGTAAAGTATATGCGAGAAGCGTGCGGTTGACTCACGCGCGGTTGAAAGCGAAAGCATGGAGGGACTGAGATAGTGCCTCCATGCTTCCGCTCAGAAAAGGACCGAAGTCTCTTTTCTGAGGGAGCCGTTGCGCAAAGCAACGCTAGCACGCATTCGCATTAAAGTTCTTCTCATCAGAACAGCGAACACTCTCGAAGACCTGACTGCGTTATGCCGTTGGACTGTGTGATGTATATATACACTTTAATATTCATTCAATCCAGTTTATTCATGTAGGTAAGACGTTTCCCATTATGTAAAGATGTAAATAACCATTCCGTAGACCAACGTTAGTGAAAATATTACGGGAGACTGCTTATAGCCCATTGAGTTGCTCACGGTAGTCGTTAAACCTTCACTCGAAAAATAAATAAAAAAAGTCACGAACCTGGACTATTACTGTCTTTACTTAAGTGGTTGAATGAATTTGCGAATCAAATAAAGTTTACATTTGTTGTTTCATATGAGTTTATTCTTTAAAAAAACAACAAAAAACAACTCACTGTCGATTCCGACGGGGGAAGAATATTCGCAACGCGAATTTCATTCCAACAACTTTTACACAGTTGTGACTGAAGATGAGAGTAAAAGAGTGCGCTATCCACTTGTATTTTTGCACACGATCGAGATGAATGGACTTCCGCCTCACATTTTACGACTGAAAAAGGGTGCAGGCGTGATGCTCATCACGAACCTGGCCGCCCCGCTGGCGCAGTGATCTAAGCGCTGGCTTATGATGATTCGTTCGTGAAGGGTCCGGGTTCGAATCCCAGTGAAGCATGGATGTTGTGCTTGTCTTACGACACTGGTTCTCTCCCTTCCCTGGAACCAGCGACCCTAAATTAGGGACGGGCGATTGCTTATAGCCCATTGAGTTGCTCACGGTGGTCGTTAAATCCTCAGTAAGAAAAAAAAATCACGAACCTGGACTATTTATTGTCTTCACTGAAGTGGTTGAATGAATTTGTCAACCAAATAAAGTTTACATTTGTTGTTTCATATGAGTTTATTCATAAAAAAAACTAACCATCAATTCCGACGGGTTTCGTCTAGTTCTGTTAATTTCTTGACGACGTAAGTATTGGTTTGACGAGTGCGGAAACGCTTCTCTTAAAGGAAAGTAGATTGAAGAATTTCTGTAGCTCCATGGTTGTGCTAACGAGTACGATATTATTGAAGAACCAGATTCGGGTTTTCTGTAGACCGAAAATGTTATTTGGTTGGAATGTGGGTGTCGAACCAACCAGAGGTCCAAGAAAGGGATTTAAAAATTGTTTTCTAGCTCTACAGTAAATTTTCTCGAGTCATGTTGACCAGACATCCGAGAAACAAAATTATCTAGTTCCTCCCTAGAGTGAGACCACAGAATAAGCACATCGTCAACGTATCTCAAATACATTAACGATATTTGAGATACGTTATAAATACGAACAAAAATAAAATTGAAGTAAAGGAAAAACGAGTTTTTGTTTGTTATTCCAAAGACACACTAAGAGAATAAGAACTGGACAGCCAGAATTTTTCACCACTTTCATGAAACTTGGTAACGGCGTCCACGAAGACGAAAAAGAGAAGAGTGAATGCTAACTTTTACAACACTTGGTGTTTTATTAGCTGTTCCAGCTATTCATTAATAACAAGAAAGTCAAAAAGGGCACAATAAACGAGGAAAATAACGAAACAATAAAGCTGAACGTCAAAGAGATAGGAGGGATGGAAGGGGGGGAGACATGGAGAATATCGACAGTTAACACTACTGAACCTATGAGATTTGTACTGCTAAGAACAATGACTCAGGATAAATTGAAAATGTGTATTTAGAGGAACAAAAAGGCGCGGAATGTCGGAACACAACCAGGACAATCATTACCAAGGCCATGCTGGACAGCATTTTAACGACGCCATTGTCTTCGGCGCTCCAATATCATTTCTATCGCCGACTTGTCAAACGCGCATCAGGAGGTCTACATCAGTTCGCTCTGAGTCAGCCTCCGCCCCAAAAGCTACAAATACAGTTGTGTTTGCATAAAAAATGAAAGGGGGGGATGAGGGCAAGGGTATGGGATGGTGGGAGGGCAAAAGGGCTATTCATTCGTAACCGCTCCCACGTGTGTTGAAATCCGACGTGATTTCCTCAACAATAAAGTGACAGTGGTGTTTCTAGCTCCGAACAAAAACAAAATAACGAAAAAAAGTACGACCGTTCGCTGACATTCGCCACCCCCATTCACAAACAGTGGACATAAATCTTCCTTCAGTTTAAGATAAGGAAAGTTTTACGACGACCAATCCGACATTAATCTCAAAACAACGACATTCTGACAAAACGTATTATTGTTTTTTCCTGCCACGTCACTTTAAAATACCCCTACGTTATTCTTCGTCAAAAGTATTTTATTACGAAACTGGTAACAGGTACGTAAACCGTCGTTTTAAAGCAGTCAGTTAATGGAGAAAGATTTTAAAGGTAGATTAAGAACTGTTTCTTGCTACCAATTTTTTTCACAATGTATATTGTGTAGATACGTGGTGAAACATAATGCGTGCTTCCTGCAGGTAGTCTGTCTGTAAGGCAACGTCGATTCCAACGCTGAATAACTTTTCTGTTTACCTGTCACAACCGTTTCAGTTGTTCAGGAAAACAGCTTCAATTGTTGAATCCCCATTAAAGATATGGAAGTATTTCTTATCTTTCTCTCCATACATGAACGTATTAATCACAGTCACGCGCAATTTCGTCCGAAACACGTAATTGGTTGAAAACAGGTATCCGATTTTTCTCTTACATGTTATAATGAAATTTCCCTGCAGCTGAAGGAATAATTTCTTGTTTACATTAGGTAGAGAAAACAGAAACACACGCAGACACATATCGTTATGTGAAGCCCCTTACCCTAGCGATGTCTTGATAAATCACCACACGCACCGCACACAACAATGTAATTGATATTCTACAAAACCTCAAACTTAGTCTGTCTAAAGTGAACAAATCTGCTTATTAAAAGGCCACCCAAGTGCGATAGTGGAAATGATTAAAAAAACAAAAAAAAACGAGTAAAGAGTGAGAACATGATTAAATTTAGCACATGAAGAGCGGCAAGAGCACTTGATATTATACATACATTATATTGACAAAAATCACAGGACACCCCTTCAAAAGCAAATGAACGGATCCACTGCGTTGTTAAGATGCGCGGTAAAGCTGCAAACGGTATAAAAAGAAGCCTGCAGCTGAACGCGATCATATCGCACTGTGAGGTTGAGTAAAATTGTCGCAGCCGGAGAGAACTGACTCTCTCCGGCTGCGTCAGGAGAATCGTTACAGCTAATCGACGGAGTACTGCACAAGATCTCAGTGTACAGGTGAGTAAAAATGCTGGAACATCGGTATGTACACGTACCATTCACAAAGAACTTCATTCTATCTGTTATCGTGGTCGCGCGGCTGCTCATAGACCTTTTATCTTCACTCGGAATGCTACCCGTCGTTCAGCATAACGTAAAGAACATTTATCGTGGACCATAGATCAATGGAAACGGGTCCTATGGACTGATGAATCCAGATACACGATCCATCAGTCTGATGGTCGTGTGTGTGTATGGCGGCAGCAGGGGGAACGCTATTTACCACAGTGTACTGTCCCTACGGTCGTGTTTAGAGCTAGCAGTGTACTCGTGTGGGGGTGTTTTTCGTGGTATGGTCACGGCCTATTGGATATCGTGCTACAGGGGTTTTTGGATTGCCCCGCGTCATTATTAGTAATAAGGGTAATCACTCGAATCTCAAAAACTATGTTTTCCCAGTATTAGAGAAAACACAGGCTCGCTATTCGAGGATGGGCGTTGTGTTTCACCCAGCCGACGTTCCGCGTATCGGGGTCCGCTGAGTGCCGCAATGTTTTAAAGTAATCGTCTAGCTTTTCATTTCTTTTTGAATAATTCGTTAACTTACAAATTTTGATTTGTTTACTAGCACTGATGCGTAAGTTACTCAGTATTGCACTGGAGGATTTTTCTGAACATTCATCCCAAATCATTTATTCACACATCCAACACTCAATCGTTATTAACCTTTTTTACTTTACAAAATTGTACACTCAAATGAAATGTAGCCGACTCATAATACCGTGAAAATAAAATATGTTTATTTTGCCTGATGAAGGCTTGAAATCTAGAAAAATATACACTCAGTCATATGAAAATGTTTGAAGACCCTTTTAGAAAAATTATTTATTTAAAGGTTAACTTTAATTTCTTATTTTAATTTAATATAATTCTGAAATATTTCGAAACATAATTTACTAAAAATGATTCCCTATACTACACAATTTCCTGCTCTGATCAATGGTATTCACTTTACTCAACCATTTCATTTCTTCTATTTCTGCCCTACTTTTCTCAGCATTAGTTTAGAGCTGGTTTTACTTTCAACCTTAACTTAGTCTACTATGCTCTTCTTTAATTTTCGGTTCAACATACTAATTATGTAAACAAGAGGAAACTTTAAGGTCGGTATGGTCCTACCTTCTATCCCACGATGAGGGCTGGAATATCATTCTAGCGAAGTTTTTATGCTATCTCCTCTCTTCCTGAAGTTCTTATGCCAACTCCTAATTCTCTCTGAATTCTGTCATCATTCTCTCGCAGTATTCATGCTATCTCCTCTCTTCCTGAAGTGCTTATGCCAACTGTCTGACTTCTGTCATCCTTCTCTCGCAGTATTCATGCTATCTCCTCTCTTCCTGAAGTGCTTATGCCAACTGTCTGACTTCTGTCATCCTTCTTTCCAAGTATTCATGCCGACTCATATATTTCTCTCGCTCCTCTTCCTGTCCTACCAAAAATTTTTTCTTCCCGGATCCTCCTACCAATTTACAGATTGGTCAAACAATTATCATTTCCCGATCTGATTTGCTCTGGGTTTACCGCCATTTCTCTGACTTGCCATCCTTCGCCCCGTCCAAAATCTGTGTCCGCCCTCAAATTCTAGGAACTTCGTTGCCTACGGATCTCTGAGGTCGTAAATCTTACTATCATAAAACTGCTATAGTTTTCCTTGGCCTGGCGTCAAGCTATTCTTTTCTTCCAGACCTGGTGTATCAAATCTCAAGACGACTGGCGCAGAGCTCCAATAAAATGTCTACCCGCTATTTCTCTGACTTGAATTACTATGTCTTACCCAATATTGCTGGCTCGTAGCAGTTAGGGAAAGGATGCCCCGCGGTCCCATGCCACAGCAAGCGGACTGCTGGAAGCCCTTCGACTCTGAGAGAGAGAGAGAGAGAGGGTGGGGTGGGGGTTGAAGGGGAAAGAGCGGTACTTTCCTGACCTTCCTAGGCGCGAACCCACGGAAGAAAATCTAAGGGGAAAATTAAATTGTGAAATGCAGAGCGTCTGAAGAGCGTGAAGTTTATAAAATCCTTATTTTAATAATTCTTACACCAGCTCCCCAAAATCTCTCCCATTCATTTGATTAATTTTTTTAATCCCATTTCTTTTCCGCTTTTCCGATTACTTCTCAATTTCCAATACAGTGAAAAGGTGCGCACTCGCTCCCGAGTGATGCAACAATCGTGGACAAACCTGTTAACCAGCACGTCTACCTCGATATACCGGACATTTATGCCTTACCAACTCTGTGGCAATACTATGGTACCAAGCCTTGTTGGTACTAGCAGGATAGTGCACCGAGCCATAAAGCAAGGACTGTTACGGCGTGGTTTGATGGTAATTCCGTATCATGTGTGGACTGATCAGCACACAGCCCTGATTTTAATCTCATAGAACACCCATGGGATGAATTAGAGCGCCGCAAAAGAAGTTTGGAACCAAGGCCTACTACTAAGCAGCAACGGTAGGATTATGTACTGAATGGAAGCGCATATCTATCGCTATGTTCCAAAACCGTGTCGGAAGCATGTCTCCAAAGCTCAGTGCATACATTAAGGCCAAAGGTAGAGCAACACCGTACTAATGTATGTCAATAAGGGCTATGTTGTGTTTCTCTTCTAGGTGTCCGGTGACTTTTGTCAATATAGTGTATATTTTTTTGATTGGAGGTTTAACAACCATCGTGAGCAACTCACTGGGCTATAAGCAGTCGCCCGTCCTTAATTTAGGGTCACTGACTCTAGGGCAGGGTGCGAACCAGCGCTGTAAGACAAAGACAACATCCATGCCTCACGGTGATTCGAACCCGGACCCATTTCAGACGAATGATCAGAAGCCATCGCTTAGACCCCTGCGCCACCGGCGGCCGATATTATATATATATAAGTACCACGTTTTCCTTTCAAATATATATATTTACATATTTCCTTCACATATGGATTCAAACCGTATTTGAATCTGTGTGTGGAGGCACCGTGGTCAGCGCCAAGATGTACGGTTTGTTGCCGAGCGTCACACGTCCAGAAGGCCTGGTGTCATGGTGTCGGGTGCAATTGCCTACGATGCCCGATCTCCTTTGGTGTTCCCTACGGGCACTTTGACAGCCCAACGTTACGTTAATTAGGTCCTGCAACCAGTGGCTCTACCTTTTCTGAACACTCACTCTGGTGCGATTTTCCAAGAGGACAACGCTCGTCCGCATACTTTTGCTGTCTAGATAGCTTGCCTTCAAGGACTGACACACTGCCATCGCTAGCGGCATCGCCAGACCTATCGCTGATTGAAAATGTGTGGTATGCTATTGGACGCGCTATCCACACTCCACCCCTACCGCACAATCTGCAGGAACTGCGTGAGAAGATTCAAGCTGCATGGGATGGCTTATCGCAGGACACCATTAGTAATATGTACGACTCCATGCCGAGGCGTCTGGCATGCTGTGTGAGCAAACATGGCTGCCGGACGCCATACTGAGAGACACTACTTATTGGCGTGTAGCTCAATAAATATTGCCCATATCAGTCTCAATGTTTAATCATTTATTGTTCCTGGTAACCTTTACTTCCTCCCGAATAGCACTGCAATTCGACACGTCCTTCTGGGTGCAACTATTTTTTTGAAGATGAGTGTATTTGGGTTATTTTACACCTCATTGCTTCTCATATTCATTTAATCGTGATATAATTTAATATTAAAAAAACGGGTTTTGCCGAAACATTATTATTTTATTATATGTTAGCATGTTTCGTTTTTACGCACGGCTCTTTTCTTTTATGAAATCGTTAGATACATCTATCCCCCCTTTCCTAGTCACGTGATTTGCTTGCCTCTGCGTACGTAAATATCTACTGAGCATCAAAGATCTTCCCGTTTTGCAAACCAATAAATAGGATCACTACACTGAATTTTTCTCACATAAAATGAGAAGTACATAATGTTACAGAAAGAATATCATTACAAAATTTTGAAAAGATCAGAATATTTCATTAAATTCCTTTGCCACTATTTTTCTCCACTACGGCAAAATCCAACACGCCCTCTCAGCTCCTTGATGGGATTTTGTTATCAATGTTTCTTTGATTATATTATCATCCACAATTAATTTGTTTACGAATTGCCATTATTTGGCGAGATACTTACTTCACTGTTACATAATTCCCCTTCTTGCGGAAAATGAGTGTCGATGTCGTTTAAATTGAGATTTAAACAAATAACCAATTGTTAACATAATACATTCTTATGATTCAAAATGTTTCTTATTATCCCTGATAAATACGACTTTCTCAAGAAATGTCTGTCTTTTCCCTTCT
Organism: Macrothele yani; assembly: GCA_039090855.1. Classification (NCBI taxonomy): domain Eukaryota; kingdom Metazoa; phylum Arthropoda; class Arachnida; order Araneae; family Macrothelidae; genus Macrothele; species Macrothele yani. The sequence continues at coordinate 73,438,567 of CM077028.1, read as the reverse complement.
TTCAATATGTTTTAATTTCTTTATTCATTTGCTCAGCAATTAAATCCTGGGGAAAATCAACATAATTCCCATGAGCATTCGTTTAGGTAATGAGCTTAAAATTTCACAGTTTGTTCTCGGAAAGCAGACTCATTATTATCTTACGAGCTGTCATCCAGACATCACTTCTAATTACGAATCAGGTAACGATCAGGGATAGATGCCTCAGCTACCTAAACTGATTCAACTCGTTCAGTCGTCAAAAGTCAAAATAAGACATACGAGACAAATTAACTTCAGTTTTCAGGTGAATTCTGTTGGAACAGAGCATTAAGAACACATTTGAGCATGCGCCCACTCGCACTCATATTTTCAGTACCAATGGTAAAGGTGGGGAATTTAGATGATTGACGATTGTGTGTGATGTGCTTCTACACATACCAGCCACTGAATTAGAAACTTTTATTTAATACCAGCTTGGACTTCCTTCAGCACAGATTACAGCACGTATGCGGTTTGGCATTTATTCGCCAAGGTGTGGGACTGCATCTACGTCTACCGCATGCCAGGCTTTCACCAGACAGACCTATAACTAGAGGTGTACACGGGCCGGGCCGGGCCGGGCTTTCTCCCAGACACTTACGACCGGGTAGGGCCCGGCCAAGTCGACCCATTCTTTTTATTGCGATAGCAAACAAAGAAAAAAGCCGTGTTTCCCGATTTCCTGGTGTGTTGAACTGTTTTGCTGGCTTTACTTACTTCCATGACATAGCCCAGGGCATAATCAGAAAAGCAAGAAGAGTCACTCAGAGCGTTTTTACCATTCTGTTGGTATTAAGATGGTAAAACCATTTTGAGGCTTGTTGGCAACAAAAAGATTCGACGCCGACCGAGTGTGTGTGTGTGTGTGTGTGTGTGTGTGTGTGTGTGTGTGTGTGTGTGTGTGTTGTGTAGAGTGGGGAACGGGAAGTATCTGCTGGGGTGTGGGGTGTGTATGTGTGTGTTTGTATGAGAGATTTGGACGACATCCATTTTTCTCCTATCCTTAATCTGTAAAGGGATTCACTTTTCTAATGTTACCGCTTACTAGTTCAGAGAAAGGGAGATTCTGAATACACTTCGTCTTCCTTTTTCTCTCATTTTAAAAGTTATATTTTTCGATAATTGTCAAAATTTAGTTAATATGTACTTTTAGGCCTACATTCAACTAAATATTTTCAATAATATCTCATTTCATTATTTAATTTTCCCATTTTAATAAAATTCAATAGAAAGACAAAATAATACCCATCAAAGGCCGGGCCTAAATAAGAGCTGCAATTGAAGGGCCTGGGCCCGTACGGGCAGAGTGTGTAATATTTGAAACGGGCCGGGCCGGGCTGGACCTTAAACGCAAGGGCTTGGGCCGAAACGGGCTCACCAAATTAGGCCTGTGCAGACCTTTACCTCTAACTGGCTCAGATTTGACGAAAAAGGACTTTGCTCCCAGATCTGTTTCTCTAACATGTCCTATACATTCTCAATGGGGTTCAGATCCGGGATTTGTGGCGGCCAGGCAAAATGGTGGAAGTAGCTGTCATGCTCGCTTAACCATTGCGGAACGCATCATGTGCGATGGACAGTAACATTGTCGTTCACGAAACAGCTGTCACCTGCTGCATAAAAAGTTAACATTGAAGGATGGATTTGATCGATAACAATGTTCAGATAATCTTTGAAAGGCACACGACCGTCCAGCAATATTAAGGAAGAATATTAAGAGGGAATCGTTTTGTACCAACGGAACGTGTCCCACACCTTAACACCGTCTCCAGAACCTAGAGTTGTGGGTTCATTGCTTGATGGGGCTTCCGCCAAACTCTCTGCCATACCGTCGGTACAGAACAAAGTGTACCGCGATGCGTCGGACCACATGACTTCTGTTTTTCAGTCTTGTCCAGTTACGGTGTTTTTGACATCACTGTAGCCGAATTTTTCGGTTTTTATCAGAATTCAGTGGGTTCCGTATAGGCATGCGACTGACAATGCGGATCTTCTTCAATTCCTTGTGCGTATATCGCTGTGTGTATGTGACACACAGAGAGAGAGAGAGAGAGAGAGAGAGAGAGAGAGAGAGAGAGAGAGAGAGAGAAAGAAAGAGTGAGAGAAAGAGAGTGAGAGAGAGAAAGAGAGAGAGAGAGAGAGAGAGAGAGAGAGAGAGAGAGAGAGAGAAAGAGTGAGAGAGAGAGAGAGAGAGAGAGAGAGAGAGAGAGAGAGAGAGAGAGAGAGAAAGAGAGGGAGAGAGAGAGAGAGATAGGTCGGGAACAGCTTTCATTGAATGCTTCTTTCAATTCCTGTACACGGAAATCCTGCTTCTCCGTACAAGCTTTCTCAGAGGACGGCGATCATGTACCTGACAGACTGTCTTCGCGCCAGAGTCACGGCTCTTAGACAAATAATGTGGGTTATTTTTTCACTGATTAAAGATCCTGGATATCTCACCTTTTGAGAACCCCGTTTGTTTTCAAAATCGTCACTCCAGCCAGACGGGTACCTACAATAAGCCGTTTATCGAGCTCTGAAAGATTCTTTGTTTTTCCCCATCGTGATCAACACTACTGACGAGCAGCAGTCTTAAATAATTGCCTAGATCACGTGTTGACGCACGTGACCACGTATTTTGCATAAACGCTTTATAAGTGACGTTTACGTACATCTGCGAAAAGGTTTCTAATTCAGTGGCCAGTGTGTGTACTTCTCGTATGAGGTTCATCAGTGGTAGAATTGTGGATAAAAATTTACCGCTCCTGTTGACTAATGTATACCAGAATTCGGTGGCTCGCATTCGATTTTGCTTGTCCGCAAATTACACCAACATTAATGCATTTCATAAGGGACGTAGCTTGGTCTCAGAACAGTGTGTGTGTTGGGGGAAGTGGTGGCTGAAAAGTTATCTGAGGGAGCTCTGTGTTCAACTAGAAACTAATTTTTTTCAACGAATACAGGAGCAAGTTTTGCGTTGTTTTTCCGCTCCTTTTGTTAATTTACTTCACTAGAGAATATCTTGTACACGCCGAAAAGTTAAAGCAATAAATTAAAATGCAAAATATGAAAAGGGGCGTGGGAGGAAGAAAATTTAACTCTCTTGAAATATAAAAAATGAATCACATTTCCTAAATTCACTTGATGATGGTCAGTGACGTACGGGAAAAACTCGGGGGTGGGGGAGCGCGCAATAAAGTTTTCAAGGTCCTTTTCCTAAAATGTATCAGCTTTCCATTACCGAAAATTTTAACTTCCATATTAATAATTAAGCTTTAATGAATCAAATTCTTTGGAGCCTACAAATATTTTTCGTAAAACCAAAAATTATTACACGTCATTGCGTGAAAAAACTATATGCACATTGTAATTAAAATGATTGCCCTACTTTTATACCGATACAAAGTACTACAAAACACTCACGCCAAAGTTAATCATATCATTCTTCAAATTTTATTCTTTTAGAGAACTAAGGCCACCCTCTTTGAAATGCCTCATGATCACACACACAAAAAAATGTAACTGCCGTGTTACAATGTCTAATGACCTTTTCTGGTTTGTACGAAACTTGGGAACATAAGTAAGTAAATCAATAAGTAACAATCAAGAATTGTAGAGCAAAAAACGCAAAACTACTTACATTATTTACGCTTGAATATAAGAAACACACTTAACATAAGACCATAATGTTTTGCGCAGAGCAGATAATTTTCTCTTGACTGTTACAAAAAAAAAAAAAATAAATAAAAAAAAGAATATATGATACAGATTTCTGTTCCTTCGTTCCGCGAAGAATACCTTTTAGTTCATTATATTCTGAAAGATGCGTAGTTATGTGCAAAGAATTGTAATGCATAACATCTTATCCTCATTGGTTAAACATTTCATTCATTGGATTCTATGACGAAGTAAATTTCTCCATCAATTTTATGCTAACGGAGGGATTCGAACCACGAACTCCCGGCTCGGGAGCTCCGAGTGCTACCCACTGTACTACACCGGCATGTGCTCTGACTGCTATCTGCCTTTATCTCATATGCGTCCTGCCACGTCACAACTCATATTCTTTAACATTCTCTTGTTAATTAATATGTATATGCATAGGAATTATTACTATGGCTGTGAAAAGGGTCCTCAAGTCCTCTAGAATAGCTGTTTCTTCGTCAACCAGCATTTACGAACTAAAGCAAAGAAAATGGTTTCTTAGCATTTTACTTTTTTTACAGAAAAAAAAAGGCAAACTGTTTTTTTTTTTTTTGGTACTTCATTCAAAGCTGCCTAAATTCCTGGGTATTCCTTTAACCAGTTTCATATGAAGTTTCCCATGAAAATTTTGTGAAATCTTTTGCTGAAGCTAGAGGCCCTCTTATCCCCGAGCTCCCCCCGAAATGCGGGGTTGCGGGGGCTATCAGTACGCTCCTGATGATGGTTGAGTTGCAGGTTCCTTTTTTCGCTGGAGGCAAAATAACTCCCAGAAGCATGAAAAAACTGCTTATTGGTTTAGTTTGCTATTCTGGTGCCTTCTCGTGGATCCATGCGATGGCATCGAGGATTTATTGATGTCGTATTTCGACTCACCTGTTCTTCGGGCTTACTTTTTTCTTCGTCTTTAACCGCGCATTCTCCGTACCGTGGTCAATAGTTAAAACTTATTTCCTTCCCCATTCAAAAACCTAGTGCCCGCGAATTTCCACTGACAAACCCCTTTTCTCCCGCACAAGCACCGTAAAGCCGCACCTACTGACTGCAAGACAATGAACAGGCAGAGGTTGAAAGCTTTTTCTCTTTCTTGCATAAGTATAGCTCTATTTTCAACGCTTAAGAGAATTCGTTCGGCTAAAACGTCCCCAAAACACTTCTTTGTTGGTAATTAAGTACCTGGAAGTTGTTTAGTAGCAGCTTAGTATCTCATAGTCACACTTATTAAGTGGCGAACAGTGTTCTGTGCAACAATGCCTCCATCTTTGCCTCCCCCTATTTTTCTGTAATGTTTTTACTTTCTAAAAAAAGGAGATGGGGGGGATTTTTCTCTTCCCTGACCTTTAACGCTGACAAGCCTTGCTCCTATTCGGAGAGAATCATTGACGTAGTTGTTTCTACGGATTCCCCACAAGAAGTAAATTCTTTTTTATTATCCATTACTTGTTGTGCCGTATCGTCTCAGTTTTTTTTTTTTTGCACGAATAAAAAATGGTAAAGTATTTAAGGTTATAATAAAATACAAAAGCAATTTTCATAAATCAAGGGGTAAAAAACAGAGAATTCGCAACACTGTACATTTTCCGGCAGGGGGGGGGGGGCGCTTGCTTGCTTTTCGGGGAGTTCAGTTCCCTCTAGACGTCTGCTAGCTACGGTTCTGCATTTAATATGCACACTGTATTTGTTTTATTGCCCTTCTTCAAGAAGGGATGCAGTGTAGCACAGCTATTAAGAACTATGTCTACAACTATTCACGCTGACCCCTTTGGTGCAATGGCCTCAGCTCTGGCTTCTGACCATTCGTCCGAGATGGGTCTGGGTTTGAATCCCGGTGGTGTGGATGTTGAATTTGTCTTACAGTACTGGCTCTCTCTCCCTTCCCAGGAACCAGATGCCCTATATTAGGGACGGGCGCCTGCTATAGCACACCGAGTTGCTCACGTTAAACCTCCAAACAAATAAACATACAAAAACAAATGCACATTGACGTTGTTTTTAACTTTAGTTGGTGTTTTGACGGGTGTAGGGTTTAGTGGAAACTTTTTATTTTATATTTTTACCTGTTGGATTCATAGTTCCACAGCCGGAAGTGAATTGAATTGTGCAATAACTGTGGTATCAAGTAATACCTTCATTAAGTCTGAAACGGCTTCAGTCTTTAGTTAGTTTCGCCAGTCTGTTTTGATTTTCCCCATATTTCTGAACCTTCGTTCACACTCGGTAGATGCGCTAGGAATAGATTGTAAAACTTCAATCGCAGCCGTAAAATATTTTCATGCCCAATACGGTATTGCGAATTTCTCTCTTGCCAAGGCAATTTGCTGGGTTCTGCCAAGGCCAACCAGAAAATACAAGGCCATGACATTAGAGAGATGATTTCCCTCCGTTTGTGACATCACTCTCAAGTCATAATTCCTGATATGTCGGTATCGTGCTTGACGTCACGACTGCGTTAAAAACCAATCGGAAGTCTTGGTTTTCGCGTGACGTCACTAAAAGGGGGAACTCATCTCTAATACCATGGCCTTGTATATTTTTAAACGGGCTTAGTTCCAAAGTGCAAGAATACATTTATCAATTTACGGAAATCCACTCAACTTCTATACTAGCTGTTTTAATTTTGAGTTTCCGCAATATATCATTACATTTATCAATCAATGCCCTGATTTGTTTCTTCCCTTAGTTCTCTTGACATGGTTGCAATGGCCACTTAGACAATCATAAGATCCTATCCACTGCAATTAAAGGTACATTGATGGCATAAGGGTGTGTGTTCAGCTCTGCTGATGTTACCCAATGATATCTGCCGTGCCCACTGCAGCCGGAGCTATCGATGGCGTAAGGTCAAGGTGGGAACATGAACGGGGTGCAGAATCCTTAGGATCAACCGTTGGATTGTATGCTATGAAACATTTTTCTATGCACTCTGGCTGCTGCAGTCTGCCGTTAACTGTCCCTAATCCACAACAGCGTGGGTCAACCTGCGTCCACTTCAACTGTCGACCAAGGTAGTCTTCCCTTCCACCTACAGTAGTTGGACCAGTGACTCTCTTCGTACCATTCCTTCCACGCCTTCAGCGCGATGGCTTTCGTACAGCCAACAATGCCGGCAGTTCTTGAAATACTAGACCGAGCCTTTCTCGCATCCAAAACAATTCTCTATTCAAATTACAACAGGTGGTCAGAGACGCTAGTTTCTGACAAGCCGTCAAAGATAGGCACGGGGTTCAATTTCCGGATGAGGCATGGATGGGAAATATGTTTTCCTACAGCGGTGGCTATTTCTGTTCCCTGGATACATTGGTCCAAGGGACAGGCGACTACTTAGAGCCGTTAAATTTGCTCATGGGGGTTGTCAAACTTCGAAAACAATAATAATCAGACAAGTCCTTCGGTATCGTGCTGGTGAACTGACGCACCCTGACTGTGCCGTCTATTTATGCACTATATTGACAAAAATCACCGGACACCCACTTTAAAAGCAAATGAACGGATCCGCTGCGTTGTTAGGATGCGCGGTACAACTGCAAAAGGTATAAAAACAAGCCTGCATATCGCACTGTGAGGTTGAGTGAAAATGTCGCGGCGGGAGAGAACTGACTTTGAGAAAGGAAAGATTGTTTGGTGTCGTATCAGTGGGTTGTCCATAAGAGAAACCGAGAGGCGTTTAAACATAACCAAGTCAACTGTTTTGGATGTACTCAATATGTGGAAGACATATGGCGCGCCTGAAGCGGCAAAACGCACAAGTACACCAAACAAAATCAGTGATAGAGGATGTCGAAGCTTCAGGAGAGTCGTTACAGCTAATCGACGGAGTACTGTACAAGACCTCAGTGTACAGGTGGGTAAAAATGCTGAAACCTCGGTACGTACATGTACCATTCGCCGAGAACTTCATTCCATTGGCTACCGTGGTCGTGCGGCTGCTCATAACTTTTTCATCTCCACTCGGAATGCTACTCGTCGCTTCGCATGGTGTAAAGAACATTTATCGTGGACCGTAGATCAATGGAAACGGGTCCTATGGACTCATGAATCCAGATACACGATTCATCAGTTTCATGGCAGTGTGTTGGTATGGCGGCAGCCGGGGAACGCTATTTACCACAGTGTACTGTTCCTACTGTCAAGTTTGGAGCTGGAAGTGTACTCGTGTGTAGGTGTTTTTCGTGGTACGGTCCCGGCCCATATCCACCACGGCTGCCTCGATATTCTGGACAATTATACCCTACCAACTCTGTGGCAATACTATGGAACCGAGCCTTGTTGGTACCAGCAGGATAATGCAGCGAGCCATAAAGCAAGGACTGTTACGGCGTTGTTTGATGACAATTCCGTATCGTGTGTGGACTAGCCAGCACACAGCCCTGATCTTAATCCCATAGAGCCCCTATGGGATGAATTAGAGCGCCGTATAAGAAGTTTGGAACCAAGGCTTACTACTAAGCAACAGTTTGCGGCAGCATTATGTACTGAATGGAAGCGCTATCTATCGCTGTGTTCCAAAACCTTGTCGAAGGCATGTCTCGAAGGGTCAATGCATGCATTAAGGACAAAGGTGGACCGACACCGTACTAATGTATGTCAATAAATGCTATGTTGTGTTTCTCTTCTAGGTGTCCGGTGACTTTTGCCAGTATAGTGTATATAGTATATTTCTCATCGGTAGGCAAATCACAGCTGCATGCTGTATGACGTGGAGACAGAAGCAGTCATAATGATCTGGACTGCATTTTTTAGTTTCCTAAACTAGATAGAGCACGACGATGAGACTGGTTGGCGCGAGACCTTGGGCTTCAGTGGGCATACGAGAAATTTTTCCACATTGTCGGCTGGCTAATTTGGTGCCTGGTAGTGAAGATTTGACATTGTTAAATCCATGCCCATCGCAATCTTGTCTTTACTGCAATGATTGAGTGAGTTGAGCAGAGAATCTACATCAAAGTTCACCACAAATTCAGCTGAAACAATTCAAATTATTAGGAAGGCTTCTGGCGATAAAGCTACATGTGCGACACCAATCAATTTGCTTCAGAGATTTAAAGTGACGAGCGTTCTTAATCACCAAGGCGTGGCTTATCATGAATACGTTACAGGACAAACTGTAAACAAGGATTACTACCAGGCAGTAAGAGACATGCGCAGTGGCAGCAAAGTGACTCGCAGCTGCAGTATACCACGTGCCCGCCCACTCGTTTTACCTCATTCAATCTTTTTTGGCCAACCACCGGAACTCATAAGTACTATGGATGAGTCAGCTGCTCTGGAGTCCACATATCAAGCAAACCCTCATAAAAGCTAATACAACTAAATCCATCATTTTTCCACTAATTAAGGGAAACAGTAAACTTACACCCAAGCTCAAAATCCGACGATGGGCTACGTACCTGGTTCATATTCTAAATTATCGGGTGCAACTGCGCAGAAGCACATCTGAACTCTTTAGCCAAATTTCAAAGTACTCTTACGCCTTATTCTTAATATCCCACCAGGCGTTAATTTAATATCTCAATTGGGGAAAAATCGAGTAAAGACACTTGATGAAATCATGTTGAACTTGACAAATAAATATTATGATAAAGCGATTAAGCACACCAACACTCTAATAATATCTTCGTTACAATATGACGAAACACGAATACAGAAGTATGGAAGACCAAAGTATGCTATCAAAAGACTGAGAGACAGGGTTGATAGACGCAATGTTAAACTGCACCAACATTATCTGAAACAGACTGTGGGGGTCTGCTCAGCCAGCGATCCCCCCACGCCCTTAGCTGACGCATTTAATATTGACATGAAGTTGCTTATTGAGGCAGTGCAACAAGGTATTAAGAATGCTCTAGCTGCAACAGACTCCACTGAGACCACTCCGTTTTAAGTCACTGGTGCTACTGCAGTAATAACTTGCTCTACAAAGACATAAGAAAAGAACATCAGCAAATACTAACTGTAATAAACGCAAACCGACTCCAACTACTGAATCACACAGTGTTTGTCAAAAACTTTGTGTTGGCTTTATACCGTTTTTGTTAACCTGGTAGCTTTACTCAGTACCTATACTCAAATGTGCTTGAATTTAGTCAATTAAAACCGATTCCTCAAAGTATACAACTATAAGGTAGCTCTATGTATCGTGAATGGTCAAAAATCCCAGTAATCACAAACTCGTTCCTTCTTTGCTCATTTTCTATTCCGCTGGGGGTTACCATTACTGGAACCAGTCTGCGTGATTTGCATAAACTCACTGCAGCAACTCTAACTGAATTATATTTTAGATTTTATTTTTTTACATATACGGTGTATTAGAGAGCCTGCTACATCATTATTATTATAACCTGGAGAAGCCAGACAATATACCCAACTTAAACAATTAGACTAATTCGCAGCACCTGACTCTCTCCCACTACTCTCCCGCTTATTAAACCGGCCTGTGCTCACTAGCTGGCAGCTACGTACAAAGCGTACTAAATAATAGCGCGGTGGTCACTTGTACATGCCCACCCATAGGAGCTTACAATTTCTTTTTTGTCGCTTCGGCATGTACTTTCTTCAACTCTAATTTGTCATTCTCTGTCCTGTCAAGACAACCTGTCTGTTCCCACTTCATTTCTCCGTGTAGTCAGAGCAGCATGCGGCGTGCTGTCAGACGTCAGCGACACTTGAGGGCTACACGTTCTGCGGTTCTTATGGCCTGATCACAGGCTTTGATGCATCGCAACTAAACCTGAGTGTAGGAAAATCTGTTTGTACGTTCGGAACTCAAGAAAGGCAAGGCCAATACTCTCCAGACATGGGTTCCTGCGACTTCTGGCTGTTACCGAAGTTTAAAATTGCCTTTGAAGGGCATGAGATTTGAAAACACAGAGATCAAGAAAATTGCTTTTGAAGGGCGTGAGATTTGAAAACACAGAGGACATCAAGAAAATTGCTTTTGAAGGGCATGGGCTTTGAAACAGAGAAGATCAAGAAAATTGTCTTTGAAGGGCATGAGATTTGAAAACACAGAAGTGATCAAGAAAATTGCCTTTGAAGGGCATGAGATTTGAAAACACAACGATCAAGAAAATTGGCTTTGAAGGGTATCAGATTTGAAACACAGAGGAGATCAAGAAAATTGCCTTTGAAGGGCATGAGATTTGAAAACACAGAGATCAAGAAAATTGATTTTGAAGGGCATGAGATTTGAAATCACAGAGATCAAGAAAATTGATTTTGAAGGGTATCAGATTTGAAACACAGAGGAGATCAAGAAAATTGCCTTTGAAGGAGGGCATGAGATTTGAAACACAAAGATCAAGAAAATTGCCTTTGAAGGTCATGAGATTTGGAACAGAGGAGATCAGGAAAATTGTCTTTGAAAGGCATGAGATTTGAAAACACAACGATCAAGAAAATTGGCTTTGAAGGACATGACATTTGAAAATACAGAAGAGATCAAGAAAATTATCTTTGAAGGGCGTGAGATTTGAAAACACAGAGGAGATCAAGAAAACTGACTTTGAATGGCATGAGATTTGAAACACAAAGATCAAGAAAATTAGCTTTGAAGGGCATGAGATTTGAAAACACAGCGGAGACCAAGAAAAATTCGATGCAGAACCTATAGGCGATCCCTAAAAGTGACTAAAAAAAGGTAATGATCAGTGGACAGGCCGCTGAAACAAGCATTTAGTGTCAGAAAGTGTCTACTCTGAAGGCACCATCAGACACTACATTCTTTGAAGAGAAATACCACAGCAACACAATTCCTTACTTAGGTTTTTTTCCTGCCCTTATGTCGGATACTATTTGGTCAGACCGCGTATATGCAGTCAGGGTACTCACGATATTTTCAGTTACCTAAAATAATAATCTGAGCGAATGATTTGGTTTAACTGCAACATATAGAACGCTTTATTACAAAGTTACGAAGTGGTTTACAAAGAAAAAAATATTTCAGAAGCAAGATAGCTTTTACGTCACTTCCAGCATTTTGAAGGGAAGCTTTCCTGAGAGTTGCCATGAAGTCAAATTACAGAGTTGCATCTCCCGGCTTCGCCCTTTGCTTCCAACGGGGCTTCAAAGAGTGACTGAGACTGCAACTTACGTAGGTTGTCTTGATGCGTGAATAACCACTTTCACGAGCGCGAAAAAAATTTCAGCTACTACCAGCCATTCTAGTGCCAACGCAAGCAAAGGGGTAAAGCTGATAAGGATCACAATTATCGGATACCGCCTTTTTAACCTCCCGTTTTTGTGTACTTTTGAACTTATGTAAATTTTGGTTGTTTCTCTTTATGTTTTCCGTTACGTCTTGACTCCCCTCTATAGGCTATGACTGGTTGTCAGTCGAGTCAAGATTATTACTTTAAATACACAGACCATATAAGGTCGTTACTGGCTAGGCACCTCGCTCATGGTAGTGTTTACGTCATCTATGAATGCTCTGAATTTTGTGCTGATAAATCTTCGATTGTACTGAGAGTTGAAGTGTAGCATTATATGTCAAACATATTCAGGAAATAAATCTGCGACTCCAAAGGCGTGGTTGTAAGTCCATTCAGTGACGTTTCTTTTTTAGTGCTATCTTTGAACCTTGAGGTATCACACAGAACTCGTATATGGCTGATATTTTCTTATAATGTTTTACTGCCACCTCGGAATAAGAAATTTCGCAATTTTTAAAGTGGCTGGTCATATTAGTGAGACGTTAATGCACAAAAAGTTAGGGATACTGCAGGAAGTGAAGGATGTACGTATATGACTCAAGTAACACGCATTGAAATAACATCAGTGAGGCTACGTAACACAAACGATAATGAGTGCGTTTACAAAAACAATTTATAGTGCAATTTCTGTAGACAACAAAGTAGCACTGCAGTAACGACAAAATGGTAAATTCGGAGAATGTCCGCACCTCTGGATTCCAGTACCCGGTAACACCACCTATGTGTCGAAGATAGTCTTGATACCTACGAGGCATACTTGCAATGACATTATTGATGAGCATCTTGGACAGCTCGTCTCATACTACAGGCAACACGTTACGGAGGTCTGCCAGTGTACTGGGGTATGGAACGTGGTTATCCAGACGTTTCCATACAGCGTTCTAAATGTTCTCAATAGGATTAAGGTCAGGATACCTCGGAAGTAGTTGCAAAGATTCAATCCCATTATTTTCCAGCTTCTGAAGAACGCTCCAGGCATGATGACTGGTTGTATTGTCATTGAGAAAACGCAGTGCATATCCAATAGCACCGTGAAACGGTGTCACAATGAGCACAATGATCCCGCTTCGATATCCTGAAGCATTCATGTTGCCTTGACACACATACACGGAAGTACGGCTATTAAAACACACTCCTAGATTATTTTCACTAATTTATGAAAAGAATCTCAAAAAATGGGTCGAGAATTCCAGAATTTTTTTTGTTTTTATATAGAGTACATGATATTTTTTAAGGAAGTCCAAATGGCTGAGTGACGTAGCGGAACATTTAAAAATTCTGCAATAAAGACATGCGCGTCTTTACTTTAAGTGGCTTTGTACTCATGTATCATGAATATCAACTAAATGGATTTATATGAATCAAGCTTTTACGGTAAAGATATGTGAAGAAAGTTACGTTACCCTTATTCGTACAGCACGTTCTTTTGTTCCATGCAGCTTAAAAAGACTTTGTTTCGGTAACTCCATAGTGGGTGCAAGATTGACGTTGGAAAATTGAGCACGAATAAATTTTTCGCGAGTTAGAAGCTTAATGTGCTGCAATATCATCTTTGATAAAAGAGAAAATTTTAAAAATAAAGTCATGCAAATTTCTAAGAGAGGAAGATAAACGAAAATCCCCATTTCTTAGACCACTGGTAAATCGTACCCCTACAAATTATAATGTTGTAAAAGAGAGTTGACACGAATCTCGATGTGTCAACATTTAAATTTGTCATTATTAATTCATAAAACATGGAGCAGCCACTTAATCTGTGTACAGAAAAATTTAATTTTTTGAAACGTGCAACTCTTCCTTCGTATCTTTGTTGTTGTCGTTCTCCACCTAGAATATTTTCGTGAGCTCTTTTCCTTCCGGTAAGGCGCGCCCTCATTATAAGTATGTAATTCTTTTCACGTGGCTACCGTATCATGAAGTCCGTTTTGTCCAAAGCGAGTTTAAGTTCTCGAGCTTATCAATAAATTTTGAATTTCAATACACACATTTTAAGCTGAATAACACTACACATGTTCGTTTTGATATTAGCAGCAGGTTTTGTACGGGTCTGAATAGCTGGAAGTCCTGTCACTAGCTGTTTAGCATAAGAGCCGAAAGCGTTTGTTGCCGTGTTGAGTAAGGAGCTCTCAGAGAGGTGGGTCTCTCTGGGATCCCACCGCCACAAGATTTAATTCTTGGCGTAAAAGTGAATTCAAGAAATCGATTTTTGATCACGGGGATTTCCAGAGCGGCATTTTGATCTAATAACACGCATAAATCAAAAAGCTGAGCTCTCTTTTGAGATAATGGGATATCATAGCATACTTAAATTCGAAAGCTCATTTTGTTCTTTAATCTAGTTATGTACCGCGTTCTGCAAAGAACTCTTCCGTTCTTTGAACTCCTCCTTTTAACAAAGAATTCCCTTTTTATCTTCAGTTAACTAATTTTTATGGTTTATTTCAAACAAACTTTGTTGGGCAAATTGACTTAAATGGAAATATCCATTAGCAACCTGTTGCACAAACAGCGCTGTGCTCATTTTTAAGTTGTATGCATTAGTAAGAGCCATAAACAAGTAATTAATAATTGAAAGTGTTAGATATTCGTACAGTTTCTCCATGTAAATGGGATGTTCAAAAATCCTTTCCTGCATTCAAACAGTACGAAGCGTTATATTCGCCATATTTGATAGGATTCGCTCCGCCTGCTTCATTATTCATTCAAATCCAGTTCCCACATATTTTACTCTACCATATATGCATTCATTTTTTAAGTTTTCTTTTAAATCATTTAGAAAAACGGGAATTAGAGTAGAGTAGAAGAATCTGTTTCGAGTAACACAGTACAATACGGCAGCGCTCTTAAGGGACAGCCATTCGCATAAGATTATAATAGTACTTTCTGTACAGAAGGCATCCTACGTTTTGCCTGACAGAAAAAAATATATTAATAAGAGAACGGAGCGCAAAGAATGCAATAATGAATGACAATACGATTCCCGTTCTGATCCGCAAAACATGATGCATTGCATGTTATGCAGGTCTGAAGTCAAAAACGTCTTTTTCAAACGACGCAACTATGCATTAGAATTAAAGGTAAACTCATTTACGTTTCTTTGACAAAAATACGTGCAACCAGTGCCCTTTTTCAAGAAAATATTTTAACAATACAGCACAATATAGTAAATAGTAAACCGAAGGTCTCTGAGGGCACTCTGTTTAGAAAGAAACAAAAAATAAATAAATAAAAGGCACGAGCAAAAGCGGAACGTGGAAGATGGCCTACGGAGTTCAACCCCTTTAGAAAAATAGAGGGGGGGGCACACCATTAGCTATTCATTTCCTCTCTTGGTTCTACTTCTACAATTTTTTTTAATCTTGGTTAAGCATAGCAAGGTCAATACAAGTGTAAAATTTTAATCATGATTAAAATCAGTTGTCATGAATTAAAATTTTTTTTAAGCCATCGGCATAGAAAAGAAAAAGTTTAAGGGAGATAAAGTTCAGTTCCCAGGCCTCAATCCCATGAAGCATTTCTCGGAATAAAAAAATTGGACATCAGAAGTACGGAACCACCGTCCACCAGTCTGGGTGATTTGCAAAATCTTATTTGATATGTGCAGGCATCAAAATTTCATTGGAATATTATTAAATTAATGCCCGAGCGAACTCATGCTGTTCTGACAGCCAAAAGTGTTCCAACGCATTGTAAGTTAAATCAATGGTGAGGCGCATTGCTGCTGTTCTGAGGGCCAAAGATGGTCCAACATGTTATTAGTCAAATCAGTGGTGAGACGAATTGCTGCTGTTCTGAGGGCCAAAAATGGTCCAACATATTATTAATCAAATCAATGCCGAGAAAAATTGCAGCTGTTCTGAGGGACAAAGATGGTCCAACATGTTATTAGTCAAATCATTGGCGAGGCGAATTACTGCTGTTCTTCTGGCAAAAGATGGTCCAACATATTATTAGTCAAATCAATGCCGAGAAGAATTGCAGCTGTTCTGAGGGACAAAGATGGTCCAACATGTTATTAGTCAAATCAGTGGTGAGACGAATTGCAGCTGTTCTGAGGGACAAAGATGGTCCAACATGTTGTTAGTCAAATCAGTGGTGAGGCGAATTGCAGCTGTTCTGAGGGACAAAGATGGTCCAACATGTTGTTAGTCAAATCAGTGGTGAGGCAAATTGCAGCTGTTCTGAGGGACAAAGATGGTCCAACATGTTGTTAGTCAAATCAGTGGTGAGACGAATTGCAGCTGTTCTGAGGGACAAAGATGGTCCAACATGTTTTTAGTCAAATCAGTGGTGAGGCGAATTGCAGCTGTTCTGAGTGACAAAGATGGTCCATCATGTTGTTAGTCAAATCAGTGGGGAGGCGAATTGCTGCTGTTCTGAGGGCCAAAAGCGGCTCAATACCTTATTAGTAAAATGAATGCTTAAGCCAGTTGTAGCTGTTCTGAGGGCCACAGGTAGTGAGTCCACTCAATGTCGAAGCGATTTGCTACTGTTCGGGCTACTAAAAAGTTATCTCAGTATTTCATCACTAGCTAAAAATAACGAGAAGGTTTCTTAAGGTCACAATATCTCTGTTTCTAACAGGCAAATTGGCTATACCTTTTTGTATCATTTAGAGGTTAGGACCATGGTTTTTGTATATTTTTCTTTGCGTAGAATTGTTACTTCAGGCGTTACTGCTATGCATATTTTATAAAAAAGAAAGCGTACTGTCTTGTTTGTCCATGGATACGAAATACCGGTTGCTTCGGTGTCTTTCTACTTGCTTCTGGGATATCGTTAAACAATATTTGCATATTCTTTTCCAAAATGTGTGAAAGGCATGTTAGTTTTAACAGTACAGTGTTGTTCGGTACAGATTAAATGATTTTGCGTAATACGCTAGTGTTTTAAAACTCATAACTACTTCAGTGTAGAATTCTTCAACACGAACGTTTTAAGTCCGTTGATAAACGCGCTTTAGAAGTACGTCCAAGAAAGATGTTTCAACACTTTCTCTGTTTTTTTCTTTTCGGCATTTGTCTTCTCTCAGGCAGTATAGCTGAAACCGGTTTATTTTATTTGACTTAAGAGCTATAGCTTTGGCTCCGACCAACGTGATGCACTATTTCTTTTCTAGTTGTGCTGTCTTTATTAGCTTCTCGTTGCAATATCACGTCCTCTTCCTCCTGTGTTACCTTGTATCCTACATCCTCTGAAACTGGGCTCTTCAATTCGAAAATCATGTATGTACAGAAATAACTTTACCTCACTCTCTTTATATGCTCCTTCTTCATTTTCGACAACGTTCACCAGAACCTCCAAAATAACAGAAGCGGAAAAAATAAGATAAAAAGCTAAGAATTTCCGTGAAATATTCTTATGCTTGTCATTTACATCTTCAGCAAAATCAGTTTTCTAGTAATAATTTACAAAGTTTTCAAAATGCGGTGGTAACTTTCAACAGAATGCTCTCTTTTTCTTTCCTTACGGAGTGGACTTAAAGTGAAATCTTAAACTACCAAATGAAAGTTTTCTTACTTCTGAACAACTTTATAACATAAATTTATACATGACCAAAAGAGCTCAATCACGCACAAAATTGAAAAGTTTTACCTGGAGAGTAAAATCGCCAAATGAGTTTTACGAATTCAGCAGGAAAGAGTCAGTTCAACTGCTACGTGGTGGATGACCATTTTAATAAGTTCTTGTTCTTCGAAGCAAAATTAAATATGACAAAGTAAAGCTTCGTTGTTGCGCAGTATATTCTACGAAAATAATCTGAAAGCAGCATTTTTAAAGTTTGGTAAACCTTAAACTGTAATAATACACCCTTTTTCTATCACTGATGCGTCGCATACATCGCTTGAAAGTCAATAAGTTATTCGCGTTAAATGTTCTGTATGGGGTTAAAATTTTACCGTATTTTTTTATTACACTGATTCGATACGTCAACTTACCTACTTGTCTCTCTCTGTTACCCTCTTCTCTCACTTGTGTCGAATGGGAGAAATTCGTAGCGTCTTCCTACTGCAGTGAGTGAAGCACATGCGACACCTAACTTCTCTACGCTGTTAAAAATTTTGTGGTAGGTTGCACCAAAAAGAGGTGCTACAATAGCTGCACCGCATTCTCAGAAAGATACACCATTGTGTGGTGCAAAGAAAACTCAACAAACAACATAATGTAACTATGTACCACCATAATGTGGTGCAGGTTGCACCACATTATGGTGCAAGCTGCACCTTGTTGTTGGTTTTGTTTGCGCTACACAATGCTGCATCTTTTCTCAGGAAGTCGTGCAGCTGGTGTAGTACCACTTTTTGGTGCATCCTACCACAAAATGTTTAACAGGGTAACACTCACTTTAGTATGCCGTTGTTCTTCATAACTGTATGCTTGCCCCCAGTCACAAAACAGTACTACAACCGGTTCACTACAAAATTATGGAGGCCTCGTTTTGCAGCCCCTACAACATGAACACTTACGGTGCATCGTTTATTTCAAACTTCCGTTCTCCAGAAAAGTCAGGTATTACTTAGCTGTCGGGTACGTGCTTAAATTTGCGTTTGGCGACGCTAGATGTCGCCACATCTGTTTGTTTTGTCGCTCGTCGTGTGTAGCCAACGCTTGTCTAGCGTTCTTCCGTTCATTCCCACGACCTTTGCCACCACTGTTTCCTCAACGCAGTTTTTTTATATTAGGAATGATAAAGAAAGTGGACCCTCCATCCGATTTAGTTTTTTCATGTATCTCAGATTGCTCTTAATAAATGGTATTGCGAAGGAAAACGCATCCACGTTTGTTTTGTTCCTCGGCATCTGGTGATGTGATGATGCCTCGTCCGCGCTCTGCCGCTCGATTCCGTGGCCTCCGCTTGCACTCTGCAAAGGTTAGCCCCCATCGCCGAAGCTTTTTTATTTGGAATGAAAAGAGAAATGGGGTCTTCATTGCTACATTTGTTTACATTTCCCAAATTGTTCCGTGTAATTATATGGAAAAGCAGGAAACGTATATGCTCTAATATTGTTTTAGTGGGCGTGGCTTATATATTGGTAGAACTAGTATAGTAGTGGTGATGATATTACTTTCTGTAGTTCACAAATTAGTTCGTGTAAATCAAATTAATTCGTGTAAATGCATGGCGAGGCATGACCCCCCCCCCCCTATTATTACTGTTGTTTTCTTCACGGATTTATTGGAAGTGGTAGTGATATTAGTATGGGGAGTTTTCTACGAAACCGAATGTAAGAGTTATCGCTGTATCGATGGGAATAAAGGCTTTCTGGAACCATATTACCACACTTAGAACAGACCGCTCAATTTTTACCGATAATAGTATTCTTACATATAAATTAGCCTTAACCTGGTGCAGGACACTACCGCTATAGCTTCATTGCATGGCTTACCGAATGTATTCTAGTAACAGGAAGTAATCCCAAATGTGCATGCCACGAGATACAAGTAGTTTCCTTTCCACAAACATCTTTGCATAAACTTTTGCAACTCGACTTTCTATACAAATGACACCATGATTAATAATAATAATAATAATAGTAATAATAATAACAATAATAAAAAAATAACAGCTAACAATCAAACATTTCAAGAGACTGAGCGGACACAATGAAAACACCGCGTTTACGCTCGAGCAACAATTTTCAGACAGTCTTGGCTGAATTGGCGGAATCCCAGAAACTTTTTTACCGGTATACAAGAAATCCAAAGACAAGTTTTGTTCATTCAAAAATATGCTCCTTAACGTTTTTAGTTGTCATGTTATTGCCTGCTGTTTTAACTGAAAGGAACTATGCAATGTACTTCATTGATGCCCTGAAAGTGTTTTACGAAGGTCATTTCACCATCCCATAACTGACAGAAACCGAAAAAAAAAAAAACATGATACCGTTGTCTTTCATGGTTCTCAAATTTAGACAATGATGAATACGTCGATATCAAAGAATATCAGAACTCATTTACTGATCATCTTTGGGGTGATAACAGGCAGTCGTCAGATTCATTTCACCAAAAATTGAGATTGAAAGTCACAACTTATAAATATTTAAGAATGCCATCAAGTGATACTATTAACTTAGCAGCATGAATAAGATATATATATATATCAAAGAGCGAAATAACACACACACACACACCTCATCACTGATTACGATAAACAATCAAAATCTCAAATCATATTTTAACACTTATCTCACTTCGATCACTTTTTGTTCTCGGTTTAGACCACTTTTTGTTTTCGGTTTAGAACAAGATACAGTATTAAAAGAGTACCTGGATTTGAATTCGTGGTTGCTTGAAAGGCTAATATTCTAACAAAATCTAGGCATCTATTAGCTACCTTCTGATGAACTACAGAAACGGTGCCATGTCTTTTGTTAATGAAGTCAAAAGAATTTTCTTGGCGTGAAAGAAATCTTCAAGATGTGTGTTCACTTCCACCAATTACAAACCAACGTCACCTCATGTGCGCAGTAGGATCAAATACCAGATGGTCGTGGTGATGTACGTACGACCGTAATTATTTAGCATAACAAATAACACTGTGTTTATACGCTTTGCAGGATACGAAAGTCACGCCTTCTGGTGTCTTTCGTATCTTCTTCCCCATGGATAACTGCTGATGAACCCTGGATACGAAACAAAATTAACAAGAAAGATGACAACGAATTTTCGGGTGTAATAAGCACGTCTTTTGAATCCATTCTGACGCAAATTAAATTTATCAAAGCTATTCAAAGTCAATGGAACCGGTATGGAAAACAACAGTATCTGACTGAAGTAAGAAGTTTATCAATCGGGTTATTAATCCCTCAATATTGCTGTAAACGGAATCCTGAGCTTACGACCACTGGTTGCAGACTTGTGCGTTAAGGAAAACATGAATTTATATGAGAAACATTTCGCACAGAAATAATTTTTCAAATCGGACTCTTAGAAACAGAGATATCGACAAAAATAAGATGTGACTTTATCTCCTCTGGTGGGAAAACCATGCATTATTTTAGGAAGAGAGTATTCTCAAAAGTTTTTCCATATGAGCGGTATCAGTCCAAAAAAAAAAAAAAAAAAAAAAAAAAAAAAAAAAAAAATTAGTCGAGTTTTCAGGAGCCCAGATTTTGCTACAAATACATCAGAAGAAGAAATTAACACTTATGCCCCCTGGTGACCAAACCATTCTTTACCAAACATTATAAATTATATGAAACATATTTTCCATCAGGTGTTTTATGCGATACAAGAAGAATTTTTCAAATCGGAGTTTTAGAAGCAGAAATAACGCAGAAAACACAATTTACTTTTGTGCCCCCTATCGGAAAGTCTATGATTTACTTGAAAATTTTAAATTTATGGGAAAAACATTTCGCATCGGAAACACTATCAAACAAGAAGGAATTTTTCAAATCGGACTCCTAGAAGTAGAAATATTGACAAAACTAAGTTATACACATACGCCCCCTGGCGTAGAAACCATGCATTATTTTAAGAAGAAAATGTTTCTAAAAGGTTTGTCGACATGAGTCGTATCGGTTCACAAAAGACTTTTTTTCAATTTAGAATTTAGAAGCTCATATTTTGCTGCAAATACATCAGAAGCGGAAATTAAGATTTACTTCCCCTGGTGGCCAAACCTTTTTTTTTTACAAAAATTAGAAATTATGTGCAAACGATTTCCCATCAGGAGCTGGATCCGGTGCAGAAAGAAGTTTTCAAATCGGAGAATTAGAAGCAGAGATATAGGGGGAAACGAAATTTACCTCTACGCCCCCTAGCGGAAAGTCTATGAATTACTTGAAAATTTTGAAATTATATGAAAAACATGTCACACTGAAAACACTATCCAACAAAGAAGGAATCTTTCAAATCGGACTCCTAGAAGTAGAGATATTAACAAAAATAAAATATACGTCTACCCCCCTGGCGGAGAAACTATGGAATTTTTTAAGAAGAACATATTACGAAAAATTTTATCGATGTAAGTGGCATCAGTCCACGAAAAAAAAATTTTCAATCGATATTTTAGAAGTTCAGATTTTATGGCATATACACCAGAAGTAAAAATTAACACTTACGCCCCCTGGTGGCAAAAGTATTCTTTACCAAAAATTTGAAATTATATGCAGAAGATTTTACATCAGGAGGGTGTATCAGCTGAAGAAAACATTTTTCAAATCGGAGTTTTAGAAGAAGGGTTATCGGGAAAAATGTAATTTACTTTTACGCCCCTAGCGGAAAATCTATGCGTAATTTGAAAAAAGTAACTATATCTAAAATACTTTTCGACATAAATGGAATCGAAAGATAAAAGATTTTTTCAATCGGATGTTTAGAAGCAAATATGTGGAATAAAACGTATTTTTGAATTCAACATCATCTGCATTTACGCCCTCTAGCGGTGAAATTGTACATCGTAAAGAAAAAAACGAAATGAAGGATCGTCATTCGCATATTTCAAGTTTTCCAATGCAAAAATAATTTTTCAAATCGGACTAATAGTTGCAAAGATTTCGTGTCTACAGGCGGACGGACAAGCCGATAACATAGGCACGATCTTTTGTTTACAAAAGATCGTGCTAAAAAGTGGTAATTGAATTCCTAAAGAAGGATGTCCAGAGTGCTTCCTACGTTCATGAAACGCTAAGCTGAAAGTCGGTATCAAGAATGTTCGAAAGTGAGAGAGGAGTTAGGGTGTTTGTCATTTGTTCAAAAATCTGTGAAACTGGTCAGTTGCACTCAAAGACCCATCCTACCTCTTGGAGCATCTCCCTGGTGTGGGATTACTACACTCAGAAACTCCTGCAAGGTCTATTTTTGACTTCCTCTTCGAAAAAGGGAAGAACACCGATGAAATGTAATATCCATTTTGAAAGCAGTGAATCATGAATTACCGGCAGAATTTTGGGCAATATTGAAATGTTGTTAACGAGTTGTTTTGAAGTTCGATTGTTTATGCCTGGTTGCAACTCAATGCGGAAAATACGAAGCAAATGAATAGTTGACAGAGTTATGTAGTCTCAAATTGTTTAACGTCTTACGTGCAGGTTGTCCCGGATTGATCTCAGATGAAAATTATCACTTAAAGTCTCTGTCCTCTCACTGCCTTTTTTATTACTCACTTGTTCGCTCTTTCGTATTTACCATTTAATTCCACGCAACATTTCACATTGCTTCTCTATTCTGATCCCCAAGACCCTACCAAAAGAAAAAAAAGTTTTTTCTCCCATCTTCATATCCACCCGCTTTCTCTGGACCTTTCTCTCCTTCCTAAACTCTCCCTCTCTCTCTCTCTGACCCCTCGTCCGACTTCGCTCACAGGACAGGAGCGACGGACGCCTCTGATGCAATAAAACAATTTCCCGTCCCAATCGCTTTGCTGATTGTAATGTACACAATTGCAGCGTATGCTAACCAAACGATTTAAGCACTTGGTTGCTAAAACGACTCTTCCATGCAAAGAACTATTTCCCAGGAAACACATTTCCACAGCCTCTAATCACCGATGCCACCCTAGTAGCGTCTTTGAACTCACCGTTACAAAATTACTTGATTGGAAATGAATTAAAATACCCCAAATCCATGTAACAATGTGCCGTCCACGAATAATTTGTCCCCTTTACAAAGGTGTTCCAAATTCGGTGGTTACTCATACTACATTTCAAACATTGGCATTTATTTGCAGCTTTTCCTTGCCTCTTTTTTATGTGATAGTCAGATCACTGAGTGCTGTTAGAATTTATACTCCATGATACGTCTAGAATAGCTTTTCGAAGAATGATATTTTGATACCAGGGGTTGGTCCTTCAGTTTTCAGCACAGAGTGTCAGATTCAAGTGGTGAAACTGTTATATCAGTTGCAAAATCAGCTTTGAAACATTTTCGTTCTGTAGAAACGATCTACACTGACGGGGAAAAAAATCCCAACACCCAGAAGGGGTTGTGTGAGATAAACGACAGTTGGTAGGCGGTGAGAGTACATCTGTAAGATGACGTCTATGCAAATTTCGCGCTCGGCGCATAAGTGTGGCGCTAGTAGCGCCCCTCGGAACATGCAAAGCAGGTTTGCTGTAAATACGCGCTGTAACGTTCGTGAGCGTTAGTTATCGTTGAGATTCGACGTAGGGTGTTGATGTTAGTCAAGAATGCCTTTAAGAAGACGAAGAAGCCATTAACAACAGCTCACGGAGTTTGAACGAGGTCGTGTAATAGGGCTACGAGAAGGTAGATTTTCTTTCCGCAATATTGCAGAACGACTTGGCAGGAATGTAGCCACTGTGCATGATTGTTGGCAGCGGTGGTCAAGGGAAGGTACTGCCTCAAGACGACCGGGTTCCAGCCGGCCACGTGGCACTACTGAGACGGAAGACCGCGGTGTACGGCGTATGGCCGTGGCGCATCGTACCGCGTCTGCGGCAGCAATTCGACCTGCCGTTGCCACCACAGTGACACAACGAACTGTTACAAATCGGTTACTTGAAGGACAGCTCCGAGCCAGACGCCCTGTAGCGTGCATTCCATACTCCAAACCACTGCCGTTTGCGACGTCAGTGGTGTCAAGCTAGAGCTCATTGGAGGACGGAGTGGAAATCTGTTGTGTTTTCTGATGAAAGCCGGTTCTGCCTGGATGCCAGTGATGGCCGTGTGTTGGTTAGAAGGAGGCCAGGTGAGCGCCTGCAACCAACCTGTCTGCGGCCGA
Source organism: Macrothele yani (assembly GCA_039090855.1). Classification (NCBI taxonomy): domain Eukaryota; kingdom Metazoa; phylum Arthropoda; class Arachnida; order Araneae; family Macrothelidae; genus Macrothele; species Macrothele yani. The sequence goes on along the minus strand of CM077028.1, from coordinate 73,413,967 downwards.
GACACACTGGGCCTACACCTGGAGTTATGGTCTGGGGAGCAATTTCCTATGACAGCAGGAGCACTCTCGTGGTTATCCCACGCACCCTGACGGCACAGTTGTACGTCGGTCTGGTGATTCAACCTGTTGTGCTGCCATTCATGAACAGCATTCCAGGGGTGTTTTCCAACAGGATAACGCTCACCCGCATACCGCTGTTGTAACCCAACATGCTCTACAGAGTGTCGACATGTTGCCGTGGCTTGCTAGATTACCAGATCTTTCACCAATCGAGCACGTATGGGAAATCATTGGACGACAACTCCAGCGTCACCCCCAACCAGCATTAACGGTCCCTGTATTGACCGACCAAGTGCAACAGGCATGGAACTCCATCCCACAAACTGACATCCAGCACCTGTACGACACAATGCATGAACGTTTGCGTGCTTGCATTCAACATTCTGGCGGTTACACCGGTTATTAATGTACCAGCATTTCACATTTAAAATGGCTCTTCTCGCGCTTACAATAAGCTGTGATCTATAAACCTTAATCGATTAAATATGTTACCTATACAAATGTATTTCATTCCTCTACAACTATTTTTTCGTGGTGTTGGGATTTTTTCCGTCAGTGTATTTTTATGCAAGAGGTCTCTGCTCCACATACCAGTCTTCGACATTCCATCTCTATAGTAAGCAACGGTTGAGTGCTTCAGTGTAGTCGATCGATGTTGCTGTCTTCCTTCTGAGCGCAATTTACCCATCAGAGAAGGGGAATAGATTAGGTTGAGTGCAACTGACCCCTGTTCAAGAAGTTGACCAATGCAGATGCAACCATCGAGAAAAACCGCTAAGTAAGAGACCGTCGATTGAAGCTAATTATGACAACTAAAAACGACGGACGACTGACTTAACGCGGGAGTACGTGAGCAACCGTCAACGATACCCTTGCATTGCAGTGTCATAGGAATAATCATTAAAAGGGACACACTCTCGGGGAAAAAATGGGTCTCAAATGGGTTTCTTGTCAGACAACCTGTAATTTGAAAATAAGAGACGTGCTATTGAGACGTGGTCACGCCTGTATGATACAGAGACTGTCAACGCAGTGTATACAAGTCTGTCAATGCAGTGGTGAGACAATACATCGCCCAGACGAAAGTTAAACACACAAACAATAAACAAAGAAGGCTGGGTCAATCTTCTGGGTGTCATCCACATGGGTGTTTCCTAAATTATGGTGTAAACAAGGCGGTTGGCAGAAGGGGCTAGGGGCCAATTATTTCAAAATGCATGTCGTTATAAATCCACACATTTTTAATAGATGCAAAATTACGATACAAAAAGTTATTGTAATTCACGTCGAAAAGATTTATAAGGAGATTACAGTGGCGTCGCGTACCCATTTACGTTGGGCGTGAGCTGCTATGATGAAAAAAACAACAAAAAAAAAACACGCAAAATTTTTACTATGTATCCCGAGCTGCAAAATTCGCGTATTGATTTTAAACATACGAAAGCAGTTCTTTTATTTAGCTGCTGTCTAATAACTTATGGTAAAGATCTTTACATACACTCCATTGTAAGAAAAATCTGAATTTCCTGTGCACATGCTAGAGTGATGAACGGATTTTTGGTATTTTTTTATAAGTTTTAAATACAGCATGAGGCTTACTTAATTAAACTCGCTTTACACAGTCTCTGGCCAAAAATGGCACACTTGGCACACAGCAACATAAAAAACATAAAAGCAGCAACTCGTAGCGGAACGTTGAATTGTGTTCATGACTCCACGCTATTCCAAACGCAAACAAGCATGACCAGTGGTGCTTTGTCAAGCGCGCACGCACTGGGAATTTAAACCTCTACGTTGAAACCATGAGGAAATAAAAACGTGACCTGTAGCGCCATCTGGAGAGATTTGAATTGCAGTTGCTTTAACGACGTCCGCTGATAAAATAGCACTCCTGCAGCTGCAAATGTTACTTACTACGTTTTGTTTACTACACGAAGCAACGGAATTTCTCCTCTTCACGAAAATATTGCGCAAGGGAATTAAGTTTAGCGGACAAACTTCAGCGAGTCTTTTTGAAAATACACTGCTGGCCACCCAAAATGCAACACCAAGAAGGACACGAGAGAGCAAAGCCAGATTTACTGGACACATAACAACAGATACAAAGATGAAACGATTGAGCTTACAGGCCCCGTGCGACTTGCGGAACACGCAGACATCAATAGTTCGTGTGGCCCCCATGGCTGGAAATAACGGACGCTACACGCCGCGGCATCGAACGAAACAGGCTTTGGATGTGGGCTTGGGGTATGTCGGTCCAGGCTCTTTCCACACGTTGCCATAGTTCATCAGGCGTAGCCACGGGTGGTACTTACCGGGCCGCTCGGTTGCCGATCAGCGACCAGACGTGTTCGATGGGCGACATATCGGGAGAACAGGCGGGCCACGGCAGCAGTGACACCTGGTGGGCCGTGAAGAATTGTTGCACGATGTGTGCCACGCGCGGGCGCGCATTGTCCTGTTGAAACGTGGCCGCTGGCAGGTCCTGCAGGTAAGGGAGGACTACAGGCTCCAAAACGTCGGAGATGTAGCGGTGGCTGTTGAGTGTACCGGCGAAGCGTACCAGAAGGGTACGGGTGTCATATCCTATTGCGCCCCAAACCATAACGCCAGGCGACGGACTGGTATGGCGATGCATAAAGGCAGGCGTCATACAGTCTCTCGCCGCGGTGCCGCCACACGCGGAACCGACCATCGTGGTGCTGCAGGCAGAAGCGGGATTCGTCGGAGAAGGTCATGTCGTGCCAGTCCGTAGTCCATGTGCGGCGTTCAACGGCCCACTGCCACCGCACTCGCCGGTGGTGTAACGTCAATGGTAATCGGAGCAATGGGCGCCGTGCGACAAGTCCCCGCTCCTGCAGACGACGTCGAACGGTACGTGCTGACACAGGTTGTTGCGCAACACACCCTAATTCCTGTGCTAACGTTCGTGATGTGTCGGTGCGATCCGTCAATGCCCGCCGACAACATGCCGGTCCTCTCGTCAGGTGGTGTGCCGCGGCTGCGGCAATCGCTCATGTCGGTCCGTCCGTCCCTCCTGCACCCACCGAATCCATACTAGCTTCACTGTGGCTGGATGTCGTCCCACACGGGCGCCGATGTCTCGGTACGATAAACCGCTGTCGCGTTAAGCCACTTCGTCGTCTGTCGAACTCAGAAACGTGCTGTAATGACTGTCGTATTCTGCGACGAGGCATCAGGAAGCTTCCCACGCACAGGTCCGGAAGCACAACACACTTCCACTACTTACACCCCGCCTTCTGTGCACCCTTCTTATAGTGCTTCTCGGTGGCGTGCCGGGCGCACATGATTAATATAATTTGTTATGCGAGGTAGAAACTACAATTCACAGAAAAGGAACAGAATATGATTTGTTTTACGAGATAGAAACTATTATCCTGAAGAAAGTCAGAAAATATAATTTGTTTTACGAGGAAGAAACTACAATTAGAGGAAAGCAAGGGAATATAATTTGATATATACGAGATCGGAACTGCTATTCAGAAGAAAGACAAAGATTATAATTTGATATACGAGATAGAAACTACAATTCGCAGAAAAGGAACAGAATATAATTTGTTATACGAGATAAAAACTATAATCCTGAGGGAAGTCAGAGAGTTTGTTATATGAGACAGAACCTACAATTAGAGGGAACCAATGGGATATAATATGATATACGAGATAGAAACTGCTATTCAGAAGAAAGACAATGGAATTAATTTGATATATGAGATAAAAACTACAATTTTATATATGAAATAGAAACTTCAATTCAGAGGAAAGGCAGATAATGTAATTTGATAGACGAAGAAAAGATTACAGCTCTGCACACCAGATGAAGACTACAATTCTATGGAAGAGATAAAGACTACAATTCTGAAAACGAGATATAACTGTAGCCCTACGTATGAAATAAAGAGCATAGTTTGACAAGCCTTCGGATTATGGTACCATTTGAACGATAAATAACCAGTCGACTAATGAAAAGCATCTTAATGTACTGGTTACATAGCCAAACAAAGAGACTATTTCGTTGTGAAAGCTTTCATTCATTAATATATAGTGAAATGTAATTGGAACAAATGACCAACTTTATTAAAATATTTACTGATGAGTGCGACCGTGTACAGCGAAATAGTTGTAGTAACTCTTCTAAAACAAATGGCCGGAAAATACACATAACACGAAGCAGTAACTTTTTTTTTCTTTTTCTTTTCAGCGGAGATATAATAATGCTACAGTTTCGCGATCCTGTTTTCAAAAAGACAGCATTTCTCTTAATTCCAAGAAAATTTCAAGAAATTAGAAGGATACTGCTCGGTTCGTAATCCCTTGATTACCCGAAATGGAGGTCCTACGGAAAAATGCCTCACGCGAAAAACGAGGATAATTTTATACGAAATTCTATAATCTGAAAACGAAAAAAAAAAAAAAAAAAAGCGAAAATGTTTAACTCTTATAATCAAAATCTATTCTCTCGGATTCGGCAGCTTTCTGTAGCATTTGATCACAAGGGAGCTGATAGAAATGAACATTTAGATCCTTTTAATATCATTTGAGCGTTGTATTTTGTGACAAACGTCAAAGTTTAAAGCGCGAGCAGAGTTAAGATTTTCTACGGCTAACAACATCCTGGGGATCATATCCATCTATATTTACAACCTTTTACAGCTTTTGTTTAAAAATCCCAATGTAATTATCCGAAAATATGTTCGTAACGACTCCAGATACATAGAAAATCTTTATGAAGTTCCCAGGACGAAGCGAAGGCGAGGCATCCCCATAAATAATTTTTAATATCTCACATTCTAAATATTTGATTATTTGTCTCTGTCGCAGAGAAAGAGGAGCAAGCAGAAGAGAAAGAAAAATCGAGAAAGCCGCACACAAAATTGAAATTGCAGCGCGCCATTCATGAACTTTGGAAGCAGGAAACTGCTGATTCTTCTTCTTTTTTATTATTATTTTTTATTTGGGTACTTTTCTTCTTCTTTTTTTGGCCCTCTTGAATATCTACAGCTATGCAGTGTCGCTTAGCTCTAAATTAGGGTTAGTACTCTAGGGATGGGACCAAACAGAACCGAATTAGAAACCCAATTTTCACATATCACGACGAGCTGAAACTTAGAAACTTGGGGCAAAGCGGTTGCATGATTGGGAAGTTACAGGGTGAAACTGAATTAATATAAAACACCGTTTTCTTGAAGACATACCCACACGAACAGACCGCATGATTAAAAAAATTACGTCTTAAAATAAATAACACTACGATTCGAATGACATGATTTAGATTTGTAACTTCACTTTTCGATGAATGATTCTCTATTAGAACTTCCACGGAATTCTTATATAGGTTTGCAATAATAAGTAAAATACAGCGTGATTCATATTTATTGTCGGGGTTTCCGTGGCCGTAACTGACCAAATAAAACTGTCTACAACATAAACAAGTTCACCACGGAAAGTTTTACGGGGCAACACAGTACCCACTGAATTGACGGCAGGCGCCCGCCCCGGTAGCGCAGTGGTCTAAGCGATGGCTTCTGATCATTCATCAAAAAAGGGGTCCGGGTTCGAATCCCGGTGAGGCATGGATGTTGTGTTTGTCTTACGGCACTGGCTCTCTCCCTTTCCTGGAACCAGTGGCCCTAAATTAGGGACGGGCGACTGCTCATAGCCCATTGAGTTGCTCACGGTGGTCGTTAAACCTCCAATTAAAAAAAAAAAAAAAAAAAAGGATTGACGTCATACTTCAAAATGGCGATTGTTCAAGAAAAAGCAAAGTGCGTCTCTGGTTCTTCGAAACAAAGTCAGTTATCACAACGCACCGTCGTTATAGAATGCAGTACGGCAGAACTCCACCTTCCGATAATGCTGTCCGACGTTGGCTAAAGCAGTTTCAAAAGACTGGTAATGCGCAGCATCAAAAAGGAGCAAGAAGACAGAGCACTTCGCAGGACGATGTTGATTGCGTCCAGGATGCCTTTTCTCGAAGCCCTTAGAAGTCAACGAGACGAGCTGCGTCGCAGTTAGGTATCCCACAATCGACTGTTTGGAGGGTTCTGCATAACCGCCTACAACTCCATGCGCACAAACTGCAGATTGTACAGGCTTTACAGCGGGACGATAAACTCCGCTGTTTCCAATTTGCACAAGACATTTTGTCCAAAGTCGAAGCTGATGAACATTACCTGCGGACATGGATATTTAGTGATGAAGCAACGTTTTTCGCCTTTGGGAGGGTATATCGGAATAACTGCAGAATATGGGGCTCCGAAAACCCTCACGCCATTCGAGAAGTAAAACAAAAGGTGAACGTATGGTGCGCTTTGTCATGTTCGGAAGTGTTGGGACCCTTTTTCTTTGCGGAGAAAACAATGACAGCGGTGACCTATCTGGACATGCTACAGCTATATCTGTTGCCTCAGTTGGAAGATCGGCAGCCCACAATAGTGTTCCAGCACGATGGTGCGCCGCCGCATTGGGCTGTTATTTTCCGAGAATTTCTTGACCTGCATTTTCCAGGGCGGCGGGTTGGGCGTGGTGGACCCATTCCATGGCCTCCGCGCTCACTCGATATTATGCCACTGGATTTCTTCCTGTGGGGATACGTGAGAAACATCGTTTATCAGACCCTTGTGTCCTCCGTTAATGACCTGAAGACCAGAATTTGTGCTGCGATAGCAACAGTAACGCCGCAAATGCTGGCGAACCCTTAGCGGGCAATTCATTAACGCTTGGATATCTTACGTGCCACGAAAGGGGCAGCGCATCTGATGTAACGATTCTAGAGGTAATAAAACTTTTAGTTGTCATCTGTCATATTCTGTTTGCGGTTTTAGTTTGTTTCCCGTTTTCCGATTATATGCCACTGGAACCACGACAATAATTATAAATCACCCTGTAGATTTTACTGAAAGATCATATAAAACTAAGACTGACATCAATTTGAAAATGAAACTAGAGGATGAATGTATAGATTTTATTTCTCCACATCTTTCTTTAAATTTTTCTTTTGATTAAAATTAGAAAGTTTGAAAATCGAGTGACTTCAACCAGATAATAGGAGGGAGAATCAAAAAGTAATAGCAGCATACCCTTCAATACCGGTAATTGTGAGCAAATAAACACAACGGTTATCTCACTTCTCCACATAGTTCTCCTTCATTTGTATCGTCATTTCTTGGGAGAAGAAGCTTTTCGGCAGGTTCCGAATCGAGGTCTGCACCGCTTCGCTGACCTCATCATCCGAGGTGAACCTGCGACCGCGTTGAACCTCTTTAAGTGAACCGAAGATGTGATAGTCGCATGACGCCAAATCAAATTTGTAAGGGGTGTGTGGAAAAAATTCAAACGGCAGTTGTTGCATTGCCTCCACCATTGCGGCCGCTACATAGGAGAAGTGCAGTGTTATGGTGCAACAAGACTGGTTTTTTCAGCAGTCCTTTTCCTTTATTGCGAATTGCAGGTTTCGGTTTCTCTCTAAGCACAGCACAGCACGTTGCACTGGCCACTGTTTGTCCGTGTTGCTGAAAATTTCCCACAATAGCACCCTTCATGTTCCAAAAGAAGGTCAACATGATTTTCTTGGCGGAGGTCTGTCGTTTGAATTTCTTCTTTACTGGAGGAAACAGGCGTTTCCACTGCATGCTTTGTCTCTTGCTGTCCAGTTCATAGTGGTGAGCCCATGTCTCGTCGCCGTTGATAATCCGCTCTAAAACACTCGGTTCTTCTTCATAGCGTTTCAGGAATTGGGTCGCAACCTCCACGCGCTGTTGCTTCTGCAGATCAGTAAGCTGTTTGGGTACCCATCGGTCGCAAACTTTACTGTACCTCAAGTCATCATGCATTATGGCATGTGCAGTTCAAAAGGTGATATCCAAATGTGCAGAGACAGCGGACAACGTAATCCGTCAGTCTTCTGTGATCAAGCCATTCGCCCTGTCGGTTTGGGCTTACGTGCGGGATGTTGATGACCAACCAGATCGAGCTTCGTCGGCTAAACTTGTTCTTCCCGCTTTAAACCTTTCTACACACTCATGAACTTTTCGCTGAGTCATGTGCTGTTTTCACTTCCGTACTGAGCTAACATCCTTCGATGAATTTCAGCAGGTTTCACTCCCTTTGCCCAAAGAAACCTCACTACGGCGCGTTGTTCAACAACCGGGCTTTCCCGCAGCGGGGTGACCATGTATATTTAACCTTGCCTTCAACTAGACTAACGGCATAGCGCTGCGCTGTGCGTATTGCGTCAGCTTCTGTCCGTTGCGGTAACTGCGTGATTTTCAAATTGCCGTTACTTTTTCATTTACCTCCGTAATTTGTGTCAGCTTGTAATCTGAAAACCAAATACGCTCCGACAGCTTACTACAGACTGCCCAGTACACATTTTCGTTATGTCTCAATACTTCATCGGTTGTCCAGAGGCAGAGAAATTCTGACGGCGGGTTTTTGGTATCTCCTAATATATTGGGCTTTCTCTAAGTCTTGAAAATAAAAGAAACTTAAAATAGGCAGTACTAGTTTATGTATTGGGAATTTTGGTGTGCGCAGGCTGCTTCTACATGCTGCTGATATACCCGTTGGAGGAGAGCAAAAGTGAGTTGCACAATATGTTGTCCCGGGTGGACGAGGATATGAATTTCAAACTGAATATGAATAAGGAAAAAACCAAAGCTATGGGTTTTGAGAAAGGACTTTCTTTTGTATTGACTCGAGTAAGATTAGTCTAAATACTACAGAGTTAGACCAGATGAAATAGTTTGTGTATATATGAAGCAGTAGCTACATTTCTTGTTTGTGTAATTTCGTAGCTAAATAAGTAAGTATGCACGCTTGAATAGAAGTTGGTAATCTTTTATAAGGCAGAGGCACACATTTGAACTATTTTTAAGTAATCCAGTGCGTCCATTTTGGAATAACTTCTTTTCGCTACTTAAGTAAACATTTTCGTCAGCGGAAATGACATGTCATGTGTTCCTTTTTTTGTCGTTGTTTTTCATTTAAATATCTTAGTTAATACGAGGGTTGTACCGAAAGTAATGCAAAAGTTTTATTAACTGACAGAGGTCGTTCAAATTGCACATGTTGGTAGAGTAACTTTTCCTCTGTAGTACCCCTTCTTCTTCATTGCAGGTAAATAATGGATTCCAAGCAGAAGCAACGTGCCGTCATTGAGTTCTTGACGAAGGAAGGGTACAGGCTGTCCGACATCGACAGAAGGCTACAGAATGTTTATGGAGATGACACCATTGACAAGAGCAATGTGCGCAGATGGATTAAGTTTAAAGAAGGGGAAACCAGCATTAAAGACAAACCACGCAGTGGAAGACCATCATTTGTGGCCAATGACATGAATCGTCAGCGAGTAGATAAATTGATTCGTGCGGAAATTCTCCTTGATTTTCTGGAATGTGGCCGTACCGGTACCAGAGAGCGGTACATTGAGACACTCAAGAAGCTTAGAGAAGCCATAAGGAGGAAGAGACCGAATACTAATAAGAAAAGTATTCACATTCACTATAACAATGCAAGACCACACACATCTCTGGCAACAAATCAGGCGATCAGCAAATTAGGCTGGTCGGAGGTCCCCATCCACAGATATGGCGCCCTCCGACTTTTACCTGTTCGGCCCAATCTCTGGGGACAACGATTTGATGACACAGACGAGGTGAAAGTGGCTGTGAAGAAGTGGGTACAACAGCCCACACCTGAATTTTTTCAAAGAAGATTCGAGAGTTGGGGTTCAACGATGGCACAAATGCATGGCTTGTGATGGAGACTATGTTGAGTAGTACCTTTATATAGAGAAAGAGTTTCTCTACCAACATGTTCAATTTGAACGACCTCTGTCAGTTAATGAAAAAGTTATGCCCACTTTTGCATTCGGTACAACCTTCGTATTACGCTGAACATGAATCAATTAATATTACGCAGAACATGATCTGCAGGGAAGCCAACATTCGACTTATTTTGCCTTGTACGAACATAGAAACCACCAGCGATCGTATCAGTTATTAATCATACCCGCCCCAACTGGGAAAACGAAGCGGGTGTGTTATAACTGACGAAAGGAAGGTCAGAGAATTATCACATAATATGCAGAGCAAAACTCATGAACTATCTGCGTTTCGTCTTCAAACTCGCTAAGCCCAGCATGGCGATTGATGCAATAACAAATGATGGAACGGCTCGAAAACCGTCCAGAAAACAAATTATGTGATAGTTTTGTGACCTTTTAATGGTGCGAGCTGCGTTATCCATCGTTACAAGTATGGATAATAATGCTGGCTATTTCAATCCCCTTGCAGCCTACAATAGTCGGATGTAAACAAACTAGATACTGCGAAAACATCATTGACACATGTTTAGCTTAGTTCTGCGAATGAAACGGAAACACGTGAAATGTTCTTTCTGCTATCGGAAGTGTTCATTTAAGTACAGAAACGAAATAAAACGCTAAAATAAAAAAAGAGAGCATCAATCTTCTAAAAATATCATCACAAAGTTTTTTTTTCTTTCTAAATACGTGGTGTGTAAAGTTGACAAGGAGTCCGAGCAAAATCAATGTTGTTGGACCGGCACTCAAGCCATCAGTGGTCCACCACTATGGTGCAGCTGCTCAACCGTCAATAAAATGTCCCGGCGGCGACCACGTGGGCCAGCAGTTCAAGCCAGCAGCTGGCCAACAGATGGCACCTCATCAGTTGCCATATGCCAGAGCAGGGCCATCAGTTATCCATCACTGGGAGTGGCTGCCACAAGCGGCCCTTAAGCGGCTCTGCAAGCACGTGCCATAAATGATGGCTAGCTTTATGTGGTCCCCTAGTTTCCCGGTAGTGGCAGCCAGCAATCACGTGACGTAACTGATGGCTTGCCGGATTTTGTCCGCCAATTTCCCAGTAGTAGCCATAAAAAAAAAAAAGGATTAACCGCAGCTTCTCAAAGGCAAAATCTATAATAATAAAAGGAAGTTTGTGTATGTGTGCGTGTGTCTGTCTTTCGCGATACAAAATGAAAAACGTGGCTCCCGATCTAAGTATGTCTTTCCGCTTTGTTTACATGCAACCTGATCACTACCAACGTGAAGGCGTGAAGGAAAGTAGTTCATGATAAGTTTTAGGCATTTCTTTTATAGAATGTTTCGTACTTTTGTTCTGGAAGTCATAAATTGTACATGTTCGTTATTTTGAATTTGTTATAATAGACGTCTTAACGAGCTTAGATTTTGCAATAGATACGCTCAAAATTTGCCAACTGTACCCGAGTTATTGGTTACCGTTGGCGGCTTGTCCTAGTTTATCGTCTGGTCAAGTCACCGCGTTCAAATTATTGAATTGTTCTATTATTCAGTTTGCTGTCCACCATCCTAGAAAAAGCCATCTGGTTAATGTGCAAAAGCTTGGAAACTTTGATTTCTATTCTACACCAAGAAATTAGTATCACTAGTTTAGTTATACTATTTTGAGTATAGTTGGTGTACAGTTCCTGTTTATTAATTACTACTTTCGGCGTTTAGCAAAATAAATTGTCCATTCCCAATTGGTGTGTTGTTGTACACGCCAGCATTATTATACCCACAATTGTGGCAACTCTTTGGTCATAAATTTGCTGCGATGTTTATGACCTATATTTGGGTACGGCTAAAGTAACATACGGGTTCCAGTCACAAAAGTTTATTTGATTTCATGTTTGATCACGGCTGCTGATATTGTTGGGAACTCACTAACGATAAATAAATATTAAAACAAATATAAATAATAATAAATATTTTGTCAGTTTGCATTCACGGAAAATGATTTTGGTTCATGTATGTTCTAAATTATCATCATTACATTATATATATTTTCGTCAATCGTCCATTGCGCAGCACCCTCTCCCCCCCCTGCGAAAACAAATCGTAAGGAATTTAAGCACCAAAACCTGAGAATTGTTTGAGCATCAGAACACTATTGAAACTATGAGTAATCAAGGTAGTTTGCCTTAGATGCACGATCTTGATAAGAAGAATCACATCACAATTCAAATTCAAATTCATGGGCTGAATTTAAAGATTTTATTGTATATACATGTATTAGAACAATCAGGTTTTCCTAGAACCCATCGTGCATCTAAGGCAAACTACCTTGATTACTTTTGTCTATCTCTGCACGAATTTAAATCTTCTAACACAATAGAAGCGTTACCGTCGCATACAGAGTTATGTAAACTACAGATAAAACTGGATGAACTAAGGCAAAAATAAATTTGAGGTAATCAATATTTGTTTCGTTTTTTTCTTTAATATCCTTAATCTGAAGCTTTTTATTTATTTATTTCTAAACGTATAGACTGCTTGAGTTAAAGCAGGAAGAATGGATCCACTTCTTCTCAAACGAACCACGAATCTGAAAATTTCTCCCATATAGCAGACCCATCATGTTTCCGTTTGAACGGCCGGTTATCAGCATTCACTTCTCAGAAATAGCTGAATTTCAAGTGTTCCCTTTCTCTCTCGTTGTTTAATACGCTCTCGAGTAGAAGATAGGACGAAAAATACCTAAAGTGGGGGAGAAATAGGATGAGAGAAGCAAGTTCGGGTCATAGTTCACCATGCAAATCATGGGAATTGAAACTTTCCCACTACGCACTTCAATGAGTTGGCTTAAACTCCAAACAATCCCACCATCCACACCTCATGACGCCGTTCATTATTTCTCGACCAATGATTACACTCGAAAATCAAGACAACCCCTTCCATGAAAACCTGACATCAAGTAGATGACGTCACAATTCACCGGCTGCCCAGAATGTGATGTTAACTTACTCTTCCTCCATTTTTCTTTTATCAGACGCTGAGTGAAATCAGATGGGCGGGATCCAAGGTGCTGCAATTATTTCCTATAAGCTTTGTGTTCATGTGATTTCACCGTCTGACAATAGATGGCACTCGGGGTTAATGACAGTTATTTGAAGCGATGCCCGATGGACTTGAATTGAAATTCAGTGATATCTTAATACTATCCGACGCCCAAAACGAAGAGTTGTCGACGCAAAAACTTTTTTAAAATATATTAATCAGGTCACACGAGACCATTTCAGATAGTTATCCTTACATCCTTAAAGCTTTATTTATTAATCCTATCATCAACAGTTTTATCGTACAAGAAAACAACACTTAATGGAAGAAAGATAAAAAAAAAAAAAGAACGTCGCTTCCAAGGTAATAATACAATACAATCGAACCCCTGTCAAGAACTCAGTTTAAGTGAAATGTTAAATTGTGTGTCACGTAAGAGAGCATCGTGCGGTCATTGCCTGAGTCCTCGGGTGAGCAAGTAATTTCCGGGTCAGAAACGTGTCCTCGGAAAGCAGTGACAGTAATAAATAAATTAAAAAATAAATCCAGAGAGTACCCTGGTACTCTTTGTAGATAATTTATGCTATGCATCTTCTGCATGCCGAGATCTTTGTGGGTGTGAAATAAAAGTAGTGATTCGAGAGAATACATTTATTTACCTACAACACATTGCATTTATTCTCGTCACTCACATGACCACACCAAGAAACAGCCCAGTACATACTAAGTGGAATTAAATCATAACAACAAACAAAAAGGTTTACCAATTCCTGACATCGAGGGGTACTTGGGTAGGCGGATTATTTATTGTCGTAAAACCAATGAAAGAAGAGCAGCCACAAAAGCAAATACTTTTAAACTATTGCGGTGGCAATAGTAAGTGTCTCGACTACTTGCTTTTCGAATACCATATTTATTATTATTATTACTAGCTCATAGCCCTCGCCATGCACAGGTGAAAAAAGCTGTTACTGAATTTTTATAACACGAATCGTAAAATACAATATATTGACAAAAGTCACCGGACACCCCTTCAAAAGCAAATAAACTGATCCGCTGCCTTGTTAAGACGCGCGGTACAGCTGCAAACGGTATAAAAACAAGCCTGCAGCTGACCGCGATCATATCGCACTGTGAGGTTGAGTGAAAATTTCGCGGCGGGAGAGAACTGATTTTGAGAAAGGAAAGATTGTTGGGTGTTATATTAGTGGGTTGTCCATAACAGAAACCGAGAGGCGTTTAAACATACTCAAGTCAACTGTTTTGGATGTACTGAATAAGTGGAAGACACATGAAACAGCAAAACGTACCGGCAGACCAAAGAAAATCAGTGATAGAGGACGCCGAAGCCTCAGGAGAGTCGTTACAGCTAATCGACGAAGTACTGCACAAAACCTCAGTGTACAGGTGAGGAAAAATGCTGGAACCTCGGTATGTACACGTACCATTCGCAGAGAACTTCATTTCATGGGCTACCGTGGTCGTGCGGCTGCTCATAAGTCTTTCATCTCCACTCGGAATGCTATTCGTCGTTTAGCATGGTGTAAAGAACATTTATCGTGGACCGTAGATCAATGGAAACGGGTCCTATGGATAGATGAATCCAGACAAACGATCCATCAGTCTGATGGCAGTGTGTGGGTATGGCGGCAGCCGGGGGAACGCTATTTACCACAGTGTACAGTTCCTACAGTCAAGTTTGGATCTGGCAGTGTACTCGTGTGGGGGAGTTTTTCGTGGTACGGTCCAGGCCTATTGGTTATCGTGGACAAACCTGATAACCAGCACGTCTACCTCGATATTCTGGACAATTATGCCCTACCACTATGTGGCAATATTATAGAACCGAGCCTTGTTGGTACCTGCAGGCTAATGCACTGAGCCATAAAGCAGGCACTGTTACGGCGTGGTTTGACGATAATTCCGTATCGTGTGTGGACTGGCCAGCACAGAGCAGTGATCTTAATCCCATAGAGCATCTATGGGATGAATTAGAGCACCGCATAAGAAGTTTGGAACCAAGGCCTACTACTAAGCAACAGTTAGCGGCGGCAGCATTATGTCCCTACTGAATGGAAACGCATACCTATCGCTGTGTTCCAAAGCCTTGTCGAAAGCATATCTCGAAGGGTCAGTGCATGCATTAAGGCCAAAGGTGGACCGACACCGTACTAATGTATGTCAATAAATGCTATGTTTCTCTTCTAGGTGTCCGGTGAATTTTGTCAATATAGTGAACATATACATAACTATTGTATAATAAACTGTTAAATTATTAATAGGCAGTGTATAAGATAGATTTGCGATTTATTCTAACTTCGTTCAAGTTATGAAAAGTATCAGAAGATTGGTTTGTACGCCATCGCCGTTGTCGTTCTCTATTTAAGCGACGTTATCTTTCAGCTTTATCTTCTTCTATCTTGTACTACGAAGAAAAAATTCCACGGAACCGATAATTTTTAAAATTTCCATCACAGTGAATCAAAACTACACCTGCAGTTACTTTCTTACTATTTCACTTGTTCCTTTTTATGAAATAAAAGAACCCTGATTCCTTTTTATGTATTCCGTTTTATAAAAAAAAATAAGGCTGATTCCTTTTTATGAAATTACTCTGCAATGCAAAGAAAATTAAATAATATACGACATAACACCTACGTAACAGAACAAACGTCGGAGACGGTTGTTCGAGCACATGCGTGTTGCCACAGATGAAGTCGTTTGTCTTACTAACTTTATTTTATTTTACGGTATTTCTCCTTGATTTTACGTATCGTGCGACAGCGGTGAACTGAGTTCCGACTTCGGTCCTCGGATAAAAGCAGATGGCACTGCAAGTAGTGGATGACGTCAGAGCGTTAGGGACAGACGTAGCTTATTATATAGGTTTTATTATAAATCATTCAGATTTAGAGGGTCGCGGATGGCCTAGTAATCAACGTTCATGAGTGACACGGAGAAACCTCAGGTTCCATGCCAGGCTGGTAGAAACACCCGGTAATAAATAAGGGCGTCTTCCTCACCCCCTTCTACTTCGCTTCCGTGTCACTTTCCTATCGGGCACTCTAGTCCAAAATCTCTTTGCTTACTATTTCTAAGGGTTGTTTGAGACCTGAGGTCAGACACTCCCTTTCTAAAATCCTCTACCTATGATCTGATCTAATATGATCTATTCAGATTTAGACGAACGTAAGAAACGATCCTGACACCGATGAAATGTGATGTAGCTACGAAAGTCCAACTGCGCATGCGCGAGCTAAAATTTGACCTCAAGATAGAAAAAATTAAAATAAAAACTGAACCGCAAGTGTGTTAGTGAGGAGGATTGGTAGCTTTTGGTGTAGGATATCAACAGGTTACACCCAATCGTGTCAAAATCATTTTAAAGCTCTCATCAATAGCAGGCAACCAACTCCCTCTCCCTTGAGGGAATCGACAGGAAGACAAATTAACTACGACGCATGCGCATGCGATAACTACTGTCAAGAAATATGCATAGCATGAAAATGCATTTTGTAATGGCTTTCATCACATTTTGCATGAGATTCTCGTAATTTACAAAGATTGCAACGAGATATTGTTACATTTATGTACAACGTGATGAAATAAGGTTCGGCGATGGTTTAGTAAAATATATTGTTAAGTAACAATGAAATTAACTATTGTTGCGTAAACTTGATGGGACAGCATTCAAAAAACAGATTTCAACAGTGGTTTTGACTAGTTCCATTACCCACTTTCGTTACATCGAAATTTCTTACTTGGTATTTACGGCCGGGAAAGATGCGTAGCATCAAAAACAAAGTAATGGTGTGAACAGATTAAAGATGCATGCTGCGTTAGTACATATACCAATTCTCACCATACTGTTAAAAGAAATTGAAACCGAAAGTCATAAAACTGAAAATCTTTAAGATTAAAAAGAATTTTACGTTAGGACAGCATTTTCAAAGTCCGTCGCAAAATTTTAGGCGCAAAAAAATATCGACGCTAAACCGTCGATATTTAACCGTCGGCACCGGAAGACATTGTCCAATTTCAAAAATATTTTACACGGAAAGTAAACAGCCCAAGGGGCAATTTTTCCACAATCGGCTGTAATTGGTTTCGAAAATCGGCGAAAGAGTGCATTTTCGGCCCACCCTAATGGTTATGCATAGTTATGGCGTGGAAGAAGAACGTACATGCCTCAAAATTTTAGACATAATAGAAAAGTGATGCACAACATACCATTATTAGACAAGTATGGTGCTTACAAACACCTGCATCTGTTCGAGAACACGATTCTTCATGGAAAAAATCAAATTCTTCAGAGTTTCTAATTATATGCCAAACACCGTCGGCCGTCACAATGATAGAGTGGTCTAGTACACACCAAGATTTTTCAATTGTTGCCTTCAGTTCTGCGACTATTGCAAATTGCCACGCACTAGCATATACTTCTTGACCCAAAATCCCAGGAAGAATTTCGACGGTGTTGAGACCAGAAATGAAAACGGGTCACGGATCAACGAGTCGACAATTTCTAGCGTTTAAATATAAACAAATTTGCCGTTTTCTACACGATAAAAATATGTCGATGATGGTGACAATTAAAACTTTATTAAAAGGTTAAAAATTAAAATACACGAGTACTTTCGGGTCTACTATAGACCCATCATCACATGTGAATGAAACCGCACTTTGAGATTACACAGGGTTATATACCATGACCGATGCCAGATTACAACTTCAAAAATTTAGGAAATAAAGACATAATATTAACGTAGTAGCTCACAAACCTGTACACAAGAGTTAACATTTTATGGGAAGGGGTAACGTTTGTTCAAAATAAGAGTCCTCCAGATATCAGGGATGAAAGCAAAAAACTTATCATTGCAACAATAGTCTAAATTATTAAGTATAAACAAACTTTCTGTGAATAAAAAAGTTGACTTACATGACAGAGATGCCAAAATCGAAACACTGTTCCAGTCTGGAAAAAACTTACATCACCAACTGTTCTTGTTAAAGCAGTTGTTTGGGGGACCTATTCCGCACATTGTATTTATGTTCCAGAAGTCTGGCTTGCACCTTTCTAGACGTTAAGCCGATGTATACACAATCCTGAGTTCCTGGATTATTCCATCGCAGCGATATAGTATAATATAAAGTATAAACACCCAATTTATCATGGATTGACACAGGATCATGGTCGCTCCGGAAAGATGACAAAATATTCTTGGTTTCGATTCCAAAATCAACCTGATATTTGCGACAGACATTCTTCAGAGTGTTAACAACTGCTAGAACACATTGTACTGACCCCACAAATCTAGACGTCCGGTTCTCCTTAGACAAAGAAGTCAATGACTTATTCACAACCTTCTTGATTAAACGTTGAACTGTGTTTTCCGGGTACCATATATTCTAGCTAAGTTGGTAACTTTCTTGAGCTCCTGATTACGAAGAAATAAAGAACAAGAGTGTGAAAAGGCGCGATTAACTAGGAAATAAAAAGATGACATTTTTTGATAAAGGGGATGGGCAGAAGTTAAAGGAATTAACGGAGAATATGATGAAGGTTTTCTGTAAACAGAAAAACCGATTGAGTGCGAAACAGGATCACGAACAAGAAAAAGCTCTAAGAAAGATACGAATAGTTATTCCTCAGTTCCACCGAAAATTTAATGCATGGATAAAAAGAAGAAAGTCAACAAATCTAGCTAGGTCGCCGTTAGAAGACGGCCAGACAACCAAAACGTCATCGATGTAACGAATAAAAAGGTAGGGAGTAACATCAAATTGACTGAGCTTGGTTTTCTAAATTTTGAAGCAGAATTTCTGCTAACACAGGAGAAAGTGGAGACCCCAATAGGAGCTCCTTCAAGCTGCCCATAAATTTCTTTATTAAACTTGAAATACGACCTGCCTTTAACGGAATGTAGGGCACCACTAATTACCTGTATCTACAACGGTGAATATAAGCCTAAAATCGACAACTTAGAATTAACGATATTGTGCACACAACAGTAAGCGGAACATTAGAAAAAAGGGAAATGACATCTAACGATGCCATGAAGAAAGTTGACCATAAGAGTTAAAAGCACGGATTTTTCTCAATTGCCTGGGTAGAACTGGAAACAGGACGAAGACGCCAACGGAGAAAGAAATTTTGCATGCAGTTTGTTTATACAGGGTGATTCATAAAGAAGTATACAGTTTTCAGATGCTGTAAAACAGTTACAGTTGAAAACACGGAGAACAACTGCGAACCGTTAGGTAGATGTACTCATAAAGTTTGTGTCCCGCTACTGAGGGAAGTGACGTAGGAGATAGCGCGCGTGTCACGTGACTAGATTATCTCGATGAACATCTTCCTCACCGATGGATTGGACGAGCCGCGGACTACAACATGCCACTGACCCAATGGCCACCCAGAAGTCTTGACTTAACACCTTGTGACTTCTTCCTGTGGGGGTTTACGTAAAGGACAAGGTATTCGCCCCTTTCCTGTTCCCATTGATTTAGCTGAGCTGAAACAGCGTAACACAGCCACTATCACTGCACTTGATTCAGATATCTTACCTCGCGTTTGGGCGGAAATGGATTACCGGCTCGATGTGTGTCGTGTGACTAAGGGTGCACACATAGAACATCTGTGACTGTCTCTAAAAAAACTTGAAACATTCCCCTACAATTCTGTTACAGGTAACATAAAATAGCTTACATTGTTTTTGTTTTATAGTGCGTTAAAACTGTATACTTCTTTATGAATCACCCTGTATTGACTCCAAAACAATTAATGGTTCTCTTAATTTTAGCGTGTCAAACGGGTCGGGTCAAGGTGTTCCTGACCCGATTTCGACCCGGTTTTGTTTCCGTTTTATTTTTGAAAAGCAAGAAAAAAAAAATTCGAAGAAAAATGCGCACTGTGGAAATTTTACCTCGATACTGGTGCCCGCGGACTGAAAAAGGAAAAAGGATTTGTCATGCGATATGAAGGAAGAATGTCCTCAGAAGGAAAAGAGTCCCTTCCTTCTGAGGGGCGATGATGGAAAACAACACCCGCATTTTGGAAACTTTGAACTCACCATAAACTTCTGAAAATTGGTGTTGCTGTGAAACATATTCTGATGCTTGATATGTTAGCAAGGGAACAGCAAACACTGAAATTAAACATACAACAAGCTGCTTAATTCAAAAAATTTGACTGTAGCGCCATCAAAATTAGGTGGCACAGCCTTAACATTACTGCGGAGCGAGTTTTTGATTCTCGCAGATGTGTTTGAAAACATGTGTAAAACAGTTAGATTATGTCTTGCAAATGAAGGACAGCAGCTTCAATACTTCGTATGAGCGAGTAAATTATATGTTCGTAAAATACATTTATTTGATTTCCGTATAACTTAAGATACCCACTGCGGAGAGACTTTTTGAACGCCCTGCGTATATATACATGTATATTATAGTTAAAAGCAAATTTGTCCTGGCCGGGTCAGTTACAGATCTGGGTGAGGTCCAATTGTGTGACGTCCGGGTCCAAAAGTTTTTACCCGTTTGCAAAACTGATTCAGATCGGGATCATACGGAGGCCACTGTAAAGTAGTGATGTTACACTGGTTTAGTCAGGTTCCAGTAAACAATGATATGTGGAGAGATGAATTCAGGGACGTCTCTAGACCATTTCAGGGAGGGCTGAAGCCCCTCCAATCACATCCGACTTCCACCCTTCCCCCGCTATAATCGCGAAATAAGTTTTTCGTTTAAGGTAAAAATAAAAAAAAAAAATTCTAAGACTTTACTAAGTGTGGAGTATTATTATTTATTTAAAATCAGTGATCAATCATCAAGAAATAAATAAATAAAGAATACATAAAAGCTAATGATAATTTTGCATTTGATAATTATATGCTACGAAAGGACGCGTGAGTTACATCCTCTTGCTTAATTAAGTACACGCTCCGAGAGTCATTGGGTGTGTAATGCGGTGTGTGAATTTTCTTACTTTTTCGTTGTAGGTTCTTTTCCAGAGTCGGCAACACTATGACCCAGGTGGACGTGGACATTAGTTGGAACCTCAAAAATTCTGGGTCTCGTACGCTGAATTTTTTCGTGTTGCAAGGCTACCTTTAGCGAAAATGCATGCTGAATTATGCGTTCTGAACCTTTTTTTACGCTTTCCCAACCGTAGGTTGAAGAAGCGTATATGCTCCAGCTTTGTCAGTCTGTACGTCCGTCCGCACGATAACTCATGTAAAAGTGGTTCGATATCGATGAAATTTCAGCATGTGATAGGGGACCACCTGGGGACGAACCCTATTGAAAATGGGTGAAATGGGGTCAAAGGTCAGGACATAGGAGCGGGATCCATTTCCATTGACCTTATGCGTCATAACTTGTGTAAAAATGCTTCGATTGAGACAAAACTTTATCGTGCTGTTCCGGATATATACTGAACCGGTTCTGTTGAATATAATCGAAATGGGGTCAAAGGTCAGGGCACAGCAGCGAGATTTATTCCACAGTTATTATCTTCATAACTTGACTAAAAATGCTTCTATTGAGACAAAAGAGTATGTTGTTCTGGAGGTATACTGAACCAATTCTGTTGAATATCATCGACATGGGGTCAAAGTCGTCACGGCACAGGAGCAAGATTTATTAAACAGCCATTATCCTCATAACTTGAGTAAAGATTTCTGGTATGTTGGAAAGCGTATCATAATCAATGCATTGGCATGAGTTTGCTAACTTGTTTTATCTGTGCGCTGTGTTTGTAGTCTGCCGTTAACTGAAGAGTCGTGAGCCTTGTGTTGACCCGGACTTTACATGCTAACATGCGTTCATCTCAACTGCCAACCAGTGATGGTGTTCACTTTTCCGGCTCGTCGGGTATGTTCCTATTCGGTAAAAGAAATATTTCGACCTTAAAGGGTATTAAAAGAAATCCGTCTTGTTGCACGATGATATTTATTCAGCTAAAAAATCGAAATCTATATACAGTTTAAAAACACATGAGCACTTTCGGTGTCACATTGACACCTTCATCAGATGTGATTTCACCATGTGGTTACATGCTGGTCTTAAGTACGTGGAGTAGATGCATCATGGGAAAGGTAATGTCACATGATATACCAGATAACAAGACAATAAAAAAAAACTGTATATAGATTTCGTTTTTTAAACGGTATATAGATTTCGTTTTTTAGCTGAATAAATATCATCGTGCAACAAGAAGGATTTCTTTTAATACTAGTATTCATGCACGAATTATAGTGTCTACCGTCGACCTTAAAGAATATCATTTACTGGAGTTAGCTGTAGAAACACGATACGATAGGATACGCATGCTTTAGTTTAAATATTTTAAAATTTAATGATTCCAATATATACAAGGCTAAAAAATACACGATCTTTCACACAGGCGTCCTGTGCGTCATCAGGTGAAGAAAACTGGCGGAAAGAAGAGTCTACTTGCTTTATTTATATAAAGGTCGGATCCGCGATGTGCGTTTCGAACGCAGCGATTTTGGTGGACAAGATATCTTGAACTACACCGGACGTTATCTTGTCCAACAAGATCGCTGCGTTCGAAATGCACATCATGGATCCGATCTATATATATAAAGTAAGGATGGGACATTCGAATCCTCGAATCCCGCGAATCTTGAAAAAGAATCGAAATTCGAAAACTCGAATCTTCGCACTTTTTTCGTCCTTCAAATCTTTCGAATCTTAACCTAAAAAACATGGCGTTTAGTGCTTGTTGTAGAGAGATATTTATTTGCATTTTTGTCGACATGACGAATTTTTGTGAGCATGAAATCTCCGTTAAAGGTTTCTGATTCTTTTTTTTTTTTACATTGCCCTGAAGGGAGTTCAGTGTTTAGTGTTTTTATTAACTCTTAAAACAAACATGTTTTTGATTTCTCTTAATTTTCTGGAAAGAATTTTCTCCATCGAGTGTTCCATGTTTAGTGTTTATCTACATTAACTCTTGAAATAATCCTCCCCACCCCTACGCTTGATTTGATTTAAAAAGGTTTTGGAACTTTTGTTATTCAAGAAAAATGTCAAAAATGTGAATTGTTGCTCAAATATTTTTTTGTCAAATTATGTTCAGAAAATGGTAATGCACCTCAATCAAGACTCAAGAGTTATGTACTTCATATAGTAAATGTAAATTATAAATTTCATTTGTGTCTTCTTAATAAGTATGGGTATATTTTTTGAAAACTGTATTCTTGAATTTGTTTTTCATTAAACACAGACTTAAAATTTTGCTTCAATTAAAAACTTTTAATTTTAAGCAGAAGTCTTTTCTTTCCCTTTTTTCTTATAATTATTATCATATGAAGGATTCGAGGGATTCGAGAACCGATTCGGATTCGGGTTCGAGAAAATTTAGGATTCGTCCTACCTCTAATATAAAGCAAGTAAACTCTTTTTTCCGCCAGTTTTCTTCACCTGATGATGCACAGGACGCCTGTGTGAAATATCTTGTGTTTTTTAGCCTTGTATATATTTTAATCATTAAATTTTAAAGTATTTAAACTAAGGCATGTGTATCCTATAGTATCGTGCTTTGACAGCTAACTCCAGCAAATGATGTTTCTATTCGACCATTTGCGCCGTAATTTGACTAAGGCGGCCCTTGAAGAGACAACAATGCCTGCGGTTGCTGAGATAGTTCCTTCTGCATTCCTCGCGCAATAATCGTTCCCGCTCGAACTCCGACTCTTGCCCCCATTGCACGGGCTTCGAAGAAAATGTTGTTTGGTTTAAAGGGAAAAACGCAAAGTATTCAGAAACTGTGCTGATAATTTTTAAATAGGTTTCTATAAACATTCAATTCTTTCTCTTGAGCTTTTAAGTGGGTCTCTATAAACATTCAGTGGATTGTCTTGGACATCAAAGGTAGTGCCAGTCATCCAGAAAAATGTATTTCTAATAATTTTATTTTAAAGTTCATGCACAAGTGAAGCTGAAAGTGAGAAAAATCCGATTAAGAAAACTAAACTATGTGTATTAATCTTCTTAATCGGATTTTTTTGCCAACAATTCGAGAAGCTCACTTCTTAAAATTTTTGCTTTCATAAAAAACACCCAAGAGGCAATGATTTTGAGAAAAGACGGAACCCCATCCCCTTCCAAAGGGCTGCTTTGGAATACGTACCAAACCCTACACTGTTAAAAATTTTGTGGCGAGTTGCATCAAAAAGAGGCACCTTGTACCATAACGTAATACAAAGTTGCACCAAAAAGAGGTACCTTGTACCATAACGTAGTACAAAGTTGCACCATGTTGTTGGGTTTTGTTTGCACCACATAATGGTGTATCTTTTTTACGCTTTCCAACCGTATGTTGAAGAAGCGTATATGCTTCAGCTCTGTCCGTCTGTCAGTCTGTCCTCACGATAACAAACGTAAAAATGGTTCGATTTCGATGACATTTTAGTATGTGGTTCCCGCATACTAAAATGTCATCGAAATACTAAAATGTCATCGCCCTACTGAAAATTGGCGAAATGGGGTCAAAGGTCAGGATATAGGAGCGGGATCCATTCCATCGCCCTTATGCGTCATAACTTACGTAAAAATGCTTCGATTGCGACAAAACTTTATCATGCTGTTCCGGAGGTATACTGAACCGGTTTTGTTGAATATCATCGAAATGGGGTCAAAGGTCAGGGCACAGAAGCGAGATTTATTCCACAGTCATTATCCTCATAACTTGAGTCATAACTTGAGTACTGATTTCTGGTATGTTGAAAGTGTATCATGATCAATGCATTGCATGATTTTAACAACTTGTTTCAGAAAGTGGTGAAGATGGTGTAATACCACTTTTTGGTGTAGTCAGCACCAAATTTTTAACATTGCAATAGACTTTTTCCTAAAATAAATTTCGAATTTTGCAAAATATAATAGTCAAAATTCTTCAGCATGATTGTGAGTTTCAACACTTGAAATTTCTTAGTTTTCAAGGAAAGAATGGACATGCGCCGCGTGACGTCAAAGTATTGAATGTACTGCTGCTCTTTTATAATTTCTTTATTTTTTAGGTACCAATAAAATTTACTCGGTACGTGTTGAGAATATCATATGGGGAATATGTGCCAGGTACAGTCTTACTGAAGGCAAGTGAGTCCTGATTTAACTGCTTCTAAGTAAATTAATGGCGGAGATGTAAAGATCGCTGAGTTAACCTTCAACGCGTAGCACGTGGAAGTGGCGATCAAAGAATTAAGAAACAGCAGTAAGTGGGAGTAGGAAAAGGCAGGAAGGGGGAAAAAGGTGACAATAGTTCCCCTGCGGATCAGATTTTTCGATAAAAGAGCATCTGAAATTTTCTTCATCTAAAAACGCAGTTCTTACAAAGCGCATAAGTTATGCAATTGTAAAGCAGAAGCATTTAAGCCGAAATTCGCTGAAAACCAAGATGTTAGGGTACACTCCAGTGCTATCAAATGGACTACAAATGTAATTAAAAATTCAAAACGTAAGAAAGCGACCGACAACATGTAACAAATACACAGAACAGCAAGGAACCTGACAAAAACGACACTCGCACTCTTCTGATAGGAAAAAAAAAGGGAAAGAAGAAGAAAAGAGGAAAGAAAAAAAGGGAGGAAAAAAAACTTATGCGACAGAAAATATTCTAACACCAACCCGAAACTAAGCTCTGATATCTTCTTCCTACTTCCTTTCTTAATTTTTTAATAGTATCATCATCATTTTTTGTCAAAGAGAACGAAAAAAAAATGTAGTACTTGTTTGTTATTTACCATTCTGCATCTGTTACTCCAGTCAAAAGGTTTTTCGTTTCTGTTCTTTTTTAATAGAACCAAAGCGCAGCTAAAAGGCGATGCGAAAAAATCGAGACGAATAAAAAAAAAAAAAGAAGGCGAGCCTTTTTGCGTTCTTTGTTTCATTAAGGAGTAATTAAAAACAGTACCTGGATGCAAGAGCTAATCAACACTGTTTTTCAGACATTGACACCTCCCCGCTGTATCAGTTTTGTTATTCAGCTAATTTTCCTGACAAAACAGGGAATGGTTTTTATAATCCTTTTCCAAGTTTTCTGCAGGGAGCTTTTCTTAATGTACAAAATGAGCTGTAATCTTTTTAATTCTGATATTTAAAACGATGTTTTTCTTGCTTTTTTACCTTTTCAATGAGCTTCAAAGGATTTTTTTTGTTTGTCTGCTCGTTTTTTCCATCCCTTTTTTTTTTATTCGAATTTAAACATTAAAACTCACCGGCTGCCAGGTGAACATTTGAACCTTGTGTTCCGTAATAAAGGACAGTTGACACCCGCGTTGACTTGACTGCGCTTCTAAATGGCGCGGTTACATTTCACCGAAATGGTTTTTACTGCATCTCATGTCATTCCGGGATGTCCAACGAAGTACCGCGTATGTAAAAAAAGCGAATTAGCACCGCAAAAGAAGGAGCGCTAAAATAAGACAGAAGGTATTAACGTATTATCCCACTAGAATTGTGCTACCTTTTCCTTTATTACTTTTCTTCTTTATTTTTCCGGTTGTGACAAATCAAAACTACATAATTCATAACACAGAGGCTATCGTGTAAACTTCTCAAACATTTTCGGGCTCGTTAAAATCGTGTTTTTCTGGGCAAAGTGTCGACTTAGTTGACATTTCGAAGGAAGGCAAAGCAAAGCACGAAAAAAAAAAAAAAAAAAAAAGAAGACTGCGCCATCGATGTGCTTATTTTGTTCAAATTTTTTTATGGCTATCACAATTGTTTGCTTTTCCTAGAACGATTAAAAATTACATGAGTGAAAACTAGTAGGAAACAAGACTAACTGATAGCAACTCCAAAAAGAAAAAAAAAAAAAAAAGAAGAGACTAGCGATGCCCGCGAGGGTGGGGCTACAAGATTGCAACAACTAATTAAACAAGAAAGATTGCCCAAAATTTTCGGTCGTATATGAGCACCTCCTTTGATTCCTTTGCAACACGAAAGAACTACTGCAAAGCAGATTTTTGGAAAATATAAAAAAATCAGCAAAAAAGAAAACACACTTAAACGACCAACTTCGCGTACTGTAAAATACGAAGTGTGAGGATTATGGGCGATGGAACCCGATATTTACAGGGGGGGGGGGACTTCTCCGAGAGTTAAAACAATAAAAAAAAAGTACTCTAACAAATCATCGTCAACTAAGCACACCAGACAAAAATCAGTCACGCCTATCAGAACTTACCTAATAAGGGGTGATGGCGCCTCTTGCCTTGATAACGGCATAAATCCGGTGTGGTAGAGACTCCACGAGGTTGTGGATGTATTGAACATCGATTTACAGTCACTCGTGCGTCAACTGGTCCCGAAGTTTCGCCAGAGTACGTAGGTGGGTATTCCGGCGTTTTACCTTCTGTTCCAAATGATCCCACAGATTTTCAATAGGATTCAAATATGGGGATTTGGCGGGCCAGTCGAGGGGAGACAGTGTTGCTGGTTGTTCGCCGTGCCCCTCAGACACAGTTTTAGCCGTGTGCACACGGCAATTGTCGTCTTGAGAGACAGGAGTGGCAATGTAATGCTGCTCCTGGAGATGTAGGGCAAAGGGCAAAACTTCGTCCTTCAGAATGCGGAGATATACGCATGCTGGTTCAATTTCATTGTCACTGCAACGAGAGTGCCCATTTCGTGGTGCGAAAAACATCCCCAAAGCATCACAGAACCCCTTCCACCTTGAACAACCCCTTCGACGCAATCAGGATCAAAGGCTTCATTGGGCCTGCGATGCACTCATTGCCTCCCATCATTGGAGTACAAAGAAAAACAAGACCCGTCAGGCCAAATTGCTCGTTTACAATTATCCACAGTAAAGTGTTGGTGCCTTTGAGCCCATTGATAACGTGGGACTTTGTGACTTGCTGTTAAAAGAGGCCTCATCCGTGGTACTCTGCCCCAGATGTCCATCGCATGCAGTTTACGTCGCAATGTCCTTTCGGAAATTGGTGGGAGTGGACTTTCATCGACTGTTTGGGGCAATTGTTGCCTGGTTTAGAGCCGATTTGGAGTTACTAGGCGTGACACATGGCGGCGGTCCCTGCAGGTGAGAATCGTTTTCCGGCCACAGTTACGTCGCCGATTTGAAGTTGACTGCGAACTATCTTTGTAGACCCGCTGAACAGTACGCTTGGACACACCAACAAATTGGGCGACTTCATTCACTTTGTGTCCGTGGGCACGGCGAAACACGATGGCTCCTTTTGGCCACTCAGTAATGTCTGTCTTACGACCCATATTGGAGACTAAATTCAACGCACACATGTTGCTTTTCACCACTGCACGAGACAGAAATGATCCTGTATAATACGTCAATGCTATTTATCTCCCAACAATGCGATCAAGACGCCCTCTGTGCAACCGGTAACTTCCTACTGTTATTTCTGTTAGGGGTGACTAATTTTTTGTCCTGTGTGCTTATTGGCAATTCACTACTGGATGCAGTTCACTTCCATAACTTTTTGTCTTGAGCATATTTCTTTCAAGCCACTCCAGCATACTTACAAATTTCCTCCACCCATCTCCCAGGTAGTCTACTTCTGGATCTTCTCCCGCCCCTTGGTAAAATCCAATCTAATATCTTAGTTATCTCAAAGACTACAGTCTTGTGACGATTATATATAGATTAAGATAATACAACGTAGTTGTCACAAATGTTTATTATTATTTTTTTCAAGCCGACCATGGTTTTGTTGATTATTGACCTAGCTTCATCAGGACGAATGGTCACGTAAATATTAAAATTATATATGACATCATAAATGGTGTTTACAGTCACGTGTTTTGGTTAGATGCTTCCACGCGTTGGATAGAAATGGCGTGGATGCCATGTCATTAACAAGTTGCGAAGTCTTCTGATATATATGGAAAGCTTCCAAAATATAAAGTTTGTAGGTTGACTCTGGCTTGTCAATAAGTTTTGCTTCTTCAAAGAGGAATTTGTGGTCCTTTTCGTAACAGTGTTTAGCCATCGATGACTTCTTTAGGTCACAGTTCCGAATGTAGGTCTTGTGCTCCTTCAATCGAAAATGCAAGGCTCTACGGGTCTGTCCTATATACGAAGCGCCACATTCACACGGAATTCGATAAATTCCCCACGAGTTTTTGTCTTCAACACAGTCCTTTGATCTTAAAAATGTCATTTTGTTTATGGGTTAAAAAATCACCTTAAAATTAAAGTTTTTGAGAATTTTTGTAATTTTGAACGCAATGTCACGAAAAATTGAATAATGTGGAGATGGGCTTCGGTTTCCGGAATTTTGTCA
Organism: Macrothele yani; assembly: GCA_039090855.1. Classification (NCBI taxonomy): domain Eukaryota; kingdom Metazoa; phylum Arthropoda; class Arachnida; order Araneae; family Macrothelidae; genus Macrothele; species Macrothele yani. The sequence continues at coordinate 73,384,774 of CM077028.1, read as the reverse complement.
GAGCCTTGTTCGTAATGGAAGGGTTGTATCCTCGCTGTACTGCAACACGTTCAGATAAGGACAGTTTGGAAAATGAAGTTTATTTCCTTAAACGTGTGGCAGTACAGCGAGGATACAATCCTTCCATTATAGACAAGGCTCTGACAAAAATTCCGGAAACCGAAGCCCATCTCCAAAATAACTCCTGTGATGCGCCCATTGCGAGAGAATTTTGCCATTATTCCATTTTTCCGTGACATTGCCTTCAAAATTACAAAAATTCTCAAAACCTTTAATTTTAAGGTGATTTTTAAACCCATAAACAAAACGAGATTTTTAGGATCAAAGGACTGTGTTGAGACAAAAACTCGTGGGGAGTTTATCATATTCCATGTAAATGTGGCGCTTCGTACTAGGGGTGTTCAAATGAAAGGTACGAAACGACACTGTGGGTATAAATGAAGACTTTATTCAAAGTATACACCATAGGCCGCAGCACAACGATCCCATTGATTAACGAGCCGAAGGATTCCTTGTTCCCAGAATTCCTGTGGCCGTGACGAGACCCAGTCCTGCACAGCGTCCTTGAGTTCGTCGTCCGAGTGGAAGCGCTTCCCTTTCAGATGTTTTTTCAGGGGACAAAACACATGGAAATCGCAGGGCGACATGTCCGGGCTGTAGGGCGGATGGTCAAGCTGCTCCCACTGGAACTTGGCCAGTTCCGCGTGTGTGACCCTGGAGACGTGTGGACGCGCGTTATCATGGAGCAGAACCACACCTTCCGTGAGCAGCCCCGGTCTTTTGTTCTTGATGGACCTGCGTAGGCTTCGGAGTGTATCACAGTACACATCGGAGTTAATGGTTCGTCTGTGCATGAGGAATTCAACAAGTAGTCAATTGGACGGCGCTCTTTATAAGAGCCTCTGCTCTCTCCTGCGCATGCGGGCGCCCGCGCATGCTCCGATCCACGCCGGCGACTCCAATCGCATCCCTAGATGTGTCGCTACGTTCTCCCATAGCGGCATAGGCAAATATGTTAACGGTTACGTTCTTATGACGTTTCGTACCTTTTCATTTGAACACCCCTAGTATATAGGACAGGCCCGTAGAGCGTTGCGTTTTCGATTGAAGGAGCACAAGACTTACATTCGGAATTGTGATCTAAAGAAGTCATTGATGGCTAAACACTGTTATGAAAAGGACCACAAATTTCTCTTTGAAGAAGCAAACTTATTGACAAGCCAGATCCAACCTCCAAACTTGATCTTTTGGAAGTTTTCCATATACATCAGAAGTCTTCGCAACTTGTTAATGACATAGCATCCACGCCATTTCTATCAAACGCGTGGAAGCATCTAACCAAAACACGTGACTGTAAACACCATTTATGATGTCATATACAGTTTGAATATTTACGTGCCATTCGTCCTGATGAAGCTAGGTCAATACCCAGCGAAACCATGGTCGGCTGGAAAAAAATAAACATTTGTGACAACTACGTTGTATTATCTTAATCTATATAATATCTTAGTTGTTTAACAGTGGTCAGTCAGTCAGTTCATATAGCAATATATCCAGCCCATTGCTATTTAAGAATTCTTTAACGATCTTCTTTAATGTGAAAAGCACAACAGTGAATTAACTTTTCAACTTATTTGTGCGAAATCAATTTTCAAAGTTGTACTTGACGCGTTTTCCAGAAAACTGTGAAACGAGATGACGGTCTCCACGAAATTTTCATTAAAAAAGGTTACATCATAGTTAACCACAAATTTTAAAAGTGTTTCATACGAAGACCCTACTCCAGTATTGGGACCATGAAATTCTAGGGGGTCCGGACCCCCGTGTCCCCTACCTTCCGCCGCCCAGGGTAAGGACGGGTTATTCATAGGAAGCAGTTAATAAAAATCATCCGAATTTCTGCAATCGATGAAATATCTGCTCCCACTAGAGGCTAAAAAACGTGTTAGGAAAATTAAATTGTGCACAAAAAAGTTTCCCATAGGTACCTGAGGCAAAAGGGATTTTCAAATCGAACAATTAGAAGACGATATATAGGGTGTCCCAAAAAGGTGATTGTGAAGTGGTTTATTGAAACCCGATCCGTAACGCAGGTTCAGCGGAATTTCAGAACAACATATGGGAGCAAACCGCCCACACGTGACAGCATCAGAAAGTGGTACAAGTCATTCAAGGAAACTGGTAGCGTCCTTACAAAGAAAAGCCCTGGACCACTATCGCTGCTTCCAGAAAGGGAGGAGGTTGTGAGACAAACATTCACTCGTAGCCCTCGAAAGTCAAGCAGACAACCAGCACGACATCTGGCCACTACGTCATCAGTGCACAGAGTGTTACGTCAGAGATTGGAGATGCACCCGTATAAACTGCAGACAACCCATCGCATAACCCTAGATGATCATGTGAAACGTACACAGTTTGCTGAAGATATGTTGGAGAACATTGCAAGTGCTGAATATCTCCTGAGACAAATCCGTTTCTTGGATGAGTGCACTTTTTATGTTTCTGGAAAGGTTAATAAACAGAATGTGAGAATTTGGGGAACTGAACACCCGCATTGCACTATGGAACATGAACATGCTAGCCTAAACGTGAATGTTTGGTGTGGCATAATGGTCGACCGTGGTATTAGACCCTTTTTCTTTCAGGAAGTGACAGCGAGAGCTGATAGTTACCTTGATATTTTTTTTTTTTTTGATTGGAGGTTTAACGACCACCGTGAGCAACTCAATGGGCTATAAGCAGTCGCCCGTCCCTAATTTTGGGTCACTGGTTCCAGGGAAGGGAGAGAGCCAGTGCCGTAAGACAAACACAACATCCATGCCTGACAGGGATTCGAACCCGGACCCCTTACGGACGAATGATCAGAGGCCAACGCCTTAGACCACTGCGCCACCGCGGCGGCTACCTTGACATGATTGAGCAGTTTGTGTATCTCCAGTTGGACGAACTTCCAACTCCGGTCATTTTCCAACAAGAGGAGGCGACACCTCATTGGGCTTTGCTTGTGAGGAGGTCTCTGGATACCAAATTTCCCAATCGATGGGTTGGGCGTAGTGGTCCCATTGCATGGCTCCCACGGTCGCCGGACTTAACACCCTATCACTTTTTTTTTATGGGGATTCATCAAGGCTGAAGTTTACAGCTCCCCTTTTGAAGACATTGGTGACCTAAAGAAGAGAATTACACACGCACTGCAGAAAGTTAATACGGACATTCTCGAAAGAACATGCTTGAAACTACATTACCGTTTAGACATTGTTCGGGTGACAAATGATGCCCAAGTCGAATGTCTATAAAACTTCATGATCTATTCTGTCAATTAACACCAGCTGTGTATTGAGATCATTTATATTAAAACTGTTATGATTATTTGAAGTTGTTTACACATTTATAGGGCACCCTGTATCGAGGAAAACGTGATATAACTTAACGCTCCTAGCGTAAAAGCTGTGCGTTACTTAAAGAAGAAAACAAGCGCAAAATACCCTTCATAATGAAAACTTAAAAAAAAGTAAATAAATAAATAAATAAAATAAAAAATAAAAAACATGCAAAATGCCCCACAAGGCGAATGGTATCCGATGTTAAAATAATTTTTTAATCAGGCTTTTAAAAGCAAATATATCGAGAAAAGCAGATTAAAATTTGCCCCCTTAGACGGAAAAAAATGGGTTTTCTTTTGGGCAGGAAATGCACACAAATGTTTTCTTAGTCAGTAGTATCCGACCGAAAAAGGTTTTGCTTTTTTACGCTTTCCAACCGTAGGTTGAAGAAGCGTATATGCTCCAGTTTTGTCCGTCTGTCTGTTCGTCCGCACGATAGCTAGCGTAAAAATGGTTCGATTTCGATAAAACTTTAGTATGTTGTAGGGGACAACATGGGAAGGAACCCTATTGAAAATTGGCGAAATGGGGTCAAAGGTCAGGACATAGGAGGGGATCCGTTCCATCGCCCTTATGCGTCATAACTTACGTAAAAATGCTTCGATTCCGACAAAACTTAATCATGTCATTCCGGAGATGTACTGAACCGGTTCTGTTAATTACCATCGAAATGGGGGTCAAAGGTCAGTGACAGAAACGAGATTTATTCCACAGCCATTATCCTCATAACTTGACTAAAAATGTTTCTATTGCGACAAAACTTTAGTTAGTTGTTCCGCAGGTATACTGAGCCGGTTCTATTGAATATCATCGAAATGGGGTCAAAGGTCAGGATAGAAGAGCGAGATTCATTCCACAGCCATTTTGCTCATAACTTGACTAAAAATGCTTCTATTGCGACAAATCTTTAGAATGTTGTTCCGGAGGTATACTGAACCTGATCTGTTGAATATTATAGAAATGGGGTGAAAGGTCAGGGCACAGTAACGAGATTTACTCCACAGCCATTATTCTCATAATTTGAGTAATGATTTCTGGTATGTTGGAAAGCGTAACATAATCAATGCATTGCATGATTTTACTAACTTGTTTAAATCAGGTGTTTAGACCCACAGATGTTGCGGTAAACATGCTGCAAATGGAAACGTGAACAAATACCCTCTAGTGACAAACTTGTCGTTAAGGAAAATTTGAAATCATATGCAAAACGTTTCGCAACATAAATTTTTCAAATCGCACTATTAGAAGCAGAGATATCGAGAAAAATAAGATGGTTGGTTGGTTGTTCGATTTTTACGAGAAAAATAAGATATACCACTTTGATCCCAGCGGAAAAACAAGGAATTATTTGAAGTAGAAAGTATTCTTAAATGATTTTTTTTTAATGGTCAACGGTATCTAATCACCAAATTATTTTTTCAATCGAGTTTTCAGAAGCGCAGATATTGCTGCAAATACATCAAATACATCACGCACTCCCCTTGCGGCACAACCGTTCTTTACGAAAAATATTTAAATTATACGCAGAACATTTTCCTCCAGGAACTTTATCCGATACAAAAAGATTTTTCTTATTCGGACTTTTAGAAGCACATATATCAGAAAAACTGCAATTTAGTTTTAACGCTCCCTATGAGAAAAGCTGAGTACTACTTAAAAAGAACAAAATAGTCTCCGTTATAAATGTCATCGAAGAAAAGAAATATTTTCCTTCAATTGGATATTTAGAAGCAATCATATGGAATAAAAATATATTTTGAATTCGATAGCAGCTGCATCTACGTCCTTTAGCGGAAAAACTATGCATCTGAAAAAAAAAGAAATCGCAAAAATAACGGAAAGTAAGGATCGTCGTTTTCACTTTCAAGCTTCACAACGCAGAAAGAATTTTTCAAATCGGACGACTAGTTGCTGAACTATTGTCTCCACAGAAAGACGGACAGAGTGATACCATAAGTACGCATGTTGTTTTTTTTTTAATGAAAGACGTACTAAAAATAGACTTCGCACGAAATGTGCAGATGATATAGTTTTGAGTTCCCAAAGTTTTGTACTAATTGAAAACTGACTTCGCATGATGGGGAGCAGATGGCATAGCGTTAAACTCCCACAGTTCTGCACTAATTGACAGCTCATTTCGTATGCAAAACAAAGAAAGTCTCTCATAGTTTTAAGTTTTCACATTCTTGTGCTAATTAAAAACTGACTTCCTTTGAAATGGGGAGCAGAACGCATAGTTCTAAGTTCCCGTATTCTTTTACTAATTAAAAGTGAACTTCGTGGGCAAAATGGAGAACACATTTCACATGCACAAATCTCCCACATTCTTATATTAACTAAACACGGAAATCGCAGGCAACATGAAGACCATATCCAACAACTTTTTAGCTGCCTCTTTTGTTCTCGTTAACGGAGAAACCACACAGTCTGAAACTCGGAAATTGGTTTACTAATATTTGTTTACATGTACGGTATGTCAAGTGCAATATGGAGAAAAATCTCACAGATTAGACTCCTAGGTTTTTACATTAATTAAAAGAATACATCACATACAAAATGGGGAACAAATCTCACATATTTAAGCCTCCACACTCTTATACTTGCCACTGATGTTGAAACTGAACATTCTGCAAAGATTTGACCCAGTTTAGTAAAGTGGAGGAGTTTCTTAAGTTTTTTTTTTTTTTGTTATTTGAGGTTTAACGACCACCGAGAACAACTCAATGGGCTATAAACAGTCGCCCGTCCCTAATTTAGTCACTGGCTCCAGGAAAGCGAGACAGCCAGTGCCGTAAGACAAACACAACATCCATGCCTCACCGGGATTCGAACCCGGACGCCTTTCAGACGAATGATCAGCGGCCATCGCTTAGACCACTGCACTACCGGACCGGCTCTTAAGTTTTGAGAGCTAGTATATTTCCGTTACGATATTCTGCAAACTTCTTTAATGCTCTTTCGTCAATTGAGAGCAAGGGAAAAAAATCGAGAGAGTACCCTGGTACTCTTTGTAGATAACTTATGCTATGCATCTTTTGCATGCCAAGATCTTTGTGGGTTTGAAATAAAACGACTGATTCGAAAGTATAAATTTATGACACATTGCATTTATTCGCGTCACAAGCGACAACACTGAGCCACTGTCCAGTACATAAGGTTTACCGCAGAAGATGAGTCGAAAAAAGCTGACTTTTACTACAGAAGATGATTACGACAAAAGCTGACTAATAGCATTTAAAGTATAAGCCATCGTGTTGTTCCGTCTTTAGCCATCTGTCTGCCAGTTCTTCGATTCCGCGGCGGTACCAGTTCTTGTCCTTCGAGGCGAAGAACTCCTTCACCCCAGCTGCCTCCTCCTCCTGATTGTTGAAGTGCCGCCCGCAAAGGAAGTGAGCCATGGACCGGAACAAGTAATAATCCGACGGGGCAAGGTCCGGACTGTATGCTGGGTGTGGCATCAGTTCGATGCCCTTAAGTTCCTGGAGTTTTGCCAGGGTCGTTCGCGTGGCATGAGGAGGCCGAGTGTTGTCCTGCTGTAGGAGAGCGCGCTTTCTGTTCACTGGTGCCGAGTACGTTTCCTCCGAAACGTCATACATCCGTTCCAGCTGTTCAGAACGCAGATTGGCGTTGATGGTCCGCCAATCTGGAACAAATTTGCAATGGCCGATCCGGTAGCGCAGTGGTCTAAGCGACGGCCTCTGATCATTCTCCAGACCAGAAGGGGTCCGGGCTCGAATCCCGTTGAGGCATGGATGTTGTGCTTGTCTTACAGCACTGGCTCTCTCCCTTCCCTAGAACCAGTGACCTTAAATTAGGAACGGGTGACTGCTTATAGCCCATTGAGTTTCTCACAATGTTTGTTAAACCTCCAATCGAAAAAAATATCGTAGTGGACTATCCCCTCGAAATTCCACCAGACGCAGAGCATCACCTTGTGCTCGAAGTGCCCATGTTTGACAACAGGCTCTGGAAGCTAGCCAGAGCTCAACCACTGCCATTGTGTGTTACGATTACGGAAATAGACCCACTTTTCATCGCACGTAACAATTCTCTTCATGAAACGTACATCGCGCGGGTTTTCTACGAGTTGCGCGCACACTTCCACTCGGCGGTTTGTTTCAGCTGGCGTCAGTTCGTGAGGGACAATGCGGCAGGTCCTGTAGATCTTGCCGACGTCCTGAAGGTGACGAACTACGGTGGTCTGTGATATGCCCATCTCGCTGATAATCTCCGAGTTCTGGCTGTAGGATTTACCTCTACGGCATAGCGCACGTCTTCCGAATCCACCGTTCGAGGCCTACCTGACCTTGGCTGATCGTCAAGGTTTCAGTCACCTGAGTGAAATTTTTTGAACCATCTGGTTGCGGTGCGGTGATTCACGGAACCTCCTCCTTTCGCATGACAAATGTTTCGTGTTGCTTGAGCAGCGTTATGACCGAGTTCAAACTCGTAAAACAAAAGTTCCCTAATTAGCCGGTTGTGGCTGTTCATCTTTTAGGCGTCCTGACCACAGACAGAACGACGACATGCAATGCTGTTGACTTGAACAAGTTTAAACACGTGACATACCCGCCGCAGCACATGCGTTTATGCAAATATTGCAGAACTTTTGACTCACCCTCTGTAATTCCTGACATTCAGTGATATTTCGGCAGCGTGGGGTATACTGTAATTCAACTTTCCTGTTTAGTTTCTTTCTCTATGCAAACTTGAGTTCGTTCTCCTTAGCATTTTTCAAACTGAACGTAATATCTTCTCTCCCGCAAGAGTATGGTTGGCAACACCTTGAGGTCAGAACGTATGACGTGTGTATGTGTCCGATGAGAACTGAATGTTATATAACGTTTGAGCAGCAGCAAAAGTGTGGAGATGTTGGTAGTATGACGATATAATAGTAATAAAATTGATGAAGATACGTGACACAATACATACAGTTAAAAACACACTACTACTTTCGTGACCGCCATTGGTCACTTTCCCAGGTGTGACTACCAGTTCTAAGCAGCAACGGTCAGCATATATGCACAACTTGATGTGACGGGTGTGCAGAGACACATAGAAAGAACAGGTGGTCAGAAGTCAGTAATAATTTTTACAATATTTAAATCACAGTAAGTAGTTGCGAAATTGGGTTACTTGAAGTTGTGAACTCTTGACGTCTGCGTATTATTATATTTAGTGTTGGTGTTTAGCTTTTTTTCGTTAAACGTTCCCTCACAAGTACATTGGATTAGTTCGCTAACATTGTTGAAGACCGAGTTGTGCAATAGGATATTTAGATGAATAGCAACTAATAGTAAGTAACTTTTTCTGAAGTTTCTTGGGTGACTTCTGTTTCACTGTAGGTGAAGTTGTGAGACTGTGTTCAGACAGCCATATTCTACGAACATTACAGTAGATGGATTAATGCTAGGTGGATTATTTATTGTCGATAAACCAATGGAAGAAGATATGTGAGTCACAAAAGCAAATATTTATTAAACTATAGCGGCAGCAATAGTAAGTATCTCTACTTCTTAGTTTTTCAAAATCCATACTTATTTTTATCATTATTATTTGAGATTTAGACGGACGTAAGAAACGATCCTAACACCTGTGAAATGCGATGTAGCTACGAAAGTCTAGCTGTGCATGCGCAAGCTAAAACATGACCTCAAGATAGAAAAACAAAAGTAAAAGAAAAATCTGAATCGCAAATGTCTTAGTAAGAAGGATTGGTAACTTTTGGTATAAGATACCTATAGGTTATTACCCAGTCGTGTTAAACGTCATTTTAAAGCTCTCGTCAATAGCAGGTGACTCCTCTACAAGGAAACCGAGTTTTGTTACGGCACACTGTTTCCGATATATTTGAGAAAATCTACTTAGGTGGCTCACCGACGAAAGCATCAGAATGCATTTTTGTAATGGCTTTTGTCGCATTTAACATGAGATTCTCGTAATTTTCGGAGGTTGCTATGAAATATTCGTTTATGTAATACGTGATAAAATAATGTTCGGCGATAGTTTATATATATATATATAAATTGTTGAGTGACAATGAAATTAACTATTGTTGCGTCACTTCATAGAACGGCATGAAACACGATCAGATTTCAACAATGGTTTTAATCAGAGATGGAAACGGGTCAGCGAGTCAAACGGGTTAGGTCAAAGTGTTCCGACCCAATTTCAACCCCGGTTTATTTCCGTTTTATTTTTAAAAAACAAAAGAAAAAAACATTTTTTTTTTTGGTTTTCAAAGAAAAAAGCACAGCGGAATTTTGTGCTCGATACTGGGGCACACCGAATGAAAAATGATTCGTCATGCATAACGAAGAAAGAGTGTCCTCAAAAGAAAGAGTGTCCTCAGAAGAAAGAGTGTCCCTTCCTTCTGAGGGGCAATAATGAAAACAACATCCACATTTTGCAAACTTTCAACAAATCATAAGCTTGTGAAAATTGGTGTTGCTGTGAAACATTTTCTGATGTTATCAAGAAAACAGGAAAAACTGAAATTAAGCACACAACAATTTACTTAATTCAAATATTTTGTCTGTAGCGCCATCAAAATTAGGTGGAACAGCCTTAACATTACTGCGACGGGGCTTAGGTTATGTCTTTCAAGCGACAGTTCCAATACACCATATATTATACACCATATATTATAGTTCAAAGCAGATTTGTCCGGGTCAGTTATAGATCCGGGTCGGGTCCGGGTCTAAAATTTTTCACCTGTTTCCAACACTGGTTTTAACAACATCGAAATTTTTTATTTGGGATTTACTTTACTAGCGTCGGGAAAGATGCATTGCATCAAAAAGTCGAAAGAATTTAGGGAAATATCATTCTGTCTATAGAAGAAGTTTATTCACTTTATTTCAGTAAATACAAATTTAGGATTCCTCTTTTCTAAATGCTTTTTGCTGTATTTCTCATGTTTTCTCTCTTTCTACTTTTGTCGTGTCTATCTTTGGTTAATAATTCTTTGTCTTTTCAACTGCTTCTTTGTTTTGCTTTTCCGAGAGTCATATAGAAGAGGATAATAATCTTACTTCAGTAGCAGCGTCATTTGCTATTTATGATAACCACTTACATCCCTAAGAGAAAGGTCACAAGCCAGGCTTATCACAGATAGATTATCACGGGTTTCACGTGCACTTGTCAGTACAAAACGTCTACTCTTTTGACAATCTTCATTTTATTTTTATGTTTTGCTTTTTCTCAGTTGCATGATTTATGATCAGTTCTCAGCGCTTTGTCATTGTAAACTTGTGACTGTGGTCATATTTCATTAGAATTCACGATATTGTGGTTGACCTCGTGTATATCCAAGTAATGAGATCAGCTAAACTTATCATGAAACAGAATATTCAAAGCAAACAGAATATAAATTTTGAATTTGCTTGTACCCTTACTAGAGCCTTGCACGGGCTGGGCCTGCTCAGTAGTTTAAAACTTACGGGCCGAGCCGGGCCTACATTTTCGTAGGCGGGCTTGGACGGGACTGCACTAGCATGTGTACCGTGTAGTCAGGTTGTTGATAAATTTAGGTCATTCTGTTTTTGGTCTCTGTCTTTCCCTTCCTGTTATCATATTTCTTGTTTCTCGCAATCATTCTTCTCTCCCGCTTTGTGCTATTAGACGTCGGGCAAACAGAACGAAATCATATTCTGCGTACGACAGTTTGTTGTATTAGCTATTAACCATTAAGCATGTTATTGTATGTGCGTGTGTGTAACTGAGCATCAGTTTATATTATGTTCTGGGTAAAAGTGTCAAAGAAGACAGTACTTGACTTGTATAAACAGTGATCTGACCCTACAAAGGGTTCGATTATGAAATGGCGATTATTTACTTAAATTAACTGAATATTATTTATTGCATTTGCCATATTTCTGGTAACTGGTGGTGGGTTAGTTAACTTGCTTATGCCTACTTTTTACACGAGTTCCGAGTTATTCTAAAAATGTTACAGTACAAATACTGTCTATGTTACAGCAAGTGACAGTTACGCAAATGAAACCTATGCCGGGTCTGAATGGCTGGGCCGGGTTGGACCTGACATTAACTGGGTGGGAACGGTCCGGGTCGGGCCTGGCATTAACTAGGTGAGCCCGGGCAAGGGTCGGGCCTAAAATTATTGCCTCTGGATGGCTTTATCCCTTAGTGATCATCCATGTAACATGTCTCAGAAAACGTGAAAATTTCATCTCCCTGGAGCGGGGATCGAACCCGCATCTCCCGATTTCGTTCGAGAATGCTAACCGTTACACCACCCAGTACACTGAAGTTCCAAGCAACTCAGACTAAGCAAACTTAGCTTAGGAATCTGACATCCTCAGATTATTCTGTTTCCTTTGAATTTTCTATCGATTTCTCATGTCTTATGAGGAATATTTCTTCCTTCATTGGTTTATCATGAAATGACAAAATTACTATACAAAATTTCAAAGACGTCAATCAAACGTCTTGTTTCTCATCCGGGATATTGCCATGAACTTAGATGATGATTACGCATGAAACTTTGTGAATAAAGATAGCTGAAATAAATCCTAGTTAACGAAAAGAACTGAGTACCGGTTGTGTTGGGAGTGTTGTAACTGTTGTGACACCCACCAGTCAATTATTTTAGGGAATTGTTCGCACGAATTGTTTACCCCGTCTACAGCTGCTCCGTGAACTATCATTAATCAGTCAGTAAGACATCCGCTGAGCAAACCAATAGTCCTAACTCTTGATTGTTTTTGACGTACTTGATTCTACTGTACGGATCGGGCACTATGCCAGTAATTAAGACCTCTGACCCAAAACTGAAAAGCTACGTTTCTAAGTAGTTATAATATTCCTTCTCCAATCAAACATCTTGTTTCTCATCCGGGATATTGCCATGAACTTAGATGATGATTAAGACTAGTAAACTCTGCTCGTCGCCGAAAGCAATACCGGTACTGAAAGAATTATCTGTCAACCAACGTGAACCGCGGAAGGAGGTAAACAGCTGAATCTCTGTTTCTTGCCGAGGGTTTTGTATTCTTGCCTGCGCAATCGTGTAATGCAGAAACGAAACATTTTTTTTTTTTTTTTTTGATTGGAGGTTTAACGACCACCGTGAGCAACTCAATGGGCTATAAGCAGTCGCCCGTCCCTAATTTAGGGTCACTGGTTCCAGGGAAGGGAGAGAGCCAGTGCCGTAAGACAAACACGACATCCATGCCTCACCGGGATTCGAACCCGGACCCCTTACGGACAAATGATCAGAGGCCAGCGCCTTAGACCACTGCGCCACCGGGGCGGCAAAAACGAAACATGAAACGAGAACAGTAAACGACTAAATTGAATGGTATTAATATTAGATGAATCACGCAATGTGAGGATTTAGTTTTCATACGATGCTGCATAGTGCATATGTTATGTTACAACAGCTGCAACGTAAGAACTAACATGGTTTTTTTTGTTTTTCTTTTGATTGGAGGTTTAACGACCACCGTGAGCAACTCAATTGGCTATAAGCAGTCGCCCGTCCCTAATTTAGGGTCACTGGTTCCAGGGAAGGGAAAGAGCCAGTGCCGTAAGACTAACACAACATCCATGCCTCGCCGGGATTCGAACCCGGACCCCTTCTGGACGAATGATCAGAGGCCATCGCTTAGACGACTGCGCCACCGGGGCGGCAACATGTTTAACGTAACGTATGAAATAAAAGGAAAAACGGAAAAGGCAGACGACAATGAATTCCCGAATTAATGAGGTCTTTTGTTTGAATCCTTTCCGACACGAAAAGTATATTTCAAAGCAGATGGGGTGGGGGGGGGGGGGAGCTGCGGTGAACAGTTTACGACGCTGAGGGGAAAAACTGCGCATTATTTAAAATTCACAGTGTTGTTTTTTTTTTTTTTTATGGTGAATGGAACTAGATATAAATTTATTTTTCAATAGTACTATTCGAACTGGAAAACAATCTGCAAGGTGAAATGGCTACTGAGAAATACACACCAACGCCACCTAGCGTCCGACCTGAACATTTAAAAAAATTCAAGATTATATGCAAAATGTTTCACAAAATGAATGGTATTCGATAATAAAGTAAGTTTTGAAATTAAGCCTTTAGAAGCGGACATATAGAGGAAGTCAATACGTTTGCGACTTCTAGCGGCTAAATTGCTTATTATTTTGGGCAGATAATTCACGTACTATTTTATCGTGGTTAGCGGTATCTGACGGAAGAGGAATTTATTTCAGTTGGGTTTTTAGACGCACAGGTATGGCTACAGATATGTTACAAACAGAACTATACATTTAAGACCTCAAGTCGCAAATTATAGGTTAAGAAATATTAAAAATTAAATGCAAAATATTTCCACCATGAGCGTTGCTCAACACGAAAATATTTATTTTCAAGTGGGACTGCGAGATGCAGAAGCATCGAGAAAAATAAGATATAAATTTACGTCCCCTATAAAAAAAACTGTGTTTTTTTGGGGGGGGGTTGAGCAGGAGATATGTGAAAATGTTTTCCCTCACGACGAGCGTTACATTACAGAAAAGAAACTTTTTAGTCCAGTTCGCGTACGTAATGCAGCAAATGTATTGGAAACAGGAGTATGATGTTACACCTCCATTATCATCGAATTGTGTTTTAGGAAAAATCAGATATTATTCAAAGCATTCTTTACCACGAGCTCGATCTGACCCCAAAAAAACTTTTCAAATCGGACTTTTAGAAGCAGCAATATCGGGGGAAATGCAACATACTTTCGCGCCTCCTGGAAAAGATTACTAAAGTAAGTAAAAAATAGTTTTATCTGAATGAGAGCAACACGGGGAGTTTCATCGTGTTGAATGCTGACAAAATGGAAAAGTTATTTTCTCTTATTTTGATAATTTTGTAAAGAAACTGTTTTCCTTTCCCACAATATTCTCCTACAGCCAGAGAAAAGGAAGGTTGGGTTTAATGTCGGTAGACCCTTCAACCAATATAATTTCTCGTTAGATTTATCATATCATTTAACTTCAGCGGTCCAAACATATAAATAAAATTCAAATATACGAGTTTCCCTAAAATATTAAGCAAATACATATCACAGGAACCAAAACTTCGGAAATTTCGTAGAAATCAACGAAGATTCGATTTCTGAAGCACACAGTAGCCGTATTGGAATTCTATTCATTTGGCTTTTGCCTGACATCCTCACCAAACTTTGAAAACAAAGTCCCCGAGTGCAGGAATGAAAAATATCAGGCTTTTTTTGTTTTTGTTTCGGCTTTAAACGGCCTCTATGAGGAACTCGAGGGCTGTAAGTAGACGCCAGTCCCTAATTTTGAATCAGTTGTTAAAGGAAGGGCAGCGCCATTTGACAAGCGGATCACCCATCCCTTATCCGGGACTTGGACCCGGGCACGATTCAGGCGACTAAATATGAATCAAAGCTTCTGACCGCTCGGCCACCGCAGCGGAGAATATCGCGATTTCCATCAGATCAGGGTACACTGAGAAAAAAATTGTTTGAAACAACAAAATAGTTTTGTTGAACTGTTTTGCCGATTTATTTTGTTGCTTTAACCAAACTCCATCGGGATTTTTTTGTTGGCAACACAAAATTATTTCGTTGGCTATATTTAGTTAATTCAACTATATGGCATCGACCTTACGCCAAAGCGCACGTGATTACTAGCGACTCCATACGGACACTGCAAGACTACCACTGACCAGAAGAATCCCGTTTTGCGCTTAAGATTTCGTTTTGAATTATGGCTGACAACGAAGTGATTATGGCTGACTGCGAAGTGCATTGTTAAAAGACTGGGAGATGTCAACTCTAATAGAGCCATTCAGAAGTAAGAATTTCTAATATATCTTCATAATTCTGACGTATTTTTATGCTAGTGTTTATTGCGCGTTATTTTGTTTGGATTCAGTGATAATTTGGCCTCACTTTGTAGACTCATTATTACAATGAACACGATAGAATCCGCATCTTATTAGATGCACAGGGGCACGTATTAAATTTAAACCCAGATTTCTGATAAAGCAATAATACATTTTTTATGACGGCTTGTGGTTCCTGATCGCAAATAAAAATTTGCACATGATGTAATAAGAGTTGTAATTTGTGTATATAGAGATTGATTTCATGTATAAGCTATATATACAGGGGTAAACGGTAAAAATACCCCCGGGAAAAAATACCCGCGGAGAAAATACCCCTGAAAACTGAAAAGCGGAAAAAATGCCCCCGGAAAAAATACCCCCGGAAGAAATACCCCCAGAACAAACGGTTCACTGTAAACTGCCACACAGGAACACTGATGTGTGGCAGTGTTCCGGTGTGGCAATTTACCGGCAACCCTGCAACACATCTTTCAGCAACTTGTCTACAAAAGTTCAAAGGGGGAGGGGCTATAAAGATTGCCGTTTCTGATCCTACATTGATAACTGAATTGGGAAACGAATTTCGCGTACACTTGGATGCGGGGGGGGGGGCTCTACCCCCAACTTCCGTAATATTAGATTCTGGGCCGCTGGAGTCTATCAGTGTATCCAGGCTGTTCCCCTTAAAGCGCCCGCGAGGTCCGTGAGCTTGGGGGGGGGATTCCCCAAAATGTTGAAATGGCCGTAGAGCAGTAAACATTAGAAGCATGCTTTACATAATGATTCTCTACACGACCACGAATTTTCAGGAGGGTGGGGTGCAAGTTTCTAAGAGCGCAGTCAAGTCTTCAAGGTAAGGGATTTGCTCGCAATTTCTATGCTTCATGTTGTGTTTAATGGTAAACTATGTATGCCCTTCCCCCTCCCCCAGAAATTTGGTGAAGCCTGTGAAAGGGATACGAGGGGCTTGGTTTGGAGGGCTCTACCCCCAACTTCCGTAATTTTATATTCTGGACCTCTAGAGTCGGTCAGTGTATCCTCGATATTACCCCTTAATAGCTCTTAGAAACCGGGGGGTTACCCCTCCCTCCTGAAAATTCGTGGTCGTCTGCAGAATCATTATGTAAAGCATGGATCTAATGTTTACAGCTCTACGACCATTTTAACATTTTGGGTAACCCCCCCCCGCTCACGGACCGCGCGGACGCTTCAAGGGGAGCAGCCTGGATACACTGTCAGACTCCAGCGGCCCAGAATCTAATATTACGGAAGTTGGGGGTATAACCCCCAAACAAGTGAACCTCGGCAATTTATTTCTTCAATTAAAGTACAATTCCCGCTTGGCTTACATGGAAAGTTTTCGCGAAATTCGTTTCCCAATTCAGTTATCAATGTAGGCCCAGAAACGGCAATCTTTATAGCCCCCCCCCCTTTTTGAACTTTTGTAGCCAAGTTGCTGAAAGATGTGTGGCAGGGTTGCCGGTAAATTGCCACACATCAGTGTTCCTGTGTGGCAGTTTACAGTGAACCGTTTGTTCTGGGGGTATTTCTTCCGGGGGCATTTTTTCCGCTTTTCAATTTTCGGGGGTATTTTCTCCGGGGGTATTTTTTCCTGGGGGTGTTTTTACCTACATCCATATACAGGGTGTTTCAAAATTTGTGCGGCAACCAAAGATTGCATGGTGATAGCACCCTGGAACATATAGAACATTAAGAAAAATATTACGATTTTTTTTTTGTCTAACCAAAAATATCAATAATTTGTTTCATCAAAACACTAAGGAGAACATTTAAAAAGAAATCGGATTTAGAAACATGTTACACATGTTTCTAAATCCGATTTCTTTTTTAATATTTTTACCTTTGATGAAACAAATAATTGACATTTTTGGTTAGCAAAATAGTGTCAATATATCGTTATGTCAAGTATAAAGCGTCCGTGAACATTACAGAAGGTAACAAACCGACCTTCAAATGTTGAATTCGCAGATAAGAAATTACACGTAAGAACAGGTATAGCCGAGTGGTTAACCCACCTAGTTCCTAAACTAAATGTCTCAGGTTCGAATCCGTTCGGTGAGAGATTATTCGCTGGCTCTGAAAACAATTTCTCGTGACGTAACACTGTCCAACTTCATTTAAACACCACTAGAAAATAAATACGGCAGGAAAAAATATTGGGGGTGGAAAGGCGGACACCCAGGGTCGAAGGGCACCGCCTAAAATTACTGCACCGGCAAAGTGTTGCCATCGGGGAAAAAGTTTAGGGACAAAGTGGTCCAACTACATAACTCTAAATTTTGTTGGAGCAAGAAATTACTGTGCCACGATAACAATATGTTTGGTTGCAGAAACAAAACGTTTTATCTGGATAACAATACATACAGTTGGATCAAACAAATTCCTAAAAATCGACCTAGGCATTTTGTTACATGAACAAAACGTTTTGTCATGATAACAATAAATTTTGTAGAATCAACAATAATTTTCAGCAAAATACATTTGTAAATTCAACAAATATTTTTATTGACTGCCTATCGACAAAATTTTTTGTTTGATTCAACAATTGTTTTGCTGAATTAACAAAACATTTTTCTCAGTGTATTATATCGCTCAGAGAAATGTAATAAAAATCATTATATCCCTCGAGCAGCGTAAGGGATGTGGCAATTTGATTCCCAGAACAGTCGCACAGTGTCGCCCATGTGGCGATGCGGGTTTATGTGTGCAATGCAAGTCTGTGTGTGAGTTTTGAGGTAAAAGTGAGTGGCAGGAATATACAGCAGCGCATTAACATCAAATTTTGCGTGAAGTTCGGTAAAAGTGCTATTGAAATGTTAGAGCTATTGAAAGTGGCGTATGTTGAGGATGCTATGAAAAAGTCAAGTATTCCAGAAACAGAATTCCAGGTATGCGTTAACGAGTTCGTTTTACGATAGAATTCAGTGCTTATGGAGTTCGATTGTTGTGCCTCACAGCAACTCTTTGAGGATACTATAAAATAACTTTACTTTACGAAAGCAGCAGGGTCATTTGCGTTAATGAATTACTCCTTTATTAATATTTAATTCGCTTATTGGGTATGTCCTGAAGTTATATTAATTACTGAAAAAATTACGGTTGCTTTGCTTTCTGTTCGTCATCTGCACATTCTACCTAACTTCTCTTTTATTACTTTTATTTACGCTTTCCAGCCGTAGGTTGAAGAAGCGTATATGCTCCAGCTCATTCCGTCCGCACGATAACTCGCGTAAACATAGTTCGACTTAGATGAAATTTTAGTATATGATATGGGATCACCTGGGGACGAACCCTATTGTAAATGGGCGAAATGGGGTCAAAGCTCAGGACATCGGAGCGGGATCCATTCCATTGCCCTTATGCGTCATAACTTGCGTAAATATGGTTTGATTTCAATGTCATTTTAGTATGGGGTATGAGACCATCTGGGGGACGAACCATATTAAAAATGTGTGAAATGGGGTCCAAGGTCAGGACATAGGAGAGGGATGCATTCCACTGCTTCTATGAGGCTTAATTTGCGTAAATATGGTTCAATTTCAATGAAATTTTAGTATGTGGTAGTGGACCACCTGGGGACGAACCCTGTTGAAAATGGGCGAAATTGGTTGAAAGGTCAAGACATAGGAGCGGAGTCCATTCCATTGCCCTTATGCGTCATAACTTGCGTAAAAATGGTATGATTTCGATGAAATTTCAGTATGTGGTAGTGGACCACCTGGGGACGAACCCTATTGAAAATGAGCGAAATGGGGTCAAAGGTCAGAACACAGGAGCGGGATCCATTCCATTGAACTTATGCGTCATAACTTACGTAAAAATGCTTCGATTGCGACAAACCTTTATCATGTTATTTCGGAGATATACTGAACCGGTTCTGTTGAATATCATCGAAATGGGGTCAAAGGTCAGGACACAGAAGTGAGATTTATTCTACCGCCATTATCATCATAACTTGAGTAATGATTTCTGGTATGTTGGGAGGAGTATCATAATCAATGTATTTCATGGTTTTACTAATTTGTTTCCTTGCTTCCAGATTCTGACGGAGGCCATCCTCTACCTCGTTCCAGCTCGCTGTCCCCTTAGTCGACTACCTCCTCCCACCACGCTGTCACCAAAAAAACTTCCTCCTCAAAGCACCATCCCCTAAGTTATGGCTCCTCTAGACTACTTTGCTTGACCTCTTACATCCTTCATTTATTTTGAAGGCTATGGCGTCTCTGCTGCAATAAAACAATTACGCCCGTCCCGAATGTCGGCAGATGACAATACCAATAAAACGATTAGGCACTTAGAGTTTTCTAAAACGGCCTTCCTCACAAATGAACTATTCCCTGAGAACTTCGCCTTTACGAGTCCTCTTTCTAGTTTACCACCAGAATATTTCTCTGCTTGGAAAAGATACATAAATGCTTTAAAATGCTACATCCAGTAACATATGTTTCTGGCAGTGGCAACATCGTATAACTAAATGCATACCTGCGGAAAGGGATTACTTCGAAGGTGACAGTAGTCGCTAGTACACAGGTACGCACATTTTTTTCTAGAGGGCCATTCCAAGAATACACCTCGTAGCATTTTCAGTTACTTGGACCTGCATTGTCACGTGTGGTGCAGCGGAAATGATATAATTTCACCTTTTGAAAAAAACCCTGCCACATCGATGACATTAGTGGGGTCAAGATCAGATGATTTCCCTTTTACTTTTAAAAAGCAATAATTTTCCCTTTACGCAATAAATTTCCCCTTTACTTTTTTAAAAGATCAAGATTATCGGGGTAACAGTATGGAAAAATGTTTTTTATGCCATGTTTCCTTTTCAGTAAGTTTTACAAGTTAAATTCATGTTCCCAGTAACAAGTTTTCACAACGCAGCGCTGTAAATATAATTCTCCTTCGCCTTATGAGACAGTTCAATGTTCTTTTAAACTGCATAGTCTAAAACTAAAAGAGATAACTAAAAAGCTTCTTTGCAGAACAGAGATGAAAACTTCAGGTCTCTAAATGCTAGAGTTAGTACTGTCTCACAGTCTGAATGCATATGTTGCCATTCAAGATGTTAAATTGAAGTGTCTATAAACCGGCAGCAGTCTGAAACATTTACTGTTTAGGCAAACCAGAATGTGTTTTTTTTTCTGTCAACAAAGGACGCTGTCAAGCGAAGTTACTGCTCACGAATAAAGTTCTTTTAAGAACTACTTCATTTTTTCCACCTTGAGCAGATTCATAAAACTTGCAGCGCAGTCCTCATTATCCCATTGAAATTGTCTGAGAAACCAACACGTCACCAACTACACCATGATTCAAACGTACAAGGGGTAAATAAAAATCCCGAGAAGGATAAATAGTATAAGAGGAATAAAACAAAAATAAAGCGAGAAAGGATCCTTTGCGCGCGCATCGGACAATTAATGAGTGTGGCCAGCCCATGGGTGGCGTGACCCCTTCACTGTTGCCATCACCGCAAAGAGCAATAACAGAACGAAAAAGAGAGTCCCCCCTACTCTCCGAAAATCGATACAAATCCGGTTATCGAAAATCAAACGCAAAAAGCAAAAATAAAAAAGAAAAGAAAGAAAGAGAGACAGAGCTCCGTCGCTCTTTTATTACACAGGGGAGGGGAAGACAGATAGATAGAAGAGAAGAGGGAAGAAAGGGGTAGATGGAGAGAGGTCCCGGTCAGTTCCCATAGCAACGGATCCATTCTACCAATTAACTGTCGATAAATCAATCGCTGCTTCTGAGAGACACTTAGGTAAGGATTAATTGAAGCCGCTCGAGATGCTGAGGGGGAAAAAAGAGAGGAAGAGCAGGCGGGAAGACGGAGGGCGGGTGAGGATGAATGTGAGGAGGATGTATATGGAGTAAAGCTTGGAGGTGGGAGGGATGGCGTGGGAAAACCGCAGGCAGCGGCGAGAGTTTTGGCTCTGGATATGTTATGGTTGCATCGGTTAAGAGAGTCAGACAGGAAAATTTTCTCTCGGTGGCTTTTAAATATGTCTTTTGTCTCAGTTTATTGGATGGAAATATTTAAAACGAACTCCGATTACGTAGAACACTTGGCCATGATCGAATATTGCTTTTAACAGTTGGTATTCTGCTCACTGATTTTTTTGCTGAGCTTAAGTGGTTTTCCCAACCGATGATAAAACCCAGTGCCTTAAAAATAAAATCGCAGCCTAAAAATTATTTATTATGAGATCTACAGCGAAATGGCAGGTGCGACCGGAAAAACAGCACAGAGTGAGTTCAGATCATAGGCGTACTTTGCTACAAAGTACCAGTGAAATAAATCTTCTTGCACTGAACATTTTTAGCGCTAGGTTTCCTAACATTCTGCGAAATTAACTGCTTACGCAGTATAATTCCATGCATTTTATTCTTCAACCCGTTTCGCGCGGTAAACGGCGCCGGCGTCTTACTCCGTTTACTTCTGAGACGGGTTCGTGCGCTGGATAAGACTTCCCCGTCTTCCTTCCTTAGATTTTCTTTCTCTTTTTGTGATTGGAAATTTAACGACCACCGTGAGCGACTCAGTGGGCTATAAGCAGTCGCCCGTCCCTAATTTAGAGCCACTTTGTTCCAGGGAACGAAGAGAGCCAGTTCCGTAAGACAAACACAACATCCGTGCCTCATCGGTATTCGAACCTGGCGCTTAGACCACTGCGCCATCGGGCGTCTTCCTTGGAATCAGGGAACATCAATGCTTAGAAAATGTTCCATCAATCAATTAAAGACTACAAGTATTCCAAATTAGGACTAGAAAAAGTTCCCTTCCTAAATTAGAATTGGAAAACTTCTCACCATCATTAATTTTTGCAAGGATAATTGCACTAATTGTTCTCAAAATAAAATAGACTGAAACGTTTTCTCAGACGTAGGTGTTTTCGCGACTACTTCTTCTTTTTGTTTTATTAATTCCATTTCCACAGTATTCTTACCTCTTTTTCTGAAGTCTTGTTTTCAATCACGCAGAAGTGCCTATTTTGTCAAGAAACAGTTCTGCATTGGATGGAAAGGTATTCGTGCTCGGTACCAGCAGGCTAAAAGCTGGTACTTCAGCCCCCATATTCAAATGCCCCATGAATTCTGCACTTAAGTGAAGTCTTGAGAATCATTGTGCATGGTGGAACCTGAAAATGAGCTGATATCCCACGTAAGGATCCGTTTGCCAGTGGATTGAGTAATGTCCGAGTTGTCTTCTTCGGCGCTACATTAAGCCCCATTTTTCCTACGGGTTTCTCTAACGTTGGGTTTAGGACTGACCTTCTTAGTCGGAAGAGACTACATGAGGTTACACAGTAAAAGAGACGGAGAGAGCTTGGAGCACCTTGACAGAAAAATCTTCCCCCTGCTTGTTATTTGGAGCACAACAGGCATGAGGAAGGAGGCGATAACCTTATTATTAACTGGAGGTATTTGCCCTGGGACCGTTAGCTTAGCGCTCTCTCCAAGTCGCGGCGAGAATTCGGGTTTCACTATAGCACCAGTCGATTTCTAACTCGCAACCATCAGTTTGACAGTCGGTTGCTCTAACCTCTAGGATAACCACAATTTTCCGACAACCTCCGTATACGTGACACAAACACCAAACATCTTTATCAATCCACCTGTTGCTCTTGTATATTTTTGTAAGTAATTGCACTCGTATGCTGAAGGATAATTTCTGATGTAAGAACGACGAGTATTCTTCAGAATATGAGGAGCTTGTTTTTCATACGTTGCTTTTCTATATATAACGTTTGCTATGAATAATAAATTAAAAAATGCCAACTTCCTTGACACGTTGTGTTTCTAACCTTTAGTTTTGAGGTTAATCGACCGCCATGAGCAACTACAAGCAGTCCCCCGTCCCTAATTTAGGGCCACTAGTTGCAGAAAAGGGAGAGAATTAGTGGTGGCGTGGACAAACACACCACCCCCTATTCCGAGACTGGATCCCAGGCTTATCTCGGACGACTAGCCAGATGCCCACGTCTCTGACCACTGGGTCATCGGTCACAGGTTTGAATACGTTAGTGTCCTTTTTAAGAAAGAAACCTAAACATATTTTGCTATTTAACAGTTTGGAAATCATGGACTCAACGTAGTTTTCATTTCGAAATTTCTCACACAGGATCTCTCGGTTCTTCGGAATTTATAACGTAATTAACTTTCATTTTTAGTTATTTTCTCTATGAAAATTTTTAATTCATTTTTTTTAAGCATTTTAACCTTAAGATTATATTTTTCTCGTTCATGGAATATTATGTTGGCAGCAGGCTTGATGTCAGGGTGCTTGACGTGTGCGTGTGTGGACAGACAAGAACGAGAGATATAATATGTAGCGGAAAGGGCGGTGAGATGCGATATAATCTAGTGTAGAATATATTCTGAATTGTGTTGCTGAGATCGTTTGTGCATACGTTGTGAGTGCAGTGAAGTTTTGACAATAAAGAGCACATCCTCACAAGTATTTTTATGACTTCTCTCTTCTGGCCGTCAGATCGCCAAATTTAGCTCTGTGCATAATTGAAGGGCTCGGGTTTAAACCATGATAACCAACACTTCTGTCGTTGTGAGAGATACGTAGATTACAAGTAGTAAAAAAATAAATATAAACTTTTGCATTTACCATAAATTAAAAGTTTATATTGTGGCACTATATGTGACATAAATGTATAATAAATACTCTAAAATGTTCAGATTACCACCGCAGTTGTTTTTCGTACGCAACTCAATTTTTTACAAAAATGTTGGTTACCGTGGTTTACGCCCGAACTCTTCAATTAAGAGTTGTAACTGGAGTTACAACTTTTAATTGAAGAGTTCGGGCGTAAACCATGGTGAGGCTTAGCAAAACTAAGTTCCAATGATACAACTGATTGTCAGATAGATAATATTTAACTGATGTAGTGACGGTTAAACGGAAAACATTATAAATTCATTCAAATACACTGTACAAAAAAATTCTGAAATTCACGAGCCATAACAGAAAGAAACCTGAATTTCACGGATTTTTCGTACCACGGAAAAATTCTGAATTTCCAGAAACCTTTCCGCAGTTTCTTTCTTATATCGACGGCAAATTGCCGTTTTAGAGATGTGTAAATGGAAAATTCTAAGTTTTCATAAACCTTTCCGCAATTCCTTTCGTATATTAACGAAAAAACTCCGTTCTCATTTTTTCCGTATCCGTATAAACGAGAAATTACTGGTAATGGGAGCGAATGGTGAGAATACTTGAAGTTTGATTAACTTTTAAATTTCAATCAACTGTCAAATTTTGTAATTCCGTAGCGAGATCGGATATTGTGGATAACATATCACATGAATTTTCTTTATTGTGTTACAGGACATTTCTTCTCCTCTCCAATGTTTCGTGCACCAATTGTGTTACTGTAAGAAACCGGGTACTTCACTTATTGTACAGATATTTATACGATGTCTGTGTATCAGTCTTTGGACAACTTAGGACAAAAGTTATTATAGCTATTAAGAGCAAAATTCATATGTAGGGGTTTCTTTTTCTGTGTGTGAAATAATACTATAAAAAAGGTACATTTCATCTTTTTTTAAAAATAACTGAAAGTCATTGTCAGTTAAGAAAAATCAAGTTGCAAAGCATTTTGTTGCTTCGAAGAATCACGATGAAAAATGCTTAATCTGTGAAAAGTCCTTCTACAGAAATTTTGTTTATTACAAACCTATTACGAAAAATAAGATCCAACTGAGAATAAAGTGAATAAATCCCTCGCATTAATGACAAAAAAAAAAAAAAAAAAAAAAAAAAAAAAATCACCGTCGCGGAATTTCCTTTACGATGTACGTGAGTCGAGCTTCCGAGCGCTTCTGGCTTAGTGGTTAAAGGCGTGCATTACCTGTTGAACCAAACCAAGCGACGGTGTCTGACCCTGACTGAAGCGGAAGGATCACCTGGAGGAAAAACGCAGGGTAGTCGGTTTTGCAGAATTTCGGTTCAAATACGGAATAACCTGAAATGGATTTTCTGAAATAAAAGGAATTTCTGACTACCGGAAATCTGTAAAAATACGAAAGTTAAAATAAACGGGCACTTTTAAAAACGGAAATTTCTGAAAAAGACGGATACCTACCAGGCAACTTTGCTGCAGGTTATTTTCAGAAATTTTCCGTGAATGCCCACCACTTGTTTTCTACAGTGCATTATCGCTGACATCATCGTGAAAGCCAATCATTTATCCAGTCTCTTTAGACCATTGCGATTTTCTGGTAGACTAGTGCGCGAGTAAGGTTTAATACGCAGTCTTAGAGGGCAACAGAGATTTAAAGTTTCTCAATCTTTTGTAGCGAAGCTCAGATATCACATGAGCTACCAACGAACGAAAATCGAAAACTATAATGCTGTACAGATTCAGAAGAGACTTGCCATATCTGCATGATATGGCAAGTCTCTTGAGGTCGAATTGAGGTCGATTAGTTCGATCCCTACTACCGTCAGGAAAGGAATCTCTGGGACAAGGGATAAGAAATGCAGTGTCATCGCTTTTGCGAAGTTTCTGTATAAATACGGAAAAACTTGAAACGAACTTTAGGTCTACACAAGTCATGCGTCTTAACCACTGAGCCAGAAAGTCTTAAGAATTCTCAGTCAGTAAGAATCGCGTTTCCCGAAAAATTCCGCTGCATAATCATCAATATATACATGATCTGCCTCTGAAATTCTATAAGCCTCCTTTTAACAACAACAACAACAACAAAACAAGTTAGTAAAATCATGCAATGCATTGATTATGCTACGCTTTCCAACATACGAGAAGTTATTATTCAAGTTATGCTGTGGAATAAATCTCGCTCCTGTGATCTGCTCTTTGACTCCATTTCGATGATATTAAACAGAATTGGTTCAGCATACCTCCGGAAAAACATACTAAAGTTTTGTCGCAATAGAAGCATTTTAGTCAAGTTATGAGGATAATGGCTGTGGAATAAATCTTGCTTCTGTGTCCTGGCCTTTGACCCCATTTCGATGATATTCAACAGAAGCGGTTCAATACCTTCGGAGCAACATGATAAAGTTTTGTCTCAATCGAAGCATTTTTACGTAAGTTATCATTTTTACGTAAGTTAAGTTTTGTCTCAATCGAAGCATTTTTACGTAAGTTATGATGCATAAGGGCGATGGAACGGATCCCCTCCTATGTCCTGACCTTTGACCCCATTTCACCGATTTTCAGTAGGGTTCCTTCCCCAGGTAGTTCCCTACCACATACTGAACTTTAATCGAAATCAAACCATTGTTACGCAAGTTATGACGTACAAGGGCAATGGAATGCATCCCGCTCCTATGTCCAAAGTCAGGACTATATGTTTTCGCCCATTTTCAATAGGGTTCGTCCCCAGGTGGTCCCCTACCACATACTAAAATTTCATCGAAATCGAACCATTTTTACGCGAGTTATCGTGCCGACGGACAGACGGACAAAGCTGGAGCATATATGCTTCTTCAACCTACGTTTGGAAAGCGTAAAAAAGGTGAACTTCTCTTCTTCATTGGGCCAGACCCTGCCATGTGGTTTGGCAGTTAGTCGTATGTGAGTCAGGGAAATTCGAGGCCCTTGTGGTGCAGTGGTAGCATGTCCGGCGCGTAACTGTAAGACCCGGGGTTCGATTGCCTTGCGTCCGATGATAATTTTTCCGTGACTCACTTATAAATGTAGAAAGAGCGTAAAACTAATCTAGCGATTTGAATTTTTTTTTTTTTTTTCATTAATGCGAGGGGCTTAATCATGTTATTTTCTGTTGGAGCTTACTATTTTTTTAATACATTTGTAATAATTTTGCTTTTTCTGTAGGACGACTTTTCAAAATTAAGTACCTTTTTTTTCAACGTGATATTGCGAAGCAACAGAATGCTCTAGAATTTGAGATCTTTTTTTTTATCTTTAAGAAAAGGTGAAATGTACTGTTTTATAGTATTATTTCGCAAAATTTCTAAATATAACATTTACGCTTGATAGCAATAATAGCTTTCGTTTTAAGGATACCACAGACTCATACATAAACGTCGTTAGAATCACCTGCACAATAAATAATTTAAATACCTGGTTCCTTACGGTAACACAATACACAGTAGCTGGTGCACAAAATGGGAGAGAGGGGAAGAAATATCCTGTGCCACAATAACCAAAATTCATGCGTTATGCTGTCCACAATATCCGATCTCGCTATAGAATTTCAAAATCACTTCTGTTGACAGACGATTGTAATTTAACAGTTAATCGAATCTTAAGTGAATCTCTTTTATTACCTTTAATTTTTTGTCATATTTAATACGGGAAAAATGGGAACGGAGTTTTTTCGTTAATATACGAAAGGAATTGCGGAAAGGTTTTTGAAAATTCAAAATTTTCCTTTAACACATCCTAAAAACAGAAACTTACCGTTAATATAAAAAGAAATTGCGTTAAGATTTCACCGACCCGGTGGAGCAGTGGTCTAAGCGCTGGCTTCAGACTTTTCGTTCGAGACGGGTTCCGGTTCGAATCATGTGACGCATGATGTTGTGTTTTGTCTCATGGCACTGGCTTTTTCCCTCCCCTGGAACGAGTGGCTTTAAATTAGGGACGGGGACTGAGTTGCTCACGGTGGTCACTAAACTCCCAATTGAAAAAAAAAAAAGGCCTTTTGAAAATTCAGAATTTTCCTGGCGTACGAAAAATCCGTGAATTTCAGGTTTATTTCCGTTATTTCACGGAAAAGGTTATATCAGAAATATGCTTCGTTAATTCACAAAAGGAATCATAAAAAGTTTTTTGTTTTTTACAGTGGAAATTATCTGCTTACCTAAGTGGGATTTCGTAGTTTTTAAGATATCCACCCCAGAATATCGTTTGCCTCTATAGAAGACCAAACCTTGTCGTTCGGGAGTTTAACAACCATAGTGAGCAACTCAGTGGGCTATAAGCAGTCGCCCGCCTAGAGCGTTCCCCCAGCTGCCGCCATATCCACACACGGCCATCAGACTGATGGATCGTGTACCTGGATTCGTCTGTGCATAGGACCCGTTTCCATTGATCTACGGACCACGATAAATGTTTTTTACACTATGCTAAACGACGAGTAGCATTCCGAGTGGAGACGAAAGGCTTATGAGCAGCCGCACGACCACGGTAACCCATGGAATGAAGTTCTCTGCGAGTGGTACATGTACATACCGAGGTTCTAGCATTTTTACTCGCCTGCACACTGAGGTCTTGTGCAGTACTCCGTCGATTAGCTGTAACGAATCTCCTGTGGCTTCGACGTCCTCTATCACTGATTTTCTTTGGTCTGCCGGTACGTTTTGCTGCTTCAGGCACACCATGTGTCTTCCACTTATTCAGTACATCCAAAACTGTTGACTTGGGTAAGTTTAAACGCCTCTCGGTTTTTCTTATGGACAACCCACTAATATAACACCCAACAATATTTCCTTTCTCAAAGTCAGTTCTCTCCCGCCGCGACATTTTCACTCAACCTCACAGTGCGACATGATCGCTGTCAGCTGCAGGTTTGTTTTTATACCGTTTGCAGCTGTACCGCACATCTTAACAACGCAGTGGATCCGTTCATTTGCTTTTGAAGGGGTGTCAGGTGACTTTTGTCAATATAGTGTATATGTCTTCTCAATGCAGTATTTTCACACAGTTTGTCACAATTTCTTAGAAGAACACATACAGCCAGGTCAAGTGAACACGGCGAGAGCAACAAATGCAAGCAGATTTAACTAACATTACATTGCTACTGCATTCTACATTAGTACAATATATATATATATATATATTCTATAAAGAAGATACCTAAGCAAAAAAATACATATATAATTTTGACTCACACCTAATACAACATA
This sequence comes from Macrothele yani, assembly GCA_039090855.1. Taxonomy (NCBI): domain Eukaryota; kingdom Metazoa; phylum Arthropoda; class Arachnida; order Araneae; family Macrothelidae; genus Macrothele; species Macrothele yani. The sequence goes on along the minus strand of CM077028.1, from coordinate 73,355,667 downwards.
GAAAAGGTTATGTATCTACCTGTGTGAGTAAAAGGTTTTGCTCTTAAGTATATATATATATATATATATATTTGGTTGAAGGTGAAGCGACCACCGTGAGCAACTCAATGGGCTTCAAGCAGTCGCTCGTCACTAATTTCGGACCACTGGTTCCAGAAAAGGGCAGTAAGACAAACACAACATCCATGGCTTACCGGGATTCGAAGCCAGGCCCACTTGAACGAACGGTCATAAGCTAGTGCTTGGACCACTGCGCCACCGGGACTGCTAAAAGTCGTTTCTTAATGTTCAACAACATTGATTTCGCATTAGGAGACGTGTTGAGCCTATATTAACTTCATTCCCTGGCGCTTGTCTTTTAGAAGGTGATAACAGCGGACATCGCATACTGTGCGTATCATTAGGGATTCCAAGATGTGTATGTTGTGAGCGGTAAGAGAGAGAGAGAATTTCAGATATTTTCTCTAATATCATAATGCATACCATCTTTTAGCAATCAAAGGGTGTTTGAGTTGCTGGTCTGTCCGAGAGATGAGTGTAACGACTGGAACCCAACACACCTCGGTTTTTGCAATCTGCTGTCATCAATTTGCTGGAGTTTCACAAGGACGACTTGAACAATAAAAAATCTTGATTGGGGACTTTGTTGCTTGCATCAAAGAGCAATCGCATCGGATTTTGAAGAGAATATTGCTGAAGAACTTTCGCAAGAAATAAACGTTTATCAGGCTGTTCAGTTAGTTGACAACGTCACTACCCTCCTAACTAATTTTTCCCGGTGTCTTTATCATAAACAGAAATGCATTGACGACAAGATGAGTTTCAAATCTTGCTTTTAAAGAATATAAATTTGGGAATAAATTCAGCATCAGTCATTTTTATCGAGTTTATTCCACCCATTCCTAAGCTTTCTGCCACCTGGAGAGAGAGATATATCTGCATTTTTATACGCTCAAAACTCTTTCTATTCGCTCGTACTTCAACTGAATAAAATCGTCATCACAGCTGTGGTTTTCCACTTCTTTTTCGGGTTAAAGTGTTCCACCCTCCATCTCCAATCTCGGCTCAACAAATAGTCATTCCCATTTTCTTTTATCAAGTTTTTTTCCATTGTGCGTGTGTATGTATGTGTATGTCTGTGTGTGTGAGAGAGAGTGTATGCCAGATGTTTTTTAACAAACCGTGAACAGACATTTAAATAACTTAGTTTCTGCAGTACTTCAATCACACTTTTATTTCATCAATTGATGTATCTCTCTCTATATGTGACAGTCCTTGATGATGTATCACTTCCGAATGCAAAGGCAGATGTTAGACGATCGGTTCTTTTCTCGTAAAGACAGCTGGTGAAAGGTTTTGGGGATCACCTCTTCTGGGAAAACGATTGCGGTCCTTACCGTAAGCAGTGTTTCTTTAAGGACTTTTTGACCGGGGGTGGGGTTGGGAATGGAACCTTAGAGGGGGCATGCTTGTTGATGCGTGTGTGTGTGTGTGTGTGTGTGTGTGTGTGTGTGTGTGTGTGTGTGTGTGTGTGTGTGTGTATATATATATATATAATTTTAACTACTACGTCTACTTGCATAGAACTATTTAACTACTATATACAGTATATAGTACAAAGTCATGTTTAGAGTGGGAACCAGGGGAGGGCTTGTCCCCCGAAAGTGTCTCATTTTTTAAGTTTTTGGTTAAAATGCGACTTACATTAGGAAAAAAATGCCTTAATTTAATAAAAATGCTTCAACTTCCGTTAGAAAAACATATTTTAATTTTTCTTCTATTTTTCATTAACTTTAATTTTGTTCTGATGGATTTCGAAAACTTCCATTTTTCGTCGCCCCTCCCATTCCCCCGAAAAAAAATTGTATACACGCCTCTGCTATAGAAATTCCTTCAAACATTTCAAGAACAAACTTTCTTCAGCTAAACGAGTGCCGGGGGGGGGGGATCAGAGTGTGAGTGCTTGCTTGTTTCGGCAGGCTTGAAATGTTTATCTACTAAAATGCATTCAACACACTCCTGTTGCTGAATCGCGATTGCCTGACTATAAGGTATGATTAGTCTACTTATTAGATTTTGAAAAATGGCATGCGTCTTAATACACTTTTTAGCAAAATAAATTGTATTTGGAGAAATGTTAAAAAGAAATCATAATTGGAGAAATATTTGTAGCATCAGAAGAAACGGAACTTTCGGTTTCATTACAGCCTGAATTTATTAACATTTGGTTCGGTAACATAAAATGTCCAGTGGGGGGAATGGTCGTCTCCGGGAATGCTTCGCCCCCTCGGATGTATGCCTGAAAGAAACACTGACCGCAAGGGCGAGGGAAACGCTGAACAAACGATAAGCTAATTTTAAAATCTTGGAGCCAAAATCTTTTTCACGTATACCTATAATCTAATCTTCCTTTTTGAGTTCTGTTTTCTAATATAAATTTCGTTACAAAATGTTTCTTACTGAAGGGCATATTACTTCCCCAAACAGCTTGGCAGCGCTGACAGTGAGTCAGAAGTAAATAAATGGACTACGTGAATATGGTGGATATAGCGGCGATACAGTTACAGTAGCGAAAGAGGTGGAAGCTTGTTGTAGATTAATCTGAATCGACGAATAACATGATGTAAATCAGAAGTCTACACGAGCCTTAATTTGGAAAGCTGGGCGCAGCTAACAATTTTCAGTTTACCGCACGACCCGACCCGACCCGTTTCAGACATTTTCGAAATGGAAAAATGAATATCCAGATACCTTGGGCACACAGACTTTGAATTTCCAAATCTGCTATAAGCTATGCAATAAATTATAAAATTGAAACTTTTACAGGCTGCAAGAAAAAGGGTGTTGTCAGGTATAGGTACCTCGGAATTCTTTGTAACGTAGGTATTATGTTAAATTTCAGAAAAAGAAGCGATGCAGTTAAATTTTAGGATTCAAAACCTATCTGAAATAACCGATATAAAACCTGTATAATAGGCTACGTCTGTCCCTAACGCTCTGACGTCATTCAGTGCTTGCAGAGGGACATCTGCTTTTTATCCGGTGGCCGAAATCGGAACTAAGCTCACCCGCTATCGCACGATACGTAAGATCAAGGAGAAATACCGGAAAATAAAATTAAAAAAAAATAAGACAAACGACTTCATCTGTGACAACACGAACGTGCTCGAACAACTGTCAGCGACGTTTCTTCTGTTACGTAGGTGTTATGTCGTGTTTTATTTCATTATTTTCTTTGCACTGCAGAGTAATTTCATAAAAAGGAATACAACTGCAGGGCAATTTCATAAGAAGGAATAAGACTTATTATAAATACAAATACCCAGATCTATTTAGAACACTCTAACCTACAATAAAAATGGAAATTTTCGAGATGTCAAAGGGAGCAAAATAGCATCTAAATCATTTTCAGCTCTTACATGAATGAGCTTTTACTATATTTCCTAACAGAAATTCAGCGTCTATTTGATATGTTTTCAATTTGCTTCAATTAAAAATTCCACCCCGTCTTAGGTCCGGCAATGAATATCTACTTAAAGCTTAAAAACAGTAGTCCTAGGACGGGCTCTATGCTATTTCATAATAAACACATGCATCTCTATTTTTCCTTTCATGTGGTTTGCGAGTTTTATTCCATTTTGGAATGTCCGCTCTTCCGAATAAGTTCAAGATCCCCATTGCTTTAGAGAAACAAAGCTGCTCCACTGAACTACCTTACTAGTAAAATGAATGTAACGCAGAGAGAAATGCCATTTTTTGTAGAAATTCCTGACCCACAGATGAGGTTTAGACCTGACTACATACTTCTGTTACAATGTAAAGGCTTTTCCTCTTTCACCACCAAATATGTAAAATAAATACTACTTCGAACTTTCTCATCACCGTTGTAGTATCTCCGCTTTATTCACTTAATTATATTAGGAAGAATGAAGTCATATACTTAAAATATTTGAGGTGGGTCGCATCAAAAGTGGTATTACAAGCTTCACCACTTTTTGAGAAAAGATACACCATTATGCGTGCAAAAAAACCCGAACAGAATGGTGCAATTTTGTACCAAATTATGTTACAAGGTTTCACCACACACACTATGGTACAAAATTGCACCCTGTTGTTGGTTTTATTTGCACTGCAATATGGTGATCTTTTTTCAGAAAGTGGTGCAGCTGGTACCACTTTTCTTGGCGAAACCGGCCACACAATTTTAAAGTGTACGACAATTTCTAAATGAAGCTTTTTTTACTGTGATTATAAATACACCACACTGTGAATACTCAAGAGACGCAAATAGCGTATTAAATCCGTTTATTTTTGCGGCGTAGTAAGTACAAAGATTCACCAAGCTTTCGCACTCCACTGGGAGGCTTTCTCAAGGCAATGGTAGACATAAAAATGCAGGGAATTGGAACACGTAAGGAACAAAGACGATTTTTGAAATAACGCGGGTGACATCACAAAATCCCCTAGTAAGACGGTGAGATTCAAAGGATCCATCACATATGTTCCAGGTTTTACATATTGGTTAAAGAATTTATTACGTAAATACAACGTGCTGATAGCACTGAAGTCCCAGACTCCGTTACCACATATGATATCAAATTGCAAGGATATACAGTGTGAGAAAGAAAAGGCAGGTGTGTACGCTATACCGTTAGTATACCCTGACAACACGGAAAAGGTATATATCGGAATGACAAAGCGATCCTTGGACACTAGGTGTAAAGAGCACGTGCGAAGTGTCAACCAGGGCATGCAGAATACAGCCCTCGCCAGAGAAGTCATGCATTCCTCAGCTGCTCCTCAATGGAATAGTATTAGAAGAATTACCCCGTACACGAATTTTAAAGAGACTGCCATCAGGGAAACAGTCGAAATCCTATCCAGCAAACTAGCGTGCAATGATATAGTTTCTACTGAACTACAAAGAGCTTGGCATGCATTATTAAAAGATGGAAACACATCGCGACACAACGTATAATTGCGTGATGAAAATTCATATAATACGCTTGTGATGTCACCTACGTTATTTCAAAAATCGTCTTTGTTCCTTACGTGCTCCAATGCCCTGCATTTTTATGTCTACCATTGCCTTGAAAAAGCCTCTCAGTGGAGGGCGAAAGCTTGGAGAATCTTTATACTTACTACGCCGCAAAAATAAACGGATTTAATACGCTATTTGTGTCTCTTGAGTAAGCTTTTTTAAATTGTTTTCCAATAACGGTACACCACAAAGTTAGAACTACAAACCATTCAGAGCGTTCGTCACAATCAATCATAAGTGGAACACATTCTTATAACAACGTACTTAACTTCAACTCGATTAGTTAGCAACTTTTAAAGACAATCGTACAGCTCAGAGACATAATGATAATATTAGCTTATCTCATCAATCTCTCTGATCTCGCTGACAGCTTTCACACTTCTGGCAGCTGCACGGTCCTATTTATACTCCAGTATGTTTGAGCTGCCTGACTGCCAATGTTAATCAAAAAGAATAAACTCTGGGGAATTCCAACGTGACGTTCAGTATATGACGCATAATGAGAGATAACTAAATTTACACAAGAAGAAATAAACAAAAACGGAAGGTTAACGTTGTTGTTTACGTTGAAAAAGGTCGTTTTGGGCCAAATTGCACATTTTATAAAAAGGCGTTCATTTTAAAGCCCCATTCTTCAGGATTCCAAAACTGCCTTTGTTTCTTGTCTACGTTGAATAGATACAGAGTTATAGCAATCGAAATATCTAAACCCTGATGTCAAACGAACGGGAAGTGACTCTTGAAACGTGTTTTTTGCAGGATGAGATTTTCGTCTCGAACTCTTTACGGAAAACCTGATAACTGCAAAAGGTATGTAAATAAATTGATGAAACTTGGTATACATCTTTCTTACAATGTTGTGCATGCAATGAACTAAAAGGTTTGCTGTTTGTCCGTTCAAAGTTAACTTATAGCTATTTACATTCAACATAGTGTGAAGAAATTTGTCGAAAATTCACACTAATACATGTAGTGTATCTCAGCAGTGTTTAGGAACATCAATTACCTTTTAGTTCACTGCATAGATAATAGTCATGCACATATACTGATGCAAAAAATGCTATCGTATATCTGTAACTTTTTTATTTAGAGCGTTTACTGTAAACGACATATTTCCTTAACTTCTTTCACAAATTTCCCGATTTCTTGAAAATTTATATTGATGTAATTTCTTTTCAACATTTATGTGTTTCTGTGTGTTATCCTTCCTAAAAAAATTACTCATTCTTGCATTTTTTGCAAAAAAAGTGCCCCTAACGTAGTGGGATACCTTAAATATGTAATCGTACGTCACAAATTACTAACTCAACATTTTCCGCCGTAATACGCACATTTTTGTTGAAGTGACGCCATCTTGGTGTCTATGAAAAAGAATTTGATGAATCTATTACTAATTATTGCTATAATTATCCAAAATTTTAACAGTTTTGCGCTCATTTTATTTTATTTTTCCAATTAAGTTTTTCCTCAAACCAACAGGCGTTAAATGTTCCTTTCCAAAATCTTTAAGCGCACGTAGCAAGAGCTGAGTTAATAAAATAGGAGTTACATTCATATCTACCTGCACATAAAATTAAAAAACAAAACAAAAAACAACAACATACAAGTGAAACGTAAACAACTTTCCCGATTCAAAATCTTATTAGTTGTGTTTGTCACCGCTGCATGCTAACATTTTCAATGAATATTTGATTTTAAATCCTGGCATTCTTTCAAGGCTGTCTTTTTGAAATATTTTTGCGTTAAGTTACCACACACAAATAAAATATGTAAATAGATTTTGCAATTTTTTTAAAAAAACCGTTAAAGACATTCATAGGCAGCTAAGTTTTCGTAAACAGTGCAGCTAGGGTCAATCCGCGCGCAGGTAACCTCTAACCGCATTCTACATTCGCCTACATCGCGTTATATGTCACGCGTGAAGCGCTGTCTGATTTATTTACCGTGTTACACATTAGGTATGTTCATACGTTCCCAGCGTTTTATGGTCAAACATGTGTCGCACTTACACAAGCAGGCGGCATTTAATCATCAACGAAGTACGCCAGTGCCCCGAATATCATTCGGCCGCCCGCTACGCTGCTTGTCCTCGGCGTTGCAACCACAACTTCTGGTCTTTACAAAGCACTCACAACACGTGCTTTCACCTACAGCTTTCTCGCAGAATCGATCCACTCTCGCGCTTCTGCAGAGGTTTTCCCGAGATTAAACATGAGCAACAGACAGTGACGAATATGCACCTTGTTGATCGCCATGTCCTAGCTCAAGTAACCGCACGTATAGGCTATCCGCCAACTCGTATCGTTCAACGCAGTGTTGCCACCGTACCTCCACAGCACGAAATTCTGACAAATATTCAACCGTTTCGCTTTTACAGCGAGCTACGAGCAGCGCCGGAAACCTACGCATAGACTTAATACACTGAGTGGCCACTTTATTATGACCACCTAACAGTTTTAAGCAAATGAGCTATGCCTGCACGCTGTTGCCGCCAGAGGGCGAGGCTAGTATAAAAAGGGAAAGCTTAGTGCTTGCGACAGTAGTAGAAGTGATTTTTGGGTGACGAGATGGGTAAAAAATGCGATTTGACGGACTTTCAACGTGGGATGATTGTAGGAGCTCGGAGCCATGGAGCGAGTATCACCGAAACCGCCGCATTCGTGAAATGTTCTAGAGCAGCTGTTGTTAAAGTGTTTAAAGACTGAACTGTCAGCTGAAACACTGGGTGGGTCTCCACGTGCAACGCGTGGTCGTCATCGACTAGTGACTGCTCGGGCGGAACGGAGAATGACTGACTGGTAACAGACAACAGAAGTGCAACAGTGCAGCATATTACAGGCCATCCTAATCAAGGATCCCCTCAAATGATCTCTGCACGCACTGTTCACCGTACACTGCATCGGATGGGATATGGAAGCCGAATGCCTGTTCGAACGCCTTTGCTGTCTGCAGTTAACAAGAGAAAACGTCTCCAATTCGCACAGGAGTACAAGGATTGGACAGTCGATAATTGGAAACAAATTATGTGATCCGATGAATCACGTTTTCAGTTGCACCATGCCGATGGCCGAGTGAGAATTTGGCGGAAACAGCACGAAAGCATGGACCAGAAATTCATTGCTACAACCCTTCAAGCTGGTGGAAGCAACGTTATGGTTTGGGGAATGTTTTCCTGGCATGCTTTGGGCCCTTTAATTCGTGTCTGACTGGCACATCATATCTAAACATCGTTGCGGACCAAGTGCATCCAGTCATGTGGATGGTTTATACCAATGGCGATGGCTACTTTCATCAAGATAATGCGTCCTGCCATAGTGCTCGTATCGTACAGGATTGGTTTCAGGAACATGCCGGTGAGTTTCCTTTGCTTAGGTGGCCACCACAATCTCCAGATCTCTACCCCATTGAGAATTTGTGGGATGAAGTTGAACGAGCCATCAGACAGCTGGATCCACAACCGTGAAATCTCACACTCCTGGAATTTGCTATACATCAAGCATGGTCTCAGATTCCACAAACCACCTATCATCATCTCGTGGAGTCCATGCCACGAAGAATCGACGCAGTATTAAAGACAAAAGGTGGCCCAACGAAGTACTGAGGGGGTGGTCATAATAAAGTGGCCACTCAGTGTATAATTTGCGTAGCAAAAATGCGTTAATGACTGCACTTTAAATACAATAGTTCTAAATGAAAGCAACAAACACGAGACATAAAGGAAAAATAAACACCAACGAACAAAATGAAGTGAGATGTAAAATGTGCTTGACGTATTATGTCAAATCCTGGAAGTAAAGGGGAAAATGTACAAGCATGCCGAAACAAGTTAAGTGCCTTCACGACTGGATGGAATGGAATGTGGCCCAAACCATCATTCCACCAGCACCTACATATTGGTCACTTGTTAGAAGGCTATTCACTGAGGTTTGTTGTGCCCTGTTTCAAGGTTCGTTAGACCTTCGCTTGCAGAATTTTCAGAAGTCCTTGTATTTTCCCCCGATGATGACAACAAATAAATAGAATTCCAGTGAAATTAAGAGTCGTTCTTTTGCAGTGAAAAAAAAATATGTTTATTCTGTGAAGTTATGGAAACAATCTTTCAGAGAGCTTTGTCTTTTTTTTTTTGTTTTTTTTTGTATTATTAATTCAATGATCGGCTCCTGTTAGGCTTTCTCATAGTAGTCTAACTAAGTTTTACTTTCAAATTTAATTTCTGTTCGGTCTCACTTTTTTGGAATCGGACATTCTAAATTTTATCTTCCCTCATTTCCCTTCATTGTTCGCGGAGGCCGAAGACACTCTTCCTGGCACGGAGAAATCTTACCTCCAGACTCACGCTTCAAACGCCAGATCAAAACAACAACAAATCTATTTATTGTCCTTCTTCTCCAGAAAGTGCGCGAGATACATTTATAGCGTACTCTCTTGGACATTTGGTCAGCCCGATGCCAGCCGTGAACTCAGATCTTCCCTATTTAAAGCCGAACATTGCTGTGCATTTTCTACTGCTGACCCCCTGACCTATCAACTGTTCTTCCACCCACCTTGAAAAGCTGCCTCCATTAAGCTGAAGATGTGAAAATTTCTTGATACTCTCTTACAAAGATCATTGTCAGCTTAACCTATCGCAGAGTAATCAAGTCATAAAACTGAACTCCGCGATTCCCTCAGAACGGACAGTAATAGCGTTAAGAATGTGTTCTGCCTTATTAACGCAACTGGCATTGAACTGGAGAAAAAGAGAAACCGTCTTCAAATAAGCACTAATAAAAAAAGAGACGGATTTTAGCTCATAGCATTCAAGATAGTTATTAAAGTTTATCGTTGTTAAAATCTACTCGTCCGTAACCCGTGCCACGCACAGTTGAAAAAGCTGCGACTGAAATTTTTTTTTTTTCTTGTCATATAATACCAATCGTAATAAAATGTGTAACTATAATAAGCGGTTGAGTTATTAATGGGAAGTCTATAAGATGGGTCACCAATAACAAAATCTTCCTAATATTCCCATTAATTTTTAATTTTCCCAACTACTCGTATACGAATTTAGCGATGATGTTCCTCATCATTGTATAAACATGTGAATTTACCCGTCGTTGAAGGGCTTACATTGGAGTATTGAGGTATTCCATCAGTCACCCGAAATGATATTGGCCACCCCGGTGGCGCAGTGATCTAAGCGATGGCCTCTGATCATTCGTCCGAACGGGGTCCGGGTTCGAATCCCGGTGAGGCATGGATGTTGTGTTTGTCTTACGGCACTGGCTCTCTCCCTTCCTGGAACCAGTGACCCTAAATTGGGGACGGGCGACTGCTTAGCCCATTGAGTTGCTCACGGTGGTCGTTAAACCTCAAAAAAAAAAGAAAAAAAGAAATGATATTGTGTCTAGATAATTACGCAATCGGGTACAGATGTGTTTATTTTTTCAGTTTGGTTTTAACAATTCTTTCTTTTTTTTTTTTTTTTTTTTGTTATCATTATATTAGTATGCTACTAATATAAAGGGTAAACTTGTCAAAAGAGGTTCCCTACTTCAAAATCTTGAAATATACTCACATGTCAAAGCACCTCCTTAAATACTACATTCATAGTCCTATGACTTTTTTGGCACTATTTCTTTTTTTTTTTTTTTTTGATTGGAGGTTTAACGACCACCGTGAGCAACTCAAAATGGGCTAGAAGCAGTCGTCCGCCACTAATTTAGGGCCACTGGTTCCAGGGAAAGGAGAGAGCCAGCGCCATAAGACAAACACAACATCCATGCCTCACCGGGATTCGAACCGGGTCACATTTCGGACAAATGACCAGAACTGGCACTATTTAAAACTTTCAAATCGTCGAAGAACGATCGCACTGTGGACACAGCTACATACGACTGCCCATGACTAAATACAGGCTGCGGTAAATAAATACCAGCACGATGTAAAGTTTGTCCTTGTGCTTCGTTGATGGTCATACATGAAAAGCAAGGCGAATGGGAAATTGACGTCTTTTAAAAGAAAACGGAAGATTTGTGTCGGATGGAGTTAAGTCGATTCTAGGAAACAAAACTTTCTGACCTATACTTTTGCTAGTAATAATTTCCAGGTCCAAACAATTTTCGTACATTTTTCGGACAGTAAATGTTATTTCCCTTAATTGCCCCTGGGAAACATTTAAATTTCTTAATAACATCACAATTGCTCCAGTTTTTAATGTACGAATATGTGGAGGCAAACCATTTAATTCTAAACTATTCAGGAATTCAACTGGAAATTGAAGAAGGGCTTATCGTATCCATTATTCGTTATTAAATTATTTACACTGAGATACGTTCTTGACGTTCGGGGTGCAAGGTCTTTATAACTTTAGAATTGATAGCTGACAGAGGAGGGCTTAGTTCCAAGTCCGATCACCACGGAAAGGGAGATGGCGCTGCAAGTACTGAAGCGAGAACAAACGCCAGAATAACGAAAGGCGGATTGTATAAAAAAATTGCCATGGTAACATAAAAAAATACTTATGATAGTAAAAATTAGCGATGACAAATCTGTGGGTCAGTAGCTTTCATTAAAAAAAAAATCATGAAAATCGTTACAGTGGTGGCACTAGCGGGTTGTAGAAAGAAACGGGTTTGTGTTTTAAATATATATATGATCTCCTCGTTACACACTTTCTTAAGTGAGTGTGGGACGAAACCTTGTTGCGCATTCTCCCAATATGACTGTCTGTCGAGAATCAGTTTGCAAGCAGAATCTTGACACGCCAGTATAAAGCAAATAAGCCCCTTCTGGGTGGGGCCAATGTCTTCGTTTATTGGCCTATACATTTGTATATGTATTTAGGGTGATTTATTTGTACCACCCCAGTGATGATTTAATTTTTGTGCTTTTAATTTTGAGCATCAGTGAAATATCGTGGAGTGGACGAAAAAAAAAAAAAAAAGCTTCTTGTTGTGTTTGTGTGACTGAGTACATCCCTGATTCCATGATTCGTGGAAATAACTGGAAATCAACTGGAGTGAATTAAAAAAGTAAAGTCAATCTCCGATGTACCGCCTTCCTTTCATACCGCCACACCTTGGGTGTGAACAAACGTACTCTACAAAAAAATATCCCTTGATCACTTGATATAACTGACACACCCTTGGCATCCACCAACCGCCAATGTATATTACTGCGGCAAACTGCCTTTTGCAACACAAAACATACCTGATGCACCGCCACTTACATGTTAAACACACTGGTTCAATCAAAGGTGCAAGTCACTGTCTTTTGACATTACGAAAACTATTTGAATAAAACTCGCAAGATGCACTGTAAAATAATTTTTGAAATTCACAAGAATTAACCAAGCATATTTCTGATACAACTTTTTTCCGTGAAATGATGGAAAAAAACTCAGATTTTTCGTAAGCCAAAAAACACTGAATTTTCAGAAACCTTTCCGCAATTTCTTCCTTATATTGACGGTGAACTACCGTTTTCAAAACGCGTTAACGGAAAATTCTGAATTTTCAGAAAACTTTCCGCAATTCCTTTCGTATATTAACGAAAAAAAAATCCATTCTCACCTTTTCCGTATCCACATGAAGAAAAAATTTCAGGTAATAGGAGAGATTCACGGGAACACTTGGGGGTTTGATTAACTGTTAAATTTCCATAATAGTCTGTTGACGTATTTGATTTTGAAGTTCTGTAGCGAGATCAGATATTGTGGATAGCATATCGCATGAATTTCGGTTATTGTGGCACCGGATATTTCTTCTCCTGTCCCCCATTTTGTGCAGCAGAATGTACACATTTTTTTACCGTAAGAAACCGGGTATTTAAATTATTGCACAGCTGATTGTATGATCAAACAAAGGTAATCGCTGTTTCCCAGTTTATAAGTGAGTCACAAAAAAATTATCATTACCCGCCACCGGGTATCGAACCCAGGGTCTTCCCGTTACGCGCCGGATATGCTTCCACTGCACCACAGCGGCCTCAATTCCTCCAGACTCACACACACTAACTGCCAAACCAATTTGCCAGGCTGCTTCTTGGAGCCCCGCACAATGCTGGGGATTCACCAAAGAGTGGTAAGCAGCAACTGAACAAATGTTCAGTTCCTGCTTACCATCTTTTTTTGTTCAGTTGCTGCTTACCATCTTTGGTGAATCCCCAGCATTGTGCGGAAGCAACCTGCCAAATTGCCTTGGCAGTTAGTGTGTGTGAGTCTGGAGGAATTCGAGGCCGCTGTGGAATCATATCCGGCGCGTAACTGGAAGACCCTGGGTTCGATTCCCGGTGGCGGCCAATGACAATTTTTTCGTGACTCACTTACAAACGTGGAAAGAGCGATGACCTCTGTTTGATGTTCCTGGCCCACGTCAAATGTCTGTCTTGATTCTATGATGTCTACGTATCAGTCTGTGTAGTCCTTAAGACAAACTATATAGCTATCAGGACTAGATTTTATATTTAGAAGCTTCGTGAAATAATATTATAAGACAGTGCATTGTACCTTCTCTTAAAGATAATTGAAAGTTATGGACAGTTGAAAAAAAGACCTCAGACTCCAAATAATTCTGTTGCTTCGAAAAATCCCGATAAAAAATACGTAATTTGTAATAAGACCTCGTACAGAAAAAATTAAATTATAATTAACGTATTAAAAAAAGTTACAATAGAAAATGAAATGACTAAATCACTCGCATTAATGAAAAAAAAAATCCTCATTACCCAATTAGTTTTACCTGAAACGTGAGTCTGATTCCTGTGACTTTCTGGACCAGTAGTTAAGACGCGCGACTTCAACCCAAACGGCTGGGCTCGATCCTCACCACCGGTGCATAAAGATTGTTTCGCGTAAGGACTTAAATATTCACCATGTAGGATTTTGCAAAACTTCTGTCTAAATACGGAAAGAATTGAAACGGACTTTTCTGAAATAAACGGAATTACTGACAACGGAAAATCTGTGAAAATACGGGAGTTTAAAAAAAAGGGCACTTTTAAAAACGGAAATTCCGTTAAAAGACGGACACTTACCGGCAACTTTGTTGCACCTTATTTTCAGAAATTTGCAGTGAGTTCACACCACTTATTTTTTACAGTGGACAATTTTATATACCTTAGTTTCTTTTAAAACCTCGTTGATTTTCATTTATCTTTTAGATTTCAATCCAGTTTTTTTTAGCGCACAAGCGAATTTAGCAAGTGCTTTTGAAATACTTCCATGACAATATCTTCAAAAGTAAATACTGCTGTGGCATAAAATGCCATCGAATTTAGCAAGTGTTTTTGAAATATTGCAATGGTAATATCTTCAAAAGCAAATGCTGCCATGAAAAATAATGTCATCGAACTTAGCAAGAACTTTTGAAATATCGCCATGGAAATATCTTCAAAAGCAAATGCTGCCATAGCAAATAATGCCATCGAACTTAGCAAGTGCTTTTGAATTATTGCCATGGCAATAACTTCAAAAGCAAATACCGCCATGACAATATCTTCAAAAGCAAATACTGTCATGGCAAATAATGCCATCGATTTTAGCAAGTGTTTTTGAAACGTTGCCATGGCAATATCTTCAAAAACAGATACTGTCATGGCAAATATTGCCATCGAATTTGGCAAGTGCTTTTGAAACATTGCCATGGCAACTATTGTCATCGAATTTAGCAACGGCAATATTTCAAAAGCAAATACTGCCATGGCAAATGATGCCATCGAATTTAGCAAGAGCTTTTGAAATATTACCATGGCAATATCTTCAAAAGCAAATACCGCCATGACAATATCTTCAAAAGCAAATACTGCCATGGCAAATAATGCCATCGAATTTAGCAAGTGTTTTTGAAACGTTGCCATGGCAGCTATTGTCATCGGATTTAGCAACTACTTTTGAAATATTGTCATAGCAATATTTCAAAAGCAAATACTGCCATGACAAATAATGCCATTGAATTTAGCAAGAGCTTTTGAAATATTGCCATGGCAATAACTTCAAAGGCAAATATTGCCATGGTAATATTTCAAAAGCACTTGTTAAATTCGATTGTGTATTAAAAATAACTGGACTAAAATCTAAAACACAAATGAAAAGCAACGAAGTTTTAAAAGAAACTAAGACACGTAAAATTATTTTGTGTAATGCTATTAATTTTCACTTGATAAAGATTTAGTAATGTAGCATGTCTTTTTATTCATTTCCTTATAATTACAATAGTTTTGTACTATACAAAGTAAATTTCCGCATTTCATACGTACCAGGAGTTCCCGATATGGAAATGGACACTCCAAATCACAGCGCGCATTAAGTACAACTGCGTTTTTTTTAGGTTGTTAATTTAATGCTAATTATGATTTTCAGAGAACCACAATAAATTTGGGTTACTTAAAAATAATTGGGAAATTCTATATAACGCCACACCATGTAATGTAACAAATGGTGGCGGTACATCAAGCGTTAACCGTACTTTTTCAAACAAGGAAGAAATTCTGTTCAGAGATATCAGAAACATCCTTTAAACACAACATTCAGAAAATGCGGAAGTCAGTGTAGAATAAGGCGAGGGGTGGGTGGTTGGGATGGGGAAATATGCATAGAAAGGAGAAAGCAAAGCGAGCCCACTAGCAAGATGCTGAAAATCTCCGAGGATCGGCGGGAGAACCGATAGAAAGGGTTAATGGGTGAGGAACGGAGAAGGTAGCGAGAGCCGTGTGTGTGGCAATCGACCCGCACACCTGTTGACTCCATGCACTCAAGTCAGCCGCGGAGCGAGAGAGTTCCGGAGGGAGAGCCGCGGAAAGAACAGGCATTTCGCGGCGCTCAAGTCGCTCGAAATTTCCGACAACGTCGCTTTGACACTGTCACTGCTAATCGTGACGAATTACTCGAAAAGCGTATTGGCACACGGAAGAGAGAAAAAGAAAATGGAAAAGGAATAATAAAAAAAAAAGTGAGAAAAGAGAAAGTAAAAGGGGAAAGAATGCTTACCGTTTATTCTCAGCAAAACGGATAGCAGTTGAGTCAGCTCCTTCCCCATATTCTTAAGAATTTAATAAATGCGATCACACACTAATCTTAGAAAACTAATATCATTTAAACACGGAAGAATCTGTTACGATGGTTTTAAAATATTTTAGAATCAATCCATCTCCAGGAATAGTAGCAGGTTTCGTATATATTTACCGAAAATAAATTCCAGGGGTTATCCAGCAGTTCATCGAAAACTTCCAGGAGCTTAAATTTTTGTTAGAATCACTGTGCAGCAGTTGAGTCAGCTCCTTCCCCATATTCTTAAGAAAACCGTGACGTATATTCTCAGGTAACTTTCATTTTTAGTTCATTTTCCTATGTAAATTTGAGTTTGTTCTCTTTTATACTTTCCAAACTTAAGGCTATGTCTTCTCCCTCAAACGGAAATACTGTTGGCAACACCTGAGGTCGGAACAACAGTGACGTACACTGAAGTGCCAGAAAAACTAGTACAGACGAGCTTATGCAAAATACATAACAACGTCACCTATGCGCGTACTCGGTTGCGTCCGCCAGTGCGTATATAAAGCGATAGACATCCTTGCCAGCTGTCAGAGCTGTTTTCGGCATGAGAATGACAAGTAACAACGATTTAAGCGATTTTCAACGCGGTGTCATAGTTGGCGCTCGTGAGATGGGCCATAGTATTTCGGAGGTAGAAACGAAGTTCGGATTTCCACGGACGACCATTGCAAGGGTGTACCGCGACTACAATAATTCCGGCAAAACCTCCAAACTACCAGTGTGGCCGTAAAAAGACATTATGTGAACGTGACCATCGTCGGCTGTCAAGAATCGTTTCACGCGATAGACGTGCAACACTCTCGCAGGTATCATCGGAATTCAATGCTGGAGCCTTAACAAGCATCAGCGTCCGGACTGTGCAACGTACCCTGCACGACATGGGCTTTGGGAGCAGACGCCAAACTCGAGTCCCCTTGATGGGTGCACGAAACAGAGCTATGATCCTCGTTTGGGCACGGCAACGCCGCCACTGGTCACTTGATGACTGGAAACAAGTAGCCTGGTCTGACGAGTCGCGTTTCCAACTATATCGGGCAGATGGAAGGATTCGTGTGTGGCGCAAACCCCATTAAGCCATGGATCCCGCCTGTCAACAGGGAACTGTACCGGCTGCTGTGGGGTCCGTAATGGTATAGGATGTGTTTAGGTGGACTTCACTGGGACCCCTGGTACGTCTACAAACATCGGTGGCCGGCCAACGCTATGTGCGCATCCTTTCTGACGAGGTACACCAGTTCATGTCCTGCATTCATGCTGATGGATTGGGCCTGTTCCAACGGGACAATGCACCTCCACACAAGTGTCGGGACGCCACATTATGGTTAAAGGAGCATTCATCTGAGTTTGGGGTGTTGCCATTCTCATCCAAGTCCCCAGACCTGAACGTGATAGAACACATTTGGGATGCCATCCAACGCGCTATCGAACACAGGAATCCGAGACCTCGGAATACACCCGAATTGTGGAACGCTCTGCAGGAAGTATGGTGTGCATTGCCTACAGCATATTTCCAGAAGCTAGTGGAGTCCATGCCCCGTCGTATTTCTGCAGTCCTGCGCTCCCATGGGGGACCTACCAAGTATTAGACTGGTGTACCAGTTTTTCTGGCACTTCAGTGTATGTGTGGCCGGATAAGAACTATAGATAAAAAGGCTGTTGTTTAAAGGAGATGTCGGATGGTGAACTTTAATGCTTCTTTCGGATACGCGACTGCTTAATAATCTTTTAAGTATTTGTGAAGGCTACGTCATCTAGTTTAATAACAGTGTTGTGTTTCACAGTTAATTGATTGTGAATATTAGTCTAAGTTTTCATGATCTCACCTTGTTGAAGTGCAAATGATCAAGTACCTATTGACAGCAATAAAGGATTAGCTGTAAGTAACAACTTCCTGGCTTTATTTGAGTGACTCGTATTTCACTGTAGTTGAAGTTTTGATCTATGTAGTGTCTTAGTAAGTCAGCTACACACAAACGCTACATATTCAGTAAATGCAATCACACATTAATCTTAGAAAACTAATATGATATAAAAATGAAAACATCTGTTATGAGGGTTTTAAAAGATTTTAGAATCAATCCGTTTCCAGGAATAGTAGCAAGTTTCGTACACATTTATCGAAAATCAATTCCAGGGGTTTTCCAGCAGTTCATCAAAAGATTCCTGGAGCTTAAATTTTCGTTTGAATCACCGTGCTTTAATATAGGAGGCTGACGTTTCCGACGAGTGTTCGAATCCCGGTCCTGCCGGCCATCTAGTCTGCGGCTTTTTCCGGGTTTTTCGCAGGCTTCCTGGGTATGAGGCAGAGTTGGAAACGGGTCAAACATTTTGGACCCGGACTTGACCCGGACGAATATTCTTTAAACTAAAAACAATATATACAATATATAGGACGTTCAAAAAGTCTCTCCGCGGTGGGTACCTTAGGTTACATGGAAATCAAACAAATGTATTATAGGAACGTATAATTTACTCACTTACAGGAAATATTGAAACTGTCGTCCTCCATTTGCAAGACATAACCTAACTGTTTTATCCATGTTTTCGAGCACATATGCGAGAGTTAAAAAGTCCCTCCGCGGTAACGTTAAGGTTGCTCCACCTAACTTTGATGGCACTACAGTCAAAATTTTGGAATTAAACAACTTGTTGCATGTTTGATTTCAGTTACTACTGTTTTCTTGATAACATATCAAGCTTCAGAATATATTTCACAGCAACACCAATTTTCACAAGCTTATGATGAGTTGAAAGTAATAACTAACAAGAGGGGTGAAAGCTTTAAGAGATAAAGAACAAAACAATTCCAGGACAACGTGCGGTGTAAGTTTCAAGCAAATAATAAATAGATTGTATACCCCAAGTGTTTTTAATACTTTCTGGGAGACACACGTATTCGAAACATCCGCAACGAGCTGCAATTAGGTTTCAATGTCGAACCCGAACGAGAAGTAAAACTATCGCCAAAAACAGCAAACTTTCAAATCAGAGAACTGCTTCCAAACCTTCTGAAAGTCCTAGCTTCCTTATTCCCAATAAAAAAAAATTGCTCTTTTTCAAAAAATAGAAAATAAAACAAAAATTAGTAAAATAAAATTAGACGCGACCACGTATTTCTTTTTATATTATTCTGTCAATCGGAAAATACTAAAAAATGTATTTGGTAGCTACCATGAAATTTAAATTCCATCAGATGAACATTTTAAGGTCTTCTTTTTTTCGACATGGGAGAACCCTCTCATTAAGAAACGTCATTTATACATAATCAGCACTTTTCAGCCCATTGTATACGAAACTTCTTCGTTTCGGTCAACCGAAACGGAGAAGTTTCGCATTCTCATATAAAATGGCTGATCAAAAGCATCCATGACTGAAAGTTTCAGCGTCTGAAGCAATTGAAATGCTATGCACTTTTCCTGAATATACATGAATTGGATAGGTTATCCTCGTAGTTCAGGTACACAAGCAGAGACGCAGTTCCAAGGAGATAAGACAAAGAAAGAATATGATCCTCTGCATTGGCAAATCATGATGAACTATTCCCAATCCATTGCTGGATGAAGGTCACCCCAATTCTCTTCCACAGTTCGATGTCTTGAGCAATCTTCTTCCATGTCACTTCGGCATACATTCGAATTTCATTCACTCATATCCCACGTGGACTTTCTGTGGGTTTTTTTCTGTTTCTTGGCGCCCAGTCCAATACTTCAGTTGTCCAACTGTAGTCATTTCTTGAAGCAATATAATTAGCCCGTTGTCACTTAAGGGTCTTCACCGTGATCATGATATCATGAACTCTTGCCATTTTCCTGATCCAAGAGTTCCTTTTCCTATCCTTCTTGGTTACACCACGTCTACATCTCTCAGTGCCTTTTGCTTTCGATTGCTGTTATGTCATCGCGTAACTAGCTCTCAATTCTTACTGAAATTAATGCGCGTGAAGTCAAATTTATCCAAGCCAGATGTGTCTTGCTCTCAAATTCCTCTTCATCAAGGCATCCCTAGCTACCAACAATCTGCACTTATATCCATTTGAGGTATAGTTGCTCCTAGCATAAATATTTCTATTTATTCTAGGAGCAACTGATCCAGCTGTCTCTACGACACTATCCTAACGCTAAAATGCCACTTAATTTTAAACACCCAAGGCCAAATTCTTCGCAGCCTAAACGTCTCCAGATCCTAAATGTATCAGAAGCCAAGTTCTTCTCACTCTAATTGTCTCTTGCTCTCCTTTGCCTCTATGTCATGATATTCTAAACCTCTTAATACATAAATGCAACAAACAATAAGCTGTTCTAGGTAAAATATTTCTTGCATCCAACTGCTTCTGCATGATAGTCTCCAGTTTCCATTAGTATCTGCATTTAAAAACACCTGAGAGCAGGTCGTTCCTAGACTAAATGCAGGGGCGGATTTCCCACAATGCACACAGCGCGTTAACCAACTGAGCCGTGCCGGTGGTTCTGTAGATCCATACGAGATAAGAAACGATGAACACACGTAAATTGCGGAAGGACCATGGATATTATCACAGATCAGATAATATGTAGAGGATTTTAGGAAGGAAGTGTCTGACACGAGGTCTTAAACAACCCTTAGAAATAGGAAACTAGGACATTTAGTCTAGAGTGCCCGATAGGAAAGTGACACGGAAGCGAAGTAGAAAGGGGGAAAAAGACGCCCTTATTTATTACAGGGGGCCAGTGCCCGGGGTCCGACGGCTCAACGTGCCCATCCAACGCACGGCGTGTATTTAGTGGTTCGAACGTTCGTACCTGCCCAGGATTGCACCTGAGGTTATCTCCATGGCAGTCACGAACGCTGACCACTAGGCCACCCGCGGCCTGGATATTATCACATTTATTGTCGTAAGTAATTAAATAATTTTCGAAGTTCTTCTATACTGATTTCGGGAAATCATATAACAAAATTCAGAATAATGTGCAAATTATTTGTTGCATTATGGTATATTTTTACGTGTGTGTGTGTAGTATATGAGGGTGATTTTCTTTTTCGTTTCTGTACAGAATTCAAATAACAGGGAAAATTCAAAATGACATGGTTAGCATCCGGCAAATTTATCGGGCTGCTTCAGAGCCGAGTTCGTCTCACACCGATGCGTTTTATTCTAAATGTTCTTTACACCCAATCATATCTAAGCCTAAACCTAATATATTTTTTTCACATTTACTATTACGCCTATATGCCCCTGAGGTGAACGATTTATGGAGCCCAATAGCCTGTAACTAGACACAGATCACCAGAAAACTTGTGACTTCACCAGAAAGCGTGCCACACAGTGTGCATTGAGCCGTCTCGGTGGGCGAGTGGTCTGAGGTGCTGGTTTCTAATCAATAATCCGAGACTGGCTTGAATGGAGGAGTCATGGATTGTGTGTGTCTGTCTTGCATTGGCTCTATCCCTCTTCGGAACTATTGTCCCTAAATTAGGGACGCATGACTGCTTTTAGCTCTCGGAGTTTCTAATAGTGATCCTTAAAACCAAAAACAGAAACAAAAAACAGTATACGTCGCCTCACAGTGGTGGTGGACAAAGAGATAGAGAGAAGAAGAAGAAGAACGGATTAGTAAAAAAAATGGCTAGCGTTTCGTGGAATCCGGAAACTCTAAAATACTTAATCGTTCACGAACGAACAGTAATGCAGTTTTCGTCCTTAGCTGCCGTCAAATTGCAAGGATACCGTAACCTGCGTGCCCTCACTTTAACTTACGACTAAAAAGCTTTGGCTTTATGAACTGCAGTAACTTTTGGAAAAACTACGAGCCAATAAGTAAAGGTTTAATGTTCTGCGTGTGTTAACAACAATGCGCAATGCCGCCACAATAAAGAAGGCGATGCAGCTTCCATAGATAAAAAATAAGTAAATAAATAAAAAGGAACGTGAAGGAAAGAAAAGAAAGGGGCTGGCAAAAGGAACAAAAAAAAAAAAAAAAAAAACCACCAGAAGAAACACGTCAAATCTAATAAACAACCACAGATGGAGAGAATAAGTGTTTTAAAACGCGAACTGACATGCAGGAGGATCCGGAAAGGTCGAATCCTTTTTATCTTTTTTTTTTTTTTTTCGTTAAGTGGGTGTGTGGTGGAGTGCGTTCAGTCTGCTTATTTATAAGGCTTTCCACAGTGATGTAAGGTATCGAGCACCAATGCAGGCGAGGACTTCTTAGTGAGAATGGGGTGGGGGTGGAGAGGCAGACCTGTTGCGTCTGCTGGTGTCGTCTGTCAGCAACAATGGGGGCGTGACCCTCTCCTATCACGAATTTCCTTTGATGCATGATCTCTCGGCAATGCACTACAATAGTCGATGCAAGAATTCAAAAAAGGGGGTCGTAGACATATTACATCTAAGTCATAGCATAAATAAAAAGAAACAGTTTTTGAGTGAAATTCTCGCACTCCCGAGGATGACAGAACCTAATTTTTAATTTAAATAGCTCTTCAAGAACCTATTCTGCACTCGACTGGATTTTTCCGTAACCCACATAAATCTATATAACGAAACTGATCTAGAGTTGTTTAGTATTTCTAAAGAAGTATTTAAGTTACAGGAGTTTTAAAAGTTCACAAAATGAAACAGAATTCGCAAAATTACAAATTGTTCATTTTCCTAATTAATACAGTGGGCAAAAAAGTATTTGCACACCTACATTATTTAGCATAAATAAACGTAGAGACAATTGAATGTTTATTTTTTTTTACTAATCACAATAAATATATATATATAACAGCGCGTATCCAACGAAAGAAGGCATGTGTCGTGAGCTGGCTTGGAGGGTATATAAGGTGTGCTGAAAACATATCACTCGTTGCTGTCATGTATAAAAGGAGAGATTTATCAGATTTGTAAAAAGGAATGATTATCAGCTTTCGAGCCAAGGGTGGCAGTATTTCTGAAACAGTGCAGTGTGTGAACTGTTCGCGTGCTGCTGTGATTGAAGTGCATCGTGATTGGAAAAATGGCGCCATTGCGAACAGACGACGTGCAAATTGCGGAGCACCATGTGCCATTGATGTGAGAGGTGAACGTCGGCTTCGAAGGTGCGTGAGGACCAATCGACAAGCTACAGTGGAGCAACTTACTGGCCGAATGAACCAGGGGGCTACCGGAAGTGTGTCTAAAACAACAGTTCAGCGAACCCTGCTACGTATGGGGCTCCGATGCAGACGGATGGTCACTGCACCTATGCTAACGAAGGTGCATCGGCAGAAAAGGCTTACATTTCACGGCAGCATCGGAATTGGACTTCCGCTGATTGGCAAAGGATTGCCTTCTGCAATGAGTCACATTTTCTGCTCCATCGAACGGATCGACGTTAGCGTATAAGGCGAGAAACATCGAAGAACAAACACTCTTCAACCATTGCTGGCATAACACAAGCTGGTGGGGGTAGCGCTATTGTCTGGGGAATGTTTTGGTGGCATTCTTTAGGTCCACTCATACCCGTGGTAGGCACTATGGACAGAAATCGTTACGAATCCATCCTTGCAGACTACGTACACCCATACATGCTGATTGTCTTCCTTGGGGCGAATGGGATCGTCCAGCACGACAATGCGACGTGTCACACAGCTAGAAATGTCCGAGAGTGGTTGGAAGAGCACGATGAAGACTTCAAAATATTTCCCTGCCCTCCACCTAATTTCCCAGACTTAAACCCAATTGAGCATCTGTGGGACCACTTCGATCATGTTGTTTGCTCTGTGGATCCTCCACCACGCACCCTCCATCAGCTGTCAGATGCACTGCAGTCAGCATGGCTCCACATACCTGTAAACACCTTCCAGCACCTTATTGAGTCACTCCCAGCCCGTCTAACTGCTATAAAGTGAAAAATCAACTGAAAACGCATCCAACAATGACCACACCACAACCCTATTGATAATTCGTGGCATTTGTTGGATTTGCAAGTGAAGAAAAAGTAAAAATTTCAACAAAACGTAACTTAGGCAAGCACTCAGAGAAGAATGGCTGAAAATTACAACTAGAAAATTAGTAGAATCAATGCCCAGGCGATTACAAGATGAGAGAAATACCGTTGCCACGAAATGATGCACCTAGTCTGCAACGATGATGGTGGAGGAAGTGGTAGACGTCATAGTTTCCTGCACATGAATGACTGGACCTATGGTTTCCCAGCAGAACATTGCCCAAAGCATTACACTTCCTCCACCGGCTTGTTTTCGTCCCACAATGCACCCTACTGTCAGCACTTTCCCAGATAAACAACGCACTCGTACCCGGCCGTCTATATGGTGCATTCTACTGCCAGCACTTTCCAAGATAAACAACACACTCGTACCCGGCCTTCCGCATGGTGAGACAGGCAACAAGATTCATCGGACCAGACACCTTCTCACAACCATTCAACGTTCAATTTTGATGCTCGCGTGCCTATTGTAGGAGCTTTCGACGGTTAATCGAGGTTAGCATGGGCACTGGGAGCGGCCTGCGACTACGCAGCTTCATTTTTAGCAGTGCTTCATGTATTATGTGTTGTGACACATTACTCTCGTCACAAGCATTCAAATTACCGGTGAGTTGCGCCACAGTATCCATTATGTTGGCACGTACCATACGAAATAGCCTTTGCTCACCTCTAGCATCAATGGACTGTGGTCGGCCCACATCTTGCCAGTGGTTTCTGGTTTTCTTCTCCGCGGACCACAATTTGAACGTACTAACCATGTCCGGCCGCGAGTGCTGCACAAGTCTTGCCTTTTAGGAAATGCTCTGGCCCAGTCGTCTGGCCACTACAATTTGGCTTTTGTCAAACTCGCTGAAGACCACTGTCTTTCCCATCTGAAGAAGAAAAATAACACTGACTAACACGGCTCTGTACAGGTGTCATGGCGTTTCACGACCTTCACACGCACGCGCAGTCGTTTGCCTGCAGTTTCCACAATGTGCATAAAGACGCGCTGGTCATAATATTTCGGCTCTTCGGTGTATTTTTCCATAATATCAAAATTCAGAATACAAATTTGGAAGATGCGAATCCGTTTATTGGAGTAAATATGACATGGATTTCAAGTCAGATTATATCCGAAAACTTGAAAATTTCATCGTCCTGGAGCGGGAATCGAGCCCGCGTCTCCCGGATAGTGCCAGATTATGCAAAACCACCACACCACCCAAAACGACCAAGTTTCAAGTTTCCGATCAATTTGAATTCATTCTGGGTGGTGTAGTGGTTAGCATACTCGGGCGCTATCCGGGAGACGCGGGTTCGATTCTCGTTCCAGGACGATGACATTTTCAAATTTTCGGATATTATCTGACTTAACGCCCATGTCATATTTACACCAATTAATAGTTACGCATCTTCCAAATCTGTATTGTACATTGGTGTAATCCCGTACTTCATTCATTGATCAAAATTTAGGTTCTTTGAAAATGAAGATGAAAACCATTATTTAAACATAATTTATATCATGTGTGTTAACTACATTAATATAGTGCTAAAATAAGTGCGAAGTGTTTTCTCACATGTATTAAGCGCGTTATTATTTTTTTTTCATGAAATTGGAAAAACACTGAGGTTAAGCTGGAAGCAATATGAAATGGGTTAAGCTAACGAGAAAATAATGAAGACAAAGGTGTTCGAGCGCTTAAGATAGACTGAAAAGGAAAAAATAAAGATTTCGTTGAGTTTTCAATATTTTTGCACAGGTCTAATATGTATATGCCGGATAAGTTACCGACTGAAGTAACTTTTTTTTTCCTCACCCCAAAACAATGAAAACTGAACGAAATCGTTTTTTTTTTGTTTTTTTTTCATCATTCTTTCTTAAGCGAACGAACACCTTTGTCTTCATTATTTCCTCATTAGCGTAACCCATTTCATATTGCTTGGTTGCTTGGAGATTCAATTTAGTGTTTCTCAAATCGCATCCCAATTCAACCCTTGATAAAAACATGAAAACGCTCCACGAATTCGGTGTTGGCTCACGTTAGCAAAAGCTGAAAACCATCCTCCTAGACTGGTTGGACTACCTTCTTGATTGCAAGACCAAATCAGAGCCAGTCTGCTGGTAAAAATGGGAAAGGGGGTGGATACAGTTCTCTAACAAAAATACCCTCGATACAACTGCTTCTACAATTCACGTAGTTATCGTTAAAAAAACATGGTCAAAGAAGAATGCCGACTGTTGGGATGAAACGTGACCTGAAATCTCCGGCCCACTATCCGGAGTGAGCATTAAAACAGTAAACAAACTCTAGTTGCTAAACCGCACATTAATGTTAACTGCTTCAGTTTCTCAAGAGGGAAATTTCTGAGTGGTTTGCGTATTAGGAAACGCCCGGAAAATTTTACGGTTTGTGTTTCTTCATAACGTACGGAATAGGGAAAATTACCCAGGCTTGTGGTGTTTTAACACAATATCTTTATACGTATAAAAAAACTAGGAAAATAACTAAACCTGGCAATAAGGATTAAAAGACCTTAGGGATACAGTTCCAATCAACAGTTAATTTTTTGACTGACCAGTTAACTTTTACACCGATCTTCAACTTTAAGCTCTACAATACATAAATATAATGCGTCGCATAAATATAGAGATAGAACAAATTCTCGAATAAAAAAGAAACAACAACGAGCTGAAATGTACACCTCATATTTATAGCAAAAATAGCATAAGACACGCAGCTGCACAATAGTTTGACGGAAACATAACAATTCCAACGCCAAGTACAAGAAAAAACAGAAATACGCTGTCTCAAAAATATAAAGACTTACTAGTCATGAGCACCTCCGGTACGAAGCCGTTGTTCCGAATAACGCTGAAAACCCGATTGGGCATGCTGTCCACCAAGTGATGTAAGTGTTCTGGACGGAGTGCGTACCAGCTTCGTTCAATCTGCTCTTTCAATGCCACTACACTTGAGAACTGCCGTCCATTCACATACACATCACGAGCGAGGCTACCCCAGAGGTTCTCGATAGGAATTCAGATCTGGACTGATTTCGTTGATGCAGACCGATCGATAGAGACATTCCTGATACGTTTCGGAGTTCTGCCTGCGTATGTCCTGATACGTTTCGGAGTTCTGCCTGCCTTGCAGAAAAGCGATATCCGTTGTCCCATTGAACGCAAAAGCTCCCCAGACCATCACAGATCCCCCTCCTTTCTGTCTGCTGAAGGAGGTGCGTGGCTCGCGTCGTAAATCATGCCAATAGCAGTTCCAACCGTCAGGGCCGTCCAGGTTGAACTTTTTCTCATCGGAGAAAATAGTTTTGATACTCTCGTCCGTCCAGTGCATGTGGCCGCTTGCCCATAACAATTTACCTTCCTTGCGGCGCCGCGTGAGGTGTCGCAGACGGCGCATTTTACGGAGCACAATGTTGCAACTTTCCTTGATTCGTCGATGAACTGTGTCCTTTGAGACGGTGACACCAACAGTCCGAGAAACTTGACGTAGTGATAACCTTTGGGATGAAACTAAAAGCATGATGGCACGATCATCTTGTTTGGTTGTTATTCGAGGCCTTCCAGGCCGTTTTCCGGCAGTTAACGCACCGCGTTTTGATAAAAGTCTTATAAATGACTGCCCTACTCCTCCCCATGGCTGTACAAATTTTCTCTACGGGCAATCCATTTGCTCTCAGTCTCCAAATCTTCCGCACCTCCTCACCAGAAAGTTGACTGTTGCGTGGCATTTCGGCAAATGAATGTCTGACGGCAGGTCCGCTGTCTTTTGTAGGCTGGACCGAATTACGGCCCATGCACGTGCGTACAACATGCTAATTTGTACACCTCATTTGCATGTGGCTACTGGACATAGTTGTCTTTATATTTATGAGACACCTAAAATTACACTATTTCACTTTGTGGTGTTCTTTTTACACAATCCGGTCGTCTCGACGGATTGAAACGTTTTTTTGTAGGGTTATGTCTAATTAGGTACCACTTCAGATTCCTACCTATATCCGCATTGCGTTCACGGCGCAAAGTAGACTGTCTCTATATTTATGCGACGCACCTTAGTTTTTTATCATTAAAGTGTATCAGACGGCAATTGTTTTCAATTTAATAGTTATGGTACCAAATGTCAAAAGACACCTACCAACATCTCGTTGATTTTATGCCTCATCTGGTGAGAGCTGTTTCGGCGGCGAAAAGAGGACCTAAATCATATTAGGCCGGTGGTTTTAATGTTTTGGCTGATCGATGTAAACCAGTTTTTAAAACACGGAAGCATTAAAAGTGTTATGACGTTTTAAGTCTCTTGTAAAGTATTGGTTACTTATGTAATATTTGCTTAGGTTAAATGCTTGTAGCCGTTGGTTTCACTGCAATAGCAGGTTTAAGGTGAAATTGTAAGCTGTAGTTGTAAGATTTACTTGTTTAAGTGTTAATATTGCTTAAGATATGAACTTCTGAGCATAATATCAATCACTGGTAACTGTAGAAAACACTAACGAACAAGATGGGGAATGAATCAACATTAAGCCACTTATGATTAATCAGCTCCTTTAAAACTCTGGGCAAAAAACAGCTTGCTGGCTTCAAATGATCTGTTAGTCGCAATACTTCGTAAACTGTGTTTATAACACGTTATTGTCTCAGTTGCACTTAACGTGAATAAGTCGCTATCACAAAATACATACCGAACAAATCATTATCTCAAAATGCACTGTTAACGAAGCATTAACTCAAACTTCTCTCTTAATGAATCGTTATCTCAAACTCATTAATAAACGTAATCACTGAATGTCACATTCAGTGATTACGTTTTATTGATCTACACTGTTAAAAATTCTGTGGTAGATTGCACCAAAAAATGGTGCTACTCCAGCTGCACTACTTTCTGAGAAAAAATGCACCATTGTGTGATGCAAAAATAACAAGCAACTTGATACAGCCTTGCACCGTAATGTAGTGCAGCCTCGAACCATACAGTGGTGCACAAACGGCACCATGATTTTGGGTTTCGTTTGCACCACACAATGGTGTATCTTTTCTCAGTAAGTGGTGCAGCTGGTGTAACACCACTTTTTGGTGAAACCTACCACAAAATTTTTAACAGTGTATGAGTCACTGTTAGTGATGCCTGACTAATAAAGCTCTTCGGGAAAAATAATGTGTAGTTCAGTCAGAAAACGTTTAACGAGAAGAAACCAAATCAAATTTACATAAAACACAAAAAAAGGAAGATTAAATTACAAGCACGCCTGCACAGTGCTAAAAAGATATATTTTCTTCTCAGAAGTATAGGGAAGTTTTTCTGTTGCAGAAGATCTTAATTCATAATTGCAGTATCTGTCGAATTACTTACATCGATACTTAGCCATGTTTCCATTTCATACATTTTTGCAGCGAGATAGTTCCCTCTAAGAGGAAAAATTCCAGTCCTCATGAAAGTAAAATCTGAAAAATATTTATGACCCACCTTTTTGCTTCTAATAATATGTCTTGCTTCATATTTTGAAATCGGTATTTTTTCTTTTCATTTTTCGTAAGCAATAAACGTGTATTCCAGTCAATCCTTTACTTATTTCAATACGCATTTGTATCTTCCCCTCTTTTTGCCGCAGGAGTTTTTAATAAGCAATATTTTCCGACCATGGATTATCCCATTAGAGTGAAGACAGCTTAAACCTACATTTCATGGAGATTCAGCCTGGGGCTTATCCATAGTAAGACCACCATGGATGAGCAAGTCATAACTTAAAAGACATACCAGTATGCTAGCTCAAGAGACAGAGGGCGTATATGAGGGAGAATGCGTGTGTGCAACGCCTTTAACCCATTACTGCGTAAAAGATCACCTGCAGAGTTACAGATCAAGAGTAATATTTATGGATTTTCCGAACTTCCATAATAATGAAAACTGAATCCCTGAAAGTATCCGCCAACCCTTTCCCATCTTCGTCACCCGGATCTCACAGCACGAGGCCTTTCATGTTCCCCCACTAGATGGGCTTCCCTTTAAACCAACCTTTATATTAATACTGAAATCTTTCGCACTGCGATCTTTCATTCTGATTATGAGCAGATATGCATTTTTGCAAAGTCCTACGTACCTTTAACTTCGAGTCATTTGAGGGTTTATACTTCACTTTATTCATTCATGGTTCCGATACGCCGCCGATGATAGATACGTTTACTTTAATACGCGAAGCTTTATTTGTTAAGGTTTCCATTTTCTCCTAAAAGTTTAATCACTCCAATGACTTTAGAATACCACAAGGTACATTGTAAAATGTTCCCTGAAATTCACGAGCCCATTTCTGTGATTTCTTTCGTGATTTAACGAAATATATTCCTGATTCAACCTTTTCCGTGAAATATCGTAGAAAACACTGAATTTCATGGATTTTTCATACAAAATGATTGTTCATCTATTTCCGGTTAATAACGGAAAATTTACGGTTTTAAGATTGGTTAATAAAAAAATCCTAAATTTTCAGAAACTGTTCCGCAATTCTTTTTGTATATCAACGGGAAAACGCTGTCCTCACTTTTTCCGCATCCATACGACGGGGAATTTCCGGTAATAAGAATGTTTGGAAATATTTGAGGTTTGATTAACTATCAAATTTCAATCATCTGTTGGAGTACCTGATTTAGAGTTCTCTAGCTTGGTATTGTGGATAGCCCATCTCACGAAATTAATAAGGGGACTGCCGCAACAGATATTTCCTTCCCTCAGTTAGTGTACCTACTATTATATAGTCTGTTGCCATCAGAAACCAGGTACTTAAAATATGGTACAGGTGATAATACGATATCTATGTATCTGTCTGTGGACTCTTAACATAAGCCATTATAGCTATCAAGAGTAAATTCTATATTTAGGATTTTTGTGAAATAATACTATGAACTAGTACATTTCACCTTTTCTTAAGCATAATTGAAAGTCATTGTCAGCTTAAAAGAAATCTAAATGCCAAAACTTTCTGTTGCTTAGAAAAATCGTAATAAAAAAAATGGAATTTGTGTAAGTCAACCTACAGAAAAAAAAATACATTTTAAACCTATTCAGAAGAATAAATTCCCACAGTAAATAAAGTGAACAATTAAGCCGTGTTCATAGCGAAAAGCATATAAACTTCGCGCAATCCCAGTTCTCTTCATTTCTAACATAAACATGATCTAATAGTAATTGTCTTTCTAGCTCAGTCAAAAAAAAAATTCGTATAGAAAATAAAATGCCTAATTAACCCGCATTTATAGTGAAAAGCATTTAACTTTGCGGGATCCCAGTCCTCTTCGTTCCTACCTTAAACATGATCTGATAGTAAGTGTCTTTCTAGCTCAGTCAGAAAAATAAATTCGTATAGAAAATGAAATGACTAGTTAGCTCCCATTCATAGCGAAAAGCATTTCAACTTCGCGCGATCTCAGTAATCTTTGTTTCTACCTTGAACATGATCTGATAGTGTCTTTCTAGCTCAGTCAAAAAGATAAATTCCAATAGAAAATAAAATGACTAATCAACCCGCATTTACAGCGAAAGGCATTTAAACTTGGCGCGATTTCAGCCCTCTTCATTTCTATCTGAAACATAATCTGGTAGTAAGTGTCTTTTCAGCTCAGTCAGGAAAATAAATTCTTATCGAAAATAAAATGACTAATTAACCCGCGTTTATAGCGAAAACCATTTAAACTTCCCGCGATCCCAGTCCTCTTCCTTTCTACCTTAAACATGATCTGGGCAGTAAGTGTCTTTCTAGCTCAGTCAGAATAATAAATTCCTATAGAAAATGAAATGACTAATTAACCCGCATTCATAGTGAAAAGCGTATAAACTTCGCGCGCTCCCGGTCCTCGTCCATTCTACCTTAAACGTGATTAGGTAGTAAGTACCTTTCTAGCTCAGTCGGTAGCGCTTCTCACTGAAGTGCAAACCTCATCGGGCTTAATCCTTCGGTGAAGAATTCCTTGAATTCGTACGCCAGAAAAAATTCTTGCAATACGACTGATGCATTTAGGATTTTAAAAATCCTAAATTGAAATCTCCCATAATTATCTTCAAGCAGCACAAGAAGATAATTATGGGAAATTTCAATGCAAAAATAGGGCAAGGCCACAGAATGAAACTTCAGTAGGTAAATTCGGTCACGGTAACAGAAACCAGCGTGGAAATACTCTCGTAAAGTTTGCAGAGGCAGAAGGGTTTTTCACCATGAACTCCTTTTTCAAAAACAAGCCGCAAAGGAAATGGACATAGAGGCATCCCAAAGGATGGACAAGTGAAATTGATTTTATTATGTGTAACAAAAAATTCGTCATGGAAGACTGCAGTGTGCTGAACAAGTTCAACACAGGTAGCAACGACAGAATGGTAAGATGTAAAATACACCTCAATGCTAAACTCGAGCGTGGCAAACTCATAAAACTAACTAAGTGTATTGACGTGACCAACCTTAAAAAGCATCATAATACCTTCAAATTAGAACTGAGGAACATATTCTCTATTCCAGAAGGTCTAACATCAGAAGAAGTGGACATCTCTGAAGTTAACAGAAAAGTAACCAAAGCTCTTATGGAAACAGCAACAAAATTAGCTGGGTCTAAGAACAAGTTGCATGCGAACAAATTATCAGGAAAAAACAAAATGTAGATGCAAAAAGAAGAGAGATGAGGACAACTAAAGAAGATGTGACTTCCAAAGTGGAAATATATAGAGCTATGCAAGACAGTACGAAAAAGCATCACTGAAGACGTAATGAAATTCAACTGTGAACTAGTTAGGAAAGCAATTGAAGACAACCATAGCCTAAAGATAGCAAAGGGACATCTCAGTAAGTGAAGAAAACAGATTATGGCACTCAGAAAAGAAGATGGTTCTGTACCAAGAAATAGAGGAGAACTTTTGACAAGAGTGAAAGATTTCTACTCCAAATTATATGAAAGGGATGATAAATGTACTCCAGACATCATGAAAGGTACCAGTACCAGAGTTCTTCCAGTCCTCCCAGCAGAAGTTGCACGCATGCAATCAAGAACATGAAGCCGGGAAAAGCTCCAGGAGAAGATGGAATTACTGTAGACATCATACAAGAAGCAAGTGGAGAAATTGAAACAGTACTCGCCCAAATTTTCACTCGATGACTTAATGAAGGGAAGATTCCTGAGGATTGGAACAACGCTACAATGCTCCTACTTCATAAAAAAGGTGACATTGAGGATCTCAGGAACTACAGACCTCTCAGCCTCCTATCAGTGGTTTATAAAATCTTCACTAAAGTTCTTTCACACGGCTTGACGGTAACACTGGACAAGGCTCAACCGAGAGAACAAGCTGGATTCAGGAGTGGCTACAGCACTGTAGATCACATCCACGTAGTGAGAGAACTAATTGAAAGAGCGAGGGAATATGAACTTCTATTTTTCATGGCTTTTATCGATTATGAAAAGGCTTTTGATTCAGTGAAACCATAAGCAGTTACAATGGCTTTGAAATCCTGCGATATTGAAGATGCATACATTAATATTATTAATAACATCTATGAAAATGCAAGTGCAAAGATTCGTCTCTTTGACAATACAGCACACATAAAAGTTGGAAAGGGAGTGAGACAAGGTGACACCATATCTCCCAAGCTCTTTAATGCCACACTGGAAAAGGTCTTTCAATCACTGAACTGGGAAAACAAAGGGATACAGATTAATGGAGATAATCTAACTCACCTTCTGTTTGCTGATGACGAAGTCATTTTTGCAACTACCCCATCAGAGCTGCACAATATGATCCAGGAACTTGCTGACAAGAGTAAAGAAGTGGGATTAAAAATGAACTTTCAAAAGACAAAAAATTAATGTACAATGCTTTTAGAAGAAATGAAGATTTATCGATTGATGGAGAAAAGCTGGAGATAACAGACACGTACGTTTATCTTGGGCAGCAGATATCAAGTCAGGGTAACATTGATGAAGAAATTAATCGAGGTATAAAACTTGCCTGGAGAGCTTTTGGAAGAAACAGCATAATTTTCAAGTGCAATATGCCATTGTGTCTTAAAAGAAAAGTGTTTGATCAATGCATCCTTCCAGTGCTTACGTATGGTGCAGAGACGTGGACCTTAACTAAAAGAGACATACAAAGGCTGCAGACAACTCAAAGAACCATGGAGAGGTGCATGCTTGGTGTAACGAGGAGAGATAAGAAGAGGAACTCGTGGATCCGAAAAATGACAAGAGTGGAAGACATCATGATCAGAGTTAAATCCCTGAAATGGCAATGGGCTGGAACATACTTCCAGAAAAACAGACCATCGATGGACAGTCGAAATTTTAGGTTGGATTCCAAGGGACAGGAAAAGACCCAGAAGAAGACCACATGGGAGATGGGTGGATGAAATTCGAAAGTATGCGGGAGTAACATGGAGGAGACTGGCACAAGACAGACCGTTGTGGAAGAAACTTGGGGAGACCTTCGTCCAGCAGTGGATTGATAATGGTTGACAATGATGATGATGATGATGATGATGATAAATATATAAACATCTGCAGCAGACTTGGTTCACGAGCTAATTTAACTACGAGCGAGTCTCTGGGGTACCAAGTCAACGCAATGCAGCTACACTGATAGTAACAATATGTCATGCACATAGGAGATAGCGGAATAAAATAAAGAACAAAGAAGCTATTTCATTTTTTGATCGAAAACAACCCATGCGTACATGCAATGATAGGCAGAACTAGTTCTGAATCAAAAAGAAATGAATGGCGTCGTAGCGTAAAGTTTTTAGTAGTGGGAAAGAAAGGGGTAGGGGATGGGTCGAATCGATGAAAGTACTAGTTTCAAAATTCATCTCGCCATTTTTCAAGAACAAATGGAGGAACCTCTCCTAGATATTTCTTAAAAATGTTAATAGAGCGCCCCACATAGTTTCATTGGGCGGCATAAAATTCCAAGCCAGCCGGGTATCTGTCCAAATGTATTTCTTTCATTTGCTTCGATTCCTTTTACACTGTTAAAATGGCGCAGCTGGTGTAGCACCACTTTTTGGCGCTATCTACTTGTAGTAGATAGCACCAAACAGTGGTGCTACACCAGCTGCGCCACTTTTGGGGCAAAAGTAGACCATTGTGTGATGCATGAAACATACATGAATATGGTACAATGCGTGCAACTTCGTACCATTTAGGTTGGATATCATATCATGGTGCATATTTGCATCATATTTATGTGTATTTCATGCATTACACTGTGGTTTACTTTTGCCCCAAAAGTGGTACACCTGGTGTAGCACCACTTTTTGGTGCATCGTACTACAGCATTTTTAAAAGTGCATTACAGCATTGGATTTTTTTAGTTTGTTTGGGAGTTTAACAACCGTCATGAGCAAACTTAATTGGTTATAAAAAGTTGCCCGTCGCCAATTTGGGGCCACTGGTTCTAGGGAAGGGAGAGAACCAGTGTCGTAAGGCAAACATACCATCCATGCCTCAGCTGGAATTCGAGCCCGGAACCATCTCGGACGAATGGTCAGAAGCCAGCGCTTAGGCCACCGCGTAACAGCGGCGGACAGCATTGAACTAATCATTCTTTAAAATTTTCACTAATATTATGTTTCACGGTATCTTTACTTGCAAGGAATTTTAGTAGCGGAGCTTAGCAAACTTTGTTCTGAAGAACGCCAAATATTTTCAGTACAACAGAGCTCGGGTGTTTGGAGAAAACCAAAAGTAACACTGAATATAATTACCTCGTAGCCTTATTGCATCTCTTAGTGAAACGTGTATTATACTGCAATCTTTTGCAAAATGAAAAATGTTTATCGATTTTCAGAAAAGGAAAGTCAGAATCAAGCATTTTTTGCGCTCTTCAGCATTACTCTGTTTCGAAAACGCACATTGTTGTACAATGTCGTACTGTAATATATCATCGGCTGATACGCCATCTCTACCACATACAGTATTTATATGTAAGTTCCAGATATGTGGGATCAGGGATTTACACATCCTCCCACAACACACCCAAAATTTCCTCAGACAACTCCTAGCATCGAAAACCTGAACACTTCTTAATTTGAAAGTGTGTAACCTCGCCACAAGAAATCTTGAAATACAAATCAGGAACTAACAACTATAGAACCAAATATGAATACAATCTACCTTGAAACGCATAGCTCTTATTCCAAGAATAAAACCAACAGCACAAACCGCAAGAGACCGAACCGAATGATCACGCCTTGTGCAACACCAGCCAAGATAATGAAAAAAGTTAAGGTTAATCACCACTACATTACAAAAAACTTGAAGAACTTGATCAAAGTACAGTAAGAGGCATCTAGGTGAAAACTGTGAATGAATATGGCAAACCACAAGGGACGCACCTACTGGTATTTGGTGTGAGCTAACCATTTTAACTTCTGTAGGGTCCTGGTTTAGTAGAATGTATTAATGCCAATGAAATCATGAGAATATTCTGAACAAAAATTACGAAGATACTGCCTAATGTAATTACCAAAAATATTCGAAGGATAGTTGCTATGAATAAGTTTTTTGGTGAGTAAATTAGATTACTTTTGAAGCTATTTGTGGTGTTATACAAATGTAAAAAATTATATGCAACTCAGAAATGATAATATTACGGTGTATCCGAACCAATACATTTGAAGATCAATGGCTTGATATGAAAACGAAAATCTTGTACATACATATAGACGCACGATTTTAGTTTTCATAGCAACTATATATATTTACACTGTATAAGCAGTTCCATGTCCCTTTTTTTAATTTTTCTTGATTAGAGCACATTTTTTAATATATTCTTTGCAACCGCAAAACGAGTACATATTTCTCGTTTCAGTCTGCTACAAATTTTGCAGATATCAGTATCTGCTGTTTCAACAACCCATGTTAATGCTTCTTTACTTAGCCTTGTTTGAGAAAGCACTTGCACATGAGAGATTAAAAAAGAAAACAGCAAAGACAAAACAACCGGGTGCAGTTTTGGTGAAACGATTCCGTTTCCGTTTTTAGATACACAAAATTCAACAGTTTTCCTTTTTTTGGAAGAGTTTTCCAAAACATTTTTAATCCTTGATTTAAAGCTCAAATATTTTACTATAAACATTTCTAGCATTCGAAGAATTTGCTTTCATCTACCCCGTCCCTGATAATTTTTTCATTCACCCCTCCTAACTTTTCCAGCACATCCCCAGTTTGAAATTTCTGGATAAACCCCTGTGTGAGATTGATAATCTTCCCCATTCTCCAGTCAACAAAACATACATCAATGCAATACTAAGATATCTAAAATTCATGCCGTATCCCGATTTCTTCACTCATCCCCACCAATAACTTCAGTCTTACATTAATGTAGGTTCCGGTTATCTGGAAGTGATGATATTTTTTGGTTCCTTCAATATATTAGGTATTTTACATTCGTGGTCTTTCCCAGTTTCGCCCAGTCATTCTCTAACACACTTTAGTGTGGGTTTAATACCTTGAATTAACGACCTATCTGGATTTTTTCCAGTCAACCCCAACATACTGGCAGATATCTACACTCAAAATCAACCTAAGAGTGAAAGTACTGTAGCCAACTTACAGTGTCACCGTGGAATGCAAGAACGGTATCAATCCGCGTCAAACTCCACATCTGGTTTTGCTGTTAATCATTACTTCCGCTCTGACACCCCATTCGCGACTTTTATGACCTAACCGAAGCTCATCTTTTCCCCTCCTTCTCTCTCTCTTCCCTACGGCTGTTTAAGAGCATCGCTTTTGCATTTCGCCGATTGTCAATTTATTGTCTCTGAGTTTTAATGTTAGAAGTCTTCAATCGCTTCTCCCCATCCTCTTGCGATGTATCTATCTGAGAGAAGACGCACATGTCTAGTCGGTAAAGTTGTAGCGACAAAACTTCGTCGGTAAAGTTGTAGCGACAAAACTTCGTCGGTGTAGCTTAATTGGGAAAGCATTCGGCTCCGGAGCAGAAAGATTCGATTCCGTCACCGGCAAATTTGTGTTTCGATGTACCCTCCCTTCTCCAAGTTACGTATGTTTCCCAGCTAGACAGTCAGTGGTCGAAAATGCGATGCTCTAGATTGAGTAACTTCTTATATCACATGTATTTCTAAAATGCCCTACCCTTTTTTGAAAATTTGTCTTAAATAGCAATTTTTGCCCTATAAACTACTGAGCATACATATTGGATTCTGAGCAATAATTCCTTTGCTTTTCGTTCTGAACGCTAGAGACAACTTTTCGCAGCGAAGATAACTGTTCCATACCTTCCACAATAGTACGCACGCTCTTACGGTGACTTGTAGAATAGCAGGCCTTTCTCACATACATCTTTGCCCGGCAGATCACATGCAATTAATTTTAGTTTCACGAAACACAATGATCGGTTGCTGGTTATCAATACCTCAAGGTTTGTCCTCCTTTGCAATACTTAAGCACCGCCTCTGCATTTCCGTTCGCACAAAAGTCGCCTTTTTCTTTTTTTTTCTATTTTTCTTGATATTCGTTCGTTACCTTTACCGGCATGTACAAATTGCCAAGGCACATACCTTAACTTCCGATGATGTTCTTTCAACAAAATTATGAGTTGAGTTAGAGCCTCCACTTGTTTGCTAACCTCATCAGATATCGTTTGGTAACTGAGTTCTTAAATCATCTTCATCCTACGAGCAATTTTCGATGATTACTTAGAAGACGTATTTTCCTGATAAGGTCGAGAATCAGCAGCGTTATTGACACTTGATCCTTGTTCGAGATAGACATTTGAGCTATTACCCATTGTAACCATCGTGATCTACAGCTATCATCGGTGAAAACAATGCTTTAATGAAGTTCGTGTTTTACTGTGTCAACTCGTTAGTATGCACGGAGAAATAATATCCTTCATGGCCTTTCCAGTTCGTGCAGAAATCATCATAATATATGCATTACTTTTATTTTTTTCATTTACTAGTTGATCCAATCTACCAAAACCTGTGCAAAAACGTCATGTAATCGTACTTTGCAGACGTCACTTCCGTCACCTTTGTTCCCGTTTCCGATTGTTTCTTGCTTTGCTCAGACACTTTAGAGTCATTACGAGAAATCAGACTGACGGATTCACAACATGAAGAACAACTTGCGGAATCCATGATAACTGATGATTATGATATGTAATGAGATTTGAAAAAAAACCTGATAAGTCATTACCAAAGTCCGAATGTCCAAGCGCTAAGGACGTCCAAAATAAGGAAGCATTTGCGCTCTAAATCACGAAATATGCACTAATATAGAAATATTCATTCAACATACCTGAAAGTTTTACTGTAAGATTCATGTATTTACATGATTTAGATGTACGCACATTTCACTCTCGAATATTTTCATGATTGCACATGATAGAAAACATCACCACTGCGCATTTAAACATCACCACTGCGCATTTAATTCACTCAATGTAGGTGAGAAATACACTTTCACAATCAGTATTTTCTCCGTGAAGAATTTTAAATTTTTCCAAACCAGCATTACTAGAGATCACTTTGGAATACTTCTCTTGTATACGTAGTGTTACGGAGATTTAATACTAGAATTTAAGGCAAAGATATTAAATCTCATTTCGCAACTTTTATTTCGCTTTAGTGCTCCATTTCCTTTGTTTCCGCAATGAGTGAGAAAATTCTGCTTCGTCACCAAGGTATAGAAACATCGGAAGCCCGGTTTATTTAGAGACGCCATTTCGTCGCATCTTAAGGGTCAGGGCCTTTGTATTTCGTAGACGCATTGGTATTGTTCATCTCATTTGATCTTTTGCGTTCATAATTTTAAAGCAGCCGACTGAAAGCGCAAGCCCCTTAATTTCAACCGTGAAGTTTTGTAAGCCGACGGCGGCGTTTTCCCATGGTTTTTGTGTAAGAAAGGGGGTCAGTTTGCGTGGTAACAAGGGGGTAGCTAGGACAATCGACTCGAGGAATTGGAAGCGAACGGTCGCAGGGAGAGGAGGAGAGGAAACGCCTTACGTGTTAGAACGAACGTCTTAAGCTAACCAAGGGAAATGTAGGTTTTTCTCCACGTGCGCGAGGAATAGACCAGGGAATGACCAAAAAAGGAGGAAGGCAACGAAAAGGCGATTCACGGAAAGAAATGTTAGTTTGAGACGAACTGGAAGGAATAACTGAAAAGCCGAGGGTAACCTGCGATTAAGTAAAAAAAGAATAAAGTGCTTTTTGGAGATCTAAGAGGATTGCATAAAAATTATTGGTCATAGTTATTATTATCTTCAAACACGTAGAACTGTGCTCACTATTCACAAAGAGTATGCTAAGATTATGCAACAAGTTGGTAAACCTCCTATTATTATTATTATTATTCAACCACGCAAAACTATGGACGTTAACAAAATCCAGTTAACAGTAGCTTTTCCTCGTACGCCAGGTATATTTTTAATGTCGATCTTGTGTCTTTTATCACTCTGAAAGAATTTACTAAAGTTTTATCCCTTCTTTTCTGAGCTGTTGGAAGTTTGGAAAAATAAGCATTAATAAACGCCAGTTCACTGATGGTAGCTGATTTTCTTACGAGTTGTTTTGCTCTAACGATTATGTAGGAATCCTCATTCGGTAGGCCATTCACAATATCTGAAGTGCGTTTCATGTACGAAGCATAATACGCTGCGGCAGAAATCCATGTTCTTCCCCTCGTTCGAACTGGCTGTGGTGGAAGATTTAATTCTGAAGCCATTTCCTTAAATAATTAAATTCGGGAGTTAGCTTTTTCTTGTTTTTTTTAAGTGCCGGAGTAGTTATTTGATCGAAAGGATACATCAGGAGAACAGTGTAGCGCGGATTGATACGGTTCTTAATTTCCACGGAAAAGCAGTGATCTGGCTTCCTTACCTTTAACATCAGTACAATCTTAGGGTCACTTGGAATACAATAACCTTGTCATACACTGCCTGCAACTTTTACTAAGAGTTCGGCCCCACTTTCGATAAACAATTTGTCTAATTCATCGATTTTGATGCGCAGAAAACGTCCCGTGTTCATCCTTACAAGTACTCTTAGTAGAAACATAGAGGATTTCAGTAAAGGTGGTCTTCATACATAAAGAAACATTCATATTGCTGGTTTAATAGTTCAGTGGAGAGTATATTAAGCATTTATCTTTTGATTCTAAATGGATTCATTTGAGTATCGCCATTTTATAAAGGGTAAGTTTACTGTACTGCTGCGCACATAGGAGTTGAGTTTAGTGATAATTTCGTTTTTCAAAAATACTTTTCTAGAAAAATTTTTGAATATAGGCAAAAATTTGCACTAAATGTGAAAAAAAAATGATTTTAATCCTCAAAGTAGCTAATTGCACAAAAATATGCAAAATAAGCATTGTGGTTGAACATCCGGGTTTTAGCCATTAAAACGGTATTACAAACTTAACTTTTATAGAGCACTTCTTGAAAAAAACAGTCAAGGTTCTTAGTAGACTTTTCTTAATTTCGCTCCCCCATTTTTTTTACGATTCACAAACGGGCACAGGCGTAAAATCGTGTGGAAACGGGGAGGACGTGTCTCAACTTTGGATGATGTGATAATTATTTCACTCAAAAA
Source organism: Macrothele yani (assembly GCA_039090855.1). Lineage (NCBI taxonomy): Eukaryota > Metazoa > Arthropoda > Arachnida > Araneae > Macrothelidae > Macrothele > Macrothele yani. The sequence continues at coordinate 73,314,056 of CM077028.1, read as the reverse complement.
GACTTTAGTTTGTCACCCAATGTATGCTTCCCTAATTTTTCTAATATCAAAATTATCGTTGTGAGGTTATTTTTGCGTTCTTACCAATGCGTGTAATAAGTAATCGAATGGAAACGGGATTTGCTGAAAGACTTACGCTGGCAGCACATGGTCAGAACTCTGAGTCTACTCCCTCCTACATTTACCTTCCTTAATTCTGCTTCGATGCTTAATTTTGTATGATTTATATATACACTGCGGGCCATTAAAAGTGCAACACCGCGAAAGACCAGATATATGAAAGCAATATTTATTGCACAGAAAGCAGATGATCCAAGGGTGATACGAATACAGTACACTGAGGCGAGGAGAATACATAACAATCAGTATTTGGTGTAGTCACCCTAAGTGGCAATTCCAGTTGCTACACGGCCCGGCATCGAGAGCAGATTTGGACAAAATCGTAATTGAAATCATTAGTAATGCATTACAGCGTAATGGTATTGGGAACAAGAACTTAACATTACAATTACATGGTAATGGTGAACTGGTCATTAGAATTACATGATAATTGTAATGGCATGTAGCAGTTACCCATTACACTGAAGAGCAATTGAATTAGAGTTACCTGTCTAATAACGTGTAGCACCACCTTTCGTCCTGATGACAGCGGCGATTCGTCTCGGCATGGACTCGACAAGACACCAGAAGCAATGCGAAGCCATACGGATCCACGACCCCTGAACCAGCTCCCACAGTTCACGAAGATTTGATGGAGGGGGTCAGAGCCTCGAACGTCTCTCTCGATGGCATCCCAGATGTGCTCGATGGGATTGAGGTCAGGTAACCTAGCTGGCCAAGGAAACGAGGTCACACCGGTGGAGTGTTCATCCAACCATTCGGATACAATTCGGGAGCTGCATTGTCTTGTTGCAGGATGAGGCCTCAGTGGGATGTTCAAGACGCACAAACGGGAGCAAATGGTCGTCCAGGATATCCCGGTAACGTTGACCTGTGAGGGACGATGTCACACGTATCAGGGGTCCCATTTCAGTCCACGTAAACAGTCCCCGGACGAGAATGCCACTCCCACCAGCTTGAAGAGTACCCTGCTAGCAAGAAGGATCCATCGTTTCATGTGGTTTGCGCCGTACTCGTATCCTGCCATCCGCATGTACCAACATGAATCTCGACTCATCAGTCCAGGCAACATTTTTCTACATGTCTAGAGTCCAGTAGCGATGTTCCCGCGCCAATGCTAATCTTTGCACCCTGTGATGCGCAGTCAGCAGTGGTACCCTCGTGGGACGATGGCTTCTGTACCCCATAGCGAGGAGGAAGTTCTGGATGGTGTGGCTGCATACACGCTTTTGTGCACCAGCGTTAAATTGCGGACTGATTTCTTGCACTGTGGCCCGTCTATCCGCTGTTACAATGTGAGCTAGCCGACGATGACCCCGCTCATCCACACGCTGTTGTCCACGGCAGCTGGCCTTTGCAGGGATGGTTTTACCGGATTCGATGTACTCACGGTGCACGCGTGACACAGTGGCTCGTGAAAATCCCAGTGCCTGCACGACTTCCGAAATGGAGTGACCCATTCGTCGGGCACCGACAATTTGCCCACGATCAAATGCGCTTAGATCCTTCGTCTTACCCATACTGCGTCCGACTCTTACTGATTCTCGTCGCATCACTCCTTATATTGTCGGATCGCTGCATACGTCATGTCGTTTCCGTTTACAGGGCCGCCCACAGCGCCACATTTGCATAACGCCAGCTGTCTCTAATTCAATTGGTCTTCAGTGTATAATCGTAATGGTTAATGGTTAATGGCAATTAACCAATAACTTATGGGTAACAATACAACGTGAATAAACAAGCAACATGTACACCCTTACACGTTGTGTAGGTTATTTGGCAATTGTTCCACCCCATGGACCTCAAATGCGTGTATGTAGGTATTGGAGATTGTACGCGTATGACATGAGTAGTTGCCCCGTCTTCGCCGCAAGTAAAGTGATCTGAACGAAATAATACATATGAAGTAAGTACGAATGGATTGTTTATTTCGCTTAGAGATACTCATTTCGTCCATCTCGAGTGCAGTATTCTCGGTCATTACATAAGTTTCACTGTCCAATTACCCAACTGTAAGCACAAGCATATATTAGCACTACACTCATAGTTCAGCAACTGAGGGTGCATTGCCGAATATTACACAAACTTGAGAACTATTGACATTTTTGCCGTACTTCTCAAGTGTTGTTGTCCATTATTTGTCCGATACGACAACTAGACTAGCGTGCGACTGACTCCTTTATATATGTACTTCACGACAGGACCTGAACCTTCTGGAATATTCTTGATTTACATAAAGCTCTCCACTCCACACTGCGCGATCATTCTGGAACATTCTACAAACGTCTAACACATTCTTGCCGCTTCTAGAACATTCTAAACGACACTTCGGTCTCTGCCTGTTATGTTAACTGGCCGACTTTTCTAGACAAAGCTTTTGGCACACGTACATTTCTATTAACTATTAGTATGTAATTACTATTTGCAAATTGTGTTATTTCATTACCAAATATTCCCATTGCATTTGAATGGCATTATTAAATAACTGAATTATATCCTCTTCATTGTAATGCATTACAGATTAATTGTGCAAACCATACTTGGGATTACCTTGTAATGCATTACCTGTTTACTGCATTACGTTGTAAAGCATTACACGTTGATTGTAATCTGTACTTCCTTTACTTTGTAATGCATTCCTGCCCAACTCTGATCGAGAGGAAGATATGTTGATGTGTGTTTGGGGAATGTCCATCCACGCAGTTTCGACGCGATGCTACAGTTCCTCCGTTGTAGCCAGGGATGGTTGCTGGTGTGCCAGTCATCTGGTGATCATGCACCACATGTGTTCAATACGCGACATATCTGGGAACCGTGCGCGCCGGGGAAGGCGTTACACATGGTGTAGTGGCGATCCAGGAAGTCTTGAACGTTACGTGCCACACGCGGTCGCGTATTATCCTGTTGGTAAATGGCACCAGACAGTCCTTGAAAATATGGTACAAGGACAGGCTCCAACACCTCAGTGATGTAACGATGGCTGTTCAACGTATCGACAATGCGGAGGAGGCCCGCGCGGGATTGGAATCTAATTGCACTCCACACCATAACGCCGCATGCCGGGCCGGCATGACACAGCAAAATGCAATAGGCTGGTTAGTTGGTGGATTTTCATGGCTCTTGTGCCATGTTTGGCCAAAGAGCGCCAGACACAAGACAATCAAACAAACAGTATTAAAAACGTGGTATAATGCTTAAAATCAGGCTGATTATGTAAAAGTGAAAAATGAGAATGAAGAAAATGCAGGTCACTTAGCCGGTGACCGCCGGACATGGATTCGTCCAGCATGGTGCTGCAAACTGAAGCGGGATTCGTCGGAAAACACGATGCTATGCCACTCGCTCCTCCATGCGCGACGTTATTGGCACCATTGAAGACGCTGGTGTTGCATAATCAAAGGTAGCCGAAGCAATGGGTGCCGTCCAAAAATGCCCCGCTGCTGCAGACGATGTCGAACCGTCCGTGCGGGGACTGGGGGCTATGCCACACACACCAGAACTCTTGAGCTACGGTGGTCGATGTGACTGTGCAATCCATCAGAGCCATGCGCACCAGATGTCAGGTCCTCTCGTTCAGTGGTGTGACGGGGCCCGTTGGGATCCCGCACGTCGGCGTGTTCATTCCTCCGCTACCCACTGACGCCATATTCACTCCACCGTGACAGCAATTTTTACCACACGAGCACCGATGTCTCGGAGTGATAATCCGCAATCCCGATATTCCACAACTCTCCCGCAATCGAAGTCGGAAACTTGCTAGTAGAGCTACCGTTGTCTTCGCCGGGGCATGCTGCAACTGTCCGTGGCCAAGAAGGGCGAGCAAACACACTTCGAGTGCTTAGCACTGGCTACTTGTTCACCCCTCTCGTACGACTTCGGGGGCGCTATTGTCCCACATGATTTCCATATGTGCTGCCCGGTTAATCATTTACATGTGCGCTCGTGTTCTGCCCTTCAGCCCCTGAGATGCGATATATATATATAATAATAATCATCATCATCATTGTCAACCATTATCAAGCCACTGCTATATAACTAGATAAACGTCTTTTCAAGTTTCTTCCACAACGGTCTGTCTTGAGCCAGACGCCTGAATGTCAATCCCGCATGTTTTCAAATTTCCTCCACCCATCTACTACGTGGTCTTCTCTTCGAATGCAATCCAAAATTAAGGAGCGAATGTCTATAGCTTTAGATGCTCAGTGTGGTAGTTATGTTAAATCCCCAAATAGACAAACTGAAACCTACTGTATATACAGTATACTTTCAATAAACACCACTAAATGACCATGGAATATGTTTTACTATGATTAAAGGAAACAACAATGAAAAGATCTAAGTAAATATTAGTGTACGAAAGCTGTACAAAATTTAAAGGAAAAATTATAATTTTTAGATTTATCGATTGCTGCGTGCATCACACGAAGCCATAAAGTTAACTCTGATTGAAACTGCCACACCCAAAACAAGCTAACGAATCTGTCTGCACAGCATCAGAGTTTTAGACCAGATCGATACATGTAAATTTTCAGATTGTCAAGGTAGGGCGCGAAACAGAAATGGAGCTCAGGTGACCAACATGGCGCAGGTTTCGGAATCTTTCTCCTTGCTCAACAGAAATTTGAGTCAGTCTTGCGATCAAAATGTACTTCTGCACGCATCAGAGTTCGAATGTTTCATGCATCAAAATCAACGGAGATTAACTATAAGAACATAATCCAGGGTCCAATTAGTTCATACTGAAATCGCTAGGATTCTAACATTCGACGTAAGTAAGGGGGGGGGGGGCTAACGCTCACACCTAAGGTCACCCGGATTCAAGTGTAACTCTTAAGTCAGGAACAAAATGTTTCATGGCTTAAAGCATTTAATTCGACCTTAACACCACAAAGATTTTTTTTTATGACTATTACTTGCTTTACCAAATTCCTATAGAAATACACTCATTGTCATAAAAATCCGCGCACCAAGAAGGAGCGATTCGGATTGAAATCAGATTTTAGTAGTGAGATGGTATATATACTAAGGACAGAAGAGATTAAAATATCACAGCAGCAGGACGATTTCCCGCGGACATACGGTACACATTCCGGTCATATTAAAACCGCGTCGGATCGCCTCGTGCTCGGATACATGCGGTGATACGGTCCGACATGGAGTCAAAGAGACGCCGTATGTTATCTTGGGACAGATTGGCCCACACTTCTTGCACCTGGCGCTCTAAAGCACGAACAATGGGACATGGAGATAGCTGGCGTCCCTTTTGGTCCCACACGTGCTCGATGGGCGAGAGATTAGGCGATCTGGCAGCCCACGGAAGCGTCGAAGCATGACGCAGACAGTCCTGTGAAACCCGAGCCGTGTGCAAACGGGCGTTATCTTGTTGGAAAATGCTTCTGGGCCACCCCCAGAAAAGGCAGCACATGGGGCCGCAGGATGTCCTGTACGTAGCCCTGGGCTGTCAAAGACTCTCGGATCACTGCGAGGGAAGTTTGGCTGTCATATGTGATGGCTCCCCAGACCATCACGCCTGCAGTTCGGGACGTGTACCGCTGTACAGTGAGGTGGGGATTGCAGCGCTCACCTGCGGTCATCCACACTCTGGCACGGTGGTCGTCCGTTCTCATACAGAAGCGGGATTCGTCGCTGAACACTATACGTCGCCTGACCGTAGCATTCCGCTAGGCGTCTGAAAATGTTTCTAGCGGGCACAGCAGTCCCTTGTATAGCCGCCACATGTCTCTGGATATTGGACATGGACGTGCATCTGTGCGTGCCGCACTCACGATCCTACGGTCCTCTCTGCTGGTGGCGTGTCTGGGTCGTCCGGAGCCAGTCCGCCGTGTTTGGGTGCCATCTCGTGTCCACTGCTCCCAATATGATCGCACAGTACCGTCCGACCGGCCCAGTTGGCAGCCGCTTCGGCGCGCCGGCCACCCTGCCTCTCTCATTCCGACGCTACGGCCTCGTTTAAACTCCGTCAATTGCTCGTACGTACATTTACGGCGGCTCCTCGGCATGTCTATCGCTCCGGGATCTCACCTGACTCTTACCGTGCACTTCGTCTCGAATGTGGAGTCCCCCTGCGCGGCGCCTTATAAGCCCCAAGGATTGAGATTGCAGCGCAGGTCTTGGACGCGCGGGCATGCGGAATCGCACGAAAGTAATCATTTTGCACGTCTGCCCTCCTTATAGCTATTCGCCGAGTTTCGCGCTAAGGTGGACGTCAAGTAATTTTGCTTCCTATACTTTCAATGGAAAAACTTCTGTACACATTTTCTTCACAATTAATGCGTTCCCAAGGATGAAAATTTGATCATCGATTAAAATAGCTTCATTTTATTACATGGAATACTTAATATTTTCTAAAACAAAACCATAATTAGGCAATCCAACATTTGTTTGTCTACTGACGTTATCAAAGTACAGGTCGCGCCATCTTTTTTATGGTTTCAACACCACCAAAGGAAAAGTTATTGATTTTTAATATAATTTTGGTAATGTTTTAGAAAATATTAAGTATTCCAAGTTATAAAATGAAGTTATTTAAATCAATGTTCAAATGTTCATTCTTGGGAACATACTAATTGTGAAGGAAATGTGTACAAAAGTTTTTCCATTGGAAGTATAGGAAGCAAAATTACTTGGCGTCCACCTTAATCGCACGGTTTTTTCTTGGTGCGCGAATTTTTATGACAATGAGTGTACATTAAGCCGACAATGCGGTCTTGAGATATACCGCCAGGTAACAATATTTCGGTCTTTCTCAGATTTTTTATTTTGTTACTCTTATTAGTGCCAGGTAAAAGTCTTAACATAAATACACTCAGTAGAAAAAACATTAGAGATAGAGGTGATGGGCGCTTGACATGCACATCCAGCGCACAGAGTGGAACAGACGCAAAACGAACGAAGGCGATAAAAAGGCGGACAGCAAGGCTTCCCAACAGTGTATCGCAAAACGAAGAGCATGGGTAAACGTGGTGATCTGAGCGACTTTGATCGTGATCGCATTGTCGCCGCACGACAGATGGGTCATTCTACCGCCCAAGTGGTAAAAAATCTAGGGTTAATGAGGACAATCGTATCAAGGGTGTACCACGAGTATGCCATCGATGGACGTACCAGCGTTCAGAGATGCAAGCGGTGTGGCCGACCACACGCCCTTGATGATCGGAGTTGACGTATACTAACCAGGCTGGTACAGACCTACCGCTTGACAACGGAGACGCAAATGACAAAAGGTTAAAAGCCGGATGCCCAAGCAGCGTCAGTGAGCGAAAGGTACAGCGCCCGCTGAATACCCTGCACTACGGAAGCCGACGCCCTACTCGTCTGCCACTGTTGACTGCTCGTCATCGGAAAGGGAACATCAAAAGTGGACCTCCGTAGCATGGTGATGCGTCGTGTGGTCAGATGAATCCCGTTTTCAGCTGTAACAAGCTGACAGGAGTGTGTGAGTGTGACGTCGACAGTATAAGGCCATGGCTCCGTCGTGTCACGTCGTCTCTGTTCAAGGCAGTGATGGTTTTGGGGAGCCTTCTCATGTGTGACATTAGGTCCCTTAACCGGTTAAGGACCTCTCCAGACGTACTTAACGGCTGTGTGCTACCAGGATCTGCTAGTTGATCACCAACACGTTTTCATGGCTGTCGGGGATCCTGCGGCCCCAGGGTCTATTCCAGCAAGAAAATACGCAGCCCAATCGGATCGCAACCAGTCAGGCATGGCTCGAGAAGCACTCATCTGAGTTTGGGACCATCCAGTGGCCACCAAAGTCACCGGATTTAAACCCTGTTGACGCTGTCCGCTATGCAGAGGAGCGGACTGACACTTGGATCTTGGGCAGATGTCTTAGGCGGAATTGTGGAGAATGTTGCAGCAGGCGTGGATGGCATTACTTCGGGAAACCCTCCGGGATCTAATGGAATCGATGCCTCGGCGTGTTCTGGCTGTTATTTGCGCTAGAGGAGGATCAACGCGCAATTAGGTATGGTATCCGTAATGTTTTGTCCGTTTGAGTGTATATAACATTATTTACCCAAGTCAGGCGGTAATGAAGATGTATACATTAATGTTATTAATAACATCTATGAAAATGCAAGTGCAAAGATTTGGCTGTTTGAAAACACAGCACCCATACACCATATCTACCAAGCTCTTTATTGCCACATTGGAAAATGTCTTTCAATCACTGAACTGCGAAAACAAAGGGATAAAGATTGATGGAGATTATCTAACCTACCTTGGTTTTGCTGATGACGTAGTCATTTTTGCAACTACCCCATCAGAGCTGCAGAGTATGATCCAGGAACTTGCTGACAAGAGTAAAGAAGTGGAATTAAAAATGAACTTTCAGAAGACAAAAGTGATGTTCAATGCTTTTACAAGAAATGAAGATTTATCAAATGATGGGGAAAAGCTGGAGATAACAGACATGTACGTTTATCTTGGACAGCAGATATCAAGTGAGGGTCACATTGATGAAGAAATTAATCGGCGTACAAAACTTGCCTGGAGAGCTTTTGGAAGAAACAGCATAATTTTCAAGAGCAATATGCCATTATGTCTTAAAAGAAAATTGTTTGATCAATGCATCCTTCCAGTGCTTATGTGTGGTGCAGAGACGTGGACCTTAACTAAAAGAGACATACAGAGACTACAGACAACTCAAAGTAGCATGGAGAGGTGCATGCTTGGTGTAACCAGGAGAGATAAGAAGAGGAACTCGTGGATCCGAAAAATGACAAGAGTGGAAGACATCATGATCAGAGTAAAATCCCTGAAATGGCAATGCACTGGACATTTTGCCAGAAGGACAGACCATCAATGGACAGCCGAAATTTTAGACTGGATTGAAAGGGACAGGAAAAGACTCAAAAGAAGACCACATGTGAGATGGGTGGATGAAATTCGAAAGTATGCGGGAGTAACATGGAGGAGACTGGCACAAGACAGACCGTTGTGGAAGAAACTTGGGGAGACCTTCCTCCAGCAGTGGATTGATAATGGTTGACAATGATGATGAATGACCCAGTTCAAAAAATGATGACCACATCAGCATTTCTGTGCAGACCGCCTATTGAATAGTAAATTGAGCGTTAATGCTATCAGGGTGATAAGTCGCGCAGCAACGGTTCAGTGTTCTGCTGGTGTGGAACGTAATGAATGAAAAATACAATCCCTGGTGTGAGTGCTGTGAGAGATCTGTGGAATCATTTGGACTGTAAGTGAAAGTCCATGAAGCACAGAAGTCAATGAAGAATTAATCTCCAATATTACATTTTTCTGAATGGTGGAAATATAGATGACCGTTAACAACGACATTTTTTCTTTTTCATTTTCAATTCATAGGTCAGACCCTTGGATCCTCAATGCGATTACATCAAAATCATCCGTTTGTGGATGCGGCGAGCTCTACTGTAACCTCAAGCCAACGGTACACGCAGTCGGAGCGTCCAGTTCCCTTGTTGCAGGGAAAGAACGGACAAAATACGTCATACATGTCTTACCTGGGATTCGAGAGTGAGCAGAAGTGATTAGCTCCTTGAGCTCTACAGTATTCCACAACCCAACATGACCACTCGGTAAACGAGACAGCTTTCTGCTATTAATTTTAGAGATAGGGGTGTTCGGAAAAATAACGGCGTTTTTGATATAACAGTTTCACTTACCTCGGAACAATTCAAAGTTAATTTCGAAGTACATGCCATGATGTTCAATAGTTTGAATCCGTCTGTTTGCCAGTTATTCAATTCCCGCACGGTATCAAGCTTTCGGTTTAGAGGCAAATAACTTTTGGCACTCGGTTCGACATCGTCCAAAGTAATGAACTGCTTGCTGTGGAGAAAATGCGCCATCGCCCGCAACAAATGGTAATCTGAAGGGGGCATTGATGAGGTTGTATAATTGGATGAGGCAGCATTTCGATTCCATGTAGTTCTTGAAGTTTAACTTGGGTCAGATTAACTGTACGAGGTTTCGCATTGTCTAGTTGTAGGAGTGCTCGATTTCGGTTGACTAAGGCAGGATACTTCCGTTGAAGTTCGTCACATATCCTGTCCAACTGCTGAGAATGCAATTTGGCATTGATAGACCAACCATTCGGAATTATCTAAAAGTAGATTACACCTTCATAATTCCACCAGACACATAGCATGAACTTTTTCTCAAAACGTCCGCGTTAGGGGATAGTAAAGCTGATTCATATGTATTCAACCACTGCTGTGAAGAATATGGATTACGCAGATATATCCGTTTTTCATCTTCTGTAACTAATTGCTTGATAAATCGAGTATCGCGTGGATTTCTGAGTAGTTCTTTGCATACCTCGATACATCGTTGAGTTTGAGCTGAGGTGAGCTCATGAGGCGCTTCACGGCATTATCTGTAAACATTTCCGTTCTTGTGCAAGAGCTCAGCGATAGTAGATTTAGAAACTCCCAGTTCTCCTTACAATTTGCTAGTGCTTGTTCGTGAATTGTCTTCCTCAGCCTCTTGCACAGTGTCCAAATCAACAGCAGAGAGCATACCCGAACTTTCTTTTCATTTCAAGCCCAAGTTACCAGCTGCAAATTTCTTGCACCATGTTCGCGCGGTTCGAGTAACCAACAGGCCTTCACCTTCGTTAATTTTTCGAACTGCTTTTACAGCTTTAAACCCCTGTTTCCAGTAATGTCACAACAGAACCTATATTTCAAACTTTGTAGCCATTGCAATTTACCGCGGTACAACTCATGGGTCGCGACATTTGCTTCTCATCTCGTTTGATTCCCCACAGTACGCGCTTTCAGTCGTTTGAAGCACAAGAAAACTGCCAAGAATAAAATATGAATATTAACGTCGTAACGATCGACACCCCAATAATTATTTGACTCCAACAAACGTTCGAAGCTGGGAGTATTCTAATTTTAGAGTTTTTGTTCAAGGAAAGAATAGCAATCAGAACTGTGGAAAAAAAAAAGACAAACAAACAAACAACAAACACAACAAAACCACCATCTATGTTCAGCTACGATAAGAGCCCGCTCTTGCAGTGAGTGGTTGCTTTCCTAGCCGTTCGTCCGCCGAATGAAGATTTTAAGTATACTCATTATTTATTGGATACAATATGTTAGCAAAACTTTAATTACAGTTAATTCACGTACTGTTAGCAGGGCTGGTTTAACCACTAGGCGAACTAGGCGGCTGCCTAGGACGCCAACATTTGAGGGGCGCTAAGATTTAGAGTTCATAAAATCGAACGAGTTAATAAATATGAAAAAAATAAAAATAAAAACAAAGACACTTTTATTTGCTGTTTTCCTTCGGATATTTAATACAACTTGCGAATTCTCATTCCTTGAGTAAATGAGAAATGGAGAGACCCGTACTTATAAACTAGGTAAGTCAGTTTGCAGTTAAATCTGACGCAGATGCGAAAGCGTACATCTGTCGAAATACTGCCATAAACCAGGCTAGTTCTTATGCAGCAAACGAGCCAGGCGACACATTTTTTTTAAGATAAGTGATTCTGTATTACGAGTATTCGGCTTTCACTGGAAATATCAAGATTGTCCACTTCTGTCACAAATAGGGGTAATGCATAACACCTAAAAGTTAGCAAAACTATTTTCTTATGAGAACAGGTGTATGAGTAAGAGAGGTGCAACCACTACATTCATTGCGCTGAAACGTTTTAATTTCTTTTCTATCGGTGGATCCAGGAAAGAACCTTGTTGGATTATCGATTGAACAAGAAATAGCCCGTGACATAGTTTTCTTTTTTTGTTTTGTTTGAGGGTTTAACGACCACCGTGAGCAACTTGACGGGCTATAAGCAGTCACTCGTCCCTAATTTATTGTCACTGGTTCCAGGGAAAAGAGAGAGCCAATGCCTTAAGACAAACACAATAACTATGCCTCACCGGGATTCCAACTCGGACCCATCTCGGACGAACGGTCAGAAGCCAGCGCTTAGACCACTGCGCCACCGGATCGGCTGGTATATACACTGGCGTGCAAAAATTAAGAACGACACGGTTTTTCGAATGTAACGTCGTGCATAAGTGCTCCACATCGACTCAAATCATACCATAATATCCCCAAGATGTAAGAATATGGGTCAAGTGAGCAAAACCGTCCAAACAAGGAACCCAAAGGATACAAAGGCATTTTATTGAAAAGGTAGCTTCGAGCACAACTGGACAGAAGACAGAAACGTCCATGAGACAGGCGGCTGCCAAGAAAAATCCAGTCTTTAGTAGGGGATATGATCACCCCTGACTGCGTTGCAGGATTTACAACGTTTGTCCATGCTGAGGACGAGGTTGTCAAGGAGCTGTTGAGGCATCGCGGCCAATTCCTCTTGTAGCGCCAATCGCAGCTGCGGAATCGTTGCTGGCGGCTAGTGACGTGCTGCCAAGCGTCTCCCAAGAAGGTCCTACACGTGTTCGATTGGATTTAGGTCCGGGTACCTTGAGGGCCAATCCATGCGTTGAATATCTTCACTCTCCAACAGCTCTGTGACGTTATCGTCCACGAAGAGGAACTCAGGACCCACAGCACCTCTAAACAGACGCACGTGAGACACGAGAACCTCGGTACAATAGCGGACACCAGTGACTGAACCTCCTTGGAAGATGCGGAGGTCAGCACGGCTACCAAGTATGATACCGCCCCAAACGAGAACTCCGCCACCTCCAAACCGGTCCCTTTCGATGATGTTGGAGGTGTGATTGCGTGTTCCCTGCTCTCTCCAGATGTGTATACGTCCAGAATCGCTCGTCAGACTAAATCGGCTCTCACCCGTAAAGAGAACTCGACCCCATTGCTGATGTGTCCAGTTCTTGTGTTCCTGGCACCACAGAAACCGCCGTCTCCGATGAGCAAGCGTTAATGGCACACACCATACTGGTCGTCGTGCAAATAGACCACCTTCGTGCAGCCTCACGGCCACGGTAAAACGCGATAACGGACGGCCAGTTGTCTGTTGCATGTGCCTTGCGATTTCTCCCGCTGTCTGCCGTCTGTCTCTTCTCGCCTGTAGGACAATATACCGGTCGTCCGCCGCCGTGGTTGCTCGTGGACGACCACTGCTAAACTCTTGGACAGCTGTTCCTGTCATTTGAAATGCTCTCCAAGCTCGTGAAACGATGCTGTGGTTGATCCCGAACTCCTCGGCCACACTAGTCACACTTCGACCTTCTTCCAACTTCCCAATGACGCGACCTCGGATAAAGTCATCCAGATGTCCTGTACTGGATTGCCTGTTGGCTATATCACACGGTGGCAGTAACTCGACGTCGTTTAAACCGATGTACACCGTGAAATAGCTTTCACCGAATTGCTGAGCGTACACCGCCCGTGTGCTTTATACCCTTCCGACACTCCGCCCCCACCCAACGTCATGCTGCATATATGCGCATGCCCTACCGTACCGGACTTCCTTCCTTTTCGAAGCGATAATTTTTTCTAAAAATAATTTTCAATAAAAATTTATAGCACATAAACAAAACAGAAAGTCAATCTCCTGAGTGGTCTTTCGGTCCGTTCTGCCTGCTCGTTTCGCTGTTATGCTAATTTCTCCTCTTCGTCCTTAATTTTTGCACACCAGTGTATATATATATATCATCATCATCATCATCATCATCATCATTATCAATCCACTGCTGGACGAAGGTCTCCCCAAGTTTCCTCTACAACGGTCTGTCTTGTGCCAGTCTCCTCTATGTCACCCCCGCATACTTTCGAATTTCATCCACCCATCTCCCATGTGGTCTTCTTCTCGGTCTTTTCCTGTCCCTTGGAATCCAATCTAAAATTTCGGCTGTCCATCGATTATCTGTCATTCTGGCAGTATGTCCAGCCCATTGCCATTTCAGGGATTTAACTCTGATCATGATGTCTTCCACTCTTGTCATTTTTCGGATCCACGAGTTCCTCTTCTTATCTCTCCTGGTTACACCAAGCATGCACCTCTCCATGCTGCTTTGAGTTGTCTGCAGCCTTTGTATGTCTCTTTTAGTTAAGGTCCACGTCTCTGCACCATACGTAAGCACTGGAAGGATGCATTGATCAAACACTTTTCTTTTAAGACATAATGGCATATTGCTCTTGAAAATTATGCTGTTTCTTCCAAAAGCTCTCCACGCAAGTTTTGTACGCCGATTAATTTCTTCATCAATGTGACCCTCACTTGATATCTGCTGTCCAAGATAAACGTACGTGTCTGTTATCTCCAGCTTTTCTCCATCAATCGATAAATCTTCATTTCTTGTAAAAGCATTGAACATCACTTTTGTCTTCTGAAAGTTCATTTTTAATCCCACTTCTTTACTCTTGTCAGCAAGTTCCTGGATCATACTCTGCAGCTCTGATGGGGTAGTTGCAAAAATGACTACGTCATCAGCAAAACGAAGGTGGGTTAGATAATCTCCATTAATCTTTATCCCCTTGTTTTCCCAGCTCAGCGACTGAAAAACACCCTCCAATGTGGCATTAAAGAGCTTCGGAGATATGGTGTCACCTTGTCTCACTCCCTTTCCAATTTTTACGTGTGTTGTATTTTCAAACAGCCGAATCTTTGCACTTGCATTTTCATAGATGTTATTAATAATATTAATGTATGCATCTTCAATACCGCAGGTTTTCAGAGCCATTGTAACTGCTGATGGTTTCACCGAATCAAAGGCTTTTTCATAATCGATAAAAGCCATGCACAATGGAAGTTCATATTCCCTCACTCTTTCGATTAGTTCTCTCAGTACGTGGATATGATCTATTGTGCTGTAGCCACTCCTGAATCCAGCTTGTTCTCTCGGTTGAGCCATGTCCAGTGTTACCTTCAAGCGGTGTGAAAGAACTTTAGTGAAGATTTTATAAACCACTGATAGGAGGCTGACAGGTCTGTAGTTCCTGAGATCCTCAATATCACCTTTTTTATGTATCAGGATCATTGTAGCATTGTTCCAATCCTCAGGAATCTTCCCTTCATTAAGGCATCGAGTGAAAATTTGGGCGAGTACTGTTTCGATTTCTCCACTTGCTTCTTGTATGATGTCTACAGTAATTCCATCTCCTCCTGGAGCTTTTCCCCGCTTCATGTTCTTGATTGCATGTGCAACTTCTGCTGGAAGGACTGGAGGAACTCTGGTACTGGTATTTTTCATGATGTCTGGAGTGCATGTATCATCCCTTTCATATAATTTGGAGTAGAAATCTTTCACTCTTGTCAAAATTTCGCCTCTATTTCTTGTTACAGAACCATCTTCTTTTCTCAGTGCCATAATCTGTTTTCTTCCCTTACTGAGATGTCCCTTTGCTATCTTTAGGCTTTGGTTGTTTTCAATTGCTTTCCTCACTAGTTCACAGTTGAATTTTCTTACGTCTTCAGTGATACTTTTTCGTACTGTCTTGCATAGCTCTATATATTCCACTTTGGAAGTCACATCTTCTTTAGTTGTCCTCATCTCTCTTCTTTTTTGCATCAACATTTTCGTTTTTCCTGATAATTTATTTACATGCAACTTGTTCTTAGACCCAGCTAATTTTGTTGCTGTTTCCATAAGAGCTTTGGTTACTTTTCTGTTAACTTCAGAGATGTCCACTTCTTCCGATGTTAGGCCTTCTAAAGCAGAGAACCTGTTCTTTAGTTCCAACTTGAAGGTATTATGGTGTTTTTTAAGGTTGGTTATGTCAATAGATTTTGCTTGTCTTATGAGCTTGCCACGTTCGAGTTTAGTGTTGAGGTGCATCTTACATCTCACCAATCTATGGTCACTACATGTGTTGAACTTGTTTAGCACACTGCAGTCTTCTATGACGAATGTTTTGTTACACATAATAAAATCAATTTCACTTGTCGTCCCATTTGGATGTTTCCATGTCCATTTCCTGTGTGGCTTTTTCTTGAAGAAGGAGTTCAAGATGAAAAACCCTTCTGCCTCTGCAAACTCAACGAGAGTATTTCCACGCTGGTTTCTGTTGCCGTGACCGAATTTACCTACTGAAGTTTCATTCTGTTGCCGTTGCCCTATTTTTGCATTGAAATCTCCCATAATTATTTTCAAGTGCTGCTTACCTTTATTATTTAGATGACAAATTTCCTCATAAAATTCTTCAATTTCTTCTTCAGGATGACTTGTGGTGGGTGCATAAGTTTGAATAATCTGAGCCTGGTATCTTTTCGAGAGTTGGATAACAAGTCGTGCAGCTCTGTCAGAGGAACTTTCAACTTCTACAACTTTATCCTTCAGTTTCTTGTTTATTATAAATCCAACACCACTAGTTCTGCCAGTATCTGTCCCACGATAGTAGAAGAGATGTCCACTTTTCAATTCGATGAGATCTTCTCCTTTTCTCCTTACTTCACTTACCCCCACGATGTCCCACTTGATCCTTTGTAGTTCCTCTTCCAATTCAAGAAGCCTTGAATCAGAAGATAGGGAGCGTCCATTATACGTAGCCAAGGTCAGCATCAGATGGCAGCCTAGTCCGGTCCTCCGGGGATTCTTAGCACCCTCTGCCTTCATGTCGCACTGGCCGCTGCCTTGGCCAGGTACATTCCAGCTGCCGGAGACTGAGGGCCAAGATTTAAGTTGTGGAATCATTTTGGAGGGGTTTGGCCATAACTCACCACGCTGGCCAAGCGGGTTGGTGAGTGTGGGATAGAATTTCCTCTAATCCCGATGGTATAGTTATACCTCTATTGGCGGTCGTCAGAGCCCCTTTAGTGGGAACAGGATGCACCACGAGAAGGCGGGGTTGACATTTGTCAAGGAGAGGCTGTGATGTTACGCATCACCTGACCTTACATCCCATATATATATATATATATATATTTTAGCCACTTGGTATTTTTGCTTACAATGAGACACGAAAAATTAAATTTTATTTTAATTTTAATTTACATTGGCGCAGCATTTAAATAGATTTAGTTATTTAGTTTCCATTATTTTCTTTTTATTTAGTTTACATTGTACTTTTGCATCTTGAATTTATTGAGTAAATGCAATGTGTTTAGCCACACAAATGAATAACATAAATGTTTAGGGTGCAAGGCGGCGGCTTGCCTCGGGTGCCGAGGATCCTAGTACCAGCCCTGACTGTTAGTATTACTTGAACAACGCGCATATGGGCAGTACTAAGTTTATATGCATGTTTTAATTTTTATAAACGATATCGCCTTTCACTTCAGTCATACGCATACTGAATTCGTCTTGAAAATTTGCTTTCTTTCTCTTTTTTTAACAGCACTCTTTCTGAAACAGAAGCAGCGTGTGAATAAAAGATTACCTCGTTTTCTTATTTCTAGAACTGCTTCAAAAAAAAAAAAAGTTTTCCGTGCCAATTTATTCGTAAAATAAAAATAATAATCAATTAAACATGAGAATTTAGTCTGTTCGGGAATTTATGTACGTAAGTCTTAATTCTGAAAGACTCCTACATTTGTATCATTCATTTGAGTAGCGAACGTTTGAAAGAATTATGGAGATATCATATCTTTAGGGGAAAAGATGAACCAGAAAAAATGCAAAAATGTATCAATATATTTTATTAAAAAAATGGAAGTAAAGTTACTTCCGAAATAATGGATGTTCTAAAAACTTAACGACTAAACGGCTAGCCGAAGTTTTCACTTGTATTTAGCAACTAATTAATAGCGAATTATTTTGAACATGAAAGTCACAACAATATAAAATTAACAAAAATAAATAAAATGCCAATACTTAATTTCGAGACGTCAACTTTGAAAATGCTAAAATTTTTACACACCTGCCAGCTGACCTTCTGTCCCCCCTTTTTTTTTTTTTTTTTTCGTTACAAAATATGAAATGTCTGGTAAACGCACATCATGGTTAAATTCCTTCCTTTTCGAAGCGATAATTTTTTCTAAAATTAATTTTCAATAAAACTTTATAGCACGTAAACAAAACAGAAAGTCAAAAACAAATGCATATATACGTATATATATATATATATATATATATATATATATATATATATATATATATATATATATATATATATATATCTTAAAAATCATTTTACGTATGCTCTTTTTAAGGAAACCCCATACTTCAAGAAACCAGAATAAATTAAGAAAGCTTTCTAAGCAGAGAGATCAGAAAACTTAGATTTCACAGACACGCCAATACCCAAAAAAATCGAAAGAGAATAAAGAGAAATAATGATGGCATTTCGATAAACTTATACGACATAATAAAGTCCGAGCTGATCGCACTCACTTAATTTATTAGACATGGGTAAAAAAAAAAAAAAAGATTATTTCTAAGAAGTCGGGCTTTTTTTGTGCGTCTTGCTAAGGAGGGAGTTAAAAGACGGGAGGAAAAGGACAAAAAAGAGTTGGAAGTTCATGAATCTGCACCTCCTAACAAAAGAACGTCTCCGCGTTCTCCACCCTCGAGAATAGATTGTTGACAGGACCTGGGGGTCGGTCATTGCCATTTGACTGAATAGGTGGGTCTGCTTTTGGTTTGACCTCGTACCACTGTAGCCATTTAACCCTTCATATGTTTTTTTTTTATTGCTTTTTTTTTCTACTGGCTTCTCCATTGAGCGGGCATTGTGAAGATAGACGAAGAGCATCCCCGAGAAAGGCGGTTCTATCCATTCATCCTGATCACATGATCCGTCTTGAAGAACCTGTAAAAACAATATGGTGCTTGGGTAATCAACTCAGGCAACGGGGTCGAGTTTCAGTAATGATTTCTACAAACAATTCCTCAGAACTGACTAAAGTATAAAGATCGACAGAACACGTACACCACACACAGCAAGACCCTCACTACCAGTCTGTGCCAACCTGTAAAGTCCGAACACACCCCTTCCGAGGTGAGACTTCTTTTTGCTAAATTCCATATCAAATTGTTGGACAGATTTTTAATTACCTGTAACGCCGTAGAGACAATTGACGACTTGATTTTACACGTGTACATATTTTAATTTCAGCCCCCCATCCCCCGCGACGTGAAATTCGGCTCGACATCTTCAACAACAATTCTTTCTCTCCTAGCATTTTTTTTTTTTGACTAGCGGTACTGGGACTTTTCAATCTTCCGGTTTTGTTGACCTTTCAGATATATAAATGTTGATAGCTTCTGGTGATGGTTTCCTCACCGAACGTTCTATTTGAACATCCATGAGCTTTTATCCTGGACTGGCAGTGAGCCAAGTAATTCTAAATAATGCATACAGGGACTATGCAAATAAAACAAAGACCACATACTACACTGAGTCAACTTTACATTATGGACGACCCCCGTTTTACATATTCGGAACGATAACGATGTACCACATGGTTAACGCCACGTGCGCACCACTAAATATCCGCCGATCGTCGGATAGGCACGTTAAGCCGTCGGACCCCGGGTACTGGCCCTCTGTAATAAATAAAGGCAGCTTCCTCCCCCTTTCTACCTCGCTTCTGTGTGACTTTCTTATCGGGTTCTCTTGCCCAAATATCCCAGCTTCCTATTCATAAGGATAGTTTAAGACCTAGGGCCAGACACTCCCTACCTAAAATCCTCTACATATGATCTGATCTGTACGTAATCAGCAAACAATTGCCAGTATTTGGCAAACGTTGAGACTTAAGTCAATTTGACAGCAGACAGATAGTTGGGGCCCAGCGGGCAGGTCCCACTATTTCGGAAACCGAGGCACTTGTTGGCTGCTCCCCTACTACTGTACCAACGCTGTACCAGGACTGGATTAACCATGCACAGATATTCAGCAGAACGGCTCACATTGGTCAGCCACACTTATTGGCTGCTCCCGTACTACTGTCTCAAAGGTGTGCCAGGACTGGATTAGCCATGCACAGACATCCAGCAGAAGGACTCACATTGGTCTGGCACACTTGTTGGGTGCTCCCGTACTACTGTACCAGGGCTGGATTAACCATGCATGGACATCAAGAAGAAGGGCTCACATTGGTCAGCCAAACTTGTTGGCTGCTCCCGTACTACTGTCTCAAGGGTGTGCCAGGACTGGATTAGCCATGCACAGACATCCAGCAGAAGGACTCACATTGGTCTGGCACACTTGTTGGGTGCTCCCGTACTACTGTACCAGGGCTGGATTAACCATGCATGGACATCAAGAAGAAGGGCTCACATTGGTCAGCCAAACTTGTTGGCTGCTCCCGTACTACTGTCTCAAGGGTGTGCCAGGACTGGATTAGCCATGCACAGACATCCAGCAGAAGGACTCACATTGGTCTGGCACACTTGTTGGGTGCTCCCGTACTACTGTACCAGGGCTGGATTAACCATGCATGGACATCAAGAAGAAGGGCTCACATTGGTCAGCCACACTTGTTGGCTGCTCCCGTACAACTGTACCAAAGGTGTACCAGGGCTGGATTAACCATGCACGGACATCAAGCAGAAGAGCTCACATTGGTCAGCCACACTTGTTGGCTGCTCCCATACTACTGTCTCAAGGATGTGCCAGGACTGGATTAACCATGCACAGACATCCAGCAGAAGGACTCACAATGGTCAATCACACTTGTTGGCTGCTCCTGTACTACTGTATGAAGGATGTACCAGGACTGGATTAACCATGCACAAACATCCAGCGGAAGGGCTCACATTGGTCAGCACGCTTGCTGGCTGCTCCCGTACTACTGTACCAAAGGTGTACCACGGCTGTATTAATCATGCACAGACATCCAACAGAAGGGCTCACATTGGTCAGCCACGCGCGGTTTATTCTAGTGAGCGTCGGGTGTCACGACTGGTATTTCAGAAACGACGTGTAACAGTCACCCAGCTCACCCACCAGTAAAACAGTGGTGCAGGTCGATTAATTTCCACATGCGCCATTGGTTCCACAGCCAGAGACCAACGAGTGTACCCATGATGACGCCCAGTTATCGCAAACAATGCATAGCAGGGGCCAAGGAACGTCGGCAATGGACGCTCGACAGTTGGAAAAAGGTCATCTGAAGTAATGAGTCCCTTTTCCTGCTGATGGTCGGATTTGTATATGACGTAAACAGCATGAAGCCCTATCATCTGGTTGCACAGTTTGGGGTTCAACAGGCCGGTGGAAGTAGTGTTCTGGTCTGGGGAGCTTTTCCCTGGCAAGTCCTAGTTCCTTGGTTATCATTTCACAAGCACTGAATGGTGGACGCTACAGGGGTCTCTTAGCTGACCAACTCCATCCATATGTGTTCACCCGGTCTACAGTGCCATCTTTCGACAGGACAACACACCGTGTCATCGGACACATCTCATTACTGAGTGGTTGGAGGAACACGACAATGAATTCGCCGCATTCCATTGGGCCCCGAACTCCCCTGACTCTAACCCAACTGAAAATTCCTGAGATATGCTAGACAGGGGTGTGAGAACTGCTGATCCTCTTCCACTGAATGAAAGTGAACTGACGGAGCTGCTGCAACGGAAATGGGTCAAATTACGCATGGATGATGTTCGATACCTTGTAGAATCTGTTATGACGAAGTAAATTTCTCCATTATCTTTGTCCACGCCGTGCATCGAATCCAGGTCCCCTCACTCGGAGTAAGTTGCTTTCCCAACTGAGCTACGCGGACGTATGCTCTCGCTGCTATCTGCCTTTATCTCATGTGCGTCCTGCGGTGCAGGAACGTCACATCTCCCCATCTCCGAAAAAGGGCCGGGGGCATGGCCCACGGTTCAGCCGGGACCATGTGTCGCTGTTGGCAGTCATCCCATAAAGAACGTGCATTTGAGAAATCCCAGTCAATTTGGTGTGTGGAACGTAACATCCCACACATTTATTTTTCGAAGCGCTGAAGAAATGATTCTCATTTTTCCTATCTCGCGATGTGGAAAGAACATCACACCATTGCGAGAAATCTAACAGCAGGGTCATCCGGGAAGTTCGGGCGCCAATATGACGAAGTAAATTTCTCCATCATCTTTGTCCACGCCGGCCATCGGAGCCGGGTCCCTTCACTCCGGAGTAAGTCGTTCTCCCAACTGAGCTACGCGGACATGTGCTCTCATTGCTATCTGCCTTTATCTCATGTACGTCCTGCGGTGCAGGCACGCCCTGTCCCTATGCGTCTGGGAGCTACGATTGCACAGAAAGATGGACCGACGCGTTATTAGGTAGATGCTCCTAATGCAAAGCTAAATCAGTGTAAATACGGGGACTATGCAACTAAAACAGGGACCATATACGGGGACCATGCATCTAAAAGATATATATTCTAAGTCAACCTAAGAGTGAAGTATTCTATTGTGGAAGATTCGAAACCGCCGCTAAGAAGAGTAGTCCCTAGCGTTTCGGGCGAAAAATAACAGAATTATTGCTCAGAATTCATTTTTGTTTGCTCAGCAGTTTATGGGGAATAATTTCGATTTAAGACAAACTTTCAGAATGGCAGAGCGTGTTAGAAATACTTTTGATATGAGGAGCTATTCAATCAAAAACATCGCATCTTCGGCCGACGACTGTTCAGTTGAGAAATGTACGTAACTTGGAGGAAAGGGGAGGGGGGACAAAAGACTGCTCCCAACATTCGCAACACAGTGACAATAAATTTATATTCAGGGTTATGTGAAGGGTGTACTAAGCAACCGTAGGGGGAGGGGGGCGAAGGAGAAAAGAAAGGACGATATGATGAGCTTCGGGTAGGCCATAGAGCCGTCATAATATAAAAGTTATTTTATTGGTTGTAGAGTTGACTTTTACGTTAGGTTTAATTTGATTTAATACAACTTAATGACTTAAAGCTTAATGAATTTGTTTTATTGTAAAACAGGGATACCTTCTCAGTCGGTTGAAGCTGAAAGCTTTAACTAAACATACTATATAAATGTCACTTCAATAATATTGCCAGGAATTCAGTGACTAGAAAGTCTGCTTACAGATTTTCGCTTTATTTATATTAGTCAGTACGTCACTAATTAATTATTCACAAGTCGTTCGTAACACAGCAAGAAAATGCGTAGGAAAGAACTTTATATACGTGAATGATCTGTTAAGGAGATTTAATACGAATTTTTTCAGATTTTAGTATTAATTCATTTCCAAGAATGGAATGGGGAATATTCAGCAAAAGATTTGTCTTTCAGTCTGCTTGGGAAGCGATGTGGGCTATTGTACCTTGAAGAGCTGTAGCAAAATCGTTCTCTGGCGCTCCGCTGCCGAGAGCAAAGAGAGATTTATGTAAATAATTTTAGGAAGTGAGTGTCTGATCCCAGGTCTTAAACAACCCTCATTAGGAAGTTTGGGCTAGAGTGCTAGACAGGAAAGTTACACGGGAGCGAGGTAGAAAGGAGGAGGAAGATGCCCTTATTTATAACTGGGGGGCCAGTACCCGGGATCCCACGGCTTACCGTGCCAATCTCACGTACGGCAGATATTTAGTGGCTCAAGCGTTCGTACCTACTTGGGATCGATGAACAGAAGTAGTCACAAACGTTGACCACTAGGCCGTCCACCGTCCCAAAGAAAAAACTCCCCGTCTATATCTAGCCGGTCAACGTAAAAGAGAGAGAGAGGGGCTCCCGCCTTTGGCTTCGGGATGATGCACGTACGTTCGGCTCCGAACACTAGTGCAACAGTTAAGAGTCCTTCTGGCATTACGTATTTCCGGTTCCCTAACTAGTTTAGTAGACTGGAAGATTCTTCATTCCGAAGCATGCCAGCCGAGAAAATTACCGTGACGTCACATTGAAGTTTTTTACTTGGGGCTTACTTTATAACTTTCGGGAAAGATGCATGCCATAAAAAAACAAACAAGAAAAACAACATATATATATATATATATATCATCATCATCGTCAACCATTATCAATCCACTGCTGGACGAAGGTCTCCCCAAGTTTCCTCCACAACGGTCTGTCTTGTGCCAGTCTCCTCCATGTCACTCCCGCATACTTTCGAAATTTATCCACCCATCTTCCATGTGGTTTTCTTCTGGGTCTTTTCCTGTCCCTTGGAATCCAATCTAAAATTTCGGCTGTCCATCGATGGTCTGTTCTTCTGGCAGTACGTCCAGCCCATTGCCATTTCAGGGATTTAACTCTGATCATGATGTCTTCCACTCTTGTCATTTTTCGGATCCACGTGTTCCTCTTCTTATCTCTCCTGGTTACACCAAGCATTCACCTCTCCATGCTTTTTTGAGTTGTCTGCAGCCTTTGTATGTCTCTTTTAGCTAAGGTCCACGTCTCTGCACCATACGTAAGCACTGGAAGGATGCATTGATCAAACACTTTTCTTTTAAGACATAATGGCATATTGCTCTTGAAAATTATGCTGTTTCTTCCAAAAGCTCTCCAGGCAAGTTTTGTACACCGATTAATTTCTTCATCAATGTGACCCTCACTTGATATCTGCTGTCCAAGATAAACATACGTGTCTGTTATCTCCAGCTTTTCTCCATCAATCGATAATTTTCACTCGATGCCTTAATGCAGGGAAAATTCCTGAGGATTGGAACAACGCTACAATGATCTTGCTACATAAAAAAGGTGACATTGAGGATCTCAGGAACTACAGACCTATCAGCCTCCTATCAGTGGTTTATAAAATCTTCACTAAAGTTCTTTCACACCGCTTGAAGGTGACACTGGACATGGCTCAACCGAGAGAACAAGCTGGATTCAGGAGTGGCTACAGCACAATAGATCATATCCACGTACTGAGAGAACTAATTGAAAGAGCGAGGGAATATGAACTTCCATTGTGCATGGCTTTTATCGATTATGAAAAAGCCTTTGATTCGGTGAAACCATCAGCAGTTGCAATGGCTCTGAAATCCTGCGGTATTGAAGATGCATACATTAATATTATTAATAACATCTATGAAAATGCAAGTGCAAAGATTCGGCTGTTTGAAAATACAACACACATAAAAATTGGAAAAGGAGTGAGACAAGGTGACACCATATCTCCGAAGCTCTTTAATGCCACATTGGAAAATGTCTTATAACGAAGTGAATTTCTCCGTCATTTTTGGTCTACGCCGGGATTCGAACCCGAGTACGCTTATTCCGGAACAAGCAGCTCTACCAACTGAGCTACGCAGACATGTATTCTGATTCCTATCTGCCTTTATGTCATGTGCGTCCTGCTGGCAGGTACGTCACATCTCCCCCCGAAAGAGGGCCGGGGGCATGGCCCACGGATCAGCCGTGACCACGAATCGTTGCAGGCAGACAACCACTGTAGAACGTGCACTTGAGAACTCCCAGTCAATCTGGTGTGTGGAATGCAACATCACACACATTTATTTTTCGAAGCACTGGAGAAGGGATTCTCTGATTTTTCCTATCTCGCGGTGTGGAAATAACATCACACCAATGCGAAATTTTGAACGGCCGGGTCATCCGGATAGTTCGGGCGCCATTATAACGAAGTAAATTTCTCCGTCATTTTTGGTCCACGCCGGGATTCGAACCCGAGTACGCTTATTCCGGAACAAGCAGCTCTACCAACTGAGCTACGCAGACATGTATTCTGATTCCTATCTGCCTTCATGTCATGTGCGTCCTGCTGGCAGGTACGTCACAGTCTTTCAATCACTGAACTGGGAAAACAAAGGGATATATATATATATATATACACGGGTAAATCAAAAAGTAAGGTCAATGCTCTCGTTGCGTACGCATGCAGAGCTGCGGCAGTTGGTTATTTCAAGAGAAGAGGGCACGTGACCTTGACACGTGTCTGATGAAATCGCTAATTTTTCAAACTGCAGTTACCCGGCAGTTGTAAGGGCGTAAACACAGCCGCTCGTTTGTCGGAATACTCCATCGTCGAGCAGCGAAGTGTAGTTCGATTTTTATGGGCTGAGGGTGTGCAACTCGCTGAAATTCATCGTAAGATGTTTGTGCAATATGGGAAGAACAAGTGTATGAGCCAGAGACATGGGTACAGGTAGTTAGAAAAGTTTCAAGCCGGCATAATGAATGTGTTTGATGAAGCTCGCTCGGGCCATCCGTCGACCTCTCAGGCACTCAGGCACAAAGGACCATCTGGATCGTATCGATGCGCTCATTAAAGAAGATCGCCGGGTCACTCTGTCTGAGATCGTCCAGAAGGTACGCATTAGCTATGGTTCTGCATTCTCAATAGTGCATGAAGATCTCTGATATCACAATGTGTGTACCAGATGGGTACCACGGCAGTTGTCTGATGCGCACAAGCAATCAAGCAGTAGCGCTGGAGAGCACTGTCACTGGTCACGAAATATTCCATCATTACGACTCCGAGAGCAAAAAACCAAAGCATAGAGTAGAAACATCCGAGCTCCTCATCCAAAAAGAAATTCAAAGTTGACCCTTTGGCACGAAAGTCAATGCTGACTCTCATTTTGGGCCACGAAAGGACCTATCTTTGAACACTATCAAGCACAGGGTGACTCGATTAACTGTCGGTCATATTGTGACTTGCTGGAAGACAAGTTGAAGCCAGTAATTCGCACAAAACGACGGGGAACCTTATCCGAAAAAGTGCCATTGCTGCACGACAACGCTCTTCCACTTAACAAACAATTACAGAGTTGAAGTTTGGGGTGTTACCACTTTCTGCTTACAGCCCCGATCTGGCACCGTACGACTTTCATATCTTCGCGCCTCACACGCTTTGCGAGGCCGCCGTTTTGAAAGTCATGTCCAGGTACAGGAAGCGGTGCATTCGCGGCTGCATGAACAACCCAAAACATTCTTCTCTGCAGGAATCGAGAAACTTGCAGACATATAAGTTATGCGTTGAAGTACAGGGGGACTAGGTCGAGAGATAAGGCAATTGTTATCTGTATGCTTCTTAGTTTCTTTAATATACGGTAATATTGACCTTACTTTTTAATTTACCTATACGTACACATACACTATAATGACAAATTCACCGGACACCCTTCAAAAGCAAATAAACGGATCCGCTGCGTTGTTAGGATGCGCGGTACAGCTGCAAATGGTATAAAAACAAGCCTGCAGCTACACGCGATTTATATCGCACTGCGAGGTTCAGTGAAAATGTCGAGGCGGGAGAGAACTGACTTTGAGAAAGGAAAGATTGTTGGGTGTTATATTAGTGGGTTGTCCGTAAGAGAAACCGAGAGGCGTTTAAACATACCCAAGTCTATTGTTTTGGATGTACTGAATAAGTGGAATACACATGGCGTGCCTGAAGCAGCAAAACGTACCGGCAGACCAATGAAAATCAGTGATAGAGCACGTCAAAGCCTCAGGAGAGTCGTTACAGCTAATCGACGGAGTACTGCATAAGACCTCAGTGAACAGGTGAGTAAAATCGCTGAAACCTCGGTATGTACACGTACCATTCGCAGAGAACTTCATTCCATGGGTTACCGCGGTCGTGCGGCTGCTCATAAGCCTTTCATCTCCACTCGGAATGCCACTTGTCTTTCAGCATGGTGTAAAGAACATTTATCGTGGACCGCAGATCAATGGAAACGGGTGCTATAGACTGATGAATCCAGATATACGATCTATTAGTCTGATGGCCTTGTGTGGGTACGGCGGCAGCCGGGGAACGCTATTTACCACAGTGTACTGTTCCTACAGTCAAGTTTGGAGCTGGCAGTGTACTCGCGTGAAGGTGTTTTTCGTGGCATGGTCCCGGCCCATTGTTATCGTGGACAAACCTGTTAACTAGCACGTATACCTCGATATTCTGGGCAATTATGCCTTTCCAACTTTGTGGCAATACTATGGAACCGAGCCTTGTTTGTACCAGCAGAAGAATGCACCGAACCATGAAGCAAGGACTGTTACGGCGTGGTTTGACAAAAATTCGGTATCGTGTGTAGATTGGCCTGCACAGAGCCCTGATCTTAATACTATAGAGCACCAAAGGGATGAATTAGAGCACCGCATAAGAAATTTGGAACCAATGCCTACTACTAAGCAACAGTTAGTGGCAGCATTATGTATTGAATGGAAACGCATACCTATTGCTGTGTTCCAAAACATTGTCGAAACCATGTCTCAAAGGGTAAGCGCATGCATTAAGGCTAATGTATGTACTAATGTATGCCAATAAAAAAGGTGGACCGACACCGTACTAATGTATGTCAATAAATGCTATGTTGTGTTTCTTTTCTAGGTGTCCGGTGTCTTTTGTCAATGTAGTGTATATCCGTCTGACTCACTCAGAGATGAAAAATTTCAATAACTGCTCGAGGAAATAATGTATCATTTGAAAGGAATATTATTTGAATGTATACGTCACAGCACATATATTAGAAAAATTTGAAAACAAATTATCTTGTTATAGTAAGTAATGATAATAGCATTTGTGATACAACAAGCTTGCAGTACTAGTCTAAGTTTTTACATATTTTAACTGCTGATTTTTTAGCTTTAATTAAATTTTAAATGTGACTCTCATTATTGGCTGTCACAGTAGCATTATAGAGAGAAAAAGTAATTTTAATTTTTATTTAACACCCACACATAAGCATTAGCCGTTCGCTACTATGAGCTGCGTACTACTGAAAAATTTAGCGAGCATCCAACTTTTCTTTTTCACTTCTACACCCGCATGCGCCAAAAGAAAATTGCTTTTTAATCAATATACGACACTTTCCGTTCTCCTAAAGGTATACTTTATATAAATTAGCCAGAAAGTTGCTTCTCATGCAGGCAAACTTTTTGCATAACGTGTTAAACGCAAATAGGGTAAGTCGATACAATTCACAAAAAAATTTCAAACGCTTCTCAAAGAAAAAAACACTTTTTCTACACCAGATGCAAACTACCCGACGCAAAGCAAATTACAACGAAGAAGAAAGCAAACAAGAGTACTTATAATGATACACCATGTAACGCTCAGATTATTATAAAAGCAAAAAAAAAAAAAATTATATAATAATAATAAAATTAACATGTTGCGTTATATCAAAGAATAACGCGCCCGAAACTTCTTTACTCAAAATTATCGCTTTCATCGAAAGTTTTCAAAAATGCTCCATAACTTTTAATGGAATCGTTTACAACAACCATTGTAGGCTTTAATAGAATATCTTTATGTGTATTATCACAACGTTGCTTTCTCCCTGTGGGTATCTAGCACACACGCATAAGCCGTTGGCTGCTACGAATTGCTCCTGAAAAAGTTTCGTGAACATTGAAGCTGCTCAAAATGACTGCGACGTAATACTTCAAAAGGAAGAGAGAGAAGAAAAAGAAGGCAAATCCGAACATGTTCTGTATTCCCAAATTCCTTTAAATAGGCAATATATCCTACCTAACATACAGCAGGGTTATTATTTTTTCTCTCACACTTCTTTGAAGAAAAACTTTTTATTTTTCGTAATAGCCTGAAATTAAATTTAAATCTAAAAACTTCTTGTTAACTACTATCCCATATGCCAGTAACACAAACCATTTTTTTATCACAATAGAATACTTTTTCTCTTTTGTCTTTTTTTTTTTTACTTTTTTTCACGAAATTAGCTCTTCTAAAAGGAAGCTTAAGAGAAGAGAAATAAAAACTCTTTTGAGCCATGAATTATTCTTGCTCATATAACTTCAATTTAAAAAAAAATCCCTAATTTCTTCTCCTAGCTAATAAAAATGATGTATCGTGAGTCTAATTCAGAAGGCAACGACTCCTAATTGGCAATTACGTATCAGTAATAACCCATTTTTTCATTTCCTTTCAACTTTGCAAAGCATAGCTATTGATTTATGAAAGATTTTTTTCCCCATTATTATATGTGTTTCGTTTTTGATATTTTTTTCTCTTCACATTACCGGGGCTTTCTTGTAAACTTTTCCACTGCGTAATTAAAACATGGCAATGAGGTCCCTTTTGAAGCAATTAGCTTCACAACGGACGTAAGGATCCCTCTTGTAATCTAATCTGTTCCCACTTCCCCAGTCCCGCGATGGTCACTCACTCACTCTCTCTCTCTTATCAGGTGAAATTGGCACTTAATAATGATCAGCAGAGATGTCCTTCAAAACGACGACTGGATCAAGGAGTTTAGCAAAATTAAATGATTAACTTCACAGGAGGATCTTCTTAATGCGCTTAAATTACAAAAGATGAGTGCTACACACCTATTTTCCGTACTGGGAATTCATTATGGACCAACGAAACGAAAAATCCAGATTTACATTGGCAGTTTAGGGCAAATCACAGAATTTCATTTTTTTGTCTGTTCTTTAATATAGATTGTTGAAATCGCAGCACCAAGAAGAAAGTTTCGAATCAGACGGAAACTTGCATGACGGACAGCAGGGGACATCGCTAAACTCAGAACGTTGGACAGGGGAACTGAACAAGGTTTAATTTTTAACATCGGGGGGAGCTGAACAGGGCTTAATTCTTTTAACATTGGGGAAGGGCGTATTTTTTCACTACCTTGTACTCATAAGGTAGTGAAAAAATACGCCATTGGGGCTTAATTGTTTTCACTACCTGGTACTCATCCATTCCTCCTCTTCCACAAAATAAAACTTCAAAATTGGTGATTGTCACTTTTAATTTAATCGCATTTTAAATTTAAAATAATTTAATTAATTAAATTTCACTTACAGCCGACAAAATCTCCTTCAGCCTTACGGTTAATTTTAACGCAGCACTAATATAATTTAAATATTGATCTTACCTCCATTTTCGGTAGGCTTTTGAGAATATGTAGACGGTTCCCAGTTGCTTTGCTGCTGTTAAGAGTATAAAAAAAGAGAGAGAGAGAGAGAATTTTAGGAAGGCAGTGTGTCTGACTCCGGGTCATAAACAACCCTTAGAATTAGGGAGTAGGAGTTTTCGGCTAGAGTGCTTGACAGGAAAGTTACACAGAAACGAGGTAAAGAGGGAGTTATGCTACGTCGTGATTTTCAGTTCTACCGTTAATTTTAGCTCAGCACTGATGTAATTTAAATGTTGATCTTTCCCCCACTTTCTGTGGGTTTTTGAGAATATGGAAATGGTCCCCCGTTGCTTTGCTGCGTTAAGGGTATTAAGCAGTGTTGCAGTGGAGTAAAGAGCAATTGAGAGAGAGATTTATGTAGATGATTTTAGGGAGTGTCTGACCTCCCAGGTCTTAAACAACACTTGAAAGTAGGAAACTAGGAGATTTGGGCAAGAGTGCCCTACAGTTAAATCACATGGAAGCAAGATAGGAAGGGGAAGGAATACGCCCTTATTTATAACCGGGGGTCAGTACCCGAAGTCCGACTGCTTAACATGCCCATCCGAACCACGGCGGATATTGAGTGGTTTGAGCTATCGCATCTGCCTGCGTTCGATCCTAAGCCTTCTCGTTGCAGCAACGAACGTTGACAACTAGGCCATCCGCGGCCCGCTATATAAAGAAAAAGATCCACAGCAGGGCAAGAAAACTGGCCAAATTCAGCGTACAAGCTCCAAAATCTCTGAGCGTACAGTGGATCACGTCCAACAGGCGTATAAAATGTTGCCAACATTTGAAAAGAAACAATGACTGAAAAGTTAAAAATATATGAACCTCATTACAAGACTCGACGATATGCAGGACGGATCCTTAAGGAAGCAGCGTTTCCTTAGGAGTCATTCGGTAGCATATCATGGTCAAATGCAAATTTGCCATTGACTTTCTCGTCGTCTTCATTTATATTTATTTTTTGATGATTCATCATTGATTTAAAATAATAATAAAGGTATATATATATATTTTTTTTTGAACTTGAACGAAAAACTTGTTTTGAGATTATTGCCTGATATTTTTGTCCAAAATCAGTACACTACAGAAAAAAAAATCAGTAGATACGTTTTTTTTTTTTTGCTTGAAATATGCAGCGCCTGACAAATTTAAGGAGGTACCAGCACCTGGCAAATTTCGATCTTAATGCAAAAGGAACATTCATAATTACTGATATTTCGAATAACATTAGTAGTTCATACAATAATATTCAACACCTTAATGCAAATTCAAACTAATATGTCCCTGGTTCACTTTTTACAAGATATTATTAAAGAACAGCCTTACAAAATAATGCACACCATTAACACTAATGGCGCAGATACTGACTTTTGTCCAAATCAAGTCTTAGTTGCACCGATTCATTTGTTGTCTTGTAATATGCAATGTTAGAGTAGTGCAAATCGATTTAGCTATTATATTAACTTGAGCTACTAGTTTAACAGTTACTTCAACTACACGTTAGCTTCACTGTACAGATAGAAGGTTGTTTTCCCGAATGAGGTCAGTCGTAATACAGCTGAAAACTTAATAATACACAAATGATTTCCGCTAAAGTGGAAAATGTGTGCAATTTTTTTGTCATAGTTATTTGTGGCCGATACGAAAACAAAATAATTTAACATATTAAAAGATACATCAGACCTATTTTCTGCAATTAATGGAAAAAACATACAAAACGTAAACACACGGCACATATTGTTTTGCAGTGGAACTGTTCCTACTGTTTACAAAAAAAGCACAGTAACTGCAAAACTGATTTTGCCTCTGTATAACCCAAGAGAAACGTAACGTATACTTAACTTCTACTGAACTGCGAAACGGATTTTGCCTGTGTATAACCCAAGAGAAACGTAACGTATACTTAACTTCTAGTGAACTACGAAACGGATTTTGCCTCTGTATAACCCAAGGGAAACGTAACGTGTACTTAACTTCTAGTGAACTGCGAAACGGATTTTGCCTCTGTTTAACCCAAGAGAAACGTAACGTATACTTAACTTCTAGTGAACTGCGAAACGGATTTTGCCTGTGTATAACCCAAGAGAAACGTAACGTATACTTAACTTCTAGTGAACTGCGAAACGGATTTTGCCTGTGTATAACCCAAGAGAAACGTAACGTATACTTAACTTCTAGTGAACTACGAAACGGATTTTGCCTCTGTATAACCAAAGGGAAACGTAACGTATACTTAACTTCTAGTGAACTGCGAAACGGATTTTGCCTCTGTTTAACCCAAGAGAAACGTAACGTATACTTAACTTCTAGTGAAATGCGAAACGGATTTTGCCTCTGTTTAACCCAAGAGAAACGTAACGTATACTTAACTTCTACTGAACTGCGAAACGGATTTTGCCTGTGTATAACCCAAGAGAAACGTAACGTATACTTAACTTCTAGTGAACTACGAAACGGATTTTGCCTCTGTATAACCCAAGAGAAACGTAACGTATACTTAACTTCTACTGAACTGCGAAACGGATTTTGCCTCTGTTTAACCCAAGAGAAACGTAACGTATACTTAACTTCTAGTGAACTGCGAAACGGATTTTGCCTCTGTTTAACCCAAGAGAAACGTAACGTATACTTAACTTCTAGTGAACTGCGAAACGGATTTTGCCTGTGTATAACCCAAGAGAAACGTAACGTATACTTAACTTCTAGTGAACTACGAAACGGATTTTGCCTCTGTATAACCCAAGGGAAACGTAACGTATACTTAACTTCTAGTGAACTGCGAAACGGATTTTGCCTCTGTTTAACCCAAGAGAAACGTAACGTATACTTAACTTCTAGTGAACTGCGAAACGGATTTTGCCTCTGTTTAACCCAAGAGAAACGTAACGTATACTTAACTTCTAGTGAACTGCGAAACGGATTTTGCCTCTGTTTAACCCAAGAGAAACGTAACGTATACTTAACTTCTACTGAACTGCGAAACGGATTTTGCCTGTGTATAACCCAAGAGAAACGTAACGTATACTTAACTTCTAGTGAACTACGAAACGGATTTTGCCTCTGTATAACCCAAGGGAAACGTAACGTATACTTAACTTCTAGTGAACTGCGAAACGGATTTTGCCTCTGTTTAACCCAAGAGAAACGTAACGTATACTTAACTTCTAGTGAACTGCGAAACGGATTTTGCCTCTGTTTAACCCAAGAGAAACGTAACGTATACTTAACTTCTAGTGAACTGCGAAACGGATTTTGCCTCTGTTTAACCCAAGAGAAACGTAACGTATACTTAACTTCTAGTGAACTGCGAAACGGATTTTGCCTCTGTTTAACCCAAGAGAAACGTAACGTATACTTAACTTCTAGTGAACTGCGAAACGGATTTTGCCTCTGTTTAACCCAAGAGAAACGTAACGTATACTTAACTTCTACTGAACTGCGAAACGGATTTTGCCTGTGTATAACCCAAGAGAAACGTAACGTATACTTAACTTCTAGTGAACTATGAAACGGATTTTGCCTCTGTATAACCCAAGAGAGACGAAACGTACACTTAACTTCTAGTGAACTGCAAAAAGGATTTTGCCTCTGTATAACCCAAGCGAAAAAACTGCAGAGACGAGCACGACGTAAGTACATTTAAGAAATCATATCATAACATATTTTGGTATCCCCGTCGACACAGTAAATGGTAACATTTTGTAGCACATGAATAAATATTACGTGATTTTTTTTTTGTTTCGATTCCGCCGTATGCATCCTTTAATTCAATGATTTCTCATATTTGCACTACAACTGATACTCAAAAGTATATTTGCATTATAATATCCCCATCGCAATAAACTTTGAATAAACCAATATTTATATTAACAACAACAAAAGAGGGGTGGTGCAGGGAAAGAGAAAGGGAAAAAAATCCGGCTTCCCACGGCAAATTGAAAAACCCATTTTTTAAAAGTATTTTACTCCTAATTATTCTAACCGAATATACAACAGTTTTTTTTTTATCTTTTCATGTCGAGTATGGCTTTCCCCTTATTGCTTGAGCTCCAGCCACCCTTTCCTTCATTCCGTACAAAAATTACAAAGCAAATGTTTTCATTAGTTCAAAAGATAATACATGCACAGACAAACGGAAATGGAAAACTTGTCTTTTACATTATTTAATTAAAAAGAGAAACATAGAAGTCGCTTGAAAGGTTCGTGCATAATCCCTTTCATTCGATAGCGAAGACAGACAGCATAAGCACATTTTCCTTCTTCAAAAGGAAACAAACAAAAAAACGTATCCGAACAAAACAAAACATAAAAAAAGAGTATATAATAACAATATTGCGTATAAAACGCAACGTTATTTTACATTATTTGCACAATTGATACTTTCATACGATAGAGAAGATAGCACCATAGTCCTGGTGCTATCTTCCCCTTCAGTAGTAATTAGCCCTTCCGACAAATTGTTAATGAACTACACTGCTGGCCACACAAAATGCAACACCAAGAAGGACACGAGATAGCAAAGCCAGATTTACTGGACACATAACAACAGGTACAAAGATGAAACGATTGAGCTTTCAGGCCCGTGCGACTTGCGAAACACGCAGACATCAATAGTTCGTGTGGTCCCCATGGCTGGCAATAACGGCCGCTACACGCCGGGACATCGAACGAAAGAAGTTTTGGATGTGGGCTTGGGGTATGTCGGTCCAGGCTGCTTCCACACGTTGTCACAGTTCATCCGGCGTAGCCGCGGGCGGTGCTTGCCGGGCCACTCGGTTGCCGATCAGCGACCAGACGTGTTCGATGAGCGACATATCGGGGGAACAGGCGGTCCACGGCAGCAGTAACTCACAGTGGGCCGTGAAGAATTGTTGCACGATGCGTGCCATGTGCGGGCGCGCATTGTCCTGTTGAAACGTGGCCGCTGGCAGGTCCTGCAGGTAAGGGAGGACTACAGGCTCCAAAACGTCGGAGATGTAGAGGTGGCTGTTGAGTGTACCGGCGATGCTTACCAGAGGGGTACGGGTGTCATATCCAATTGCGCCCCAAACCATAACGCCAGGCGACGGACCGGTATGGCGATGCATAATGCAGGCGTCATACAGTCTCTCGCCGCGGTGACGCCACACGTGGATCCGACCATCGTGGTGTTGCAGGCAGAAGCGGGATTCGTCGACGAAGACAATGTCGTGCCATTCCGTAGTCCAGGTGCGGCGCTCAACGGCCCACTGCGGCGCGCTCGACGGTGGTGTAACGTCAATGGTAATGGGAGCAATGGGCGCCGTGTGATAAGTCCCCGCTCCTGCAGACGACGTCGAACCTTACGTGCTGACACAGGTTGTTGCGCAACACACCCTAATTCCTGCGCTAACGTTCGTGATGTGGCGGTGCCAGCCATCAATTCCCGCCGCACAACATGCCGGCCCTCTCGTTCGGTGGTGTGCCGGGGCTAAGGCAATCGCTCACGTCAGTCCGTCCGTCCCTCCTGCACCCACCAAATCCATACTCGCATCACTGTGGTTGGATGTCGTCCCACACGGGCGCCGATGTCTCGGTACGATAAACCGCTGTCACGATAGCCACTATTCGTCCTCTGTCGAACTCTGAAACGTGCTGGAATGACTGCCGTATTCTGCAACGAGGCATCAGGAAGCTTCCAACGCACAGGCCCGGCAGGACAACACACTTCCACTACTTACGCCCGCCTTCTGTGCACCCTTCCTATAGTGTTTCCCGGTGGCGTGCCGGGCGTAAATGATTTGCATATGACCTGCAATGCTAATCGTTTGCATGTCCTCTTGCGGGCGACGCATGCTGCGAACTTCAGGCCAATCGGATGCTTCCTTCTTGGTGTTGCATTTTAGGTGGCCAGCAGTGTACCGTTGAACCAATCGTACCATTGGATGAGTCGGCATTGAACCAATCGTATCATTGGATGAGTTAGCATTAAACCAATCGTACCTTTCGACTAATGTGTAATGGGACAACTCGGTATTGGACCAATCGAACCACGGGACGAATCGGTATTGGACCAATCGTACCACGGGACGAATCGGTATTGGACCAAGGGGCGAATCGGTTTTGGACTAATAGTACCTTTGGACAAATC
Organism: Macrothele yani; assembly: GCA_039090855.1. Taxonomy (NCBI): domain Eukaryota; kingdom Metazoa; phylum Arthropoda; class Arachnida; order Araneae; family Macrothelidae; genus Macrothele; species Macrothele yani. The sequence goes on along the minus strand of CM077028.1, from coordinate 73,277,205 downwards.
GTGGCATGGGTCGACTCGGCATTGGAAAGACGATTTTGTTCCTTTAGACAAATTGTCCGTTGGACGAATCGGCACGGGACCAATCGTTGTTGGACGAATTGTACTAGACCCATTTTAGTTACCTGTGCAAAAGTTTCAAAACAAATTTCGATACAAAGTAAATGTTCATTCGCGTTCATTCGAGCGGAAATTACGGCACACAATCCATATATAGGTTGTTGTTTTTTTGTAACGCCAACTATGTATCCTTGTAACTGGCGTTAGAATTCTCAAATCCGACCACCCGTTACTAGGGAGAGTTGTGCTTGCATAATTCAATAGATTCCGGTTCACTGGGTCATCGGTTAATTGGGGTAGCCGTTTATTTGGGACAATTCTTGAAGGGCATCCCAAATTAGCCCTTTTAGACAAAGCTTCGCATAATTGGGTATATACAGTAGATTCCGGTTCATTGGGTTATCGGTTAATCGGGGCAGCCGTTTATTTGGAACAATTCTTGAAGAACGCCCCAAACCAGCTCTTTTGGATAAAGCTTCGAATAACTGGGTATCTACAGTAGATTCCGGTTAATTGGGTCATCGGTTAATCAAGACAACCGCTTCTTTGAGAAAATTCTTGAAGAGCATCCCAAACTAGCTCTTTGGGATGAAGCTTCGCATGATTGAAGCAGCCGCTTAAGGTGGATTTCTAGTGATTTGCTCCCTATACTTCAATGGAAAAAGTTTTAATCCTATTTTCTCAGCGAAGAAAGATTTTCCATACATTAAATTTGGCCCACTGAAGAAAAACATCCTAACTAAGATTGCACAACCGGTGTTTTTTTTTTGTTTTTTTTTTTTTTGTCAAAGACTTTTCTGAACTATATTAAAAATCAGCAACTTTACTTCGATGTAATTACGATACTTGCTGACAAGTGGCGCCACTTTCCCTTATCACTACATCGAGGTAAAGTTACTGATTTTTAATATAGCTCAGGAAAGTTTTTTGTAAAAAACACGGATTGTACAATCTAAGATAGGATGTTTTTTTATCAGTGGGCCAATTTTGATGTATAGGAAAAATCTTTCTTCGCTGAGGGAATAGGACAGAATTGTTTTCCATTGGAAGTATAGGGTGTTAAACCACTAGACGTCCACCTTAACTGGGCCAAAAATATTCTATTCCCGATGTGTTCCAATTAAACGGAATGCACTGTAGACGGTATTCTTTGGTCCAACCTACACAATAATAGACTTTATTTGGCCTGCAATAGCTATTATTTTAAAAGTCAGATTATTTCAACTTCCCTTTAAACTTAAATTGTCATTTGTCAACTTAAGGCTGTCTTTGAGTGAAAAACATCACTCCTTGGGTGTTGTTTTATATCTTGAGTGACTGTCTCAGAAGTTGGCGTCAGCGAATCACTGCAGACCTCACCATATTCAGAACAGAAGCGGACTCACGTTGGCCCAGAATTAAAAGACAAAATACGTGCTGTTACGTTTTAACCAATGACTTATTTGGGGGTAGACCTTAGTAAGTAGGAGGACTTTCTATAGCTCAAATTCATGGGACTCTCTGCTAATGTACAGATTTTCTCTTCAAAAAATGAACATACAATAGGATTTAAGATCATTTATAGAAGGAAAGATTCCAATATCACTTTTGCCCCCATTCATTTATTTCTATTTGGCTCAGGTTATTAGAAAAATCAGACACAAATGAGAGATTTCGTTTCTTCCAGAAAGAAACGCAGCTACGCTAACTTATCGTGACATCTAGCGCCAAAATGGAATACTTTCGAGTCAGAAAAATTGAATTAAAAAAAAATAAAAAAATTTTTGGATAATAACTGCGGCATACACTATATTGACAAAAGTCATCGGACACCCCTTTAAAAGCAAATGAGCGGATCCGCTGCGTTGTTAGGATGCGCGGTACAGCTGCAAACGGTATAAAAACAAGCCCGCAGCTGAGGGCGATCATATCGCACTCTGCGGTTGAGTGAAAATGTCGCGGCCGGAGAGAACTGACTTTGAGAAAGGAAATATTGTTGGGTGTTATGTTAGTGGGTTGTCCAAAAGAGAAACCGAGAGGCGTTTATACATACCCAAGTCAACTGTTTTGGATGTACTGAATAAGTGGAAGACAGATGGCGTGCCTGAAGCAGCAAAACGTACCGGCAAACCAAAGAAAATCAGTGAGAGAGGACGTTGAAGCCCCAGGAGAGTCGTTACAGCTAATCGACGGAGTACTGCACAAGACCCCAGTGTACAGGTGAGTAAATATGCTGGAACCTCAGCATGTACACGTACCATTCGCAGAGAATTTCATTCCATGGGATACCGTGGTCGTACGGCTGTTCATAAGCCTTCCATCTCTACTCGGAATGCTACTCGTCGTTTAGCATGGTGTAAAGAACATTTATCGTGGACCGAAGATAAATGAAAACGGGTGATATGGACTGATGAATCCAGATACACACCATCAGTCTGATGGCCATGTGTGGGTACGGCGGCAGCCGGGGTACGCTATTTACCACAGTGTACTGTTCCTACGGTGAAGTTTGGAGCTGGCAGTGTACTCGGGTGAGGGTGTTTTTCGTGGTATGGTCCCGGCCCGTTGGTTATCGTGGACAAACCTGTTAACCAACACGTCTACCTCGAAATTCTGGACAATTATGCCCTACCAACTCTGTGGAAATACTATTGAACCGAGCCTTGTTTGTATCAGCAGGATAATGCACCGAGCCATAAAGCAAGGATTGTTAAGGCGTGGTTTGACGATAATTCCGTATCATGTGTGGACTGGTCAGCACAGAACCCTGATCTTAATCCCATAGATCACTTATGGGATGAATGAGAGCGCCGCATAAGAAGTTTAAAACCAAGGCCTACGACTAAGCAACAGTTAGTGGCAGTATTATGTACTGAATCGAAGCGCATACCTATCGCGGTGTTCCAAAATCTTGTCGAAGACATGTCTCAAAGGGTCAGATCATGCATTAAGGCCAAAGGTGGACCGATACCGCACTAATGTATGTCAATAAATGCTATGTTGTGTTTCTCTCCTAGGTGTCCGGTGATTTTTGTCAATATAGTGTATATTAGCTATAGGTCGGTTTTTTTTTTTGTGCTCAAAATTTCAGACACTACAAAATAATAGTCTTCGAAAAAATGTGTACAAAATAATTTACATTGCAGATATAGGATAGCAGATGATCCCTAACACTCATTCAAAGACAGCCTTAAAGAACTTTGAGTCGAAGTAGAAAAACTTAACTAAGCATTGAATATCACTTCCAAGATAAAGGGGAGAGATCAATGACAACAGAATGCCACTTACAGAAATTCAATTCCACTTTATTCATAATCTAACACCTCAGTTAGTTTTACTATAAACAAGTCTTACAAAACACAATACGCTGAACAGAATTCACTCAATAATTTCTAACGATAAATGTTGAGGAATATCTTTCTGCATATAGCATATAGTCTTGCTACGAGGCGTGTTAAATAAGTAATGCCTCCGCGCAGGTTATGACGGCAAGCGATTATTTGTGCCATTAGCTTCATTTTACTGCGTAAGAGAACTCCGTGCATATACACGGTCAAGTCATATTATTTTGATTTGACCGTGGTGTAACCGCCGTGTGCAGCGCGGACAGCAGCTAGACAGGCTGGGAGTGACTCAATAAGGTGCTGAAAGATGTTCACAGTTATGTGGAGCCATGCTGACTGCAGTGCATCTGACAGCTGCTGGAGGGTGCGTGGTGGAGGATCCATAGAGCGAACAACACGATCGAGGGTGGTCCCACAGATGCTCAATTGGGTTTAAGTCTGGGGAATTAGGGGGGACAGGGAAGTGCTTTTAAGTCTTCATCGTGCTTTTCCAACCACTCCCGGACATTTCTAGCTTTGTGACACGTCGCATTGTCGTGCTGGAAGATCCTATCCGCCCCATGGAAGAAAATCATCATGTATGGGTGTATGGTCTGCAAGGATGGATTCATAACGAATTCGGTCCATAGTGCCTTCCACAGGTATGAGTGTACACATAGAATGCCACGAAAACATTTCCCAGACCATAACGCTGCCCCCACCAGCTTCCGTCTTCTAGCAGTGGTTGAAGAGTGTTTGTTCTGCGATGTTTCTCGCCTTATACGCCAACGTCCAATCGTTCGATGAAGCAGTAAACGTAACTCATCGGAGAAGACAATCCTCTGCCAATCAGCGGAGGTCCAATTCCTATACTGCCGTACAAATGTAAGCCTTTTCCGCCGATGCACCTTCGTTAGCACAGGTGCACTGACCATCCGTCTGCATCCGAGCCCCATACACAGCAGAATTCACTGAACCGTCGGTTTAGACACACATCTGGTGGCCGCCGGGTTCATTCGGCCAGTGAGTTGCTCCATTGTAGCGTGTCAATCGGCCCTCATGCACCTTCGCAGCCGACGTTCACGTTTCACATTAATGGAACATGGTGCTCCGCAGTTTCCACATCGCTTATTCGCAATGGTGCCATTTCTCCCATCACGAAACACTTTAACCACAACAGCAAGCGAACAGTTCACAAACTGCGCAGTTTTAGAAATACCGCCACCCTTGGCTTAAAAGCTGGTAGTCATCCCTTTTTGCAAATCTGATAAATCGCTTCTTTTATTAGCAACGAGTGATATGTTTTCAGATCAGATTAGATCATATATACAGGATTTTAGGAAGGGAGTTTCTGACCCTAGGTCTTAAACAACCCTTAGAAATATGAAGCTAGGAGATTTGGGCTAGAGTGCCCGATAGGAAAGTGACACGGAAGCGAGGTAGAAAGGTGGAGGAAGACGCCCTTATTTATTACCGGGGTGGGCCAGTACCCGGGGGACAACGGCTTAACGTGCCCATCCGACGCACGGCGGATATTTAGTGGTTCGGGCGTTCGTACCTTGCTGGGATCGAACCCGTGGTATTCTTCGTTGCGGTCACGAACGTTGACCACTAGGCCACCCGCGGCCAGATATGTTTCAGAATGCCTACAGCACACTTTATATATCCTCTAAGCCAGCTCACGACACGTGTCTTCTTTCATTGGCTACGCGCTGTTGACGTTAAAAGTAGGAGGTGGTCACATGTGACTCGACTGTGTATTTGTTCGTAATACACTGGCGTGCAAAACTTAAGGACGAGACGGTTTTTCGAATGTAACGTCGTGCAGAAGTGCTCCACATCGACTCAAATCATACCATACGATCCCGAAGATGTAAGAATATGGGACAAGTGAGCAAAACTGTCCAAACAAGGAATCCAAAGGATACAAAGGCCCTTTATTGAAAAGGCAGCTTCCAGCACAACTGGACAGAAGACAGAAACGTCCATGTGACAGGCGGCTGCCAAGAAAAATCCAGTCATTAGTAGGGGATATGAACACCCCTGACTGCGTTACAGGATTTACAACGTCTGTCCATGCAGAGGACGAGGTTGTCAAGGAGCTGTTGAGGCATCGCAGCCCATTCCTCTTGTAGCGCCAATCGCAGCTGCTGAATCGTTGCTGGTGGCTGGTGACGTGCTGCCAAGCGTCTCCCGAGAAGGTCCCACACGTGTTCGATTAAACTTAGGTCTGGGGACCTTGCGGACCACCATGCGTTGAATATCTTTACTTTTCAACAGCTTTGTGACAGCCACTGTACGATGAGGTGTAGCGTTGTCGTCCATGAAGAGGAACTCCGGACCCACAGCACCTCAAAACAGACGCACGTGAGGCAGGAGAACTACGGTACAATAGCCAGCACCAGTGACAGAACCTCCTTGGAAGATGTGGAGATTGGTACGGCTACCAAGAGTGATACCGCCCGAAACGAGAACTCCGCCACCTCCAAACGGTCCCTTTCGATGATGTTGGAGGTGTGATTGAGTGTTCCCTGCTCTCTCCAGATGTGCATACGTCCAGAATCGCTCGTCAGACTAAATCGGGCCTCATCCGTAAAGAGAACTCGACCCCATTGCTGATGTGCCTAGTTCTTGTGTTCCTGGCACCACAGAACCCGATGTCTTCGATGAGCAGGCGTTAATGGCACACACCTTACTGGTCGTCGTGCAAATAGACCACCTTTGTGCAGCCTCCTGGTTACGGTAAAACGCGATAACGGACGTCCGGTTATTTGTTGCATGTGACTTGCGATTTCTCCTTCTGTCTGCCGTCTGTCTCTTCTCGCCTGTTGGACAATATACTGCTCGTCCGCCGCCGTGGTTGCTGGTGGACGACCACTGCTAAACTCTCGGACAGCTGTTCCTGTCGTTTGAAATGCTCTCTAAGCTCATGAAACGATGCTGTGAGCGATCCCGAACTCCTCGGCCACACTAGTCCCATTTCGACCTTCTTCCAACTTCCCAATGACGCGACCTCGGGTAAAGTCATCATGATGTTGTCTACTGGATTGCCTGTTGGCCATATCACACGGTGGCAGCAACTCGGCGTCGTTCAACCCGATTTACACCGGGCAATAGCTTTCACCGAATTGCTGAGCGTACACCGCCCGTGTGCTTTATACCCTTCAGACGTCATCCCCCCAGGTCATGCTGCATATATGGGCATGCCCTACCGTGCCGGAGCCTAGTCTATCTCCTGAGTGGTCTTTCGGTCCTTTCTGCCTGCTCGTTCCGCTGTTCTGCTAATTTCTCCTCTTCGTCCTTAATTTTTACACACCAGTGTATGTTGTGTTTAAAATGGATGATTCTTTTTTAACTGTGTTGACGGGTGTGAAACAACAATAAGTTTTAGAGTTTTTGGCTCATGGAGATGTATCGCTCACAGAAATTTGCGCTAGATTAGTGGCAGTTTATGGTTCTGGAACTTTGGAGAAAAGCGCTGTTCGTCTGGGTAAGAAAATCAAAGAACAGTGGAGGAATGTTGGCCGTAAAGGATCAGCAGCAGAATGGGAGGACCATATTTCAACTTGCGATTTGAAAATGTCAATGAACTGATCACCGAAAACCAAAGAAAAACTCAGAGAATCATAGCAGATATGTTGAACATTAGTTTAGATAATATCAATAACATTGCTAACGTTTTAAGAAACCATACAGTGTTTGTGCTCGTTACTTAGCGCTTCACGTAACGACTAAGATGAAGAAATCAAGGCCTGAAACATGGCAAAGGTTGCTTGCGGGCTATGAAATATATGGAAGTGATTTTCTCCAAAGCATTGTGACAGGTGGTGAGAGTTGCAGTGTCAGAATTAGAAATAAATCTTCTACATGCCCAGTGGACCACTCAAATTTCCAAATCACTGGTCCGCCAAAATGGGCACTGGACCGTGCAAAAAAAAAAAAAAAAAAAAAAAATATATATATATATATATATATACATTTACAGTATATGTAGAAAATAACGTATCATTTTCATTGGAGCAGTTTATTGCAAATTTAGAGCAGAATGTGTGCGTGTACACATGAAAATAGTACTAATAAATAAAACACAAAACATGCTACGTAGTGTATAAATTTCAAAAGAAACTCCTGACCAGTGTATACCAAAATTTGGTAGTTCACTCATTTTTACTGGTCCAGGAATGGCACAAATAGTAATACATTTAGTACGCACATGGTGCTAGTACCCGGGACGAAACCTTGATTGTAAGGGTACTGTCATAATGCGCTTCTTATAGTGCACTGATTAAGAAGCACTTTGCAACATACCAAAAGGGACCTGCGTGGAATACCTTGCTTCAGTGTGAAAAGCAGGGGTTTTCCCTTGTGGACAGAAATACAATTTTGCAAAGTCAGAGCATAAATGGTTCTTCAACCTCCAGTTGGGAAACAATATAAAAGACCCATTCATGATCAACGGTCACCACTTGGGCAAAAAAGTGGCCTGTCTTAATCCAAATATTTTGAGTCGGAACTCGGTTTCCAGTTCCAAAATTTTCAGAAAACTGAAGAATGGTTTGCAATTCCAATATTCAGTTTTTAAGTTGAATATCAGAATTTCAAAATTCTGAAAACTGCCATAGTGAAACCTAGATTATTTAAAGTCTCTGGTTCAATTCTTTACAAACAGACTGAAAAAAAAACGCTTACTGGCTTTACGGGCCAGTAACATAAAATTTTCAGTGGTCCGATGGAATTTTTACTAGCCAATGGCCAGCGGGACCACTGAGTAATTCGAACGCTGGAGTTTGGTTCACCATTATAACCAAGAAAGGAAAAATCAATCGCTGGAATACCGACAGGCCGTCCCGGTGGCGCAGTGGTCTAAGCGATGGCCTCTGATCATTCGTCCGAACGGGGTCCGGGTTCGAATCCCGGTGAGGTATGGATGTTGTGTTTGTCTTACGGCACTAGCTCTCTCCCTTCCATGGCGCCAGTGACCCTAAATTAGGGACGGGCGACTGCTTATAGCCCATTGAGTTGCTCATGGTGGTCGTTAAACCTCCAATGAAAAAAATACCGACACCCATCTTCTAGTCGAACGAAAAATTCAAAACTCACATTTCTGCGGGTAAGTGCATGCTCAGTGTGTTCTTGAACTACAGAGACATTATCTATCATAAGTGCGACTATCAAATCTAAGAGCTACGTGCGAACTTTAAAAATGTTAAAGCAAAGAATAAACGGCGTGCGTTGTGGGGGAGCCAATGATTTTGCAACAAGGCAACGCCATATCCCACGCCAGTGATTTCACTTCAGAGTCCGTACAGAAAATCGGATTTGAAGTTCTTGAACATCCTACCTGTAGCTGAGATTTGGCGCTGTCCGACTTGTAGTTGTTTCATGCTCTGAAGAGACATCTGAAAGGAATTCAGTTCATCTGTGACGAAGATGTTCAAGCGGCTACAACGAAATGGTTCCGAAAACGACCTGAAGATTTTTACAAAAAAAAAAAACTTGTTAAACGTAGGAGCACCTGTATCTAGCGTGAAGGGGACCGTGCAGAAATAAAATGCGTGAATTAAAGTAGAAATTCTGAATTTCGTTCTTGTTTTCTTTCAATTTGATATCTTTGCACAGGACTTGTACATAAAAATAGAGGCATTACTTTTTGTACACCCTCTTAATGTAATTCGCTCTTTCGATACAATCTGCTCAACGAACATTGCTCATACAAGAATCGCTCTTACAACATGAAAAACAGCTCACTTATCGAATACAACTCTATATCTGCACCTCTCAACACTGCTCATAGAATATTGCACTCTCAAAGAAGCTGCATAAATAAATAACTGTATGTTCTAAAGAATTTGCATTACTAAAAAAGCCTATAGAACCTATAGTTTATTACACGGAATTTCAAGTTTTCAGTAACTGAAAGCTAACAGATTTTCCCAAAAGGGGGCGAGTTTTTCAGGTTCGCCACTGATCTGAACATCAGCTCTTATTTTATCTTTGATTGCAGTTTGGCTGTCAGTTTTTATACGTTCACCCGGAGAAGTTCTGTACCTTTTTAAAAGTGAGAAAATATTACGAGAAGAAATCAAATTTGCACGAGAACACAACGCGAAAAGGAAGGTTAAATTAGAGGTACATATTACATGTCTTTTCTCGCGATGATATATTATCAATTTGTTTCTAGTCATTCTTAATTTTTTTTAATCTGGCTTCACCAAAAACAGTAAAAGCGGGAGAGGTATGTAAGGGGGATACCGGCTATAATATTTAGATCTTTTTACCTCACTGTATTTTATTATTATAAATAACATCATCTTTTGATTTTGACACTTCTTCCTTTTCAAAGGTAATAAAAATTAATCTTTCAGCTTCTTTTACGTTGTTTTTGGAACAACAGATGTATGTATTATAGATAATAACAAAATTTTGAAAGGTGTATAATACTTGTTATCTTATTTTGCAATAAGTGGCAGAGAAGGCGAAACAAAAGTCTGATACGGGACAGGTAAGGCCGGACTTTCGAAACTATGGCCGTGCAGAGATTATGACCCGTGCAGAGGCCATAATCTATAGGTAGAGTGCTCCAGGGTTTGATATGAAGGAAATCAGCAAAAATGATTTAACGTTCAATAACACCAGAATGCTGAACGGATAAACTTGGTACTTTTAAAATCATTATTTAATGCTTACAAAATTGTACACTGTTAAAAATAGGTGTTGTGAACACCCAGAAAATTTTTGAAAATAACGAACGGCGAAGTTGCCGGTACGTGTCGGTCTTTTTACCAAATTTTCCTTTTTAAAAGTGCCAGTTTCTATTTGACCTCCGTATTTTCACAGATTTTCCGTAGTCAGTAATTCCATTTATTTCAGAAAAGTCCGTTCCGTTCCAAGTTTTTCCGTCTTTATAAGAAAATTCGAAGACGCCGAATCTTTCAGCCCTTACGCCGCCATAGAATCCTTTCGCGCCGGAAGTAGGAAAGAAGCTGAGGTCGCTTGGGTCAGAAACCACGCGTCTTAACCACTGAGCCAGAATGTCTTAGGAAACGCACTCACGTTCAAGGTAAAACTAATTGCGCGATGATGAATTCCCCCCCCCTCCCCCATTAATGCGAGTGATTTAGTTACTTTATTTTCGGTTGGAGTTTATTACTTTCTTAATACAGAGGTGTACGTATGTAATAATTTTTTTTTCTTCTAAGATGACTTATCACATATTAAGTATTTCTTTTCCACGGTGATTTTTCGAAGCAACAGAATGCTTTGGAACTTGAGATTTCTTTTTTACGCTTTCCAATCATAGGTTGAAGAAGCGTATATGCTCCAACTTTGTCCGTCTGCCCGACCGCACGATAACTCTCGCAAAAATTGTTCGATTTCGATGAATTTTAGTATGTGGTAGGGGACCACCTGGGAATGAAAACCCTATTAAAAATGGGCGAAATGGGGTCAAAAGTAAGGACATAGGAGCCGGATCCATTGCCCTTATGCATCATAACTTACGTAAAAATAGCTCCGATTTCGATGAAATTCAGTATGTGGTAAGGGACTACCTGGGGACAAACCCTATTGAAAATGGGCAAAATAGGGTCAAAGATCAGGACATAGGAGCTGGGTCCATTCCATTGCCATTGTGCGTCATAGCTTGCGTAAAAATGGTTCGATTTCAATGAGATTTTATTATGCGGTAGGGAACCACTAGGGACGAACCCTATTGAAAATGGGCAAAATGGGGTCAAAGATCAGGACATAGGAACGGGATCCATTCCATTGGCCTTATGCGTCCCAACTTACGTAAAAATTGCTCGATTACGACAAAACTTTATCATGTTGTTCGGGAGGTATACTGAACCGGTTCTGTTGAATATAATCGAAATGGGGTCAAAGGTCAGGACACAGGAGCGAGATTTATTACACAGCCATTATCCATATAACGTGAGTAATGATTTCTGGTATGTTGGAAAGCATATCATAATCAATGCATTGCATGATTTTACTAACTTGTTTAACTAACAATAACTTTAATTATCTTTAAGAAAAGGTGAAATGTACTGTTTTACAGCACTATTTCACAAAACTTCTAAATATAAAATTTACTCTTGATAGTTATATAGCTTTTGTCTTAAGGACTCCACAGACTGATACATAGATATCGTACAAATCACCTGTACAATAATTTAAGTACCGGGTTTCTTACAGTAAAACAATATTCTCGCACTATGTACAATATCTCGTGCACAAAATGGGGAGAGAGAAGAAATATCCTGTGCCACAATAACCGAAATTCATGCGATATGCTATCCACAATATCCGATCTCGCTACAGAACTTTGAAACCAGATTCTTCAACAGACTATAGAGATTTAACAATTAATCAAACCTCAAGTATTTTCGCTTATCTCTCTTATTACCGTACATTTTTTGCCATATGAATATGGAAAAAGTGGGAACGGAGTTTTCCCGGTAATATACGAAAGAAATTGCGGAAAGGTTTCAGAAAATTAAAAATTTTCCGTTAATGCATCTTGAAAACGGCAATTTACCGTCAGTATAAGAAAGAAATTGAGGAAAGGGTTCTGAAAATTGAGAATTTTCCTGAAGTACGAAAAATCCGTGAAATTCAGGTTTTTTTCCGTCATTTCACGTAAAAGGTTGCATCAGGAATATGCTTTGTTAATTCACGAAAGAAATCACGGAAAACTGCTCCTGAATTTCAGAAATCTTTTTACAGTGCATTTTGAGGGTATTTTCGCTATCACTATCAGATATATCATTAAAATAAAATTCTACGAATTTAAAGAACCATCTTTACATTTATTTTGAAGAGGTATGAATTTTAAATGAAACGGAAAGTACAGCGATGGTTAGCTACAACTTGTTTCCCGACAGCGTGAGCATTATTTAGGAGCACTTCTCTTTTAAACTCGCGCACACAAGAAAGAAATAACGATGATTATAATAGTAATATTCTCGATAAATGCTCATTGAGGCAAATAAAGCGACATGTTTTTATCATAATTTCCAATCCCAAACAAAACTTTCTGCTTCAGAAGAAAGGCTGTTAGAGGTAAGAATCAATAAAAAATCGATCATTCGCCTTTCATCGATTATTCGATACACCATTCATGAAGGGAGCAAACAAAAGCAGTCCGCCACGCCATAAAGAAGGAAAGGAAAAAATAAAAATAAATAAAAAATAAAAAAGCAACAGATTTTCGACCATGAACGAAAGCCAATCGACATGCTATTGACATCGCGGATCTCGGCTGCCCAATAGGAGATAGCCTATCTTCCATTTCGCACTATAGACACTGCATCAGTGGTAGTGATTGGCCCTTCGCCTCTATAGACGGAGTAATCGATGTTATTGATTGGCCCGTTTTAACCGAGAGAATATTTTTTTTTATGTGTGAAAAGAAAGGAAGCCTTGCAGATGCAATTACGTTTTCTAATGAGGAAAAAACAAAGTGAAGGCGAGTTCGGCAATTTACGTAGTAATTCGAGTGTAAGGCATGGATAAAGAGGACGATATCTCCGTTAACGGCCTCTGAATTCTTGATATTGGTTTCTACGTCCTCCAGTTTCCTATCTTCGAACAAATGCGCTTTAAAATATTGGGAAGAAATACACTATTTAATCAGAAGTAATTAATTCGAATGCGCAGAAACATTACGGGCGTTAATTAAACAAGCATAGAAGAAAGCACGATGCGAAACGTTGCAGTTTAATGGAATCTCACGCACACACGCATTCCACCACTAAAGAGAGTTTGCTCAGAATACTAATCAACGCCTAGCAGCTTGAACTGCGTAAGCAATCTGCATGTTGCCTGGTTATGGTGCTAGAGCGACTAGTTTAATATTCTTTATCCACAAAGCTGCACGCTACACTAAGATAAAAACTTAGCGTTCTATTTGTGTGTGATATGAAAATAAGCAACAACCCGAGGTGTAGAATGTTGCAGATTTTAAGAACAATCAGGAAGTACAACAATGAAAACGTTTTGGCAATGTTTTTGCATACACATATTGCTGTCTTCGTACGACAGCTTTGTCTGATGGTCTTCCTTTTTTCCTGTGGACACGATATCTCCACTTCCAGAATTAGGACTGCAAAAATTCTCTTAGCGTTGGTACGATCTGGATTTTTCTCACGCTAATAATGTTTCTGTACGATCATTTTCCAGTTGAATTCGAAATGTGAATTTACATTTGGTACGATACCTTTGCTTCTACGAAAAGAACACGGAGGAAAAAAAGTATGTATGTATACACCGAGTGGCCACTTTATTATGACCACCACCTCAGTACTTCGTTGGGCCACCTTTTGCCTTTAATACTGCGTCGATTCTTCGTGGCATGGACTCCACGAGATGTTGATAGGTGGTTTGTGGAATCTGAGACCATGCTTGATGAATAGCGCTGTCCAGGAGTGTGAGATTGCAGAGTTGTGGATCCAGCTGTCTGATGGCTCGTTCCACTTCATCCAACAAATTCTCAATGGGGTTGAGATCTGGAGATTGTGGAGGCCACCTAAGCAAATTAAACTCACCGGCATGTTCCTGAAACCAATCCTGTACAAAACGAGCACTATGGCAGGGCGCATTATCTTGTTGAAAGTAGCCATCGCCATTGGGATAAACCATCCACATGACAAGATGCACTTGGTCCGCAACGATGTTTAGATATGATGTGCCAGTCAGACGTTGATCAACACGAATTAAAGGGCCCAAAGCACGCCAGGAAATCATTCCCCAAACAATAACGTTGCCTCCACCAGCTTGAAGGGTTGTAGCAATGCATTTGGGGTCCATGCTTTCCTGCTGTTTCCTCCAAATTCTCACTCGGCCATCGGCATGTTGCAACTGAAAACGTGATTCATCGGACCACATAATTTGTTTCCAATTATCGACTGTCCAATCCTTGTGCTCCTGTGCGAACTAGAGACGTTTTCTCTTGTTAACTGCAGACAGCAAAGGTGCTCGAACAGGCCTTCGGCTGCCATATCCCATCCGATGCAGTGTACGGCGAACAGTGCGTGCAGAGATCATTTGAGGGGATCCTTGATTAAGATGGTTTGTAATTTGCTGCACTGTTGCCCTTCTGTTGTCTGTTACCAGTCTGGACACTATCCGTTCCGCCCGAGCAGTCACTAGTCGATGACGACCACACGTTGCACGTAGAGACCCAGTTTATTGGCTGACAGTCCAGTCTTTAAACACTTTAACAACAGCTGCTCTAGAACATTTCACGAATGCTGCGGTTTCGGTGATACTCGCTCCATGGCTAAGAGCTCCTACAATCATCCCACGTTGAAAGTCCGTCAAATCGTATTTTTTACCCATCTCGTCCCCCAAAAATCACTTCTACTACTATCGCAAGCACTAAGCTTTCCCTTTTTATACTCGCCTCGCCCTCTGGCTGCAACAGCGTGCAGCCATAGCTCATTTGCTTAAAACTGTCAGGTGATCATAATAAAGTGGCCACTCAGTGTGTAAGGCTATCTCCTATTGAGCAGCTCGTATTATCATCAATCATTTTCAATTCAATGTTGGATGAAGATCTGGGCAATCCTCAAATCTATCTCTCTCGCTCTCTCTCTCTCTCTCTCTCTCTCTCTCTCTAGCATTAACTTTCATGTTATTCCGGCATTCTTTCGAATTCCATCCATTTATCTCCCACACGGTTTTCTAGGTCTTTTCCTATCCCTTGTTGTCCTGTCTACTGTTTCAATTGTCCAGCGGGGTATAGTTCTAGTAATACGTCCAGCCCATTGCCAGTAGAAGATATTTACTTTGATCGCGACATGTAAAGAAAAGCCCATTTTGCCGGTGGTGTGGTTCGAACTTACGCCTCCTCGCTCAGAAGAAGTTGTTCTCCCAACTAAACTACACGAACGAAGCTTATCGCTGCAACTTTGCCGTCTTGACATGTGCGTCACCTCTCAAGCAGGAACGTCACATATCTCAATATAGTAAAACAGCCCATTTGTCGTTGGTGGGGTTTGAACCACGACTCCTCGATCCAGATCCAGTTGTTCTCCCATCTAAACTACACCGGCGAAGCTTATCGCTGCAACTTTGCCGTCTTGACATATGCGTCACCTCTCAAGCAGGTACGTCACATACCTCAATATAGTGAAACAGCCCATTTGTCGGTGGTGGGGTTTGAACCACGACTCCTCGATCCAGATCCAGTTGTTCTCCCATCTAAACTACACCGGCGAAGCTTATCGCTGCAATTTTGCCGTCTTGACATGTGCGTCACCTCTCAGGTAGGTACGTCACATATCTCAATATATTGAAACAGCCCATTTGTCGGTGGTGGGGTTTGAACCACGACTACTCAATCCGGATCCAGTTGTTCTCCCATGTGCGTCACCGCTGCGGTAGGTACATCACATATTTCACCCTCTCGAGAAAGGTCTGAGACTTAGTCGCAGGTTTCCCGGTCAGCCGGCTAACCATGCTTGAAACAGCTCGCTGTAGAAAAAATAATTCCCATTAATTCCAGACGATAAGTGAGACGAATATCACACATTTTTGGAAGAAAACAACGGCCAGGAGATTCACTGCACGTTCTGGAGCCAATATAGCGTAAATACCGAAATTGCCGGTGCCTCCTAGCTACGGAGTCAGTTGTTCTCCCAACTAAACTACACCAACGAAGCTTATCGCTGCAACTTTGCCGTCTTGACATGCGCGTTACCTCTGTAGTACGTCACACGTCACAGATGTCATCAACACTTGCCATTTTTCTGATCCACGAGTTCCTTTTCGTATCTTCCTTCGTTGCACCAAGCGTTAATCTCTCCAGTGATCGAAAATAGAGCTCTACATTCTAAGTAGCGTGGCGTGTAGCGCTGCTACAATGAGAGAAATGTAGTTGTAGCAGTATTACGCTACAAAATAAAGTAGCTTGTAGCGAAAAATTACGCTACTTTAAAATAAAGTTAAAAAAAAAAAATCCTTAAAATCACGTGACATTTCGAGATTTTCTGAAACATTACGGGCTGAGTGTGCTTGACTTACATCGTAAAAGTTAGCCAAACTGTTAACCATAAAGTATTTGGTTGGTGTGAATGAAATGCCCGACGCGAACAAGCAGTGGGCACAGGCCCCCACCACAGCGGAATGGAATCATCCACAGGTGTTGCGGGTATTACGTCACAGAGTTACTCTAAATAGCTAGCACGTATGTGAAGAACAAGGTGCAGGCGTGATTTGTTTGGACGTAACGTGGCTTGCATAAGAAACGTGCAGACGCCAGATTTAAGAATCATCTTCCTGTACGAATTTAAACTAAGCCATTCTGCAGGAATTGCTGCTCGAAACGTTAACAAAGCGTTTGGGGAGAATGCAACCAACGAACGAACCATTCAGCGACGGTTTGTGGAGTTTCGAAGCGGAGATAAGGACCTGCAAAACGAAGCACGTGCTCACCTACCTGCTGCTGTTTCTGACGATGATCTGTTACGTGTGGTTGAAACAAACTCCCGATAAACGTGTCGTGAGATAGCGGTAGAGGTAGGTGTCACACGACAGTTGTTCGGCGTCTGGCTCCGCTGGGTAACGTCAAATAGCTGGACATGTGGCTGCCGCATGAGTTGACAATTGTCAACAAGACTAGGTGTTTGCACGTCGCTGCTTGTCAGGTATAAATAGGATCCTTGATCGCATCGAATCGTCACCTGCGACGAGAAGTGGGTCCTTTATGATAATCGGAAACGATCTGCACAATGGTTAAGCAAAGCACAGCCTGCTGGACGGCACTCTAAGTCATCCCTGCATACCAAGAAGATGACGCTCCTTGTCTGGTAGTCTACAGCAGGGATAATTCATCGGAGGTTCTTGGCAAGAGGCCAAACCATCACTGCAGAACATTATTGTGCTGAATTGCAGCAGATGAACCAGAAATTGCTGCAGAAACAACCGGCTTTGGTCAACAGACATGGTGTTCTTCTGCTCCAGGACACAACAAACGATGCTGACACTAAGTGTCTTGGGCTATGAAGCACTGCCTCATTCTGCCCATTTCCCGGACTTGTCTCCGACAGACCATCATCTTTTTCGTCGCCTGGATCACTTCCTGTCGGAAAAACAAACAGTTCACGACAGGCTTCGAGGTTCAACGTGCAGTTTATGACTTCTTCGGGTCCCAGCCACAAGACCTTTTTCGTTCCGGGATCATGGCCTTGCCGGACAGATGGCAACTATGTGTCAAGGGGGGGGGGGATATTTTACCTAGGTAAGTTGTCCTACTTTTCCGTTCTCGCCGTCCACGTGTGCTGGTCCTTTGCCGGACATTTCATTCGCACCAACCCAATATTACCTCTCTTACTTTATGCTATTTACAGAGAAGACAGAGCGTACAAGACGATCGAGCGGCTTTATTGACGACAGTTAAGAGACAGGTTCGATTCTCTTAGTAAAGAAAATGAAGTCGCAGGTACTTGTTGGTAGTGTTTTTATTTGAAATCTCTGGATTTATCAGTTAGCGTGGAATATAAACCACTGAATGTGGTTAAATGTGTTACATATGATGATTAGGTTTGAGGATAATAACAGAGGATGTTCATACATTTTTAGAACGTTTTTGATAAGAAATTGCAGAATTTATTTTCTGCAATTTCTTATTTATTTTCTGCAAGTTCAAAGTAGTGAAACCGGCAACAGGGAGTTAGATGAACACATAAAAAAAAAAAAAAAAAAAAAAAAAAACATCTGCTGCAGTTAAATAACGTCTGCTAAGAAAATGGCGCACGTAAACAAGCTGTGTACAGAAGGTTAGGCTTTTGCTCTTTACAGAGAGAAATGTGCATTCTGTAATTATAAAACGCTGTGAAAATCATGGAATTAGCCTTTCTGAATGTAAAATAAGCAATATTGTTAATAATATGAAGACAAATCGTCAAGCACTGTTTTTAACAGGAAAAAGAACACCAAACAAATATCCAAAAGGTACGTACTTTTACGACTGTTTCAGATCAGATCATATGTAGAGGATTTTAGGAAAATAGTATCTGACCCCAGGTCTTAAACAACTCTTAGAAATAGGAAGCTAGGAGATTTGGGCTAGAGTGCCCGATAGGAAAGTGACACGGAAGCGAGATATGAAGGGGGAGAAAGACGCCCTTATTAATTACCGGGAGGCCAGTACCCGGGGTCTGACGGCTAAACGTGCCCATTTGCCGAATATTTAGTGGTTCGAGCGTTCGTACTTGCCTGGGATCGTACCTGAGGTTTCTCCGCGGCTGTCACGAACGTTGACCACTAGGCCACCCGCCGCCGAACGACTGTTTCAAAAGTAAGGTCTCAGGTCTTCAAAGAAAATCCACCGACCCTAAGAGCAATCGCTAAATCGTTAAAAATCCCTGTATGAACTGTAAACAAGGGAATGAAAAAAGATTTAAAGCTAACAAACAAACAAAACATTCACCGCCTTTTGCTTAGGCACGTGGCTGAGCGCAGAACACGGTGTAGACTTCTTCATGAAAATCACTTAGTCGGAGATCTAGGGAAATTTATTGTGCCACTATTGATGAAGCATGGATCTATCTAAACGACTGTAACAAAAAACAAGAAAGATGACACCGAATTTTCGGGTGTAATAAGCACGTCTTTTGAATCCGTTCTGACGCAAATTAAATTTATCAAAGCTATTCAAAGGCAATGGAACCGGTATGGAAAACAATAGTATCTGACGGAGGAAAGAAGTTTTTCAATCGGGTCTTTAATCCCTCAGATATTGGTGTAAACGGAATCTTGAGCTTACGAACTCTTAGAAACAGAGATATCGACAAAAATAAGATGTGACTTTACGTCCCTTGGTGGGAAAACCACGCATTATTTTAGGAAGAAAGTATTCTTAAAAGGTTTATCCATATGAGCGGCATCGGTCCAAGAAAAAAAAATTTAGTCGAGTTTTCAGGAGCCCAGATTTTGCAACAAATACATTAGAATCAGAAATTAACACTTATGACCCCTGGTGGCCAAACCATTCTTTACAAAACATTAGAACTTATGTGAAAATATTTTCTATCAGGTTTTGTATGCGATACAGGAAGAAGTTTTCAAATCGGAGTTTTAGGAGCAGAAAACGCAATTTACTAATATGCGCCCTAGAGGAAAGTCTTAAATGATTTACGTGAAAATTTTGAATTTATAGGAAAAACATTTCGCATCGGAAACACTATCCAACAACGAAGGAATTTTTCAAATTGCACTTTTAGAAGTAGAGATATTGACAAAAATAAGATATACATCTACGCCCCCTGGCGTAGAAACCATGCATTATTACAAGAAGAAAGTGTTCCTAAAAGGTTTGTAGCATCAGTCAACAAAAGACTTTTTTTCAATCGAGATTTTAGAAGCTCATATTTTGCTGCAAATACATCAGAAGTGGAAATTAAGACTTACGCCACCTGGTGGCCATACCATTTTTTTACAAAAATTAGAAATTATGTGCAAAGGATTTCCCATCAGGAACTGTATCCGGTGCAGAAGGAAATTTTTCAAATCGGAGGTTTAGAAGCAGAAACATAGTGGGAAACGCAATTTACCATTACGCCCCCTAGCGGAAAGTCTATGAATTACTTGAAATTTTGAATTTTTAGGAAAAAAATGTCACACTAGAAACACTATCCAAAAAAAGAAGGATTTTTTTAAAATCGGACTCCTAGAAGTCGAGATATTGACAAAAATAAGATATACGTCTACGCCCCCTGGCGCTAAAACCATGCACTATTTTAAGAAGAAAATGTTTCTAAAAGGTTTGTCGACACGATTAGCATCGGTCAACAAAAAACTTTTTTTTCAATCGAGATTTTAGAAGCTCATATTTTGCTGCAAGTACATCACAAGCGGAAACTAAGATTTACGCCCCCTGGTGGCCAAACCATTTTTTTTTCACAAAAATTAGAAATTATGTGCAAACGATTTCCCACCAGGAGCTGCATCTGGGGCAGAATTTTTTTTTAAAATCGAAGATTTAGAAGCAGAGATATAGGAAGAAACGCAATTTAGCTTTACGCCCCCTAGCGGAAAGTCTATGAATTACTTGAAAATTTTGAAATTATAGGAAGCACATGTCATATTGGAAACACTATCCAACAAAAAAGGAATTTTTCAAATCGAACCCCTAGAAGTAGAGATACTGACAAAAATAAGATATACGTCTACGCCCCCTGGCGTAGAAACCATGCACTATTTTAAGAACAAAATGTTCCTAAAACTTTTGTCGACATGAGTAGTATTGGTCTACAAACGACGTTTTTTTTAATCGAGAATTTAGAAGCTCATATTTTGCTGCAAATATATCAGAAGCGGAAATTAAGATTTACGCCCCCTGGTGGCCAAACAATTTTTTTACAAAATTAGAAATTATGTGCAAACGATTTCCCATCAGGAGCTGTATCCAGTGCAGAAAGAATTTTTCAAATCGGAGATTTACAAGCAGAGATATAGGGCGAAACGCAATTTAACTTTACGCCCCTTAGTGGAAAGTCTATGAAAATTTTGCATAGACTTTACGCAATTTACCTTCACGCCCCTAGCGAAAATTACTTGAAAATTTTGAAATTATATGAAAAACATGTTACACCGAAAACACTATCCAACAAAGAAGGAATTTTTCAAATCTGACTCCTAGAAGTATAGATATTGACAAAAATAAGATATACATCTACGCCCCCTGGCGCAGAAACTGTGAGATATTTAAGGAAGAAAATATTCCGAAAAGGTTTATCGATGTGAGTGGCATCAGTCTACGAAAGAATTTTTTCAATCGATATTTTAGAAGCTCAGATTTTATGGCAAATACATCAGAAGCAAAAATTAATCCTTACGCCCCCTGGTGGCCAAAGTATTCTTTACTAAAAATTCGAAATTATATGCAAAAGAGTTTTCATTAGGAGATGTATCCGCTGAAAAAAAGATTTTTCAAATCGGAGTTTTAGGAGAAGAGTTATCGGAAAAATTGTAATTTACGTTTACGCCCCCTAGCGGAAAATCTATGCGTAATTTGAAAATGAAACTATATCTAAAACACTCTTCGACATAAATGGAATCGAAAGATAAAAGAATTTTTTCAATCGGATGTTTAGAAGCAAATATGTGGATTAAAACGTAATTTTGAATTCGACATCATTTGCATTTACGCCCCCTAGCGGCAAAATTGTACA
This sequence comes from Macrothele yani, assembly GCA_039090855.1. Lineage (NCBI taxonomy): Eukaryota > Metazoa > Arthropoda > Arachnida > Araneae > Macrothelidae > Macrothele > Macrothele yani. The sequence goes on along the minus strand of CM077028.1, from coordinate 73,255,670 downwards.
TTCTAAATAAAAACAAAATATAGGATCATCATTCGCATATTTCAGGCTTCCGAATGCAAAAAGAATTTTTCAAATCGAGACGGACGGACAAACCGATAACAGAAGCACGATCTTTTTTTACAAAAGACGTGCTAAAAATTAATTTACTATCGCAAAGAGCAGAAAAAGACTTATAAACTTCCAAGAATCTAAAGAAAGTTTCAGTAACGGATTCGTGATTAATGCTGGTTTCTGGTACAATGGGAAATTAAGGTTAAGGAAAGTTGAAAGAAATGTTTAATTTTACATATTACCAAAATAATGTTTTAACTCCTATATTTAAAGAGGTACTTTATCCACGGAGCCTTCAAAGAGTAAAACTCCGTCAAGATAGGACAATAGGTACATCCAAATCTACCACTCTGTTTCTTGAAATAATAATAAAAAAAAAAAAAAAAAATGACGGGTACCCAGTCTATATATACACTGCTGTGCAAAAATTAAGGGCGAAGAGGAGAAATTAGCATAACAGCGGAACGAGCAGGCAGAACGGACCGAAAGACCACTCAGGAGATAGAATAGGGCCCGGTACGATAGGGCCTGCTCATATATGCAGCATGACGTAGGGGGGGAGTGCCGGAAGGGTATAAAGCACACGGGCGGTGTACGCTCAGCAACTCGGTGAAAGCTATTGCACGGTATAAATCGGTTTGAACGACGTCGAGTTGCTGCCACCGTGTTATATGGCCAACAGGCAATACAGTAGACGAAACCTGGATGACTTTACCCGAGGTCGCGTCATTGGGAAGTTCAAAGAAGGTTGAAGTGTGACTAGTGTGGCCGAGGAGTTCGGGATCGCTCAAAGCATCGTTTCACGAGCTTGGAGAGCATTTCAAACGACAGGAACAGCTGTCTGAGAGTTTAACATTGGTCGTCCATGAGAAACCACGACGGCGGACGACCGGTATATTGTCCTACAGGCGAGAAGAGACAGGCGGCAGACAGCGGCAGAAATTGCAAGACACATGCAACAGACAACTGGAAGTCCGTTATCGCGTTTTACCGCGGCCAGGAGGCTGCATAAGGTGGTCTATTTGCACGGCGACCAGTACGGTGTGTGCCATTAACGCCTGCTCATCGGAGACGGTGGTTTCTATGGTGCCAGGAACACAAGAACTGGACACATCAGCAATGGGGTCAAGTTGTCTTTACGGATGACAGCCGATTTAGTCTGACGAGCGATTCTGGACGTATACACATCTGGAGAGAGCAGGGAACACGCAATCACACTTCCAATATAATCGAAAGGGACCTGTTTAGAGGTGGCGGTGTTCTCGTTTGGGGCGGTATCATGCTTGGTAGCCGTACTGACCTCCACATCTTCCAAGGAGGTTTAGTCACTGGTGTCCGCTATTGTACCGAGGTTCTCCCGCCTCACGTGCGACTCTTTAGAAGTGCTGTGGGTCCTGAGTTCCTCTTCATGGACGACAATGCTACACCTCATCGTACAGTAGCTGTCGCAGAGCTGTTGGAGAGTAAAGATATTCAACGCATGGATTGTCCCGCAAGGTCCCCGGACCTAAATCCAATCGAACACGTGTGGGACCTTCTCGGGAGACGCTTGACAGCACATCACCAGCCGCCAGCAACGATTCCGCAGCTGCGATTGGCGCTACAAGAGGAATGGGCCAAGGTACCTCTTCCTAAGTACCTTGGAATGGGCTGTGATGCCTCAACAGCTCCTTGACAACCTCGTCCTCAGCATGAACAGACGTTGTAAATCTTGCAACGCAGTCAGGAGTGATCACATCCCCTACTAAAGAGTGGATTTTCTTGGCTGCCGCCTGTCACATGGACGTTTCTGTCTTCTGTCCAGTTGTGCTCGAAGCTACCTTTTCAATAAAGTGCCTTTGTATCCTTTGGATTCCTTGTTTGGACGGTTTTGCTCACTTGTCCCATAATCTTACATCTTGGGAATCTTATGGTATGATTTGAGTCGATGTGGAGCACTTCTGCACGACGTTACATTCGAAAAACCGTCTTGTCCTTAATTTTTGCACGCCAGTGTACTTTTTGCTGATATTCCACCGAAATCCCCTGATGTGTCACTAAAGTACTATTGTGACTTCGGGTTGCTAAAACGAGCACTTTCTAAACGATCTAAAGCAATGTGTGCACCATGGAAGCCGTGGAAGAGGAGTGGAATAAAATACCACTACCAATTTTAAGAAATATCCCGTTATCTTGGAAATTTAGATATAAATTCATAACCCGAGAAAGGGCTATCAGATAGAAGATTTAAGAAATATATAATTTAATTTTAAAAATTAATTATATTGCTGGAAAATCGCTTTAAAAAATTGTGTGAACATCCTTCGTACAAAGATAAATTACTTGTGTAATTTAACTTGGTTTTTAGCTATGAATGACATATGTATTTAGCTAAAGACTAGAACTACAAAGAGTAGCAAGAAGGTAACTACTTTTCGGAAAAAGAAATTGTAGCAAGCAACTTTTTCAAGAATGTAGTTTTAGCAGTAGCTAGCTACTTTTAAAAAGTAACTTTTCAATCACTGAATCTCTTTATAGTTCTTTGAGTTGTCCCAAAATTTTGTATATCCTTTTTTACGCTTTTCAACCGTAGGTAGAGGAAGCGCTTATGCGCCAGCTTTGTCTGTCTATCCGCATGGTAACTCACGTAAAAATAATTCGATTTCGATGAAATTTTAGTATGTGGTAGGGGACAACCTGGGGATGAACCCTATTGAAAATGGGCGAAATGGGTCAGAGGTCAGGACATAGGAGCGGGATCCATTCCATCGCCATTATGCGTCATAACTTATGTAAAAACGCTTCGATTACGACAAAACTTTATCTTGTTGTTCTGGAGGTATACTGAACCGGTTCTGTTGAATATAATCGAAATGGGGTCAAAGGTCAGGACACAGGAGCGAGATTTATTCCACAGCCATTATCCTCATAACTTGACTAAAAATGCTTCTATTGCGACAAAACTGTCGTTGGCGTGCCCTCTCGAGCTCCTCAATTTCGCCTAGTTTGCTCGGTCAAAGAGCCCATTGCTCCCGACTTCTGTGTTCCGTGTGTGTATAAGGGTATGTGCTACCTTTCCTGCAACTATTCCGAGTCGGAAAGTACATATTTACTACGAATTTTATCATAATATTACCTGCCGACCACGCCCTACTGCGTTTCTGAAGTGTGCGCCCAAGTACACGTTCCAGTGCCTGGTGTTCTTTTCCTGTATACCCTGTTCAAGTAATAGGCTGCCAGCAATATTCCCAGCTACTTTTCAGCACCAGTAAGTGAATTTTATACCGATATTCCTTCATTTTTGATCTTGGTGGGTATGTTTACATCTGCCCATCGTGACTTGCCTTGACTTTCTTCTGTCTTCTCACAGTTGCCTTCTGTGCTTATCTTCCTGTTATCTACACGCCTTCCCGTTTACATCACCCTCTGATAGTGGTCCTTGGGTGACGTCATCGTTACTGTGCTCCATCTGTCTCTCGCCGTTCTTTCAGTGACGTCCTTACCTCGCATTTTCCCATCGTCCACCTTCTTTACGTGCCTTTTGCCATCTCTGTCGTCTGACGCTCTCGAGATTGTGCTGCGTTGCTTTACAGTTTCTGATTTGTACTATGTCTACTGCTTTTCTTCGACCACTGACACCTCCTTCGGATGTATTACTTGACAGTTCAACTCATCTCTATTCGCGCGCAGTCACTGCCTTCTCTTCGGATTCTCTCTCAACTGCCTTAGGCTTCCGGTTTTCTCGTACAGGCTCCGTTTTAACAGCTCATTTATTAGAGTCCTCGTCCCCGGGGAAGTCTTTCTTCGCTTCTTTAGCTCTCGGAGTAAAATGTTCCGCGCTTCCACATACTAAACTTAGAGCTTACACTTCAGCACTCCATCGCATTGTTCCACCTGATGCCATCACGCACATCGCACGAAAACCTCGCTCGGTGTTGGTTTATTTTTCTAATTCCGCTCAAGTTGGGTTGGTTCTTTCTTCTCCAATTTCAGTCGGAAACCAAAGTTTGTGCGCAATTCCTTTTGCTCATTGCCCTACTTTCGTTAGTGTTTCTCCAGTTCCTCCTGAACTCTCCAACTATTTACTGCATGCTTTCCTTCCTCAATGTGGTTTAGTTATTGGCCCTATTAAGACTTTGCCTGCTGCTTCAGACGATCAAAAGAATCGTCCCTATTATAGTTTTCGATGTCAAGCTCTCGTCGTATTTCCTGACGAACAATCCATTGTTTGCTGTCCGACAGCTTTCCAAGTTGTCTGCGGTTCACACACTCACACTGTCAATGTTTTTACCGCCTACCACTGTTTTTCTAGCAATTTGCCTGGTCACCATAGTTCCTCTTGTTCAACTCGGAAGTTTTCGACTTCCATTCGTTCTTCTGCCTTACCAGAATCGTGTGACTTTTCTTTATCATCCACATCTTTGTCGACTTTTCTTATACATATTCGGAGCTTCCGGTTTCGAGTCGTTAACTTCACGTGTTTCTCCGGAGAATATTTTTCCTGAACATCTACTACCGACAGCTATCATGGATGTTCTCCCTTCTGTTACTACTACATCACTTTGTACGCCTCCATCGAGCCCGTCTTTTGCCCAGATCATGTTGAAATGACCTCAGTCACACTCTCCGCCTTCATCTCCTGCTCCTGTCTGTCCATTGTCTCAATGTTCGAATGCGGTCTCTATTTCTATGGTTCCGCCCTTCGTCTCCACTGAGCCAGCGTCTACCAGTTGCCTTATATCTCCTGCTTCCTTACCGCCCCAGTGCAACTTATCTGTTCCAGTGCCTCCAGATTCTACGTGATCTCATTTTCCTTTACCGACGGCTGATGTTTCCTTCGTCTCCTGCTCGTCTCCTCCAGTCCTCACTCCTAGATGTTCCTGTTACAACTTCATGTTCACCACCGTGTTTCCCTTCCAGCAAGTCTATTTTCTACAGGGCCCTCCACTGACAGCCCTGTAGTGTCTTCTGGGTTGCAATTGTCTTCTGTTGATGTCTCCATTCGGCCTTTTTCTCTAGACACTTTTGCTTCTCCAACTCCTGAGTCGCCGGACGAAGATCCTACTCCGCCTCTTATCAGCTCTCTCATGCCGATCGTCTCTGTGAGTTCTTCACTCCCAGCAACTCTTGTCATGTCCATTGAACCTGCATCCTCCGACTCACAGTGTGCTCATTTGCCTTCTGACGTGCCATCTTCCTCTACAGGCGTTCCTGTCGTCCTTTCATCAGCTTCAGCCACTGTTCCTGCCAGTGCTCCTTCACCTGTGCTTCATCATGCTCCATTGTTGCCTTCCTCGACTTCTGCTGATAGTACTTCCCTTACTTGTACATCTTCTACGGCTCGACGTTCACGACGACGGCGTAAGCCTCTTGCTCCAGATCCTCCCTTCACAACAATGACTTTGTTTCTTATTTTGATTATTACCGCGCTTATGAGCGTTGGGTGAAACGTGCTATGTATAAATATCCAGACTTCTCCTACCAATATTTGCTAACACCTGTTTCTTGTTATTCCAATATCTTCCAGAGTGTGAGCCCTTAGACTCCTGCTTGACTTTTGCCATGCTTAATGGCCTGTGTATTTCATGTTCCTCAAAATATCTCTCTGTCTAAAATATCTCTCCTCAAAATATCTCTCTGTCTTGCGCACCCATAGTTCCTTTTCTTATGTTTTGTTCTCCTCAATGCCTCAAGTGTAAGCCAGTGATTTTGTCCGCGTCTTTTTTGGCCTTTTGCCCATGTTATATGCCTCCGTTTTATTGTACACTATTAGTTCTCTAATATATCATAACGCGATATTGAACGACAAATTTTTAGTATGTTCTTCGGGGGTATACTCAACGGAACAGTAGTCAAGGTAGGGACTTGTCTGCGCGCGATTTCTGGTATGCTGGAAAGCGTATCATAATCAACACATTGCATGATTTTACTAACTTGTTGGTTAAGGTCCATATATCTGACCCGTAAGTATGAATATCTGACCCGTAAGTATGAACTGGAGGAGCGCATATATTAAATACTTTAAGACATAATGGTAAATTGTTCTTGAAAATTGCAATGTTCCTTCCAAAAAGCTCTCTTACCAAGTTTCATACGCCGATTAATTTCCTAATCAATGTGGCGCTCGCTTGATATCCGTTGTGCAAGGCATCGGTAACTCTCAGATTTGCCCCATAAACCTCTAAATATTCATTTCGTACAAAAAAATTTTACATTAATTTTGGTTTCTGAAAATTCATCTTTAACTACACTTCGTTTACTCTTGTCAGTTGATGTACAATACTTTTACCAGAACTGAAGATTCAGAGGCTGATGGAGCAAATTTAGAAATAACCAATGTCTATATTTACCATGGATAATTGATATCACGCAAGGGAGACATCGAAGAAGAAATTAATTGGCGCATAATGCCTGATTGGTGAGCATTAGGAAGAAATAGTAAAATTTCCAATAGCAATTTACTCTTAAAAGAAAAGGCTTCCATTAATGCATCCTTCCAGATCTTACTTACGGATCAGAGACATGGACCTTAACTAAAAAAAACATACAGAGGCTGCAGCCAACTGAAATCAGAATGGAAAGATGAATGCTTGGTGTAACCAGGAAAGATAAGAATAGGAACTCGTGGATTAGAAAAATGACAAGAGTGGAAGATATCATGCTCAGAGTAAAATCCCTGTAATGGCAATGGGCTGGACATATTGTCAGAAAAACAGACTATCTATGGACAACTGAAATTTTAGACTGGATACTAAGGGACAGAAAAAGACTCAGAAGAAGACAACGTGCGAGGAGGGTAGAAGAAATTCGAAAGCATGCCGGAGTGACAAGGAAGAGACTGGCTCAAAACAGACCACCGTGGAAGAAACTTGGGGAGATGTTCATCCTGCAGTGGATTGATAATAATGGTTGATGAAATATATCACAATCCCTATAGCATAATGACGGCGGAAACTATTTCCTAACACTGCTGAAACCGCAAGACATATAATTCCTAAAGGCAAAACATACATCCGTTTCTTCTTAAGGAACAATACTGAAAATTATTCAGGCACAATCACCACATATACCTATAGGTATAATTGGCGTTACCGGACTGACCTTTCCATTCCGCTCGGAAAAAATTGCATATATACGGTGAAACTTCTTTAACGAGTACTCTCGAACAGCGGACACCTCCATTTAGCGGGCAGTTTTGTGATTCCCAGTCCCAAAGTATATACAGTTCTTCTGTATACAATTTACCTCCAAATAGTGGACCAACGAATAACGGGCAGTGATCTTTGTCATAAGGTAGTTAAGAACGCAAACATTCAAGGGAAATAAATTGGAATTTTTTTTTTTGTCGCGAAGATGTTCTTTACTTTCTTTGAACGGATGCAGGATGACTTTTTGTTCTTCAGATCCTCATTAAAAACCTACTAGTGTGTTTTTTGATATGACATCTACTTGTACAGAAGTGGATCTGCGTACCGAGGAGGTAGCGAACTATTTTCTTATGATGTTTTCAAAACACTGTAACAAAAGGGAAGATTTTTTTTTTGGAAGCAAAGGAGATACAGAGTTATTACCACTACTGAAGAATTTTCAAAAATACATATTGAAAAGAAGGCTATGAATTGCAAAAGAAAAGAAACAAACTCTTATCTGATTTTTCGCATCCAAAAATTGCTGGCTGATTTAATTTAATAGTTAGAGGAAAATGCATTTTAAAATTCCCGGTGTAACATATTTAACTATTACGTACGTATATGGTGACACATGCATCGAAATACCTACACTGTATTTACTGTATTTCAAAATGAAAATACTCTACATATATACTGTATTTCAAAATTAAAATACTCTACATATGTACTGTATTTCAAAATGAAAATACTCTACATATATACTGTATTTCAAAATTAAAATACTCTACATATGTACTGTATTTCAAAATGAAAATACTCTACATATATACTGTATTTCAAAATTAAAATACTCTACATATGTACTGTATTTCAAAATGAAAATACTCTACATATACTGTATGTATCCACATTTATTGTATTGTTTCCACTGTAAAACAATAGCTGAAAAAATGAAACATTTAATCAAAAATATACAAATTGAATTACATATTTGTACGTACGAATTTAATATGAAGTTTTTTAATTGTATGTTTTGGAGGACTCACAAGTACGTAAACCTCCCGAATAGCGGGCTACTGAAACGTTTTACTGTAGTATTTAATTCCCCTTCACCCAAGCCGAAGTTTTATAAAGGCAAAATGGGGAAAACTACCTCGTAAATGATTATATTTTCTCAATGAGGAAGTAAAACTCTGCAACACACTGGAATAAATCTGATCACGTTGCTCAGGCTAGGTGAACAAGATGCGCCAATATAGTACGGTGAATGATGCGGTAACGCGTAAAAGAAAATGTTGTGAAAGGTGCGGTAACTTGCACAAAGTATTCATGTGCATGCGCGAAAATGTCCGTAACTGTCACCGAGCTATGAGAAAGTGTGTGGCATGAGACCGTGTTGCTGTACCTGGTGTAAGTGCACGTTATTGGCGAGAAAAACTGAGAAAAGAACCAACATCAAGTTCTGGAATTCCAAGCGAGCCGTTGCTGTGTTGAATCACCCACAACATTCGCGTGATGTAGCAGCACAGGTGGACAACTTTATGCTTCTCCGACTGGAGTTAGCCCTGAAAGAGAAGATATCTCCAGACATTTGGGACATTCAAGCGAAAGTGAGAACTCTGCTCTAGACGATAACAAAGGACTTTTTCATAGGTACCAGCAATTACACGAACGATACCAAAAGTATATTGCATCCAGGAGGGATAATTTTGAAGACCGGTACAGTAAGTTATGGTTGTTTAATTTTATTGCGCTTTCAATGAACTTTATTCATATACCTTATATGTAAATTAAGTGTAGGCATTATCTAGAGAAGCTATTTCGATTTGGTCGGTTATCAAATGCATAGAGAATAAACGTGAACGTTCTAGCAATAAGTTTCGTGGGTATATTGTGCTGCGATAATAGAAAACACAGAATTAGAAGACAAGAGCAAGCAGCAAATAAAGTGACGAAGGCTTCACAAAAGACTCTAAACGCAAGACTACTACAGTTGAAATGTACGAAATAAGGCACAGAGTTATGAACATAGAGCTCTCTAGAAAGGGGAATAGAGGAAGACCCAGGATGAGATGGGGAGGTATCATGCAAACAGCTTGAAGGCAAAGATTTTGATAGGGGGGGGGGAGAGGAAGATCTACACCAATGACTTTATTTAGCTGAATAACCAAAGACTAAAAATGCGAAATGAGAAAATCTATTTAGAAAAACTACGACCCAAACGGGCACACGGTATAATCCTGCAATTTCTCGTAGGGTTTAAACTAACAGGGAAGGTTTAGACGCAACTGCCTATGCGCCATGGGACTTTTGTGCTGCGTATCATAAACGAAGTTTTATGAGGTTGAATCTAGTGGCTTACATGCGACAGAGGGTATACAGCAGAGAGAAATAGGAGAGTCAGAAAAAAGTGGAAGTCGACATAGTTGGAAGCACCAGACTATGACGCCATAACAAACACTTCCAGAAAGAGAGAACAAGGGAAGAAGGAAAAATTTGATGACCTTATTTGTCCCGGAAGAAGGGTCCAATACCCCGGGAGGAGACGTCTTAATATGCCCATCCGACGAATGACGAGTGTTTGATTGTTCAGAGCAACTCACCTTACTGGAATCAATCCCGCGACAATTTGGTCGGAAGGCGGTTGCTCTATTCACCAGGCTACTCGCGCCTCATGGACAAGATGTCTACATAAGAGAAGATTAAAGATCTGTTTATCTTAAGCAAGAAGGAGCGTTAAATATCACGATAAATCAAGCAACAATTTAAGTTAACGTCGCACACTCATTGTGTGAAAAGCAAGCGCAAGGCGACAAAATGGTTACTGGAATCACAGCTCACTTAAAATCTTGGAAAAACAATGGATTCTATAGACCCCCGGCAAAAGAACACACCCGAAAATCCTTCATTTTCCATAAAAGCTCCGTAAACAACGGAGATTTCAGAGTGGGTAGAATCGAAAGCATTCCAAAGAACTTTCTGAACTCGAAATCAAAGCTCGCTGCTAACAAGCTGCAAGATGTCTGCTATTAAGATAAACATTTTCTATCTTCAAACGCACAAATATCACAGTTTAAGTTCGGCAAAGAAAACCTACCGTGTCAAAAATAAAAACGCTCTAATCTTTCTTATACTTAAACGTAAAAACATGTTGTTGTTTTTTCTGTCTTTTTTCAGAATGAAATGCGCAAAACGTCTTTAAATAAATAATGGTATTTCGTAAGTAGAATTTTTAACATGACAGATATCTTAGGATGAGCGAAAGAAGGGAAAAAGCAACATCACGGGACATGACATATTAATAAAGGATATTTTAGATCATGAGTACATAAACTCTGTACATATACTCTAATTCATTCTTCATCAACTTTTGCTTCGCAACAAATTTTCCAAAACAATTAACAAATGAGCTGCGTAGAATAGCTGTCAACCGCTCCTCCTCCTTTTCTCAAGACAGAGTTTTGGGGAAGAAAACTCTTAATGACTCTGCATTAAAAAAAATCTAAAAACAAAAATAATAACGATATCCTAATATAATTTCTCGAATCTCGCAACAATGCTTCAGGTAACAATACCGCGCTTTGAAAAACATCTTTTATTAGGGAGTATATGAGAAAAGTGATTCAATAAATAAGGTGCAATGAAAAAAAAAATACTGAAGCTGCCCTTAAATAAATAATCACCTTTTCAATGTTGACAGATGCGGTAGAAAACCGTTCTCCATTGCTCTGATCCTCCTGCATCGCTGAACAAAAAGTGATGAGGCACGGAGCAACTCCTTTTCTTCTAAAGGGAAGAAAGAGAAGCAATGAAACAGAGCATGCAGCGTTGATATTTGATCCCACTCTTCTGCTGCGCTTTTTTTTTATTTTTTTTATTTTTGCTTTTTCAAACGTTTTTGCCGTTGCTCATTCAAACAGCAGCATCAGCACTATGTGTCAGTTTCATGTCTAATTAGGGATTTCGAAAAAACCTCCGTCATCGTCGATTCTATTCGATACTTTAAAATCTTCACATACTGACTACAATTTTCATCGCTTTTTTTTAAGCAAATGGAAGGTAATCTGGAAGGGAAAGAGAACGATAAAATGAATCTGCACAGAAAAAAGCTGTGATTGCCATATGATATGAATTTTTTATTTATTTATTTATTTATTTATTAGAATCACCCTTGGGCACGAGCGCTAAATTCACGGATCGAGAGCGCAGGAGTCCGTGTCACTTGCGTGAATACAAAAGCTCTGCTTTTATGTGCGAATTTACACTGAGAGTAATTGGGAAGTATCTGTAGCAAACGAAATGAACGATAACAGAATTAAAAAAAAAAAATAGCATAGGAATTCTAACTTACCACTAGCGTACGATCGCATGAGACGAGGGGGGGGGGCACGTTCCCCCTCATCAATGGCTTTGGTTTGTCACCAAACATACCCTTCTTCCCGTAGATTTTTTCAATTTCGAAAGCTTATTATTTCTGGAATTTGAGCTAAAATTCAGAATAAACGAGCGCTATTTTTTCTAATACCAAACTTATCGTTGCGAGTTTAATTTTATCTTCATATAAAATTTATGTAAAGTAATTGCATGGGAGCGGGATTTGCTGGGTGATATGGGTGGGCACGACCAAGCGTTTCTAGTCTGGAAGGGGCAGATTTGAAATTACGTCCCTTCGAGTTCAAAAGTTCCTCATCTCTAAGCAGTTTTTACTTTCTCATACCACATATAGTAAAGTATTGCGATCTCTTAAAAACCACACCTTCGGTCACTGGCATCATTTTACAAAAAATGTGAAAACTACGTAAGTACTCATTCAGGCCATTGGTTGTAAATATCAAGGGAAACGTAAACGTTATGTTGTGAAACCAGGAATTTGTCGGTGACGGGGATCGGAACCGCGTCACCTGGCTCCGGAGAGAGTAGCTCCAACCGACTAAGCCACACCGACGAAATGTGCCGCTGCAGTTTGTCCTCTTGACACACACTTCAGCTCTGTACTACGTCACAACGTAAAAAAAAATATATAAAACAGCGCGCCGTGGAAATACAGAATGTAAAACGAACCAGCACAGAACGAACGAGTATCAAATAGTGAACATAACAATATAAAGATGCTTCTGGAGTAGGGCTTGGAAAAATTCCATTCAAGGTTAAACGCGCAGAGGTCATTTCTGCTAAAAGTATAGGTGAGTAAATAGCGCTTCATCCCTACGGCGTATTCAGGAAGGCCACAGAGGTCAGGCATATCCGCATGTTGTTTTTATATGCCTCTCCGCTATTTCATATAATTCCTTTCATGCATATGTGAGGTGTTCATACCTTACAGAGTAGGTTACTCTCTACAGTAGTTAGCTACGCGACTAAATTCAGCCTTAAAAAAAAAGAAAATACTGAGGTACAGCATGATTAAATTTTTGAGTTACAGTTTTCAGCAAATTTATTCACACGTTGTGCCTTTCTGTGTTTTACGCCCCTCGGAACATGAATTTATGCCCCTGAGAGGGTAACCGTTCACCATGCTCTCCCGGTAGTTACAGCGCTCGGCACGACATGGTCCGAGCTCAGAGCCTCCTGCATTGTACCCTTTCTAATCCTCCTTGCTTGCTCCGGATGTCTTATGCAATCTGCAGACTCAGAATGACCTTCATGTTTTATGGCATGCCATTCACTTAGCCCCTCCGTTAGATGATCATTTTTTTTTTTTTTTTTTTTTTTTTGATTGGAGGTTTAACGACCACCGTGAGCAACTCAATGGGCTATAAGCAGTCGCCCGTCCCTAATTTAGGGTCACTGGTTCCAGGGAAGGGAGAGAGCCAGTGCCGTAAGACAAACACAACATCCATGCCTCACCGGGATTCGAACCCGGACCCCGTTCGGACGAACGATCAGAGGCCATCGCTTAGACCACTGCGCCACCGGGGCGGCTAGATGATCATTAATTAACCACAATGAGAATGGCCACAGCGGTCATTTTCCCTTTCCTTAAGTGTAATAAAGCTTGAAGCGTTGGCTTATTGCTTTCGATGTGTCTCTTACTTTATGGCATGCCAGTGGTACTATGTTTGCTTCATTCTCTAATCTTCCAATAGGTAATTGGCGCTCTTTGGCCCATTGAGGCTCTTACGCCATTAAACTCAAAACATCCAGCCAACCAATTGGTAATTGCTGCTTTTTGACCCATTGTGGCTCTTACGCCGTTAAACTCAGAACAACCAACCAACTAATCGGTAATTGGCGCTCTTTGGCCCATTGCGGCCCTTACGCCATTAAACTTAGAACAACTAACCAACTAATCGGTAATTGGCGCTCTTTGGCTCAATGAGGCCCTTGCGTCATAAAACTCAAAACAACCAACCAATCGGTAATTAGCGGTTCCTACCCCATTGAGGCCCTAGCGCCATTAAACTCAAAACAACTCACCAATCAATCAGTAATTGGCGCGCTTTGGCCCATTGAGGCCCTTGCGCCATAAAACTCAAAGCAACCAACCAACCAATCGGTAATTAGCGGTTCCTGGCACATTGAGGCCCTAGCGCCATTAAACTCAAAACAACTCACCAACCAATCGGTAATTGGCGCTCTTTCGCCCATTGAGGTCCTTACGCCATTAAACTCAGAACAACCAACCAACTAATCGGTAATTGGCGTTATTTGGCCCATCGAGGAATTTCCGCCATTAAACTTAGAACAACTACCCAATCGGTAATTGAATAATTGCACCATAATTTTTGTAGGATTTTTGTTGAGGCTATTGGCATTCTTCTTGACTTCTTGCGGTTTTTTCATTACCACTGTTCTTCGCTTAAATGTATCTAATCTTACTAAGCTAAATTGCGTTTTGATTTTTTTTAATGCAAAGAGACCGCTAACACTCGGAAATATTTCGTAGAAAAATGCATATATATTATTTCCGTGTAGTTTAATTATTACTTTAACATAGCATTTCAGACCTATATGCTCTTCGGTTGTCCGAATGAAATAAAATTTTGCACTGATTTATTTTTAAATGTACAGGAATAATAGCAATTCTTTGGCAAAACTTAATGTATACATACACATAACCTGAAATATTTCCCTTAATATAACAACTGGCCCCCCTCCTACCCAACGTTTTGGACAAGTCTATTACTTACGTTAGATGGAACAAGTCGATCTCCTTGTTGCACGGAGAGACTGGCTTGTCCCGTTTTTGTAAAATACATAGTTCAGAAACTTTGAATTCAATTTTAATTTAGAAATCAATTACACGAAAAAAAAAAACTGTTGCATGTAAATATCATGTTTAGAAATTTCCGAAAACATGACCAGCAAGTACGGTTATTATTATTATTATTATTATTATTATTATTATTATTATTAAAAGCACTTCACCTTGTAATAAAACCTTCTGTCCCACTATTCGCTAGACTAGGACTTCTACACCCCTTAAAAATTCTCTTAGTTACTTGGAAAAATCGTAATTCCTCGAGTTTTAATATCTTTTAGCTTAGCGGCATTATTCAGCTGATATTCAGCTGTTTCTCTTCGATTTATCAAAATTAATCTATCACCAAGAACTATTATTTCTTTTTCAATTTAGTTCGCAAAGATTCTGTGCCATTCCTTCCTTTACCGATTAAGTAACTCCCGCAAAATATGAACTTACATGTTTTTCCCGTCCCAACAAAAGTTATTAAATTGCTTCTCTTCGAGATTTTATCAAAGTAAAATAACTCCTTACCCTTTAAAAATGAACAAACGTATTACTCTTCCGATTTTGTCAAATTTAAAACTCTACGAAAAATTTATTTTCCAAATCTATTCCGAATTAGCTAAATTAAACCCCCTTACCCGCGAAAACATTTTACGCAAGTTCCTTACTGTTTCAAACGAAATTCAAATTCACCCGTCCTATATGACTTCCTCTTTATACATTTTGGATTTAAATATATATTGTGCCTCCCCCCTCCCCACACCAAATTCCTAATGCAATAATTTTAAAAATCTTAATTCAATTCTAAATTCAGTTTCCCCTCTTTTGCTATATTGGAAACTATTTTCAAATATTGATTAAGCTACGGCTGCCATTTCGTTAGAATCAGATTAACCTCCCGTCCCCTCAATTTTTTTTTACCTTTTCATTTGATTTAGGCAAATTAAATACCTCTTCAAAGCAATTTTCTCGTTCTTTTCCAACTCAACAAAATTTAGAGACACCAACCCTCAGCACTGTTGTAAAATTTCTTCGCTTTATTGATATTTAAAACCCGTAAATCTAAACCATTATGTAAACAACTATTGCAAAAATCTGGAAAGGAGGATTTCCTCCTTTGCTCTCACAGAATGTACGTGTACGTACAGAAATTAAGAAAAAAACAGTAGTAATATCAATAACTATAACAAGTTAGTAAAATTATACAATGCATTGATTATGATACGCTTTTCGACATAACAGAAATCATAGGATAATGGCAGTGGAATAAATCTCGCTCCTGTGTCCTGATCTTTGACCAAATTTCTATTATATTAAACAGAATTGGTTCGGTATACCTTCGGAACAACATACTAAAGTTTTGTCGCAATAGAAGCATTTTTAGTCAAGTTATGAGGATAATGGCTGACCTTCGATCCCTGTGCCCTGACCTTCGATTATATTCAACAGAATCGGTTCAGTTTATCTCCGGAACAACATAATAAAGTTTTGTCACAATCGAAGCATTTCTCCGTAAGTTATGACGCATAAAGGCGGTGGAATGGACCCCGCTCCTATGTCCTGACCTTTGACCCCATTCATCCCAATTTTCAACAGGGTTCGTCCCCAGGTTGTCCCCTACCACATACTAAAATTTCATCGAAATCGAATTATTTTTACTCGAGTTATCGTGCGGACAGGCAGACAGGCAGACAAACAGACGGACAAAGCTGGAGGAGCGTATACGCTTCTTCAACCTACGGTTGGAAGGCGTAAACAACAACGATCAGAGGCCAATCCCTCACGCAATATTTCTACTCGAAGTTAAACGGTGTAAGATTTTAAAACTCTCATCAGGACCCAAGTGATATTGTGCACTGTAAAAAATAAGTGGTGTGAATTCACGGAAAATGCCTGAAAATAAGGTGCAGCAAAGTTGCCGGTAGGAGTCGGTCTTTTAACGAAATTTCCTTTTTCAAAAGTCCCAGTTTCTTTTAACTCCCGCATTTTGCCAGATTTTTATTAGTCAGTAATTCCGTTTATATCAGAAAAGTCCGTTTCTGGCTTTTTCTGTATTTCCAAAAATATTCACTTTTCTAGATTCATTCCGTTTGCTCGTGGGTGATCGAACCATTCCCGTTAGCTTTTGTTGTCAACTGCAACCGCGCGTGCTACCATTGAGCCAGAAATGACAAGAAGCACAGTCACGTACCAGGTAAAACTCTAGTCGCGCAATGGGGATTTTTTTTTCTATTAACCCTCCTGGTGGCAGGAGCTTTAGAAGAGGCAGTGCGAATTTTTTTTGCAAGTGTAGCAGAAGACTCCCCTTCCTGTAGTATTCGTCGTCGTTAAGATGCGCAAATATGCATTTTCGTCCCTATTAGTCTGAAAATTTTTTGGACGCAGTGTTGCATTCTCGCGGGATTTGAACAAGGTTTTCGATGAACGAATTATTACGTCGTTGGAGCTTTGTGCACAGAAACCGCAGAACGTATATATACGTGCTTGTCACACGGAGGGTTAATGAAGGTGAATTAGTCAATTTAGTTTCTGTTGGTACTCATTACTTTTCTGAATAGTTTAGTAACCATTTTATATTTCCTATAGAAGGATATTTTACAAATTACGTATAATTTTCGCCGTGATTTTTCAAAGCAATAGAATACTTTAGAAGTTGAGATCTTTTTAAACTGACAATGACTTTGTATTTTTTCTTTAAGACAAGGTACAATGTACTGCTTTATAGTATTATTCAACAAAACTCCTAAATATAAAATTTGCTCTTGATAGCTATAATATCCTTTGTCTTAAGGGGCCCTCAGGCTGATACATAGACATCACATAATCACCCGAACAATAATTTAAGGACCCAGTTTCGTACGGTAACACAATATACAATAGTTGGTGCACAAAATAAGGGAGGGAGCAAGGAATATCCGGGGCTGCAATAAGCAAAATTTCATGCGATATGCTATTCACAATTGCCGATTTAGCATCAGAACGTCAAAATCAGATTTTCTACATCAGACTGAAATTTAATAATCAATCAAACCTCAAGTATTTCTGCAAATCTCTCCTATTGTAAAAAATTTTCGTCATATGGATACGGAAAAAGTGAGAACAGAATTTTTCCGTTAACATTCGAACGGAATAGCAGAAAGGTTTCTGAAAATTCAGAATCAGAATTTTCCTAGTGTAAGAAAAATCCGTGAAATTCAGGTATTTTCCGTCATTTTACGGAAAAGTTTGTGTCAGAAATATGCTTCGTTAATTCACGAAAGGAAACACGGAAAATGGTTCGTGAATTTCAAAATTTCTTTTAGTGTACAGCACAATTTATTTTTTAAACGATGGTGGACACGAAGCATGTGAACAATTAAAATTTTATCGTTGCTTTTAAGACTCATATAAATGAATCAGTTTTTCATATATTATATAATGAAACAATTTTTCAAATAATTTTATTGCTGTTCCCGCCTTCAGGGTTATTAGTTCATCAGAAATTTATGCTAACGATCATGGAAACAGAAACTGGTTGTTCAACAAGTCACGTATTGGAATTCACACCAACCCAAGAAATCCAAGGAGCCAAATAACTGTCCTGCGAGTTTAAACCCATGTTTGTAGTTAACATGAAGTATTTATTATTATTACTACTAACTACTACTAATACTATTATTATGCACACGATGAAAGAACAGAAGGAACAACATAAATGCCGATTTACTTTTAAATTTCGTAAGCATCTGAGTCTTGGCTTAAACCAAGAATCTAAACATATATAATTTCTTTTATCTGAACGTTTGAACGTTTGTCCCATTCTGTAGGAGACTCCTGGTGCTTGCCTGCTTTACCTGTTGAATCTCTGCCTCAGACAATATACTTCTTTTATGGTTGTAATGTTCATGTACATTTTTGCAATGTTCATTGTTTCACATTTGGAACACATCTGTTTCATATATAATTTATATAATTTGTGACTACAGACTTGTGGTGTTGAGATAGAATTAAAATACCAACGTTTACCACAATAAAAGGTTTATTATACATGATAAACCTTTATTGTATAACAAACCTATATTGTAAAGGTTTTTTAATGTATAATAAACCTTTTACTGTGGTAAACGTTGGTATTTTCATTCATTCTACATCTGTTTCACTTTGACATTGTTTCGTGTATTTTTATGACACTATATGTCAAGGTAAAGTTTCTTACAACAATAAAATATAGCCAATCAACAGCTCACGAGTGTACCACTTTGCTTTTTGTCATATCAAAAAAAAAAAAAAAGAGCGATTTTTCACAGCTGCTGGTGTGACGTCATTTCATCCAAATCGTTCTGACATGCGTCACATTCGCGTTATGTCACACCATTAAAATCGTTTTAGAAACAGGAAAACATTACGTCAGGAATTTTGCTTCTACATTGCCGTTCATAAACGATATACAGAATTTTTCATTTAGAATCCTATGGTATGAAATTTAATTTTAAGATTCCCCTTGCAAATCTAAAAGGATTATTTTAGATTGTCAAACCAGTTTCTTTTCTTATTTAAGTCTAAAAATTGAGAATTCCAATACAGTAGGTAACAGTGTGTCATTATTATTTCATGCGTATGCTGAAGAAATATGATTTGGGAACTTTCTTTTTCCTTGAACCACGAAATTTTCAGAATATAACTGAATTTTTTCGCAGAATATAAACAGGTATTCTTTTAATTATAACTGCAGAAGAAATGAAAAAGAAAGAAAAAATATTGTTTGTGCTTCTGCGCATGAACTAGCATAACATTTTAATATTTGCAACTGCGCAATTCTAAGTTCACGAACAAGAAGAAAATACCTGGTTATTAAAAAATTACTAGCCTATTTTATCTATCTAACCCCCCACCCGTCAGTTTTGACGGGCTTTCATCTAGTACTAGAAATTAGAGCTAAGTTTGGGCTCAAATTTTAAGAGCCCAAGCTCTTCTGAGCCCGAAGTATGTCAGCCCAGAGCCTGAATTTTATATTGCAAGATAGAGCCCGAAAATTATGATTAACCTGTTCATTAAAAAACATCTCCTCTTCCAGGCTCCCACTGTTTCCCTCCCCGTGCAATTAACTGATGTCTTTCTACTGCCGAGTCGGGAAAGGAATGTCTATCTATTTCTATAATTTCTTTGACCATTCATTTTTTGCTGAAATGTTTCGGGGGGGGGGAATCAGGAAAAATCGGGATGCAGAATAATTTACGTCGTACTTTGCTCAATAGAATTAGTAGGGACCTGCTCCGTTGAGGTAGGAAGCAAAATTTCATCAGCTTGCTATCTATTATCTATAGTTCTTGGAGAAACTTTCCTCCGCAGAAATTCAGTAATTCATGGCATATGGTATTTGTTTCCCAAGCCCTGAATGGATAGCCCTGCCGAGTTCCCACTCCCCATCTAGACCCAGTTGCCGAATAATTCTATTTAACAACTAGAAAGTGAAAAAAAAATCTCGTGGGCTAAATCATACATCATATTTAAAAAAAAAAAGGAAGAAAATTCTCTCCCTCTGTCAGAGCCAGAGCCCGAACTCCAGTTACTATTTTACACCCGAGCCCGAAGCAGTGCTCGGGCTCGGCATGTCTCATCACTGCTAGAAATGATTTCAATAACAACTGCCCATGGCAAATTCTCTAAATACCAACACCAATCAAAGCAGCATGGGAATTTTATCGATTTCCTTTTGTAAGATCATAAATAATGCAATATGGACAAAGTTTTCACTGCAAAGTACATAAAATCAAGGATATTAATGTCGAAAATGCGAGTGAATTGCTTCGAATCTTTGTCCTAGAGGCTGCTGTTGTTATATTACAGTCTGACACTGCTTAGCTGTCCCGGTGGCTATGGATATTGTGTTTGTCTTACAGCATTAGCTCTCCCCTTCTCCTGGAACCAATGTCCCTAAATTAGGGAAGGGCGACTGCTTATAGCCCATCGAGTTACCCAATGTGGTCGTTAAACTCGCGAACAACACCAAAAACATTGCTTAATTAATAGCTGCAATAACCATGGGTAAGGTGATCCGGAGAGAAAAACATTTCCCACACTAAAAGAACAAACTGAAGTACAGAAATTAAATACAGAACACATTTCGCTACCGGTGTTTGAAAATAAGCTGAAACACAGCGTCTGTGGAGAAAGATGTGCTATTGGTACGCAGTCGGTACGAAGACGGTCACAATGTATGATCTCTTTGCTTTGTACTGGGAAGGAATAAATATGATACTCTAAGACCTCTATTTTAGTGTTACGTAAAAAAAAAAAAAAAATAGAAAACAAATTACGACACACAACAAACCTATCTCGCTTTGGAAATTTGCAGACAGTTCGTCACATTTACGTTATTAATTTTATTTTTTCCATTTCTGGTTATAGCTGCCGTTGCATTGTTATCAAGCTGGGTTAAAAAGTGTGTACCTTGTGAGAAATTGTAGTTCCTTTAAAAAAAATCAAAAGAATCAAGAGATAATGAATATTTATACTTACATATGCAAATGGAATATAAATGTGAGGCACATTATTCGACACTTTAATTTATGCTCTTTGAAAGCAATCTTAAAAAAAAAAACAAGTACTGAAAGAATTAAATTTTATCATTTTCAACTAAATTTCATAATAATGAAACTACACAAAGACAATGCATTTTAACTCAACTCAAAACACCAGAGCGGTTTTTATTTTTCACAACACAGGAAATGTGTGACGACTACTCTTGAACAGTTATTTTTTTACTTTTAACGAACAATCATTGAAGTAGGCGTACAACTTTTAGTAGAGAAAATAGTTCACGTGCTCTCATTAAAAATGCAAATGTGTTTGATTTAAAATTTTTAAATTTCAACTATTCTAATATGGATTAAAAGAGCTGAAAGGTTTAATAAATTAATCAGGACATTTGTACATTTACATAACCTTTTATTGTATATTTACATAATCTTGAGGGACGGTGCATTGCTGGCTGTTTCCGTTCTTTCCCTAATCCTCACGAATTTGACTTTTGCCAAAGGGAATGTTAAAAAAAATCAGAAATAAAATGTGGGTCCCAAAGGACACGTAGAATTTGTAATTATTGGTCCTTTTTTTTGCTTTTGTTTTTTGGGTAATTTACGCGCTGCAGCGCGTCAGTGGCAACGCTGTCTGGTGGTATTTGATTCAATTTCATTACACATAACGTTTCTAGCCCCCCCCTTTTCCCCCTTTACTGGCTAAGTCAAAACTACAGCTGAACCACTGCGTCACTGAGGCGTCAATAACAATTGTTAAAACATTACGAGTGTTAAGATGAAGACTTAATACCCGTAATTTTTCAGTTAGTAATTTTAACTACATGAAAACTTACGTAAATCCCCTAAGAATTGAGCTGCGAAATCACGGAATCGAATTCAGAGCAGTCAAATAAAAATATGACGCTCGAACCGGTATACAGATGCTAAAAAAGAAATAATAATATTAATAAGTAACGGCATTTTTGACCTCCCCAATAACTTAAGGCTTGAAAGCGTATCGTATCACCAACTAAAGCTACTGCCTTCAAGCTAGAGGGTAAACAACAACTGTGCAAAATTGTAAAACTATGCTAGTAATCCGATTTATTAGCGTAAGAATAGATAAACAATCGTTTCGAAGCTTTTGCACGTCAACCAGATGGCTTTTTCAAGGAAGACATACAGAAACTGCAATCTGAATAATAAAGCGTTTAGCAATTTGAACGCGGTGACTTGACCTGACAATAAATAGATACGACGTTATATTCATTTAAAGATACAAGGCATCACGTTGGTTGTGCACGCGGAATCCTCGTAGGAAGAAGGCGTTACTTGAAGAACTGGCTCCAAATTTGTGGCAACTCCAGTGAGACGCTATCATTGCAAGTATCACTGTTGGTAATGATCTCCAAGGTTTCCCGAATGGCTGTACATTTAGGGGTAGAGTAGGTAGTTTTATATCGTTCCACATAGGAGTAGCGGACTTGAATTTGACTTCTCTGGATAGGGCCGCGGTTACTTTACCGTATTTTATGTCCCTTTTCAATACTCGCTGACTCTGATTCTTAATGAACGCTTGGTCATTCCAATGTGATACCGTTTAGAGCCGTTCAGATATTGTAGGGGGATCGCATAAACACCTGTTTCGCTGGAAAAAGAGGTTTTCTCAATAGATGCAGGAGACGTTATGACGACACCTCAGTTCATCTTCTTGAGAGCGTTCTTGGGTTTGTAAGACACATTTGGAATGTAGGGAATTGTGCTTAGGTAGCGAAACTGCGGGACAGGAAGATTGGAACGTTTGACCTTGCCTTTTTGGATAAAGTTATGTATCTAATTCAATGAGTATCCTGCATCCTTGGCCAATTCGATGACGCTTTCAATTATTAACAATTGTACATTCCAATATCGATTTCGGTGATGGAATTCAGCCCTTTAAACTTTCCGCCATGAGGCCAACGTTGATTGCCTTCGCCGTTTATTTATTTGGAGTGCATGTGCTTTAAAATAAATACCTGATTTAATTCCTATAGGCGAACTTTAAATTATACATTTTTTCATGCTCGCGTGTATAGTTTTGGTAAATTTTTTACCACACCTGTTACTGCTTATGATGAATCCTAAATTAACTTATGTAGTGATCGGTTAGACTACCTCTCCAGGCCAGAGGTTTGAAACGCAGAGTTGCAACGAGGCCCAGAATAGAAACAATATATTTCATTCCTGTTGGGTTCCACTATATGGTTTAAAGTAAATACTACAGCTGGTCTGTATGAGAAAACGACTTGAAAAGCGATCCTAATCAGAGCTGTATCCATTTTCTAGCTCAATTACAGCTCACATGTCCCGAAGTCCTGAATGATCAATGTGGAGAGTTATAGTAATAATAATAATAATAATACTTTGTCAAGAAAAAGATGAAACTGTGTTTCATCTTATATGTGAATGTAGCAAAATTGCACAGGCAGATTACAAAGCTAGACATGACAAGGTTGCAAAATTGATTCCCTGGTCATTATGCAGAAAGCACAATCTGCCAGCATCGAACACCAGGCTGAGAAAGTCATAGAAAATGATCAAGTCAAGATCTTGTGGGATTTTTGACTTCAAACCGATCGGCACCTAGAACATAATACACCAGACATAACAGTCTTCGAAAATCGGAAAATCTGGATAACTGATATAGAGGTTCCTGGAGATGCCCGAATCGATGAAAAGAAACTGGAAAAAAATGACTAAATATAAAAGCCTGGCCATAGAAATTACCCGATTATGGACTAAACACAGAACGGTATCAGGGCACACTGTCATCAGGGCACTTGAAAGAATGTCAAAAAAATTTTATGAATCATTTCGAAAAATTTCTGATGTACCACCTACAGAACTGCAAAAGACAGCTTTACTTGAAACATCATATATTTTACGCCGATTCTTGACTGCTACCTAGGTGTCCGGTGGAAACTCGTATCAGGTAAATAACACCAGTCAATGAGAATTTTGTTGTTTTTGTTTGATTGTCATAGGCTGTGTTTCGTATATTTCGAATAAAGAAGATAATAATAATAATAATAATAATAATAATAATAATAATAACGAAATGACAGTAAATTGTAGGAATAGTAATAATAAAATGACAGTAACAAATAAGTCAGAGGATTTACGTTTGTTTCAAATTATAAAAATTAAAGAATAAGTCATTAATTAATTAAATAATAGGCCTGGTCCTTTTTCAAAAGGCTTCAATTTTTGGTGGACAGGTAACAAAGATACCGCCATAAAAATGTATGCGTTGAAAAGTAACAATTAGTTCTCAAATTCATTTGTTCTTTATTAAGTACTGATTTTCTTGCATCAATTATAAGAAAAGTTAGAATTTAAGACAATGTTTCAAAGAACTGTGCAGTACTCTGAAAAATCAGACCTTTCTCCTACTAATCCCGTGAAAGAAACCACCAACCGTGTCCTCCAAAAGCGATCAAGAAAACCAGGCGCGCACTCACACACGTACACAAAGTGATATATTTATATATATAAACAGAAAGAAAAAAAAAGAGAAAAAGACGAGAAAATGAAATACAAAACATTAAAATGCGGCACGATGATACAAGAGTGGAGTGGGAAAAAAATCAGTTAGGGGGGTGATGTGAGAAGAAAGGCGAGGAAGAAAAAACTTTCCTGGAGATGAAATCATGGCTTCAACTATCTATGAGCAAACTGCACTTGAAGCGTATGCAGAAGTGTGAAATGCTGGATGGAAGCAAAAATGGTGAAAAATGGAGACACCAAATAGGAATAAGAAAAACAAAAAGGGAAAAAAATGGAAGAGAAAAAATTTAGCAAAAGGAGGAAGTCCAAAAAGAGAAGCGATGGCTCCGCTATTTGTCAACATTATAGCGGCCGAATCAACCCCCCCTTTCCCGTTGTTCTGTGTAACTGATAGCAGGATTTTTATTTTTTTCATTCTATCGCTTTTTCTTTTTCCTCCTCTCTCTTTTGTTCTGCGCGATCACCCTTGTAGACAATGCATTAGTGAAGGTTATTCATCGCTTGGCTGGGTAGGGATAGGCCTATCAGTTTGGGTATAAATGCGCCAAATACATTATGTTCAAAGCTATCAAAGTGATGACGGCTTAAACGAAAGGATAAAAACAAATTCATACGGGACAAGTAAGATGTTTCCTGATTTAAATCAATATGCATAAAAACAATGTTGTGATGGATGGCTGGAAAATGAGACCAGAGATGCAAAGTGTAGGGCGTCATCTTTAATAGACGACAACGCTTCTTACCAACGATTACCGCTTAATGCATGCCACGCGTTAACACCTCAGAGAGTAAAATCCTTCCCACTCAGGAATTCATTAAAAAGCGATGTTATAGAAAGCTGGCTATATTCGAAATTAATAGCTGTGTATTTCAAAACTAGAATAATTTTTTACACAAAACTTGCAAAGAATGTTATCACACACGGTTCGAATAATTTTGAAACTTTCTATGCTTGTAATATACAGGGGATGGACAGAATAATGTGAACACCACGCTCAGAGACGTGACTTTTAATGCAGGTGCGTACGTCGCAATACGCAAAGGTATCCACTACTTTTTGTTTGTAACATCTTTGTTCAAGGTCCTGTTTAAGTGCATTTAATACGCCGCGGATGGTTTAGTGGTCAACGTCCGTGACTGCCGCGGGTGAACCTCAGGTTCGATCCCGGGCAGGCACGAACGCTCGAATCACTAAATATCCACTGTGCGTCGGATGGGCACGTTAAGTCGTCGTACCCCGGGTACTGCCCCGCCCCCAGTAATAAATAAGGGCGCCTTCCTCACCCTTTCTACCTTGCTTCTGTGTCACTTTCCTATCGGGCACGGTAGCTCAAATCTCCTAGCTTCCTATTTCTACGGGTTGTTTAAGATCTGGGGTCAGACACTCCCTTCCTAAAATCCTCTACATATGATCTGATCTGATTTAAGTACATTTAAAGTGTCTTGTTGGAAAATTTCTTTCAGGGTGACGCCGAAGTGAGTGACCTAAGGGACTTCGAAAAGAGGGCTAATTGTTGGTGGCCGGCTAGTTGGTGCATACGTGACAACAGTCGCCAGGGTATTGGGGGTATCGAGAGCTACTGCGTCTAGCGTCATGACAGCATACCACATTCGTTGCAAAACCTCGTCTGCGAAACACAAGAACGGCCCAAAAACGACCCTGACTGATATAGACATTAGAGCACTGAAGAGGATTGTTAGCCGTAATAAGAAGAACACGGCGTCATAGAAAAAAACGATCCACTCTATTTGCAGAGACATTGTTTATTCAGCATTATCGTAGACAATATTGTAACAATGACACTCCTACTTTTGTGCCACACGTTTGAAAACAAATATTTAATACAGTTTGTATTAAAAAGAAAATTCAAGATTTAAAAAAAAAATCACTCCCCCAGCTAATCTAACTTAATGCCATCCTTTTCAGAGATGCAACAATGCAGCACTCGAAAATAAGTGGGATGGATCAAGAACCATCCAACAAATGAACAACATCGAATACTATGACGTCAAGACACTGACAATATATAACTTTGCACTGTGTATAGTCTAAAATGTAGGGCCGCGGGTAGCCTAGTGGTCAACGTTCGTGACTGACACGGAGAAGACCTCGGGTTCGATCAGGCAGGTACGAACGCTCGAACCACTAAATATCCGCCGTGCGTCTGATGGGTACGTCAAGCCATCGGACACCGGCTACTGGCCCTCCTGTAATAAATAAGGGCGTCTTTCTCCCCCTTTCTACTTCGCTTCCGTGTCACTTTCCTATCGGGCACTCTAGCCCAAATCTTCTAGCTTCCTATTTCTAAGGGTTGTTTAAGACCTGGGGGGTCAGATACTGCCTTCCTAAAATCCTCTACGTATGATCTGATCTGAGTCTAAAATGTAGTCTTTCACCTGATGATTTTTTTTTTTAGTTGGAGGTTTAACGACCACCGTGAGCAACTCAATGGGCTATAAGCAGTCGCCCGTCCCTAATTTAGGGTCACTGGTTCCAGGGAAGGGAGAGAGCCAGTGCCGTAAGACAAACACAACATCCATGCCTCACCGGGATTCGAACCCGGACCCCGTTCGGACGAATGATCAGAGGCCATCGCTTAGACCACTGCGCCACCGGGGCGGCCACCTGATGATGCATGAGCCGCCCTTGTGAAAGATCTTGTGTTTCGTATTTTTAACTTGAAAATATTTTATCTATTAAAGATTTTAATTATCGTGCTTAAGACAGCTAGCTATACTCGACTTTTAGTACTGGAATATAATTTTGGTCGGAGAAAATAAAAAAGCTCGCACCACGTTGCGACTAGAGATTAAAAATGTATGATGACTATACTGAAAAAGTAGTATATGAATGGAGTTTTGCATTGTACATCTTATTCAAAGCATTAAATATAAGGGCACGAAATATCCTTGTAACCTCATTAAACAATGTCCTTGTAACCTCATTGTTTGGTAAACTTTTTTTTTTCAGTGCACAGCTCTTTTGGGGTTCAAACGCAAAGTCCCACGTCCACCCTTCGCTATCTGAAGGAGTTTACAGGCAGGGTACGTACAGATAGGGACCAGTACTCTGGCTGCAAAAAAAGTAATACAACGAATTCGAATCTAGGCCTAGAGCTTGTTACGTATCTCTACAATAATGTTTAAAATTATATTTCTCTCCCTCTCTTTCTCCTGCGTATTCTAAGTGTGCTGTGGTTTTTAATATTTTTAAGAATGTTGTCTGTACATGTCACGAAAGTTTGTAACTTTTTTCAAAAGGATTTCTAGCATATTATCAAATGCAAGAATATTACCATTTTCAGTGATTTAAAGTTTAGCTAAGCATTTTTGTTTTCTTTTGGGCTGAGAGTTGGTTCGCAGGTGTTGGTTTCATCTCTACTTCGGTCAACATCTATTTTGTTCAGTGAGACCACAGTTGACATTTTCGGAGTTAATCGCAATCAGCTTTTGTGACCTCAGACGAATGAAAAATAGTGGAATTTTTCGATCACCCGCTGAGGCGCTTTTGCAACGGTTTAAAGACACAACACAGAGCCATAAATTCTCGTTTCCCTTCAATTTCGATTTCCTAAAGATAATTCAGCAGGAGCGCGTGAACCCATCTGTTTATCGTCAGCAGATTTCATCAGCACTGGCACAATGCGTTTAAGTCTTAGTCTGTACACTGCATTTTATCTCCTTGACATTATGTAGTTTTATTTGTGGAAGTTCAGAACACTGCGCAAATTAGCGCTGCTAGTTATTAATTCGGAAAACAGGAAAGAGGGCTTGAGCAAAATCTGTGTCACGAGCAATCTGGAAAAGAATTCGAAATATAAAAACTCGCAGTACAAAATATACGACGCTTCTTTAAAGATCTTCTCATGATTCAATTCCACACTATAATTTCCAACTTTTGTTAGTTATTTAATTAAATTTATAAAGCACCTCGAAGGTTCAGTATCAATTTTTAAGTGAATAAAAATGTCGAAAAATTCGTTTGAAGACTCAGTTTTGAACACGAAAGTTCTTTTGCTTTCAGAGACCTTAACAGCGAATTTGTAAAAAGAAATCGAAAAAGTAAAGAAAACAAAAGAATTAGCATTTTTTATGTTCATTGTAGTAGAATTTCAAAACATTTTCCTTTCAACGTAAAGAAAATTCAAATTCTTTGGATTAAACTGGACTAACGCCGGAGAATTTGAGTTTTTTCGTTTCAATAATTCACTCCGTTACCGATTTTTAGTGCAATATACATAAACTGAAAATGTTTCGAATTTTCAGCGAAACCGTGTGATGAGAAATATGCAAAATCAACAGCCAAAACTTACTCCTAGAATAAAAATTCATCTTTAGCGAATCTTCATGTGCATGTCAAGTTTCCGTCATAAGTTGTCACGAATAAAAAAATCCTGCATCATGCTCTTAATTTTCGAAGTAATAAATTTAAATTTTAGCTGTCAAAACCTCTTTCTGATCTGAAGACAGAATACTATTGAGTTTCCCGAAAAGGTCTGAGAAAATTAATTTCTAAGTACTTGTAAAATCTTTCATGGCAATGTCAGTTCGAACGCTTTAGACAGATCAGATTTTAATTCTACTGAGACAGATCACAACAATGTCTTCTTTAAGAAGAGACATGTAAACCAGGTTTCAGTTTTCCATATATAACTCCGTGGTGCACTCCCTTTCTATGCTTCAGGTAAGCCATATTTTAATCTGCCTTGGGTAGATATTTGGGTAGGCCGTTCTAACACTCTTCAAACAGACCTCATAGTATTTCTTAATTTGGGAAGGCCGTTCAAATCGCCCCTCAAACAGATTTCAGAACACTGCATAGTTTAGCTAGTCCGAAATCCTCCTTAAACAGATCTCACAACACTTCATAATTTATGCAGACAGCATTAAATCCTCTGAAATAGAGCTCATAACATTATTTAATTTGAGAAAGCAATTCAAATCCCCCGCTAACAGATTTCGCAACACTGCGTAATTTATGCAGGCTGTTCAAATCCCCCTCAAACAGATCTCAGACAACTGCATAATTTAGTGAGGGCGTTCACAAATCCTCCTCTGACAGAACTCACAAGAATTCATAATATGTGCAGGCCATTCGAATACTCTTCAAACAGATCTCATAACACTTCTTAATTTGCGAAGGCCGTAAAATCCCCATCAAACAGATCTCAGAACACTCCATAATTTAAGTAGGCTGTTCAAATCCTCCTTAAACAGGTCTCACAGCACTCCATAATTTGTGAAAGCAGTACTAAACCTCTTGAAACAGATCCCATAGCATTATTTAATTTGAAAAAGCCATTTAAACCCCCGCTAACAGTTTCGAAATACTCCGTAATTTACGCAGGCCATTCAAATCTTCCTCAAACCGGTTTCATAAAGCCCCGTAATTTGGGTAGGCCGTTCAAATCCTTCTCAAACATGTCACAAAACACTCTGTAATTTGAGCAGGGATCTGAAAGCCTCCTAAAAGAGATCTTGCAACTTTTACATCAATCGGTAGACTACGTTATAAGTTTCCTTAGATATTTAATGACACTTTTTTTTTATGTTGGCAAAATTCAAATTTCTCAAAGAACACCCGTTTAAGTGCATCGATGAGGCATCATTTCTCTTAGATTTTCCCTCGTCACTAGCTTTTCAAGTGCGTCAGATATATCAATTATCTTACAAAAATCTGCCAAGACAATGATTTTTTAATGTGTCCCATAAAGCAAATTTAAATTTCTTTTAGAGTGTTCTGATTGCATTGTACACTGCTGGCCACCCAAAATGCAACACCAAGAAGGAAGCACCCGATTGGCCTGAAATTCGCAGAATGCATCCCCCGCGAGAGGACATGCAAACGATTAGCACTGCAGGACATATGTAAATCATGTGCGCCCGGCACACCACCGAGAAACACTATAAGAAAGGTGCACAGAAGGCGGGGTGTAAGTAGTGGAAGTGTGTTGTGCTGCCGGACCTGTGCGTGGAAAGCTTCCTGATACCTCGCCGCAGAATACGGCAGTAATTCCAGCACGTTTCGGAGTTCGCCAGAGGAAGAATAGTAGCTTATCGCGAGAGCGGTTTATCATACCTAGACATCGGCGCCCTTGTGGGACAACATCCAGCCACAGTGAGGCGAGTATGGATTCGGTGGGTGCAGGAGGGACAGACGGACGGACCGACGTGAGCGATTGCCGCAGCCGCGGCACACCACCGAACCAGAGGACCGGCATTTTGTTCGGCGGGCATTGACGGCTCGCACCGCCACATCACGAACGTTAGCGCAGGAATTAGGGTGTGTTGCGCAACAACCTGTGTCAGCACGTACCGCTCGACGTCTTCTGCAGGAGCGGGGACTTGTCGCAAGGCGCCCATTGCTCCGATTACCATTGACGTTACAACACCGGCGAGTGCGGCGGCAGTGGGCCGTTGAACGCCGCACCTAGACTACGGAATGGCACGCCATTGTCTTCTCCGACGAATCCCGCTTCTGCCTGCAACACCACGATGGTCGGATCCGCGTGTGGCGGCACCGCGGCGAGAGACTGTATGACGCCTGCATTATGCATCGCCATTCCGGTCCGTTGCCTGGCGTTATGGTTTGGGGCGCAATTGGATATGACACCCGCACCCCTCTGGTACGCATCGCCGGTACACTCAACAGCCACCGCTACATCTTCGACGTTTTGGAGCCTGTAGTACTCCCTTACCTGCAGGACCTGCCAGCGACCACCTTTCAACAGGACAATGCGCGCCCGCTTGTGGCACGCATCGTGCAACAATTCTTCACGGCCCATCAGGTGTCACTGCTGCAGTGGCCCGCCTGTTCTCCCGATATGTCGCCCATCGAACACGTCTGCTAGCTGATCGGCAACCGAGAAGCTCGGCAAGCACCTACCGCGGCTACGCCTGATGAACTGTGGCAACGTGTGGAAGCAGCCTGGACTGACATACCCCAAGCCCACATCTAAAGCCTCTTTCGTTCGATGCCGCGGCGTGTAGCGGCCGTTATTGCCAGCCATGGAGGCCACACGAACTATTGATGTCTGCGTGTTCCGCACGTCGCACGGGCCTGTAAGCTCAATTGTTTCATCTTTGCATCTGTTGTTATGTGTCAGGTCAATCCGGCTTTTCTATCTCGTGTTCTTCTTGGTGTTGTAATTTGGGTGGCCAGTAGTGTATTTTACAAGATGTATCAGGAGAAATAAAAAGCCAGACAGACAAGCTTTTTATTTCTCCTGAGAAACCCTTTGTGGAACTGTCTTAAATACTGTATATCAGGTAGATCATCCCTTAGAGAGTTCTCATGGTACTCTCCTTTTAAATGCGTCAAGTAGGCCAATTTTAAATTGGTTGGTTGGTTGGTTGGTTGTTCGATTTTTATGGCGCAAGGGCCATGGTTGGCCAAAGAGCGCCAGAAACAAGACAAACAAATAGTATTAAAAGTGTGGTAAAAAGCTTAAAATCTGAGTGATCATGTAAAACTGAAAAATGAGAACGATGGAAGGGCTAAAAAAGATAATGGAACAAACAGTATTAAAAACATGATACAATGATTAAAATCTAGCTGATGCAGTAAAACTGAGAAATGAGGATGATGATAGGCTAAAATCTAGATACGTTTAAAATAGTCAATTTCTTTAAAAAATGAAAAACACGGCAACAGAGTCACAGTGGTCATTGAGGAGCCGCTGCAGTGTAGCGGCGTCCTCGGTCAACAAATGAGAATGAAAGAAATGAAAACGTACATCACGAAAACGAACACAGGTACACAGAAGATGAGTGACAGTGAGTCGGCAGTTGCACGCCTCACACATCGGCGCAGTGTCGCCACACAGCAAAAAGCGGTGAGTGAAACGACAATGCCCAATGCGGAGACGCGCAAGCACCACTTCCTCCCTACGGTTCCGACGATATGAGGATTTCCAGACTTCAAGATTAGGTTTAATACGATGCAGTTTATTTTCCACCTGTTGGTCCCACAGACCTTGCCACGTTCGCTTAATATGGTCGCGTACCAGAAAGCGGAAATCCAGGTGAAACAGTGGCAAGGGTGTGACGACCAAAGAGGAAGCAGATCTAGCAGCCGCATCAGCACACTCGTTACCCGAGATTCCAACATGCCCAGGAATCCAGCAAAACTGAACCTGAAAACCGGCCTCGAGCAAACGACGAAGTAACTGTCTCACATTCACGAGAAAAGGATGGTCACGGCAATCTGCAGATGACAAAGACTGCAAGACACTCAAGGAATCCGTATAGACCATAGCACGATGATGAGAACTCGACTGAACATGAAGAAGAGCGAGATACACAGCATGCATCTCCGCCGAAAACACCGTGGCCTCAGCTGGGATCCGCGCTACTGAAACGTCATCTACACAGACAGCCGCGGATCCAACGACTCCGTGCATTTTGGAGCCATCAGTAAAAATAGGAGTGTAATTAAAATTTAGGTCACGGTGCTCAGCGAAGAGCTGCTGGTACACTGACGCAGGGGTTGAGGATTTATCGAAAGATGTAAAGGTGGTATCAACCATGACACCAAGTGGGTGCCATGGCGGATCCCCAAAGCCCCTGGTCTCTCCAACAAGTGACAAGTCGAGCCCTACATCACGGGCTACGGCCGCCATACGAAGACCGAAGGTTGAAATGCACGAGGGCCGGTTCCCGAATAAACGAGCATGCTGGGGATGAAAAACTGCATCGTATAAAGGATGGCCTGGAAGAGATCTAAGTTTCAGGTAGAAATGAATAGACAGCTGCAGACGGCGTAATTCAAGCGATGGTTCGTTCGCGTCAGCGTATAGGCTGGGAATCGGAGATGTTCGAAATGCTCCCGAACAAAGACGCAGTGCTTGATGGTGAATAGTGTCCAAAGGCCGGAGAACGGAACGACGAGCAGAGCCATACACGATACAACCATAATCCAGTTTCGACCGGATTAAGGAATGGTAAATACGAATCAAAGACATCCTGTCTGCGCCCCACGAGACTCTCGAAAGGATCTTAAGAATAGATAGAGCCCGCAGACAGGAAATCTTGAGCCGCCGAACGTGCGCACGGAACGTAAGCGCACGGTCGACGGTCAGACCAAGGAACTTGGTCTCCGGCAAAACTGGTATGGCTGCACGGTCTAAAAACAGCTCTGGGTCAGGATGGAGGCCACGCCTCCGGCAGAAATGGACACACGCTGTCTTGTCGGGAGAAAGAACGAAACCATTGCTATTCGCCGTTTTAAAGATCTGATTAATTGCAGACTGCAACTGCCTTTCAATAAAATTCATGCTGGATGACGAGCAGAAAATGTGTAAATCATCAACATACACAGTAGCCGAAACCGCAGGAGGAAGATTTGTGAGGAGACAATTAATGCGAAGGATGAACAATGTGACAGATAAAATGCAACCTTGAGGAACACCTTGTTCTTGATGGAATGTTGCAGATAGCGTCGTACCCAGGCGCACCTGGAACACCCGATTGCGAAGAAAATTTAAAATAAATGTCGGAAGATTTCCTCGCAATCCGCATGCGTGGAGGTCACGGATAATACCGTGCCGCCACGCTCGATCATAAGCTTTTTCAATATCAAAAAATACAGAAACCAGGTGCTGCCTACGCACGAACGCCTCGCGCACAGATGTCTCAAGGTGCAGGAGATGATCGTGAGGTGAACGATGACGGCGAAAGCCGCTTTGTGATGGTGAAAGTACTTGATGATATTCTAAAAAATGAATTAACCGGGAATTAACCATGCGTTCAAGAACTTTACACAGACAGCTAGTGAGAGCAATTGGACGATAACTAGAGGGAGACTTGGGATCCTTGCCAGGTTTGGGAAAAGGCAGAACAACTGCTTTTCGCCAAGACTCCGGGAAACTGTGCTCCGACCAAATACGATTGTAAAGGATTAAGAGATTCTCGAGAGACGACTGCGAGAGATGACGGAGCATGTCATAATGGATGCCATCGGGACCGACCGATGTAGCGCCGGACCGATGCAGAGCCACCCTGAGTTCAACCATGCTGAAGGGGAGTTATATCCCGTGTCGAGAAAAGGCGCAAAGGAGATTCTCTGGCGTTCCGCAGTGGATTTCATTCTTTGAAAAGAAGTAGGATACGCCAGGTCACTCGACACGGAGGCAAACGCCTCCCCTAAACAATCAGCAATCTCCCCGACTCCAGCATATGTGCAGCCGTTGCTCTCGAGAATGGAGAT
This sequence comes from Macrothele yani, assembly GCA_039090855.1. Classification (NCBI taxonomy): domain Eukaryota; kingdom Metazoa; phylum Arthropoda; class Arachnida; order Araneae; family Macrothelidae; genus Macrothele; species Macrothele yani. The sequence continues at coordinate 73,221,071 of CM077028.1, read as the reverse complement.
CTGGTGAGAGCTGTAGTTACCCCGGATCTTTCGGATCTTTTCCCACACACTTTTCGAACTGGCACGTGAAGTGAGAGATGACACATACTGGATCCAAGACTCCCTCTTGCTACGTCGACGCACCAACCGAGCATAGGATTTTGCTCGTTTGAATTTAACGAGATTAGCATCGGTCGGATAACGCCGAAACATAGACCAGGCCTTATGTTGAGCTCTCCTAGCCGCTGCGCATTCAGGGGTCCACCAAGGCTTCGGACTTCTGGAGAGTGTCGTCGATGTTTTTGGGATAGAAAGATCAGCTGCCTGAAGAATACAATTTGTGACTTCAAGAACCGCTGCGTCGATTGACTCTTGGGTCACCATCGCAGAAGAGATCAAAGCTGACGGCGTGAAGACCTCCCATCTCGCACGCTCCATCCTCCAACGAGGGGGGCGGGAGGCAGAAGTTGGCAAGTTGGCATGATGCGAGAGCAAAATCGGATAATGGTCGCTCCCGTGGAGGTCGTTACACACCGTCCACGACCAGTCAGCAACCATAATTGATGGTGATCCCAAGGTCAAATCGATCGCACTGAAGGATCGTGTCGGTTCATGGAAGTACGTGTCAGCACCGGTGTTAAAAAGGCACAAAGAGGCCGAGGACAGAAGAGACTCTATGCGACGACCTCTCGTGCTGATGCTGACACTACCCCACAAATGATGATGGGCATTGAAGTCACCTAGTATTAGAAAGGGTGAAGGCAGCTGATCAACCAATCTCTCCAGTACCGGGACGCTCACGTTCTCGTCCGGCGGCAGATAGACACTGCAGACAGTAAGAGGTACAGGCATAGAAATACGAACCGCCACGGCCTGCACAGTTGTGGAAACCGCGACGGAAGATACCGGAACCCTGTGAGGGACGAGAATGGCAACTCCCCCACAGGCTATATTTCCAGACGAGTTATCTGTCCGAAATGCACTGTAGCCTCGAACTGAAAGCAGGTCCGATGGTTTAAGCTTCGTCTCCTGTAGACAAAGGCACACCGGAGAGTAAAATGAAAGCAGATGTTTCACTTCATCAAAGTTCGTCCGAAAACCTCGACAGTTCCACTGAATGATTGAAGCCATGGTTATAAGTGAAATGAAAATGAAAATGATCAAACAAAGTCCGGCTCCATCGCCTCTGCTGGGGGTTCCCCCAGATCTGGAGGCGTGTGACCAGGGGCTAAGATGGGAGAATGTTTTGTCCCAAGTGTCTTACCGGGAGGCGCACGACGTTGAGTCGTTTCCTGAGATTTTGGAGGAGAAGAAATGCTTTTCTTATCCTGGGCTTTGGTCTTTTGTTAGAAGAAGTGGCCTGACTTCCCTTGTTGGTGGTGGGATGAGTCTGCTTCGGCGAAGTGGTGGGTGGCGCTTTCAGACCCCTAGCTCGAGACTGGAGTGCCTCCAGTCCGACTGCGATGATGTCATTAACATTGAATGGACATTTAAGGGGGATCTCAATGTCGGTCTGAGTGGCAACCGTAGATTTGGCAACCACCACTGAAGCGTATGATCGCCGATCAGATGTAACAGGAACCACTTTTCTTCTGGCCTCAGGATAGGAAATATTTTCCACCGTTTTGATCCTTTGGATTTCCTTCTCCTCCTTCCACTTGGGACAATCTTTGGCTGATGCTGCATGTGAACCCTTGCAGTTCACACAAAACTCAGCCTCGGCCACACATTCCTGCAGAAGATGTTCTGTGGCACCACAGCGTGCACACCTAGGATTACTCCTGCACGACTGCTGAGAATGGCCATAAGACTGGCACCTAAAACATCTCAAAGGGTTAGGGATGTACGGGCGTACCTCGAGGTGGAGATACCCTGCCTTGATGGATGTAGGCAGGGAAGGGCTATCAAAAGTTAAAATGATGTTCCGGGATGGGACGGACTGCCCATTCCGCCTGAATAGAATACGCCGCACACCCGTAACGTGTTGACTCCTCAGTTCTTCAAGTAATTCTTCCTCAGCACACTCAACGAGGTCCTGAGAGGAGACAACACCTCGAGATGAATTTAGGTATCCATGAGGTGTTATTTTGACCGGAGTCTCAAGCAGCGTGGTGGTGTTAAGAAGTGTAGAGCTGTAGGCCACAGTGGACATTTCTACAAGAAGATCTCCAGATTGGAGCTTCTTTACGCTCTTAGGAGAGCTTGCGATGGATTGAAGAGCTTTATTTATCCAAAATGGACTTTTGGCACTCAAAGGCTTTGAAGGGTCCAATGAGTGCACAAAAAAGAAACGAGCATTTGAACAATCAGGGACATGTTTTTTGGCAGAAGGGGATGAGCCTTCCTCTATACCTCTTTTGCTTTTTGGTTCTTGGGAAATTTTGTTTTCATCCATAGAAGTTTTAAGAATTCGTCCGCCGACTTCCCCACCCACAATCGAGCCCAACGAGGGAGAGCCGGAGGTCCGCAAGCCCAAGTGGACGCAGGACACGGCTCTAGGGATAGCAAGCGGATATAGCAAGTTGATAGGGCAGACATGCGCTCGGCATGCACCCAGACTTTCCCATGCCTGGGGAACACCCCTTTGGCATGCCCACCCTATCCCCAGACTCACCCTGTCGTACGAGACGACAAGCCGTTAGAGGTCTGGGCTCCACTCGGCCACAGACCTCATTGACTAGGAGTGGGTTAGTTCCCAGCCGCCCGTTTAGGGTGAAGCAGGGGGCAAAGAGGAGTGTTGGCAACTGGCGACAACAACACCCAGGCCTCCAGAAACCTCAGCCTCCAGCATCCCCTTTTCCACCTTACGGGTCACCGCACACGGCAAACGTGCAGGCAGGTCTAGCTAACCAGCTCGGAAAAACAAAGAAAGAAACATGAAATGGAGAAGACAGGAAAGAAAACGAGAAACTAAAATCCTGAGCTGGCGCATAATCACAACCTCAGCAACCTACAACTGAGGCGGGTTCATGTAAAGTGAAAAAACATAAAAAATGTGAAAATCATCACATATAGTACATGTTGGCTCAGGCCGTGGGGACGCCATCCCCCATCAGCTGGATGAACGGCTGTCCCTTCGGTGATGTAATCGTTCAAGACGAAATGACAAAATGATCCGTCACAAGGTCAGCTCGGGCCGTGGGGGCGCCGCTCCCCAAATAACTGGAAAACCAGTTATCCCCGTGCGGGGATTTTAAATTGGTGTCGCGTAAATTCTATGAGGGCAACGACGTTCCAAAAATTCGTCGCGTACAAATTCGTGTCATACGCGAATTCTTTCATGGTAAATTCATTTCCAATATCAGTTAGTCCGGTTTCCTAATCGTAGTTACAAACTAGATAGAAGACACTACGGGAATTTGTTGAGAGTTATCCTTTCTTCTTTATCTACGAAAATTATATCTCCGCTTTATATAATAATATGGAACTGAAAAATTTCATTCTCTATCGGATATAGCTGAAAAGATATGCACAAGATTTGAGATAAGTCTTTTCGTAAATTTAGTGCTCATCTGTCTGTAAATGAAAAAAGACTTCGTTACTAAAAATGGGGTGGAATGAATTCTCTCCTGATAGAAGACAGCATGTGCACAAGAATTCAGATAACTTTGTCCTCCAGTTGCTGCATTAATCAGTCAGTCTGCTTGACTGTCTGAGAAAATATTGGGTTGGAAAGGAAGTAGTGTCCGATGACGAGGTACTCGAAGTCGAAGCACCGCCCAAGGCGCACATCGGCCATTGAGATTGCTCAGCACACCGGCATCACATCAACAGATGGGTGGCTTAAGTCAGTGGCAGTTAGCCGTCAGAAGACGAAGAGTGTAGGTGTCAGCTGACATGGAAGTGGACAAAGAGTACATCCGCCATTGCAAACTGTATGAGTTCCGTCACGGTAGCACCCCCGAAAATGCTGTAAGGAACATTACCCGTGTGTACCATAATGCCATATCACATCGTCAGTGCTGTCGTTGTTTCGAACGGTTTCAAGAGGGAAATTTTGACCTGCGAGACAGTCCCAAAGCCAGAAGAGCCGCTGCAGTGGATATGGACATGGTGAAGACCTCAGTGGAGACCGAGCCATGTGTGACCACGCGGGAATTGGCCGAACAGCTGGGGACTACCTACACGAGCATTATCACGCACCTGTGTCCATTTGTGAAGGTGCACAAAGGAGAATTTGGGTACCTCCATCACTCACAATTGAACAGAAAGCAAATCACATTAGCCTACATTTCTCTGCTCGCACGTGATCAAGTTGGACCATTCTTGAACCGCATTGCAAGAGCTGATGAACAATGGGTCCTGTATGACAATGTCAGCGCCCGGAAACAATGGTTGGACCCAAACCAGAAGGCGATGCTGTTCCCAAAGCCAGCTTAGACCTACGTAAAGTCCTGTGGTGGGATATGAGTGGAACGTGTTTATTAAACTGCTGCCGGACAACACCACTATCACCGACGATGTGTATTACCGTCAGCTTGACGATCTACACGCATCACTCACGCCAGCGCTGTTGAACTGCAAGATAATCCTCCTACAGCAGGATGAAGTGAGGCCTCACACAGCACGGGTGAATTGTTACAAGATCAAGGACCTGGACTGCGAGCTGCTGGCACACCCAACTGGACATCACCCCAAGCGACTAATACATTTTCCTGCCGTTGTAGCATTTCTTGGACGGACAGCGGTTCATCAACTATGTCAAACACGCACCTACTCATTTCTTTGCGTCTAATCCGCCACAATTCTACAGGGATGGTATCCAACAGGCGCTCAGATGATGGGAGCAGGCCGTGGCAAACGATGGCGACTACATTTTGGACTTATTTGTACTTGTATATACGGTCATTAGCATATTTCTGTTGTCTAGACATATTACTTTCTTTCCAACCCAATATTTCAGCTGTTGGAAGTCGAACTTAAGACTGTGTGTCATAGCGAAAAGCATGGGGGCAAAGTTTAAAAGGTATCTATCACTCAGTTTATCCGTCAGCGAATCTTTCTGCATGTTCGCTTTTAGCACTAAGAGAAAAACAAATCTTAAATTCCACTTTTAGAAGCAGAGATATCGTTTTTGTGGAGAAACTGACGGTTGTGAGAATGAAAGGATAGCCAGACGTATGTCGAAACATGTGCACGGTTTTCCTCATCCTACATATAAAAAGAAAGCTTGTAGTACTGAAGCGGAAATACTGTTTCAACAGATTGGAAGCTAAAAATGTTAGACATATCCGTAATCCTATAATTGTTTCTATCAGATTCGTAAGAAGTCAAAGGTTGGAAACGCCACGAGATGACGAATAATCCTTTTAATTTAACTGAACCCTTTCAGCGGCCGACCAAATGGTGCCCCAAAACTTCTGTGTTCCTCAAAGAAAAATGTTGACATAGCGGCCGGGTTTTACGAAAGCTACGGCAAAGAAATTCTTTTCTTCCTAGCATCTGAGCCGTGCCTCTCACAGGTGATAAAAGTTCGCTTCTAGTATTCTATTCTTTGCACCGTGACCCCAAGACATGACGAAGGAGGGTTAGTCCCTCTGACACGCACGACATGCCACTGGGCTGACACAAGTAACTTCAACATCCTCTCTCTCCTTAGGTTCGTCACCATTGTTATAGTTCTTTTAACGGGTAATAAATCAGAAAGGATTAGTGTCGATCGAACTCCTAAATAACAACTTTGGATAACAAAGCTGAGGGGGAAATAACATTTTTTGATGCGCACGTTCACAGCCGCGCAAGGCCCACTTCTTAAACAGCGAATACATTCGTTCGAGCGATTTCAGCACATTTTGTTAACCCCGAGTTAATTTGCTCTAGCAGGTTAAAGGGTTAAAGAGCTCTTATGGCATCGGCTTTTTTTTATTAATTTCTTTGAAACCTAGTGCCAGAGCTCAGATTACAGGGGGTCGTATGTAAATGATCGGACTCATCTCAAATACAACCATGTGCAAAAGTTAAGTTACAAAAAGGTTTTTTCATTGTACACTGCGGGCCACCCAAAATGCAACACCAAGGAGGACACGAGACAGCAAAGCCAGATTTACTGGACACATAACAACAGATACAAAGATGAAACGATTGAGCTTACAGGCCCGTTCGACTTGCGGAACACGCAGACATCAATAGTTCGTGTTGCCCCCATGGCTGGCAATAACGGCCGCTACACGCCGCGGCATCGAACGAAAGAGGCTTTGGATGTGGGCTTGGGGTATGTCGGTCCAGGCTGCTTCCACACGTTGCCACAGTTCATCAGGCGTACTCGCGGGTGGTGCTTGCCGAGCCACTCGGTTGCCGATCAGCGACCAGACGTGTTCGATGGGTGACATATCGGGAGAACAGGCGGGCCACGGCAGCAGTGACACCTGGTGAGCCGTGAAGACCTGTTGCACGATGCGTGCCACGTGCGGGCGCGCATTGTCCTGTTGAAACGTGGCCTCTGGCAGGTCCCGCAGTTAAGATTACAGGGGGTCGTATGTAGCGGTGGCTGTTGAGTGTACCGGCGATGCGTACCAGAGGGGTGCGGGTGTCATATCCAATTGCGCCTCAAAACATAACGCCAGGCGACGGACCGGTATGGCGATGCATAATGCAGGCGTCATACAGTCTCTCGCCGCGGTGCCGCCACACGCGGATCCGACCACCGTAGGGTTGCAGGCAGAAGCGGGATTCGACGGAGAAGACCATGTCGTGCCATTCCGTAGTCTAGGTGCGGCGTTCAACGGCCCACTGCCGCCGCACTCGCTGGTGGTGTAACGTCAATGGTAATTGGAGCAACGGGCGCCGTGCGACAAGTCCCCGCTCCTGCAGGCGACGTCGAACGGTACGTGCTGACACAGGTTGTTGCGCAACACACCTTAATTCATGCACTAACGCTCGTGATGTGGCGGTGCGAGCCGTCAATGCCCGCCGCACAAAATGCCGGTCCTCTAGTTCGGTGGTGTGCCGCGGCTGCGGCAACCGCTCACTTCGGTCCGTCCGTCCCTCCTGCACCCACCGAATCCATACACGCCTCACTGTGGCTGGATGTTGTCCCACAAGGGCGCCGATGTCTAGGTATGATAAACCGTTCTCGCGATAAGCTACTATTCTTCCTCTGGCGAACTCCGAAACGTGCTGGAATGACTGCCGTATTCTGCGGCGAGGCATCAGGAAGTTTCCCACGCACAGGTCAGGCAGCACAACACACTTCCACTACTTACACCCCGCCTTCCGTTCACTCTTCTTATAGTTCTTCTCGGTGGCGAGTCGGGCGTACATGATTTGCATATGCCCTGCGATGCTAATCGTTTGCATGTCCTCTCGCGGGCGACGCATGCTGCGAATTTCAGGCCAATCGGATGCTTCTTTCTTGGTGTTGCATTTTGGGCGGCCAGCAGTGTAGTAAGAAAAGGAATGAAACATATGGTCTGAGACTTTTACAAAGACTGTAACAAACTGTGACGGGTGTGTAAAGTAACGTATGACCGCATGACGACGCGCGTATGACGTTCCAGTGGGCGTTGAACATAGACTCAATAGTCGTGAAGAGAGGACAGAAACAAGGGTATGAAAATCTTCGCTGTTGTCAAACTGCTAGAACATGTGCTGAAAATGTCACACACACACCGTTTAAGCCATGATAATATGCGATAGCGGGCGATTGGTACACTGGAGGCCGGGCAATCCCAAAGGGAGGTGTCAAGTTGGCTTAGTGTGTCTTGAATTGTATCAACAGGATTTGGACAGTTTCGAAATACAGGAAGTAATCGTACATGACCTGTACCATGTCGTCCAAGGTCGACTCCCGTCCCCGATGACTGCTTTCTTGACTTAACTACAAGATGCAACAGAAGCATCATATGTGGTCAGTTGGCTTTAGAACTAACAGCAGCAAATGGACGATCCGTATCTCGCTGCACAGTTACCAGAAGGCTTCAGGAAAGCGGCCTTTATCACAGAAGACCTGTGGTGCTAGTGCCGCTAACATCTTCCCACAGGAGAGAATGATTATTTTGGGCCCAGGAGCATCTGCACTGGACACGTGAACGGTGATCTAACGTTCATTTCACGGATGAGTCGCGTTTCTCATTGCAAATGAATTCCGGGAGAGAGAACGTGGCATGAGTAACCATTCACCAAACACTCGAGAGATGGGTTCAATGAGGCGCGGTGGTTGTGTAGTGTTGGGCAGGCATAAAGCGTAACGGACAAACCGACGTGCACCTGTATTCTAGGGGTTACATCAATGCTACCTGCTATCGAGATGAGATCGAGGCACCTTATGTTTACTTGTTCGCAGTTGCTGTCGGCCAGAATTTGTTTTAATGCAGGACAATGTCCGAATCCATATCGCTCAATTGGCGCTGGAATATCTTGGAAGTGAAAGCGTTGCGGTCATGGAGTGGCCAGCAAGGTCTCCGTACCTTAATCCTATAGAACACCTGTTGGGACGCTCTAAGGGAGACGGATGGCTGCTCTGAAATATCCCTCCAAAAAAAGTACAACAGCTGCAAAGTGCTCCTGGACAGCAGTACGACATCTGCTCTCAGATCTTATTGACTCTCTTTTGGACAGCATGCCGCTACGCTGTCAGTCATTTGCCACTACGAGATCAGTCATTTACCACTACAAGATGCGGTCAGACACCCTTAAGGCCAATGTATGTCCTTCTGGTATGTTTATTAATTTGTATATTTGTGTGGTTTCTCTTTTCGAATAAAACGATTTATTTCAAATGTTAGTGCTTTATCTTTATTTTGGAGTACATTACGTGTTGTTGTCCATGTTATTATTCTGCCGCGTTTTAATGCAATAGCGCTAAACGTTTTCGTTGGTATTTGTGTTTGTAGCTTAACTTTTGCACATGAGTGTATAACTCAAAATGTTGATAGCTACACACATAGTCTCTACCAAACTCAATGCACCGTTGGCATCTTTTTTACGCTATCAAACCGTAGGTTGAAGAAGTGTATATGCTCGAGCTTTGTGCGTCTGTCTGTCCGCACCATAAATCACGTAAAAATGGTTCGATTTCGATGAAATTTTATTTTGTGGTAGGGGACAACCTGGGGACAAAACCTATTTAAAATGGGCGAAATGGGGTCAAAAGTCAGGACATAAGAGCGGGGATCCATTCCATCGCCTTAATGTGTCATAACTTACGTAAAAACGCTTCGATTGTGATAAAACTTAATCATGTTGTTTCGGAGGTATACTGAACCGGTGCTGTTGAATATCATCGAAATGGGGTCAATGGTCAGGGCATAGGAGCGGGATTTATTCCACAGCCATTATCCGCATAACTTGACTAAAAATGCTTCGATTGCAACAAAACTTTATCGTCTTTTTCCGGAGGCATACGGAACTTATTCTTTTGAATATCATCAAAATGGGGTCAAAGGTCAGGACACAGGAGCGAGATTTATTCTACCGCCATTATCCTCATAACTTGAGTAATGATTTCTGGTATGTTGGATATCTTATCATAATCAATGCATTTCATGATTTTACTAACTTGTTTTTTTCGAATAAAACGCTTTTCTTTTAATGTCAGTGCTTTATCTTTATTTTGGAATACATTACGTGTTGTTGTCCATGTTATTGTTCTGCCGCGTTTCTCTAACCGCTTACTCACAATGTTGGTATTTGTGTTTGTAACTTAACTTTTGTAGATGAGTGTATAAACTCAAAATGTTGATAGCCGCACTGCCACACTCATAGTCTGCACCAAAGTCAATGCACCGTTGCCATCTTTTTGGTAACTTCCAATGGTTGTAGCGTACCGGTCGTTCAGGAAAGTACGCAGTGACTGGCGAACATTGGTGTACAAGTCATCTTTCTGAAATCGTAGGCTGCGCAATGTTTTTTTAATCTTGTTAAAAGGGTCACAGTCCACAGGTGAATATAGCCAGAACCTGTGACTAGCCTGGCAAACAAAACTTCGGGGTCGGAATTGTGAATCGCGAGCAGTTCACTTGTTTGAACCCTTGTCTCATAAATCAATGAAAGAAGAAATATTCTTCATAATACATGGAAATTTCATAGAATATTCAAGCAAAGCAAACTAAATTTTGTAACGTATACTCTAGATTCAGTTTCTTTTTGATTTTACTATCTCTTGTTATTTTATTTTCCTATGCAAATTATCTTCTCACTTAACGAGATATTGTTTCTTCCGCTGAATTGTATGTGGCAACGAGTGTAAGTCATGACGTGGTGGTATGCAGTATATATATATAGGCGCGTTCAAGAGACCAGAGAGCTTCGTTTTATATATGATAGGTTCTTCCTGATTATTGATATGCGATTTACCTACTTTTCTACGATAGTACGAAAGTTCGGGCTATCAGTAATTGTGTTATTTTGGAGTGTGTATTTGAGTAATACCAGGAGCTCCCCAATAAAAGGTTAAAAGTGAGTACGTTTACTTAGTTCATTTTATTGTCAGACCTCTGTCTGGCCGTTAAGTCTATTTCATTGAGTGTTTACGTTAAGTTCAGGGTATATTGTGTTTACCGCTCTAATAAGGAGCCTTCAAGGTACTAATGTACTAAAACCGAAGTTATATTACTGATATTCAAGATAATGAGGAACGCTGAGTAAAAATAAATTCCATATTCTTGGAATTTATTGCACGTGCGTGTCTTACCTAAATAAACTCTAGCACTTTGAAGATTAAGCACACTTTAGCTACGTCAAGTAACCTTTCAATAACCCTAACGTGACTTAACGTAAGCTTTCCTGAACTACACGTCCAGCCGAAGAATTCTATTCATTATAATTTGCTTATACCACTTGCTCGTCATCCATGTAACATTTCTCAGAAAACTTGAAAATTTCATCGTCCTGGAGCGGGATTCGAACCCCGCATTTCCGGATTACTGGTCGAGTATGCTAACCGCTAGGATGATGAAATTTGAAAATTCATCGTCCCTCTTGAAAATACTTAAAAATTTCATCGTCCCGTTCCAGGACGATGCAATTTTCAAGTTTTCTGTCACATAGATGACCAGTAAGTGGTACAAGCAAAATTAGTTTTCTTTGAATATTCTTTCTTGTCTCATTTTGTTGAGGTATCAGTTAGTGTGGCACCCGGTATGTGCATACACACATTTCCTTCAATTTCAGTTCCTCGTGTAATATTCTGTAAAGTGTTGCACGGCATAGACGTGCTGCATGCTGCAATTACTAAACTATTACATGTCTGTTGTCTATGTTGATCTCAGAAACACCCTGCATTGCTGACGTGCGGGCTGTTGCCTGACGACCTGCGCTGACTCCTTTCACTACAGTTTCATTTTCGTGATCGATGAACACGGCTGCAGCCAGTTTCTGATTCACTACATACCACCCTTAACTGACAGCGGATGTCAACAGGTGACATGCCTTCCTTCCAGAGGAACTATGAGGTCCGACGTTGCCCGTGATAGTCTCCTTCTACGTCGTTGTTGGCACCACACTTCGAGTCAACCTAACAGTGTACCACTATTTAATGCACAAAATAGCTACTTCCGCTTCGAAAAATAGTCCCTAGCATTTAGAGTTATAAGCAATAGAATCATTGCTCAGAATCCATTTTTGTTTGCTCAACAGTTTATCGGACAAAATTGCTACCTGATACAAATTTTCCAAAAGTCAGAGATTTGTTAGAAATACGTTTCATATGAGAGGTTACTCATTCAAAAGCCCCGCACTTTTGGCTTCTTCTGATCAGCTGGGAATAACTTGGAGTGGGGAGAGAAAAAGTGGAAGACCACTCTCAACATTCACAGCACAAAGATAATAAATTGAAAGTCAGGAAAATCGATTACTTAAACAAGCAGTAGAGGTAGAAGCTTGAACCACACGACACCCCCATTCACAATCCCCACTACTTGTGTGATGTGTTAGTGGGTGGGGGTAGTGCGAGAGTAATTGCTTGACAGAAAGGAAACAGAAGGAGTGCACTGTAGCGCGGATTGATACTCTTCTTGCCTTCCACTGAGAGGTCGTGATCAGGCTCTCGGCCTTTAACGACAGTACACTCTTGGGGTGACTTGGAGTATAGTGTGCGACTGACCTCGTAAATGAGGGTGCTGCACGCGACTCAGTAGTCTCAGCTGCCATCTTGTGGATTAATGCTGTACTAATCCTAGGCTATCCGGCGTGGGAATAGCACCCGCCTAGTTGCCTGGTATCATGCAGTGTTGCGAATAGTCTCATTTATTTATGAATGATCCTCGTAAATTTTTCTGTAGAAATGTATACCCAAAGTTTCGATTAAGTGTCTGTAGAACCGTTCTCATAAATTAACATTGTTTTCCTTAGATATATTTCTTTTATAAAACTAAATCTGCATTTTAAGAAAACGCGGACATGTTTCAATCATGTAGTTAGTAAGAAATAAACAGGATGTGTAGATTCGTGAGTCACCATGTATTAAAGTGACTAAATGAATCATAATGAGCTACATCTTCAAAAATCCGCCAGCTGTTCCAGTTTACAATATTAACCCCTTAAGTGGCCGAAGTACCTCAAACAATTAATTGGAGGTTTAACGACCACCGTGAGCAATTCAGTGGGCTGTAAGCAGTCACCCGTCCCTAATTTAGGGCCACTGGTTCCAAGGAAGGGAGAGAGCCAGTGCCGTAAGACAAGCACAACACCATGCCTCATCGCGATTCGAACCCGGACCCATCTTGGACGAATGATAAGAAGGCATCGCTTAGATCACTGAGCCACCAGGGCGGCGTACCTCTGTTGGTCCCCCTCGTTCCCCTTCAACGGACATCAAGATAATCAGTATAAACTAATAACTCAAACATCTCTCTCCTTTCGCAAATTCTTTGTTTCTTAATTGGGGGATTTAAAAACCACCGTGAACAACACAATGGGCTATAAGCAGTCATCCGTCCCGGATTTAGGGTCACTGATTCCAGGGAAGGGAGAGAGCCAAAGCCCTAAGACAAACACAACATCCATGACTCACCGGGATTCGAACCCGGACCCATCTCGGACCGATGATCAGAAGCCAGCTCTTAGACCACTACCCCACTGGGGCGGCTTTTCTGAAGTTCTTCGGCAGCCTTTAACAAGTATCAGTTAGAATGGATTAATGTCATTTATCTCTATAAATGGCCACTTTAAATAACAAAGCTGAGGGGAAAGCAATGCCTTCTGATGCGCAGGTTCAATGATTTCAGCCGGGGTTGGGCTACTCCTGAGACAACGAATACATTCTTCCGAGCAGATTTCAATCCATTTTGCTAACCCCGAGTTAATTCGTTCCGGCCGGTGAAAGTGTTAAGTTTCAATTATGTAACCGAATCAGAGGTACCAAATCAGAAAAGACGATAGTGATGCGTATTTAATTTACGCAATGCTATCACAACTAGGAGACAATTTTTACACACGACCATTAAACAAGCCTCCTTTCAGATGTTTCAGCACAATTTGCAGTACATACGGTTTTGAAGAGATTGTAGAAAATTATGGAGTTTTACATCTGTGTCACTTTTGGTGCTGTAATATGAATATCAGACTTCTTAATATATATATGCTAGAATAATTACCAAAACCACAAATCGACATATGCGAAATGGATAGATGATTCTTTCAAACACTTGCATAAATTTCAACGCCGTTTTCTGCAAATATAAATATAATCAGTACATTCCCTGAAAATTGCAAAATAAGTTTCCTTTCGATATATCTAATCGCAGGTAAAAAAAAATGAAATGTGAAAGATTTACTAAAGCTACTTGTAGAAAGTTAAATGAAAGAATTTATAAAGGAGAATAATAAATAGAAGAATGCGCAGAGACGAATAAATAAACTACGGTTATAATGCAGTTAATTTTGCATTGTGAAAAGAAAATAAGGATTAAAAATGGTTTAGCGAGAAGGGACATAAACGAAAAGAGCGAGAGAAATGAAATATATGATCCACCTTGTAGCAAAAATAAATAATCTGGCAATTTAACACTTGAAACTGTACGGCTTATCTTCAAAAAGGAAAAGAAATAATAAAACGTAATAAAATGTTTGCGTAAAAATAATTCGACCAAAATTACTCTTAACATGTATCTCAAGTAAGTTTTCCTTTTGCAGCGAACGTTTGCCAGTTTTATTTACTTCAAATTAGCTAAACTCCAAATAGATCAATAATTCTTTACTTTTCCTTTACTTTTCATTTTTAGTTTATATTCTACTTCTTGTATTTTTCCATTCACGTTATTAAATAAATGCAACATTCTTTTTCAATAAAGACGATGGTCAATCTCTCCCGTGTTCTTTGTCTTCTACTTCGATTATTTGTTCTTTTGATCCTTGACGAAATACAAAGTGTGAAGATTATCATTGCATACTGTTGATCATTTTTAATACTTTGTTTCGGTAATCAACCAAAGAACAAAACATAAAGTTTATCACCACAAACAGGTGAATGAAATCATAAAAATCCACTTAATAACTACAGACACACAGACCTTCGAAACTCATCGGAATAAGACATTCTAATCAAAAGAAGTTCAGGTGAAAGTTATGCTGTAATGCGCATCTCTTTAAAAAAGAAAAGAAATTAGAAGAAAGAAAGAATGTTTCATGTTGAGAATATGCTTCAATGTTCAAGAGGCATGAGAAATTTTTGTAGAAATCGTTACGATCGTATATTTTCTAATTTTTCAAATGGTTATCGTCCAGTTCCGTAAGTGCCATTCTCGTACATAGCCAGATCATATAATTATGTCCTTTCCTTAGACACCCAGTTTTTAGTGTCATTTCCTTACACAGCCAGATCATTTAAGTACCATTTCGGCACATGGTCAGACTATTCAGTACCATTTTCACACACATAAAATCCTTTAATGCCATTTCTGTACATATGCAGATCATATTAGTTCCATTTCCTTAACAGCCAGATCATTTAGTGCCATTCGCGCACATAGAGCTAGTTCAATAAGTGCCATTTCCGTACATATGCAGATCATTTAGTTCATTTCCTTAACACCATTTACAAATACTCAAATCATTTGGTGCTATGTATGTACATAATTAGATCATTTAGTATCATTTGGTTACACAGCCAGATCATTTAGTTTCATTCCTTTACATAACTAGATCATCTAGTGTCATTTTCGTAAGCAGCGAGGTCATTTAGTGCCATGTCAGCACATGGTCAGACCATTCAGTACCATTTCCGTACACATAAAATCTTTTAATGTCATTTCCGTACATATGCAGGTCATTTAGTATCCTTTCCTTAGACAGCCAGATCATTTAGTGCCATTCGCGCACATAGCTAGTTCATTAAGTGCCATTTCTTCACATACTCAGATCACTTAGTGCCATATCGGTACACATCTAGATAATTTAGTGCCATTTGCTTACACAGACCAATCATTTAGTGCCATATCGGTACACATCTAGATCATTTAGTGCCATTTGCTTACGCAAATCAATCATTTAGTGACATTCCCGTACGTAGCTACACGATTTAATGTAATTTCCGTACACACCTAGATCATTTGGTGCCTAGTCAGATCCTTGAATGCCATTTGCTTACGCAAATCAATCATTTAGTGACATTCCCGTACGTAGCTACACGATTTAATGTAATTTCCGTACACACCTAGATCATTTGGTGCCTAGTCAGATCCTTGAATGCCATTTCCGTACACAACTAGATCATCTAGCGCCATTTCCATACATAGTCAAATTAGTTAGCGCCGTTCCCGTACAGCGGTACCACGGGTAACCAGATACGGGGAACACGAAAAAGGGAAATGAAATGCTAATTCCCTTTCCAAATTCCTCCGCCGTCAATAAGATTCCCCTACACAGAAAAAGCTGCAATAAGTTTATAATTATTTTGTTCAGAAAAAGCTCGAAAATACGGTTATTACTCCAGATATATGTAGAACACCATAAAAAATTTCATAGAATTAACAACGACAACGCAGTCGAAAGTTATAACAGCATAATTAATAAATTGGTAAGTAATCCACATTTCAGCATTAAAAATCAAATCCACCATTGAGAGCAAGAAATACGGGCTACGTAAATCAGAGCTAAACTAGGACTTTAAGGGAAGAAAAGTAGGAAAACTTACATAACAGACAATCATATCTGCAAGGTGTTGCAAATCCCAACGTGAAGAAATGTGTAAGTCTCTTGCTTACATTGAAAAGTTTAATAAAATGGGAAAAAGAGAAAACATATTAATAAAAAATACACTATCACATTGTAAAATCTACAAATCTGCTCGATACTTTACTTAAATGTTTGCTTATGTTAAAAGAAATCTGTCGATATGTTAAATATGTAAAAAATTGCAAAAATAAATAAGAAAAGACATTAAGGAATTAATGAGTCGAAATGGCAAAAGAAACTGCAAAGAGCATTGATTCTACACTAATGAATGTCTCTTGCTGATGATATAGCGCAGTTAATAAAAAAAACCGATTATCCATAGAATATTCAAGCAAAGCAAACTGAATTTGCATGTACCACTTACTGGTCATCCATGTAACATTTCTCAAAAAACTTGAAAATATCATCGTCCTGGAGAGGGAATCGAACCCCGCATCTCCCGATTAGCGGTCGAGTATGGTTGAGTTTTGCTTGGAACTTCACTGTCCTGGGTGGTGTAATTTAACATACTCGACCGGTAATCGTGAGACGCGGGGTTGATTCCCATTCCAGGACGATGAAATTTTCAAGTTTTCTGAGAAGTGTTACATGGATGACCAGTTAAGTGCTACAATCAAATTCAGTTTGCTTTCTTTGAATATTCTGTGAATTTTTCATGTATTA
This sequence comes from Macrothele yani, assembly GCA_039090855.1. Classification (NCBI taxonomy): domain Eukaryota; kingdom Metazoa; phylum Arthropoda; class Arachnida; order Araneae; family Macrothelidae; genus Macrothele; species Macrothele yani. The sequence goes on along the minus strand of CM077028.1, from coordinate 73,204,319 downwards.
TGAAGAATATTTCTTCCTTCATTGATTATCCATATACAAATAATTTTAACACTAATCCTTATCCTCTGCCTTAATCCTGTCCGTGCCACCTGAGTGGTGCAGTGGTCTAAGCACTGGCTCCTTTCTGACCATTCGTCCGAGATGAGTTCATGTTCGAATCTCGGTGAGGCATGGATGTTGTGTTTGTCATACTACTGTTTCCCTTCCCTGGAACTAGTGGCCCTAAGTTAGGGACGGGCGACTGTTTATAGCCCGTTGAGGTCCTCACGGAAATAAGTATACCCCCAAACAAACGAAAAAAAATCCTGTCCTCCTGCCCTCTTATCTCACTACTTACGGGTCATCACATTTGTCTGTAGAAATGGCACTAAATGATCTGGCTATGTAAGGAAATGGGACAAAATTTCTTCGTACGGAAATGGCACTCAACGTTCTAACTACGTATGGAAATGAAAGAAAAATTCTGATGTACGGAAATGACACTAAATGATTTATGTACGGAAATAAGATAAAATTCCTTTGTACGGAAATTATACTAAGTGATCTGACCATGCACGGAAGTGGGACAAAAATTCCATTGTACGGAAATAGCACTAAATGATCTATGCATGGATATGGGAAAAAATTATTTTGTACGGAAAGGGGATAAAAATTCCTTTGTACGGAAATGGCACTAAATGAAGTGACTTTGTACGGAAATGGCACTAAATGAAGTGACTTTGTACGGAAATGGCAATAACAATTCTTTTGTACGGAAATGGCACTAAATGAAGTGACTGTACGGAAATGGCACTAAATGAAGTGACTGTACGGAAATGGCACTAAGTTGTTTACGTATCGAATTGGCGCAAAATGGTCTAGGTACGGAAATGGGAAAAAAATCCTTTGTTTGAAAATGCCACTAAATGATATGACTATGTACGGAAAGTGACAAAAATTCCTTTGTACGGAAATGACACTAAATGAAGTGACGTTGTAAGTAAATGGGACAAAATTCTTTTGCATGAAAATGGCACTAAATGATCTATGCATGGATATGGAAAAGCATTCTTCTGTACGGAAATGGGATGGAAATTCCTTTGTACGGTAATGGGACAAAAATTATTTTTATGGAAATGGCACGTACCAAAATTGCACTAAATGGTCTATGTACGGGAATGGGACAAAAATTCCTTTGTACGAAAATGGCACTAAATGATCTATGCACGGATATGGGACAAAAATTCTCTTGTACGGAAATAGCAGTAAATGAAACGGCTCTGCACGGAAATGGACAAAACTTTGTTTTACGGATATGGCACTAAATAATCTGTATACGGAAATGGGACAAAATTCTTTTTACGGAAATGGCACTTAATAATCTGTATACGGAAATGGGACAAAAATTGCTTTGTATGGGAATACCACTAAATGATATGCCTATGTAGGGAAAGTGATAAAATTCCTTTGTACGAAAATGGGATACAACTTCCTTTTTACGGAAATGACACTAAATGATCTGACTATAGACGGAAAAGGGAAAAAACTTTTTTTTTACGAAAATGGTACTAAAGACCTAACTATGTACGGAAATGGCACTAAATGAATTAATAGCTTTTTTCTGTTGATCCTGCGTAGTAGGGTAGCATACATCCACTTGAAACCGGAATGCTGGATATTTAGGATTCTATTCTGCTACACTACGAAATGGTGGACGCACAAAGTCATGTCCCAGAGATTGATCAGTTTTTAAATAATGTGAGAGTAATAGTGGATCGTGAAATGTGAAACCAATTTTTGACGCAAAAGGAAAGTAACCAACATACGCTTCTCTAATGGGATCAAGGTTCAACTCTGGCTACAAAATGAAGGAATATGGCAACATTGTGTTAATTCGCTCAAAGTTGTAATATACTAAGGTACGTATAAAAGAATCAAAGAACCGTGTATTTTTGATAATCTGAAATTCAAAATTTAACGTATGATCGCGAAATGCGTATAAATGAATTACGTATAACATACTTGAAAAAGCGATAAAAACTACAGTACAATACCGGGACTAACACAGGATTCCGGATAAGAGTAAAAAAACGTATCACTGAAAAACCTATAACCGAAGTTCCACTGTACTCTGATCGGCGGGCACAAAAATAAGTATGTTACTTATAAAGTTATGATACTCAGTAAACTGTTATATGTAGTATTACAAAGGTAAAGTACGTGTTAAGACGACAAATCTGGAGCGATACATTCCGTCCGCGTAGCTCAGTTGGAAGAACAACTTACTCCCGAGTGAGGGAGGAGCGGACAAACTTGTGTTTTCAAAATGGCGCCCGAACGTAAAAATGGATCTACTGGCCGTTGGATTCTTCGAAAATTGTGTGATTTTTGTTCCACACATCGTCTGAAATAAACGAAAAATTTCTATTTCGCTTCAAAAAAAAGAAAAGAAAAAAATTAAGAGGGAGATTATATGACGTACTACAGATGCAAAGCACGTGTCAAGACAACAAATCTGCAGTGATACATTACGCCCGTGTAGTTGGGAGAGCAACTTACTCTGGAGTGAGGGGGCGCGACTCCGATCAGCGTCACGGACGAACTTATGTTTTCACGGTTCAGCGATTCCGGTAAGTGTAGTTTCAAGACTGCAATATTCAAGTAAACCCACCATTTAGTATGAAATAAAACATTTTAAATTGGCTGGATTTTTAATAAAAACATTTTTAAATACACTGCTGGCCACCCAAAAGGCAAAACCAAGAAGGACACGAGATAGCAAAGCCAGATTTACTGGACACAAAACAACAGATACAAAGATGACACGATTGAGCTCACAGGCTCGTGCGACTTGCGGAACACGCAGACATCAATAGTTCGTGTGGCCCCCATGGCTGGCAATAACGGCCGCTACACGCCGCGGCATCTAACGAAAGAGGCTTTGGATGTGGGCTTGGGGTATGTCGGTCCAGACTGCTTTCACACGTTGCCACAGTTCATCAGGCGTAGCCACGGGTGGTGCTTTCCGGGCCACTCGGTTGCCGATCAGCGACCAGACGTGTCCGGGCCACGGCAGCAGTGACACCTGGTGGGCTGTGAAGAACTGTTGCACGATGCGTGCCACGTGCGGGCACGCATTGTCCTCTTGATACGTGGCCGCTGGCAGGTCCCGCAGGGAAGGGAGGACTACAGGCTCCAAAAAGTCGGAGATGTAGCGGTGGCTGTTGAGTGTACCGGCGATGCGTACCAGAAGGGTGCGGGTGTCATATCCAATCGCACCCCAAACCATAACGCCAGGCTACGGACCGGTATGGCGATGCATAATGCATGTGTCATACAGTCTTTCGCCGCGGTGCTGCCACACGCGAATTCGACCTTCATGGTGTTGCAGGCAGAAGCGAGATTCGTCGGAGAAGACAATGTCGTGCCATTCCGTAGTCCAGGTGCGACGTTCAATGGCCCACTGCCGCCGCACTCGCCGGTGGTGTAATGTCAATGGTAATCGGAACAATGGGAACCGTACGACAAGTCCCCTCTCCTGCAGACGACGTCGAACGGTACGTGCTGACACAGGTTGTTGCGCAACACACCCTGATTCCTGCCCTAACGTTCGTGATGTGGCGGTGCGAGCCGTCAATGCCCGCCGCACAACATGCCGGTCCTCTCGTTCGGTGCTGTGCCGCGGCAGAGGCAATGGCTCACGTCGGTCCGTCCGTCTCTCCTGCACCCACCGAATCCATACTCGCCTCATTGTGACTGGATGTCGTCCCACACGGGAGCCGATGTCTCGGTACGATAAACCGCTGTCGCGATAAGCCACTATTCGTCCTCTGTGGAACTCCAAGACGTGCTGGAATATGACTGCCGTATTCTGCGACGAGGCATCAGGAAGCTTCCCACGCACAGGTCCGGCAGCACAACACACTTCCACTACTTACACTCCGTCTTCTGTGCACCCTTCTTATAGTGCTTCTCGGTGGCGTGCGAGGCGCACAGGATTTGCATATGCCCTGCAATGCTAATCGTTTGCATGTCCTCTCGGGGGCTACGCATGCTGCGAATTTCAGGCCAATCGGAAGCTTCCTTTTTGGTGTTGCATTTTGGATGGCCAGCAGTGTATATACTGACGTGGTTTTAGGCACAGACGAGTTATAAAATCTTTTAAAAAGTATATTTATTTTAATTCTTAGATTATGGGAACTTTTGATTAATGCGATGTATCCTACTTGAAAGTAACAACACTACAGTAGTAAATCTAATTCATTCAGATTAATCAAAGCTTTTTGCTCAGAAAAATAAGTACATTTGTTAGCCAGGAACGTAGAATGTTATTAGCTGATGGTTAATCAGGATCCATTAGAAACAGCACTAAATGTTTCAGCATTTCACGGTATCAATAAAAAAGTTCGTGTAATTAAAAACTGATGCCATGTTTATTAGAGAACAGTAATCATTCATTTAAAAGTTACTGTAAGAAATGTAAGAGTATCTTAAAAGTACTTTTAAATTTTTCTTTTGCTCGGAAACGACATGTTTCTCTCTCTTTTTTTTAATTTCAGTGCCTGCCTTTTGGTTTTAAACTGCAATACATCGTGCATGATAAAATAATCACGTTAATTTAATTTATCAGACAAAATGTTGAGTGACTTTCGTAAAGAAAGTGACAATACTCGATAAAAATCATGAAAAGCTCACAATTAAAATAAACTTTTTAATCATTTAATGAACTTTTTATTCTGCCTAATTTGTTGAGTGGTTTTTATTTTGACGAGAATTTGCATAGCTTATAAAAAAAATAAAACAAAAGTCTGAAATTAAAGATATCCTTAAATTGCGAAAGTCCTGGTTTCCACGCTCACTGGGCGAGAGAGTTTGATAACAAATTCTATAATTACAAATAATTTATCCTAGGAAAATTTGCTGTTCATCTAAAAATCCATGATAACGTTTGCCATCCGAGAAATGAGTAAACGAGCTTTACATGCACACAGAAGCATGCGTACGGAACTAGGAATTATGGCAAAATATTTCATTTGATAAGTTTTGCAGATAAATTAACAGTACTGTATTTCATATGAACTTCCATTGATAAAACGAAATCACTGGAAAGCATAAATTATTTTCTAGCAGAAACATCAGCGACGCGAATGAAATTTTGTCACTTCACGGGTAAATGAAAAGTTTCTGTAAGAAATGAGGTTTACTCAGATGTGTAACAGAAACATTAGATACCACAGATTTCATATCGTAATGTTATTTTCTCTGAAGAAGGCTGAGATATGCAGGGAAGCCAGAAGTAAAGGAAACATCGTTAAGTGGATGATCCTAGGAAATTCAAACCTAAGACTATGACAGTTCTTCAGAACCTGGAACCTACTTGGTGGTTCAAAGTGAGGCTCAAAAATAAAGTTAATTTGTAAGGATGCATGCAGCCTTACAATTCGTTGTGAAAAGCCTTATACGACTTTACACTTTCAAGTGATGTGCCAAAATACTGGCAAGTAGCAAATCGCAGCCAAACCAGAAAAGCTAGTTATCCAGGACTCGATAAATAAACGAACGGAAATGTATAACTATATTTGATGCCACACTATTCACTAATCATGTAAATTTTTACTTTTAAATGCACAAAACTTAAATTAACTACTTTTTTTCGTGGAGCATGTGATTGACTCTATATATGTCACCAGAAATTCAAACCAGCACCAGGGAGAAAGAACAGAGGAAAATTCGAAAGTTATTGAATACCCACCCGCGAGGTCACTCTTTTTATTCACCGTGTTAAAATACCTTGACATTTAATTTTGTTCAGATATAAGCACGCATAAAAACTAATCTACAAATTAGATATCATCACACTTTATTAATTACAAAGTTAATATCACTTTTTTTTACACATTTTTCTTGGTATATTTCGTTCAGGATGAAAGCCAAGTAAATGCTTAAGCCATTACGATCAACAATTATCAATCCACTACACTGTAAAAAATAAGTGGTGTGAATTCACTGAAAATTTCTAAAAATAGTGTGCAGCAAAGTTGCCGGTAGGTATCAGTGTTTTTCAGAAATTTCCGTTTTTAAAAGTGCCCTTTTATTTCAACTTCCGTATTTTCACTGATTTTCCGTAATCAGAAATTCCGTTTATTTCAGAAAAGTCCATTTCAGGTTTTTAACTGACGAACCCTGCATTTTTCAGCCTTCTTCCCACACAATATTATTAGTCAGGTTTGAACCAGGGCCGTTTGAACAGGTAATGTACGCCTTTAACAACTGCGCCACAGCCACACAAACCTCGAATCACGTACATCGTAAAACAAATTGCGCTACAATGAAGTTATTATTATTTTTTGTCATTAATACGAGTCATTTAGTCATTTTATTTTCTGATGGAGCTCATTTTTTTCTCAATAGGTTTGTAATAATTTATTTTTTCTGTAGGAGGACTTTTCACAAATTAAGCACTTCTCATCGTGATCTTTCGAAGCAACAAAATGCTTTGCAACTTTATTTTTTTAAACTGACAATTGACTTTCAGTTATCTTCAAAAAGAGTAAAGAGTATTTTTCACTAAAAAAAAAAAAAAAAAAAAAAAGAATTGTTTTTAGTATTATCTCACCCCCCACCCACCCCCACCCTCCAAAAAAAGAAAGAAAAAGCTAATATGAAATTTACTCTTGATAGCTATAACAGCTTTTGTCTTAAGTTGTCCAAAGACTGATACACAGACATCGTATAACCATCTATGCACAATAAGTACCCGGTTTCTTGCAGTAACACAATATAAATATTAAATAGCTGGTGCACAAAATAAGGCAGAGGAGAAGAAATATCCTATGCCACAATAAACAAAATTTATGCGATACGTTATCCACAACATCGATTTCGCTACGGAACTTCAAAATTCGACACAAGATTGAAATTTAAAAGTTAATCAAACCTCATGTATTCTACCTAATCGTTCCTATTACCGGTAATTTCTCGTCACACGGATACGAAAAAGGTGAGAACGGAGTTTTTTCGTTAATATACGAAAGGAATTGCGGAAAGGTTTCTGAAAATTTAAAATTTTCCGTTAACACGCCTCTAAAACGGTAATTTGCTCTCAATATAAGAAAGAAACTGCGGAAAGGTTTCTGAAAATTCAGAATTTCCCCGTGGTACAAAAAATCCGTGAAATTCAGGTTTTTTTTCCCGTCATTTCACGGTAAAGGTTTTATCAGAAATATGCTTCGTTAATTCACGGAAGAAATGATGGAAAGTGGCTCGTGAATTTCAGAAATGTTTTTACACTGTACTGCATGAAGGTCTTCCCAAGTCTCTTCGACAGCTCTCTGTCTTGAGAAATTCTCTTCCACATGATTCCGTCATGATTTCGAATTTCATCTTTCCTCTTCCCCCCCCTTCCCTACACACACACACACAATCTCCCACGAGGCCTTTGGGGGATGGGGATTTCCTCTCCCATAGATTCCAGTCTGGTATTTTAGTTTTCCAACAGTGGTCAATTCTTTTAGCATTATATCCAGTCTACAGTTACCTGATAGTCTTTACTTTAATCACGATGTGAGCTATTCTTGTCATTTCCGTGATCCACGAGTTCCTAGCTTAATTTTTTTTCTTGGTTACACCTAGCATACACCACTGTATGCATCTATGAGTTACCTTTAGCTTCTGTATGTCATTTTAAGTTAAGGTCCATATCTCTGATCCATAAGAACTGGAAAGATACATTGAATAAACACTTTCCTTTTAAGATATTTTTGTAAATTGCTCTTCAAGTGTGAACTGTTTGTTCCAACTGCACTCCAGCCATAAATTATACGCCTATTAATTTTTACTTCGATATGGTCCTCACCTGATATCTGTTGTCTAAGGTACACATATAGGCATCCGCTACTTCTAAATTTGCTCGTCAACCTCTAAATCTTCATTAATTTTTTAAATTCATCCTTAATCCCATTTCTATAAGTCTGGTCAGCAAGTTCCTGAATCATACTCGGCAGCACTGATAAACTACTTATAAAAATGACTGTGTAGTCAGCAAAATGAAGGTGGGTTTAACTATCTCTAATAATCCTTCATAGTTCAGTGAAGGATATATATATAATTAAAATCCTTCACAGTTCATTCTGCATTGTGGCACTGAACAACTTGGGAGACATAGTGTCACCCTGTATCACTCAGTTTCCAATATTTATGCATCCTCGAATAGTTGTTGAAGCTTTCCACTTACTTGCACGTTCATAGATGTTATTAATAATATTAAAACATGCATCTTCGACACCGCTGGGTATCATAGGCATTATAACTGCTGATGATTTCACGAAATCAAAACCTTTTAATCAATAAAAGCCACAGATAATGGAATGCTTAAGTAGTAAACAGTGAACACGAAATATACCTTTTTTTCCTAATTAGATATTCCTTTACTTTAACAATTATTACCAGGACCAGGACGTTGATGACCTAAAAATTCCCTTGAAAAGATGATAAAATGCTCTTAAAATTAGAAGGAAAAATTCCCCTAAAACAGTTTGTGTATTATATTTTTTTTTCAAAATTATAAATTAAATAATCTCAATCTTAGAGAATTCATAAATTAGAATTGTGTCTTGTTTTTACAAAATGCTCTATAAACCCTCAGAAGAAAAGGAAAAAGCAAGAAAATACCTGTTATATATGAATTGATCACTGATCTGTACTTTAATCACTTGCAAGTACATAAGGATTACACTAAATAATTAGATGTTTCTTAACATTGTCGAAACTGAAGAGCCGTGTATTGTCTGAAAGCAAGTTCTTATACCTTGAGAAGCTTCTCTCAACATCGATAGATATGACTGCGGCATACTTGAAGAAAACAGATTCACTTATGGATAATTCTTCCTCAATTTCAAATGTTTCTGCTTCTCCAGTTAAGATATCAGAACTTTTTTTCTCCATCTCAAGACCTCTTATATATTGATCTCTTCCAATATCATTTCATTTGTAGAAAAAATATCTTCTCCAAATTCTGCAACTACAATAGTTTTCGTAAATGGCAAGATTTAGCAGGTTTGCAGTCAGGCATCTTTTAAAACGAACAACTACTACTGCTTCCCTTTCAAAATTAAAAGTGATATTTTCCCACAAGTCCTCAGATGTCCAGGAGAAAGATTGCACCCTATAATCTAGTCAGAACCAGTTACTATTACTTGTTCTGCCAGGTAGTACACAAAGGATTTGGTATGTCAGTAACAGTACAAGATAAGAAGCTGTAAATTTGAATTCTTGTGTTCATTGTCCTCCCCTAGAGTCCCTTTCAAAAGCGCACAATGGGGATTCTCTTTCCCCAAAACTGGATAGCACTAAACAGTGTCTTGAAAAGAGTTGCCAGAATGAGCTACTTTTGAATGTTGTTTTTTTTTTTTTTTTTTTTTTGCTTTGGTCATCTGGCAATCCTGGTTTCGAGTGTTGCAATTTAAAAGCATAATCATTATTAAAATTTAATTTTTCATTAACAAAATAGCAGAAAATGCAAAACATAACCTAAAACAAAAAAGATGCCTCAAAATTATCCCTAAAAACTCTAAAAAAATGCCCTAAAAGAGAAAAAAGGCCCAATAATGCAAAAACTGCAAACGTCAACAAAGTCCGGGCCCTGGTCATTACGGTTGTTATTACCATTTTTATACCCTTGTCTTGGTATATAGCGCTGTAGATGAATGAAGGTTGTAAAGTTACTACATAATTTTAAAGCAGTGAAGCAGCATGCATGTCTAAGTACATGCCTTATTAAGGCGAAACCACGAATGGCTCATTAAATCAGTTATGGTTCCTTAGATCGTACCTTACTACCTGGATAGGCCTAACTGTAGTAATTCTACAGGCTAATACAGGCATCAGAGCTCCGAACCTCTGGGGACGAGCGCCTTTATTAGATAAAAATCACCACTGTCATATCGCAATTGGTTAAATCGCTATGCACTGTGTGGGAGGCAGACGTCTCTGGCGGATGTTCGAATCCCTTGTCCTGCCGGCCATCTAGTCTGCGGTTTTTCTGAGGTTTTCCTCAGGATCCCCGTGTTTGGGGACGCGAATGCGTGGATGGTTCCCTCTGAAGTCGGCCCCGGACGCCCTTTGTCCTTGGACCCCCTTCCCTTGGCTGCTTGGGTTTATCAGATGAGTGTCGATTCCCTGGTAGTAAAACAATACAAGACGATTGTATTTGATGACTCATGAAACAAGACACCTACGTGTATCTTCCCATGGTTGTTGTTAATGAAAATTGAAATTTCTTAAATCTCTTGCTTCAGCGTTTGTAAATTCCGTTCTGAAGTGATTGTGGCAGTCTGAATTTTTGCAAAATTTGTTACGTAGGTGAAAATGGATTAGATAAGTTGCATGTTTTTAATAGCAGAGTGTCATGCGGGACAAATTATAATTATTGTTGTTAAGGTTGCTGGGTAAGAGTAGCCTAATTCTTGAGTAGGCGGCAATACAAATCTCAATGACCTCATGTTCTTATGAAACGACGGACTCAAAAATATTATGTTTGGCACATCTTAATAAAATACCACCAGTATTATGAAATAACTTATGGCGGTTTGGCCCGATAACTATAACTAAATTTTTTTTATTCATAATTACAAATTTCAACTGCAGTTGTAGTAAATTAAATAAAGGAAATTTTTCCAACGAAACAAATGAGATTCTTCATGCATGAAATACCCTTGGAACGTTATAGACCCTGGAGATAGGGGCGGACTGGAATGAACAAAGCAGGCCGGGAAGTTTTGTCTTGCGCCGCACTATATACACTATATTGACCAAAGACACAGGTCACCCTCTCAAAAGCAAATGAACGGATCCGATACGTTGTTAAGATTCGCGGTACAGCTGCAAACGGTATAAAAACAAGTCTGCAGCTGACCGCGATCATATCGCACTGTGAGGTTGAGTGAAAATGTCACGGCGGGAGAGAACTGATTATGAGAAAGGAAAGATTGTTGGAGGTTATATTAGTGGGTTGTCCATAACAGAAACCGAGAAGCGTTTAAACTCACCCAAGTCAACTGTTTTGAATGTACTGAAGAAGTAGAAGACACATGGCATGCCTCAAGCAGTAAAGCATATCGGCAGACCAAAGAAAATCAGTGATAGAGGACGCCGAAGCCTCAGGAGAGTCGTTACAGCCAATCGACGGAGTACTGCATAAGACCTCAGTGTACAGGTGACTAAAAATGCTGGAACCTCGGTATGTACACGTACCATTCGCAGAGAACTTCCTTCCGTGGGTTACTGTGATCGTGCGGCTGATAATAAGCCTTTCATCTCCACTCGGAATGCTATTCGGCGTTTAGCATGGTGTAAAAAACATTTATCGTGTACCGTAGATAAATGGAAACGGGTCTTATGGACTGATTAATCCAGATACACGATCTCTGATAGATCGATAAGGCCGTGATATGGCCGTGTGTGGGTATGGCGGCAGCCGGGGAACGCTATTTACTACAGTGTACTGTTCTTAAAGTCAAGTATGGAGCTGACAGTGCACTCGTGTGGGGGTGTTTTTCGTGGTATGGTCCCCGCCCATTGGCTATCGTGGAAAACCCTGTTAACCAGCACGTCTACCTTGATATTCTGGACAATAATGCTCCATCAACTCTGTGGCAATATTATGGAATCGAGCCTTGTTGGTACAAGCAGCATAATGCACCGAGCCATAAATCAAGGACTGTTACGGCATAAATTGACGATAATTCCATATCGTGTGTGGACTGGCCAGCACAAGAGCCCTGATATTGATCCCATAGAGCACGTGTGAGATGAATTAAAGCGCCGCATAAGAAGTTTGGAACCAAGGTCTACTACTAAGAAATAGTTAATGGCAACATTATGTACTGAATGGAAGCGCATACTTATAGCTGTGTTCCAAAACCTTGTCGAAGGGTCAGTGCATGCATTAAGGCCAAAGCTGGACCGACACCGTACTAATGTATGTCAATAAATGCTATGTTGTGTTTCTCTTCTAGGTGTCCAGTGACTAATGTAAAAATAGGGTAGATCCAGGATGAATTAGAATTGTTGAAATGTGCACAGTTAAACGAATCCAGTCGTGAACAAGTTTTAACCACAAATTTAACCATGAATCCGCTCATGATAGAATGTGGTATCAAAGGACCTGTGCTACTTGACACGTGGGAGAATGATTCCAAAGCCTTATATTGCTACCTCCGAATTCGGATTCTGCTACCCGCATGATGCAAAAGGAACCTTGATTCTTCCGTCTAGACCACGGTCTACTAGTCCTCAGCGGTCCAGTGCTCACTGGAGGTGAACGTTGTCTTCTTGTGCCCACTACTTTCTTCTGTGTCCACTGGAGGCGCATTTTCTTCTGTGCCTGCTGGAAGCGCACTTTCTTCTGTGCCTGCTGGAAGCGCACTTTCTTCTGTGCCCACAGGAGGCGCACTTTTGCGTCTGCGCTGAAAACATCGGCAATGAAAAATGGCCGTCGTCTGTTATAGCTCATTCGCAAAATGGTTCGATACATAATGCTACGTTCGGAGATGACCCTCGACCCACAAATGTTGAATTCTTCCGGTTATGGTCCGTATTTCACATCTACGATTCTCACAAGGCTCCTTTGACTCCTCTGGCCACCAGTTGTTTTCTTAAGCAGGATGAACGATTACAGTAAATCATGGGCGTGTCGCACAATTAATAGTAATCCCTTACTATGATTGTACATAAAAATCCCAAGAGAACGGCCGTTTGGCATACGCTTGAACCATCACGCCTGGCACCAACTATCACAAAACGTTCAAAGTCTCTCAGCTCACTTGTTTTGCCAATTCCGATCCTCAATCGAACGATAACTAATGCTCGACGAGCTGGTCTGCGCCGCCTCGATGGCGCAGTGGTCTAAGCGATGGCTTCTGACCATTCGTCCAAGATGGGTCCGGGTTTGAATGTTGGTGAGGCATGGATGTTGTGGTTGTGGTTGTCTTACGGTACTAGCTCTCTCTCTTCCCTGGAACCAGTGGCCCTAAATTAGGGACGGGCAACTCCTTATAGGCTACTCACTGAGTTGCACACGGTGGTCGTTAAACCTCCAATCATAAAAAAAAAAAAACCTGGTCCGCCTGATCTATACTCCGCTCACACGATGTCTTACGCGTTAGAGTGAGCCCTTTGTGTGACGAGGGTAGGAGTGCCTAATAAACTTCACGTCAATGTATATCAACAGACGCGCTAACCAAGGAAGCAGAGGCATCGTTTACAAATCTTTTTTCTTTTCAAAGAAATTTAACAGGACAAACCTGCTTCTTCTGCATATATTGAATTTTGGTTTTGTAACGTTCCTATGTTTAAACGTGTATATGTACCAATGTCGACTCAACATAAGAAACGCTACCTGAAGTTTGTTGTCCCAGTTTAATTTAGGTGAAAACTTGGATAGCTTTAACGACACAGAAGTCATTCAAGAAAACATCGAGAAATAGCTACTTTTCGAGAAATGACACTCAGCTTTTGTTCATTCAATCTCGTTGTCAGCACAGGATATTACTAATCACAATAGTACTCCAATCACAATAACTTCATGGAAGAAAAAACTAAAGCTAATTCGAATAAGTGTTAGTCGAGAAGAAAGTACATAGAAATGCTGACACGTACAAGTCAACATTCGTCTTCAATGCTCAGTCCACACATTATACACAACGTTTAGCTTGTCAACCATGCACACATCATTCACCCTTGACCTCAAAGACTGCTGCCACATAACATTCAGTGAGTGAGAAAATATAACGTTAAAATTGAAACGCTAAAAGAAAACGAACTCAAAATTTATATAGGGAAAGAACACTAAAAAATGGTGGTTGAGTTAGAATATACGTCATAGTCTGTGTCTATCGGTTTATATTTTGAGAACTACATTAAATTGTTACTGATTACATTACGCTAAAATCACATGGTTTTCCATTTCTTTTTAATTTTGATTTTGCTTACAAGGACTCCATGTCATCAGTGAGATTTTCCTTTTTTTGATTGAAGGTTTAACGACCACCGTAAACAATTATGGGCTATAAGCAGTCGCCCGTCCCTAATTAAGGGCTATTGGTTCCAGGGAAGGAACGGAGCCAGTTCCGTAAGACAAACACAACATCCATGCCTCACCGGGATTCGAACCCAGACCCATCACGGACGAATGGTCAGAAGCCATAGCTAGACTACTCCGTGAGCTTCCTGGAAAGACACTACACTGTAAAAATATTTCTGAAATTCACGGACAAGTTTCCGCCATTTCTTTCGTGAATTAAAGAAGCATGTTTCTGATACTAACTTTTCGTGAAATGACGGAAAAAAACCTGAATTTCACGGACTTTTCATGCCACGGAAAAATTCTGAATTTTCAGAAACCTTTCCGCAGTTTCTTTCTTATATTAACGGTAAATGATCGTTTTAGAGATTTGTTAACGGAAAATTCTGAATTTTCAGAAACCTTTCCGCAATTTCTTTCGTATATTAACGGAAAATCTCCGTTCTCACTTTTTCCGTATCCGTATGACGAGAAATTTCCTCTAATAGTAGCCATTAGTGGAAATACTTGAGGTTTGATTAACTTTCAAATTTCAATCGTCTGTCGAATTTTGAAGTTCCGTAGTGAGATCGGATATTGTGGATAGCATATCGCATCGATTTTTTTCTAGCACAGGATATTTCTTCTCCTTTCCCCTATTTGGTGCACCAGCTACTCATTATATATTGTGTTACTGTAAGAAACCGGGTACTTATTGTACAGATGATTATACGATGTCTGTGTATCAGTCTTTGGACAACTTAAGACAAAAGCTATTATAGCTATCAAGAGTAAATTTTATATTTAGTTTTTTGTGTGTTTGAAATAATACTATAAAAAGTACATTTCACCTTTTTTAAAGATAAATGACTCATTGTCAGTTAAAAAAACATGTTGCAAAGCAATTTGTTGCTTCGAAAAACCACGATGAATAATGCTTAATATTTGAAAAGTCCTCCTACAGGAAAAAATAAATAAATTACAATCCTATTCAGATAAATTAATAAGCTCCAACAGATAATAAAATGACCAAATCACTCGTATTAATGACGAAAAACAAAATTTCTTTGTCGTGGGATTCCTTTTACGATGTACGTGAGCCAGATTGCCGAGCGTTTGTGGATCAGTTGGTAAAGGCACAAGTTACCTGTTAGGCGAGCTATAACGTCGGTTTGAAGGATTATAGGATTATCTGCGGGTACGCTCTGTACAGGGTTGTTGATTTTTCGGAATTTGAATTAATTTAAGTACGGAACAACCAGAAAAGGATTTTTCTGAAACAAACTGAACTTCTGTCTACGGAAATATCTGTGAAAATACGGAAGTTAAAGTGAACGGGCACATTTAGAAACGTAAATTTCTGAAAAACACGGATACCTACCGGCAACTCTGCTGTACGTTATTTTCAGAAATGTTCCGTGAATTCACACCACTTATTTTTTACAGTGTAATTTAGATGACTGTTTTACATTTTTAGCAAAGTTCATTTTAATTTTTTTTAGTATCAATAAACCATTGAGAAGTGTTTTCTATTATCACTTCTGATTCGGTTACAAAGAATCAAGTCTCACGCAGCATTGCTTTCCTTACTACTTCTTTCCTTCTTTTTATATTTTTATTTTTTTGGTCATTCATACTGCTATAGTACCTGGCAGAGTTGGGCAGGAATGCATTGCAAACTAATGGAAGTACAGATTACAATTAGCATGTAATGCATTACAAGGTAATCCCAAGTATGATTTGCACAAGGTAATGGAATTAATCTGTAATGCATTAAAATGAAGAGGATACAATTCAATTATTCAATAATGACATTCAAACGCAATGGAATTATTTGGTAATGAAATTACACAATTTGCAAATAATAATTACATACTAATAGTTAATAGAAATGTACGTGTGCCAAAAGCTATGTCTAGAAAAGTTGGGCATGTAACATAGCAGACAGAGACCCAAGTGTCGCGTAGAATGTTCTAGATGCGGGAAGAAAGGGTTAGACGTTTGTAGAATGTTCCAGAACGATCTCACAGTGGGAAGTTGGAGAGCTTTATGTAAATCAAGAATATTCCAGAAGGTTCAGGTCCTGTCGTGAAGTACATATACACTGGTGTGCAAAAATTAAAGACGAAGAGGAGAAATTAACATAACAGCGGAACGAGCAGGCAGAACGGACTGAAAGACCACTCAGGAGATAGACTAGGGTCCGGTACGGTAGGGCGTGCGCATATATGTAGCATGACGTTTGGCGGGGGGGTCGGAAGGGTATAAAGCACACGGGCGGCGTACGCTCAGCAATTCGGTGAAAGTTATTGCACGGTGTACATCGGTTTGAACACCGTCGAGTTGCTGTCACCGTGTGATATGGCCAACAGGCAATCCAGTAGACGACATCTGGGTGACTTTGCCCGAGGTCGCGTCATTGGGATGTTGGAAGAAGGTCGAAGTGTGACTAGTGTGGCCGAGGAGGTCGGGATCGCTCACAGCATCGTTTCACGAGCTTGGAGAGCATTTCAAACGACAGGAACAGCTGTCCGATAAATCAGCAGTGGTCGTCCACGAGCAACCACGGAGGCGGACGACCGGTATATTGTCCTACAGGCGAAAATAGACAGACGGCAGACAGCGGGAGAAATCGCAAGGCACATGCAATAGACAACTGGACGTCCGTTATCGCGTTTTACCGTGGCCAGGAGGCTGCACAAAGGTGGTCTATTTGGACGCCGACCAGTACGGTGTGCCCCATTAAAGCCTGCTAATCGGAGACGGCGGTTTCTGTGGTGCCAGGAACACAAAAACTGGACACATCAGCAATGGGTTCGAGTTCTCTTTACGGATGAAAGCCGATTTAGTCTGACGAGCGATTCTGGACGTATACACATCTGGAGAGAGCAGGGAACACGCAATCACACCTCCAACATCATAGAAAAGGACCGGTTTAGAGGTGGCGGAGTTCTCGTTTGGGGCGGTATCATGCTTCGTAGACGTACTGACCTCCACATCTTCCAAGGAGGTTCAGTCACTAGTGTCCGCTATTGTATCGAGGTTGTCCTACCTCACGTGCGTCTGTTTAGAGGTGCTGTGGGTCCTGAGTTCCTCTTCATGGACGACAACGCTACACCTCATCGCACAGTGGCTGTCGCAGAGCTGTTAGAGAGTGAAGATATTCAACGCATGGATTAGCCCGCAAAGTCCCCGGACCTAAATCCAATCGAACACGTGTGGGACCTTCTCGGGAGACGTTTGGCAGCACGTCACCAACCGCCAGCAACGATTCCGCAGCTGCGATTGGCGCTACAAGAGGAATGGGCCGCGATGCCTCAACAGCTCCTTGACAACCTCGTCCTCAGCATGGACAGACGTTGTAAATTTTGCAACGCAGTGAGGGGTGATCATATACCCTACTAAAGACTGGATTTTTCTTGGCATCCGCCTGTCACATGGACGTTTCTGTCTTCTGTCCAGTTGTGCTCGAAGCTACCTTTTCAATAAAGTGCCTTTGTATCCTTTGGATTCCTCGTTTGGACGGTTTTGCTCACTTGTCCCATATTCTTTGATATTGGGGATCTTATGGTATGATTTGAGTCGATGTACTTCTGCACGACGTTACATTCGAAAAACCGTCTCGTCCTTAATTTTTGCACGCCAGTGTATAAAGGAGTCAGTCGCACGCTAGTCTAGTTGTCGTATCGGACAAGTAATGGACAACAACACCTGAGAAGTACGGCAAAAATGTCAATAGTTCTCAAGTTTGTGTAATATTCGGCAGTGCACCCTCAGTTGCTGAACTGTGAGTGTAGTGCTAATATATGCTTGTGCTTACAGTGGAGTAATTGGACAGTGAAACTTATGTAATGACCGAGAATACTGCACTCGAGATGGACGAAATGAGTATCTCTAAGCGAAATAAACAATCCATTTGCACTTACTTCATATGTATTATTTCGTTCAGATCACTTTACCTGCGGCGAAGACGGGGCAACTACTCATGTCATACGCGTACAATCTCCAATACCTACATACACGCATTTGAGGTCCAAGGGGTGGAGCAATTGTCAAATAACCTACACAACGCGTAAGGGTGTACTGGTTACTGGTTTATTCACGTTGTATTGTAACCCATAAGTTATTGGTTAATTACCAACATATAGTTAACCATCAATCATTACGATTATAATGGGTAACTGCTGTATGTTATTACAATTACCATATAATCGCCAATTCACCATTGCCATATAATGGTAAATGTTTTTGTTCCCATTATCATTACGCTGTAATGCATTATTGATTAATTCAATTACGATTTTGCCCAACTCTGGAACCTGGATATTTCGACGAGGAAACGTTCTTACACCTGCATTGTTAACGAACGAGGAAGAGTTCTGACACGTAACTGGTGCCTAGAAAATCTTATATATAAAACACAAAACGTCTGTTAGTCTGAAGCAGCAAAAACTCTCGAACGCCGAACTGTGGCATCGTGAAATTTGCATAGCTTATTCATACTGGGATTTCTAGATCAACGCAACCATATTGAGATCTCTACGTTGTTCCGTTCGCGAGTTACGAATTAATTAATAAGCTAATCAATAAAGTCAGCATCGTTTGCTACATCCTCGTTATCCTGTTTCAAATCTGAAAGCACGTGACTGCATTCATCGCCGCGGCACATCCACAGGTGTTTCTATTCTTTGAGAATTGTGCATAAGAAAATGTAAAAACGAACTTTGTGAAATCGTAACGAAACGGGCTGAAATCTTTATCAACACCATGAATTGGTAATAAAAGAAGTCCCTCAAAATTTCCCCGGAATCCGGTCAAAACTTTTTAAAATACGCATGGAATTTTTAATTCATCGGTAAACAGAAATATATACGCAGAAACGGTTAATAAAATTTTGACGGCTAATTTAAAAAGCTATTTACCGATTCAGGCGAAATTTGGAGGTCATGTTCCTATTAACGATTTATGGTGTTCACTAAAATTTCAGCCAGTTTCATAAACATATTCGCAAAGATACGTTTTTAACTTTTTTATCCTAGAGATTTGCCCTTCAAAGACGTCTGAAACTGAAAGCACGTGATGCATTTGATCGTCGATAACAAATTATTAACAAACTTTGTTCAGTCAGTGTTCTAATGCTGTGTCTCCTGGACGCGTGTTAAATAATTCCTAACGCATTTGGTCCGTTTGATTCTACAGATTCCATACATTTTGTACATTTCGTTGCTTTAATTCTCGACCAATATTTGTGACAGCAATGCCCAAAAGGAAGAGACCAACAATTCGTTTCCCGATTTTTTCAGCGACATATAAGGGAATATGAAATTAATAAGCCTAAATCCTGGGCAAAGCGGGTAGTAAAGCTCGTAACAGAGATAACGCTTTGGTTATGAACTCAATAAAACACAAATCCTAATGTTACTTCCAATGGCTTTAGACAACCATCGATGTTTGTGTTGTTCTGCCCCTGAGCTTTGACGTCACAAGTTATACGTGCACAGATATGGTAATCCGTTCTGTTTCAATTCATCAAAGATTCAATCCTTGATGAGAAGAATTCAGCATGGGAGAGGCAAGGTGGAATGTTCCCTCTCAACCTTTTATCAGGTAATCTCTTTTCAAAAACTGTTTCTTTCTTCAATCCACTCTCAAAAAAGATAATTCCATCGGTTGCTTTTGGATATATTAAGGTTTCTTTTCATTACGATAGAAACAGCTTTTTTTTTTTTTTTTTTTTTTGCTTTTAAAGGTTTTAAATTTCAACTATTGTATGACAAAATTTCTCAATCTAACCCATCTGATATTATCTGTGTTTAAATTATATAGAAATCGTGGAAGAATATTTCATGGAAGTTTCACTCGAGATAAAAAATAGCTAATAATATACGAAACGGTACCCTGTGAAAAAAGCTTTCGTGCTTTTTCTATGGAAAGTGCTCGATGGTTTACATGCGTCTTGGTATATTGTCTACGAGCAGAACCTCATGCATTACCTACGGAGAGTCATTATGCTTTGTCTAGGAAAAGGTTTTCGTGATTTGTTTGTGAAAAGATCCTCGTGCGCTTTGTAGTGTTTAATCTGCCTTCTAACCATCCAGGGTTTGTAAACTAGAGAAAAGATATTGTAAATAGAATAATCACAGTTCTGATTACCACAATACCTTTATTGGGCAATCGTAGCACGTACACGACTTGAGGTAACTCACAAGACACGCTGGTTAAATTTACAACAAAGAACATCTAGATCATTTTAATAGGGACAACACGACGTTAATAATACTTCAACAAAAGAACTGGTAACAGAGATAACGTTTTGGATATGAAATCACTGAGGAAGTAAACAATCTGAGCTAAAGTAAAACGAAGTCAACTTAACAAACGAAATCATCTCTCACAGAAGGAAAACTTAGGAGTTTAGACATGACGTTAGGTACGGAAAATATGACGAGTAATAGCAAGAATCTACATAAGAGAGAGTAAACTAAAACGGAAAGTTAAGTAGGTTGTATACGTCATAGTTTTTAGAGAAAGGTAGAAACTACTTAAAGCACTTAAACATGCCCAAAAATGAGGACTTTCCACCCACTTTGGATGCGAAATTCTCCATAGACAAATGTTCCGAGACGAAAAATTGCCTTACATCGCAGCGGTTTCACTCTAGAAAGTAAGGAAACTGGAGGCTCTCATTCAGGGCACCGCAATGAGGGAGAGTAAGACATTCTCACAAGATCCGATATCTGCAATGATGCTCTGTCGGTCGACTAATCAACGCCGTGGATGTCCATCACTCACAAATACTGACCATGAGACAAACGAAAACCGTAACCTGATATATTCGCTGTATCCCACAATATTAGATCCATGTAATTACTACCGCAAATTCATGTGTTTCTATTGTTGTGTTTACATGATTTTAATCCTAGTTTTGTTCCCCGCATTTTACTTTTACAAACTGCACACATGTTTTATTATATTGCTCTAACGTAACTTGCCTTGGAAAAGCCTCCCGTTGGTAGGCTAAAGATCGGGAAAAAATGAAATGTCTTTGTTACTGCACCACTTTCAGATTCGTGAGACTGTAATACAGTATATACTCTAATTTAACTTTCTTTATTGGCTACTGTACGCTTACGTTAATTTTGGTTTGTTCTCCTTAAGCAGTTTCTTATCTTAACGCTACATTTTTTCTCTCGGTGAATGTGCTTTGGAAGTCCGACTACAGGTCAAGAGAATTACGTATGCACGCCAGAATGATAAAAGTGCTGTTTTGTTTTGTTTTGAATGTGTGTGTGTGTGTGTGTGTGTGTGTGTGTGTGTGTGTGTGTGTGTGTGTGTGTGTGAGTGAGTGAGAGAGTGAGAGAGAGTGAGAGAGAGAGAGAGAGAGAGAGAGAGAGAGAGAGAGAGAGAGATTAATGTCAGACTGGTAAGAGGAGATCGAGATTTCTGAGAGCTGATGCTGTACAATTAGAAATTGACTTTCGAGATAAATTGTATCGCTCACTCTGAATATTACGCTTCCTTATATATAAGTCAATTTTATTTGTCTAGTATAGTGAGTCTTGACAATCATTCTGTGTAACGAGCTTTTGTTTTATTCAAATACTAAAGTGATAGTTGATTAAGTAGTATGTAAGCCTACTAAAGACAAAATAAACATTGATTGGGCATCGTAGTAAGGACTTTTCATTTCAGGCCGTTATCGCTATTCAATGCCTATTTAGCTTGTCTTACATAATTAAACTGTCTGGAGCCCGACGCTAAGCTAGAAGGATCTTTTCAGTAAGAAGTGTTTACAAAGAGGTCATGTTGAGAGGTTTCTGGTGATAACATAAGATGATAACAACATCTACAACCATTTAAACACTAAAATTAAGCAATACTTCATTGTCTCTTTAATGATGTAGTCAGGTTCACAAATATTAGTACTAACCCACACGTTTCGTGGTAAAGGTCCACAGAGAATTCTTTATCAGATGGCCCATCACTAATTTGTCACCAAGTTGTAGGATCATCCGTTTTCGACCTTGTAGAATCAATGACAGCTGAAGCAGTGAAAACACAGCAAAATGATGTCTTAATGAAGATAGAACCACAGATGCCGGCACATTCTTTCAAAGTACATCCACTGTCAGTAGAGAGTTGAGCAGTCACGTGTTTCATGAAACTGCGGCAGAATACGGACACTCTACACTGAAGAGCAATTGAATTAGAGATACCTGTCTAGTAACGTGTAGCACCATCTTTTGCCCTGATGACGGCGGCGATTCGTCTCGGCATGGACTCGACAAGACACTGGAAGCGTTGGGAAGCCATACGGATCCAGGACCCCGGAACAAGCTCCCACAGTTCACGAACATTTGATGCAGGGGGGTCAGAGCCTCGAACATCTCTCTCGATGGCATACCAGATGTGCTCGATGGGACTGAGGTCAGGTGACCTAGCTGGCCAAGGAAGCGAGGTCACGCCGGTGGAGTGTTCATTCAGCCATTCGGATACCATTCGGGAGCGATGGCACGGTGCATTGTCTTGTTGCAGGATGAGGTCCCCAGTGGATGTTGAAGACGCACAAACGGGAGCAAATGGTCGTTCAG
Source organism: Macrothele yani (assembly GCA_039090855.1). NCBI lineage: Eukaryota > Metazoa > Arthropoda > Arachnida > Araneae > Macrothelidae > Macrothele > Macrothele yani. Next base: position 73,181,690 of record CM077028.1, on the reverse strand, counting down.
GATATCCCGGTAACGTTGACCTGTGAGGGACGATGTCACACGTATCAGGGGTCCCATTTCAGTCCACGTAAATAGTCCCCAGACGAGAATGCCCCCCCCCCCACCACCACCACCAGCTTGAAGAGTACCCTGCTGGCAAGAAGGATCCATCACTTCATGTGGTTTACGCCGTACTCGTATCCTGCCATCCGCATGTACCAACGTGAATTTCGACTCATCAGTCCGGGCAACATTTTTTCACATGTCTAGGGTCCAGTGGCGATGTTCCCGCGCCCATGCTAATCTTTGCACTATGCGATGTGCGGTCAGCAGCGGTACCCTCGTGGGACGATGGCTTCTGTACCCCATAGCGAGGAGATGGTTCTGGATGGTGTGCCTGCTTACACGTTTTTGTGCATCAGCGTTAAATTGCCGAGTGATTTCTTGCACTGTGACCCGTCTATCCGCTGTTACAATGCGAGCTAGCCGACGATGACCCCTCTCATCCTTACACTGTTGTCCACAGCAGTTGGCCCTTGCAGGGATGGTTTTACTAGATTCGATGTACTCACGGTGCACCCGTGACACAGTGGCTCGTGAAAATCCAAGTGCCTCCACGACTTCCGAGATGAAGTGACCCATTCGTTGGGTCCCGACAATTTGCCCACGTTCAAATGCGCTTAGATCCTTCGTCTTACCCATACTGCGTCCAACTCTTACTGATTCCCGTCGCATCACTCATTATTTTGTCGGATCGCTGCATACGTAATGTCGTTTCCGTTTACAGGGCCACCCACAGGGCCACATTTGCATAACGCCAGCTGTCTCAAATTCAATTACTCTTCAGTGTATAACATCAATGAACTCCAAAGAAGGCCACGCTGATCATCCTTGAATTTTCGATCATTGGATGATGATAGTATAAAAGGACAAATTACACTACACGTTGTTCACATGAGATGTCAAATCTAATCATGGAAAAATGATCCTAAGGGTGTGTTTTAGTTAAAAGCATTGCACTAAAAGTGAATATCGGAGGACAAAGAGTGTTAGACTGCAGTAGGTTTTTCATGGTTTATTTCGTTTTGATAGCTAGGTCCACTGTAAAGAACCTTAAATTTGAACTTCATCATCAAAATTTCACATATCTTCATACAACTCGAATTTGAACACTTATTTAAGTCTGACTACTAACAATAACTTAGAACTGGCTCCCTACGGTGATCCTATATAAATCTGACTCGTAACAATAACTTAGATCTGGCTCCCTACGGTGATTCTATTTAAGTCCGACTCTTAACAATAACTTAGAACTGGTTCCTTACGGTTACTCTATTTAAGTCTGACTCCTAGCAATAACTTAGAACTGGCTCCCTACGGTTATTCTATTTAAGTCTACTCCTAACAATAACTTAGAACTTGCTCACTACGGTTATTCTAATTTTGCTCTCGAAAATCATTTAAATTACTCAATTTTATTTGATTAAATTCCTCAGTTTTGCGTAATGCAGTTTTGCTTAACCATAACTATCTTTTATCAGGTACCTTGGCTGGTGTTGAACAGTGAACCACAAATTGGTCCACGAAAGAATTTTTTCAGTCAGGTTTTCAGAAGCTTAGATTTTGCTGCAAATACATCAAAAGAAGAAATGAAAAATTACGCCCCCCCCCCCTTCCCCGGTGGCCAAACCATTCTTTACCAAAATTTGAAACTATATAATTTTTTAAACTGGACATTTAGAAACAGATATATCAGAGAAAATGAAATTTACCTATACACCCCCTAGAGGAAAATCTATGCGTTACTTGAAAAAGAGACAGTAGCTAAAATAGTCTTCGATATAAATGGCATCAGAAGGAAAAAGAATTTTTTCAACAGGATGTTTAGAAGCAAATATATGGAATAAAATGTATTTTGAATTCGATATCATCTGCATTCTCGCCCTCTAGCGGCAAAGTTGTGCATCGGGAAAAACCGGAATGCAAGGATCATCATTCTCACATTTCAAACCTCCCAATGTAAAATGTTTTTCAAATCGGACTAATAGTTTCAGAGATATAGACGGGCGGACAAAGTGTTACTATAAGCACGATCTTTTTTTTACATAAGACGTGCTAGAAAAAGAAATTCCACCTTTTAACAATATAAAATTTGTGACGCACCTGTCAGCAGGACGCACACGACATAAAGGCAGATAGCAGTCAGAACGAACGTCCGCGTAGCTCAATTGGTAGAGTGACTTATTCCGGAATGAGGGACCCGGGTTCGAGCCCCGACGTGGACTAAAAATGACGGAGAAATTCACTTCGTTATAAGTTCTTACATACACGTTTTTAGAAATTCACATATCACATTATGTGAAGACGCAATGCACATCACGAAGAGTAAATGACGCGACTGAATTCATAAACTATTACAGTTCTTCTAAAATTAATTGATCAAACACGAAAGTTGGAGCTATTATCTTGCCTTATTAGGAGCAAAATGAATCTAATTTCAATATGGAACTAAATGTAGTAATGTCAAGCAACGATAATAAAAAAAAAAAAATGCATGCAACATACAGATTTCGCATGGTTTTAAAACCTCATTAGAGATTAATGAAATTCAAAAATAACATTGGTTCATAAGATGGTGATTAGATATGCATGTGAAGATTTTTTTTTTTTTTTTTTTTCCAAAATCACGCGTATTAGTACCGAAAGATTAAAGATCCGTAGAGGCGGGGGAAAAAATAAAATTTTCCACTGCTTCCGACCGTCGTCGTCATCCTTTTTCGTTGTAATCGCTGTCGCCTTTTTGCAGCTTAAAGACGTGTAGACGCCGACCTGCTGGGTGAAATTCCGCTCGCTCGCTTTGCCGCTGGCGGCCGCAGCGGAGGCGACGGCGTGCCACGAAGCAACAAGTCCCCTCTCTCTCTCTCTCTCTCTCTCTCTCTCTCTTATTCCTCCACGAGCAGCAGCTATTAACGCCGTTCCAATAGCAAGAGCCTCCGCTACCGGTATCCAATAAATATTTATACGCTACCGAGCGAAGAGATGATATTCGGCGGACTCCGAGAAAGAAGAAGAACAAGAAGAAAGAGTGGAGGCGCGATTGCTGTCAAATCCCAGGATGCAATATCACCAAGCTCCGTTCACTGCCTCTCTCGCTGACTTCTCCAATGTGTATTTTTCCATCCTCTCTCTCTCTCTCTCTCTCTTATTCTTTTTTATCCTTTCTGCTCCTGCTGCTCGTTCCTTCTTTCATGTTACAGGAGATGGTTAACATCCCCCGACACACCACCCGCTACCCTCCTCCAACATCCTCCCCCACCCCACATGAGGCAGGAGAGGTGGGTCTTATCTTGACGTTTTGATCCGTTTAACCCTGAAACTCACCAGCCCAATAGGGTCGCCTGCCCTAGAAATATCGGCAAGTACTTAAATGGCCAGCCACAAAGTAAGGGTTTTGCTTTTTTTTTTTTTTTTGCTTTTAAGGTCAGAAGCACTTCTCTAAAATATTTTCCGCTCACACTGATTCCCCGTTATCTTTCTTCCTTCTTAGTTCCATTGATTTGCCGAAATATGTTTTATTTTTATTACTTTCCTTTCCCAGCGCGCGCGCTCGTGATAATTATTGTCTTTCAAGGTCGCGTGTTTCAAAAGCAGTGTTGCGATCAACGTAATAATTTTGTTAGGCAAAATGATTTTTAATAACTTGCGGAAATAGTTTGTTAGCTATGCTGTCTGAGACTTAACGGCACTTATATGAATAAACAAAGACATCGCTCTTTCCACGTTTTATCAAAACATAACAACCAAAAAATTGTTATCCGGTCACTGCTGTGGTTCCAATCTCTCGATATCTAGCCGAGCGTAGATATCGAGAGATTGGAACCAATCAACGGCGCTATGTATGTTTTTCTGTCAGCTTCTGACATTATAAATCCGTAATATGGGCTCAGCTACTGAGACGTCTCCATCTGGTGGGCATTAACGGCACTGGCTATATATTAATTATAGCAGTTAAATCCAAAGTGAAAATCTTCCAAATACGTGACGTCAGTGAATAAAAAAAGACATTGCTCTTTCCACGTTCCAGAAACACATAGCAACCGAAACATTGTTATCTGGACACCGCTGTGGATCCGAATCCCAGATCTCTCGATATCTAGCCGAGCGCGTTAGACTTACGCTACGGTGGTCAACAATCAACGGCGCTATGTATGTTTTTCTGTCAGCTTATGACATTATAAATCCGTAATATGGGCTCAGCTACTGAGACGTCTCCATTTGGTGGGCATTAACGGCACTGGCTATATATTAATTATAGCAGTTAAATCCAAAGGGGCGAGATCCAAAGTGAAAATCCTCCAAATACGTGGCGTCAGTAAATAAACAAATACATTCGCTCTTTCCACGTTCCAAAAACACATAGCAACCGAAAAATTGTTATTCGGTCACCGCCGGGTAATTGAAGCCACGGATCTCTCGATATCTAGCCGAGCGCGTTAGACTTACAGCACGGTGGCCAACAACCCACGGTGCTATGCGTGTTTTTAAGTCAGCTTCTGACATCATAAATCCGTAAGATAGGCTCAGCTAGTGAGACGTCTCCATCTGGTGGGCATTAACGGCACTGGCTATATATTAATTATAGCAGTTAGATGCAAAGGGCGAGATCCAAAGAGAAAAGAGCGATGTCTTTGTTTATTCACTGACGCCACGTATTTGGAGGATTGGCACTTACATAGTACAGAAGATCAGACACACACACCCCACACACACACACACCAGGGATTAATTTACGAAAAAATAAATGTGTAGCAACATTTGCTATACAAATTAAGTTTTGTGTAGCAATGAGAAACTTTTGATTAGCACTAAGTCATTACGCTATGATAGCAGCCCAGTATCTCCTCCAAAACAAACTAGAAAGAAATTTTAGATACATTATTTATTTATTACCTTTTTTAATTCTGCTCCTCTTCAACACCACAAATTTGTCTTTTGCCATATGGCTGTGTCTTGGGCCTACGTGGTTTGGAAAAAAAATTTTTACAGTCTCATCAGGTGAAAAAATGTCCATAGATGGTCCTTGAACAGATATGCGCATTAAATTTTCTAACGAAGATTCACTAAGACTGCTACGATAGTCACTCTTTATGCGACTCATGTAGGAAAAACCCTTCCCTACAATGGCATTAGACACTGGAAAAACTAAGTATTTCAAAAAGATGAGAAATATTACAGTAGATATTTCTTTTGGATTTTAAAATATTTCTTCTGATTCTATTTTGTAGCGTGAAAGTCTCTTCGACTTCTACGCTGTTTTAACACGTCAATACACTAGGAAATAGTTCCATAAATGAAAGAAACCTTAACGGCCAGACGAAACATGTAAACAGAAGTCAACTTACGGAAAATGTCCTTTATTCACGATGGAATGCATTACACTCTCCACACAGTATCACAACACTCTTTTCAATAATCATCCGTTTATAAAACAACGCTCTCGTACAACACTCTCTTGCAACGCTCTCAATAATCGCTCTCATCAACAGTTCAGTAGTCGCTTTTATCTCTTGTTCTTATCTTATAACAGGCATACGTCACGTGCATTCAACCTCAATTGTGTTGCCAAACGTATTCGTTTCAGGGAAAAGATATTTCGTTAAGCGTGAAGAATACTGAGAATAAACTCAAGATTTACATAGGGAAAAAAACTAAAAAAAGGAAAGTTAATCTAGAATATACGTCACAATGTCTTTTTGATTTTTCTTCCTTTTAAGATGAAGAACCACAAGTCTTCTCTTGATGAAGTTGACATATTCTGGAGCCAGAATTCCTTAAGCTCCCCCATTCTTGGCTTGCAGCAATACGGCAAAGTGTTAAATCATGTGACTAATTTCATCCTGACGAAAATCTTTTAAGGGAATCATGACTTTTTAGCCATAAATGTGATATCTAAAACATTCAGGCACTTCACTGCATCACTTGCCATGTCTGGAAATCTGTGACTGATTCTCTCCTTCGGGTCTTTGAGGTTAACCTATTAACAGCAATTAACCTTGAACAACTTCTGTCCGCCGAAACACTTTAAAAGAAGAAGAAATCATCTTTTGGGGATAAAGTAATATTGGCATAAGGGCCACGGCAACCACCATAAAATTTCGAAAAGTTCACAGAAGGTCAGCGTAACGGGAGTTCAAAAGGAAATGTATCGCAATGTATGTGAAACAAAGTCATATCTGCGGAGTGATTCAGGTTGATTTGATTCGCAGTTTGCGATGCGATACTGCTTATATCGAGCTTTGACACACACACACACTGACATTCTCTGATATTCAGAAGTTAGCTCCTCAAAGAAAGCTCATCTGCCAAATTAAAATTTTAAACTGATGGTGCTGGATTTTACTTGCATCAAACTTCTCCGTTTACAGCGATCTTGGCAAACAACTCGAGCTTCAATGACATCCATCACACGCTTCACACGAGATCTTTTGTATGTCATACTCACCTCTCTCTTTCTCTTGCCGATATTCCTCAATCTAATTCTCCCATGATTTCCTTGGTTTCGTATCTTTTTTCCCTGCCACCTCTGCTAAATAGATTCGCTTAGTAAGCATCTCACCACTCACTCTTTCAACATGGGCAAGCCATCTTAGAATATTTGTCTCCACCTTACTAACATCATTTACTTCACATTACACATCTGCAACACATCTTCGTTCCTCAAAAGATCGGTTTGTCTTGCCACAACTCTTCCCCTTTCCCTTAAGAAACGCATCTCTCTAGCACACAAACTTCTGCAGTACCCAGGTTTTAGTGCCGTACATCAGAGTAGGAATAATTACAATTTCATATAGAGCCATTCGGAACTTTTTAAAGCATCCATCATTCCTGTGAAATCCACCAATAGCAGCTATGATTTTCAAAGCATAATTCGCTCGCCAACTAATTTCACCATCTAATCTGTTTCCTTTCTCAAAAATATTGGGTTTGAAAGAAAGTAATATCCGATGACGAGGTACCCGAAGTCGAACCACCGTCTACGGCGCACACTGGCCACTGAGATTGCGCAGCACACGGGCATGACATCAGAAGGTGGGTGGCTTAAGTCATCAGTCAGAACACGAAGAGTGTAAGCCGCAGCCAACGTGGAAGTGGACAAGGTGTACATCCACCATTGCATGTTGCATGAGTTTCGTGGCAGCAGCACCGCCGCAAGTGCAGTAAAGAACATTACCAATGTGTATCCCAAAGCGATATCACATTGTCAGTGCTGTTGTTGGTTCGAACGGTTTCGAGAGGAAAAGGTTGACCTGCCAGACCGTTCCAAAGTCGGAAGACCAGCAACAGTGGATATGGACTTGCCGAAGACCTTAGTGGAGACCGACCTACGTGTGACTAGGCGGGAGTTGCCCAAACAACTGGCGACTACCCATACGAGCATTATCACGCACCTGCGTCAACTTGGGAAGATGCGCAAGAGGGAGTTTCAGTACCCCATATAACTCACAGTTGAGCAGAAAGCAAATCGCATGAGTGCGTGCGCTTCTCTGCATGCACGTGACTAAGTTGAACCGTTCTTCGACCACATTGGAACAGGTCATGAAAAATGGGTCCTGTATGATAATGTCAGTGCGCGGAAACCGTGGTTGGACCCAAAAAGGAGGCATGTAGAAAGGCCTTAGCGCAGCTTAGCGGTGCTAAGGCACTTTTTTCTAGTCTTAGCGTCGCTAAGGCACTTTTTCTTCTAGGCTTAGCATCGCTAAGGCACTTTTCATGGTTTAAAGCGAGACAAAGGTACTTTTAGATAGCCGTGTAGGCAGAAATGGTAATTGCTGTGTTTTATACGCAAACATATTCGTACATCAAACAAATGATCGTGTTACAATCGGTTTACGCTCTATGGCGTTTCACGAATCGCAAGAGTTTTAGTGTTAAGAGAATGATAACTTCCTTTGTTAGGACCGGAATCTTCAAAATGACGTTATAGGAGGTAGATTCTCCGTATGTTAAAACTTCACTAACAAGAAATAAATCAACACAGAAAATTAAACAATTATATAGTATAACTGACAAGTGTTTTATGGTTGTTGTGGGATTTTTTGCTGAAGTCTTCACTTAGCATATCACCCGGTTCTTTACGGGTAACGCGAAAGGAAGACCCGGCAGGCAAGTGGTCAGAGGCGTTGGCTTCTGGCTAACCGCTGAAGCTGGTCCCGGACTCGAGACCAGGATATAGCGGGCCCGGGGCTCTCCCCTTCTCGGGACCAGTGGCCGGAAATCAGTGACAGGCGACTGCCTATGGCCTTGGATACTCATAGTGTACATTAAACGGCCCCCATCACACACACACACACACACACACACACACCCCAAGATAACCATTTCATCAATTCGTCTAATTGTCGTGCAAATGTAAGATATTGAAGAAGATTAAAAAGTCCGTCGATGCAGGATATGAAAATCATAAAATCACTAAATGCTAAGATCAATTAAAACCTTTAATTACATACTTAGCATAGTTAAAAATATAGTTTACACTAAAACACGTGAGATCTTTCGAGCCGACTGGGCTCATCCTCAGAAGTGATTACAATGGAAGAAGCTCCGGATTACATTATCGTATATATAGCCATAATAAATGACGTCATAACTGTAAGCTGCATCAGTCGAAGTTGTTACATAAAATTACAGGTATAAAAAAAAGTTGTTGTGCCCCTCAATTATTTATATTAAAGCTTTTTTTTGCCTAATCCGTTTACCGCTAAGGCACTTTTTTTATTTAGAACTACATCATTGCCAAAAAGGAAGCCCATACTAAATCCCAAAGCCGGCTTAAACACACGTACGGTCTTGGTGCCTTTGTGGTGGGATACGAGGGGTGTCGTGTTTTTTGAGCCGCTGCCGGACAAACCACTATCACCGCCGATGTGTACTGCCGTTAACTCGATGATTTGCATGAGTCGGCTATATCGAAACGACCAGCACTACTGAACCGCAAGCGCGTCCTCCTACAGCAGGATGGAGCGACGCCTCACACAGCACGGGTGACCTGTCACAAGATCAGGGAACTAGGCTGGAAGCTGCTGCAGCACCTAGCCTATTCCCCGGATATTGTCACAAGAGACTAATATTTTTCCAGATGTTACAGCAATTTCTTGGACGGACAGCTGTTCAATGATCTGTCGACAGCCGGGACGATGTCTAACGCGCACTTAGTCACTTCTTTGCGTCCAAGCCGCCACAGTTCTACAAGGGACGGTATCCAGCAGCTGCTTAGGTAGTGGGAGAAGGTCGTGGCAAACAATGGCGACTACATTTTGGGCTGACTTGCACTCGTATATCCGGTAATTAGCACTTTTCTGTTGCCATTTGCAGACATTACTTTCTCTTCAACCCAATACTTCCGGAACTCCTGATCAACTGGAACTGTCGGCTGTGGGCTGATCCCCTACACTGATGAGGATTTTCAGGACTGAAAGAAAGCAAATGCATTGAGGGAGATCATATCCCCAATAATTTTTGCGTTGGACTTACTGTAGCCTTTGACCTCTCTTCTGAGTGACTCTAGTTTTTCAGTAACCTTGTTTGCAGTATATGTTGACAGTTATGTGACTATGCGATAAAATCCAGGCAAACGTTTTTCTTGATATTATTCGGAATGATACGACGTACGGTATTTTCTCTTTGGTGGGGATGTTACAGGAGTTTTTCGGGGCTTATTTCCAAACCAGTCTTGAGTTCGTCAGGCATTTCGTTCTAAAATACTTTACCCAGTTCCGTGATTGTCATAACAGCGCATAAACGTTTTGTCTTGTCCTGGAAAGAAAGCAGAGAAGAACCACGGGATTTTGTAAATTGGTTCAGAGCGAAAGGTCTGCCAAAAAAAAAAAATAACAATAATAATACACTGCCGGACAATTGCTAAGGACGGATGTCAGTAGCAACGATAGCAACCATAAAATGGAAGGCAGGAAAATGTGGAAATTAGCATAAGTGCGGGATACAGTAAGACGTGTTGTGCGAATGCAAATTTTGGATAGCCGAACTTGTTCGTGACGTCATAGCGCTGATAAGAGATATAAAGGATTTGACGCGTATTGACCGTTGTTGTTCAAACGCAAAGTTGAAAGGGAAAGAATCAATTGACGAACTTGCAATTTTCAGTATGTCTTCACGACATCACCTAGATGATTTTACGCGTGGCCGTATGATTGGCAAGATTGAAGAAGGGCGAAAAATAACAGATGTTGCCAGGGAGTTCGAAGTCAGCCACAGTGTTGTTTCAAGGCTTTGGAAATCATTTCAAACAAATGGAGAGTGTAGCAGACGTCACGGGGGAGGTCGTGTTCGCAGTACGACACCTGCAGAAGAACGGTACATAGTGCTATCAACAAAAAGACACAGGCGCAGCACAGCTAGTGAGGTAGCAAATCAGTTTATGGCTGCTACTGGCAAGCGGATCTCCCGATAAATTGTCGCCAGACGTTTGCATGAAGGAGGACTATACGCCCGCCGTCCTGTTGTGTGCATCCCATTGTCCAGACGTCACCGTACCGCCCGTTTGCAATGGTGCCATCAACATCGCAATTGGACTGATAACGACTGGTCTGCTGTCCTCTTCTCAGATGAGAGTAGATACAGTCTATCGTTTGATTGTCGACGACAACTGATCTGGTGTGATAGTGGTACTGCATATTGTCCAGCAAACATACAGGAAAGGGACCGATATCTGACATGTAGTGTCATGGTATGGGCTGGCATCATGATCAATGGCCGTACATCCCTCTATGTGCTTCCAACTGGGACTATGACTGGCCAGCGATACATTAATGATGTTCTGCTACCTCATGTTCGCATGTTCCGTGGTGCTGTGAGTGATAGATTCATTTTCATGGACGACAACGCAACATGTCATCGAACAGTCGCTGTCCAGGAGTGTCTTGAGAGCGAGGATATTCAACGCCTCGTATGGCCAGCACGTTCTATAGATCTGAACCCCATTGAAAATGTGTGGGATGCTTTGGGGAGGAGTCTTGTTGGTCGCCAATGCCCTTCAATAAACAAGGACACCCTCATCCGTGCACTGACAGAGGAATGGGATAAATTACCCCAACAGCTGCTTGATAATGTTGTGCAAAGCATAACACGACGTGTGGAATCTTGCATCGCCCTCCATGGTGGCCATATCCCGTATTGACATCTTACGCCGGAACGCTTGCGAACGGTAATTGCATTTTTTTCACGTTTACGTATTCTGCACAAAATGGCCTGTTTGTCCCTTGAACACGTTCCAAAGCCTTCTGGATTTGAGAGCACAATAAATTGTCTTTCTTGTAATGTCCTGGCATTCTGACATTATTTTATTTCACTTAGCATCCAACCACACTTACTTTTATATGCGCTATATAGCCGTTTATGATCCGTCCTTAGCAATTGTCCAGCAGTGTAATAATCAAGTAACACCGGCTTACCGAGGGTGCTAAGTTTTTTCGGAAGGAGGGGATGATTAAAGACCTCCATGAACTTCTAAGAAGTCGCCATTCGATAATTTTGGACCGCTGACTCCACGAATACGATAAAATTAGTGACGTACGATGTGCCTCATCGGGTACTCAGTACATTGGGGTTTGCTCTCTCAACAGTCCGAGCTGACATTTGCACTCGCATTCCTCATGCTTCGGCGGTCTGTGGACAAATATGGCATTATGCCATTTTTTTTGTCAAATACACAAACATCCTGGACTCAAACTATTCCCACGAATTCTGTCTCTCCATCTACTCGTCTGTCCGGGCGGCATTTCAGGTTATACATGGACACGTGCGCTTAAATTATGTAAGTATGTTTCTCTAGATGTCCGGATTTCCCATTTACTTTGTGCATGATGTGTTTTAGAAGGACACTTGTAGAAATAAAGGCTCACTTGCCTATTATATTTTGTCCTGGACCCACTACGTTCTATTGCTTTTTGCAACGATGATGGATGACATACCAAGCACAGCCTCGACATTTTCGAGGTATCACGTGACACTTAAAAGTAAGTGAGGATAACATTCCTGTCAAGCCTTTCTAGGACGCACTCAGTTACATTCTCTGCGTTTTAAATTTAATAACGAATTCCACAGGACTATTACTTCTATATATTTTGTAATTTTACCTTAGACGTACTGGTTTGAAATCTGCCCTGTTCGCAATGTCTTTAGGTTTTATTGTTCATAATTATACTAATAGGAAGACAATTTTCTCTTTTAAGCACTCCAGTTTGTATTATTCCTTTTCATTGCTGGGTTTTCAGCAACATTATTCGCTGTACTCCAGACGTTACCTAAAAATGAATAAATAATGCATATCAAGTTATCCCCTTAAATGTTAACATGGCCATCAGTTGCAGGTTATACTTGAGTGTCTGGAGTCTGATCTCTCTTATTCACGCTCTGGTTCGTCTCCTGGGACAAAACTGAGGAGCGATGTAATACGAGTATATGTTTAGATCGGGAATGTATTACGCTCAGCCCTAAGCAGTCCTGTAAGGTCATCTAAGCTCGTCAAACAAATACGGGTGCAATTCAGCAATCAAAGGATGACAGGAATGGCGCTTCAAGCATGGTTTTACAACAAAATCAACCACAAAAGCGCTTGTGTTAAACAAATACATGAATCTGGGGTGTCCATTTCTCCAAAGGAAAATACGGCCATGGACATCCTGATTTTTTTTTATTTCTTCTTGCCATATTGGATTATTTTTTAGAATTTGTGGTCTTTATTAGAGTAAAGAAAATTTGCATCCCTGAAAGTGGGCTACCCACTAAACTATGAATGAATAACCCACGCACATTTTCGATAGACTTTATTCTGAGAATGACTGGTTTCATTATGAGTTATTTTACAGTTTTATGCAGGGACGAATAATGGGGTTAAGAATGGAACCAAGTATAGGAAGAAGCATAGTGCTTTGTGAATGGCACCAACCATAGGAAGAAACGAAATACTTGGTGAATGGCACCAACCATAGGAAGAAACGTAATGATTGGTAAATAGCGCCAACCATAAGAAGAAGCGCAATGATTGGTGAATAGAACCAACCATAGGAAGAAGATAAATGCTTGGTGAACGTCCCCGACCATAGGAAGAAGCGCAGTGCTTGGTGAGTGACTCAAACATAGGGAGAAGCGTAAAGCTTGGTGAATGGCACCAAACAAAGGAATGCACATACTGCTAAGAAAATGACAAGACACATAGGAAGAACTATGAAAGAAAACTGTTTTGCTGCCTTGGGTGGGTCATTTGTAGTTCCGTGACGGTTTTTTTGTTGTTGTTGTTGGAGGTTTAACGACCATCGTGAGCAACTCAGTGGGCTATATAACCAGTCGTCCTGCCTAATTTAAGATAACTGGTCCTACGGAAGGGAGAGAGCCAGAGCCGTAAGACAAACACAACATCCATGCCTCACCGGGATTCGAACCCGGACCCATCTCGGACGAATGGTCATAAGCCAGCGGTCAGACCACTGCGCCAACGGGGCGGGCGTCAGGCGGTAATCCTCCCCCACTGGGTTGGGGAAATGTTCAATAAAATACGTGTTTCATTAATGAAATCGGTTATACGTTTAAGTGCACAGCTGTGACAAATACAGCATTATATACACCATGAGAAGATGTTAATATGACAATAGGGGTCATTTGTTGGCTTGTGATTTGATGTGCACAAATAAACAAGTTCGTTTTAAATAAAGTTTAATTTTACAGACTAAAGTAAATTAACAAACACATTAAGATTAAAACCGAACATTTAGAAGGGTAAATATCGACTTATGATGTTTTCCAAGGTAGTATTCTATCGATAACAGAATCTTCTTCAAAAGTGTCAACATGGCGTCCACAACCACGAGTTACGGTTACAGGCGCGCGCCCAGTGAGGAAACGCAGTACAAACGTGAAAGTAAAATAAAAACAACAACCAAGGGCAGTAACGCAACAGAAGTTGTTGGATCGTAGGGCTCAGCAAAATACGTACATTCTACTGAGGCGTTCAAGATTTTCATTCATCACAGCAGGATGGAATACAGGCATTAAATGAAAATGTCAAAGTAAAACATCGAGCAAAGGTACCACGTATTTTTAAAGCTGAGAAATATAACAAGTGTTGTTAACCAGGCTTGATCGAAAGCAGGCAACGCCAGGAGGTAAAAAAAATAACGTATTAATAAAAGTGACGACATAGGGCGCCTCAGGTACCAGCTCTACGTACCAGTTGCAAGCAAAAATCTCAATCAATAAATGCTGGACAGCGACTGCAATGGCGATTAAACCGAAAAAACATCACTCTGGAAGACTGGTGAATCCCGCTACGTACTTTCTTTTGTTTTGTTTTGTTTTTTCAATCAAAGCTGATACACTAATGTCCAAATGCTAAAGACGGACTACGTTTTTACCTGCATAGAAAAACAATAAAAATGACCGCAGCCAAATGGGAAAATAATTATACTGCCAGCAAACGAACACATTAAAAGACGCATTTTTTTATTTTATAAATGACGCACACATTTCATTGTAGTCAGTGTTTAGGTAAAAATTACAAATTTTCGAAGGACATAGTTGGAGAACGGATGTGCTTACTGATAACCAGGCGGAGAGACATTTCAGTATGGAATATGTCCAACCCTGAACTGCGATGGAGCTCTCGCAACGTCGTGGCATGCTGAGCACCACGTGATCCAGGAGTTCCTGAGACAAATTGGCCCACTCCACCCTCAGAACACGGATGAGGCTCTGCTTGTTTTCTGGAAGGGAGTTTCGAGCACCAGCGCATCTCCCCATTGCATCCCAGACGTGTTCGATGGGTTCGAGATACTGGGAGCGTGCTAGGCGGTCGATGCGACGAATATCATCGCGTTTCCGGATGAGTCTGCACTGCTCTCGTAGGATGAGGTCTCGCTTTTCATTTATGAATAGAAAGGTTTCGCCTACAGCACCACAGAATAATCGAACATGACGTAGAAGAACCTCGTTGTCATCATGAACAGAAAGTCTTCGTCTGCAGCACCACGGAATAATCGAACATGACGTAGAACTTCGTTGTCATCATCAACAGAAAGTCTTCGCCTACAACACCGCGGAATAATCGAACATTACGTAGAAAAACTTCGTTGTCTTCATGAACAGAAAGTATTCGCCTGCAGCACCACGGAATAATCGAACATGACGTAGAAGAACTTCGTTGTCATCATGAACAGAAAGTCTTCGCCTACAGCAAGCACTACGGAATAATTGGACATGACGTAGAACTTTGTTGTCATCATGAACAGAAATTCTTCGCCTGCAGCACCACGGAATAATTGAACATATCGTAGAAGAACTTCGTTGAAGTATCGTTTGCTCGTCATAGTCACACGGCAGGTTGCTTCATGCTGCGGGGCTCCATGCAGCAACCTGCCATGTGGTTTGGCAGTTAATCACATGTGAGTCTGGAGAATTCGAGGCTGCTGTGGCGCAGTGGTAGCACGTCCGGCGCGTAACTGAAAGAAACATTTCCATTGGCAGAAATCTGACCTACATTGACCCGTTTGTCCACCTGCACCTAACCCTCCACACACATCGCGCTACTTTCTGTTGCTGATGATGAAGGCCTGAGACTGCGTTTGGGGATTTTGAACACCATTTTGATGCGCTCCGAACTCTCATGACTCAAAGACTTGTTTTAATGAGCGATGGATTTCCGCCGCCGACGTTTTCCGTTACCAGAGAAATCTAATTACCGGGCGTACCTCCGAATGAGACTATGTTCTCAGGCGGATATTCATTTTCATTCGTGTTATACGGATATATATGAATGTTACTTAATATCATAGAGGAGTGACTTTAATTACGCAATTTGGGAAAACACGGAGCGTTTAGACTTCAGAGAAGCAATTAAGAGCTAACTTCCTTCTCGGAGAGAAAAATCTTCCCCATGCATCATGACGTACTAAGACACTTCAACATTCTTCCCACACAGAGAAAAAGGACAGGCTTCCGTTCCATACTCTGGAGACGGTATTAGCAACGTCTTGAACAAGGGATACGAATCAGCTGACAGTCACGTACGAATTTATCCTCTTAGAAGGCAAAATCAGCCGCAGCTTGCTGATGCATTGGCTCCGAATTTTCTGCGCTTCTCAAAGAGAAATGATCACACGGCGACTCAGTTTTACGAAAGCTGCTTGTTTTCACTGCAAAATAATTCCTTTTCCCCTTTCATCTCAGCAGAGCCGACCATAAACATGTCACAGGGTGTAAGTAGAGGTGGAGAACTATCGATTATTGTGACTATCGATAGTTTTCGATAGTCAAAAAATAACAATCTATAACTATCGATAGCACTATCGATAGTTTGTTGGCAAAGTTTCTCGGGAGACAATTTGTTTTCTGGGATGAAGAATTATTTTTAACAAGAATTTTTCTTACTTTTCCACAGTGTCAGAAAGCTAAGCTTCGATAAACTTTGAAACTAATCTAAACAGTAGTCGCCCGTCCCTGATTTAGGGCTAGTGGTTTCAGGGACGGGAGAAGTCGGTGCTGTAAGACAAACACAACCACATCAATTCCTCACGGGATTCGAATCCGGACCCATCTCAAACGAATGGTCAAAAGCCAGCGCTTAGACCATGCACTGCACCACTGGAGCGGGGAATCTACGTTTTGACGATACGCTCCCAGGGGTGTGAGTAAAAGTCACGAACAAATGTTTTGCCTGAAGAACGAGCTAATTCGTGGCTCCTTAATTTTCATTTTCTGTTTGTGTTGTATAATTTTTCTATGTTTCTATTCACAAAGCTAAAGAAAAAAATTCTGCAGTTTTGTGTGCAAAAATATTTTTTTCTATAATGTTTAGCAAAATCGAGGTAATAATTCGAGAGAAATTGAATAAATAAAGTTTTGAGTGGGGCTGTTCCTCAATTGTTTTTTCTAGGATCATATTTAAAAGGACAGCAGCTGGATGCAGTCGTTTTAAATTATCCCTAAGTTTGGCATATTGCCAGACATTTTGTAGTTCTTTCCGCAAAGGCTACACATTCTGCGTAGACCTTATTCTTACCAAAAGAAAAAATATGTTGCACAAAAGATATTTTACTGCTACCCTTTATTACTAATTACTTACCTTCAACAAAAAACTGTTTCAGCACTCTAACGCACCTTTAAACTTCCAATACAAACAACAAGAGCAACGCTTTTGACTTTCGCTTTGAGCTTCCCTGAAGAACAACAGAGTGCAGAAACCGCATACCCTCACCGTTTACTCTTTTGATTACAGTTGACTTTATTTTTGCATTGTCATCATGTATCAATATGGCTGAGCTCAATGTTTTCGACACCAGTATAAATGAGGTGAAAATGAGCGTTCCACTCATCAAAGCCATCGGCGGAAGCTGAATAGTTTACACCATCGTGATTTAAACTTGCAGCATTGAAAAACGTAAAACTATGAATGCACTATCGATGTACTGAGTTGGATAAAACTATCGATGCACTATAGATGTACTGAGTTGGACAAAACTATCGATACTATCGATAGTACCTCCACCTCTAGGTGTAAGGGCTCCCTTCAAGTCCTTTATTCTCTGCTTCATGACCCGAGGCACGGATGAAGTCCCCTGACACGGACATCATGGAACTCAAGTATCTTCTCTCTTCTTTCTTAGATTCTTTGCTATTGTGACCCTTTGTTAGCATGTATCAATCAGACATAATTAATACCACCAAAATCAAAGATTTATGATGTTCTGGTTTTGCAAGTAATTCGTTCGAGCGGCATTGGAACTACTAAACTTACCTCGGGCAATTATTATATATTCGCTGTAATGTCACCAACTTGATTAGAGAGAATGGTGATGACTCCTGATTCTCTTGATTTAAAATTTTGGTGATAGATAATTGGATCGAACGCGGCCCGCTTCTCAGGGGCAGCGCATATGTTTATTCGAGCTGATTTCAGCTCCTTTTGCTAACTCCGAATAAATTCGTTCCGGCCGGTAAAAGGGTTAATGGGTATAAAGGCGCGCGAGAAAAATTTCTTCAGCGAATACAAAAACTGATTTCTTATCCCAGGAAAAAGCTAGCCAATTTAAGATCTCCTTGCGTCGGAGATCATGAAATTCACCTTCCCCGCGAAAAGTCAGGGGAAAAGAGAAGCAGTTGAAGTTAGAGGCTGGTCGGAGATACAACGTATTTCCCAGGATATGAGAAAAAGAAGGAAAAATGGCGCGAAATGTTAAGCGGATATAAGCAAAGTTCCGAATGCCATATTTCACGCTGGAAGTATTAATACATATAAATGGTCCCTCTAATTAGAAAAATAAAAGGCAAGATACCTTTCCTTTTGAAGTTAACTCTGACAGCAAAAGCGTTCAAAGCAATCGAAGACCTCTGTCATGAAAGCGAAGTCCTTTAAAGAAATTTGGAGGACTAACCCTGAAAACAATGCATTGTAATGAAATCGAAAAATGAGACCCCGGGAGCAAATTACTTGCAGCTTGAGGAATGCAACACGAGAAGCAAAAATTTCGGAAGAAACTAGAAAATACGGCAAGGAAAGCAATATCCTTCAAAGAAATTGACGAATTCTACCCCGAAAGCAATTTGTTTTGAACCAATGAAGGAATATGTCCTTGAGAGAGTGAGAAATTAAAATAGTTTCAAAGAAATGGGAAACATGGATCTGAAAGTAAAGTTCTTTAAAGATATGGGAAAACAGGACCTCATAGCAAATCCTTTAAAGAAATCGGAAACACGATATTGAAAGCAAAATCCTTTAATGACATGAAAAATAAGGTCCTGAAAGCAAAATCTTTTAAAGGCATGGAAAATAAGGACTTGAAACACATTCCTTAAAAGACATGGAAAAGACGACTGAAAGCAAAATCTTTTGAAGACATGCCTTGAAAGCAAATTTCTTTAAAGACATGGAAAATGCGACTTTGAAAGCAAAATCCTTGAGACGTATAGAAAACACGGGCTCAAAGGAAAATGCTTTAAATAACGCAAAACAGAGCCTCAAAACTGAATCCTTGAAAGTATGGAAAACACGACTGTGAAAGCAAAATATTTTAAAGATAGAAAACACAACCTTGAAATTTTTTTTTTAAAGACATGGAAGACACTGCCTCAAGGCAAAATAATTGAAAGGCATGGAAAACACGACCTCAAAGCGAAATCTTTTCAACACATGAAAAACATGGCGCTGAAAGCAAAATCCTTTAAATAAATAAAAGACACGATCCTGAAAGCAAAATACTTTAAATACATGGAAAACACTGCCCTGAAAGCAAAATCCTCGAAACGCATGGAAAACACAATCTCAAAGCAAAATCCTTTAAAGAAATGGAAAACACGATCCTGAAAGCAAAATCTCTTGGAAGAAACTGGATAACATGGCCCAAAATTCAAAATCTTTGGAAGATACTGGGGAATACGGTCTTGAAGCCAAAATGCTTTAAAGGAATTGGAAATGAGGCTCTGAAAGCAGAATTCTATAAAGTAATTTGGGAACACCACCCGAAAAACAAAATCTTTTAAATAAATCACAGAACACAGTCCGAAATGTGAAATCCTTGAAGCAAATTGGAAAGCTCTAAGCCCAAAAATTCTTGAACTGTCATTAGGCTATGAACCCAGACACTGTACTGAAACAAAATTTCTGATCTTTTCTCCAGAGCTTGTAGTTTGCGATCAGAAATTCCACTCCAACGAACCATACGAAATCACCGACTTTTCTTAGCAGTCTCCTTAGTATCCGTTTTCTCGTAAATGCCATGCTCACGAATAAGAACTTTCCAAGCTTGGAAAAGGGGGAACAGAAAACAGAAAAAGAACTCTAACATTATTAGGAATCGCAAAAATGCATCTAAGAATGGAGAAGGCGGCAGATATGGGTTGACGTCTTCAGTACTTTTTATTATGAGCGGAAAGAAGTGACGGACGCCCATCTGAAAGACAACGGGCATGTGAAAAAGAAATAAATAAAGGAAAAAAAAAAAAAGAAAAGCCCAAGTCCCTATGTATCAGAGATCGCTGTGACTTGGCAGCATACCAAGTGAATGGTTTTGGGAGCGAGCAAGGGAAGGCCGATACACCAATGCGCCACCAATGATCAGTCGGAAGCGAAGGAATTTGCATTAGGAATGCATATTGAGGACTTCAAAGTACTCAAGTGGGGGTTTCACTGAATAGATTTGAGACGAGATAGCAGAGCGCCGGAGCGAACGATTTCTGGGACCACGGAATAGTCGTACCCGTGAAAACTCACGAGGAGCCCACAGAAAAATCGCACCCAGAGGTTAAATTGAATGGAATCGGAAAAGGACAAAAATTCCCTCTGCAGTAAAGATGCGAGCTAATGTAATTGTCTGGTTGGGACCATGATGTAAAAGAGATCAGACTGAAAGGAATAGAAGCACTTTGAATCATGATAACAGCTAATTAACTACACCAACCAGGACAAGAAAACGAAAAAGTACGTAATGTCCTGCTCATCGAGATGCGAAGGAATAGTAAATAACAGTTTCGTGGAGGAGTAAAACTGAAACACACTCTGCGCCATATTTCTACCTTACATTTTGATGTATTTCCAAAAACCAATCACTTCCTGCACATGATGTGCTCAGTTTTAACTGCCGTTGTTTTAATATTATACATTCTTGTATGTGACATTAAAACCTTCATGAGCGAACAAAAGTCTGAGCTGTAATTCGGGAATTTTTTTTCTTGAGCAGTATGTAGTGCGCATGTAATATAGTGATTGTGGTAAACTTCATTGACGATGCTGTCGTACCAGAGAAAAAAAAAGGAAAGAAAGAAAAAAGTATGTTATCAAAAAATACACCACTCCAAAAATTGCATTACACAAAATTCCAAGAACCACATACTCTGACTTTCGGTGAGTTTTAAAGCTCACGAACAAAATGTGGTCCTAAAACACCGAGCGGAAGATAAAACAAAGATAAGAAAAACTTGGAATTCAACAATTGCTTGCGTCAATGCATGTTTACGCCTATACAAACATAAAGGCGCGTCACAAAACAATGTATTCAGCAGCTTTTGAATTGCATGTAGGCAGACATACATACATACATACACAGGCAGACAGCTCTAACTACGTAAACATGTATTCTGACTCACACGCGCGCACTTCCTCGCCGAAAATCTGTCCTTCCAACAGTCTTTCCTGCTTTCGACATTGCTGGAAGAAAACGTTAGAACACAAATTTAGTTTTGTTTTATTTCCGAACTGAAGAACTTGAAATTTCCATTAGCAGTTGGAGCTATAGAATTTTCCTAGTGTTTAAATGTCATAGTTATAAGAAATCATAACGGATGCTTCCCAATTTTAATCGATATCCATCTGATTTGTTTCCCCCGCACATCAGAAATCATCATCATTCTTCGGAAACGATCCTTTTTTAAATGCGCAACAGTTCTTTTAGTCAGTTTCATGAAGGACTCACCTTTCGTATCTGTGAGCAGTGATTCTGAAGGTGACTGAATTTGCATTCTTCACCTGTGTTTCCATAACAAAATCAAAACTTTTCTCGCAATTTAGTTTGCTGAGTCAGAAACCAGATTTTTAGAAATAACTCGTCTTCTCATTACATCAATTCATTATCCACCAAATTATAGTTAGTTTCTCCAATTTTCCGTTTTATAAACACACTGGAACCTCCGACATACGTTTTTCTAGGGGGGTGCTTAAAAAATGTAAAAACGAATAAAAGCAATTTCAAAATGTATCATTCTGTTGTAAATTTTGAGTAACTCCAAAATGAAGGAAAAAAACGGGTAAGCTTAATACAAATTTTGAAGATGACAATCCGTTTATTGGTGTAAATATGACAAGGATGTTAAGTCAGATAATATCCGAAAACTTGAAAATTTCGTCGTCCTGGGGCGGGAATCGAAACCGTGTCTCCGAGATAGCGCCCGGGTATGCTAACCACTGCATTACCCAGTACGCCCAAGTCTCAAGTTTCCGATTAATTTGAATATAACCAACACAGGATTCGCTAGTTGAAGCAACCGGAATCCATGTTTAGCGAATCTGGAGGTTAAGAATCCTATCCCGTGATTGCCCGGAGGAGCAGATAAATCATGAATGAAATACGGGATTACACCATACAATACAAATTTTGAAGATGACAATGCGTTTTTTGGTGTAAATATGACGAGGATGGTAAGCCAGATAATATCCGAAAACTTGAAAATTTCGTCGTCCTGGAGGCGAATCCACCCAGAACGACCAAGTCTCAAGTTTCCGATTAATTTGAATATAACTATCACATGATTCGCTAGTTGATAGCATAAGTCTATTTTGAATTTGTATTTTTTAAATAAAAATGTCATTATAAAAATTTGGTTAAGAAATTATGTACGATTTAATTTTCGATGCATGAAAAAAATACTCATGAAACACTAGGTAGTAAATTTGAATACGATTTTGTTTTACATTCAATACCTTATTACGCATTCTTTTCTTAGGTTCCCTGTCATTTTGTCCTAGTTCATTTCGTCCACTGTTTAATATGTCCACCATTCACTTTGTCCGTGTCCATTTAGTCCACTGCTCATTTAGTCCGCTGTTTATTTAATTAACTGTTCATTTAGTACACTGTTCATTTCGTTCACCGTTCACTGTGTCCGCTGTTCATTTAGCCCGCTGTTAATTTAGTCCACCGTTCACTTTGTCCACATTCATTTCGTCCTCATAATGGATGAAATACCGTGGAAATTTTCTGTTTTGATGGAAGTTTAGTTACTAGGCAGGAAAAAAAAGGTCAGTGGACATTTCTTAAGTGCGATTAGTTTTATTTTAATAGCAGAACTTAAACAGGAAAAACATCTGAAATTTTATTTAAACCAAAACGAGGAACGAACTTTGAAGAGCTTTTTAACTATTTTGTGCGGTACGATGTCAAACACTATGACATAAATCAAATTTTATTTCAATGGCGATTAATGTGTTGGATTGGAGATGAAAAATTTAGACCCCCTTTCTCCTTTATCAAAAAAAGACTCCATTTTTCTTCTCTCACACTGTAAATTCACAGTAAATACCAATCTAAAATTTATTTCACCATTATATACTTTTATGGATATTTTTCTCACGTTAAACAGCTACGACACATATAGAGAACACAGTTCATTCGTATGAAAATTATAAACAATTAATAATAAAAATAAAAAATGAATATACTGAAAAGCTAAGAACTATATGAAAACAATATACAAGACCTATTTCAAAACATTAAAATATTTTGTAAAACTTTGATTAAGCCATAGTGATTGATATCACACCACAGGAAACAGTTAAAAAGCTTTTCAAAGTTCAGTTCCTCATTTTACTTTGAATAACATATAAAATCGTTATATTTTAACCAAAAAAATTAAACAGGGAAAAATTTGCACGTAAGTAATGTCCGCTGACTTTTTTCGTCTGCCTAGTAACAAAAATTCCATCAAAATAGCAAATTTCCACGGTATTTCATCCATTCAGAGGACGAAATGAATGTGGATAGAGTGAACGGTGGACGAATGAACTGGACCAAGTGAATATAGACGAAATGAACTGGACCAAGTGAATATAGACGAAATGAACTGGACCAAGTGAATATAGACGAAATGAACTGGACCAAGTGAACGTCGACGAAATGTACACGGACAAAGTGATCCGTCAACCTTTGCTTATAAGCATCTCTGTTTTCAAAGCAGTTTCTCCACTAGCTGATTTAGATTAATGTCGAGTTAAATAGTCAATAATAACGAAGTATCGTGTGATATCAACGGCACGTGTGACAACCATACATTGTGCACACCTATCCTGTGTACGCAATCAGTAAATGTTTTCCAGTAATGGGGAAACGTGACGACTTAAGCCAATTTGACAGCCGCCACACAGTTGAAGCCCGGAGAGCAGGTGTCAGTATTTAGGAAACAGCCGCACTTTTTTGGCTGCTCCCGTAGTACTTTATCAAGACTAGACTAACCATGCACAGACATACAGCAGAAGGGCTTACATTGGTCAGCCACACTTGTTGGCTGCTTTCGTACTACTGTATCAAGGGTGTACCAGGACTGGATTAACCATGCACAGACATCCAGCAGTAGGGCTCACATTGGTCAGCCACACTTGTTGGCTGCTCCCGTACTACTGTATCAAGGGTGTACCAGGACTGGATTAACCATGCACAGACATCCAGCAGTAGGGCTCACATTGGTCAGCCACACTTGTTGGCTGCTCCCGTACTACTGTATCAAGGGTGTACCAGGACTGGATTAACCATGCACAGACATCCAGCAGTAGGGCTCACATTGGTCAGCCACACTTGTTGGCTGCTCCCGTACTACTGTATCAAGGGTGTACCAGGACTGGATTAACCATGTACAGACATCCAGCAGTAGGGCTGACATTGGTCAGCCACACTTGTTGGCTGTTCCTATACTACTGTATCAATGGTGTACCAGGACTGGATTAATTATGCACAGAAGGGCTCACATTGGTCATCCACACATGTTGGCTGTTCCCGTACTACTGTATCAATGGTGTACCAGGACTGGATTAATTATGAACAGCAGGGCTCACATTGGTCATCCACACTTGTTGGCTGCTCCCGTATTACTGTATCAATGGTATACCAGGACTGGATTAACCATGCACATACATCCAGCAAAAGAGCTCAAATTGGTCAACCCCGCGCGGTTGATCCTAGAGGTGAGCGTCGGGCGTCACGACTGGTATGTCAGCAACGACTTGCAACAGTCCCCCAGCTCACTAACCAGTACAGCATCGGTGCAAGTCGACCTATTTCCACATGCACCATGCGCCGTACCTTGCTTCGCCTGGGATTCCACAGCCGAAGACTAACGAAGGTACTCATGACGACACCCAGACATCGTAAACAACGCCTCTCATAGGCGAAGACACGTCGGCAATGGACCCTGGACAGGTTGAACAAGATCGTCTGGAGTAAAGAGTCCCGTTTTCTGCTGTACCATGCTGATGGCTGGGTTCGCATATGACGTAAACAGAATTAAGTCCTATCCCCTGGTTACACAGTTGGGGTTCAACAGGTCGGTGCTGGTGGTGTTCTGGTCTGGGGAGCTCTTCCCTGGGAAGCCCTAGGTCTGTTAGTTATCATTCCACAAACACTGAATGGTGGAAGCTACAGGGATCCGTTAGGCGACTATCTTCATACATATCTGGAGGAGGTATACTTGGACGCAGTGTCATCTTCCAACAGGACAACGCCCTGTGCCATCAGGTTCGTATAACTACTGAGTGGTTGGAGGAACACGACAGCGAATCCGCCACACTGCCTTGGCCTCCAAATTCCCCTGACTGTAACCCAATTGAACATTTGTGTGATAAGCTAGAACGGAGTGTGAGAACTGCTGATCCTCCTCCACGGAAGGAGTGTGAACTGACGGAGCTGCTGCAGCGGACATGGGTCAAGTTAGCATGGAGGATGTTTGACACCTTGTAGAATCTGTTCCTAGGCGTCTGAGAGCCGTAACTACACAGAAATGTGGACCAATGCGTTATTAGGTAAGTGTTCCAATTGCAAAGATAACTGAGTACACTGTATATATACAGTAGATTCCGGTTAAGTAGGCCATCGGCCAATCGGGGCAGCTGTTTATTCAGGACAGTAATAGAAAAACATCCCAAATCTGCTTTTTGGGATAAAGCAGACGACTAACTGAATTAAGGAAGTATCTATGGTAACAGTTCTTAGCAGTGGTGGGCGATTCTGGGTGTGTTATTGCGCAGCTGTTTGAGGTACACCTGCATTTCGCCATACAGCTATAAAGGTGAGTGAATCAGAGTTAAGAAATGAAATGCGTTGTACGATGAAATTTTGCTAACGTTTGGATAAAACGTTTCCAGAAACAGTCGATTTAATAAAAAAAGATAACAGAGATAATTTTTTGGGTAAGTCAACGATTTTTAGATGGCACCATGATTTCAAAAACGGGCGTTTGTTGGCAGAACTCGCTCCTAGGCCTGGTCGACCTGAAAGTGTTGTTACGGAGCGTATTGTTAAAACTGTTTGGGCAGTCCTACAAGAAGATCGACTAATGACGTATCAAGACATAGCGGCGTCGACTATTATTTCAAAACGGTTGACATTCTGCATTCTACGCGACAAATTACTGCTGCAATCGTGTGTATTCCAGATCGGTATCATTACCCGACGAGAGAACAACAGCTAGCCAGAGTTCAGGTGCGTCATGAGTGGAAACAAATGATTGCAAAGAATCCAAACTTTCTAAACACAGTAATAACTGCCGACGAAACATGGGTCCACTATTTCCACCCCCTCACGAAGCGCGTAACGAGTTTCTGGAAACACACAGGCTCGCCTCCTCTTAAAGAAGTCCGCCAAACCAAAAGCAGCTGAGAACGGGATGATGATAATTTTCTTTGATCATGAAGGTGTAGTCTACCAGCATGCCGTTCTTCCACAAATTACTGTCAATGCTGAGTTTACATTTCAGTCTTGAATCGTCTGCGCCGACACATATCGATGAAGCGACCGGAACTGGCGGGCAAGTGCGCGCCCTACACCATGAAAACGCCCTCCCACACGTGGCTGCTTGTGTTCAACAGTTTCTTACGAAATGCAGTATTGAAATCATGCCACAGCAAGCCTAAAGTCCTAGCCTCACTCCGTGCGTTTTCTGGTTGTTTCCAATGAAGGAGAAGTTCCGTGGCGCAACATTCAACACATCTGTTGATGTTATTAAAACTGTACAGGGGTCGCCAAAGCAGCTTCCACACATGCTTTGAAAAGTGGAATGAACGATGGGGCTGTTGCATATGATCTGAGGGAAGATGCTTTGAGAAAGAATAATTTATACACTGGCGGAAAGTTAATTAAGAACACCAAGAAGGAGACGTCTGATACCAACAAAATTTATACAGCATAATACTGGAATACAGAGGATAACGTGATCAAAGAACACCAAGAAGGAGACGTCTGATACCAACAAAATTTATACAGCATAATACTGGAATACAGAGGATAACGTGATCAAAACATTATTGCAAAATACGGCTGTATTTGCTGGTAAACTGAAAAATAACATTTCCATGTAACATGGTTAGAACGAGGTTGAACCGCCATGAACTGCGTCACACTGTGCAATTCTGGCATGGAGTCTGTCGTATAGATGTTGGATGTAAGTTTGGGGTATTGAGTTCCAAACATCCTCAACCTGGACGCGTAAATCGGAGATGGTCGTGGCTGGCCGTGGAGACCGGATAAGTCGTTGTCCCATAAAATCCCACACGTGCTCAATGGGGGACAAATCCGGTGAACGCGCAGGCCATGGAAGTTTTCTCACACCCTGAAGTTCATTTTGCGTTGCACGTGCCGTGTGTGGGCTTGCGTTATCTTGCTGGAAAACACCACGATGGACCGACCTTACAAATGGCACAACAACGGGCTGAATGATGTTGTTGATGTAGGAGGTGCTGTTTAACGTACCCGGTACAAACACTAGTTGTGTACGGGAGTGATAGCTGATCGCTCCCCACACCAGGAGACCAGTTGTAGGCCCTGTGTGTCGCTGGCGGATGCAAGAAGGGTGGAGACGCTTCCCTGTGCGTCTGCAAACACGCATACGGCCATCGGAGGCTCCCAAGCAGAATCTGCTTTCATTGCTGAACACGACAGATCGCCATTGCGTTCTCCAGTGCAGACGTTGGCGACACCACTGCAGCCGTTCCTGACGGTGGGCTGGAGTCAGAGGTACACACGCCAGAGGCACACGTGCACGTAGTCCTGCATCCAGTAGACGGTTGCGGATTATTCGCACAGTCACCTCAGGTGCAATAGCAGCTCGGAGTTGCGTCGCAGTGGATGTTCTGCTTGACAACGCCGCTCTTCTTATGCGTCGATCGGTCCGCTCATCAGTCCGTCTGTGACTATCGGTTCCACGTCTTCTCGTGTGTGAATGTTCCTCGGACCAGCTACGCCACCATCGTAATACCACCGATACTTCCCGTCCAATTCACTCCGCAATACGACGATCCGACCACCTGGCCTCGCGGAGTCCGACTAGACGACCTCGCTCAAAATCCGATAACTGCTGAAATCATACACGTCTTCCATGTCCAAGCATTGCAGCTTCTTCGGGGTCTTCGCACGTGTCCGTACGCCGACGACTGATTACATTCATTTCGCCGTAATCCTTAAATACCACGGACGATAATTTGCATATTATGCCGTGCTGTGGCGTAAGCGCTCACCGGTTGGTCCTGAAATTAACATCACACCTAAGTAAACTTGACCCCATTAACATATGTAAATTTCATGAACGTCCGCCAATTCCTTCTTGGTGTTCTTTTTTCACTTTCCGCCAGTGTATTACATCTTAGCGCTTCTATATCTTTTACTCAGTAAGGCGCTTTGATCAGAATTTTATTTCAAAAGTTATTAAACTATTAGCATACTGAACATACGAATTACTAATTAATTGCTAATTACTTCAAGCAGTAATATCTCGTTTAAGGATGTACAGGAGAAGCATTCTAACTGAATGGACTTTCACATCGATTGCTTTAAAAAGAGACTTGGTACAAACCAGATCTCCACCTTCATATCAGGACATCACTTGACTTTTTGTACCACTTCTTTTGCTGACATGAGTGATTTACTTAACGGATGACAGCTTCAGAAAGCGTTAGGAATATGCAAATGTTTTTACAAGTACCATCATGTGTTTCGGGTTCGTCATCAGCTTACAATCAGAGTGTTCCATAATTTTGAACAGCACCCCTTTGTTTCCATTAATTATTCCAGTGGTAATGGCAATATTTTCGCCATTTTGGCTCTCCATTTTAAACAGGCCGTAAACGTAAACACGTATTCGTCAAAGCGACATTTATGTGTATACGACGAATCTCCTGTTCGCTGTCGCCTGCACACATATTTGTAGCAAGTCCAACATCCGCTTAGTGATTCATCTGTAAACAGCGATGAAATACAACTCAGAAACGTGCTCCCTTGCCAAAAAAAAAAAAAAAAAAGAAGCAGGCACAAATTCTGTAAATAATTTCTTCATGTTAAAAACTGTTTAATTATCCTTGTCCAGTTTGTTTTCACAGATACATGCGTGAATTCTTTTGCATCGGGTTTCATTTTGTGATGAAAGTGAATTTGAAGACATGATTTAGTCATTTTTTTTAAGTGTAATTAATGAAAAATTCAGTCAAGTTTCCCCCAACAGCATTTCTTTTCTTACTTTACTGATGACTGTAATGTAATAGGTGATTTCGAGTCTTTTAGTGGAACTGATTTAAAAAGTTACAGCAGGTTTGTTTCATTATGGCACAAGAACTTACAAACTGGAGAAGAAAAATGAAAAAACAAGTTAGTAAAATCATGCAGTGCACTGATTATGATACGCTTTCCAACATACCAGAAATCATTACTCAAGTTATAACTCAAGTTATGAGGAAAATGGCTGCGGAATAAATCTCACTCCTGTGCCCTGACCTTTGATCCCATTTCGATGATATTCAACAGAACTGGTTCAGTATACCTTCGAAATAACATGATAAAGTTTTGTCGCAATCGAAGTAATTTTACGTAAGTTATGATGCATAAGGGCTATGGAATAGATCCCGCTTCTGTGTCCTAACCTTTGACCCATTTCGCCCATTTTCAATAGGATTCGTCCCCAGGCTGGTCCCTACAACATACGAACATTTTATCCAAATCGAAACATTTCTACGTAAGTAATGACGCATAATGGCGGTGGAACTGATTCCGCTCCTATGTCCTGACCTTTGACCCTCATTTCGCCAATTTTCAATAGTGTTTGTCCCCAAGTGGTCCCCTACCACACTAAAATTTCATCGAAATCGAACCTTTTTTACCTTAGTTATGACGCATAACAGCAGTGGAATGGATCTCGCTCCTATGTCCTGACCTTTGACCCCATTTCGTTCACTTTCAGTGCGTTTCCTTCCCAGGTGTTCCCCTACCACATACTATAATTTCATCGAAATCGAACGATTTTTACGCGAGTTATCGTGCGGACGAACATACGCACAAAACGTGTGACGTAATGGGGCAGATGGGAATCGCAACTATCTGTTCGCAAGATTGTGACGTCATAAAACTTTAATAGGATCCATACACAACGCGTGACGTAATGAGACAGATGGCGTGACAGCGCGCCAACATCTAATGGGACGACGCCATGACACAACACTAAAAGCGTGATAATTCGGGGTGGTTATTTAACCCACTAAACGAATTTTCCTAAAGTCGAAATCAAGCTAAATCGATTTCTAGTACCAGAAAACGGTAGGTTAACGACTTTCAGCAAAACCCTTAGATACGTTTTCAAAATAAAATTTACATACATACAAGAATTGCTTCTTTAAGATGAACGTCAAGTAATTTTGCTTGCTGTACTTCGAATGGAAAAATTTCTGTACATATTTTCTTCCCAATTAATACGTTCCCAAGGATAAAAATTTGAACATCGATTAAAATATCTTCATTTTATAACTTGCAATACTTAATATTTTCTAAAACATAACCATAATTATGCAATCCAACATTGGTTTGTCTACTGACGTCATGAAAATACAGGTCGCGCCATCTCTTTTCTGGACAATTAATGCGTTTCCAAGGATGAAAATTTGAACATCGATTAAAATAGCTTCATTTTATGACTTGGAATACTTAATATTTTTAAAACATAACCATAATTATGCAATCCAACATTTGTTTGTCTACTGACGTCATCAAAGTACAGGTCGCGCCATCCTTTTTCTGGTTTCAACACCACCAAAGGAAAAGTGATTGATTTTTAATATAATTATGGTTATGTTTTAGAAAATATTAAGTATTCCAAGTTATAATATGAAGTTATTTTAATCGATGTTCAAAGTTTCATCCTTGGGAATACACTAATTGTGAAGGAAATGTGCACAAAAGTTTTTCCATTGGAAGTATAGGAAGCAAAATTACTTGACGTCCAGCTTCATAATATGGGATAAGGGCGATGGAATGGATCGCAATCCGATGTCCTGACTTTTGACCCCATTTCATCCATTTTCAATAGGGTTCGTCCCCAGGTGGTCCCCTACTACATACTGAAATTTCATCGAAATCGAATCATTTTTACGCACGTTATGAGGCATAAGGGCAATGGAATGCATCCCGCCCTTATGTCCTGATCTTTGACCCCAATTCACCCATTTTGAATAGGGTTCGACCCCAGGCGGTTCCCTACCACATAGTAAAATTTCATTGAAATCGAACCATATTTACGCAAGTTATGATGCATAAGTGCAATGAAATGGATCCCGCTCCTACGTCGAGGCCTTTGACCCCATTTGTCCCATTTTCAACAGGGTTTGTCCCCAGGTGGTTCCCTACCACATACTAAAATTTCATCGAAAGCGAACTATTTTTACGCCAGTTATCGTGCGGACGGACGGACAAAGCTGGAGCATATACGCTTCTTCAACATACGGTTAGAAAGCGTAAAAAAAGAAGGACGAATGTGGTTTGCCGATATAAGAAAAATATATGAGATATTTATAAATAAATATATTGCGTGTGTGCATAAGTTCTACCCGTTTTTGTAGGCTACAAAGAAAGGAGGAAAACACAACACATAACGCACCTAGGATTTCACATAATTGCCATCATTCTGTATGACCTCTTGCCATCTGTCTATGAGTAGGTGAATCCCACGCCGGAAAAACTCCCGTGTTTTAGAACAAAAAAAGTCATGTAATGCGTTTTTACATGGCACATATTATCGAAGGTTTGGAGAGTGAAGGCGTTCTGTAACGATCGAAAAAGGTGGTAATCGGTAGATGCCAGGTCAAGGCAATACGTCGGGTGAGGTAACGCTTTCCAACCAAAGTCCAGTAATTTTTGCCGAGTGATTAAAGCAGCATCAGGTCCGGCATTATCATGATGAAGGATCACGCCTTTGCGATTTACGAGTGCTGGCCGCTTCGATGTCAGTTTTTCTCGCAATCTGTCCAACTGTTGGCAGTAGAGGCCAGCATTAATAACTCACCTCTCAGTGGATTATTCCCAGGACATCCCACCAAACACTCAACAAAACCTTATGGGACGTAGATGCATATCTTATATTTGTCGATAACTCTGCTTTTAAGAGCCCGATTTGAAAAAAAGAATATTTCTTTGTTGAAGAGCGTTTCCGCTGCGAAACGTTTGTCATATAATTTCAAATTTTTCTTGACGCACAAGTCTGCCACCAGAGGGCGTAAGTTGACGTTTCCGTTTACAGCAATATCTGCGGGATTAAAAACCCGATTGAAAAACTTTTCTTCTGTCAGATACTATTGTTTTCCATACCGGTTCCATTGATTTTGAATACCTTTGGCAAATTTATTTTGCATCAGAACGGATTCAAAAGACCTGCTCATTACACCCGAAAATTCGGTGTCATCTTTCTTGGTTTTTTTTTTTTTTTACCTTTAAAATAAAATCTGGATTTTGCCAGGTAGTAGTAAGTCTCGTGTTTTTCGTCGTGTAGTATTTTCCGCCAAAAGGAAGTGCAATGTTTACTTCTCCGTAGAAAGGTTACCAAAATAGCTCACAGCGACATGAAAATTCTATTGTTCTCCACTCTTCCTAATCCATAGTTTAAGCCATTTGTTTTTCGTGTTAATTAGGCCAAGGACGAATGAGGAGTGCAGATAGGAATTCACCAAGAGGGTGTGACGTATGTGACGTATATTCTAAATTAACTTTCCTTTTTAGTTTCTTTCCCTATGTAAATCTTGAATTTGTTCTCAGTTATTCTTCACACTTAAGGTGATATCTTTTCTCTCAAACGAATACTGTTGGCAACACAATTGAGGTAGAATGAATGTGACGAATGCCTGTTATGAAATAAGGACGAGAGATATAAACTACGATACAGCAGTTTCTCGTGGGTGGTGGAGCGTGTGGTGGAATGTGGAAGCGTGGAATGTTGATTTGTGTTATGTGATTTCTATACTATCCTGAAGTGTTATATAAACTGTGCTGGAGAAATAAAGCCAATTTCCGTAAGTTTGACTTTTGGTTTAAATGTTTCGACTGGCCGTTAAGGTTTAATTTAGGAACTATTTCATCGTACGGTTATGTTTTTAAAATAACGTATCAGTACGAAAAGACATTTGCGTTATACGTACTACAGAGGTGAAGCACATGTCAAGACGGCAAAGTTGAAGCGATAAATTCCATCGGTGCAGCTTGATTGGGAAATCATTCGGCTTCGGAGCAGAAAGATGCAGATCCGATCCCTGTCATCGGCAAAAAATGTGTTTCTACATTGGCGCCCGACTGTGGAAATGGTTTTACTGGCAGCTGGGTTTACCGAAAAAATGTATGATGTTTCTTCCACACATCGCCTGGAATTAATGAAAATTCCTTCTTCGCTTCAAAACTATGTGGTGTTTCTTCTACACATCGTCTGGAATTAGTGAAAATTCCTTCTTCTACAGAGAGTTACTTCAAGCATGGTTTCCGGCGGACCCCCACCCCTAAGATTTTGTCCCCCCCCCGCCTTTCTCATAAGGGAGATATATGTGACGTACTACAGAGATGAAGCACATGTCAAGACGACAAAGTTGCAGCGATAAATTCCGTCGGTGTAACTTATTTGGAAAAGCATTCAACTCCAGAGAAGAAGTATGTGAGCTCGTCACCGGGAAAATGTGTGAATTTCACAAGAGGTCACTACTAACTGCTCTGCTGTTTGTTTGTGCCACTGAATAGGGAATAGCAACACAGTGGAATTGCCTGTAGTCTAAAGCTATACCAGCTCTCTCACGCCTGCCCCGTGCAGTGAAGGTACAGGACGTGGATCACGACTTCTTCGAAAGGGATGAACGCAAGACAAGGTTGCTGGCTTGAAGGAAGATAATCAACGAAGGGTTAAGTATTGTTTCTGCCTGTCCTTATTTACCCTGAACCTTAATTAACGAAAACATTTGCCTTCAGACCGTTTCGTGTAGGCATGAAATTTCGTTTTAATCAGTGTGCGTTACTAGTGCTGGTGGCAGTGTGTCATGATTGTCATACGATATATAACTCTTCAGGTTTTTTATTAGTTTTATTAAAAATGGATGGATGGAGCATTAACCAGAAAAAAAAAAAAAAGAAAAAGAAAAGAAAAAAAAACGACCTGTGACGTACTTCAGAGGTGAAAACATGTGTCAAGACGACAAATCTGCAGCGAGACATTCTGTCCACGTAGCTCAGTTGGGAGAGCAACTTACTCCGGAGTGAGGGGACGCGATTCGATTTACGTCGCGGACAAACCTGTGTATTCAGACCCCAAATTTTGGATCATTTTGTATTCCAAAAAAGGCAAAACTTCAAGATAATTTCAAAATTAATGAGTGTGTATTAGGGGTGGGATTGCACAAATTCCTTTGCGGCCTGTAGCAAAAAATCATTAAATATTCCTTCTTTCAGTATTTTGTAAATAAAGTTACTATCAAATTTACCCCATCCAAAAATAATACTTACTCACCAGGATTTCGAAATTTAGTGACGTCCCTGCTTGAAGCCGGGGCCCATCTCGGAAGACTAGCAATAAATCAGCACCTCTGACTACTCGGCCACCGGGACGGCTAGGTTTTAGTGCTTAAAAAAGCAACATATCTTTCCTATGTGAAAATGATGGGTCTGGTTCATTTGCCCGACGTTTACTTCACCGAAAGGTCACTTGACCGAAAATCACTTCACCGGAAGATCACTTGATCGAAAAGTCCATTTCACCGAAGGGTCACTTGATCGAAAGGTACATTTCCCCGAAGGGTCACTTGATCGAAAAGTTCATTTCACAGAAAGGTCTCTTTACCTAAAAGTTCATTTTATCGAAAGGTCATTTCGCCGAAGGTATAGTTTATCGAAAACTTTGGATTTCATTACAGGATCTGTTGAAGCACGGTGCAAGTTCGGCAGACAGACCACCGAAACGTTAGAGGATTACACTGAAATTGAACTTTTGATTTCTCCGTGTCATAGAGAACGCAAAGATTTAGTTTTAAAACAAATCTTTTTTTTTAAGACAATATGCCTCAGCTTAGGCCTTTTTTAGCAAATTTTAATCATGTTCATAATTTAAATCCTTGTCATATAAAAAAAAACGGATTGTCATCTTCAAAATTTGTATTGTATGGTGTAATCCCGTATTCCATTCATGTTCATAAGGTTTACATAAATGTCATGTTCAGTGTTTATGTTCATAAGGTTTACATCATAAGTAAAATTAATAATGTCGCACATTTTTTCAGGCAAAAATAATCAATTTTAGGTCCCTAGACCTTGGCTTTGGCGTTTTAACCCAATTTTAATCGTGCGAACTCATGTTCATAAAGTTTACATAAAAAGTCAAGTTAATAAAGTTGCACATTTTTTCAGGCAAAAATAATCAAGTTTAGGTCTCTAGGCCTCGGCTTAGGCCCTTTTAGAAAATTTTAACAGTACGTGCTCATGTTCGTAAGGTTTACATAAAAAGTTACTTTACATTTTATGTAATGTTTATGAATATGAGTAGGGTTAAAATCTGTTAAAATGGTCTGTAACTAGGCCTACGGTCAAAAAATGTATGGTTTTATGGTTGAGTAAAAGTGGAACATTATTTACTTGGTTTGCTATGTAACCCTTATGCTCGGAGGATTAAAATTTGACAAAAAGGCACAGATCTATCTATGCCTTATAATTAATGTTATATTTCGAAAAACCTACTAATGGGGAGGTGTTTCATAGAAATTAAAAGTGTATTTTTTATGCAATCCGATAATGTTTAGGTGGCCAGTTTTTCAAAAACCCGCACCACACTCCAAACAGATTAACAACAAAATTCTAAGTTTTCGATAAACTGACCATTCGGTGAAATGATCATTCGATATAATGAACTTTTAGGTGAAGGAAATCCTTCGGTGAAATGAACTTTTAGAACAAATGTCCTTTCGATGAAATGAACTTTTCAGTCAAGTGACCCTTCGGTGAAATGTACCTTTCGATCAAGTGATTTTCGGTCAAGTGACCTTTCGATCAAGTGAACGATACCCAAAAATGATAACCCCTTAAAGTTTTCTAGAAGCATGGATAATCTAGGATTATCCTAGAACTTTCGAAATGATAACTATGTTTTTCGTCTATAAAGTCTGCTCAAAACATGGTTACACATCGGCATTTATCATTATTATCCTCAACACCACTATCTCAAAGTTGTCTATTCGATATTACAAATCTTATCACTCTTCTGCTACACATTTTCTTCTGCGATATCTGACATTTTTAAGATATCCGAGTCCCTTCCATGCATTATTTATTTATTTATTCCTTGCAGAATATTATGTACACGGTTTCCATGAATTGTAAAAAGTAATGCGACTTCCTTAAGTACATTTCAAAGGTGCCATCATGTGTCTAAGAATACAAAAGCCATAGGAATTGGTCATGAACACACAAGCATGCGTGTCGTGGAGAGGGAATGGTGCTACATCACGCGATTGTCGTAACACATCGATTTACTGAAACCTTAAGATTACATTCTGCTTGGTAACTTCATTAGGAAAGCCTTCCTCTAACATTTATGGGATGGCACTTTCAGAGAAATTGCAGTACTTGAATATTTTCTTTAAAAATCGTAGTGAAAGGAAACGATCTTGAAACAATTTTCTGAAACATACAACTGTTTACATATAACTATAACAACGAGGAAATTATGCACGTTCTCTCTCTCTCTCTCTCTCTCTCTAACGTGCAAGCTTTTTCTTAAAATTTAGTTATAAAGAGAAGCACACAGATCTCTGTGTGTAGCAACAACACTTCAGTGTGGCCTGTTTCTATGTTTGACAGTTACCGCTGACATTCGTTTTCTTGGAAATCATACGATCTGCAATTTCCTCCTTTGCACATACAGTCTTTTTTACGCTTTCCAACCGTAGGTTGAAGAAGCGTATATGCTCCAGGTTTGTCCGTCCGTCTGTCCGCACGATAACTCACGTGAAAATGGTTCGATTTCGACGAAATTGTAGTAGGTGGTAGGGGACCACCTGGGACGAACCCTATTGAAAATGGGCAAAACAGGGTCAAAGGTCAGGACATAGGAGCTGAATCCATTCCATTGCTCTTATGCGTCATAACTTGCGTAAAAATGGTTCGATTTCAATGAAATTCTAGTATGTGGTAGGGAACCACCTGGGGACAAACCCTATTGAAAATGGGTGAAATAGGGTAAAAGGTCAGGACATAGGAGCTGGATCCATTTCATTGCCTTTATGCGTCATAACTTGCGTAAAAATGGTTCGATTTTGATGAAATTTCAGTATGTCGTAGGGAACCACCTGGGCACCAGTCCTATTGAAAATGGGCAGAATGGGGTCAAAGATCAGGACATAAAAGCGAGATCCATTCCATTGCCTTTATGCGTCATAACATACGTAAATATGGTTCGATTTCGATGAAATTTTAGTATGTGGTGAGGAACTACCTGGGCACGAACATTATTAAAAATAGGCGAAATGGGGTCAAAGGTCAGGTAGGGCATAACAGCGGGATTTATTCCATTGCTCTTATGCGGCATAACTTGCGTAAATATGGTTCGATTTCGATGCAATTTTAGTATGTGGTAAGGAACCACATGGAGACGAACCCTATTGAAAATGGGCGAAATGGGATCAAAGGTCAGGACACTGGAGTGGGATCCATTCCATTGCCCTTGTGCATCATAACCTACCTAAAATGCTGGGATTGCGACAAAACTTTATCATGTTGTTCCGGAGGTATAGTGAACCGGTTCTGTTGAATATGAACGAAATGGGATCGAAGGTCAGGACACAAGAGCGAGATTTATTCCACAGCCATTATCCACATAACTTGAGTAATAATTTCTGGTATGATGGAAAGCATATCATAGTCAATGCATTACATGATTTTACTAACTTGTTTTTTTTTATTTGAGGGATTTAACGATCACCGCGAGCAACTCAGT
This sequence comes from Macrothele yani, assembly GCA_039090855.1. NCBI lineage: Eukaryota > Metazoa > Arthropoda > Arachnida > Araneae > Macrothelidae > Macrothele > Macrothele yani. Next base: position 73,143,689 of record CM077028.1, on the reverse strand, counting down.
GGGGTATAGGCAGTCGCCCGTCCCTAATTTAGGGCCACTGGTTCCAGGGAAGGGAAAGAGCCAAAGCCGTAAGACAAACACAACATCAATGCCTCACCAGGTTTCGGAGCCGGATCCAGATGACTATACGATGTTTGTGTATCAGTCTTTGGACAACTTAAGACAAAAGTTATTATAGCTATCGAGAGTAAATTTTGTATTTTTTTGTGTGTGTGTGTGTGTTAAATAATACTATAAAAAGTACATTCCACCTTTTTTAAAAATAAATGAGTCATTGTCACTTTAAAAAAATCATGTTACAAAGCAAATTGTTGCTTCGAAAAACCACGATGAAAAATGCTTACAATTTGAAAAGTCCTGCTATAGGAAAAAAAAAAATTACAAACCTATTCAGAAAAAATAATAAGCTCCAACAGAAAATAAAATGACTAAATCACTCACATTTATGACAAAAAACAAAATTTCTTTGTCGTAGGATTCGTTTTATGACGTACGTGAGTCTGGTTGCTGAGTGTTTGTGGATCAGTTGGTTAAGGCACAAGTTGCCTGTCCGGCGAGCTATATATAACGTTGGGTGTTCGATCCTGACCTCACCTGGAAGGATTATAGGATTATTTGCGGGTAAGCCCTGCACAGGGTTGTTGATTTTGCGGAATTTCAAATTAAGTACCGAAAAACCAGAAATGGATTTTTCTGAAATAAACGGAATTTCTGTCTACGGAAATATCTGTGAAAATACGGAAGTTAAAATGAACGGGCACTTTTACAAACGGAAATTTCTGAAAAACACGGATACCTATCGGCAACTTTGTCGCACGTTATTTTCAGAAAATTTCCGTGAATTTACACCACTTATTTTGAACAGTGTATCTGTTCCGACCTGCTGGGCACTGCAGCTGAGGATTCTGATTTCTGATCAAGAATTATTGCAGGAGATGAAAACATGATCTACGCAATACAGTCCACAAACTAAGCGACAAAGCGCTGAATGGAGAGGTACTCACTCACCATCGACCAAGAAAGCCTGCATGCAACCATCAAAGACGATGCTGATCGCCTTCTTCGGTTTGATAGGTATAGTCCACAAGGAATTCGCACCAGTGAGTCAAATGGTAAATCTAGAATTCTACAAGCAACTCTTATGATGTTTACGCAGCAGTATTCGTCGCTGTCGTCCCCAGTTAGGGAAATCCGCAAATTGCTTCTTGCTCACACAACTGACGTGGATTAGAAACATCAAACAGAAGTCATCGATCTTTTCACGTTTATAAGTGAGTTTCGGAAAAATTCTCATCGGCCACCACCGGGAATCGAACCCAGGGTCTTCCAGTTACGCGCCGGACATGCTATCACTGCACCACAGCGGCCTCCAATTCTCCAGACTCACATACGACTAACTGCCAAACCACATGGCAGGTTGCTTCTTGGAGCCCCGCACAATGCTGGGGTTTCACCAAAGATAGTAAGCAGCAACTGAACAAATAACTAGGAGGCGAATGAATAATTAATACACACAATTGACGTGGTTTGGTAGTTAGTCGCATGTGAGTCTGGAGAATCCGAGGCCGCTGTGGTGCAGTGGTAGCATGTCCGGCGCGTAACTGGAAGGCCCTGGGTTCGATTCCCGGTGGCGGCCGATGATAATTTTTCCGAGACTCACTTATAAACGTGGAACGAGCGATGCCTTCTGTTTGATGTTGCTTCTTGCTCCATGATAACGGAAGATCACGTATCGCGCTGTCAGTTCAACAGTTCCTGGCTTGCCATCAAATCACTGTGTTGCCACATGCGCCGCATTTCCCTGATTTATCGCCCTGTAAATTCTTCCTGCTCCCCAGGATAAAACGAGCACTAAGAGGACAGTATCATGCAGACATTATTACATCTGTCCATGCAGCCGTGAAAAAAACCACTTGAGGACACCCCGGAAAGTGATCTCCAGGACTGTTTTCAGGATCTTCAGAAACGCTCAAACCTGTGTGTTGATTCAGAAGGGCGGTATTTTGAAGGTGACTAGCATTAATTTGAGTATGGTACTGTTTTATAATCTTTACTGCCTCAGTCTTGAAACTTTTCGGTTGTATACCCACGGAGCATTTACTGAACCATTTAAGACTCAAAAGATGTTGATTCTATTTTAAATTTAGACCTAGAAGCTTCGTATACGTGATTTTACTGCATGCATTCATGTTGACCAGAAGAGAGAACCTACTATCTCTGTGACAAACAACACGCTTTGCTTGAAACACAAAAAGAATGCCTTAACGTCCTCCAACCACCCCCATGGTCAAGTGGTCTGAGGTCTGTTGGTCGAGTGGTCTTCCTTCAACCATCCCGGTCTCGGACGAGTGGCCAAAAGCCACCAGTGCTGAGACGGGCCGAGACGAAGCCCGAACCGCGCTTGCGCGGGCTCGGGCTGCATAATACTTACTGGAGTTCGGGCTCGGGCAGGCTCAGACCTCGGCTCTGAGAGAAGGAGAAAATTTCCCGTCCTTTTTTTTTTTAAATGTGATTTTGTATGATTACTTTTTTACACTTTCTAGTTGTTAAAGAGAATTATTCAGCAACTGAGTCTGGATGGGGTGCGGGAACTCTGCAGGGCTATTCATTCCGAGCTTGGGTAGCAAATACCATAATAGGCCATAAATTTTTGGATTTCTGCGACGGATATATTTCGTCAATAACTATAGATAGTACATAGCACGCTGACAAAAGTTTGCCCCCTAACCTCCATGCGGCAGTTCCCTGCTCATTCTATTGAGTAAGACGTAGATTGCTGTGCCGCCCGATTTTTCCGGATACCTTCCCCCGAAGCATCAGAAGAAGAAATAAATGGTCAAAGAAACTATAGAAATAGATAGGCATCCCTCCCCCCACTCCGCAGTTGGGAAAGACATCGGTTAACTGCAAAAAGAGTGGAAATCTAGAAGAGATTATTATTTTTAATGCCTAAAAAGGTTAATCATAGTTTTCAGGCCCATTCGGGCCTGGGCTTTCTATCTTGCAATACAAAATTCGGGCTCGGGCTCTTAAAATTGAGCACGAGCTCAGCACTGAAAGCTACTCGTCCGAGATGGGTCCAACTGGAGCCTCGGATGAAACATGGATGTGTTTGTCTGATGGCGCTGGCTCTGTACCTTCCCTGGAACCAGTGGCCCTAAAGTAGGAACGGGAGAATGTTTCTAGGCTCTCAAAGTTGCTGGTGATGGTCGTTATACCCACAAACAAAAGAAAACAAATCATAACTTTCTAAGTGAACATCCGACAGTAATTAGCAACAGAGAAAACATGTTAATAATTTGAATAGATAACTAGAAACTAGAACAGAGATTAGGTTAAACAATTAGAGAAAATGTATTTGTTGATTGGCAACAGAGAAACATAAATTAACAAATATTGGTTACATTTCAGGTCTGATAATAGTGCGAGGGCTGTCCCCCAAAAAAGCAAGATACACTCGCATGGCAAAATTCATACATTTGATATACATGTATGAGTCGCACATTTTAATGAGGAGGTAGCTACAAATCTTCTCTACTCAAAATGCGTGCACTTCCTCAAGATTGGTCTCACGGAATCAAAGGCCTTTTCATAATCAATAAAAGCCACACATAGTGGAAGTTCATTTGCTCTTTCAATTAGTCCCAAGCACACCGGACAAAAAATTAGTCACCCTTAACAGAAATGACAGTAGGAAGTCACCAGTTGCACAAAGGGCGCCATGATAGCATTCTTGGGAGATAAATAGCACTGACGTGATCTGCAGGATCATTTCTCTCTCGTGCATTGGTGGAGAGCAACGTGTATTGTTGAATTTAGTCTGCAAAATGGGTCGTAAGACAGACGTTACTGAGTGGCAAAAAAGGAGCCGTCCTGTTTGGCCGTGCCAACGGACACAAAGTGAATGAAGTCGACCAATTTGTTGGTTTATAGAAGCGTACTGTCCAGAGGTTCTACAAGCAGTGGTGTAATTCACAATCAACTGAAAATCGCAGACGTGACCGTGGCCGGAAAACGATTCTTACCAACAGGGACCGCCACGTTTCACGCCTGGTAACTGCAAATCGGTTTTAAACCAGTTGCTCCAAACAGTCAATGAAAGTCCACTCCAACCAATTTCCGAAAGGACATTGCGACGAGAACTGCATGCGATGGACATCTGGAGCAGAGTACCACGGAAGAGACCTCTTTTAACAGCAAGTCACAAAGTCGCGCGTTATCAATGGATTCAGAGGCACCAAAGCTTTACTGTGGAGATTTGGAAACGAGTCATTTGGTCTAGTGAGGCTCGTTTTTATTTATACTCCAATGATGGGAGGCGATGAGTGCATGGCAGTCCCAATGAAGCCTTTCATCCTGATTGTGTCAAAGGTGTTGTTCAAGCTGGAGGGGGTTTTGTGATTTTTTGGGGACGTTTTTCGTACCACAAAATGGGCCCTCACGTTGCAGTAACGATGAATTTGAACCAGCATGCGTACCTCCGAATTCCGAATGACGAAGTGTTCCAGGAGCAGCATCACATTGCCACTCCTGTCTTCCAAGACGACAATCGTCGTGTGCACAGGGCTAAAACAATGTCTGAGTGGCACGACGAACAATCAGCAACACTGTCTCACCTCGACTGGCCCGCCAAATCCCTAGATTTAAATCCTATTGAAAATCTGTGGGATCATTTGGAACAGAAGGTGAAACGCCGGAATAGACACCCACGCACTCTGGCGAAATTTCGGGACCAGTTGAAGCACGAGTGTCTGCAAATCGATGTTCAATACATCCACAACCTCGTGGAGTCCCTACCACACCGGATTTATGCCATTATCAAGGCAAGAGGCGCCGTCTCCCGTTATTAAGTTAGTTCCGCCAGGGATGACTAATTTTTTTGTCCGGTCTGATTATCAGTACATAGACATGATATGAGCATGAACACCGATACGCGCGTCCATGAAGTATTTAAATAATTTTGTCCTGACAGCTTTTTATTATATCAAAATTTTTAATATTATGTAAGTAGACCGATATGAATGCGTTATCTGCAACACACACATTCCACTTCGACTAGGAAATACAAATCGTGCGCGATTCGACGCGGTGAGCATAAGACGTTTCTCTCTGGTACTTTTTTGAGGGGGAAGGTTACGACCACTGCGACCAACTCGATCGGTTCTAAGCAGTCAGTCGTCCCTAAGTTGTGCCTCTGGTTCCAGGAAAGGGGAGAACCACAGGCGTAAGACAAACACAACATCCCTGCCTCACTGGGATTCAAACCCCGGACCCCTTTCGGATGACTGATCAGAGGCCATCGCTTAGACCACTGTGCCACCGGGATGAATATCTTTAAAGCCTGTGTAAAACAAATTCTTTCTTTTAGTGTGTTTCCTATATAAACCAATTCAAAAACCGGTAAAAAAACGCAATTGCTTTTTGCAAGGTATAAGTAGCTCGATTCCAGACAATGAACGTACGTATAACATGTTTTCAAAAAATTAGTAATGAGCAACAGTACACTGTGAAAAACAAACACTACGAAATGCTGATCCGTAATACATTAAGTAATCCAACATTTGTTTGTCTACTGGCGCCATCTATGTACAGGTCGCGCCATCTATTAACCGGTTTGAATATTACTCAAAGAGAAATGATTGATTTTTAATATAATTATGGTTATGTTTTAGCAAATATTAAGTATCCCATGCTATTTAACTTAAACTTAGTTTTATCGATGTGCAAATTTTCATCCTTGGGAATATATTAATTGCGAAGAAAATATGTAAAGAAGTTTTACCATTGAAAACCTAAGGAAGAGAATTTAGGTGGAACCATCTTAATATATCCACAACCAACTCTGGTGATACGAGCATCGTTCTGGTAGTTAAGGACACTTATTTCAAAAGTCGATATTTGTGTGATATGTGTGAAAGCATGGGGCCTTACCTCACATCAGTGGGCCCGTAATACACTGCCGGACAATTGCTAAGGACGGATGACAATAGCAACGATAGCAACCATAAAATGGAAGGCAGGAAAATGTAGAAATTAGCATAAGTGCGGGATACAGTAAGACGTGTTGTGCGTATGCAAATTTTGGATTGCCGAACTTGTTCGTGACGTCATAGCTCTGATAAGAGATATAAAGGACTTGACGCGTATTGACCGTTGTTGTTCAAACGCAAAGTTGAAATGGAAAGAATCAATTGACGAACTTGCAATTTTCAGTATAACTTCTCGACATCACCTAGATGATTTTACGCGTGGCCGTATTATTGGCAAGATTGAAGAAGGGCGAAAAATAACAAATGTTGCCAGGGAGTTCGACGTCAGCCACAGTGTTGTTTCAAGGCTTTGGAAATTATTTCAAACAAATGGAGAGTGTAGCAAACGTCACGGGGGAGGTCGTGTTCGCAGTACGACACCTGCAGAAGATCGGTACATAGTGCTATCAACAGAAAGACACCGGCGCAGCACAGCTAGTGAGGTAGCAAATCAGTTTATGGCTGCTACTGGCAAGCGGATCTCCCGAAAAACTGTCGCCAGACGTTTGCATGAAGGAGGACTATACGCCCGCCGTCCTGTTGTGTGCATCCCACTGTCCAGACGTCACCGTACCGCCCGTTTGCAATGGTGCCATCAACATCGCAATTGGACTGATAACGACTGGTCTGCTGTCCTCTTCTCAGATGAGAGTAGATACAGTCTATCGGCTGATTGTTGACGACAACTGATCTGGCGTGATAGTGGTACTGCATATTGTCCAGCAAACATACAGGAAAGGGACCGATATCCAAAATGCAGTGTCATGGTATGGGCTGGCATCATGATCAATGGCCGTACGTCCCTCTATGTGCTTCCAACTAAGACTATGACTGGCCAACGATACATTAATGATGTTCTGCTACCTCATGTTCGCATGTTCCGTGGTGCTGTCGGTGATAGATTCATTTTCATGGACGACAACGCAACATGTTATCAAACAGTCGCTGTCCAGGAGTGTCTTGAGAGCGAAGCCTCGTATGGCCAGCACGTTCTATAGATCTGAATCCCATTGAAAATGTGTGGGATGCTTTGGGGAGGAGTCTTGCTAGTCGCCAATGCCCTCCAATAAACAAGGACACCCTCATCCGTGCACTGACAGAGGAATGGGATAAATTACCCCAACAGCTGCTTGATAATGTTGTGCAAAGCATGACACGACGTGTGGAATCTTGCATCGCATTCCATGGTGGCCATATCCCGTATTGACATCTTACGCCGGAACGCCTGCGGACGGTAATTACATTTTTTTCACGTTTACGTATTCTGCACAAAATGGCCTGTTTGTCCCTTGAACACGTTCCAAAGCCTTCTGGATTTCAGAGCACAATAAATTGTATTTCTTGTAATGTCCTGGCATTCTGACATTATTTTATTTCACTTTGCATCCAACCACACTTACTTTTTTATGCGCATTATATAGCCGTTTATGATCCGTCCTTAGCAATTGCCCAGCAGTGTATTACGGATTTCGATTTTCTTGCAATATCATTCGTTAGCGTAATATTACGTACGTGGACGCTAAGTGGTTAAGTTGCTATAAACTTGCAGCAGCAAAAATAAAACTCGGCCACCTTGATCTCGAAGTCCAACGACGTCCCTGTTTTGAAATATTAAATAAGTTTATGGAAAGCGAGATTAAATAACGTTCGGCAATAGTTTAGTAAAATATATTGTTTAGAAACAACGAAATTAACTAGTTTTGCGTACTTCATGACACATCATTCAAAAATCAGATTTCAGCAATGGTTTTGATTATTTCCTTTACCCATTTTCGTTACACCGATTTTTTTTCACTTAAGATACTGTCGTCAAAAAATACTTACCCAGAACGACGTAAACAGGGAAAAGTAAACGGAGTGCACGAAAAAAAAAATGGTGAGGTTAAATGCGAAAAAGTGGTTAGTGACCTATAGGAACACCTCTCCACTTCCCTTCAATCACGTAACCACAGCGCATCACTGAGTGATCCACCCTTCCGGCCTATTTAGAAACAAAGACAACTGTCAGTTACTGTGGGATAACTTGACAGTCAGTAGCTGCTGATCTTCAGATGTTGCGTGAGATAAATCTGACGGATGTTATCTCCGCACTTCATCACTTCCTCTCCGTTTTGTGATAATCCGGTTCACTTTGATTATTTTCGAGCACTCTGATTAGAAATCGGAAAATAAAAACAAAATTAATGGAAGCTTATGTTCGAAACGCCACACTGTTTTGCATAAATAAAAACAACAGCACACACCGGCGGCGGAATTTCTGTAGCTGAAATTATCGTCGAAAACGCCACGATGTTCATCCAGCGGAACAGCACGTATATAAGATAGAAATTCATTGGCTGGAGGAGTTTAGTTAGGACTGCACATTAACAGCAGCTGCTCGTTCAGTTTAATGTTTTACCTGTGAGTAAATATAATTGGAAGTATAATGCTTGACAACAACGTAAAATGGAAGGATCCTCATTAAATATAAGACTTCAAAATAAAGTAAAGAACACAGATATAAGATCTAGATAAACATTTTTAGACATATGCGAAAAGATACTGAATTTAAAACGGAAATTGGCTGACCATATAGCAAGAATGGGAAATAATAAGTCGACTAAAATAATAACAGAATGGAGACCATATAAAGGAAAGAGAGTAGCAGGAAGAACAGAGGGAAGATGGATAGATGATATAAACACAACTGTAGGAAAGCTGTAGAATAGGAAAGCCCAAGAGAGGAACATTTGGAAAGATGTGAGGGAAACCTAGAGCCTCAATTGGCTAGAAAAAGGGTTGAAAGAATAAGAAGATAATGTTTGACAAGGCTCAATTGTGATTATTATTTTTTTTTATATGATAGTTTGTCGACTCCCTTGAGTTTAAATATAGAGGCGGCCTCTACCCAGACTTACTGGTTCCTAGGGGAGGAAGGTCGTGAAATGTTTGATAGCTTCTCTTTTACGAAAATCAGCAACTTTTAAAAGAAAGCTTACGTAAATTGAAAACGACTCTTGGGATAGCTGCGTCGAAAGGAGCAGTCAAAGACATAAATTTTGAATAAAAGTTGAAGACAAATTGTTTTCTGTCTGAAAGAGTGGGCAGTAAAAGATTAAGAGCTTTCGAAACGAATTTCTCTTATAATTATCGGCTCATAGGTTCCGTGTTATCTACTGTTTCTCATGTAGCCATTCTTCAGAGAACTTGGAAGCCTAGAACGAGGACAGCAGCTAGCAGGGGACTGGAGGGAGCTCCCCCCCCTCCTTCAAGGCAAGCAAGCCCCCTTCTCCCTGAAGATGGACGTTGTTGTAAATCCTCTGAAATTTTATTTTCGACGGTTTATAAAAATTTATTTTATATTTCATAAACATAAATATTGCACCTTATTTACTCGTGTATTGCACGTTTAAGAGAAAAGCAAATTTGAAAGTATACAACACGAACGATGCAGAACTCAAAAGAAATTGCTTCTGGAAGTGAATCAGTAGTAACAGCTGCCTCAATGATTCTATCCCACGTGAGCACCGGACTTGTTGCTGCCAAGGGTCAGAGAAAAGAGAAGTCCCTTTTTTTATTCTTCTTTAGAAACGTGAAATATACAAAAAAGTTACCCCCCCCCCTACTCCTCCACACACAAACTGGAGAGAGAGAGAGGCGAAGGTGAAGCGTAGTGTTGCACAATTCTATGCTACTGCAACTAAACCAATGTAGCTTAGGAATCTAAACAGCGTTTCAGATGTGCGGTAGTCAAACACTTTGTAAGTGACTATGAGATGATAAGCTGCTGTTAAAAAAACTTCGAGGTGGTTAATTGCTTACAAAGAAGTGTACTCGTGGGAACGTTTTAACTGAATGTATGCTTCTGGGCGATGTAAAACAGTACTAAAGAGAAACCTTTGTGCGCGAGAGAGATAAAAAGCTTTCAACTTCTTCCTGTACATTGTTTTGCGGGGTATGTATAGTTTATTAGAGGGAATCGGAGAGCTTTTGGTTTTTGAGTGGGGAAGAGAGATTCGGCTGTTGACCTCGGTAAGAAGAGGTTTCCTCGGAGCACCAGCTAAGGAGAATATGGTATTAAAAATGAGCCGAAATTCGATGTCAATAATTCCTCCATGCTTCTGCGTGGATCCATGAAAAGGAACTACTAAAAGTAAACAAGTAAACTAAAAAATAAATAAATAGCTTTTTTGTTTTATGCTAGTTGGAAGTTATCTTTCCCTCAGCGATAATGGCGCTTCTACCCAGCCACCCTCAAACAAATTCTGAAAATGCGATTTATTTATTTTTTCTGTATTTCAAAAGAGTTCGGTTTTTCTCAACCCTTCCTCCTTTTTTCATATTTTAATTTTTGTCTTCCTTTTCGTCATGAAGAAATTGTTGACTGGTGAAGTAAATTTACAAAAGGAACGAAAATACAAAGCAGAACTTGCATCTGCGTTCGTGGCTGAATAATTTGTCGATGAGTCTTCACCCCCCCTCTGGTCCTGAGACCTAGCTACGGCTCTGCCTGAAACGGGAATCGAACCAGCATCTCTCGATTTAAGTTCGACTACCGCACATCTAAAACGTTGTTTAGATTCCTATGCTACATCTGCTTAGTTGCAGTGGCATTGAATTTCGTCGGCCTGGGTGATGTAACAGTAATTTGCTCGAACGTAAATCGGAAGTTGCGGGTTCGAATCCCGTTCCAGGATACGTTAACCATGATCGTAAAATCCTGCCTTGGAGTCAGTAACAGCATGGTACAATTTTATGATTACAATGCTTATGATGTTCAGATAGATTAAATCAATAACGCTTATTCACGATTAAATAGTCTATTTTAAAGTCTACCATAGTTTTGCTGACAATTTGGCTCAGCTTCATTAGGACAAATGGAACGTAAACATTTAAATCACTGTGACATCATCAACCTTATGAACGTCACGGATTTTGGTAAGTTGTTTCCACGCGCTTGAAAGAAATGGAGTTGGTGCCATGCCGTGAAGAGATGCGATACTGGTGGAAACCTTCTAAAGCATTAAGATTGATAGTCCAATCAGGTTTACAAAGAAGTTTGGCGTTTTCAAACCAAAATTTGTGGCCATTTTCGCGACAATGTTAGGCTACGGACGGGTTCTTTACTTCACATGTAAGTCTTGTGTTCCTTCAGACAGAAACTCAAGGACCTGCGAGTCTGCCTACATATGAAAGTCCACATTCACAAGAGATCTGACGAATTCCCTAAGAATGTATGTCTCCGACATAGTCTTCTGATCCATAAAAGTTCATTTTGTCTATGGGTTGGAAAAACACGCATGAAAACAAAAAATTAGCACTTTCTACACATGCGTATACCGTGCAATACATCTCTGCTCAACTGAGGATACCTTGAAGAAAGAGCTTGATTTTCTTTAAAGAATTGCAACACACAGAGGATATAACCGTATAGGCAAAGCGGTCGAAATACTTAAAAAACGTAACTCTATCTGCACGCGCCCACGTCTATAGACTTCCCAGTACGGAAGAATTGGGCTGTAATCCCATTTGCTCCTCAAACGTGCTTCAAAATTTCAAAAATCCTAAAAAGTTTTAATATCGAAGTCATTTTCAAACCCATAAACAAAATACGTTTTTCCGGATCAAAAGACTATCGGAGACATAAGTTCCTAGGGAATTTATCAGCTCTTTTGTGAATGTCGACTTTCATATACAGGACAGACCCGCAGGGCCTTAGATTAAGTTACCGTGTGAAGGAACACAAGACGGAACTGTATAAAATATCAAGCTTGTACGAAACTGAAATGAAGTTTTCTATAGCCTAACATTGTCACGAAAATAAACTTAAATACTGATTTGAAAACGCTAAACTTATTGAGAAACCTGATTCGATTATCAAGCTTGACATTTTGGAAGCTCTCCACATGTATCGCAATTCTTCACCGCAGAGCATCGACTCCATTTCTTTCAAGCGCGTGGAAACAAATTATCAAAATCCGTAACCGTCGGAGGGCTGAAGATGCCACAATGATTTAAAAGTTTACGCTCCATATATTATAATGAAGCCGAACCAAGCGCTTAGCGAAATTATAGTATCCTTAAAGTAAAATATGAATAAACGTCGCGGATATTATCTATGGGACAATCTGCAATGTACACTGGTGTGAAAAAAATTAAGGACGTAGAGGAGAAATTAGCATAACAGCGGAACGAGCAGGCAGTACGGACCGAAAGACCACTCAGGAGATAGACTAGGGTCCGGTACGGTAGGGCATGCGCATATATGCAGCATGACGTAGGGGTAGGGGGGAGTGTCGAAAGGGTATAAAGCATACGGGTGGTGTACGCTCACCAATTCGGTGAAAGCTATTGCACGGTGTACATCGGTTTGAACGACGTCGAGTTGCTGCCACCGTGTGATATGGCCAACAGGCAATCCAGTAGATGACATCTGGATGACTTTACCCGAGGTCGCGTCATTGGGAAGTTGGAAGAAGGTCGAAGTGTGGCTAGTGCGGTCGAGGAGTTCGGGATCGCTCACAGCATCGTTTCACGAGCTTGGAGATCATTTCAAACGACAGGAACATCTGTCCGAGAGTTTAGCAGAGGTCGTACACGAGCAACCACGGCGGCGGATGACCGGTATATTGTCCTACAGGCGAGAAGGGACAGACGGCAGACAGCGGGAGAAATCGCAAGGCACATGCAACAGACAATTGGACGTCCGTTATCGCGTTTTACCGTGGCCAGGAGGCTGCACAAAGGTGGTCTATTTGCACGACGACCAGTACGGTGTGTGCCATTAACGCCTGCCCTTCGGAGACGGCGGTTTCTGTGGCGCCAGGAACACAAGAACTGGACACATCAGCAATGGGGTCGAGTTCTCTTTACGGATGAGAGCCGATTTAGTCTGATGAGCGATTCTGAACGTATACATATCTGGAAAGAGCAGGCATCACGCAATCAAACCTCGAACATCATCGAAAGAGACCGGTTTGGAGGTGGCGGAGTTCTCGTTTGGGGCGGTATCATGCTTGGTAGCAGTACTGGCCTCCACATCTTCCAAGGAGGTTCAGTCACTGGTGTCCGCTATTGTACCGAGGTTCTCCTGCCTCACGTGCATCTGTTTAGAGGTGCTGCGGGTCCTGAGTTCCTCTTCATGGACGACAACGCTACACCTCATCGTACAGTGGCTGTCGCAGAGCTGTTGGAGACTAAAGGTATTCAACGCCTGGATTGGCACGCAAGGTTTCCGGACCTTAATCCAATCGAACACGTGTGGGACCTTCTCGGGAAACGGTTGGCAGCACGTCACCAGCCGCCAGAAGGATTCCGTAGCTGCGATTGGCGCTACAAGAGGAATGGGCTGCGATGCCTCAACAGCTCCTTGACAACCTCGTCCTCAGCATGGACAGACGTTGTAAATCCTGCAACACAGTCAAGGGTGATCATATCCCCTACTAAAGACTGAATGTTTTTTGGCAGCCGCCTGTCACATGGACGTTTCTGTCTTCTGTCCAGTTGTACTCGAAGCTACCTTTTCAATAAAGTGCCTTTGTATCCTTTGGATTCCTTGTTTGGACGGTTTTGCTCACTTGTCCCATATTCTTACATCTTGGGGATCTTATGGTATGATTTGAGTTGATGTGGAGCACTTCTGCACGACGTTACATTCGAAAAATTGTCTCGTTCTTAATTTTTGCACGCCAGTGTATTATACAATGGCAGATGAGAATACAACCTGAAGTTTGGGAGAGTGATATTCATCATAGTCACACACATTCGAAAATTATTGCACAAATTTTACAACTCCATCTTCAAAAGATTCTGGGACCTACACTGTTCAGTTTTTTTCTAGAAAAAAATTGAAGACATATTTTTTTAAATAGTAACGCCCCATGCACTTTTTTGTTATGATCCGGGCTTTAGGTGTCATATAGTGCAGTTCTTCAGTAGCGCAGGTCAGCGAACGAATCCCGAATCAAATGTGAGACAAGAGAATCTGAAATCACTCAATTTACATCAATAACTAAACTAACGACCTTATTTATTCAGTAGAAGATGTAGGTGTACTTCATCAACGGTGCAAAAGGGACAATCCACAGTTCTAAATGCATACGTGCAACAGGTTTCGTCAAATATTAATGCGCAACATGAACATAATAAGTCGTTGCACTCAGTTCTTCATATGGTGGACACATAAAAAACAAGAAAGATGACACCGAATTTTCGGGTGTAATAAGCACGTCTTTTGAATCCGTTCTGACGCAAATTAAATTTATCAAAGCTATTCAAAGGCAATGGAATCGGCATGGAAAACAATAGTATCTGACGGAAGAAAGAAGTTTTTCAATCGGATCTTTAATTCCTCAGATATTGGTGTAAACGGAATCTTGAGCTTACGCACTCTTAGAAACAGAGTTACCGACAAAAATAAGATGTGACTTTACGTCCCCTGGTGGGAAAACCATGCATTATTTTAGGAAGAAAGTATTCGCAAAAGGTTTATCTATATGAGCGGTATCGGTCCAAGAGAAAAAATTTTAGTCGAGTTTCCAGGAGCCCAGATTTTGCTACAAATACATCAGAAGCAGAAATTAACACCTATGACCCCTGGTGGCCAAACGATTCCTTACAAAACATTAGAAATTATGTGAAAAATATTTTCCATCAGGTCTTGTATTCGATACTGGAAGAATTTTTTCAAATCGGAGTTTTAGGAGCAGAAAACGCAATTTACCTTTATGCGTCCTAGCGGAAAGTCGATTTACGTGAAAATTTTGAATTTATAGGAAAAAACATTTCGCATCGGAAACACTATCCAACAACGAATTAATTTTTCAAATTGGACTTTTAGAAGTAGAGATATTGACAAAAATAAGATATACATCTTCGCCCCCTGGCGTAGAAACCATGCATTATTTCAAGAAGAAAGTGTTCCTAAAAGGTTTGTCGACATGAGTAGCATCGGCCAACAAAACTTTTTTTTTCAATCGAGATTTTGGAAGCTCATATTTTGCTGCAAATACATCAGAAGCGGAAATTAAGACTTACGGCACCTGGTAGCAATTCCATTTTTTTACAAAAATTACAAATTATGTGCAAACGATTTCCCATCAGGAGCTGTATCCGGTGCAGAAAGATTTTTTCAAATCGGAGGTTTAGACGCATTTTTTTTTTAAATCGGAGGTTTACGCCCCCTAGTGGAAAGTCAATGAATTACTTGAAAATTTTGAAATTATAGGAAAAACATGTCACACTAGAAAGACTATACAACAAAGAAGGGATTTTTTTAAATCGGACTCCTAGAAGTCGAGATATTGACCAAAATAAGATATACATCTACGCCCCCTGGCGCGGAAACCATGCACTATTTTAAGAAGAAAATGTTTCTAAAAGGTTTGTCGACACGAGTAGTATCGGTTTACAGACGACGTTTTTTTCAATCGAGAATTTAGAAGCTCATATTTTGCTGCAAATACATCAGAAGCGGAAATTAAGATTTACGCCGCCTGGTGGCCAAACCATTTTGTTTTTTACAAAAACTAGAAATTACGTGCACACGATTTCCCAGCAGGAGCTGTATCCGGTGCATAAATAATTTTTCAAATCGGAGATTTAGAAGCAGAGATATAGGGAGAAACGCAATTTAACGTTACGCCCCCTAGCAGAAAGTCTATGAATTACTTGAAAATTTGGAAATTATATGAAGCACATGTCACACTGGAAACACTATTCAACAAAGAAGGAATTTTTCAAATCGAACCCTTAAAAGTAGAGATATTGACAAAAATAAGATATACATCTATGCCTCCTGGCGTAAAAACCATGCACTTTTTTAAGAAGAAAATGTTCCTAAAAGGTGTGTCGACATAAGTAGTATCGGTCTACAAACGACGTTTTTTTTTATCGAGAATTTAGAAGCTCATATTTTGCTGCAAATACATCAGAAGCGGAAATTAAGATTTACGCCACCTGGTGGCCAAACCATTTTTTACAAACATTAGAAATTATGTGCAAACGATTTCCCATTAGGAGCTGTATCCGATGCAGAAAGAATTTTCCAAATCGGAGTTTTAGAAGCAGAGATATAGGGAGAAACGCAATTTACCTTTACGCCCCCTAGCAGAAAGACTATGAATTACTTGAAAATTTTGAAATTATATGAAAAACATGTCACACGGAAAACACTATCCAACAAAGAAGGAATTTTTCAAATCGGACTCCTAGAAGTACAGATATTGACAAAAATAAGATATACATCTACCCCCTGGCGTAAAAACCATGCACTTTTTTAAGAAGAAAATGTTCCTAAAAGGTGTGTCGACATAAGTAGTATCGGTCTACAAACGACGTTTTTTTTTATCGAGAATTTAGAAGCTCATATTTTGCTGCAAATACATCAGAAGCGGAAATTAAGATTTACGCCACCTGGTGGCCAAACCATTTTTTACAAACATTAAAAATTATGTGCAAACGATTTCCCATTAGGAGCTGTATCCGGTGCAGAAAGAATTTTCCAAATCGGAGTTTTAGAAGCAGAGATATAGGGAGAAACGCAATTTACTTTTACGCCCCCTAGCAGAAAGACTATGAATTACTTGAAAATTTTGAAATTATATGAAAAACATGTCACACGGAAAACACTATCCAACAAAGAAGGAATTTTTCAAATCGGACTCCTAGAAGTAGAGATATTGACAAAAATAAGATATACATCTACGCCTCCTGGCGGAGAAACTGTGGGATATTTAAGGAAGAAAATATTCCGAATAGGTTTATCGATGTTAGTGGCATCAGTGCACGAAATAATTTTTTCAATCGATATCTTAGAAGCTCAGATTTTGTGGCAAAAACATCAGAAGCAAAAATTAACACTTACGCCCCCTGGTATCCAAAGTATTCTTTACCAAAAATTCGAAATTATATGCAAAAGATTTTCCATCAGGAGATGTAGCCGCTGAAAAAAAAAAAAAATTCAAATCGGAGTTTTAGGAGAAGAGTTATCGGGAAAATTGTTATTTACTTTTATGCCCCCTAGAGAAAAATCTATGCGTAATTTGAAATAGAAACAATATCTAAAACACTCTTCAACATAGGTGGAATCGAAAGATAAAAGATTTTTTTCAATCGGATGTTTAGAAGCAAATATATGTATCAAAACGTAATTTTGAATTCGACATCTGCATTTACGCCCTCTAGCGGCAAAATTGTAAATCGTAAAAAAAAACGAAATCAAGGATCATCATTCGCACATTTCAAGCTTTCGAATGCAAAAATAATTTTTGAAATCGGACTAATAGTTGCAGAGATACCGTGGGTACAGACGGACGGACGGACGGACGGACAAACAGATAACAGAAGTACGATCTTTTTTTACAAAAGACGTGCTAAAAATACACGTAGGCTCAGTTCTGGTTGAGCCGTCAGTTTGGAACGTAGGACTACGACTTGCAGATGGAGAGTTGAAATGAGCTAGTCGAGTATGGTTTCAAACAGTTTATTTAATTTGTTATAGCCAACACAGGTCTACGATATGAAAAGTAGCTTACATAATTTTTACAAATATTGTTGGAAACATTGCGAACACAAAACAGAGATCGAGATGGGCCGGGTACGGGTTCGATCGGTGTGTTGGATTTTTGCTTGGCAGCGGCTGCTTTCCGGCGTTCTCGATACTCTCTAGTTCGTTCGGCTGCTGTCTTGCTGAGATTCTTACATTCCTCATCAATTGCTCTTGCCTCTAGTTTTGATTTTCTCCACTTTTGCTTGCGTACATTCTGCGAATTCCGCGGCATTGTCCAAAATGTTAACCCGTTCACACGAAAACAATTTTTAATTTTTTTTAGCTTAAACCACTGCGATATGTTCTTTATATAAACTGCTGGCCACCCAAAATGCAACACCAAGAAGGAAGAATCCGATTGGCCTGAAATTCGCAGCATGCGTCGCCCGCGAGAGGACATGCAAAAGATTAGCATTGCAGGGCATATGCAAATCATGTGCGCCCGGCACGCAACCGAGAAGCACTATAAAAAGAGTGCACAGAAGGCGGAATGTAAGTAGTGAAAGTGTGTTGTGCTGCCGGACCTGTGCGTGGGAAGCTTCCTGATGCCTCGTCGCAGAATACGGCAGTCATTCCAGCACGTTTCGGAGTGCGACAGAGGACGAATAGTGGCTTATCGCGACAGCGATTTATCGTACCAAGACATCGGCGCCCGTGTGGGACGACATCCAGCCACAGTGAGGCAAATATGGATTCGGTGGGTGCAGGAGGGGACGGACGGACCGACGTGAGCGATTGCCGCAGCCGCGGCACACCACCGAACGAGAGGACCGGCATGTTGTGCGGCGGGTATTGACGGCTCGCACCGCCACACATCACAAACGTTAGCGCAGGAATTAGGGTGTGTTGTGCAACAACCTGTGTCAGCACGTACCGTACGACGTCGTCTGCAGGAGCGGGGACGTGTCGTAAGGCGCCCGTTGCTCCGATTACCATTGACGTTACACCACCGTTGAGTGCGGCGGAGGTGGGCCGTTGAGCGCCGCACCTGGACTACGGAATGGCACGACATTGTCTTCTCCAACGAATCCCGCTTCTGCCTGCAACACCGTGGCGAGAGACTGTATGACTCCTGCATTATGCATCGCCATACCGGTCCGTCGCCTGGCGTTATGGTTTGGGGCGCAATTGGATATGACACCCGTACCCATCTGGTAAGCATCGCCGGTACACTCAACAGCCACCTCTACATCTCCGACGTTTTGGAGCCTGTAGTCCTCCCTTACCTGCAGGACCTGCCAGCGGCCACGTTTCAACAGCAGGACAACGCGCGCCCGCACGTGGCACGCATCATGCAACAATTCTTCACGGGCCACCAGGTGTCACTGCTGCCGTTGCCCGCCTGTTCTCCCGATATGTCGCCCATCGAACACGTCTGGTCGCTGATCGGCAACCGAGTGGCCCGGCAAGCACCACCCGCGGCTACGCCTGATGAACTGTGGCAAAGTGTAGAAGTAACCTGGACCGACATACCCCAAGCCCACATCCAAGGTCTCTTTCGTTCCTGTAGCGGGCGGCCCTTATTGCCAGCCATGGAGGCCACGCGAACTATTGATGTCTGCGTGTTCCGTCAGTCGCATGCACCTGTAAGCTCAATCGTTTCATCTTTGTATCTGTTGTTATGTGTCCAGTAAATCTGGGTTTTCTATCTCGTGTCCTACTTGGTGTTGCATTTTGGGTGGGCCAGCACAGTGTATTTGAATAGATCTCGTTGAGAGCTTTAAAACGATACCACGCACATCGCACAGTCGTTTTGCACTCACGGTTGTCCAGATAAACCTCGATATTGTCAAAAGTGATCACCGGTTCAAAAGAAAAAAAAATTTACTGCTCAGTTCATGCCACTGCGAAATGTTCTTCGTATATTTGAATAGATCTCGTCGAGAGCTCTAAAAAGATAGCACACACAGTCGTGTTGCGCTCACGGTTGCCGAGATAGACTGAGTCAAACGAGGCGACACACAGAGAAATATTGCATCATCTGCCCCGCGTACAGGGAGCGAGGGGAGTGTCGTGCGCACGATGTCTTGAGCAGTACACGAATTAGACTCCATGCTGTTTACGAATATGATAACAGGATTAGTGTGCGGCACATATTTTTAACGCTATAATGATTTCAATTGGGACCAATATTTGTTACATGCGGTCGGCAGTAAGTCGCCCCTTTATCAGCGGAATTAGACTTATAGTCCTACATCAAAACAAAGTCCATAATTCTCCATTACACTCATAACACTGAATGTCTCGTTGCCAGCTCGTTCACGCGCGCTCGTACATTGTTCAATATATTCTTGAGTTGGCAGAACCTGGCACGTTGCTTGACATCTGCCGCTATACATATTGGTCACGGCGTGTTTCCAACATTAACAACCACCATGAACAACGTAAGTGTAAGCGGCTGCTAGTTTCTATTCTATAGGCACAAGTTACAGGGAGGAGAGAGAGAGCGTCAGTGCCGGAAGACAAGCGCACCACCCATGCCTCAAACCGGGACTCGAACCCCGCTCAGAGGAACTGTCAAAAGACAGCGCTAAAACCACTGCGCCTCCCCGACCTCACTCAGGTACTAAATAAAAGCTAGAAAGATAAATGTGAGTATATCTTTTTTTTTTTTTTTTTTTTTTTTAATTTTTATTGGAGGTTTAACGACCACTGTGAGCAACTCAATGGGCTATAAGCAGTCGCCCGTCCCTAATTTAGGATCACTGGTTCCAGGAAAGGGAGAGAGCCAGTGCCGTAAGACAGACACAACATCCATGCCTCACCGGGATTCGAACCCGGACCCCTTACGGAAGAATGATCAGAGGATAACGCCTTAGACCACTGCGCCACCGGTGCGGCATATATCTTTTATCAATCTGTTTTGATTGATATCTGTCCCAGTCTGAGTACATATCGGATATTAATGGGAAATAAAAGAATTGAACCATGTGCTCACAGTTGATAAGAAACTTCAATCGTAGAACATTTCAAATATGTCAAAGAAGGTTTCAGGCGTCCGCGTTTTTCTTTGTAAAAAATACCAAACCAAACTGCAATGAATTTAAAAAGGAGGGATTAAAGCTGCGATTTACGTCGAAAGTTCAAAGAAACACCCTCACACACGTGGAACAAATACGCTGATGAGCCATTACATTATGACCACCCCCAGCCTAGAGAAATGAGCACGCCTGGAGACCGAACGGTGGCGGAGGTGAAGTTCACAGAGCAGTATATTTACAACCCGAAGACTGGCTTTGGATTAGCAGAGTGTTCGGAGTCAAAATGGGGAAAGCTGCCGATTTATCGGAGTTTGATAAACGACAAATTATGATGGCACGGCGCCACAGAACTACGATCTCAGAAATGGCGCGGCTTGTGGGTTGTTCACCTGTCGCTGTAGTGAGTACGTATCAAAAGTGGTGCACAGATGGCAAAACGACGAACCGTCGTCCAGTCGTGTGTCATCCGCAGCTCATTGATGCCAGAGGGGAGATGAGACTGTCGCGCATTGTTCACAGCGACCGGAGGGGCCACAGTGCAAGAAATCACCCGCAGCTACAACTGTGGTGATCAGGCCAATGTGTCACAGCACACAGTTCATCGCACCCTTCTGCGCATGGGCCTGCGTAGCAGAAGACCCAGCCGGCTCCCCAAGCTCACTGCACGTCATCGCCAACAATCGCATGAAATGTGCCCAAGATCATCGAGATTGGACTGTGGATGATTGGAAGAAAGTGGCCTGTTCTGACGAATCAAGATTCCTGGTGCATCACGTAGACGGCCGAGGAAGATACGCAGATTACCAACAGAGGCTATGGCACCTAGATGCACTGTTGGGCGGAAACAGGCCGGTGCCGGCGGTGTTATGCTGTGGGCGATGTTGTCTTGGGATACTTTAGGCCCCATTATCCCAATAGCGCAATCCCTGACAGCTGTCAGGTATCTGAACATAGTTGCGGACCAAGTTCCCCCATTCATGGCAACTGTGTTCCTTGCTAGTGATGGCAATTACCAAGAGGATAATGCGCAGTGCTACACTGCCAGAATCGTCGAGGAGTGGTTCGAGGAACATGCTGGTGACTTTCTGTTAATGCCCTGGCATCCAAATTCACCTGACATGAACGCAATCGAACAGTGTGATTCGACTTGGAAAATCTGGTTCGTGATTAATCACCCACCACCCCAAAATGTTCGGGAATCGGGGGACCTGCTGTTGTCATTATGGCACCAGATACCGCAGGATACCTGTCATCGCCATCTCATCGAATCGATGCCTCGCCGAGTGGGCGCTGTTTTGCTGGCTAAAGGAAGGTCTTACAGCTTACTAGGTAGGTGGACATAATGTAATAGCTCATAGGTGTACACTGAATAACTTGTAGCAAAATCTGATTCTAACAATTTGGCACCGGAAATGGAGTTTTTTTAGAGGGAAGGGGGGATGGGTAACGTCTCTCATTCTGGAATTAAAAAAAAAACAGAAAAAAACCCCAAGGATACGTATGCACAAGTGAAGCAAGGGAAGAACCCAAAGATTTTAGAAGTAATAAAAATACAAGATGTTTATTATATTCAGCGAGAATAACCTATTTACCATAATAAAAAAAAACTTCATTATGTTATATGCATAACTTAGTAAAAAGAAATCTAAATATAACTCATTTAAATTTGGCGAGACGGGCATGTTGAGGCCGCAGGATCGAGGTCTACGCTAAAATAATGTGTTATTGCGCCGCCATGTGCTGTCTGCGAACGTGTCTGCGAAAAAATGATGATAAATTGCGCTACGGATTGCAAATGATAAAAATTCCTCTGAAATTTCGTATGTGCGGCGTCGGAGCTGTAGGGAAAGTAAAAATAGTTTGAGCCCAAAAAATTAGAAACTTTGTTGTATCGTCTAGGAGACTGGTTCCTTTTCTTCTCGTTGAATCGCGTGTCTCAAGTCGCTTAACCCCGCCAAATAAATTAAAATTCACGACCGAGAACAGAATTAATCAGCACGTTACGTTTGAATTATAGAAAGGTGGTGTTGAGGTTTCAGCATTTGCATATTTATGATCCGCTAACGACGACTCGCCAAGCAAACAGTTCGCTCTTCTACGCCCCACGCGAGCTAAGAAACGCGGCAGCAATCGCTCCGGCCTCTCTGCTCGCATCATAAAGTTGGGAAGTTTTAAAACAGCGCTTTGGAAATATAGCACCTTTTCGGAAGCGTCTCACAATTAGTTCTCTCTCTCTCTCCCTACACTTCCGTGCTGTGTGGAATGTTGATAAACATAATGCAAGACGGATGGGAAGGAATCTTGGAAGCATTCTTCCAGTAAGCCTTAAGAACCATTGAGGGAAATCATTTGAAATGATTGCTCAAAAATTTTACAGTCGACTTGACAGAATTCTCTTTGTTCCCAACGTCTTTTGTTAGTTCGGACTTGAGTAACGAACTCCAAACATCTTTATGCTTGGCAGTAAATTGGTAACAGATGTTTCGGTAATACTTCAGTTGCTGTCCCACACGCAAGTATCTACAGAAAGGGGGAAAAAAACTTGGAAAAGAGGAATCACTAATAAGATAATTTTAGAACGGGTCATTCTGATTATGCTTTAAACACTTTACTGAGAAAGAGTTTTTTCCTACTGTTGTTTAACGATCCCATTTAGCATCGACAGTTAGGAGGAATCACTTACAGACAGTTTACAACAACTATTACAGGAGACGAAAAACAAAAGACGCAGAAAAAAACAACACCTATACCACAACACTCGGAATCTGTACCAGGAGAGGAAGATTTTCAGCGCCAAAACAATGTCGCCAAACACATTAACTTTGTAGGAAACGAAAATTTAGTAATAAATAAGGTAAAATCGTACACTGCTAAAACTTTTGTAGTAGGTGGCACCAAACAGTGGGCTATTCCAGCTGCACCACTTCTGACGCAAAAGGAAACCATTTTGTGATGCATAAAATACACAAAAACATGATGCTATTATGCACCTTGGTATGGTATCCAATCCGAATGGTGCGAAGTTGTAGCATGTTTGTGTATGTTTCATGCATCACACAGTGGTTTATATCTCCCGCAGAAAAGTGTTGCACACAGAGCTGGTGTAGCACCACCTTTTGGTGCAACCTACTACAAAAGCTTTATCCCTGTACGTCTGTGCCTAATACACGCTTCCGTTATTTAAGACATATTTCCTACAGCTATCTATTCTCTTAGATGTATAGGGGTTGTCCAAAATAATGGAAACACCTTGAAATAATAGGTGTTATGTTCCTAATATGGTGTGAGAGCACCCTTGGCATTTAGAACAGCTTGAATTCACCTTGGAGTGGATGCATACACGTCCTAGATGTTGGTAAGTGGTATGTTGTACCATTCTTCCCGCAGAAACGTCTCCAATTCCTTGAGAGACGCCGGTGGAGGATAACGGAATCGCACTCTGTTTTTCAACACAGACCACAGGGGCTCAATGATGTTTAAGTCCGGTGATTGTGCAGGCCAGGGAAGGTGTGCAACTTCATGTTCCTCAAACCGTGATTGAACAGTTCGACTTCTGTGAATCTGGGCATTATCATCTTGAAAAGGTGCAATCCCTTGACGGAAACAATGTCTGCGCCATTGAATGCACATGGTCGGCCAAAAGAGTGACACGGTCACCGTTAGTGATCCGTCCGTGTAAGGTGATAATGGGACATGCTGCAAACCAAGAGATCATGGCCCAAACCATTACCGAACAGCCCCCATGCTTCACTGTAGGAAGGAGACAGTCTGGGTTGCAGGATTCTGCGGGGAGTTTCCACACATAAACCCGTCCTGTGGTGGGGAATAGTGAAAACCTCGATTCATCGGAAAACAAGACATGCTTCCATTGATCCGCAGCCCATGTTTTATGTTCCTGACACCACTGTAGTTTCCGTTTCATATTCACCTGTGACACCAGGGGTTTTGCAATCGCAGCTCTGCCAGAAATATTGTGCTTATGCAATTCCCTTCGCATTGTATGGGTTGACACAGGGATTTGGAGATGTGCATTAAGCTCAACAGTCACGTTCGTCCCCGTGGTCTTCCTCCTTGTGGTCACAATCTTCTTTAATGTCCTACTGTCTCTCGCAGTGAGTTTGGTTTTCCTTCCACAGTTGTGTCTCGCAGATGATGTTGTGCCGTGAACATTGTATGCTGTCATGACCTTTGACACGGTACCTCTCGATACCCTCAATACCTGGGCCACTTTGGTTACCGACGCACCAACCAGACGGGCTAGTACAATTTGCCCTCTTTGGAACTCCGACAGGTCACTCATTGTGCCTTCACCTCGAACGAAATTATGCAAACACCGATTTACAATGCAATCACACAGACCCTTGAGACTATAAGCAACACTTTTTTACAAAAACAAATTGTAGCTACAAGTTCGTTTTACTCGAAAAAGCAGCACATACCAAAGACACTGTTTTCAGCAAGGTGTTTCCATTATTTTGGACAACCCCTGTATATAACACACGAGTTTTTATAATTCCCGGCATATTTCCTACCAGCTTCTTCTTGCAAGCTCTATCTTTCTAAGCACATCTCCTATTAGTTTATGTCCTCTTAAGCGTAAGTCGGACATGCTTTTGTCCTTTCAGTTATTGTTTCTGCAAATTTTCAACATACTGTATATGTCTTACCACCTTCTAGGCATACTTTCTAACAGCTTTAACTTTTTAGGTGCATCCCCTATAAGTTCTATGTCTTTAGGAATGCTCTATGTCTTTAGGAATTTCTAAGCACATCTCCTATTAGTTTATGTCCTCCTAAGCGTAAGTCGGACATGCTTCTGTCCTTTCAGTCATTGTTTCTGCAAATTTTCAACATACTGTATATGTCTTACCACCTTCTAGGCATACTTTCTAACAGCTTTAACCTTTTTAGGTGCATCCTCTATAAGTTCTATGTCTTTAGGAATGCTCTATGTCTTTAGGAATTTCTAAGCACATCTCCTATTAGTTTATGTCCTCCTAAGCGTAAGTCGGACATGCTTCTGTCCTTTCAGTCATTTTTTCTGCAAATTTTCAACATACTGTATATGTCTTACCACCTTCTAGGCATACTTTCTAACAGCTTTAACCTTTTTAGGTGCATCCCCTATAAGTTCTATGTCTTTAGGAATGCTCTATGTATTTAGGAATTTCTAAGCACATCTCCTATTAGTTTATGTCCTCCTAAGCGCAAGTCGGACATGCTTCTGTCCTTTCAGTCATTGTTTCTGCAAATTTTCAACATACTGTATATGTCTTACCACCTTCTAGGCATATTTTCTAACAGCTTTAACTTTTTAGGTGCATCCCTTATAAGTTCTATGTCTTTAGGAATGTTCCTGTAAACTCCTGTCCTCCTAAGAATATCTTCAACAAGCTTCTATATTTTAGGAATATTTCCTACAAGAATTTATTCCTGCAGATAAATATATTTCACCATCTTCTATGCTTATAAGCATTTTTACTCTTTGAAGGATATTTCTTACAAGTTCTGTCGTGTAAGACATTCCATTTCTGTCTGGAAACACTGTCAGCATAAACGGATGAAACTGGTTTGTGATGGTGGACAAAGAACGCGGTAGCGTTCAGTGGATCATCTAACGGTGTCAGGAAATAAAGGGTGTCCCAGGAAAACATCTCTCACCTCCGCCAACTACCTGTAACCGTGGGATTTAGAGATGTTTCGTTCGCAAACGAATCCGTTCAAAAAGAACCAATCAGCAAACTGACTCATTGGCGAACGAATATGTCTGGAAAAGAATCGGTTCCGCAAAAGAGCCGATTCCCTGAATAAATCAATCCGAATTACTTTTTACTGGACATCAGAATTTCACCATAGTGTCACGATGAGGTACATGTTGCTTTCAGAAAATCTTACCTCATTCAGAAGTGTACAAATGCATAAAATTACGACAACATTCCGAAACGAACTTATATGAAAACTGAGGAACAAATTTTCCGTAGGAATTAAAAATGAATTAAAACTTAAAAATCATCCACTAAACCAGAAACTGTCAACGAACGAAAGGATATCACTCAAAATCGTTTCTCTAGACGCAAATCTTTCTCTAAAACAGAAGAATCACCGACCGAAACGAACGAATTTTTTCAGTGAGTCGAATCGAAAGAATCGGTTTGCCCATCTCTAGTGGCATCACGGAATCTTTTACCATCTTCTCTGCAGCTATTCGCCTTACGCGTCACCATCCCCCATCCACTCGATGCAGTAGAAAATGTTATTCATCAGAGAAAGAATCTTTCTTTCAATCTGCCACGGTGAACTTCCACGTTTTTCCTGGCGAACTCCAGTCGTTGTGACGTGCTGTGGTGAGAGGTGATGTAGTCCAGCGTTTACACTTATTCTCCAAGTCAATCTAAGAGCTTACCACTATGGAAGGTGCGGAATAGCTACCTCCGCCACGAAAAGTAGTCCCAAGCGTTTAGATCGAAAAACAACAGAATTATTGCTCAGAATCCACTTTTTGTTTGCCCGGTAGTTTATAGGGAAATTATTTTGCTATCTAAGACAACTTTTTAAAATATTAGAGTTTTCTTAGAAATAAATTTAATATGAAAAGTTACTCAATCAAGAGCCTCGCATTTTTGGCTGCTGACTGTCCAGCTGGGGAATGTCCGAAACTTGGAGAGGGGTGGAAGACTTCTCCCAACATACAGATAAAAATTGAAAATCGTGGAAATTCGAGGGAAGGGGGGGGGTACTTAAGCTAGGGGATGAATTTCTTCGAAGTTCGGACCCCACCACACCTCCATTATGTTCTCTCCCCACTGCTTCTCTTGAAAAGGATCCATGTATAAGGTTCTTTCAGCTCCTTCTTGTGGTAAGATTGACTTCGATACTCAGCTCTAATTTTGCCTGAGTAAGTGAGTCGGATGAGGAGGAGGGGAGGTGGAAAAGTAACTGCTTGACCCAAAGGACGCAGCAGGAGGACATGAAACGCAGATTGATACCGTTTTTACGTTCCAGCGAGAGGCGGGGATCAGCATTCCCCAGCTCTTACAACAGTATATTCCTAGGGTGACTTGGAGTATAATGCCTATACGGTTTAAGGATTGTTGCATTTTAGCTGTGGATACATTCTTCTGTGTTCTCTGGTTGCCGACTATGGTGAGCTGTGCTAACGTAGCACACCTATTGGTCCGGACAATACGGAACAAATTCCTCTCTCTTCATAAAGCTACCATGGCTGTCTAATATGCACCCGTTGATTATGCGTTGAGCCCCTTTCCATCCGCTATCACTGGACCTTAACTACAGCAGCCCATGAAAAGCTGACAAAGCTGTCTGTTTCCGGCATACTGCCACTCCTTGCTATGTATCCGACGATAATGCTCTTTTCTAAGGGTATCATAACTCGCCCCTTTTACTTTTTTAAAATCTTTTACAAAAAAGTATGGAAAATAAATAGAAAGTTTTAGCCATTTTTTTACTTAATTCTCGACCCCTAACCGCAAGCGATCACAGAACGTCGGCAAATGCAAATAGCTGTGTGCGATAATGGCTGATTGCAACGCTACCCAGCAGCTTTCCAGGCAACTGTATCCGCTCACAGCTGTAGTGACAGAAAGGACGAAAGTTGACGGTGAAAGCAATGTCGTTCGAGAAGCAACATTTGAGGCACTGCCTCCTGTTCACGTTTCAGCTGAAAAAAATTGCCGCGGAAGCCCAGCAAATGATCTGTGCTGCTTTAGGTGAGGCTGCTGTATTCTACGGTACCTGTAAGAAGTGGTTCCAGCGGTTTAAGCAGGGAAATTTTGATCTCCGTGGTACAGAACGTCCGGGACAACCACAGAAAGTTGACGATGAGGAACTGGAACGTCTGTTGGACGCGGATCTTTGTCGCACACAGTCAGAGCTCGTCCAGGAACTCGGAGTAACACGGCAAGCCATTGCAAAGCGCCTGCACAAGCTTGGACGGATTCACAAGGAGGGCCGTTGGGTGTCCCACCAACTCACAGCTGCGAACAAATCTAGGCGCTACGGTGTTGCTGTGTCCTTACTCTCCAGATTCAAGAAGAAGAATTTCCTACACAAGATTTTGACCTCTGATGAGAAGTGGATCCTCTACGATAATCCCAAGCGGCGCAAATCGTGGGTTTATCCAGGTCAGATTACCACCGGTACCGCCAAACCGAATATCCATGCCAGGAAGTTGTTGCTGTGCATATGGTAGGATCAGCGCGGTGTCGTACACTATGAGTTGCTCAAACCTGGTGAAACGGTCAATGCTGAGTGTTATTGTCAGCAACTCATTCGTGTGAGTGACGCACTGGAGTCTAAAAGGCCATGCACCGGCAAGGGCAGAAGGTCGGTTCTGTTGCTTCAGGATAACGCGCGTCCATACACCGCGAAAACGACTTTAAACACGATCACCGACCTGGGATGGGAGATTCTGTCTCACCTGGCGTATTCTCCAGACTTTGCCTCGTCGGATTATCACCTCTTGCGCTCCCTGCAGCATCACCCGAGTGATACGCACTTCATTTCTGTCGAGGAGGTCCACTCAAGTATTGATGACTTTATTAACTCGAAACAGCCCTCTTTTTTCCGCAGTGGCATTTGGCAACTCTCTGGACGATGGTTCAAATGTATTTAACATGACGGGGATTATTTTCTTAATTAGGTACTTTATTTATTTAAATTTTTCTTTGCCACACTACACCATTCACCACACAATGAAATCCCAAATGCAACTTCTGTGCCAAAAAAAAAAAAAAATCGTATTCGATTTGCTGTAATTTGCTGTCAACGTGTTGTGCCTGTGGCCGAAAATTAAGTTGCACACCTAATAGTTACAGATGCCTGACGTAAACTGTTTAGCATAGAACACATCTTTTTGTTTTCATCCCACAGAATACCCTACCCTGACTGAAAACAACCTTATTATTGTACTGTTACTATTATTTTTTCTTCACTAAGTTATACAGCGTTGATTGTAAAATCACGAAAACACTTTAGGCACATCCTTCGTCCTACATATTACCTCCAAGGTGTTATTAGGTTTATTTCTGCCTAACTTCTTTCATTTTCTTGTTTCAGTCTAACTTCTCTCATTTTCTTGTTTCAACCTCACCTCTTTCATTTTCTTGTTCCAGCCTCACTGCATTCTTCGCAATAAATGAAGATCCCTGCTCGAGACAAATATGAGCTGACGTCTACACCCATGCCAATTTATACACTGCTGGCCACCCAAAATGCAACACCAAGAACGACACGAGATAGCAAAACCAGATTTACTGGACACATAACAACAGATACAAAGATGAAACGATTGAGCTTATTGAGCTTACAGGCCCTTGCGACCTTCAGAACACGCAGACATCAATAGTTCGGGTGGTCCCCATGGCTAGCAATAACGGCCGCTACACGACGCGGCATCGAACGAAAGAGGCTTTGGATGTGGGCTTGGGGTATGTCGGTCCAGGCTGCTTCCACACGTTGCCACAGTTCATCAGGCGTAGCCGCGGGTGGTGCTTGCCGGGCCACTCGGTTGCCAATCAGCGACCAGACGTGTTCGATGGGCGACATATCGGGAGAACATGCGGGCCACGGCAGCAGTGACACCTGGTGGGCTGTGAAGAATTGTTGCACGATGCGTGACACGCGCATTGTCCTGTTGAAACGTGGCCGCTGGCAGGTCCTGCAGGTAAGGGAGGACTACAGGCTACAAAACGTCAGAGATGGTGCGATGGCTGTTGAGTGTACCGGCGATGCGTAAGGGGTATGGGTGTCATATGCAATTGCGCCCCAAACCATAACGCCAGGCGACGGACCGTTATGGCGATTTATAATGCAGGTGTCATACAGTCTCTCGCCGCGGTGCCGCCACAGGCGGATCCGACCATCGCGGTGTTGCTGGCAGAAGCGCGATTCGTTGGAGAAGACAATGTCGTGCCATTCCGTAGTCCAGGTGCGGCGCTCAACGGCCCACTGCCGCCGCACTCGCCGATGGTGTAACGTCAATGGTAATCGAAGCAATGGGTACCGTGCGACAAGTCCCCCGCTCCTGCAGACGGCGTGGAACGGTACGTGCTGACACAGGTTGTTGCGCAACACATCCTAATTCCTGCGCTAACGTTCGTGATGTGGCGGTGCGGGCCGTCAGTGCCCGCCGCACAACATGCCGGTCCTCTCGTTCGGTGCTGTGACGCGGCTGCGGCAATCGCTCACGTCGGTCCGTCCGTTCCACCTGCACCCACCGAATCCATACTCGCCTTACTGTGGATGGATGTCGTCCCATACGGGCGCCGATGTCTCGGTACGATAAACCGCTGTCGCGATAATTCACTATTCGTCCTCTGTTGAACTCCGAAACGTGCTGGAATGACTGCCGTATTCTGCGACGAGGCATCAGGAAGCTTCCCAAGCACAGGTCCGGCAGCACAACACACTTCCACTGCTTACACCCAGCCTTCTGTGTACCCTTCTTACAGTGCTTCTCGGTGGCGTGCCGGGCGCACATGTTTTGCATATGCCCTGCAATGCTAATCGTTTGCATGTCCTCTCGCGGGCGACGCATGCTGCGAATTTCAGGTCAATCGGATGCTTCCTTTTTGGTGCTGCATTTTGGGTGGCCAGCAGTGTAGAAATATAATCCACTTTTTACTTATAGTAGACTATGTAAACGATGTTTTTATTTATTTCTATCAAAATTTCATTGCCAACGTAAGCAATGCCACCAGAATATGGCTCGCATAGAGATTAAGAAGACACTTGGAGTAGCAATGGGAGATTTAAAACCATTGCATAAAACACTTTATACTAAATTAAAGAAAAAGCTGAATTGAAGTTCGAAGAATAAAAGATATTCCTTTTTAAATATCTCGTAACTGTTTCAACTAAGATCTTATATTCGGGGGAAACTTAAGTGCCACTAATATAAGCGACTGTTGGCATATAACGAAATAAATGTGGATTTCGGTGCCCAACGCATTTTCTGGTTCTAATGAGAGGTCGAACAAGAAAGGGTCAAGTACCGCTCAGAGTCATTTTATGACGAAATACTCTTTTGTTGTCAAATTGAGCCTACGTGATACAGGATGAACGTACTTTACCTACCTTTTTCGTGGTACCCTCCCAGGTTAACCCTAGAGCCACCGAGATAAGATCGTTGTCTACATTTATTCAACGCTCAAGCAATAAAAGTCCTTACTCACCCACTTAGGGATTACTTCTGATGATGATACATTTTAAATGACATACCCACTACCATAAAGTTTTACGAATGAGCACATAAAATATATGCTACATTAAATCCACCGCACAACGTGGTAAAAGGGAGTGTTTCCCAGTAAATGGCTCTATTATGCTCTTCATAACAGAAAGCAGTGCGGAAGCTTTGCTTTCATTAGATTTAATTGTAACACTTAATAAGAAAGCACTGGGTTCTAATTCTGAAAAATTCTAAAAATGACAGCAAATAAATGCAAGCAATGTTTTACCGATTCATTAAATTTATCCAATGTGAAAATTTTGATTTGTCTTTACCGCGTTCAACGATGGCCACTAAGGAGGAATGAGTAGTCCATCCAGTACATTCGAGCAATTACCATGTGGTTCTTAAAAGTAATTCTTTGTATAATCTGTAGATAGACAAAACACGTTCTAAACGACATTCCGTTGCTTCACTCTACTCGAATGATCATTAAAAAAAATTATCATATCGCAGTGTTTTTTTTTTGTTTTTTTTTGAGGTTTAACGACCACCGTGAGCAACGAAATGGGCTATAAGCAGTCGCCCGTCCCTAATTTAGGGTCACTGGTCCCAGGGAAGGGAGAGAGCCAGTGCCGTAAGACAAACACAACATCCATGCCTGACCGGGATTCGAACCCGGACCCCTTACGGACGAATGATCAGAGGCCCATATCGCAGTGTAGCAAGACATGATATTTAACTGAAAAAAAAAGAGTCCGACGGAATTATTAAGATACACTATACACCGATGAGAAATTATTGTGACCACCAACCTAATAAGCTGTAGAATCACCTTTAGCCCGCAAAACCGGGGCCACTCGGCGAGGCATCGATTCGATGAGGTGGCGATAGGTATCCTGGGGTACCTGGTACCATAATGTCAACAGCAGGTCCTCCAGTTTCCGTACATTTCGAGGTGGTGGTGATTTAGCGAGAACTCGCTTTTCCTAGTCGAACCACAAATGTTCGATTGGGTTCATGTCAGGTGAATTTGGAGGCCAGGACATTAACAGAAAGTCTCCAGCATGTACCTCGAACCACTCCTTTACGATATTGACAGTGTCAGTTACGATATCGCTTTATCCTGTTGGTAATGGCCATCACCAGCAGGAAACACAGTTGCCATGAATTGGTGAACTTGGTCCGCAACGATGTTCAGATACCTGACAGCTGTCAGAGATTAAGCTATTGGGATAATGGGGACTAAAGTGTCCCAAGAAAACATCGCCCACAGCATAACACCCCCGCCGACAGCCTGTTACCGCCCCATAGTGCATCCAGGTGTGCCATAGCCTCCGTTGGTTTTCGGCGCTTCCGCGCTCGACCGACTATGTAATGCAACAGGAATCTTCCTTCGTCAGACCAGGACACTCTCTTCTAATCATCCACGGTCCAATGTCGATGATTTTGGGAACTTTTCATGCGTTGTTGGCGATGACGTGCAGTGAGCATGGAGACCCGGCTGGGTCTTCGGCTACGCAGGCCCACGCGCAGAAGGCTGCGATGAGCTGTGTGCTGTGACGCATTGGCCTGATCACCACTGCTGTAGCTGCGGGTGATTTGTCGCACTGTGGCCCTCCGGTCGCTGTGAACAATGCGCGTCAGTCTCCGCTCCCCTTTGGCATCAATCAGCTGCGGAAGAAACACGGCTGGACGACGGTTCTTCGTTTGGCCACCTGTGCACCACTTTTGATACGTTCTCACTACAGCAGCACGTGAACAACCCACAAGCAGCGCCGTTTCGGAGATCGTTGTTCAGCAGCGCCTGTGACGTCACAATTTGTTTTGCTTTTTATCAAACTCCGATAAATCGGCAGCTTTTCGCTTTCTGACTTAGAACACTCTACTAACCGAAAGCCGGTCCTCTGACTGTATATATACTGCTCTGTGAACTTCTCCTGCGCCACCGTTCGGTCTGCAGGAGAGCTCATTTCTCTACGCAGGGGTGGTCATGATGTAATTGCTCATTGGTGTATAATCAAACTACTTGGACACCTTTTTTTGAGTAGTGAGTTTGCCCATATACGTAACAGCCAAGGCATATAGAGGTGTAAAAAGACACACGTGGCCTGACAAACATTAAAGACATGCAAGGAATCTACAGCACAGCTCAGTGGCTTTCAATGTGGCATGGTCATAGGATCTTAGCAACAAGCCAGTTCAGAAAATGACTCTACTGTTGCGGCTACTTCGATCAATTAAATTTGTATAACAGGGAAATCGCGTCCTGCAAGGCAACGTAAAATGACAGAACGGGACCGCCCAGTGCTGAAGATGTAACACAACTGCCTGTGCTCAGTTGCAACGGCCGCACCGAGTCCCAAAGTGGCGCAGTGGTCTAAGCGATGGCTTCTGATCATTCATCCCAGATGAGTACGGGTTCGGATCCCGGTGAGGCATGGATGTTGTATTTGTCTTACGGTACTGGCTCTCTCCCTTTCCTGGAACCAGTGTCCCTAAATTAGAGATGGGTGACTGCTTATAGCCCAATGAGTTGCTCACGGTGGTCGTTAAACCCCCAATCAAAAACAAAGGGGGGAGTGTCCATAGCCGCAGCCGCATACAAGTTTAACATCAGCAAGATCAACGCCATTTGCCGGTTGTACGGTAGTAGTGCAAACGTCGGAGACAGTGGACTCTAGAGCGATGGTGGAACGCGTTCTCTACAGTGATGAATCACGCTTCTCCATCTGGAATGGACGAGTCTGGGTTGAAGAATGCCAGGTGAACTATAACGTAACCCTTTTTCATGTGCGAGATTGGTGTTACCCTATGTCTAAAACCATGACTAAGGAACGTTGAACTAAATAAGAATACGATGCAATAGTTCCTAATTAAGCTTTAACGGCCAAACGAAACATATAAAGAAGTCAGACTTACGATAACCTTTTATTGTTCCAGCACTCTTTCACTAGATTCAACATATAACACAGCAGGTAAACTTCGCATTTATCTTAGCAATCGAACGTCTACACACAGACACTTACCCCTGAGCAACTGTTGTATCGTCCTTTTTATCCATCGTTCTTATCACATTCATACGTCACTTTCTCTCTGACCTCAAATGTGTTGCCAACCTCATTCTTGCGAGAGAGAAGATATCCTGTTAAGTTTGGAAGTATAAAGGAGAACAAACTCAAATTTACATAGGAAAAGGAACTAAAAATGAAAGTTATTTTAGAATATACGTCACAGAACAAGACTGTGTTGTGCCAACTATAGTCTAGTTGAGGATGCATCATACTGTGGGACAATTTTCAAGGTTTTGGCTGGGGCTCCTACTTCCAAGTGCCCAAGAATCTTCACGCTACAGCCTATAATGCCATTCTAAATTATTCTTTGCTTCCAACATTACGGTAACAGTTCGGTAAAGGCACTTTTCGTTACCAACAGCACAGTCCACAAAGTAAAGTCTGGGCAGGAATGGTTTGATGGCATGGGTGTAAAAGAACTTGACTGGCCTGCACAGAACCCCGATCTTAAACCCATGGAATAGCTTTGGAATATACTGGAATGTCATCTACGAGCCAATTGGAAACGTCCGACATTGATGACTGATCTGATTAATGCTGTTGTGGCAGAATGGAAGGCGATTCCAGCAGCGACGACGTAACAAGGTCTAGTGGAGGTTCTACTCAGCAGCGTGGAGGCAGTGATAGCAGCAAAATGGAGACCAACTCGATATTAATACTTTTACTATTTCAGGGAGTTTTGTGGATAGGCAAGTGTACTGATACTTTTGATCAGATAAGACAGTAGCAGAGACGATACTACGTAAACACCATTACAGTGCCTCTTCAAAAATAAAACAAAAGTTTTTAAACTAGGATTCAGGCCACAACCTTAAGCATTTTATTGTATTCTGCCTCTGAAAGGAAGCACAAAGGAAGAAATTATAATGATTTTACATTTGCTAATTGATATTTCTAACGATGCTGTTTAATATAAGCTTTCGATGATATACAGATTCCCATTATTTCAGTACCTGAGGGTTTCCTT
The DNA here is from genome assembly GCA_039090855.1 of Macrothele yani. NCBI lineage: Eukaryota > Metazoa > Arthropoda > Arachnida > Araneae > Macrothelidae > Macrothele > Macrothele yani. Next base: position 73,107,923 of record CM077028.1, on the reverse strand, counting down.
CCCTTATAGCGCAACGTGAAAGATATTGAAATGTTTTTTTAAAAATGCGGTGAAACTGAAAACACGGTTTTTGTTCAATTTTTTGTTCTTATTCCTTAATTCTTCTCTGCTACTGTCAGCCATAGAAATCCGTACTTAGCTTTGTCTTCTACATGCATATCCAGTTCATCATTATTTCATATGTAACCAGGACATCCATATTTATCAGGAGAGAAGTTAAGTAACCATTTTAGGATAGCGAATTGTAATCACATTTTCCTGCCATTTTCGAAGCGTTGTTCAGTGGGCACGACTTTCACGTTTCTCAGCATCGCAACAGAACGGAAGTTAGATTTATGGTTTCGTGGATGTGAGAAAGAAGGGACAGCGAAGCCAATTAAGGAACTTTGCGCCTTTAGAGAGAAATGGGGAACAGGACACGATTGCTCTTCAGCAGTCCCAGGCGAGGGAAAAACGCAAGCGGAAGAAGTTGGAAGGGGTCACTCTTAGAAGGATCATTGAGAGAAGGCATCTTTAAGGAGTGTCAGCGCTTTCTTGGAGAGCGTGGATTTCACTCTTGTGCAGGGGACACTTTTTTTTTTGGAGGGGGGGGTTCTCAGCAAGAGGACGTGTCACTCGGTTGCAGGAAGTTCGGTGGTAAGGAGTGGGGAGAGCGAGGTTAGAATAGCAAGCTGGTCGGTGTGAACGGGGATAAGTAGAAAGCAATGAGACTGATGATTAGAGGGAGGGAATACTGACCAGGCGAGAGAAGGAGATTCGACGTGTTAATAACATAATGAAAGAATGAAAATGAGGGACAAAGCTTGGAGACATTCTCCATGACATTTGAATAAACATCTTCCTCACTGCAAGAGCAAAGTTAAACTTTAGTCGATTTTACTTATATTTTATTTATCTGCACCAGTCGAGAGAAATACAGGTTGAACCCCTGATACAGAACTTGCTGCAAACGAAGCATCAAACGAACCCTTCACACAGGGCGCTGAATTATATCTCTCAACACTAAGCCCTGTAACGTACATACGTATACAGTATTTCACAACTGCAGGTGACTTTTCCATTGACCAAGAGGACATGATTCCGTACGGCAACACCTTTCGCATTTACAGTATAGCTTTTGATGCCTTTTAGGAAGTACACTGAGATGCCACTTTACTAGGTTCAGCTACCTAGTAGTGTGTTGCGCCGCCCTTTGTCTGGAGAACAGCCGTGAATTCGTCGCGACATGGAACATACCAGGTGCTGGAAGCGTCCTGCAGAAATGTTGTATCACGTGGAAATGAATGAGCCACCCAAATTAGACGGCAGCAAGGTTTCGCAGCGAATAGCTAGCTCCACCTCATCCTAGAGATGCTGGATTGGATTTACATCCGAGAACTGGGCATGTTACTGAAGCAAAGTGAATTCGTCGGCATGTACATAGAACCATTCGGCGAAGGTATAAATCTTCTGAGCAGGTGCGTTAAGCTGCTGGACGTGTCCATCTGCTTGAGGACAAATTGTAGTCATGCTGGGATGAATTTGGTCGGCAACGATATTCGGATACGCCGTGGTATTGAGATGTCTTTTGATGAAGATCAAGGGGCGTGATGCGTGCAAGGAAAAATTCAGTACACTAGCATATCGCCGCCACCAACCCGTACCGTTGATATCTGACAATATAGTTCCACGGCCTTATGTTGCTTGCGCCAAATTCGGATCCTGCCATGCACATGATGCAGAAGGGACCTCAATTCCTCATGTTGCTTGCGCCAAATTCGGATCCTGTCATTTACATGATGAAGAAGGGACCTCGATTCCTCATGTTGCTTGCGCCAAATTCGGATCCTGCCATCCACATGATGCCGAAGGGACCTCGATTCCTCATGTTGCTTGCGCCAAATTCGGATCCTGCCATGCACATGATGCCGAAGGGACCTCGATTCCTCATGTTGCTTGCGCCAAATTCGGATCCTGCCATGCACATGATGCCGAAGGGACCTCGATTCCTCATGTTGCTTGCGCCAAATTCGGATCCTGCCATCCACATGATGAAGAAGGGACCTCGATTCCTCATGTTGCTTGCGCCAAATTCGGATCCTGCCATCCACATGATGAAGAAGGGACCTCGATTCCTCATGTTGCTTGCGCCAAATTCGGATCCTGCCATGCACATGATGCAGAAGGGACCTCGATTCCTCATGTTGCTTGCGCCAAATTCGGATCCTGTCATTTACATGATGCAGAAGGGACCTCGATTCCTCCGTCCAAGCGATCTTTTCTCAGTGCTGAACGACTCAGTGTCGATGTGTTCTGGGTTGATCGCATCGACCCTCACATGCTCGTCGTCAGTTGTTGCCCATTCGCGACATGGTCCAACATGCAGTGGGTTCTGAGATGACACTCGACCCCACCAATGTTGAATCCTGCAGTGATTTTGCCGGGTAGTTGTCTGTCTATTATTTCGCATGCAGTATTCTCTCCTCTCTCTCTTTTTTTTAAACCCCAAAGCAAATAAGCAAAAAGTAAAGAAAAAAAAATCGCACGATAAATTCCTAAAGTGGCACAATGATCGGCGATTTGTGTGTCGGTTAAAGACGTCTCACTGGAATGTGGAACATGCGATCTTTAAAAAGCTACGCTGGTGACCACTGTTTTAGACTTATGCAAACTTTAGCAACTGGATTAAGGCCGACAAAGAAAACTATTCAGGACTTTATACCTACGCGCACTTTTTTGTTTATTTGTATTTAATCGTTTAACTGGCTGCAACGAATTAACTCAGAGCTAGCAAAATAGCTGAAATCCAATCGAACGCTGTCAAGAAGTGAATCTAAGAATATCCGCTGCCTAAGAAGTGGCTCTAGGAGTATTCGCTGTCTAAGAAGTGGGTCTAGGAGTATTCGATGTCTAAGAAGTGGGTCTAGGAGTATTCGATGTCTAAGAAGTGGCTCTACGAGTATTCGCTGTCTAAGAAGTGGCTTTAGGAGTATTCGCTGTCTAAGAAGTGGCTCTAGGAGTATTCGCTGTCTAAGAAGTGGGTCTAGGAATATTCGCTTTCTAAGAATATTTGCTATCTTAGAAGTGGATCTAGGAATATTCGCTGTCTAAGAAGTGGGTCTAGGAATATTCGCTATCTAAGAAGTGGGTCTAGGAGTATTTCTTGTCTACGGAGTGGTTCTAGGAATATTCTCTGTCTTAGAAGTGGGTCTAGAAATATTCGCTGCCTAAGAAGTGGGTCTAAGAATATTCGCTGTCTAAGAAGTGGGTCTAGGAATATTCGCTTTCTAAGAAATGGGTCTAGGAATATTCGCTAAGAAGTGGGTCTAGGAATATTCGCTGTCTAAGAAGTGGGTCTAGGAATATTCTCTGTCTAAAAAGTGTGTCTAGGAATATTCTCTGTCTAAGAAGTGGGTCTAGGAGTATTTCTTGTCTACGGAGTGGTTCTAGGAATATTCTCTGTCTTAGAAGTGGGTCTAGAAATATTCGCTGCCTAAGAAGTGGGTCTAAGAATATTCGCTGTCTAAGAAGTGGGTCTAGGAATATTCGCTTTCTAAGAAATGGGTCTAGGAATATTCGCTAAGAAGTGGGTCTAGGAATATTCGCTGTCTAAGAAGTGGGTCTAAGAATATTCGCTGTCTAAGAAGTGGGTCTAGGAATATTCGCTTTCTAAGAAATGGGTCTAGGAATATTCGCTAAGAAGTGGGTCTAGGAATATTCGCTGTCTAAGAAGTGGGTCTAGAAATATTCGCTGTCTAAAAAGTGGGTCTAGGAAAATTCGCTGTCTAAGGAATGAGTGGAACACGGCTGGAATCAAGTGAACCTGCATATCAGACCTGTTCTCCGAAGTGGTCACTTAGGGAAGTGATTGACACTAAACTTTTCTGACTGATTAGCTGCTAAAAGGGGTTATAACAATGGCCACGAACCTAAGAAAGGAGAGAAATATTTGATCACTTGTTTCTACCCAGTGGCATGATGTCTGTGTCAGGGGAACCAATTTTTCCTATCATGCCTTGGGTCATGAAGCAGAGAATAAAGAACCGCAAGCGAAAATAAAGGACTACGTGGGAACACCTATTTTTGTTGTTTCTGTTGTTGTTGTTAGGGTTTAACGACCACCGTGGGCAACTCAACAGCTATAAGCAGTCGTCCGTCCCTAATTTAAAGTAACTGGTTCCAGGTAAGGGAGGGAGCCAATGCCGTACGACAAACACAACATCCATGCCGTACCGGGATGCTGACCCGGATCCATCTCGGACGAATGATCAGAAGCCATCGCTTAGACCACTGAGCCACCGAAGCGGCTGATAATAGATTCACTGCATTCCACCTGATATGAGCAGCATGATGAAGCCTTGAAAAAGTTTAGATTATCCAACTCCAAAAAAAAAAAAAAAGGGGGGGGGACGTGGCTGGAACCCAAGCAGCCGTGACATTATTTCAACATAGCCTTTTTTTATTTATCATAAAATAACATCAATATGAATGACTTAATACTGTAAAAAAGTGGATGCTTGTGATAAATAATTTGCATTTTACCTGAAATAATAAACAAGCTCAAAATCAATTTACTACTTCGATCTGAGCTTCTTATTACTTTCAGCTCGATTACACCCCGTCTGGTGCTCAGTCTCGTAAGAGCTGATCAGTTAAGGCTAGCTTGTAACAAAGTACGTTTGTGTGGAAGCAGAAGGAAAAGAATCAATGCCGTCAGCATCGGTAACTTACAATTCCCATTTTAAGTGGCAATGGCAAGAATCATCTGCGTTCGCTCAAGAGAAGAAGAAGAACAGCAGCGCGTGACCAGTGGCACGCGCAGGCGATATTTCAACCATGACAGGCAAATGATCCAATTTATCGGCGATTGTATGTTTGCTATCGGCTCTTTCTTTTTACCCCTGGTCATTTTTCATCTTGGTTGAATATTTTGCTCCTTTCCCTTCACTGGATGTGACTTTGCAGGTACTTATTTACCCCCACACTTAACGATTACTAAATTGATAAGCGACAGTATCCTTCGGTAAGCGAAGGAAAAAAAAAGAAAAGTAAATAAAAATAGCTCTTTATTTTTGCACCCTTTTTTTTTCTTCCCTTTAACAGTATATCTGTGATATAGCGGTGATTATGAGTCAGCGTTTATGTACGCTCGCTTTACAAAAAATGAAAACATCAGTGGATTTTTTTATTATATTTCATGACCATGATGATCGGAGAAAACCCCTAAGCTTTTATTTAAGACAGATTGTCAATATTTGAATGACTGATTCATTTCACACAGCATTAAGAATCAGAAATGGATGCAAAATGTTTGTATCAAGATAAAAGAAAATAATAATATCGGCCGAATTTGTCAATCACAAGAAATGATTTTCTAAAAAGACGAACACAGAAAAACTGAAGCTCAAAAATTCTACAAAAAAAAATATTTATTTCGTTAAACGTCATCTTTCTGTATGGGGTACCACAGTTTTCGCACGCGTTCCAATGTTCTTTATTCTACAATGCAAAATATGTATACAATATATACAGATGATATATGATGAATTACATTTATGAGTATACTAAAGGCGAGGTGAAGAAAAAAAAAAAGCATTAAAGCATTTTCACGATGAGGTTACAGTTTAAGTTTTTCCTCTACTTGTGTATCTCATGAACAGTAGAACAACAGATTTGGATAAATGCCAGTCCAATACATAGGGAGGTTCTGAATAATAACAAGTTAGTAAAATCATGCAATGCATTGATTATGATACGCTTTTTAACATACCAGAAATCATTACTCAAGTTTTCACTCAAGTTATGAGGATAATGGCAGTGGAATAAATCTCGCTCCTGTGCCCTGATCTTTGACCCCATTTCGATGATATTAAACAGAACTAGTTCAGTATTCTTCCGGAACAGCATACTAAAGTTTTGCCGCAATAGAAGCATTTTTAGTCAAGTTATGAGGATAATGTCTATGGAATAAATCTCGCTCCTGTGTCCTGACCTTTGACCCCATTTCGATTATATTCAACAGAACCGGTTCAGTATATTTCCGGAACAATATGATAACGTTTTGTCGCAATCGATGCATTTTTACGTAAGTTATGACGCATAAGGGAGATAGAAGGGACCCAGCTCCTATGTCCTGACCTTTGACCCCATATCGCTCATTTTCAATAGGGTTCGTCCCCAGGTTGTCCCCTACCACATACTAAACTTTCATCGAAATCGAACCATTTTTAGCACGTCTTTTGTAAAAAAAGATCGTGCTTATGTTATCGGTTTATCCGTCCGTCCGCCTGTACCCACGATATCTCTGGAACTATAAGTCCGATTTTAAAAATTCGTTTTGCATTGCGAAACTTGAAATACGGGAATGATGATCCTTTATTTCGTTTTTTTTTACGATGTACAATTTCGCCGCTAGAGGGCGTAAATGCAGATGATGTCGAATTCAAAAATACGTTTTATTCCACATATTTGCTTTTAAACATCCGATTGAAAAAAGTATTTTATCTTTCCATTTCATTTATGTCGAAGAGTATTTTAGATATAGTTACTTTTATAAATTACGCATAGATTTTCCGCTAGGGGGCGCAAAGGTAAATTACATTTTTCCCAATAGCTCTTCTTCTAAAGCCCCGATTTGAAAAAAAAATTCTTCAGCGGATACACCTCCTGACGGAAAATCTTTTGCATATAATTTCCAATTTTTGGAAGTTAATACTTTGGCCACCAGGGGGCGTAAGAGTTAATTTTGGCTTCTGATGTTTTTGCCATAAAATCTGAGCTTCTAAAATATCGATTGAAAAAATTATTTCGTTGACCGATGCCACTGACATCGATAAACCTTTTCGAAATATTTTCTTCTTAAAATATTCCACAATTTCTCCTCCAGGGGGCGTAAACGTATATCATTTTTTTGTCAATGTCTCTACTTCTAGGAGTCGGATTTGAAAAATTCCTTCTTTGTTGGATAGTGTTTCCGATGCGAAATGTTTTTCCTATAAATTCAAAATTTTCAAGAAAATCATAGACTTTCCGCTAGGGGGCACAAAGGTAAATTGCGTTTTCTGCGTTATTTCTGCTCCTAAAACTCCGATTCGAAAAATTCTTCCTTACCGCATACAAGAACTGATGGAAAATATTTTTCACATAGTTTTTAATGTTTGGTAAAGAATTATTTGGCCACCAGGGGGCATAAGTGTTAATATTTGCTTCTGATGTATTTGTAGCAAAATCTGTGATCCTGAAAACTCGACTAAATTTTTTTTTCTTGGACCGATACCGCTCATATGGATAAACCTTATGAAAATACTTTCTTCCTAAAATAATGCATGGCTTTCTCACCAAGGGACGTAAAGTCACATCTTATTTTTGTCAATATCTCTCTTCCTACGAGTCCGATTTGAAAAATTCTTTCTGTGATGGAGAGCGTTTCCGGTGCGAAATAGTTCTCATATAAATTCATGTTCTTCTTAACGCACAAGTCTGCAACCAGAGGGCGTAAGCTCACGATTCCGTTTACAGCCATATCTGAGGGATTAAAAACCCGATTGAAAAACTTCTTTCTTCCGTCAGATACTATTGTTTTCCATACCGGTTCCATTGACTTTGAATAGCTTTGATAAATTTAATGAACGGATTCAAAAGACGTGCTTATTACACCCGAAAATTCGGTGACATCTTTCTTGTTACGCTTGTTATCGTGCTGACAGTGCGGACAGACAGGCTTACGCTTTCCAACCTACGGTTGGAAAGCGTAAGCCTTTCTTATACATTTACTTTGAACTGCTTTTTTACGCTTTCCAACCGTAGGTTGGAAAGCGTAAAAAAGCAGTTCAAAGTAAATGTATAAGAAAGATCAGGAGATAATGCAGAAGAATTGGAAGAGGAGTTTTTGGTTTGAATTAACACAGATAAGCTAAAGCATTAAAACCACCAACCTAATATGATGTAGGTTCTCCTCTCGCTGCCAAAAGAGCTCTCACCCGATGTGGCATAGGTTCAACGAGATGTTGGAAGGTGTCTCTTGGTATTTGGTACCATCACTGCAACAGAAGATTCTGCAGTACCCTTAAATTACGTGATTAGGGTGATGCTGCTCGTCCCCGTTTCTCTAACTCAAACCACAAATTCCCGATAGGATTCATGTCCGGCCAATTTGGGGGACATGGCAATAAATGGAATTCTTCTTCATGTTCTTGGAACCATTCCCGAACCTTCTTCGGAGTGTGGCATGGAGCATTGTCTTGTTGAAAGACGCCATCTTCGCCAGGGAATACAGTCTCCATTGGAGGCGGGGGTGTACTTTGTTAGCCACGATGTTCAGGTACGTGACAGCTGTCGGAATTCGTTCTACAGGGATAATGGGTCCAAGCGCTTCCCAAGTAAATATTGCCAACACCATTACACTCCCTCCAGCCGCCTGGATCCGTCACACAGTGTATACTGGTGAGAAGGCTTCCTTGGGTAAACGTCGCACACGAGCTCGAACATCGATATAGTGTAACAGAAAACGAGATTTGTCGGACCATGAGGCACTCTTCTATAGTTCAATGTCAATGATTACGTGCCCACTGCAACGTTGACGACCGTGAACGGCTGTGAGCATAGACACACGAATGAATCTGCGGTTGCGGAGACCCATTTTCAAGAGTGTACGATGAACTGTGTGTTCGGATACATTGGGCCCTTCAGCACAATTGAAATTATGGGTAATGTCAGCCATAGTAGCCCTCCTGTAGCTACAGACAAGACGAGATAGCCTAAGCTGACCTCTGGCATCAATGACGCATGGCCTGCAAACGGATTGTCGATGGCTATAAGTGTCACCTGTTTTGGACCATCTTTGATAGCTGCTAACTACTGCATAGCTTGAGCAGCCTACCAGCGTGGATGTTTCGGAGATGCTCTTACCAAGAGCGTCTTGCCATAACGATCTGGCCTTTGCCGAAATCAGATGAATCCTTTGCTTTTCCCATGCTGAGACAAAACTAAATAGTGACTGAGACAGCTCCGACTATATTGACAAAAGTCACCGGACACCTAGAAGAGAAACACAACACAGCACTTATTGATACACATTAGTACGGTGTTCGTCCACCTTTGGCCTTAATATGCATGCACTGACCCTTCGAGACATGTTTACGACATGGTTTTGGAACACAACGATAGGCATGCGCTTCCATTCAGTACATAATGCTGCCGATAACTGTTGCTTAGTAGTAGGCCTTGGTTTCAAACTTCTTATGCGGCTCTCTAATTCATCTCATAAGTACTCTGTGGTATTAAGATCCTGACTCTGTGCTGGCCAGTCCACACACGATACGAAATTATCGTCAAACCACTCGGTAACAGTCCTTGCTTTATGGTTCGGTGCATTATCCTGCTGGTACCAACAAGGCTCGGTTCCACAGTATTACCACAGAGTTGGTAGGGTATAATTGTCCATAATGTCGAGGTAGACGTGCTGGTTAACAGGTTTGTCCGCGATAACCAATGGGCCTGGACCGTACCACGAAAAACACCCCCATGAGCGTACACTGTCTGCTCCAAACTTGACTGTATGAACAGTACAGTGTGGTAAATAGTGTTCCCCCGGCTGCCGTCATACCCACACACTGCCGTCAGACTGATGAATGGTGTATCTGGATTCATCAGTCCATAGGACCCGTTTTCATTGATCTAAGGTCCACGATAAATGTTCTATTCTTTACATCATGATTAACGACGAATCGCATTTCGAGTGGAGATGAAAGGCTTGTGAGCAGCCGCACGACCACGGTAACCGATGGAATGAATTTTACTTCGAATGGTACGTGTGCATACCGAGGTTCCAGCATTTTTACTCACCTGTACACTGAAGCCTTGTGCAGTACTCCGTCGATTAGCTGTAACGACTCTCCTGAGACTTCGACGTCCTCTGTCACTGATTTTCTTTGGTCTGCCGGTACGTTTTGCTGCTTCATGTGTCTTCCATTTATTCAGTACATCCAAAACAGTCGATTTGGGTTTGTTTAAACGCCTCTCAGTTTCTTTTATGGACAACCCACTAATATAGCACCCAACAATTGTTCCTTTCTCAGTCAGTTCTCCCCCGCCGCGGCATTTTCACTCTACCTCACAGTGCGATATGATCGCGGTCGGCTGCAGGCTTGTTTTTGACTTCCTGGCTAAGACATTATTTACCAAACTGGATCATCCACTCTATTCACCTAAATTAGCCCCGTGTTTCTTTCTCTTCCCGAAAGTCAAAACTTCCATAAGAAGACACAGATTTTCCGACATTTCTGACGTCCAGCGTAACGTGACAAAGAAACTAAAGAATATTCCAGAAGCAAAGTTATAGGTATGTTTCCAGCAATGGCAACAGCGTCTAACTAAATGCATAGCTGCGGAAGTGGATTACTTCAAAGATGACAAAGGAACAGAAGAGTATTCCAGAAACAGAGTTCCAGGTATGTTTCCAGCAATGGCAACAGCGTCTAACTAAATGCATAGCTGCGGAAGGGGATTACTTCAAAGGTGACAAAGGAACAGAAGAGTATTCCAGAAACAGAGTTCCAGGTATGTTTCCAGCAATGGCAACAGCGCTTAACTAAATGCATAGTCGCGGAAGGAGATTACTTCGTAGCTGAGAAAGGAACTGAAGAGTATTTCAGAAATAGAGTTCCAGGTATGTTTCCAGCAATGGCAACAGCGTCTGACTAAAAGCATAGTTGCAGAAGGGGATTACAAGGTGGCAGTAGCCCCTAGTGCACAGGAACGCACACAGTTTCTCTACAAGTGCATTAAATCACACTTCGTAATTCAAGAACGACCTAATAATTCCCTTCTGCAGTGAAACATGACTTATTTCGAGCTTTTGAAACAATTCATGAAATAATTTTCCTGTAAGCTGTTTAGAACCAGTGTCGTGTGTTCCTGAACTTCTGCTACGCATGCTAATGTAAGCTTTTAAGGACTTTCTTCAGTCTTGAAAAAGAAAAAAGAAGCACGGGTGAGAACGTAAACTGGCGAATCAGCAGGGTATTGCAGAACGACAATTGCTTTTTTAGTCAAAAACTCTACATAATGCAACATGTGTGAAAACTCATTGTAGAGTGGAGAATCAAAATGCCGAGACATTTTTAGCCTCACTGGACGAATTCTTTGTCTTAAACGTCCCAAGGCTGAAAAAACTTAGTTAACAATCTGTCTTTTTTGGGACAAACTCTCTGTGAACTATTCCTTTGCAGTCAAAAAAACAAATCAAGATGGTCTTCATCTTTCATTTTGGCATGCGTGCCTTTTTAAGACACGGTGAATCTGAAGATTACAATTGCATACTCTCTACCTTTTAGCCTCTAGATCATATTGGAAAATTCATGTTCCATCTCTAGGGATGACCCTGTTTGGACACTCTTCATTCTCGTTTGTTTGCTGCACGAGATCGGCAAAAATTCCTCTTCCATTCACAGGTGGGGTTCTGGGGAACCCCATCTTTTCTCATTCCCAAGTTTTGTGCCACATTCAGTCAGACAGTTTCTCTCACTTGATACATAGATCTTTTGAAATCATACTAACAGTAAGACGACGATTATTCTTCACTAAGTTTCACACCTTTTTCGACATTTTCATCTGTCTTCGATGTCGTTGAGCTTCCAGGATGGTTGTCATGGACGCTTAAGACAGCATGCAAACCCGTGTACTTTTGGCATGACTTCATCCTCACAAACTTCCTTTAACATCTCGAAGACTCCCAATGGTTTAAGTTTGACCAAACAATTCCCTTTAGTTCTCTGTTTAAGATACAGTACCTGTTATAGTATTTTAGGGGATCCCAGCACAACATACACTGGCGTATGTTGTGAAGTGAAAAAAGAGCACCAAGAAGGAGACGTCTGATACCAACGAAATTTATACAGCATAATAACGGAATACAGAGGATAACGTGATCAAAACATTATGGCAAAATACAGCTGTATTTCCTGGTAAACTGAAAAATAACATTTCCATGTAACATGGTTAGTACAAGGTTGAACCGCCATGAACTGCGTCACACTGTGCAATTCTGGCATGGAGTCTGTCGTACAGATGTTGGATGTAAGTTTGTGGTATTGAGTTCCAAGCATCCTCAACCTGGACGCGTAAATCGGGGATGGTCGTGACTGGCCGTGGAGACCGGATAAGTCGTTGTCCCATAAAATCCCACACGTGCTCAATGGGGGACAAATCCGGTAAACGTGCAGGCCATGGAAGTTATCTCACACCCTGAAGTGCATGTTGCGTTGAACGTGCCGTGTATGGGCGTGCGTTATCTTGCTGGAAAACACCACGATGGACCGACCTTACAAATGGCACAACAACGGGCTGAATGATATTGTTGATGTAGGAGGTGCTGTTTAACGTACCCGGTACAAACACTAGTTGTGTACGAGAATGATAGCTGATCGCTCCCTACACCAGGAGGCTAGGTGTAGGCCCTGTGTGTCGCTGGCGGATGCAAGAAGGGTGGAGATGCTCCCCTGTGCATCTGCGAACATGCATACGGCCATTGGAGGCTCCCAAGCAGAATCTTCTTTCATCGCTGAACACGACAGATCGCCATTGCGTTCTCCAGTGCAGACGTTCGCGACACCACTGCAGCCGTTCCTGACGGTTGGCTGGAGTCAGAGGTACACATGCTAGAGGCACACGAGCACGTAGTCCTGCATTAAGTAGACGGTTGCGGATTGTTCGCACAGTCACCTCAGGTGCAACGGCAGCTCGGATTTGCGTCGCAGTGGATGTTCTGCTTGACAACGCCGCTCTTCTTATGCGTCGATTGGTCCACTCATCAGTCCGTCTGTGACTCCCGGTTCCACGTCTTCTCGTGTGGGAATGTTCCTTGGACCATCTATGCCACCATCGTACCACCACCGATACTTCCCGTCCAGTTCGCTCCGTAATACGACGATACGACCACCCGGCCTCGCGGAGTCCGACTAGACGACCTCGCTCAAAGTCCGATAACTGCTGAAATCGTACACGTCTTCCATGTCCAGGCATTGCAGCTTCTTCAGGGTCTTCGCACGTGTCCGTACGCCGACGACTGATTACATTCACTTCGCCGTACTCCTTAAATACCACCGACGATAATTTGCATATTATGCCGTGCTGTGGCGTAAGCGCTCACCGGTTGGTCCCGAAATTAACATCACACCTACGTAAACTCGACCCTATTAACATATGTAAATTTCATGATCGTCCGCCAATTCCTTCTTGGTGTTCTTTTTTCACTTCCGCAAGTGTATATGTCCAAAGTATAGCCGTGGGGAAAAACTGAGGAGAAAGGACCCAGTGTCGATATACTGAAAAAGCCACCATCCAAAGAGCTGACTACCTATAAGCTGATCCAAAGAGCTGACTACCTATTATTTTGGCAATCATGGAAACCTGGACTATGGTGAAATATATCATCTCTAGTCTTCCTGCAACATTTGAAATTGGAGTTTATTATTCTGTTGCCTCAAATTATTAGTTTGTCCTCGCACACACCTTATAAGAATTAAGTACCAGCCTTCTGAATGCCTTTGTGATAGATTTGAATATAAACACAGATGGGATGAAAGGCAAATTGTTCCTTACAAAGAATTGATTTATTACATCGATACCCATTTCATCCGCCCTTTCATTTCTGTTAATGGAATTTGCTGTTAAGCAGACGACATCACTCTTCGTGCATCTTGGCTCCTGGGTTATTCAAACTATCCGTTATGAGCAACAACGATTAAGCTGCAGTGTAGCCACCTCTAATTTTTGAAATCGAATTTGCTTCCTGTAGAACTGATGATGAAATCGTAAAAGCCCAGTATAAATTGTAAATAACAAAAAGGACCAAGTTTCCACCAGTTATGAAGTCAAATAAGTATATTAGTCAAGAAATGATCCTTTATAATGTTCTCGTTCCAAATTTTTTATGATACAGCCATCTTTATTTTACTTAAAAATATACTTTAATAAAAAGTAGGATCCAGGATAGCAACTTATCATTCCATCAGACCATGAGCCCTGTTGCGTAAGAGGGGCCATTGAGAAGCCATGTCGGAAAAACACTGTTGTTAATTTTTAATACAACGCTGAGACGGTTTCACTTTCGGCTTTATATTTCTCCATGCGTTGCTTAATTCTGGGGCCAGCTCCAGCTTAAAATGTCAGAAATTATTTGGGGAGAACCTTCTGAAAACATCCCTCTCAATTTTGGTAAACTGTGTTTTACAAGCAAATATTAATAGGCCTGATTAGCAATGATTTTCCATATTCAGCTCATTTGTTTCAAAACAGCATTTTGTTTTTTGATTGAAAGTTTAACGACCACCGTGAGCAACTCAATATGCTATAATCAGTCCCCCGTCCCTAATTTAGGGCCACTTGTTCCAGGGAAAGGAGAGCCAGTGCCGTAAGACAAACACAACATGCATGCCTCACCGGGATTCGAACCCGGCCCCTTTTCGGACGGATTATCAAAAGCCATCGCTAAGACCACTGCGCCACCGGGGCAGCCAAAACAGCATTGACTGATGAAATCAAAAACCATCATGATATACACTGAACAGCAACTGAATTAGAGATACCTGTCTAGTAACGTTTAGCACCACCTTTATTCCTGATGACGGCGGCGATTCGTCTCGGCATGGACTCGACAAGATACCCGAAGCGTTGGAAAGCCATACGGATCCATGACCTCTGAACAAGCTCATATAGTTCACGAAGATTTGATGGAGGGGATCAGAGCCTCGAACATCTCTCTCGATGGCATCCCAGATGCACTCGATGCGATTGAGGTCAGTTGACCTAGCTGGCCAAGGAAGCGAGGTCACGTCAGTGGAGTGTTCATCCAACCATTCGTATACAATTCGGGAGCGATGGCACAGTGCATTGTCTTGTTGCAGGATTAGGTCCCCAGTGGGATGTTGAAGACGCACAAACGGGAGCAAATGGTCGTCCAGGATATCCCGGTAACGTTGATCTGTGAGGGATGATGTCACACGTACCAGGGGTCCGATTTCGGTCCACATAAACAGTCCCCAGATGAGAATGCCAACCCACCAGCTTGAAGAGTACCCTGCTGGTAAGAAGGATCCATCGCTTCATGTGGTTTGCGCCGTACTCGTATCCTGCCATCCGCATGTACCAACGTGAATCTCGACTGACTCATCAGTCCAAGCAACATTTTCCCACATGTCTAGGGTCCAGTGGCGATGTTCCCGCGCCCATGCTAATCTTTGCATCCTGTGATGTGCGGTCAGCAGCGGTACCCTCGTGGGACGATGGCTTCTGTACCCCATAGCGAGGAGATGGTTCTGGATGGTGTGGCAGCTTACACGTTTTTGTGCACCATCGTTAAATTGTAAAGTGATTTCTTGCAATGTGGCCCGTCTATCCGCTGTTACAATGCAAGCTAGCCGACGATGACCCCGCTCATCCACACGCTGTTTTCCACGGCATTTGGCCCTTGCAGAGA
Source organism: Macrothele yani (assembly GCA_039090855.1). Classification (NCBI taxonomy): domain Eukaryota; kingdom Metazoa; phylum Arthropoda; class Arachnida; order Araneae; family Macrothelidae; genus Macrothele; species Macrothele yani. Next base: position 73,092,469 of record CM077028.1, on the reverse strand, counting down.
TGGCTTTACCCGATTCGATGTACTCACGGTGCACCCGTGACACAGTGGCTCGTGAAAATCCCAGTACCTGCACGACTTCCGAGATGGAGTGAACCATTCGTCGGGCCCCGACAATTTGCCCGCGATCAAATGCGCTTAGATCCTTCGTCTTACCCATACTGCGTCTGACTCTTACTGATTCCCGTCGCATCACTCCTTATACTGTCGGATCGCTGCGTTATGCAAATGTGGCGCTGTAAACGGAAACGTCATGTCGTTTCCGTTTACAGCGCCACATTTGCATAACGCCAGCTGTCTAATTCAATTGCTCTTCAGTGTAGACACAACACATACAGCTTGATTACACAAACATTTTTGACAAATAAATAAATAGTAACCCACCCACACCTCTACAAACCCAATTTTTCAACAACTCCCTCTCTCCTCCCCCTCCCTACCCCCATAAATAACAAATCCCCTTAAGACCAAGACAAAATAAAAGGAAACTACAACAGAAGCCCTCCCCACAATGATCCCAAAATAGGAGCTTTCAAATTGAGTTATCCTTTTTTGACAAGGTTCAGCAGTATCTTCCAGGGCAACGAGATTTATACAGGTGTATCGTCGTTACAGCACCCACTGCCCAGATTGTATATGTGGAGGTTTTCCGCCATTAGAACTTCAGGCCGAGTGTTGTGAGTGTCTAATAGCACAGTATCTTCCCAAGAGGGAGTGAAAGTTCCTTTACTACAGCATCTTGATGAGGCAGTATAGTCAGTGAGTTGGTCCTAACATTATATTTATTTTTCATAGATTCGCTTTTTAATATTTCTAAGTATAGTACCTACATATAAACTGTTGTTATTGTCGGGGTCCAGGGCTACAAGAGGATTGGCATATACACCATGTCGATCATTAACTGGAACTGTATCTCTGTCGTTCACAATCACATTCATAATGTTTCGAGTCATGACACCAAATCCCAAGTTATATTTTTTGCAAATATTTCCTAATGAGTTAAACAGAGTAGGAATAAAAGGTCATGAGCCCGCGTAACGTATAATTCTTCTGTACTTTGGGGAAGGTTGAAAGAGGTCCCATCAGAGCTTTCCTGAATAGACTCGTGAATATGGGTAGCCAAACCTGTGTGCAAGATCACCTATGTATTCCAATTCGATGTTACGACGGTCCATTGAAGAAGAGTGCATAATAGCTCTCTTAGATAGTGCATGGAAAGTGCATAATTTATACCTGAGCGGATGAGCTGAATTGTACGGAATAAATGCAGGAACGGAAGTAGGTGTCCTAAAGACTGAAAACGATAGTGTCTCTTCCCCCCTCCCCCACCCTATTCTCCTCTATTTTTTTTATTCGTCTCATGCTAAGAGGGTGTACATTATTATTGGACCGGATTATGTATAAAAGAATCAAAGATCAGTGTATTTTTGATCATTTGAATTCAAAATTTAATGTATATTCGCATAAAAAAAAAAAAACTTCAAAAAAAGATGAATAAATGAAATGCGTATAACTGAGGTTTCACTGTACTTTTTAAAAGTTCCATACGAAAAAAAAACTGGGTTGCAAGGCTAATAACAAATATTCTACAAAGGAAATCCAAGTTTTGCAAACAGTTTCCAAAATTGCTCGTACCGTTAGGAATGAAGAGTACCACTGACTCAAACCTTGAAGTCTCTAAAAGTTTTATTGTTGTTTCTGTGGTCTCAATAACTTACTGTACAGCAATCTATGCATCTGGGCAAATATTTTTCGTAAAGCATTTTATTGAGGAAAAATAGCTCATATGGTAGACTGGAAATATCCGCTGGGTTCGACACTCGTTGAGTCATGATCTTGAGCAGGCAGGCAAACAAGCAAGCTAGCTAGCTAGCCTTGTAGGTCAATGGAACGGTCAGTCTTCAAGAGGAAGAGGGGGAGCGAGAAAGAAAAAGAAGGCACAACGAGAACTGGGCTGAGAATTGGTGGTCTTTCAGCTAGCCTATCGATTTTGAGTTTAACATCAGTGATTTCTGTTCGTCGATGTTGGAAATCTGCCAGTTATTTTTCTCCTCTTCCTCTTCCCCTATTTTTTATTTATTTTTTTCCTGGAACTTCTTCCTCTTTCGCGTTTTATTACCTTCAGTGGTGCACATTTTGCCCTAACTTTTCAAGTTATTCGCCCACCACAAGAATGGAACCCATACAGTATATATATATCGAAGGTCTGTTCCCGGTTTTCAGCCATGAGACGACTTTTCAAGATGCTCCTCTAAATTCTTTTTTTTTTTTTTTTTTTCCTTTCTTGTAACATGCATTATCAAACATTTTCTAAAGAAACTATACACACGTTTTGAGAGCGCAATAAATATTTGATTCGCACAGAAATTGCTTCATGTGAACGGAAATATTCGGGAAGAATTTTCATGGAATTTTATTTACTGCGAAACCACTTCGACACCGAATGAAAATATATAGCAGTGATTAGTATTCCAATATAACAACCTTTAGGGTGCTTTTTCTTTTGTCATGTTGTCTTCATTGACACTACCGGGCAAAAAATAAATTAACCTGTGTGCGAATTAAAGCATCAAATATAAAGTCAAAAAAAGCACTAAGTATTAAAGGTAACATAATTTATATATAGAGAAAACATTCGCTGCTTGCTTGTAAACAGTATTCTTGAATAGGTAAGATTAGTTTTTTAGCAAACATGGTAAACATGCTTGAAAAACAAAAACTTTACGAACTAAGTAGGAATACATAGCTGGGAGAAAGTTCAAATACCGTTTAAAATATCTGAATGAAATTATTTCAAAGGAAACGTGACCCTTCAGTGTGTTTTTTGGGAGTCCAGAAAGTAGATCTTTATTTTTGCCGCTGATAGAGTTTCAGGCAATAACTGCAATTTTTCGTTAACCCTTTAACCTGTTGGAAAGAATGAACTTTTTGTTGTTGAGGTTTTATTTTTATTTTTTTAAATGAATGATTTGTTGGACCTGGTGGTACAAAGACATGCAGGCAGACATAAACAGGAGACAGCAACAAGTACAAATCCTTCATGTTTGACAGCAAACCAAATGATCATTTACGCAGATATACACGGTGTTGATCATGTAACACATTGTGAACAAGTATACATCAAACATGGAATGTACAGTATGCTACATGACCAATGTACACAGAGAGCCAGTGTTGATCAAGTAACACATTGAGAGCCAGTGCCGAAAGATACACACAAACGTCCATGCGTCACCGGGATTCGAACCCGGACCCAACTAGGTCGAATGATCATAAGCCAGCGCCTCAGACCACTGCGCCACCGGAGTGTCAAAGGCTTTCTCACTTTATTTATTTGATTGAAGGTTTAACAACCACCTTGAGAAACTCGATAGGCTATACGCAGTCGTCCGTCCCTAATTTAGGGCCAAGAGAAAGCGAGAGAGAGAGAGAGAGCCATTGCAGTAAGACACAGAATCCTTCCTTCAGCGGGATTCGAACCTGCATCCATCTCAGACAACTAGTCAGAAGCCAGCGCTTAGACCAGTGCGCCACCTGGGCGGCAATTTCAGATATAAATGTCTTTTATCGGTACAACACTATCGGATACATATATCAGTACGGATTTGGCTGTAACAAAGACGGAGCTTCAATTATGTATTCTGAATGACTTAAAAATGTCTCGCGTTGGGTAGATCAGTAGTAGATGAGCTAAACAACCGCGCTGAAATACGCGCAGGCGTGATACCTATCCGGATTGTTGGCTTGAGTTCTGATCCAAATTTCTGAGTTCAGTATAAATACATTTTTTAAGCAAAAAAAAAAAACAGGTGTATCCTGAATGCCACGTAATGCAATACTAATCAGCTTTCAGCAATTAAAGGTAGGATTTTCCTATTACCGTAGTAAAATCGTATTAGAATAATATCTCCGGAATCACAGTGTACCCGCCCAGGGGCATCACAGAGCGCACGACACAAGGTTGATCACACGGAGATATAAGCTGCCGGCCAGGACAGATGAGCCACGGTGCGTGACGTGAGCACAATGGGCAGAAGTGGTGATTTGACGGACGTTCAAAAAAGGAATGATCATCGGCTACCGCGCCAAGGGTGGAAGCATCTCAGAAACAGCAGACTTCGCGGGCTGTTCGCGAAGTGCTGTAGTAAGGGTGTACCAAGAATGGACCGCTGGTACACAGAGTACCTCCCGACGTCATAACTGTGGAGCCCAAAAGGCCATCGACCCTATTGGAGAACGTCGCCTCCATCGACTGGTAAAGGGCAATCGACGCGCTACAGTGCAGCAACCAACCACATAAATGAACGCAGGGGTACCCAGGTACGTGTCCCCGATAACAGTAGAGCGAACTCTGTTACGCATGGGTCTCCGGAGTCGACGCTGCGCAAAGGCGCCCATGTTAGCCCAGATCCATCAGCAATGACGCCTGCATGTTGCCTTCTCCGACAAATTGAGGTTTCTACTCCACAGAAGTGACGGGAGGTGGCGGATATGACGTCAGACACACGAGAACCAACACCCGGACACGCTTGTCGGTCAAGCATAGGCCGGCGGTAGCAGTGTGCATGTCTGGTGGATGTTTTTCTGGCATGACCTGGGACAGCTGGTATCACTGGATGGGTTCCTGTACGCCAATGGATATCTGTCCATCCTCGCTGACCACATGCATCCCTTCATGTTGAAGGTTTACCCTGGTGGTGATGGTGTCAACCAACAGAACAATGCTCCCTGCCATGTCGCTAACGGAATGCGTGACTGGTTCTAGGAACACGGCAGCGATGTTTCCGTTCTCCCTTGGCCGACGAAATCGCCCAACCTCAATCCCACAGAGCACTTGTGAGACTACTTGGATCGACAGGTTCGACGTGTCAAACACGTCATCTTGTGGACCTCGGTGCTCTGTTGCAGTCCAAATGGGCACGTGTACCTCGGGTAACCTTCCATGGCCTCATTACGCCCATACCACGCCGTCTCGCAGCTGTCATCTGGGACAATGGTGGATATTCCCATTATTAGATAGGTAGTCATATTATTCTGATACGACCGTGTATATTCATCTGATAACTTAACATTTTTCAGCTTTCAGCAATTAAAAATACGATTTTTTTGTTACAGTAGTTATATATTCATCTGATAACTTGAAATGTACCATACTCTGCTGCATACAATCACAGTTCGGTGAAGTTTTGTTTGCTTGGCAAAGAAGATTCTAACACATTGACAGAGTGTACGCTCAGCAATTCCGTGGAAGCTATTGCAAGGTGTACATCGGTTTGAACGACGTCGAGTTGCTGCCACCGTGTGATATGGCCAACAGGCAATCCAGTAGACGACATCTGGATGACTTTACACGAGGTCGCGTCACTGAGAAGTTGGAAGAAGGACGAACGAAGTATGACTAGTGTGGCCGAGGAGTTCGGGATCGCTCACAGCATCGTTTCACGAGCTTGGAGAGCATTTCAAACGACAGGGACAGCTGTCCGAGAGTTTAGCAGTGGTCGTCCACGAGCAACCACGGCGTCAGACACCCGGTATTTTGTCCTACAGGCGAGAAGAAACAGACGGCAGACAGCGGGAAAAATCGCAAGGCACATGCAACAGACAACTGGACGTCCGTTTTCGCGTTTTTACCGTGGCCAGAAGGCTGTACAAAGGTGGTCTATTTGCACGACGACCAGTACGGTGTGCGCCATTAACGCCTGTTCATCGTAGACGGCGGTTTCTGTGGTGCCAGGAACACAAGAACTGGACACATCAGCAATGAGGTCGAGTTCTCTTTACGGATGAGAGCCGATTTAGTCTGACGAGCGATTCTGGACGTATACACATCTGGAGAGAGCAGGAAACACGCAATCACACCTCCAACATCATCGAAAGGGACCGGTTTGGAGGTGGCGGAGTTCTCGTTTGGGGCGGTATCATGCTTGGCAGCCGTACTGACCTCTATATCTTCCAAGGAGGTGTCCGCTATTGGAAGATATAGAGACCAGTACGGCTACCAAGCATGATAGCCGCTATTATGTCCGCTATTGTACCGAGGTTCTCCTGCCTCGCGTGCGTCTGTTTAGAGGTGCTGTGGGTCCTGAGTTCCTCTTCATGGACGACAACGTTATACCTCATCATACAGTGGCTGTCGCAGAACTGTTGGAGAGTGAAAATATTCAATGCATGGATTGGCCCGCAAGGTCCCCGGACCTAAATCCAATCGAACACGTGTGGGACCTTCTCGGGTGACGCTTGGCAGCACGTCACAAGCCGCCAGCAACGATTCCGCAGCTGCAATTGGCGCTACAAGAGCAATGGGCCGCGATGCCTCAACAGCTTCTTGACAACCTCGTCCTCAGCATGGACAGACGTTGTAAATCCTGCAACGCAGTGAGGGGTGATCATATCCCCTACTAAAGACTGGAGTTTTCTTGGCAGCCGCCTGTCACATGGACGTTTCTGTCTTCTGTCCAGTTGTGCTCGAAGCTACTTTTTCAATAAAGTGCCTTTGCATCCTTTGGATTCCTTGTTTGGACGGGTTTGCTAACTTGTCCCATATTCTTACATCTTGGGGATCTTATGGTATGATTTGAGTCGGTGTGGAGCACTTCTGCACGACGTTACATTCGAAAAACCGTCTCGTCCTTAATTTTTGCATGACAGTGTACTATGTCCTATCAGCAAAAGTCAAAATCGAGGATAAATCCAATGGTAAAATCATGTTCAACCACACGTAACAGAACATGCCGTCGTAGAAAACAAGAAACAGTAAGACGCGATTCTGCGTTGCCTGCTAGATACCATTCGATGAAAATAACTGTACATGTCCACATGTTTTGATGAATATTCACCTCAAGCCCCACCTTAAGGAAGTATGTACGTGTTCTGACACATCGAAACGCGATCCTTGGCTGTTTGATAGTGATTGGTGCCCCTGCGTTGCGTTGTCACTATTCTCTCTCTCTCTCTCTCTCTCTCTCTCACACACACACTAGTACACACACACACACACACACACACACACACTGAGCTATAAGCAGTCGCCCGGCCGTAATTTAGGGTCACTGGCTCCAGGGAAGGGAGAGAGCCAGTGCCGTAAGACAAACACAGCATCCATGCCTCACCGGGATTCGAACCCGGACCCCTTTCGGACGAATGATCAGAGGCCATCGCTTAGACCACTGCGCCACCGGGGCGGCGATAGTGACTTCACGGAAGAACTAATCATTATTTTTAATTTAATTCTGGCAGATTAGGTTCATTTAAGCCACTGTGTTCCTTTACGGGTTCCGAAAAGGAAACGACGCGACGGTTGCGGTTGAGCATTTGTGTGGTGTCTTTGGGTCAGACGCCATTACTGCACATAGGGTGCAAAGGTGGCTCCTGAAATTCAGAGAGAGGAATTTTGACCTTCAAAATGACGGTCGATCAGGAAGACCTTCAGGGCTTGACGATGACGTTCTAAGCGGAGAATTGCAACAAGACCATTACCTGAAGTCCGTAGAATTGAGAAACAAGAATGGCGTTCACCATTCCACCATTTTACAACGAAAAGTATGCAAACAGTGCCACATAGGACAGGACCGAAAAAACCTAACGGGCTTTCTGCAAGTTTTTTCTCCAATTCTCATGCTGTACGAAAACTCGAATATTCGTCAATAGAAGCGCATGTTTTGCATCTGGTGGGGCCACATCAATTGTGTGGTTCTGCCGCCTGGGGAACCATCACCGAATTAAGGCACTGTCAGAAGATCTCGAATTTGGAGGTAGTAGCAATCAAAGAAAAGCATACTGTGTTAGCCAACAGAAAGTGTATATACTATTGTTAAACGATAACGCCAGGTCACACGTGTCCTTCAGGACAGAACGATACCTCACTGCATTAGGATGAGAAGTTCTATCACATCCCCTATATTCGTCGGATATTGATCGTCTGATATTTATCTATTTCGTTCTCATCTTAATCACTGAAGAAATATTTCGAAATAATGAAGAAATTCACATGGCACTGAGGTAATATTTCTACTTCAAGCCCCGCGAGAATTTTACTCCGAGGTTATCAGCAGGTTTCTCAACAGATAGAAATCAGTAGCAAAAATTACGAGATTAAACGCCTAACAAATGTCTTTTACATGGTACGTCAATCTTTTACTTAAAATACGACAGAACTTTCCGACAAACTTCGTATTTCCTTATTAGACGTCAGGGACATCGAGAGAGCCATCTCGGTAGTAAAGTGGTCAGCGATGCAGGCTTCTGATCAATTGCCTGCTCTCGCCCGAATGATTCGCTCCATGGCGTTGGATGTGACCCCGCCCCGGAACCAGTGACCCTAAACTAGGGATGGATGACTCCTTGTACAGTGAAATGCTCATCAAACATCGAAATAAAAATCAATAAAGCATAGGAAGAAGTAACGTTACGATACTTTTTTTTCTTTTGATTGGAGGTTTAACGACCACCGTAAGCAACTCAATAGGCTATAAGCAGTCGCCCGTCTCTAATTTAGGGTCACTACTTTCAGGAAAGGGAGAGAGCCAGTGCCGTAAGACAAACACAACATCCATGCCCCACCGGGATTCGAACCCGGACCCCTTACAGATCAGATCATATGTAGAGGATTTTAGGAAGGGAGTGTCACGGAAGCAAGGTAGAAAGGAGGAGGAAGACGCCCTTATTTATTACCGGAGGGGGAGGGGGGGGTAGTACCCGGGGTCCGACGGCTTAACGTGGCCAACCGACGCACGGTGGATATTTGGTGGTTCGAGCGTTCGTACCTGCCTGGGATCGAACAAAAGGTCTTCTGCGTGGCAGTCACGAATGTTGACCACTTGGCCATCAGCGGCCCCCGGATCTCTTTCGGACGAATGATCAGAGGCCATCGCTTAGACCACTGCGCCACTGGGGCAGCCGATACCTCAAGTATGAAGCGAAGAGCAAAGCATCAGCTCATCCGCATTCACGTTTGTGTTCAAGAGGTTTGAGCTGGGTCAGGGCTTGAGTCCCGGATGAAGCATGTTTTTTTTTTTTTTTTTTTTTGTTATTGCTGTTGTTTTTTTGTCTTACGGCGCTGCACGGCTGTCTCGTTTCGCTGAAACCAGTATCTCCCAAATCATGGACGGGCGACAGTTTATAAACCCTTAGAGCTGCTCATAATGGTTGTTAAACCCCGAAACAAAAAAACAAAAAAACAAATAGGGATCGGGGGCGGGGGTAGAAAACTTCAAGACGGAGAATAACTGAAACCTTATATCCCACTCAAGAAGCTGCTGGCCATGTAACTTAATTGCAACACGGACAGTTCGGGTGATCACAGTGATTACACAGAATGTTACTGACTGATTACATGTTTCAAGGGAAAGTTATATCAGTTATAACAATAGAAGTCCCATGCGCACTTTTTTATGGGCGCAAGTATTACGTATTCGTTCATGTATTTGTAAAACCTATTTAAGCTCTAATTCTAATGATGCTAGCGCTCGGAACTGCTCTAGCAAGGCCGTCTAGAAATTACAAGGACATGACAATAGAGCAGTGGCGCAACCACGAATTCTTGTTGGAAGGGGATATACACTGAAGAGCAATTAAAATAGAGACAGCTGGCGTTATGCAAATGTAGCGCTCTGGGCGGTCCTGTAAACGGAAACGACATGACGTATGCAGCGATCCGACAATATAAGGAGTGATGCGACGGAAATCAGTAAGAGTCGCACGCAGTATGGGTAAGACGAAGGATCTAAGCGCATTTGATCGTGGGCAAATTGTAGAGGCCCGATGAATGGGTCACTCCATCTCGGAAGTCGTGCAGGCAGTGGGATTTTCACAAGCCACTGTGTCACGGGTGCACCGTGAGTACATTGAATCCGGTAAAACCATCCCTGCAAGGGCCAACTGCCGTAGACAACAGCGTGTGGATGAACGGGATCATCGTCGGCTAGCTCGCATTGTAACAGCGGATAGACGGGCCACAGTGCAAGAAATCACTCAGCAATTTAACGATAGTGCACAAAAACGTGTAAGCAGCCACACCATCCAGAACCATCTCCTCGCTATGGGGTACAGAAGCCATCGTTCCACTAGGGTACCGCAGCTGACCGCACATCACAGGGTGCAACAATTAGCATGGGCGCGGGAACATCGCCACTGGACCCTAGACATGTGGGAAAATGTTGCCTGGTCTGATGAGTCGAGATTCACTTTGGTACATGCGGATGGCAGGATACGAGTACGGCGCAAACCACATGAAGCGATGAATCCTTCTTACCAGCAGGGTACTCTTCAAGCTGGTGGGGGTGGCATTCTCGTCTGGGGACTGTTTACGTGGACTGAAATGGGACCCCTGGTATGTGTGACATCGTACCTCACAGGTCAACATTACCGGGATATCCTGGACGACCATTTGCTCCCGTTTGTGCGTCTTCAACATCCCACTGGGGACTTCATCCTGCAACAAGACAATGCAACGTGCCATTGCTCCCGAATTGTATCCGAATGGTTGGATGAACACTCCACCGACGTGACCTCGCTAGGATTGAGGTCACCTGACCTCAATTCTATCGAGCACATCTGGGATGTCATCGAGATAGATGTTCGAGGCTCTGACCCCCCTCCATCAAATCTTCGTGAACTGTGGGAGCTTGTTCAGGGGTCGTGGATCCGTATGGCTTCCCAACGCTTCCGGTGTCTTGTCGAGCCCATGCCGAGACGAATCGCCGCCGTTATCAAGGCGAAATGTGGTGCTACACGTTACTAGACAGGTATCTCTAATTCAATTGCTCTTCAGTGTATAGTATACGTACACAATATATATGTATACGTACACATATATATGTATATAGTTGACGCGTATAGTTTGTACAGTATACTGTTGTGACGTATTGCGCTCTTAATCTCTTTGGGAAGAAGGCACCATGTAAGAGAAGACACTATATAATTTTTGAACATGTAAAATAATATTTTTGAATGTTTAATTTGTGACGTACGTGGTCCTTAATCTCCTTGGTGGAGGCTTCGGGGGATTAAGCATCCTAAGCCTCCACCGTGGGTGCGCCAATGCATTACAGAGATGAGTTCCCTCTATTTATGACGTCACTCTCATGTTACACGATCTGATACGTTGGTGTCGTACTTAACGTCATACACGACAGCGTTGGAAGCCAATCGGAAGCCTTTGTTTCCGCGTGACGTCACTAAAAGAGGGAACTCATCTCACATGTGTCATCGCCTTGTATTTTCTAGAAGGCCTTGGATCTAGTCAGCTAGGCTTCCAACTTCCAATGGGGCAATGATGAAATGCGGCTCTTAAATTGCCGCTATAAAATATGTTTTCTGGTAAAAACCATCTGGTGAGCATTATACAGATGCTGGTAGTTCGCATATACTTCACGGACAGGCAATAATTTTAGTGAATCCATGTCATGCGTTTTATTACATCAGTAATCTCAAAGAACTTTTTATCTCTTTACTTCATACACTATGTATCAGACACGTAGTGTAAGTGTTACCATAAATGTAAGAAGGCCATTAACGAAGGCTTGCAAAGGTAAAAAAAAAACACACACGAAGACTCTCTAAAAGGTGCCTCTTTTGAACGTTTTATTCGTTTTAAATTTACAGCATTTAAAAATGCCTGGCATTAAGTAAATGATCGTTAGTACACTCACAGCAACAGATTTTGATAGCATAAGATAAGTACGTAGAAATTTATTAAGAACAAAAGTGATATCTTTTGAATTTGAATACCAACGCAGTTGCGCAAAACTAATTCGATTTTCCAGCACCCATAGGCTTCTATAAATAAAATAATTTTGATATTTTCGAGGAAATAATTTGTTCACGAGCTTACTGTTAGGAAAAAAATATGTGCTTGTACAATGAAGAGCAAGTGTACTTAAAAATCTATTCTTAATATCCATTGAAACAAACCATGCACAATGATACTTCGTTTACACGTTTTTCTAGGGGATGGTCTTAAAAAAACGTATAAATATAACAAACGCATAAACGAAATTTCAAAATGATAAACAATATTGTAAAATTTATGTTTCGAAGGAGTGTAAAATATTCCTTGATAATGATTTATCCAAATACGAATTGGCAGAGAAAGAGAAAAAAATCTTTACAAATTATATTTTATCGCATTGCAAAAAATCATAAAGCCTATATGAAAATCAAAAATCTTTTTTGCCGAATTTATCTATCTATATTGGTTCTATTGGGTTGGTGCGAATGAAATGTCCGGCAAAGGACCAGCACACGTGGACAGCGAGAACAGAAAAGTAGGACAACTTACCTAGGCAAAATAATCCCCCTCGGCATCAACACATAGTTGCCATCTGTACGACAAGGCCATGATCCCGGAACGAAAAAAGTCTTGTGGCTGGGACCGGAAGAAGTCATCAACTGCACGTTGAACCTCGTTGGCCGTCGTGAACTGTTTCCCGGACAGGTAGTGATCCAGGCGACGAAACAGATGATAGTCTCACATCAATAATGTCTCATGCTGAGAAGTTCAAGTAAATTGTAGAAGCAATATCTGTCAGAAGCACGATTCACAAACACTTTAGCCGAGTTTAACTGCAGAGATAAAAAGATTTTATTTACAATTTAAAATCAACTAACAGACACAGGCAAGATCTTTCACAGCCGCGACGGCCGCATCATTAGGTCTAATCTGCACTTGTGTCTTTTAGTAGAATTTAAATTTTAAATGAAATATTTTTATCTCTGCAGTTTTACTCGGCTAAAGTGTTTGTGAATCGTGCTTCTGACAGATATTGCTTCTACAATTTACCAGATGACAGTCTGTCGGAGACAAGTCCGGGGAGATGAGGCAGTGCTTCATAGCCCAAGGCACTTAGTGTCAGCATCGTTCGTTGTGCGACATGAGGGTGGGCTTTGTCCTGGAGGAGAACACCATGTCTGTTAGCCAAAGCCAGTTGTATCTGCAGCAATTTCCGGTACATCTGCTGTAATTCAGTATAATAACGTTCTACAATGATGGTTTGGCCTCTTGCCAAGAATCTCCGATGAATTATCCCTGCTGTGGGCCACCAGACAAGCAGCAGCATCTTTTTGGTATGCAGGGGTGGCTTAGGATGCCATCCAGCAGGCTGTCCAGCCACATGTCCAGCTTTTTGACCTTACGGAGCGCAGCGAGACGCCGAACAACTGTCGTGTGATGGACACCTACCTCTGCCGCTATCTCACTACACGATTTTCGGAGGCTCGCTTTAACCACACGTAACAGAACATCGTCAGAAACAGCAACATGTCGGGGACCACGTGTTTCGTTTTGCAGGTCCGTATCTCCGCTTAGAAACTTCACAAACCATCGCCGAATGGTTCGTTCCTTGGCTGTACTTACCCCAAACGCTTTGTTAACGTTTCGAGCAGTAATTCCTGCAGAAAGGCCCAGTTCAAATTTTTACAGGAAGATAGATGACTCTCAAATCCGGCGTCTGCATGTTTCCTTTGCAAGCCACGTTACGTCCAAACAAACCACGCCTGAGCCTTGTTCTTCACACACCTGCTAGCTATTTACAGTAACTCTGTGATGTAGTACCCGCAACACCTGTGGGTGGTTCCATTCCGCTGTGATGGGTCCCCTGTCTCAACTGCTCGTTCGCGCCGGACATTTCATTCGCACCAGCCCAATAGATAAAGTGAAATCCTCACAACCCAGAGTCTGAGACCAATGTTCCAGTATGGAACTCATGAATCTTTTTTTGCTGCGGATCCTGAGTGCGTCTATTTAAAATCAGAATGTTTAGTATTATACATTCAGAATTCTATTATATTACGCAACGAAATAGTGAAGCCACAAAGTTACGTGCGTACCAGAGATTTATCAATTTCTAAATAGCGTATACACTGAGACCACCTGACAGTTTTAAGCAAATGAGCATACACTTATGACCACCTGACAGTTTTAAGCAAATGAGCTATGGCTGCACGCTGTTGCCGCCAGAGGGCGAGGCTAGTATAGAAAGGGAAAGCTTAGTGCTTGCGAAAGTAGTAGAAGTGATTTTTGGGTGTCGAGATGGGTAAAAAACGCGATTTGACAGACTTTCAACTTGGGATGATCGTAGAAGCTCGGAGCCATGGAGCGAGTATCACCGAAACCGCCGCATTCGTGAAATGTTCCAAAGCAGCTGTTGTTAAAGTGTTTACAGACTGGACTGTCAGCCAAAAAACTGGGTCTCTACGTGCAACGTCTGGTCGTCATCGACAAGTGACTGCTCGGGCGGAACGGAGAGTGACCATACTGGTAACATACAACAGAAAGGCAACAGTGCAGCAAACTACAGACCATCTTAATCAAGGATCTCCTCAAATGATCTCTGCAAGCACTGTTTGCCGTTCACTGCATCGGATGGGATATGGCAGCCGAAGGCCCTGTTCGAACACCTTTGCTGTCTGCAGTTAACAAGAGAAAAAGTCTTCAGTTCGCACAGGAGCAGTGATTGGACAGTCGATAATTGGGAACAAATTATGTGGTCCGATGAATCACGTTTTCAGTTGCACCATACCGATGGCGGAAACAGCACGAAAGCATGGACCCCAAAAAAGCTGGTGCAGGCAACGTTATGGTTTGGGGAATGTTTTCCTGGAATGCGTTGGGCCATTTAATTCGTGTTGATCAACGTCTGACTGGCACATCATATCTAAACATCGTTGCGGACCAAGTACATCCTGTCATGTGGATGGTTTATCCCAATGGCGATGGCTACTTTCAACAAGATAATGCGTCTTTCCATAGTGCTCGTATTGTACAGCATTGGTTTCAGGAACATGCCGGTACCGAATTTACTTTGCTTAGGTGGCCCCCATAATCTCCAGTTCTCAACCCCATTGAAAATTTGTGGGATGAAGTTGAACGAGCCATCAGACAGCTGGATCCACAACCCTGTAATCTCACACTCCTGGAAAGTGCTATTCATCAAGGATGGTCTCAGGTTCCACAATCCACCTATCAACATCTCGTGGAGTCCATGCTACGAAGAATCGACGCAGTATTAAA
Source organism: Macrothele yani (assembly GCA_039090855.1). NCBI lineage: Eukaryota > Metazoa > Arthropoda > Arachnida > Araneae > Macrothelidae > Macrothele > Macrothele yani. The sequence goes on along the minus strand of CM077028.1, from coordinate 73,077,465 downwards.
TGCAAAAGGTGGCCCAACGAAGTACTGAGGGGGTGGTCATAATAAAGTGCCCACTCAGTGTATGTGTGTAAGTCATGCAATGGGAAACCAATTTTCATCAAAACACACACACACACACACAGCCTTCTCTGATGGAATCAAGGTTCAACTTTGACTGCACCAAGAAGGAACACAACAACTCTGTCTCTCATAATTGTAACATGCCTAGTTACGTATAAAAGTGTCAAAGAACCGTGTATTTTTGATAATCTGAAATTCAGATAATCTCAAAAAGCGTATAAAATAAAAATTCTCAAAAAGCGTATAAAATAAAAATTCTCAAAAAGCGTATAAAATAAAAAATCTCAAAAAGCGTAAAAATCAAAAATCGTATAAAAATCTCAAAAAGTGTATAAAAGCGTATAATGATCTCAAAAAGCGTATAATAGTTTCAAAAAGCGTATAAATGACGTATAACCGAGTTTAAAAAGCAATAGAAACTACAGTAAAATACCAGGACTAACGCAGAATTAAGTATAAAAGTAAAAAGACTTATAACTGAGAAACGTATAACCGAGGTTCCACTGAACTAATTAACTGATGAAATCCGACGATATTTATCTTTATCCTGTCCTGAAGTGCTCATAACGAGAAAAGAGTGGTACATCCTAGTTAGCCGTTAATGATTTTCGCCCCCCCCAAACGTTTTCAGTAGAAAGCAGGCCTGTAAGAAAGCTGCTCCTGACAGAAACATCTTTGCTACCAGAAAAACGTTTTCGCCACGAATCTTCTTTTGTTTTTTGTAGAAAGAAACGAGGGCAAGTTTTTACGTTTAGTGTCTCTATCCTCCAAGATTACGCGAAGTCTCATCGGAATGATGAGGGAGGTGCAACAATGTTGACCTTACAATCCCGTTATGAGTTCAGCAGACATCGATCTGTTTCCAAAGATGAAGAAACGGCTTGGTGGGTGACTTACTTTTTTATGAAGCTCGAGAATCTTTCACTGAAGACAGCTGGAGCATTCGATGTCTTGGAAAGGACACCCTACTGTGCCGGATTTAAGAAGCTGCCATGGTATCACAAATCGCTTCTACGAAACAAGGAAATTGCATTAAATATTCGTAATGCCGCAAGGCGTTAATATAACGGCAAATGTCACAACTTGACAATACTTCACACTACTGTCTAGGTATTAACTTGTTAATTTTACAAACCGACATTGCGGATCGTTAATGACCGCAGGGATAATCTCAAAAGACCATTGCACCGCAGTTCTTCACGCTTTGTGCTATCTTACGAAGTAATGCGTTTATAGAAACATTCTAATGCCAGAATTAAATTTGCCGAACTGTAATATGAATGAAGCAATTAGAGCTCGTTCTCTTTGACGTCTGCATCCTAGTTTAATTGACTCAAACGTGTTAACCCGGGGTTGGCAAAATGGGCTGAAATAAACTCAAACTAATGTCTAAGAAGTGGACCGAACGCGGCTGGAACGAGTGAACCTGTGAGGATCAGAAAGCGTTGTTTCACCTTAGCTTTGCTATTCCAAGTTGACACTAATTCTTTCTGACTGGTTACCTGCTAGAAGTGATATAACAATGTCGACTGTTCCTAAAAAGGATAGAGAAGATGTTTGTCACTTATTTCTACCCAGTGGCAGGATACCCATATGTAAATTGAACTAGTGTTTCCCGTCATGCTTTGCGTAATGGAGCGGAGAACAAAGAGCTAGAAGTGACCGCTTATCACCAGTGATAGGTTAATGGTCGATACTTCTAAGATGAGAGGAAGAAAGGAATTGTTTTGTCGTAATTTTTACAAAATCCCGCACTTATATGAGCATTTCTGTTTGGGGAGCACAGATAATTTTGGGCAAAATTTGGTGCAGTTACATCGAGGGTTACAAGAACTCACATGCATCTACCTAAGCCAATGTGTGTATGTAAACACTATATTATCAAAATTATTCGGACACAACCAAATATTTGCATGAGAGCAAAGAAATGTTGAGCAGAAGGGTGCGCTGCACTGTTTTTTTCTTTTTTTTTTTTTTTCTGAAAATAACGTGCAGCAAAGTTACCGGTAGGTATCCGTGTTTTTCAGGAATTTCCATTTTTAAAAGTTTAAAAGTGCCCATTTATTTTAACTTCCGTGTTTTCAGAGATTTTCCGTAGACAGAAATTCCGTTTATTTCAGAAAAGTCCATTTCAGGTTTTTCAGTATTGAAACTGAAATTCCGCAAAATCGATGAACCTGTACAGCACTTACCCCAGATAACCTTTCCGCTGCGGCCAGGCTCGAACCCCCATCATTAGAGCTGGCTTAACAGGTAACTCGTGCCTTTGACAACTGAGCCACACGCGCTCGGCAATCGGAGTCACGCACATCGTAAAACGAATTTCGCGGCGATGAAATTTTGTTTTTTTGTCATTAATGTGAGTGATTTAGTCATTTTAATTTCTGTTGGAACTTATTATTTTTCTGAATAGGTTTGTATTTTCTTTTTTTTTTTTCTGTAGGTCGACTTTTCACAAAATAAGCATTTTTCATCGCGATTTTTCGAAGCAATAAAATGCTTTACAACTTGATTTTTTTAAACTGGCAATGACTTTCAGTTATCTTTAAAAAAAGTGAAATGCACTTTTTATATTATTATCTCACAAAAAAAAAAAAAAAAAAAAAAAAAAAAACGAAATATAAAATTTACTCTTGATTGCTAAAATAGCTTTTGTCTTAAGTTGTTCAAAGACTGATACACAGACATCGAATAACCATCTGCACACGGTTTTTTTACAAAAACACAATATATAATAACTAGCTGGTGCACAAAACAGGGGAGAGGAGAAGAAATATCCTGTGCCACAACAAACGAAATCCAAGGGATCTGCTATCCACAATATTCGATGTAGCTACGGAACTTCAAAATTCGACAGACGATTGAAATTTAAAAGTTGATCAAACCTCAAGAATTCTCACAAATCGCTCCTATTACCGGTAATTTATCGTCATACGGATACAGAAAAAGTGAGAACGGAGATTTTCCATTAATATACGAAAGGAATTGCGGAACGGTTTCTGAAAATTCAGAATTTTCCGTTAACACATCTCTAAAACGGTAATTTACCGTCAATATAAAAAAGAAACTGAGGAGAGGTTTCTGAAAATTCAGAATTTTCCGTTAATACATCTCTAAAATGGTAATTTACCGTTAGTATAAAAAAGAAACTGCGGAAAGGTTTCTGAAAATTCCGAATTTTTCGTTAACACATCTCTAAAACGGTAATTTACCGTCAATATAAGAAAGAAACTGCGGAAAGGTTTCTGAAAATTCCGAATTTTCCGTTAACACATCTCTAAAACGGTAATTTACCGTCAATATAAGAAAGAAACTGCCGAGAGGTTTCTGAAAATTCCGAATTTTCCGTTAACACATCTCTAAAACGGTAATTTACCGTCAATATGAAAAAGAAACTGCGGAAAGGTTTCTGAAAATTCAGAATTTTCCGTTAACACATCTCTAAAACGGTAATTTACCGTCAATATAAGAAAGAAATTCCGGAAAGGTTTCTGAAAATTCAGAATTTTCCGTTAACACATCTCTAAAACAGTAATTTACCGTCAATATAAGAAAGAAACTGCGGAAAGGTTTCTGAAAATTCCGAATTTTCCGTTAACATATCTCGAAAACGGTAATTTACCGTCAATATAAGAAACTGAGAAAAGGTTTCTGAAAATTCAGAGTTTTCCCGTAGTACGAAAAATCCGTTTCCGTTATTACACGGAAAGGTTGTATCAGAAATATGCTTCGTTAATTCACGAAAGAAATGAGGGAAACTTATCCATGAATTTCAGAAATTTTTTTACGGTGTGAGTGAGGAGGTATGTATATAAAGCACAGATGTTCTGTCATGTTATCACTAACTTTGAAGCGGATATTTATCGTGGAAGTGAACTTTCCAAGTTCCAACGTGGGCTAGTCATAGGATGTCATTTGAATAAACATTTCCATATATGATGTTAATGGACTGTTTGCCAAATAATGGAGTGGCATCTCATCATCGATTCTTCCAAACTAAGTTTAAAGGCGGTGTTATTACACAATGGAAACTACACATCAGTACCACTGGCCTGTGTAGGGCACATGAAAGAAACTCACCATAATATGGATCTTTTCCTTAAATCTATCAATTACTCCGAACACGTTTGGCAAATATGTGGGGACCTCAAAGTAATTGGACTTCTAACAGGAATGCAACCAGGGTATACAAATTTTGTTGTTTTTTGTGCAAGTGGGACAGTCTGAATAGAGAACATCATTATGAGGTTAAAGAGTGGCCTTTGAGTGAAAGTTTAATGCCTGGGAAAAAAAGAATGTGAAATTCATATCGCTCGTTGATTCCCACAAAATTTTATTGCTTCCGCAATTATTTCGTGAAGTATGCAAACTCGTGGGATATACACATATAAGAGAATAGATACCCGTAGAAAATACGCAAAATTATTCGCTTTGCAGGTAAGTTCGAGTTATTTTTTGTATTTTTACCATTTTGTGAGGAAATTTTTATAAGATTCACAACACAACTTCAACCTCTTTCTAGCAGAAAAGAAAATCGTAGATTTTAACACTTTTTACTCTCCCCCTCTCTGAATTTTCTATCTATATTACAGCATTTTTTTTAAGCTTAAAGCAAATACTTCTTAAAATAATCATTTTTTCTTTATGATAGTTTTCGCGTGTGTTCCTTTTGCACGACATTTTACACTTAACGGCTTTATTAAAATATGAGATTTATTTCCTGGGACCAGCAATGAAATTTTGATCCGGCCCCGCTATGAAATTTCGCTCAAGGCCTCGCAAAAGTTCCATCCGGAACTACCAGCGTGGTTGATATACACTATATTGAAAAAAGTCGCCGGACACTCCTTCAAAAGCAAATGAACGGATCCGCTGCGTTGTTAAGATGCGCGGTACAGCTGCAAACGGTATAAAAACAAGCCTGCAGCTGACCGCGATCATATCGCACTGTGAGGCTCAGTGAAAATGTCGCGGCGGGAGAGAACTGACTTTGAGAATGGAAAAATTGTTGGGTGTTATATTAGTGGGTTGTTTATAAAAGAAACCGAGAGGCTTTTAAACATATACAAGTCAACTGTTGCGGATGTACTGAATAAATGGAAGACACGTGGTGTGCCTGAAGCAGAAAAACGTACCGGCGGACTAAAGAAAATCAGTAATAGAGGACGTCGAAGCCTCAGGAGAGTCGTTACAGCTAATCGCCTCGGTATCTACACGTACCATTCGCAGAGAACTTCATCCCATGGGTTACCACGGTCGTGTGGCTGTTCCTAAGCTTTTCATCTCCACTCGGAATGCTACTCGTCGTTCAGCATGATGTAAAGAAAATTTATCGTAGACAGCAGATCAATAGAAACGGGTCCTACGCACGGATGAATCCAGATACGCGACCCATCAGTCTGATGGCTGTGTGTGGGAATGGCGGCAGCCGGAGGAACGCGATTTACCACAGTGTACTGTTCCTATACGGTCAAGTTTGGAGCTGGCAGTGTACTCTTGTAAAGGAGTTTTTCGTGGTATGGTCCTGGCCCATTGGCTATCGTGGCCAAACCAGTTAACCAGTACGTCTACCTCGATATTCCGAACAATTATGCCTTACCAACTCTGTGGCAATACTATGGAACCGAGCCTTGTTGGTACTAGCAGGATAATGCACCGAGCCATAAAGCAAGGACTGTTACGGCGTGGTTTGACGATAATTCCGTATCGTGTGTGGACTGGCCAGCACAGAGCCCTGATCTTAATCTCATAGAGCACCTATGGGATGAATTAGAGCGTCGCATAAGAAGTTTGAAACCAAGGCCTACTACTAAGCAACAGTTAGCGGCAGCATTATGTACTGAATGGAGGCGCATACCTATTGCTCTGTTCCAAAACCTTTTCGAAAGCATGTCTCGAAGGGTCAGTGCCTGCATTCAGGCCAAAGGTGGACCCATATCGTACTAATGTATGTCAATAAATGGTATGTTGTGTTTCTCTTCTAGGTGTCCGGTGACTTTTGTCAATATAGTGTATATATTTAGTTGTTGATAATCTATGTAAGTTATGGTTAATTTTTGTAAGTTATGCTTACAATACCGGAAAGTATGCGCCAAGCGGGTCCGGAAACACCTGACTGATCAACACAAAAAACAGCGTATGGAGATTTCCATAAAGTGTTTTTTCAACGTTATGAAGAAGACCCAAGTTTACTGGAAAGGATCGTTGCTAAGAATGAGACTTGGGATGCATCAATTTGACCCTGAAAGCATGAGAGAATGTATACAGTGGAAATACCTTTATTCTGAGTCTTCCTCTATAAAAAAATAATCTTACTAATCTTGTTTTGGAATATGTATGGTCTTATTTTAAAATATTATCAGGACCATAAACACCCTGTACAAAGTGTAACATATTCTTCAATGCTTAAGTACAAGTTGAAACCTGCAATCCCCAAGAAAAGAAAAAGATTGTCAAAAACTGTTGTTTTGCTCCAAGATAATGCTCGTCCCCTTACAGCGGCGGCAACCATGGCAACGATTTAAAATGTTAAGCTTGAGGTTCTTCGATATCCACTTTACACAAACGATTTTCATCTCATCGGTCAGCTTAAAGAAGCATTACATGGCCGGAGGTTTGGTAGTGATGAAGAGGTGACTGCAGAAGAGCATACATGTCTTCAGAGCAGCAGAAAACCTCCGTCTCTGATGAGATCTAGCGGATGGTGGACTAACTCTGTAGCGTACCTCTAGAGGATATTTTGAAAAATCATGCAATAACTCTATAAATTTAATTTTCATTTTGGTAAATACAACGAAAAGGCTTTTACTTTTTCTTTTTATTTGCCCTCGTGCTAAACATTTCGCTTTCTACAATTCCAAGTCATCCGGAACGTAGCTGGTATTTTTTATTTTGAAAGTATAGAGAGCACCATAAACCTCTACTACTCGATCTACTCTTTAAATTACCTCTTTTCCTAAGATCTGCAATTCTGTATTCATCTCACTGCAGTTCAATAGTTTACATACTTCTATAGCTTTCACTCGCTTGTCTTCATTTTGTAAATGCGCGCGCACACACATTTTTTCTCTATTTCGTATATGAACTCACTCGGTTTATTATTCGACCGCTATCACACACAAAATTGTCACTTGTTTACTTTTATTCAATACAATTATCTCCATCACACACACACACACATACATGTTTTCCACCTCTCTCTCTATCACTTTTTCTTTTTCACTAACACGACACAAGTTTTATTACTTCGACATCTCAAGTACACTCAAGAACAATGAAATTTGCACACCAAGAAGGAAGCACCGGATTCAACTGAAATTTTATGGACGTAATAATACAGATAAATGATACACATGATGGCAAAAACAGAGCTGCAGGACAATTACAGGGGGATATGTGGTACGCAGTCCGGTCATCTTCAATAGCGCGTCGCAATGCCTAGTGCGGCGATACTTGCTGCAATGCGGTCCGGCATGGAGGCAAACAGACACCTGATGTTGTCCTGCGGCAGACTGGCCTACACGTGTTGAACGGTGTGCTCCAAATTCCGGATAGTGCGGAACGTCGGTAGCCGGCGTTTCAACTGGTCCCACACATGCTCGATAAGAGACATGTCCGGGGAGCGGGCAGGTCATGGAAGTGTCTGGGCATGACGTAGGCAGTCCTGGGCAACCCGAGCCGTGTGAGAGGGCGGACATTATCCTGCTGGTATAGCGCACCTGGAATCCCCGGACAGGAATGGGAGCACATGGGGCCGTAGAATCTCATCCGCATACCGCTGACCCATCAATTATTCTCGTACCACTACTAGAGCTGATCGGCTATCGTAGGCAACGGCTCCCAGACCGTAATGCCTGCAGTGGGGGAGGTGTGGCGCTCGATAGCGAGGTTGAAATTGTGCCGTTGACCCGGGATCTCCACACCCAGAAACCATGATTTTTTTTTATTTTTATTTTCAGGTTTAACGACCACCGTGAGAAACTCAAGTGGCTATAAGCAGTCGCCCGTCCCTAATTTAGGGTCACTGGTTCCAGGGAAGGGAGAGAGCCAGTGCCGTAAGACAAACACAACATCCATGCACGACGGGATTCGAACCCGGACCCTTCTCGGACGAATGGTCATAAGCCAGCGCTTAGATCACAGCGCCACCGGGGCAGCGATATGATGATCATCTATCCCCGAAACGAAGCGACACTTATCACTAAACACCACACGCCGTTAGTCTGTGAATTCCCACGTCGCTTTGTCGTGCCACTCATTGCTAAACGCCACTAGTCTGCGGATTCCCACGTCGCTTTGTTGTGGCACTCATTGCTAAAGGCCGCTAGTCTGTGGATTCCCAGGTCGCTTTGTCGTGGCACTCATCGCAAAACGCCGCTAGTCTGTGGATTCCCACGTCGCTTTATCGTGGCACTCATCGCTAAACGCCACTAGTCTGTGGATTCCCACGTCGCTTTGTCGTGGCACTCATCGCTAAACGCCGGTAGTCCGTGGATTCCCACGTCGCTTTGTCCTGGCCCTCATCGCTAAACGCCGCTAGTCTGTGGATTCCCACGTCGCTTTGTCGTGGCACTCATCGCTAAACGCCGCTAGTCTGTGGATTCTCACGTCGCTTTGTCGTGGCACTCATCGCTGAGCGCCGCTAGTCTGTGGATTCCCACGTCGCTTTGTCGTGGCACTCATCGCTAAACGCCGGTAGTCTGTGGATTCCCACGTCGCTTTGTCGTGGTACCACTGCACACGAAGCCGGCGATGTACCGGTGTTAATGGCAGCACACGTAAGGGGTGCTGGGATCACAGATTCGCTTCCGCGAGGCGTCGGGAAATGGTTCGTAAGCACACAAGAGCGGCTACATCTGCCTGTATAGTGGACCGGGTCTCCGTGGGATCCATTCAAGCCTGGCGCACGATCCGTCGATCCTCTCTACTCTTCCTGGTCCGTCCGGAGTCGATCCGCCGTGCGGCAGTGCCGTCACATGTCCACTGCTCCCAAAGCAGTCGGTCGGTATAGTCAGAACGATCCACGATACGGAGCGCCGATCAACCTGCGGTTTTCAGCCCGATGATCAGGACTCTTTCAAAGCCCGTAACTTGCGTAAATCGACGTCTCTGGCGTCTACCCGGCATTCTTGCCACTCTGTACTCTTGCTTGCTTCGGCCGGTGCTTTTCGCTTTCATGGGGAATCGACTACACGTCGGTTTATAAGGCTGCCGGTTCGCTTGCAGCGCCACCACGGGGTGTGTGATCATGCGCACTCGCACCAAACGTGGTTCATTTGCATATAAGCACGAACTCTAGCTATTTGCCAAGTTTCGCTGTTGTAGCATGTTTCATTTTAGGTGCGCAAATTTCATTGTCTGTGTGTGTACACTGATTCCATAGACTGACGCCAGATGGTAGTTGTGGGGAAGTGCCCGTCATGGATACACCAAAAAGGTAGGAATGGTGTTGCCACTAAAGTTGAATATGCACCACGGCAGGAATTGAATGCCGACTTTTGTTTTCAGATTTTGGGGTTCAGTGATCGCCATGAGCAACTCTGAAGGGTACGAACAATCTCCCATCCCTAACTTAGGGCCAATAGTGTCAGGAAAAAGCAACGCCATCAGACAAATACACCACCCATTCCTCACCGGGGCTGATCTCGGACGAATGGTCAGAAGGCAGCGCCTCACACCGCTCAGCCACAGGGGTGGCGATAAATTTTTTATTCTCGTTTATAATATGGTACATTTAGTTAGGTGCCATGCGTTTTTTGTTATCTTTGATTCGGCAAGGAGCTAATTCAAAATATACACTTCTTCGCGCTGTCTAATCTAGGTTAAAGTTAATGCTTTTAAGCGTACTATGATATGAAATTAGATTCGCATTGAATAAACTCTCAGAATGAGTTCAATATCGAAATTGAACAAACTTTTCAGCGATAGGAGCTTACTGATACTCAAGTCACTTCCCGAAACCACTTTCTTAATCGTCTGTGTTGTTGTTACCCAAGGGGCGCAAATTATATATGTCGCCCCCGAGCGCCAGTCATCTTCGCTACGCCATTACGTAGCACTCTTTGATGTAAGGAATTTAACGACTTCTGCCAGCATCTAATTTTAGGAGCAGTAGCCTGACCCTAGATTTAGATTTAGGGTCACTGATTCCAGCAGACAAGAAGTCCCATGTGAACTTATCCGATATCGGTGTCTTATCCGGACTTGAAACCATACGCTGCAATGAGAAAATTTAACGCCCGCGCTGCGGGCAACCAATTGCTGATATACATACACTAGCGGAAAGTGAAAAAAGAACACCAAGAAAGAGACGTCTGATACCAACGAAATTTATACAGCATAATAACGGAATACAGAGGATAACGTGATCAAAACATTATGGCAAAATACAGCTGTATTTGCTGGTAAACTGAAAAAGAAAATTTCCATGTAACATGGTAAGTACGAGGTTGAACCGCCATGAACTGCGTCACACTTTGCAATTCTGGCATCCAGTCCGTCGTACAGATGTTGGATGTCAGTTTGGGGTATTGAGTTCCAAGCATCCTCAACCTGAACGCGTAAATCGGGGATGGTCGTGGCTGGCGGTGGAGACCGGATAAGTCGTTGTCCCATAAAATCCCACACGTGCTCAATAGGGAGCACATCTAGTGAACGTGCAGGCCATGGAAATTGTCTCACATCCTGAAGTGCATGTTGCGTTGCACGTGCCGTGTGTGGGCGTGCGTTATCTTGCTGGAAAACACCACGATGGACCGACCTTACAAATGGCACAACAACGGGCTGAATGATGTTGTTGATGTAGGAGGTGCTGTTTAAGGTACCCGATACAAACACTAGTTGTGTACGGGAGTGATAGCTGATCGCTCCCCACACCAGGAGACCAGGTGTAGGCACTGTGTGTCGCTGGCGGATGGATGCAAGAAGGGTGGAGACGCTCCCCTGTGCGTCTGCGAACACGCATACGGCCATCGGAGGCTCCCAAGCAGAATCAGCTTTCATCGCTGAACACGACAGATCGCCATTGCGTTCTCCAGTGCAGACGTTGGCGACACCACTGCAGCCGTTCCTGACGGTGGGCTGGAGTCAGAGGCACACGTGCACGTAGTCCTGCATCCAGTAGACAGTTGCGGATTGTTCGCACAGTTACCTCAAGTTCAACGGCAGCTCGGATTTGCGTCGCAGTGGATGTTCTGCTTGACAACGCCGCTCTTTTTAGGCGTCGATCGGTCAGCTCATCAGTCCGTTTGTGACTCCCGGTTCCAGGTCTCCTCATGTAGGAATGTTCCTCGGACCATCTACGCCACCATCGTACCACCACCGATACTTCCCGTCCAATTCGCTCCGTAATACGACGATACGACCACCCGGCCTCGCGGAGTCCGACTAGACGACCTCGCTCAAAGTCCGATAACTGCTGAAATCGTACACGTCTTCCATGTCCAGGCATTGCAGCTTCTTCAGGGTCTTCGCACGTGTCCGTACGCCGACGACTGATTACATTCACTTCGCCGTACTCCTTAAATACCACCGACGATAATTTGCATATTATGCCTTGCTGTGGCGTAAGCGTTCACCGGTTGGTCCTGAAATTAACATCACACCTACGTAAGCTCGACCCCATTAACATATGTAAATTTCATGATCGTCCACCAATTCCTTCTGGGTGTTCTTTTTTCACTTTCCGCCAGTGTATATAATTGCTCGATCATCGGGCAACCAATTGCTGATATATTCATCCACTGACTCTCTTTTTCCTCCCCTTCGCTCTTGTATTCCCTTCCTTCTCTAACTTATTTTTTCCTTTTTTAACATACAGAGGTTGAACAGAATAATGTGAACACCACTCCCAGAAACGTGACTTTTAATACAGCTGCGTACGTCGCAACACGCAAGGTATCCACCACTTTTTGGCTGTAATAGCTTTGTTTAGAACGTTAAGGTCCTGTTTAAAATGTCTTATTGAAAAATTTCTTTCAGGGTGACGACGAAATGAGCGACCTAACGGACTTCGAAAGAGAGCTCATTGTTGGTGGCCGGATATTCGGTACCTCCCTGACAAGAGTCGCCAGGGTACTGGGGGTATTGAAAGATACTGTGTCCAGCTTCATGACAGCGTACCGTGTTCGTAGCGAAACTTCATCTGCGAAACACAAGGACGGCCAGAAAGCGACCCTGACTGATACAGACAGAAGAGCATTAAATATGATTGTTACCCGTAATAAGACCACGGCGCTGAAAATTAGTGCGGAGCTCAATCTGCATCTCCAGATCGCAGTATCAACGAAAACAGTGCTCGGGGAACTGCATAAATAAGATATTGATGGCAGAGCTGCTATTGCAAAAACGTTGGTGACCAAGGTGAATGCACAATGGCGACGGTAATGGTGCCAGGAGCATACAGCCTGAACTGCCGTTGCATAAAAGCGTTTAATGTGGTCGGATGAATCCACATTCACACTATTCCTCACCGCGGGATGTGTTTACGAGTGGAGAACACCGTCAGAAGCGTACAACCAAGACTGTATGCTCCCAACCATGCAGCATGGTGGAGGTTCGGTCATGCTCTGGGCGGTCAAGTCGTGGTTTTCAGCAGGTTTCCTGATCACCTTGAAAAGGCGGATGACTGCCAAGGCATATAAAACCATTTTGGCCAACTAAGTCCATCCAATGGCTCAAGCATTTTTTCCTGCAGGGGATGCCATCTATCAAGATGATAACGCTCCAATTCACAGAGCTCGGAATGTCCAATCATGATTTGCGGAACATGAGGACGGACTTTCACACCTTCCTTGACCTCCCCAATCACCAGACTTGAACAACATCGAGCCACTGTGGTCTGTGTTGGAAAATAGAGTAAGATTCTGTCATCCTCCTCCTGCATTTTTCAAGGACGTGGATCAGTTTCTGCATGAAGAATGGTGTAACATCCCACTTACCACCATCCAGGATTAGTATGTGACCATTCCAAGGAGAATTCAAGCGGTTTTGAATGCCAAAGGTGGTACCGCACCCTATTAGGTACGTAAAACCTTCTTTTGCTCGGTGTTCACATTATTTTATCCAACTCTCGTACAACTCCTTTCTGAGACACGTAGATGCTCAATCCGCCTCATCTTTCTTCTTCTGTAACTCACTCTTTCGTTCTCTCTAACACTAGCACACATACACACTTTTTATGGACTTCATCTCTCTCGCTTTCTCATTCTCACTCGTTCATTGTTTCACTAACACATCATAATCTCCCTCAACAACAACAAAAAAAAACGTGCACGCTTTCTGGTACACATACTCTGTGTTATTCCGTGCACCTAACACACGTATACTCGTTGCTACTTGCTCATTCTCTCACTTTCTCTCTTCTTCATTCTCCCCCGCTCCTTCTCTCTCTCACTGTCACATACTCTCTCTTTGTCTTTTATTTTACTCTCGTCGACTATTTCTTTTTCCTTTGTCTTCTTCGTTGCTCTTCCTTTCTCTTTTTGTTTCTGTTTTCTAATTTCTTTTCTGTGCGCTGGTTTTCTACGTCTCTTAATATATTGTTCGCTTTTTCTTCCTTTCCCACGTCACTATTTTACTCCGCTGCTTCATAGTTTCATTTCCCTTCCCTCATTTCTTCTTCATTTACTTTTTTCTTTCTTCCTCACCAGGTAAACTATTGAAACCATTAATCTCCACATAAAGGTAATCAATACTTCCCAGTAATAATCATGACTAAAGGAAAGCAATAACGAGGAACAATATAGGTAAGTGTTTTTGTGGTGTTACGTAGATTCATATCCAGCCAGCATCGGAAATGGATGGGATAATTTTATTTTTCACAGTAAGTAGTAAATAACGAAATTGCAATAAACACGGGAATAATGATGAGAAGAAAAATAATGGAGCAGACGCAGTTGATCAGAGAGACTTCATCGAGAAGCAATGACTAATTTCGTCGTTCGAAATCCATTCGTGGAAGCAGATCCGTGTCTCTTTATCGGTGTCTAATCTCCAATGCGTGGCAATCAATATTTGGAAGAAGAGCAAGAAGAAGAGGATAAATAATGAAGAAAAAAAAAAGGAGCCAGTCCATTCGGGTTGCAGTATTATTGATTATTTTTCCCTTGCTTTAATTATTCAGCTCGAGTCCAAGTCTTTTGTGCTGTGTCCGGTGGAACGCGCTCTCGCTCCCCTCCGAACCAATGGCAAATCAAATCGTGTTGCCACGCGATCGATAACAAATTGCTCACGCGAAACGGCGGGTGACGTCACCTGCTCTTTTGATGATTTATAATTGGCCAGATCTCGGCAACAAAGCCAAGGCGAATCGTCCATGTTCCTCTTTTACTTCCAACATGCTCGAAAAATAGCTGAGAAATGTCTACTTCGGCCAGGCCAATAAGTTTCTGCAATCAATATGGGCTTTCAGGCTGGCTGTCGTTTGTGTTCCGCTCCCGCCACCCCATCCCCCTTCCCCGTTCCGTGTTATCCGTCCTTCCCCAACGAATATTTCCACAGCATTCAGTAGACACTGATATTCATAATACCCAGTTGAAAGCGACCAGGATCTATAAATATTTTGAAACCAGAATAAGCGTTAATTTAAAAAAAAAAATCATCAATAGAAACATGAAACCACTGCATGTCACACCATAAAAAATTTCAACATACGACGCCAAAACGTCTGCATGAGCTTATTAACAACTTGTAGCGGGTCATTGTAGAATTAAACGATAGTGACATATAATGGCTTTAGTAGTTAAATGATCTTGATTAAGAGATTAATTAGTGTCCTTAGCTAACTCGTTGAACATATATCACACTTGGTAACTAATTAAAGATAAACGGCCAGGCTGAAAAGAAGCAGCACTTTCGGAACAGGAAGATCTGGTCTTTATTCTCCAGGTAACGCACAATAGTTTCAGTTAACAATGCACTTTAATTGATGATTATCAGCCGTAAGGCATCAGTTGGCATCCAAAAGCAAGCTCATATATAAACATAGGGATCTCAATCATATAACTAGAACACGTTATTCATCCATACACATATCTTTACAGCACCGATTTTCATTTCTTTACATGCATCCGCTCCATTTATATCATCTATCTCTCTGCATTTCACACGTTGCAGTATTATTTACTTCTGACCCACTGTCAGCGTTGCCAAAAAAGTTCAATCTGTTCGGGAAAGTAATTTGCCGTTCAGTGAGAAAATCTTTAACCACGAAGTGAAACTTACATGCGAAATAAAAACACAAAAGGAATGTTCAATTAGGGTGAAAAGTCACACTCAAAAAGAATGTTCAATTAGTGTGACAAGTCAAACTCAAAAGGAATGTTCAATTAGAGTGACAAGTCAAACTCAAAAGGAATGTTCAATAAATAGAGTGACAAGTCACACTCAAAGGGAATGTTCAATTAGAGTGACAAGTCACACTCAAAAGGAATGTTCAGGTAAAGTGACAAGTCAAACTCAAAAGGAATGTCCAGTTAAAGTGACAAGTCAAACTCAAAAGGAATGTTCAATTAGAGTGACAAGTCAAACTCAAAACGAATGTTCAATTAGAGTGACAAGTCACACTCAAAAGGAATGTTCAATTAGAGTGACAAGTCAAACTCAAAAGGAATGTTCAATAAATAGAGTGACAAGTCACACTCAAAGGGAATGTTCAATTAGAGTGACAAGTCACACTCAAAAGGAATGTTCAGGTAAAGTGACAAGTCAAACTCAAAAGGAATGTTCAATTAGAGTGACAAGTCAAACTCAAAACGAATGTTCAATTAGAGTGACAAGTCACACTCAAAAGGAATGTTCAATTAGAGTGACAGGTCAAACTCAAAAGGAATGTTCAATAAATAGAGTGACAAGCTCACACTCAAAAGGAATGTTCAATTAAAGTGACAAGTCACACTCGAAAAGAATGTTTAATTAGAGTGACAAGTCAAACTCAAAAGGAATGTTCAATAAATAGAGTGACAAGCTCACACTCAAAAGGAATGTTCAATTAAAGTGACAAGTCACACTCAAAAGCAATGTTCAATTAGAGAGACAAGTCAAACTCAAAGGAATGTTCAATTAGTGTGACAAGTCAAATTCAAAAGAAATGTTCAATTAGAGCGACGCGTCACAGACGACATTAAAATTAAACTACTTGTACTGTATATATGAGTGATATCATAGTAACAACACCGGTGAACTGAAAGCTGCCAGTGTACAACATAATTGTTTTGTTTGGGGTTTAACGACCACGGTAAGCAACTCTAAGGGCAATAAAGCAGTCGCTAGTCCCTGATTTAGGGCCACTAGTTCCATGCCTTACGGGATCCAAATCTGGGCCCATCTCGGACGAATGGTCACAAGCAAGCGCTACCAGCGCGGCCAACGTAATTTTCAGCAAGTTTAGATTCATCAGATTTTTTTAATCATAAAACTATGTATCTAGTTTTAAAACGACAATACAGTGTCTTAGAAATTCAGAGTGTCCACAGTTCACTTCGTTCGCTGTTCATTTAGTCCACCCTTTATATGTTGTCCGCCTTTGTACACATTCATTTTATCCTCTGAATGGGTGGAATATCGTGGAAATATTCTGTTCTGATGGAAGTTTTTTTACTAGGCAGAAATGAAAAGGTCAGCGGACATCACTTGCATGTGATTTTTTTCCTGTTAAAGTTTTCGAATAAAATAAAACGATTTTAAATGTTGTTTAAAATAAAACGAGGTACTGAACTTTGAAGAGCTTTTTGAACTTTTTTGTGTAGTACAATGCCAATCACTATGACATAAAAATCAAAATTTATTGAAATGGCCATAAATGTGTTGAATTGAAAAGGAAAACTTTAGGCCCCCCTTTCTCCTTTATGTAAAATGTCTTTATTTTCCTCCTCTCACACCGCAAATTCACAGTAAACACCAATTTAAACATTTTTTCACTGTTAGACTTTTATGGATCTTTTTTTCTCACGTTAAACAGCTATGACACATACACAGAGCATTGGTAGTTCATTTCTATGAAAACTAGTATTAAAGAAATTATAGAAAATAATCAAAATATAAAATATACTGAAAAGCTAAGAACTATATGAAAACAATAGTCAATACAAGATGTATTTCAAAACATTACGAGATTTTTGTGAAACTTTGATTCGTGGCGTAGTGATTGACATCGTACCACACAGAAAAGTTAAAAAGTTCTTCAAAGTATAGTTCGTTGTTTTAATTTAAATGATATTTAAAATCATTATATGTTAATTGAAAATCTTAAACAATAAACAAAAAATAGCACGTAAGCAATGGCCGCTCACCTTTTTTTTTTTTTTTTTTTCCTGCCTTGTAGCGAAAATTCCATCTGTTTTGATGGAAATTTTAACTTTGGCAGCAAAACTCTGAGGACGAAATGAACGTGGACAAAGTGAACAGTGGACTAAAAGAACAGTGGAAAAAGTGAACGGTGGACGAAATAAACACGGACAAAGTGATCCGTCACCGGTTCTCTCAGTCAGAAAAGTGGGTTGAATGGGGAGGGTGAGAAGGACCAGTGCGTTATGTATTGTGTCTATTTCGAATCCGCTAAACGTGCCTGACTTTATGTGGGTTGCCCCAAGAATCCAGATCAGATCAGATCATATGTAGAGGATTTTACGAAGGGAGTGTCTGACCCCAGGTCTTAATCAACCCTTAGAAATAGGAAGCTGGGAGATTTGGGCTAGAGTGCCCGATAGGAAATTGACACGGAAGCGAGGTAGAAAGGGGAGGAAGACGCCCTTATTTATTACCGGGGAGCGTGCCCATCCGACGCACGGCGGATATTTTGTATTTCGAGCGTTCGAACCTGAGATTTCTTCGTGGCATGCACGAACGTTGACCGCTAGGCAATCGCCCCCCTCCCTCCCCCGCAAGAATCCAAGCCAGCCTAAACCTCAGAACCCATCAGCTTTCTGTATTCTTAGAAAGGAATGTCAGGAACTTCAAATTTTGTAGTAACTATCATTAACTGATGTCCAAAGCGGCGAATGTTATCGGGTATTTAAGTTATGGCAGAAATATTCTTTACTAACACTTGAAACAGCTACAGGATTCTTAACTCAGCAATCAGAATGCTTTAATTATCTCAAATAAGAAAACTTGGAAATTACATCCCCCTAGAGTGGGAGAATCGAACTAGCATCTCCCGATTTCCGTTCGAGCATGATACCCGTTAGAGATAACGAAGTTCCAAGTACGAATACAGAGTCGGAACAACTTCAGATTTCCGCCAGTCAAAGTCAATTCTGCTCCTTCGTAAAGTAATTAAGCTGAATCACCAGTCCCTCGGATACATGAGATTCGATTTTTGCTCCAAGGCGATTTACTTTTCAAGTTTTCTGATGTGATGTGATGTTACATGCAGAATAGTTTGCCAAGTCGGGGTCATATAGGTAGGTGGAGGCGGTGTAACAGTTTGGGGTGAATTTACATGGGTTTCCTTCGGGCCCCTCGACCCGTCGAGACCTCCACAGGCACAAGGTATGTGAACATCCTCGTCGACCATCTGCACCCTTTCGTAACGATTCATTTACATGGGCTCCGTGTAAACCATACATACGCATCAAGACCTCCGTCACGGGCACAAGGTATGTGAACATCCTCGTCGACCATCTACACCCTTTCGTAACGATTCATTTACATAGGCTCCCTGTAAGCCATTCATACGAATCAAGACCTCCATCACGGGCACTAGGTATGTGAACATCCTCGTCCACCATCTATACCCTTTAGTAACGATTCATTTACATAGGCTCCCTGTAAGCCATTCATACACATCAAGACCTCTATCACGGGCACAAGGTATGTGAACATCCTCGTCAACCATCTACACCCTTTCGTAACGATTCGTTTAAATAGGCTCCCTGTAAACCATTCATAGGCATCAAGACATCCATCACGGGCACAAGGTATGTGAACATCCTCGCCGACCATCTACACCCTTTCGTAACGATTCATTTACATAGGCTCCCTGTAAGCCATTCATACGAATCAAGACCTCCATCACGGGCACTAAGTATGTGAACATCCTCGTCCACCATCTATACGCTTTCGTAACGATTCATTTACATAGGCTCCCTGTAAGCCATTCATACACATCAAGACCTCTATCACGGGCACAAGGTATGTGAACATCCTCGTCAACCATCTACACCCTTTCGTAACGATTCGTTTAAATAGGCTCCCTGTAAACCATTCATAGGCATCAAGACATCCATCACGGGCACAAGGTATGTGAACATCCTCGCCGACCATCTACACCTTTTCGTAACGATTTATTTACATAGGCTCCCTGTAAGCCATTCATATGCATCAAGACCTCCATCACGGGCACAAGGTATGTGAACATCCTCGTCGACCATCTACACCCGTTCGTAACGATTCTCTTTCTGCACCATGACGCCATCATTCAACAGTACAACGCTACATTGCATACATCTGAATGGCGACGAACACACTTGAATGATCCCCCTCGATCGCCTGTTCTGAATCCCATTGATAGTTTGTGGGACGAATTGGAAAGATCTGTTTGAACCCGCCAAACCCCAGTGGAATCTGTGGATGTTCTACGACGAGCGATACTCACTTCGTGGGTGGCAATAACACCTACGTAGTGTCAACAAGTTATTCAGTCCTTGCTAACCTGTCGTTGTTCGCGCGACTGGCCTTCCTCTCACGCTTCACATATAAAGAGCACCATTTATTTGGAAGTGGCCTTGAGGGCACCGCTCCCGCTCTAGCTGACTTTTAGAATCTTCTCAACAATCTATTATTACAGTCATTTGGAAAAGTTTAAGACCACCTGTCAATTTATTGAAAATTAAGATTTTCAAAGGAACAATTAATTACTAGTCAGAGAAATTTGAAAAAATGACACCACAGATGAATATTTACATTCTTTAGAACACAAAAACACCAAAATGTGTACTTTGTGTTGCCACCTTTGTTTTTGATAACGGACAGAATACGATGTGGCATACTCTCAATGAGGAAATATTGAAATGCCTTTGCACCACACGTACTTCATCGCGTCAATCAAAGCTTGTGAATTTGATGGCTGTTTTTCTGCTACCTTGTCTTGAAATGGTCCACAAATTTTCCATGGGGTTAAGGTCGGGACTATTACCGGGCCAGTCCAGCACAGTTATGTTTTTCCTCTACAGGTAGACTTTTACTATCTTTGATCTGTGGCATGGAGCACCATCATGCATAAAGATTGTGCATCTGTGCAATATGAGCTAACAGCCTATAACGTAACATTTCCACAAAAAAAGGACCAGTCATGGTAGTGCCTCTGGGCAAAAAGGATAATGAAGCAGTACCGAATGCTGACATAGCACCCCATGTCATCTGACGAGGCGGATGCCTCACGGTGCTAACGGTGTATTTTTCACCAAACCTTTTATCTTTTGGACGTCGAACATATGCTTCACGTGATTCAAATTGACGCACAGTTGATTCATCGGAAAAAAGAACTTAGCTCCAATTTTCAGCAGTTCACGATCGATGACGCTTCGCAAATTGGAGTCTCTTCTTTTTCATGACAGAGGTTAGTCCAGGTTTATAAGACTTTAATCCAAAATCATTTTTTTTTTATTCGAGGTTTAACGACCACCGTGAGTAACTCAGTGGGCTGTAAGCGGTCGCCCGTCCTTAATTTAGGGCCACTGGTTCCACGGAAGGGTGAGAGCCAGTTCCGTAAGACAAACACATCATCCATGCCTCACCAGGATTCGAACCCGGATCCCTTTCGGACGAATAGGAGCCATCGCTTAGACTACTGCGCCACCGCGGGGAGGCCCAAAATCATTGCTAAGACGTCGGGAAACAGTGCTGATACTAATATCAGACCGTTTTAAATATAGAAAGTCTTGATTTTCTTGCACGAACTCTTCGGTGAACGGATAACTATTCGCGTTATGGTATTGTCATTACGTAGGGTTGTTTTACTTGGACGTCCACTTCTTTTGTTGCGAAGTTCACCTGCATCTCGATATTTCATGATCGGATTATGAACAGCAGTCTTGCTTACACTCATCTTTCTACTTATGTCACGTTCGGAGTATCCTTCATGATATAAAGTCACTATTTGCGTCCTCTGAGTAACACTTAATGACGCTTCTATGCCCATTTTTCGCTATGTAGAAAATACGTACTAAACCTCTTAGCGTGAAAACTAGAACAAACTGACGCCAGCACGCTTTCCTTCACTCTTATAAACAGCTGACGCAGAAGTTGAGTAATACAGACAGAAGCTGACGCAACCGGCAGAATTCTCCTAACACCAACAGGTGGTCTTAAAGTTTCGCAAATAACTGCAGTTCCGATAAGGATTGACGCGTCTTTGACGTGCAAACAGTCTGCCCTTTGCTCCCGTGCGCTTCGTGTGAACATTTCTCTCATCAAGCGACCACTGTCGGTTGTATTTTGTATTTTTATAAATAAAGCGATTACACGGGTGCGTTTTATGCGTAACTTGATTTGTAACTACACTGCTGGACAATTGCTAAGAACGGATCATAAACGGCTATATAGCGCATAAAAAAGTAAGTGTGGTTGGATGCCAAGTGAAATAAAATAATGTCAGAATGCCAGGACATTACAAGAAAGACAATTTATTGTGCTCTGAAATCCAGAAGGCTTTGGAACGTGTTCAAGGGACAAACAGGCCATTTTGTGCAGAATACGTAAACGTGAAAAATGCAATTACCGTCCGCAGGCGTTCCGGCGTAAGATGTCAATACGGGATATGGCCACCATGGAGGGCAATGCAAGATTCCACACGTCGTGTCATGCTTTGCACAACATTATCAAGCAGCTGTTGGGGTAATTTATGCCATTCCTCTGTCAGTGCACGGATGAGGGTGTCCTTGTTTATTGGAGGGCATTGGCGACCAGCAAGACTCCTCCCCAAAGCATCCCACACATTTTCAATGGGATTCAGATCTAGAGAACGTGCTGGCCGTACGAGGCGTTGAATATCCTCGCTCTCAAGACACTCCTGGACAGCGACTGTTCGATGACATGTTGCGTTGTCGTCCATGAAAATGAATCTATCACCGACAGCACCACGGAACATGCGAACATGAGGTAGCAGAACATCATTAATGTATCGTTGGCCAGTCATAGTCCCAGTTGGAAGCACATAGAGGGACGTACGGCCATTGATCATGATGCCAGCCCATACCATGACACTACATGTCGGATATCGGTCCCTTTCCTGTATGTTTGCTGGACAATATGCAGTACCACTATCACGCCAGATCAGTTGTCGTCGACAATCAGACGATAGACTGTATCTACTCTCATCTGAGAAGAGGACAGCAGACCAGTCGTTATCAGTCCAATTGCGATGTTGATGGCACCATTGCAAACGGGCGGTACGGTGACGTCTGGACAATGCGATGCACACAACAGGACGGCGGGCGTATAGTCCTCCTTCATGCAAACGTCTGGCGACAGTGTTTCGGGAGATCCGCTTGCCAGCAGCATCCATAAACTAATTTGCTGCCTCACTAGCTGTACTGCGCCGGTGTCTTTTTGTTGATAGCACTATGTACTGATCTTATGCAGGTGTCGTACTGCGAATACGACCTGCCCTGTGACGTTTGCTACACTCTCCATTTGTTTGAAATGATTTCCAAAGCCTTGAAACAACACTGTGGCTGACGTCAAACTCCCTGGCAACATCTGTTATTTTTCGCCCTTCTTCAATCTTGCCAATAATACGGCCACGCGTAAAATCATCTAGGTGATGTCGGGAAGACATACTGAAAATTGCAAATTCGTCAATTGATTCTTTCCCTTTCAATTTTGCGTTTGAACAACAACGGTCAATACGCGTCAAATCCTTTATATCTCTTATCAGCGCGATGACGTCACGAACAAGTTCGGCAATCCAAAATTTGCATACGCACAACACGTCTTACTGTATCCCGCACTTATGCTAATTTCCACATTTTCCTGCCTTCCATTTTATGGTTGCTATCGTTGCTATTGTCATCCGTCCTTAGCAATTGTCCGGCAGTGTATATATGTTAACTAAATTTCTTTCAAAGAAAGAATTCTGAGTGTTATTATTTAGTAGATACTTAAAACAGCGCGAAACGATAGTGAAAGAATAACGTTGCTCAATGTGTAGCGACAAACGACGGGTTAAGCCGTCTGGCTGCTGTTATGAAGGCGAAAGGTGGAGCAATACGTTATTAAGTAGGTGTATATTAGTTCAATTAGTTTACTAATAAGAGTTAAAGTCTTCCTAAATTGCGATAGTGCGTGTGTTGTTTCTTAAACGTTCACGCAGCGCAGTTCAGCAAGAATAAAAGTGGTTGTTCATCAGCTTTAAATACGTAAGTTAGTATTTCACCTACATTTCCATTTCTCTACTACCTATTTTGAGTCCCGATCCGTTAGGTTTAGCACCTAAGCAAAGTGATAAGCTATGTTTTAGTTTCACAAATGACCATTACTTAACTTAAAAGCACTACACACCTCTGTAAGGCCATTGCTCACTATCTTGGAGATAGGCAGTTGGAAATCCGTCTCGCTATCGGGAGTTTTGTGCTTCATGGACAAAGCATGGTATCGAACACAAACACAATGCAATCAACTTGCCGATGTACGGATACGAACTACTGAAAATAGTTTGTTCTTCGCAAGTACAGCTCGTCCATAAGTGCAGAGAAGAGCGGGGAGAGGAAACAAAGTTCTCCTTGCCTGCCCAGGTATTTTTCATCCTGTTAAATCAAAAAAGTTTATTTTTCGTTCGTTGTATATGTCATTTTCAAAAAAATCGTGAATTGAAATATCTCTAAATGTATTTGCATTCTACCGCATGCTGTGTGCTTCACGTGTTCTTATGAAATGTGTTAGGAGTTTAAAATAATTACCAAAAAAATTAAATAAATAAAAAGTATCCAGAATTTATCTTTTCCGCCTTCATCTATGTTTTACTTTTTTTATATACTTCTGTTCTTTGTATGAGCAAGTTCGATGATGTCACGTCTCTTCCATAAACGTTTGGAAATAAAATCGTTTGACATTTTATGAATTTTTGTTTTCAAAAATATCAATATTTAATAGGGATATTCTCACGTTCTTGTTTATTGCATTGTGAGCAATTGTAACTTCCTTTTCAATTATTAAAGCATACGTCTCAAGACTCGTAGTTTATTTTCACATTTTTAGCACGCCTTTTGAAAAAAAAGATCGTGCTTATGTTACCGTCCGTCCGCCTGTGGGCACATATATATCTGCAACTACTAACCCGATTTGAAAAATTCTTTCTGCATTGGGAAGCTTGAAATGTGCGAATGATGATCTTCCATTTCATTTTTTTAACGATGCACAATTTCACCACTAGATGGCGTAAATACAGATCATATTCAATTCAAAATACATTTTATTCCATATATTTGCCTCTAAACATCCGATTAAAAAATTATTTTACCTTTCGATTCCATTTATGTTGAGGACTATTTTAGGATGTCACTTTTTCAAGTAAACAACAGATTGTTAGCTAGACGGCGTAAAATTAAACAGCGTTTCCACCGATATCTCAGCTCCTAAAATCCCGATTTGAAAAATTCTTTCTGCAGCGGATACAGTTCCTGATGGGAAATCTTTTGCATATAATTTCTAATGAAATGAGAAAACTCACCGTCTATGTACGATATTTAATGGAATACGAAAGATATTTACAGTTAAAATACCCCAGTAGCACTTTCGGGGTAACATTTACCCCATCATCCACCTGATGATGGGGTAAATGTTACCCCGAAAGTGCTAGTGGGGTATTTTAACTGTAAATATCTTTCGTATTTTATTAAATATCGTACATAGACGGTGAGTTATCTCATTTCATTTGACGTATTGTGCGAAGTCATCCTTTTATTGTTATATAAATTCTAATTTTTGCTAAAAAATGGTTTGGCCACCAGCAGGCGTAAGTGCTAACCTCTGCTTCTGATTTATTTGCAGAAAAATCTGAGCTTCTAAAATTTCGATGGAAAAAATTCATTCGTGGACCGATACCAGTCACGTCGATAAACCTTTTGGGAATATTTTCTTCTTAAAATAATGATTGGTTTCTCTGCCAGGATGCGTAGATGTATATCATATTTTTGTCTACATACATGTGTATCTGCTTCTAAGAGCTCGATCTGAACGCTTTAAAAAATTCCTTCTTTCTGGGATAGTATTTCCGGTCAGAAATGTTTTTCATATAATTTCAAAAATTTCAGGTAATCCATACACTTTCCGCTGTGAGGCGTTAACGTAAGTTGTTGTTTCCCCCGATATCTGTGCTTCTAAAATTCCGATTTGAAAAATCGTTACAGTACCGCATACAGCTCCTGATGGGAAATATTTTGCATATAATTTTCAATATTCGGTAAAGAAATGTTTGTCCACCAGGGGCGTAAATGTTAATTTCTGCTTCTGATGTATTTGCAGCAAACTCTGAGCGCCTAAAACTCAATTGAAAAAATTTATTTTGTAAACCGATACCGCTCATATCGAAAAACCTTCTGAGAATACTTTCTTCTTAAAATATTGCATGGTTTTCCCGCCAGAGCCGTAAATGCATATCTTATTTTTGTTGATATCTCTGCTTCTAATGGTCTAATTTGAAAAATTCTTTCTTTGTTGAAAAGCGTTTCCGCTGCGAAATGTTCTCATATAATTTCAAAATGTTCTTAAAGCAGAAGTCTTCCACCAGAGGGCGTAAGTTCAAATTTTCGTTTACAGCAATATGTGGGAGACTAAAAACGCGATTGAAAACATTATTTCTTCGATCAGATACTATTAACTATGCAAACTCTGTGTGCGTATTTCGTTCCCAAAATAATGCACAATTTTGCCGCCAGGTGGCGTAAATTCTTAATATGTTTTTCTCAATATCTCTACTTCTACATGTGCGATTTAAAAAAATTCTTTCAACACCGGATGCCATTTACCTTGTAGAACACTTTAGGCTAGTATACACTGAGTGGCCACTTTATTATGACCACCCCCTCAGTACTTCGTTGGGCCACCTTTTGCCTTTAATACGGCGTCGATTCTTTGTGGCATGAACTCCACGAGATGTTGATAGGTGGTTTGTGGAATCTGAGACCATGCTTGATGAATAGCACTTTCCAGGAGTGTGAGATTGCAGGGTTGGGGATCCAGCTGTCTGATGGCTCGTTCAACTTCATCCCACAAATTCTCAATGGGGTAGAGATCTGGAGATTGTGGGGGCCACCTAAGCAAAATAAACTCGCCGGCATGTTCCTGAAACCAATCCTATACAATACGAGCACTATGGCAGGACGCATTATCTTGTTGAAAGCAGCCATCGCCATTGGGATAAACCATCCACATGACAGGATGCACTTGGTTTGCAAAGATGTTTAGATATGATGTGCCAGTCTGACGTTCATCAACACGAATTAAAGGGCCCAAAGCATGCCAGGAAAACATTCCCCAAACCATAACGTTGCCTCCACCAGCTTGAAGGGTTGTAGCAATGCATTTGAGGTTCATGCTTTCGTGCTGTTTCCGCCAAATTCTCACTCGGCCATCGTCATGGTGCAACTGAAAACGTGATTCATCGGACCACACAATTTGTTTCCAATTATCGACTGTCCAATCCTTGTACTCCTGTGCGAATTGGAGACGCTTTCTCTTGTTAACTGCAGACAGCAAAGGTGTTCGAACAGGCCTTCGGCTGCCATACCCCATCCGATGCAGTGTACGGCGAACAATGCGTGCAGAGATCATTTGAGGGGATTCTTGATTAAAATGGTCTGTAATTTGCTGCACTGTTGCCCTTCTGCTGTCTGTTACCAGTCCGGACACTCTCCGTTCTGCCCGAGCAGTCACTAGTCAATGACGACCACACGTTGCACGTAGAGACCCAATTTTATGGCTGACAATCTAATCTTTAAACACTTGAACAATAGCTGCTATGGAAGATTTACAAATGCGGCGGTTTCGGTGATACTCGCTCCATGGCCCCGAGCTCCTACAATCATCCCACGTTGAAAGTCCGTCAAATCGAATTTTTTACCCATCTCGTCACCCAAAAATCACTTCTACTACTGTCGCAAGCACTAAGCTTTCACTTTTAATACTAGCCTCGCCCTCTGGCGGCAACAGCGTGCAGCCATAGCTCATTTGCTTAAAACTGTCAGGCGGTCATAATAAAGTGGCCACTTAGTGTATAAGGAATTTTGTAGTTCACAGTTCTGTCGGTAGGTGGTGTTTGCGTACTTCAGTTTGCAGCTGTATCTCCGCTTCTAAGAGCTCTATTGAGAAATTTCTTTTTTTAGCGTATGCCGTTCGCTACAGTAGATATGTAGAGCATTATCCTCTTTAAATAACGCAAAAATTTCCTGCCAGGGGGTAAAGGTCGAAACCTTTTTCTTTTTTGGCTATCGCTGTTTCCGGGTGACGTATTTGAACAGTTGTTTTTCCTTAGCATAGCTTTTCCAGTGAAGAATATTTTTCGACTATATTGAACTTTTCCATTATGCAAAATTATTTCGCTAGCAGGCGTAGACTTACATCATGTTTCCTTCCATATTTCTTCTTTTAACTGTTCGATTTCAAAATCTCTATTTCTGATACCTTCCTTGTGCTACGAGAAACTTTCTGGGCGCCATTTGTCAATTCATGCTTTTTAGCAGCTGGTGGAAATAAGTAGCTGTTTCTGTTGTAGGATGTTTTAGCGATTGTAGAAACCGGCTGATTGTTTTCGCAACCGGTTCCATTGACTTTGAATAGCTTTGATAAATTCAATTCGCGTCAGAACCGATTCAAAAGAAGCGCTCATTACAAAAGAAAATTAGGTGTCATTTTTCTTGTTTTTTATTATTATACTCCGGTCAATCGGAAAAAAATTATACCTGCCATTCACGACCAAGCTCTTTAAGTGTGCCCCCCCCCCCCCCATCCTCCACAATAATTTGGCGAAGATCATTATTTATGTTATAAAA
Source organism: Macrothele yani (assembly GCA_039090855.1). Lineage (NCBI taxonomy): Eukaryota > Metazoa > Arthropoda > Arachnida > Araneae > Macrothelidae > Macrothele > Macrothele yani. The sequence continues at coordinate 73,049,419 of CM077028.1, read as the reverse complement.
ATCGTTTCTGTGATACACAGTAAAGAATAGAAACATGTGAACCATTCTGTCACGTAATTTGAATTCCACCGTGACATCTTAACATGATTAGCTTTTCTATTATAATGAGCGCACAGTAAAGAAACGTTTAAAGTAATGTACAATAAAATAACACACGTAAAAAACTCTATTACTGTTATTTTACTTCCTTTTAATCTTATAATATAAAAAATATAATATATACGTTTTTTCTTATCAATGTAAAAAGGATCTCCCATTTTTAAAACTAATAACGTTCATATACAGCAAGAAAATAACGTAATACGCTGAAGTTTCTTAAAGTACTTAGCTAGAAAGTAGACGTTAGTGTCAACACATTTCAGGGAATCTGCAAAATATTTTTTTGAACTAAGCCACATGAAAGAGAAAAAAGTCAAGAGGTAGAGATTTATTTATTGCATATAGTTTAAATCTTTTTGACTGATTCAGATTATAGCAGCACACAAAGAACAAATAATTCATCAATAAACGTATTTACTCAACATGATGAAAGACGATGAAATCCTTTTTAAAAGTCATAAATGAATGCGACGTGAGCATTAATTTATAAGGCATTATTATGAAGATATCTGCAAACAAGAGACACAAATTTTGGCTCAGTGCTGAATCCCTTTTACCTAGAAAAAGTGAAATGAATTTCTTCCTGTCAGTTACTTTTGTCTCAGTTAAACACACAAAATATTTTGTTAAATCACAATCACTTAAAGAAACTGCTGTTAAGAATGGGAGAATGCTATGTAAGTGAGAAAGAAGCAGCATATCTGCTTCAAATGAAACAGTTGAAAATAGACATTAAGCATTGTCAACGTTAAACCACTAAAGAATTACTTTTAGATGTCAAGAAATCTGCATAATTCAAACGATAACAAACGTCACTTCGAGGGCACCATACATAATTGAACAGTTCCTTAATATTTTTAGCAGTAACAGAAATATCTTATCGAGAACCTTTTACATAGGATTCCGACTTAATTCAGCAAATCGGAATATTCATATAAAATGTTTTTGTCGAAGCATTTGAACATTTCGTACAAACAATGCCTCAAGTTTTTCGTTTTAATAATTTCTAAATGCACATTACAGTCAACTAGATGATGGCTCTTGATATTTACTTCTAAATGATTCAAGTTAGTAATAATTTATCTGCAGCAGTCTACAGCAAAGCAATATTTCAATTACAGACGTGTTAGAAATAAACAAGCAAAAAAGGAAAAAAGCAAGTAAAAGAAACAAATAAACACATCACTTAGCATCACTTAAATATGTAAATGATGCAAAATGACGGTTGTCTTAAGAAGACTATTATACCACATCTGTTTTACAATATTTATTACTCAGTGGTGTATACCGCATAAGATCAGTTTGTGACAAAAAAAAAAAACAAAAAAAAAAAACTCCCTCTTGTAGATAATTTATGCTATACATCTTCCGCATGCCAATATTTTTGTGGGGTGTGAAATAAAACTAGTGATTCGAGAGTACACGTGTATTCATGTGCAACACATCGCATTTATTCGAGGCACTCACCAGCCACAGTCTGCTACATACTAAGTGGAATTAAATCATAATAAAAAACAATAAGGTTTACTAATTCCTGACACTAAACGGTAGACGTGGCTTAATTAAAGTTTTGTCTCAAAACCAGTGAAAGAAGATATGTGAGTCATAAAAGTAAATACACTCACGGACAATTAAATTTGCGCATCAAGAAGGAAGCATCGGATTCAAATGAAATTTTATGAACGTAATGATACAGATGAATGATACACGTCATGGCAAAAACAGAGCTTCAGGGCAATTACAGAGGGATCTGTGGCACGCAGTCCGGTCATCTTCAATAGCGCGTCGCACCGCCTCGTGCGGCGATACATGCTGCAATACGGTTCGGCATGGAGGTGAACAGACGCCTAATGTTGCCCTGCGACAGATTGGCCTACACGTGTTGGACGGTGTGCTCCAAATCCCGGATAGTGGGGCGCAGCGGAAGCTGGCGTTTCAACTGGTCACACATATGCTAAATAGAGGACATGTCCGGGGAGCGTGCAGGCAATGGAAGTGTCTGGGCATAACGTAGGCAGTCCTGGGCAACCCGAGCCATGTGCAGGTGGGCATTATCCTGCTGGTATAGCGTACCTAGAATCCCGGCCAGAAATGGCAGCACATGGGACCGTAGAATCTCATCCACATACCGCTGGCCCGTCAATGATCCACGTACCACTACTAGAGCTGATCGGCTATCGTAGGTTATAGCTCCCCAGATTATAATGCCTGCAGTGGGGAAGGTGTGGCGCTAGAAAGCGAGGTTGGGATTGTGCTGTTGACCCGGGGACCTCCACACCTGGATACGATGATCATCTGTCAACAAAACGAAGCGGCACTGATAGCTAAACACCACACGTCGCCAGTCTGTGGCGTTCCACGTCGCTCTGGCCTGGCACCATTGCACACGGAGCCGGCGATGTTCCGGTGTTATAGGCAGCATACGTAAGGGACGCTGGTATCGCAGATTCGCTTCTGCAAGGCGTCGGGAAATGGTTCGTGGGTACATAGGAGCCGCTAGTTCTGCCTGTATAGTGGACCGGGTCCCCGTGGGATCCGTTCGTGACTGGAGCACGATCCGTCGATCCTCTCTACCGATGGTCCTCCTGGTCCGTCCGAGCCACTTCGCTGTGTGGCAGTGTCGTCACGTGTCCATTGCTCCCAACACAGTCCGACGGTATGGTCAGAACGATCCACGTGGATGATATACGACGCGATGACCACCCAGGGGTTTTCATCCCGATGATCCGGCCTCTCTCAAAGTCCGTACGTTGCATAAATCGACGTCTCTGGCGTCTACCCGGCATTTTGTGTTACTCTGTGTACTCTTGCTTGCGTCAGCCGGCGCTTTTCGCTTTCATGCGGCATCGACTACACGCTGGTTTATAAGACTGTTGGTTCGTGCTTGCTGTGCCCCCATAGGGTGTGCGGTCATGCGCAATCGCACCAAACGTGGATCATTTGCCTTTCAAAACGCACTATGGCTATTTGTAAAGATTTGTGGTTGTAGTATGATTTCTTCTAGGTGCGCAAATTTCATTGCCCATGAGTGTATTTACTAAACAATGGCTGCAGCAACAGTAAGTATTTCGGTTCGCTAGTGTTTCAAAAACATTTACTATTATTATTATTACAAATTATTCAGATTTAGGCAAATGTAGGAAACGACCCTGACACCGATTAAATGCGATGCAGATACGAAAGTCCATCTGCGAATCCGCAAGCGGAAGTTTGACTCAAGGTAGAAAGAAAAGATGAATCGCAGGTGTCTTTACTGATGGAGATTGGTAACTTTTGGTCCAGGATATTTTTATATCGTCAAAAGCAGGTACCCGGGGGTGACAGCGAGCCGAATTTCGCTTCGACGCACCGTTTTCATAGCATCAAAAACGCATTTTTGTAACGTCTTTTATCACATTTAGTATCAGGTTCTCGTAATTTACGCAGATTGCAATGAGATATTGTTACGTTTATGTAAAACGTGATGAAATAACGTTCGCCGATAATTTAGTAAAATGTATTTATTTAATATATTTATAATTTATAAATACAATATTAATGGGCAATAATGAAATTAACTGTTATTACGTAATCTCATGGGACAGCATGCTGCACGATTAGATTTCAACAATGATTTTGACAATAACTTACCGTTACCCATTTTCGTTGCATCGAAATTTTTAACCTGTGATTTACTTTACTAATGTAGTAAAAGGTGCATAGCATAAAAAAAAAAAAAAACACCACGCAGATGACAGACTGAAAAAGGGACAAGTAATATACAAAACAGTGGAAGAAAGGGTTTCGACGGGGGGGGGGGGGCTCCCCACCAGCTCCACTCCCTTTTTTGTATCCGCTGAATAATGTGCAATCCGTAGTTATTAGTATGATTCAGTTGTGGTAATGGAACAGGCTCCTGTGTTGCGGTAAAAAATAGAAATGGTTTCCGAATAAAGAAACAATGAATCTCTCCCTTACTCTGTATTTCACTAGCTTTATCTCTCTCTCTCTCTCTCTCTCATTCTGTCTTTCACTCGTTTTCTCGTTTTATCTCTCTCTCTCTCTCTCTCATTCTGTCTTTCACTCGTTTTCTCGTTTTATCTCTCTCTCTCTCTCCCTCTCTCTCTCTCCCTCTCTCTCTCTCCCTCTCTCTCTCACACACACTGTCTTTCACTCGCTTTATTTCTCTCACTCAATCTTACACTCGCTTTATCTTCCCCCCTCCTCTCTCTTTCTTACTCTGTCTTTCACTCGCTTTATCTCTCTCTCTCACTCTGTCTTTCACTCGCTTTACCTCTCTCACTCACTCTGTTTTTCACTCGCTTTACCTCTCACTCACTCTGTCTTTCACTCGCTTTACCTCTCTCACTCACTCTGTTTTTCACTCGCTTTACCTCTCTCACTCACTCTGTTTTTCACTCGCTTTACCTCTCTCACTCACTCTGTTTTACACTCGCTTTACCTCTCTCACTCACTCTGTCTTTCACTCGCTTTATCTCTCTCTCACTCAATCTTTCACTCGCTATATCTCTCCACCCCTCCCCCGTTTTTCTTTCTTTCACTCCCCCTCCTCTCTCTCTCTCTCTCTCTCTCTCTCTCTCTCTCTCTCACACACACACACACACACACACACACACACACACACACACACACACACACACACACACAAACAAACAAACTCTTACTGTGTCTTCCGGCCGAAAACAGTCGCCCATCCCTAATTTGGGGTATATGGTTCCAGAGGATAGGCACCCAGCAACGCCAGGCAAACGTACCAATCAGACCTAATCCAGAAATCGAACCAGGATCCAGCGCCTCTGGCTAGTCACCCACCTAAGCGGCAAGGCTCAGGCTTTCAGGTGTTCGCCCCCCCCCCGAGTTGGAGACAAACTCGAGCCCTGGATGAGGCATGGGTGGAGCGTTTCTTCTATGGCACCAGCTCTGTCTACCTTCCCCGGAACAAGTGTGCTCCCAAATTTCAGACGGGCGGCCCCTTATTGTCTCAAATACCAATGGGATGGTCAAACTCCGAAAGGACAACAGAAAATGAAAAGAAATCCGAAATTAGTTAGAGGTTCTGCATTATCATATACACGGAATTAGCTTTACATTAGGAACCCCTACCTAATAACGCGTTGGTCCATCTTTCTGTGCAATAACGGCTAGCAGAAGCCTGAGAACAGTTTCTGCAAATTATCGGACATACTCCAAGCGTAACTTGATCCATGTCCACTGCTGCAGCTCCGTCAGTTCACACGCATTCCATGGAGGAGGATCAGCAGTTCTCACATCCCATTCCAGCATATCCCACAGATGTTCAATTGGGTTACAGTCAGGGGAGTTTGGGTGCCAAGGCAATGTAGCGAATTCGTTATCGTGTTCCTCTAAGCACTCAGTAGTAATACGAGCCCGATGACACAGTGCGTTGTCCTGTTGAAAGATGGGACGGTGGATCAGATATGGATGAAGATGGTCGGCTAACAGGTCCTTGTAGCATCCACCATTCAGTGCTAGTGGGATGATAACCAACGGACCTAGGACTTGCCAGGAAAAAGCTCCCCAGACCAGAAAAACCATCAGCACCAACCTGTTGAACCCCAACTGTGCATTTAGGTAATAGGGCTTCATGTTGTTTACGCCATATACAAACGTGGCATATCAGCAAACTGAGAAAAACGTTTTGTCAATTCAACAAAAATTTTCTCGAATCAACAAAAAATTTTGTTGAATTTGCAAAATTATTTTGTTGAAGATTATTGTTGATTTCAAAAAATGTATTGTTATCACGAAAAACGTTTTGTTCATTTAAGGTGGACGCGAAATAATTTTGCTTCCTATACTTCCAACGGAAAAACTTCTGTACACATTTTCTTCACAATTAATGCGTTCCCAAGGATGAAAATTTGAACATCGATTAAAATAGCTTCATTTTATAACTTGGAATACTTAATATTTTCTAAAACGTAACCATAATTATGCAATCAAACATCTGTTTGTCAACTGACGTCATCAGAGTACAGGTCGCGCCATCTTTTTTCTGGACAATTAATGCATTCCCAAGGATGAAAATTTGAACATCGATTAAAATAGCTTCATTTTATAACTTGAAATACTTAATATTTTCTAAAACATAACCATAATTATACAATCCAACATTTATTTGTCTACTGACGTTATCAAAGTACAGGTCGCGCCATATTTTCTCTGGTTTCAACACCACCAAAGGAAACGTAATTGATTTTTAATATAATTATGGTTATGTTTTAGAAAAAAATAAGTATTCCAAGTTATACTATGAAGTTATTTTAATCGATGTTCAAATTTCCATCCTTGGGAACACACTAATTGTGAAGGAAATGTGTACAAAAGTTTTTCTATTGGAAGTATAGGAAGCAAAATTACTTGACGTCCATCTTAACAAAAGGATTAGGTCGATTTTGGGGAATTTGTTTGATCCAACAAAACATATTGTGACGCAATATGTTTTGTTGGATCAAACAAATTCCCAAAACTCGACAAATCATTTTGTTAAATGAACAAAACGTTTTGTCGTGATAACAATAAATTTTGTTAAATCAACAATAATTTTCAACAAAATAATTTTGCAAATTCAATAAAAAAATTTGTTGAGTGTATATCGACAAAAATTTTTGTTGAATTAACAAAACGTTTTTTTCTCAGTACATAGTGCAGCAGGAAACAGGATTAATTACTCAAGACGACCTTCTTCCATCTATCGAGGGCACGTTGCCGACGTTCCTTACAGCGCGTGGCTGACGGCTGACCAATGTGGGCCCTCCTTCTGGATGTCTTTGCATGGTTAATCCAATCCTGGTACACCTTTGATACAGTGGCATGAGAAAAGCCAACAAGTGCGGCTGTTTCCGAAATACTGACACCTGCCCTGCCGGCCCCAACCTTCTGGCTGCTGTGAAAGTGGCTCTTAAGTCGCCATGTTCCCCCATTACCAGAGCTGGAAATGGGTCGACATTTTTGGACCCGAACCCGACCCGGAAGTCACATAATTGGACCCGTCACGGATCTGTAAGTGATCCGGACCAGACCCGGACAAATATGCTTTGAACTATATAGTATATATACAGGGCGTTCAAAAAGTCTCTCCGCAGTGGGTACCTTAGGTTACATGGAAATCAAACAAATGTGTTATAAAAAAATATACTTTACTCACGTACTTACAGGAAGTATTGATATACTGTCGTCCTTCATTTGCAAGAGATAACCTAACTGACTGTTTAACACATGTTTCCAAACACATCTGCGAGTGTCAAAAAGTCCCTATGCAGTAATTGTAAGGCTGTTCCGCCTAATTTTGATAGCGCTACGTAAAAATATTTGAATTAAGCAATTTGTCGTATGCTTTATTTCAGTTTTTGCTGTTTTCTTGAAAACGTATCGAGCTTCAGAATATGTTTCACATCAACACCAATTTTTACAAGTTTGTGATTAGTTGAAAGTTTCCAAAATGTGGATGATATTTTCATCATTGCCCGTCATAAGGAAGGGACACTTCTCCTTCTGAGGACACACTTCCCTCATGTTGCATGACAAATCATTTTTCAGTCCGCGGGCACAAGTATCGAGCACAAAATTCAACAGTGCGCACTTTTCTTTGACAATTTCCCTTTTTTTTTTTTTCTTACTTTTCAAAAATAAAACGGAAATAGAACCGGGTCGAAATCTGGTCAGTAACATTTTGACCCGCTAGAAATTGTTGACCCGTGACCCCGTTCCATCTCTGCCCATTACTGGCAAGCGTTTACTGATGACGTACAATGTATACAATTTAGATTAGCCGCACGCAGTGGCACATCCAGGAATTCTTGTTGGAAGGGGCTGTAAATATATAGTATACGTACACAATGTGTAAATACATATATATAGTGTACGCCTATAGTTTATATACGGTTGTGACATACTTCGCTCTTAATCTCTTTGGAGCTTTGGGAAGAAGACACCATGTAATAGAAGACACTATGTAATTGTTTCAACATGTAAAATAAAATTTTTGAATGTTTAATTTGTGACGTTCGTCGCTCTTAATCTCTCTGGGGCATTGGGAAGAAGACTCGTGTAATAGAAGACACTATGTTGGACTCTATGTAATTTTTTGAACATGTAAAATAATATTTTAGAATCTTTAATTTGTGACGAATTTGTGAAGAGAATTCGTCACAATGTATTTTTTAATATGTAAAATAATATTTTTTAATGTGTAATGTGTGACGTACGTTGCTCTTAATCTCTTTGGGGCTTTGGGAAGAACACCATGTAATAGAAAACACTACGTAATTTTTTGAACATGTAAAATAATATTTTTGCATGTTAAATTTGTAACGTACATCGCTCTTAATCTCTTTGGGAAGAAGACACTATGCAATTTTTTGAACATGTAAAATAATATTTTTGAATGTTTAATTTGTGACGTACGTCGTTCTTAATATCCTTGGAGGGAGCTTAAGCCCCCAAAGCCCCTGGGCCGCGGGTGGCCTAGTGGGCAACGTTCGTGACAGCCGCGGAAAGGACCTCAGGTTCGATCCCAGGCAGGTATGAACGCTCGATCCACTAAATATCCGACGTGCGTCGGATGGGCACGTTAGGCCGTCGGACCCTTGGTACTGGCCCCCCGGTAATAAATAAGGGCGTCTTCCTCCCTCTTTCCACTTCGCTTCCGTGTCACTTTCCTATTGGGTACTCTAGCCCAAATCTCCTAGCTTCCTATTTCTAAGGGTTGTTTAAGACCTAGGGTCAGACACTCCCTCTACATATGATCATGATCATTACCCCAAAGCCCCCTCCGTGGGTGCGCCAATGGCCGCACGTGACGTTGGTATCACGTGGTACTTCATTATCGCTCCGAACTCTTCTGGGGTAAAAAGGATAAATGCATTCGGATTTTGGAATTACTTTTTTTATTCTCCTGCCCCTCATCGCTTCCCCATTAACTTTACACCAATCCAAAACGCTTGAGCCTTACAGACTTTCAGCTTGTTCACAGACATGCACTTCCAATTTTAGGGTTACCCTTCACTTTTTAAATCAACATTTGCTTTTGTTTCCACGCAAATGTCACTATTTCGTTTTTCATACAACTCTGACTGCTAGAGTTTGATCATATAAACCTTAAACGCTCTGAAGTACCAGATGACTTCTAGAATGCCACTCAGGCCGCCCCGGTGGCGCAGTGGTCTAAGCGATAGCCTCTGATCATTCGTCTGAACGGGGTCCGGGTTCGAATCCCGGTGAGGCATGGATGTTGTGTGTGTATTACGGCACTGGCTCTCTCCCTTCCCTGGAACCAGTGACCCTAAATTAGGGACGGGCGACTGCTTATAGCCCATTGAGTTGCTCACGGTGGTCGTTAAAAATCCAATAAAAAAATGCCACTCAAAACGGAGGAGGAAAAAAAGAAAAGAGAGAGAAAAAAGACACTTGTGCTGACCGCAAGAAGTTGAGATGCTGAAAAAAACAGTCGTTACCAGATCTAGGCATGTGTCTTAACAACAACAAAGTTTGACTCTTAGCACAAACAGCGGGGAAAACAAGCTTCTGAAACAAACGAAACAACAAATATGAGCATCAATTAATTATGCGTGCTATTCTAAAATAATATACTAAAAAAAAAAAAAAAACATAGCCTAACTTAGAAATTCTTAAAAGCTTATCAATATTGTTTAACTTTTTAAAATTTCAAATCAATTTAATTTGAAAAGCTCTTAAAAAACAACTCAATAACGGAGAAATATACCGTGTCAATCTGCTAGTCTTTAAATAAATTAAACTCCGTGAAGCAACTACATCCTCTATCAAACAGTAACCTAAAAAGCCTTAGCTAATTAAAAGTAGCAGCGTTGTAAAAACATGCAACGACAGTTCTGTAAAGCAGATGAAATATTAATCTGAGCAGTGCTTTTGTTGCTGTTGTTGTTGTTGTCGTTGTTTGAGATAAGAATTTCTCTCCTTTAAACAAAAACATTCTAAATTCCTATGGATAAATCATTTGTAAAGTTCTATTAAACTTCAAAATCTGTATAACTGTGCATAGAGCAAGGCTTCCTTGATTTCAAACTTTATGTGTAAATGTTTTCTAAAAGAAGTTTTTTTTTTTTTTGATTTAAATTAAACAGTGCGGAATGCACAAAACGTACATGCAGTTTCTTTACTGAGTAGGAAGTTCAAAAATACAAAAAATAAGCGAAATTAATAAAACAAATGTGCGCTTAGAATCAGTTGGGAAAACTGATGATGCGTTCTGACATTGTATTGACTCCATTACAAGACAAACTGTCGCAGATGTAAACCAAATAAAGGTGTTCGGTCGTACGCGAACACCTTTAAAAAAATCATGAAATTCACGAGTTATTTTCCGTAATTCCTTTCATGAGCTAACAAAGCTCATTCCTGTTTCAAAATTTACCACGAAATGACAGAAAAAAACAAGTAGACTCAGTTTCGATTGAGCGTTCGTTTGGAACGTAAGTCTACAATCGGTGTGTTGGTTTTTTGTTTGGCGGCGGCTGCTTTCAGGCGTTCTCGATAGAGATGAGTTCGGGCTCAATTTTAGGAGCCCGGGCCCGCATTCTTGGAAAATTTTGCTTTTCAAGGCTTGCATTTATGCATTATACACTGCCCAAAAATATGGCCCAAGCAAAGGATTAGTTTAAAAATCATTAGTTTAGTACAGTTAATCCACTTCACAATATTAATATGTCTTTAGAAATACTAAGCATAAAGCCAAATGTTCTAAAATGTGGATTTGAAAATAAATAAATAATCAACGTGCCCTTCGACCGTATCAGGGGAATCAGTAATTTTGGTAAAAGCTGAACAAAAGAAAATCGTTTAGAAACAAAAAATTCCATTCGTTATCTCTTTTTGATTTCTAAATTTACTTTTATTTTGAATAAATTGCATTATAAAACGTACATCGCTGTACAGACAGTTGCAAGTGTTTGAAATTTTGACTCTAGGAAACTATTCTTTGCAATATAATTTACATATATGCTAATTGGTAAAGTTAGTTTAGAGTGGTGTAGTAGAATATAAAAAAAAAGCAAGTAGGGAAATTTCCAAAATTAAAAAAAAAAAAAAAAAAAGAACGTAAAAGCATTCCAGGCCAGATTATTCTGCATTTTGTAACATTAACAAAGCTTTGCGCTTAATAGTATAATACTCACAATATTGTCATATGTATGTGCAGTTTCCAGATCAAGTTCATCATGAAAAAAGAGAGAGAGAGAGAGAGAGAATTGCATCTAATGCCTCAGCTCTTCAACTTTATCTTCTTTTCTCTAAAACTCGACCTGCTGCACTAAAACGCGGGAGTGAAGAAATTTAAAAAAATAAATAACAATACTTCTAACTGCACAATTTTGGAAATTAATGCATCATTTTAAAGATAAGATTCTTGATTTTTAATAAAATACAAAAAATGGGAATGTGATTTTTCCCAGTTTTTTTATACCAGACCTCCTTAAACTGATCCTTGCTTGGGCCATAGCGTTGCACAATGCATAATGCAAGTCTTGCTAAGCAAAATTTGTCTTGCAATGGCAGCTAGCTTAGGAAATTGAAAATCCTTCCACCATGGTAACAAATCCACAATGAAATTCAACACGAGTAATTCAACCGGGCTCGGAATTACACGTGTTGAATTAATTACAGTAATGAAATTTAAGACGTGTAATTCCGAGCCCGGGCCCAATCCGGGCCCGGGTTTTTCGGTAGTTAATGAATTCTAAGCCCGTCCGAGCCGGGCCCGAGCTCATCTCTAGTTCGTTGGGCTGCATGCAGTCTTCTTCGGCTTCTTACATTCCTCATCACTTGCTCTTGCCTCTCGTTTTGGTTTTCTCCACTTTTGCTTGCGTTCATTTTGCGAATTCCGCGACATTGTCGAAAATGTTAACCCGTTCACACGAAAACAATTTTTAAAAATTTTAGTTTAAACCATTGCGGTATGTTCTTTATATATTTGAATAGATCTGGTCGAGAGCTTAAAACGACACCACGCACAATCGTTTTGCGCACACGGTTGTCCAGATAAACCGTGATATTGTCCAAAGTATTCACCGGTTCAGAAGAAAACGATTTTTAAAATGTTCAGTTCAAACCACTGCGAAATGTTATTCGTATATTTGAATAGATCTCGTCGAGAGCTTTAAAACGATACGCACAGTCGTGTTCCGCCCACAGTTGCAGAGGTAAACTGAGTCAAACGCGGCGGCACACCCAGAAATATTGCATCACCTACCCCGCGCACAGAAAGAGAGGGGAGTGTCGCGCGCCCTATATAGTCCAATTCGCGTACTGCCCTATTGCGCAGTACGCAAATTGGACTCCATGCTGTTTATGAATATACTAACACGATTAGTGTGCGGCACGTATTTTTAACGCTATAATGATTTTAATCGGGGCCTATTTTTGTCACAGGAGCTCAGCCGTAAGTCGCTCAATATTATCCACGGAGTTAAACGTAGTCCTACATAAAAAAAAAACCCTGAATTTCAAGGTTTTTATTCGTAGATTGACAGAAATACTCCTGTTAACCTTCCTCCGGTCAATAACGGAAAGTCGCCGTTTTTAATAGGTGTTAACGGAAAGTCGCCGTTTTGTAGAGGTGTTAACTGAAAGTCTGAGAGGTCTTAACGGAAAGTAATGAATTTTCATCGAACCTTTCCGTGATTCCGTTGCTATATTAATGGGAAAACTCTGTCCTCACTTTTTTCGGACACTTTTAAAAAGTCTGTGGTAGGTTGTATCAAAATGTGGTACTGCACCAGCTGCATCATTTTCTGAGAAAAAAACACACCATTTTGTGATGCAAAGAAGCCCAACAACTTGGTGCAACATTGCAGCATAGTGTCATGCAAGCTTGTACCACAATGTTGTGCAAAGTTGCACCATGTTGCTGGCTTTGTTTGCACTACAAAATGGAGAGTAGCTGGTGTAGTCATACTTTTTGGTGCAATCTGGCACAAAAATTTTAAGTGTATTCATATGACGGAAAATTTCTGGTAATATAAGCGGTTCGCGGGAATATTCGATGTTTCATTAACTATTAAATTTCAATCGTCCTTTGGTGGACCTGATTTCGAGGATCTGTTGCCAGACCGGATATTGTGGATACACCTGAAACCTGATATTGGGTCACCGTAAGAAACCGGGTACTTAAAGAACCGTACGGATGATAGTATGACGTCTATGATTAGCTTATATTATATAAAAAGCTATTGTAGCTATCAAGAGTAAATTTTATATTTAAGGGTTTGTGAAATAATACTAAGAAGTAACACATTTTACATCTTCTTGAACATAATTAAAAATCACTGTCAGTTTTAAAAAATCTAGCGTTCTAAACTATTCTGATGCTTTGATAAATCATGATGAAAAAATCCCTTTATGTTGTGATAAGTGCTCAAACAAAAAATAAAATTGTTATAAACCTACTCAGGAAAATTACCTCCTGCAGAAAATAAATTCCTTAATTAACCCGCATTCATAGCGAGAAACATTTAATCTCCATTCCGCTTCGTTCCTACTTTACACGTGATCTGCTAGTTAGTGTCTTGCTTACTCAGTTGTTAGCATTTAGCGTCAATTACTAGCACTCCAGCTAGCGCGGATTTTGTCTCCACGCGGGAAAGGATTCTTTTATTTTGAACTTTAGAAATAAGTTAGTAAAATCATGCAATGCATTGATTATGATACGCTTTCCAACATACCAGAGATTATTACTCAAGTTATGAGGATAATGGCTGTGGAAGAAATCTCGCTCCTGTGTCCTGACCTTTGACCCCATTTCGATGATATTCAACAGAACCGGTTCAGTATACCTCAAGAATAACATACTAAAGTTTTGTCGCAATAGAAGCAGTTTTACGCAAGTTATGAGAATAATGGCTGTGGAATAAATCTTGCTTTTGTGCAATGACCTTTGACCCCATTTCGTTGATATTCAATAGAACCGGTTCACTATACCTCCGGAACAACATGATAACGTTTTGTCGCAATCGAAACATTTTTTGATAAGTTATGACGCACAAGGGCAATGGAATGGATCCCACTCCAGTATCCTGACCTTTGACCCCATTACGCCCATTTTCAATAGGGTTTGTCCCCAGGGTTTGTCCCCATTTTCAATAGGGTTTGTCCCCATTTTCAATAGGGTATGTTCCTTACCAAATACTAAAATTTCATTGAAATCGAACAATTTTTACGCAAGTTATGACGCATAAGGGCAATGGAATAAATCCCGCTCTTATGCCCTGCTGACGTTTGACCCAAATTCGCCAATTTTCAATAGGGTTCGTGCCCAGGTAGTTTCCTACCACATATTGAAATTTCATCGAAATCGAACCATATTTACGCATGTTATGACGCATAAAGGCAATGAAATGGATCCCGCTCTTATAGCGTGACCTTTCACACCACTTCACGCATTTTCAATAGGGTTCGTCCCCTGGTGGTCCCCTACCACATACTATTTCATCGAAATCGAACCATATTTACGCATGCTATGACGCATAAAGTCAATGAAATGGATCCCGCTCTTATGGCGTGACCTTTCACCCCACTTCACGCATTTTCAATAGGGTTCGTCCCCTGGTGGTCCCCTACCACATACTAAAATTTCATCGAAATCGAACACGCATGTTATAACGCATAAAGGAAATGAAATGGATCCCGCTCTTATGGCGTGACCTTTCACCCCACTTCACGCATTTTCAATAGGGTTCGTCCCCTGGTGGTCCCCTAAAACATATTAAAATTTCATCGAAATCGAGCCATATTTACGCAAGTTATGACGCATAAGGGCAACTGAATGGATCCTGCTCTTATAGCGTGACCTTTCACCCCACTTCACGCATTTTAAATCGGGTTCGTACCCTGGTGGTCCCCTACCACATACTAAAATTTCATCGAAATCGAACCATATTTACGAATGTTATGACGCATAAAGGCAATGAAATGGATCCCGCTCTTATGGCGGACTTTTCACCCCACTTCACGCATTTTCAATAGGGTTCGTCCTACCACATACTAAAATTTCATCGAAATCGAACCATATTTACGCATGTTATGACGCATAAAGGAAATGAAATGGATCCCGCTCTTATGGCGTGACCTTTCACATCACTTCACGCATTTTCAATAGGGTTCGTCCCCTAGTGGTCCCCTACCACATACTAAAATTTCATTGAAATCGAACCATATTTACGCAAGTTATGACGCATAAGGGCAACTGAATGGATCCTGCTCTTATGGTGTGACTTTTGACCCCACTTCACCCATTTTCAATAGGGTTCGTCCCCTGGTGGCCCCCTACCACATACTAAAATTTCATCGAAATCGAACCATTTTTACGTGAGTTGTGTCGACAGACAGACGGACGGAAAAAGCTGGAGCATATACGCTTCTTCAACCTACGGTTGGAAAGCAAAATGCACTAAAGAAGGTTTTTACTAACCGAAGCTTTTGCAAACTCGGGTATTGTAACCAGGAAACAATAACTTTAGCAGCAGTGAACTTTAATAACCATTTTGAATATAGTGAATTTAAATCATCTCGCTTTTTCTTAGCGATTATTTGGAGACGGTCTCTTTTCCCCCATTTGCGTGCAGCTGCGTTAGATGCAGGGACTCTTTCGCTTCTAAACTGTCCGATCAGAGAGAATCGCACAGTTCGATATTGTGGCCTTATTGCTCAGAGATGGTGTGGTGGACAATGATCTTTCTAGGGAGATATCAAGAAATGCTCACGTCTTCAGCTTAATGGAGGCAGTTTTCACGGTAGGTAGAAGGACAGCTGATACGTCAGGAGGTTATCAGCAGAGAAAAGGCAATTCAAAGTAACTGTGGCGCCTTCTCGAGGAGCTGGACTATGGTGTAAAAATGGGTGCCACGGAGTGGCCGAGATGAGAAAGAACAAAGGAAAAGATTTCTGATAGGTGCTCCGGAAAGGGGTGGTTGGTAAAATTTTCCTCCGGGTCGTGAAAATGACGAGAGAAGGAAAACGAGGAAAAATAGAGGTTTTAAAGTGTCTCGTGCGAAAAGTGAGACCGAACAGAAATTAAATTTAGAAACAAAAACTTAGCAGCGACATAACTGAAATAAAACCGGATCCTCGGGTTAATACACTGCTGGCCACCCAAAATGCAACACCAGGAAGGACACGAGACAGCAAAGCCAGATTTACTGGACACATAACAATAAATACAAAGATGAAACCGATTGAGCTTACAGGCCCGTGCGACTTGCGGAACATGCAGACATCAATAGTTCGTGTGGCCCCCATGGCTGGCAATAACGGCCGCTACCCGCCGCGGCATCGAATGAAAGAGGCTTTGGATGTGGGCTTAGGGTATGTCGGTCCAGGCTGCTTCCACACGTTGCCACCGTTCATCAGGCGTAGGCCGCGGGTGGTGCTTGCCAGACCACTCGGTTGCCGATCAGCGACCAGACGTGTTAGACGGGCGACATATCGGGAGAACACGCGGGCCACGGCAGCAGTGACACCTGGTGGGTGGAGAAGAATTGTTGCACGATGCGTGTCACGTGCGGGCGCGCATTGTCCTGTTGAAATGTGGCCGCTGGCAGGTCCTGCAGGTAAGAGAGGACTACAAGCTCCAAAACGTCGGAGATGTGGCGGTGGCTGTTGAGTGTACCGGCGATGCGTACCAGAGGGGCGCGGGTGTCATATCCAATTGCGCCCCAAACCATAACGCCATGCGACGGACCGGTATGGCGATGCATAATGCAGGCGTCATACAGTCTCTCGCCGCGGTGCCGCCACACGCGTATCCGACCATCCTGGTGTTGCAGGCAGAAGCGGGATTCGTCGGAGAAGACAATGTCGTGCCATTCCGTAGTCCAGGTGCGGCGTTCAACGTCCCACTGCCGCCGCAATCGCCGGTGGTGTAACGTCAATGGTAATCGGAGCAATGGGCGCCGTGCGACAAGTCCTTGCTCTTGCAGACGACGTCGAACGGTACGTGCTGACACATGTTGTTGCGCAACACACCCTACTTTCTGCGCTAACGTTCGTAATGTTGCGGCGTGAGCCGTCAATGCCCGCCGCACAACATGCCGGTCCTCTCGTTCGGTGGTGTGCCGCGGCTGTGTCAATCGCTCGCGTTGGTCCGTCCGTCCCTCCTGCACCCACCGAATCCATACTCGCCTCACTGTGGCTGGATGTCGTCCCACACGGGCGCCGATGTCTCGGAACGATAAACCGCTGTCGCGATAAGCCACTATTCGTCCTCTGTCGAACTCCGAAACGTGCTGGAATGACTGCCGTATTCTGCGACGAGGCATCAGGAAGCTTCCCACGCACAGGTCCGACAGCACAACACATTTCCACTACTTACACCCATTCTTCTGTGCACCCTTCTTATAGTGCTTCTCGGTGGCATGCCGGGCTCACATGATTTGCATATGCCCTGCAATGCTAACCGTTTGCATGTCCTCTAGCGGGCGACGCATGCTGCGAATTCCAGGCCAATCGGACGCTTCCTTCTTGGTGTTGCATTTTGGGTGGCCAGCAGTGTAATACAAAGAAATCAGAACAAAGCTGAAAGATCTTTCCCATTACTTCACGAATGAAAATATTGTTCTCTTCAAGGGAACGGCTATTAATTTTAGCTGGCATTTTATTTATTTGTTTCATCGTCGGAGGAAAATGCAGGTAAAACCCTGGAACTTCTAACTTCTTTACAAGCGAAGGTCTAACGAACCTCTGACACACGGCACTGAAACATAATTCAGTGAAGAGCCCTGCAACATATTTTCTGTTTAAAAAGAGAAAAAACCCGAAATTTCTGTAAAAAAAAAAAAAACCGGACTTAATGCCAACGGAAAATCTGTCAAAATACTGAGTCTGCCGTTATTAGAAACGGAAATTTTTGAAAACAGGAATTTCGGTAAAATTCGGAGACCCACCGGTAACTTGAATTAACGTTATTCAGGAATTTTTCGTGAAGTTGCACCATTTTATTTAACAGTGTAGGTAAGTGGTCATAACTTTTTTATGAGTGTTTAATAGCACCTCATTCGTCTCGTATTCATGAATAAATCAGATTCCAAGTTCATTGAAAAACGAACTGTTTTCAGCTGGAAATGTACCGTACACCGTGTGCGTAATCCGACACAATTTACCTCTTTGGACTTTGTATAAGAGATTTAAATACAAAATATCCTCAAAATAATTTAATATATTAAACCAATAGCTCTTATTCAGTACTCGTATTTATTACGTTCAAGAGTATTCATTAGAGCAAATGTTTTCCAAATCACGTAGCATTGAACTCCTTCTGAGTTGCTGCTGATGTACGATGTCTATAGTGTTTTTTAATCCATAGGTTTCGGAACTCATAACAAGCAATAAAATAAATCGTCTTATGGATAGTGCCCCTGAAACACGAAATTTTAGAAATAACAACCACTTAAAACTGAATCCCGTTGCAATAAGAGCATATAGTTGTAATTAATTAATTTACATATTTTAAGAAACTAACTAATAAGTACCTCACTGTGTTTTGATCTCTCAATATTAAAAAAAAATTGAGTCGAAATCGTGTAAAAAACTAGACCTCGCACAAAACTCTCAGCTTCGAAGAAAAGTTTTACAGAGAAAAATCAGAGAATAGCAGGAAAAAATCATTTTTGGGAGAATCGCAAATGATTGACATAAAAATTAAGTTCATATAAGCATACATTAGCAGCAACTCAGAAGGACTCAAAAACGTAGCTGCTTCTTGACACGAACTGTTATGGGCAGCGCAATACAAAATCTGGAAAGCAGTAATCTGGGCGATAGTGAATCCAAAAACTGCAACCAGAAAAGAATGAGATAAAACGAAAGCGAAAATTATTGGTTTCAAACAGAAGTAATTTTTTTTTTTAATATTTAGTCTCAAATAAAACAAAAACGAAATCTGATTTCAAAACGTGATGGCAGAATAATTATGCGAGAACATTATTCGAATATTTAAAAGCTTTTTTTTTCTGCATGAGTTATAACAACTAAATAGAGGCAATTTTGAAAATAGCGCCTTTGCCTTACTGGCCAGAGGCAGAAAGTCTGTGACTATCCCGAGCCAAAATGAACTGCTGGCCACCCAAAATGCAACACCAAGAAGGAAGCATCCGATTGGCCTGAAATTCGCAGGGGCCGCCCCGGTGGCGCAGTGGTCTAAGGCGCTGGCCTCTGATAATTCGTCTGTAAGCGGTCCGGGTTCGAATCCCGGTCAGGCATGGATGTTGTGTTTGTCTTACGGCACTGGCTCTCTCCCTTCCCTGGAACCAGTGACCCTAAATTAGGGACGAGCGACTGCTTATAGCCCATTGAGTTGCTCACGGTGGTCGTTAAACCTCCAATCAAAAAAAAAAAAAAAAAAAAAATTCGCAGCATGCGTCGGACGATTTGCATAGCAGGGCATATGCAAATCATGTGCGCCCGGCCCTCCACCGAGAAGCACTATAAGAAGTGTGCACAAAAAGGCGGGGTGTAAGTATTGGAAGTGTGTTGTGCTGCTGGACCTATGCGTGGGAAGCCTCCTCATACCTCGTCGCAGAATACGGCAGTCATTCCAGCACGTTTCGGAGTTCGGAAGACGACGAATAGTGGCTTATCGCGACAGCGCTTTATCGTACAGAGACATCGGCGCCCGTTTGGGACAACATCCAGCCACAGTGAGACGAGTATGGATTTGGTGGGTGCAGGAGGGACGGACGGATCAACATGAGCGATTGCCGCTGCCGCGGCACACCACCGAACGAGAGGACCGGCATGTTGTGCGGCGGGCATTGACGGCTCGCACCGCCACATCACGAACGTTAGTGCAGGAATTGGGGTGTGTTACGCAAAAACCTGTGTCAGCACGTACCGTGGAATTGGGGTGTGTTGCGCAAAAACCTGTGTCAGCACGTACCGTGGAATTGGGGTGTGTTGCGCAAAAACCTGTGTCAGCACGTACAGTTCGACGTCGTCTGCAGGAACGGGGACTTGTCGCACGGCACCCATTGCTCAGATTACCATTGACATTAAACCACCGGCGAGTGCGGCGGCATCGGGCCGTTGAACGCCGCACCTGGACTACGGAATGGAACGACATTGTCTTCTCCGACGAATCCTGCTTCTGCCCGCAAATCCACGATGGTCTGATCCGCGTGTGGCGGTACCGCGGCAAGAGACTGTATGAAGCCTGCATTATGCATCGCCATACCGGCCCGTCGCCTGGCGTTATGCTTTGGGGCGCAATTGGATGACACCCGCACCCCTCTGGTGAGCATCGCCGGTACACTCAACAGCCACCGCACCATCTCCGACGTTTTGGAGCCTGTAGTCCTCCCTTACCTGCAGGACCTGCCAGCGGCCACATTTCAACAGGACAACGCGCGCCCGCACGTGGCACGTATCGTGCAACAATTCTTCACGGCCCACCAGGTGTCACTGCTGTCGTGGCCCGCCTGTTCTCTTGATATGTCGCCCATCGAACACGTCTGGTCCCTGATCGACAACCCAGTGAGTGGCCCGGCAAGCACCACCCGCTGCTACGCCTGATGAACTGTGGCAAAGTGTGGAAGCAGCCTGGACCGACACACCCCAAGCCCACATCCAACGCCTCTTTCGTTCGACGCCGCGGCGTGTAGCGGCCGTTATTGCCAGCCATGGGGGCCACACGAACTATTGATGTCTGCGTGTTCCGCAAGTCGCACGGCCCTGTAAGCTCATTCGTTTCATTTTTGTATCTGTTGTTATGTGTCCAGTAAATCTGGCTTTGCTATCTCGTGTCCTTCTCGGTGTTGCGTTTTGGGTGGCCAGCAGTGTATTACACATACCTACCTAGTACCGTGTTTGTCCTCCTCTGTCACGAATAACAGCCAGAAAACATCGACTCTACCAGATGCCGGAGGGTTTCCGGAGGTAATACCAGCCATTTCTGATGTAGCATTGTCCACAACTCCGCCCGAGACGTCGGCCCAGCATCCATTGATCTGATGTTTCGTTTCACGGTTTCCCAGAGAGCTTCCACAGGGTTTAAATCGGAGGACTTTGGCGGATCACTGGATGATTCGAATATTAGATGAGTGTACCTCGAGACATGTCTGGGTGGTTGCGGGCAGGTGGAGGAGCGATGCATTTTCCTCCTGAAACAGACCATCGGACATAGGACGCGTGAAAGCCATGAAAGCGTGTAGATGATTAGCCAGCGCATGCTGGTAGCGCGCAGCGGTTAAGGACCTCTCCAGACACACAAAAGGACCCAATGTGTCCCCCATGAAAATGCTCCCCAAACCATCGCAGAGCCACCATCGTCTTGAAGAGAATCGACCTGGCACGCCACACCCGCACCCTCCCATCAGCTCTGTACACCTAAAAACGGAATTCATCTGATCACACGACACTGCCACATTCTGCAAGGGACCGGTTTTGATGCTTCGAGCACCAGGCGAGGTGTAATGTCCAATGACGAGCAGTTAGCAGTAGAAAACGAGGAGGGAGTCGGCTTCCGTACCCCAGGGTACGCAGCGTGCACCGTACCGTTATCTTTCTGAGGCTGTTTGGGTCTCTGACACTTAATCTGCATGTGATTTGCGTCGCCGTTACCAGTGATCGGTATGTACGAGCCTGGATAGTCTACATCAACCACGGTCATCAATGGCGTGTGGTCGGCCACCTCTTGCTCTCCGGGCGCTGGTAGTCTGCATCAACCACGGTCATCAATGGCGTGTGGTCGGCCACCTCTTGTTCTTTGGGCACTGGTAGTCTACATCAACCACGGTCATCAATGGCGTGTGGTCGGCCACCTCTTGCTCTCCGGGCGCTGATAGTCTACATCAACCACGGTCATCAATAGCGTGTGGTCGGCCACCTCTTGCTCTCCGGGCGCTGATAGTCTACATCAACCACGGTCATCAATGGCGTGTGGTCGGCCACCTCTTGCTCTCCGGGCGCTGATAGTCTACATCAACCACGGTCATCAATAGCGTGTGGTCGGCCACCTCTTGCTCTCCGGGCGCTGATAGTCTACATCAACCACGGTCATCAATGGCGTGTGGTCGGCCACCTCTTGCTCTCCGGGCGCTGATAGTCTACATCAACCACGGTCATCAATGGCGTGTGGTCGGCCACCTCTTGCTCTCCGGGCGCTGATAGTCTACATCAACCACGGGCATCAATGGCGTGTGGTCGGCCACCTCTTGCTCTCCGGGAGCTGGTAGTCTTCATCAACCACGGTCATCAATGGCGTGTGGTCGGCCACCTCTTACTCTCCGGGCGCTGATAATCTACATCAACCACGATCATCAATGGCGTGTGGTCGGCCACCTCTTGCTCTCCGGGCGCTGATAGTCTACATCTACCACGGTCATCAATGGCGTGTTGTCGGCCACCTCTTGCTCTCCGGGCCCTGGTAGTCTACATCAACCATGGTCATCAATGGCGTGTGGTCGGCCACCTCTTGTTCTCCGGGCGTTGGTAGTCTACATCAACCACGGTCATCAGCGGCGTGTGGTCGGCCACCTTTTGCTCTCCTGGCGCTGGTAGTCTACATCAACTACGGTCATCAATGGCGTGTGGTAGGTCGGCCACCTTTTGCTCTCCGGGCGCTGGTAGTCTACATCAACCACCGTCATCAGTGGCATGTGGTCGGCCGCCTTTTGCTCTCCGGGAGCTGGTAGTCTACATCAACCACGGTCATCAGTGGCGTGTGGTCGGCCACCTTTTGCTCTCCCGGCGCTGGTAGTCTACATCAACTACGGTCATCAATGGCGTGTGGTCGGCCACCTCTTGCTCTCCGGGCGCTGGTAGTCTACATCTACCGCGGTCATCAATGGCGTGTTGTCGGCCACCTCTTGCTCTCCGGGCGCTGGTAGTCTACATCAACAACGGTCATCAGTGGCGTGTGGTCGGCCACCTTTTGCTCTCCCGGGGCTGGTAGTCTACATCAACTACGGTCATCAATGGCGTGTGGTCGGCCACCTCTTGCTCTCCGGGCGTTGGTAGTCTACATCAACCACGGTCATCAATGGCGTGTGGTCGGCCACCTCTTGCTCTCCGGGCGCTGGTATGTCCGTCGATGGCATATTCGCGAAACACTCTTGATACGGTTGCAACGTTCGTGACTGCCACGCAAAGGACCTCAGGTTCGATCCCAGGCAGGTACGAACGATCGATCCACTAAATATCCGCTGTGCGGAGGATGGGCACGTTAAGCTGTCGGACCCCGGGTACTATCCTCCCGTAAATAAATAAGGGCGGCTTTCTCCCCCTTTCTACTTCGCTTGCGTGTCACTTTCCTATCGGATACTCCAGCCCAAATCTCCTAGCTTCCTATTTCTAAGGGTTGTTTAAGACCTAGGGTCAGTCTTGCCCCAACAACCTATGATCTGTCTTGCCCCAACAACCTATGATCTGTCTTGCCCCAACAACCTAACGCCTTGTTGGGGCAAGACAGATGTGTCCTGCCCCAACAATGTCGATCAAAGTTGCTCAGATCACCACGTTTTCCCATGTTCATCGATTGCGATACACTGTTGGAAATACCTGTGGTTCGTCTATTTATCGCCTGCGTTCGGTTTGGATCTTTTCCACTCTGCGCGTGGATGCCCATGTCAACTGCCCATATATCTCAGATGTTCTTCTACTGACAATGTGAGTGTATTGAGTTCCGGCTCTCAGATGTTCTTCTACTGAGTGTATTGACTTCCGGCACTGGCTCTCCCCTTCCCTAGAACCCAGTAGTCCTAAATTAGGGGCACGTAACTACTCATAATGCTCAGAGTTACTTATGGTGGTCGTTAAAATGAAAAAATTCTAAAATCTGGTTAACAGAATTATAAACTTCTGATTTTTCAATGCGAAAACATTGCACAATCTGTTAAATGATTTTTTTTTTTTTGATTGAGGGTTTAACCGACCAGCGTGAGCAACTCTAAGGGCTAAAAGCAGTCGCCCGTCCCTAATTTAGGACTACTGGTTTCAGGGAAAGGAGAGACCCAATGCCTTAAGACAAACACAACATCCGTGCCTCTCCCGGATTCGAACCCGGACACATCTCGGACGAATGGTCAGCAGCCAGCGTTTAGACCACTGCCCCACTGGGGCGGCCAAATGAGAATTTACTTCCGATTTTTACCCCGCAAAAACAAATTCCAAATTGATCGTTCGAAAATTTTCAACGGCTGTTAACAACGATGCTTCGAGAACGGTAGAATTACTATGTAAGGATAATATTTTAAAAACTGAAGCAAACAATTTTTTTTTAAATTTTCGTGGCGTAATTTTATTTTACAAATTTCTGTTGCGGGTAGTCCGTTATAACAGCAACCACGAGCATCTGAGGTTATAAAGGAGTCACGCGTCCTTAAACTGGGCCAGTGGTTTCAGGAAGAGCGCGCAATCAGAACGATTAGCCGAAAGTCCGCGCCTCTACCTACTTGTCCACTGGAGTGGCCGTATGAATTTAAGTTAATAATTAAACATAGTATCTGTAGTAACGTAAATTAAAGCACAGCATTCCTAAATATATTAATATTTAGAAGTGTTTCAACAGCCGCCCCGATGACTGAGTGCTCAAAACGCTGGTCTCTAACTGTTCATCCTAGTGTGCGTGGGGTCGAGCCGGGAGGAGGCATAACTCGTGTACCTGACCTACGACACTGTTCGCTCTCGGAATCAGTGACCCCAAATACGAGATTGGCGACTCTTGTTAGCCCTGTGGGTCGCTGATAGCCTAATGGTCAACATAAGTGACTGCCACGGAGAAGTCGCAGAATTGATCCCAGGCAGAAACCCTCGAACTATTAAATATCTGCCGTGCGTCGGATGGGCACGTTAAGCCGGCGGACTCCAGACACTGCTCCCCTTACCAATTATAAATAAAGGCGTCTTCTTTCCCCTTTGTACATCGCTTCTGTGTGACTTTTCTGTCGGACACTCTAAGCCCAAATCTCCTAGCTTCCTACTTCTAATTAGGGGTTGTTTAAGACATGGGGTAAGACACTTCTTTCCTAAAATCCTCTACATGAAGCTCATAGTTTTGCACATAGTGGTAATTAACCCCCCCCCTTTCCACGCACCACCACCACACACACAAAAAAAAAAAAAAAAAGACACGTAATTTATCCACTTTGAAGGAGTTAGTTTCTCGCCGTTTTAGAATTTAAAAAATAGTCTGTCACACAAATAATGCGGCGTAATTTCCCAAATGGCGTGCGATATTTACTACATTTCTTCAGGAAAATTCTAATTTATTGCTTTGGCAGATTTTAATATTCTACGATAGTATATAAAATATATGTTTAAAATGCCGCTCACACACATTCACAAATCTGCAGTACGGAATGATTTAACGCCCCCCCCCTTTTTTTTTTTTTTGTTATTATTATTAGGACTCTTTCCTTTCTTTCTGTCAAGGGAAACAGCATGTTTGAAAAAAAATTCCGAACGGTGTTTAAGATGCCATTTCGTGATTGGTGAGCTGTGTGGCTTTGAAGGTTGCCTCACGCGCCATTTTCCTTTTATATCTATTAAGATGTTACAGAGGTGTTATGCTGGAAGGTGCTTACTGACAGATGGACTTACGCGACGTTAATCTTATTACTCGATTATTTACGATGGCTGACCTCCGATTTCACGGCAGTGCTCTGGAACTTCTGCTTACGGAGAAAACCCATCGCCATTTTTACAGTCAAACATCATAAGCCATTCTGATCGTTTTTATTTCTCGTGTTTTTTTTTCCCCTTGCTTCCTCATTTTTTTTATCTAAAAAGCATTTACTTCAGCGATCTTTTACCGTTTTCTTTTAATCTAAGGAGGGTTTCGATGTTTGATTGGCATTCCGCCAAGATCGAAGCTGGAATTTCTGTGTATTAAATAAAAAGGAAGGCTAAAAAAAAAAAAAAAAAACAGAAAAGACATGAAAAAGAAAAAAAAAGTACCCTGGTTTCTGGAGCTTGCTCACTAAACATGTGGTAGTGTCTTCTCCTTTTAAAGCGAAGCAGAGGTAAAAAATGAAATGAATCAAAAGGGGGTCACATTTTTCTCAGAAGAAATATTTTATATCGATATAAATAGTACATAGCTGCCATTGCAATCGATTAATTTAACAGATTGACATACCGATTGATCAAAGCCAAGTTTTCTACTGACTCATGGGAGGGAGAACTTGTGCGTGCATCGAAGTGAATTAGGAGTGCAGTGTGAGAAAAGAAAAAAGAAAGCACACACATTTAAAACTTAAAAAAAAAAAAAAAAACATTTTCCATTGCGGCAGACAATGCCTGAATTTTCAGAAACATATTGGATTCTCGCTGAGGTGATTCAGTGTTATTGGAAGTGAGACGTAATTATTCGTCTTTTTCAGAAATTTCACACTGAATACTGTATTTTTCTTTGAGTTTTGTGCGAATTATTTTAATCGGTGAGTTAGCGACACCAAGAATGTCGGATACTAGGATGAATCGACCACCAATAACTAAAAGGTCACTGACATCACGGGAAACATATCACATCCCTCATGAAAATATCATGACAATTCAAGCTATTTATTATTATTTTTTCATGAAAGCGTTACTTTACACAACCTATTTATCATTTCTTCCCGAAAAAGAAGTTAGATTTCTCATGTCCGAAGCACACTATCCCAATAACCAAGTGCTTAAAAGACTAACCTCTCGCATTACTACTCCAGTGGCACGTATTATGTCGTTCTGATTGTAGCCCTTTCTCGGACTCAATAACTCTCACTTACGGATGGGATATCCTTCTTCTAAATATAAATTATTTTGGCTGCCCTGGTGGCGCATTGGTTTAAGCTCTGACTTCTGATCGTTCGTCTGAGTGGGATCGGGTTCGAGTCCCGAATGAGGCATGGGTGGGGTGCATGTCTTACGGCACTGGCTCTTCCCCTTCCCAGGAACCAGTGGCTTCAAATTACGGACGAACGATTTCTCACCGTGGTCTGTAAACCACGAAATAAATAAAAAAAAACAAGAAAGATGACACGGAATTCTCGGGTGTAATGTGCACATCCTTTTAATCCGTTCTGACGCAAATTTAATGTATCAAAGCCATTCAAAGTCAATAGAACCAGTCTGGAAAAAAGTAGTATGTGACCAAAGAAAGAAGTTTTTCAATCGGGTTTTTAGTCCCGCAGACACTGCTGTAAACGGAATGGTAAACTTACGCCCTCTGGTTGCAGACTTATGAGCTAAGAAAAAATTGAATTGATATGAGAAACCATTTGGCAAAGCCATTCAAAGTCAATAAAACCAGTCTGGAAAAAAGTAGTATGTGACCAAAGAAAGAAGTTTTTCAATCGGGTTTTTAGTCCCGCAGATACTGCTGAAAACGGAATGGTAAACTTACGCCCTCTGGTTGCAGACTTATGAGCTACGAAAAAATTGAATTGATATGAGAAACCATTTGGCAGCGGAAACACTCTTCAACAAAGAAAGAATTTTTCAAATCGGACTCTTCGTTCGAAGCAGAGATATGGACAAATATAAGATACGCATCTACGCCCCCTAGTGGGAAAACCATTCTTTATTTTAGCAAGAAAGTATTCTCAAAAGGCTTTTCGACGTGAGCGGTATCGGTCCAAAAAAAAAAAAAAATTTGTCGAGATTTCAGGAGCTCAGATTTTGCTGCAAATACACCAGAAGCATAAATTAACAATTATGCTTCCTGCTGGACAAACAAACCATCCTTTACAAAATATTAGAAATTTTATAAAAAACATTTTCTATCGGCTGTATGCGATACAGGAAAGGAATTTCAAATCGGAGTTTGAGAAGCAGAAATATCGGGAAAAACACAATTTACGTTTGCGCCCCCTAGCGGAAAGTCTATGATTTACTTGAAAATTTTGAATTTACATGAAAAACATTTCGCATCAGAAACACTATCCAATAAAAAAGGAACTTTTGAAATCGGATTCCTGGAAGTAGAAATGTTGACAAAAATACGATATACATCTACGCCCCTTGGCGTAGAAACCATGCATTATTTTAAGAAGAAACAATTCCTAAAAGGTCTGTCGACGTGAGTAGTATCTGTCCACAAACGAATTGTTTTCAGTCGAGATTTTGGGAGCTCAGATTTTGCTGCAAATACATCAGAAGCAGAAAATAAGACTTACGCCCCTGGTGGCCAAACCATGTTTTACCAAAAATTAGAAATTATATGCAAAGGATTTCCAATCAGGATCTGTAACCGGTGCAGAAAGAATTTTTCAAATCAGAGTTTTAGAAGCACAGATATCGGGGGAAACGCAATTAACCTTTACGTCCCCTAGCGAAAAGTCTATGAATTGCTTCAAGATGTTGAAATTATATGGAAAATATGTCACACCGGTAACTCTATCCAATAAAGAAAGAATTTTTCAAATCAGACCATTAGAAGCAGAGATATTGACAAAAATCAAAAATAAGATATACATCTACGCCCCCCTGGCGGAGAAACCATGCAATATTTTAAAAAGAAAATATTCCGAAAAAGTTTGTTGATGTGTGTAGTATCGGGGGGGGGGGGGTGTCCAATCGAGATTTTAGAAGCTCAATTTTATGGCAAATACATCAGAAGCAAAAATTAACACTTACGCACCCTGGGGGCCAAAGCATTCTTTACCAAAAATTGGAAATTGCACGCAAAAAAGATTTTCCATCAGAAGCTGTATCCTCTGAAGAAATCGAAGTATTAGAAGAAGATATATCGGGAAAAACGTAATTTAATTTTACGCCCCCTAGCGGAAAATCTATGCGTACCTTGAGAAAGTAACTATACCTAAAATACTATTCGACATAAATGGAATCTAAAGATAAAAGAAATTTTTCAATCGGATGCTTAGAAGTAAATATATGCAATAAAATATATTTTGAATTCGACATCATCTGCATTTACGCCTTCTAGCGGCAAAATTGTACATCGTAAAAAAACAAAATGAAATGAAGGATCATTCACACATTTCAAGCTTCCCAATGCAAAAATAATTTTTCAAATCGGACTAATAATAGTTGCAGAGATATGGTGTCCACTGACGGACAAACCGATAACATAAGCACGATCTTTTTTTTTTTACAGAAAACGTGCTAAAAACTGTTATAAAGATTAAAAAACAATTTCCTAAAAATACCTGAAGCAGAAATCACATCTCTCGAAAACATATATTCTGAAATCACTGTACGTATATAGCAAGTTGGCAGCACATTTTCGATTAAAATAACCAGTAAACACTCAAGCACATAGCTCACAAATTCTGTCAGACTACATAGCCAAAGGTAACAGTCAAACAATAGACTCAATGATTCAAGACAAAATACCGTAGTACATGGCAAATAAAAGTTTACAGTCCTGCTAGACA
Organism: Macrothele yani; assembly: GCA_039090855.1. Taxonomy (NCBI): domain Eukaryota; kingdom Metazoa; phylum Arthropoda; class Arachnida; order Araneae; family Macrothelidae; genus Macrothele; species Macrothele yani. The sequence goes on along the minus strand of CM077028.1, from coordinate 73,019,960 downwards.
AATGACTCATAATGTTTCTCGAATGAAATTCCAAAACGGAAGACGCAACCCAAGCTTTTTGTTTTTGATATCCATAATAATAATAATAATAATCCAATAACCCTTTTTTTTTCGCTGACAGCGGGATTCGAACCCATATCTTCCTATTATAGAGCGGGTGTTCTTCCACTCCAACTACACCGGCAAGTGAAAATCCTCCAATTACGTGACGTCAGTGAACAATAAAAGACATCGCTCTTTCCACGTCTTAGCAACGCACAGCAACCGAAAAATTGTCATCCGGTCACCACTGGGGATCCGAATCCCAGATCTCTCGCTGTCTAGCCGAGCGTGTTAACCTTATTTTACGGTGGCCAACAATCAACGGCGGTATGTGTGTTTTTCTGTCAGCTTCTGAGATCATAAATCCGCAAGATGGGCTCAGCTACTGAGACGTCTCCATCTGGTGGGCATTAACGGCACTGGCCATATATTAATTATAACAATGGCTATATATTATTTAATGCTATAACTAGGACAAGCCGCCAACGGTAACCGATAACCCGGGTACAGTTGGCAAATTTTGAGCGAAGCTATTGCAAATTCTAAGCTCATTAATGCGTCTATTATAACAAATTCTAAAAAACGAACGCGTAAAATTCATGACTTCCAGAACAAAAGTACGAAACATTCCAAAATAGAAATACCTTAAATTTATCATGATCTACTTTCCTTCACGACTTAACGTAGGTTGTGATCAGGTTGCATGTAAACAAAACGGACAGACACACTCAGATCAGGAACTACGTTTTTCATTTTGTATCGCGAAAGACACGGAATTTCAATGACACGGAATTTCGGGAATCGGAAAGCGTCAAAACTTGATTATGGACTATGTCCAATCACATGCCAAAGATCACGGCGGTCTGATGTGTCATGTCGTAGCTATTCTCGAACAACTAATTCTCCCGAGTCTCGTATATAGAGAGCGGATTTTTTCAATTACTTGTATTATTAAAATTGGTGAGTTTTTTAATGGTCATTATTTTTATACGACACGACCAATCGTCATGATACCAGCCCCACGTCACTCACCATGTCATTTTCTTTCTCTGTAGCAATGTCACCGCGAGCGGCGGAGGATCTTTGGAGGAGATAGATAACAAACGACCCCTTCTCAAAACCAGGAAAACTCCCTTAAAATGCAAGTTTTTGGACTGTTATTCCTCAGTGACACGGAATTTCGGGAATAGGAAGGCTTCAAAACCTGACTATGGACGATGTCCAATAGCATGCAAAAAATCACGTTGATCGGATGTGTCATCTCGTACCTATGCCCGAACAACTAACTGTCTCGAGTCTTGTAAAGAGAGCTCCGCTCGGCCTCGCTTCGCTCAATTAATATATAGCTGACAGAAAAACACACGTAGCGCCGTTGATTGTTGGCCATCGTAGCGTACGGTGGCCAATATCGAGAGATCTGGGATTCGGATCCCCAGCGGTGGCCGGATAACAATCTTTCGGTTGCTATGTGTTGATAAAATGTGGAAAGTGCGATGTCTTTGTTTATTTGTTTATTCACTACACCGGCAGGTTTATCGCTGGCTCATTGTCCATTTGACGCATACGTGACATAACCCCCCCCCTTGAGGAAGGCGGGGGCACGAAATCCCTCAGCAGGTTTCAGGTCAACAGACAGCAACATTCCGCGAACATTTCATTTCAGAAGTATTTCATTGCATTTCATCTCGACGATTTCGTTGCATTCTAAGAAAACTTTTTCGTTCGGGTGTCAATATAACCTTTCTTTTGTTTACAGAGGGATTCGAAACCACATCTTCTGACTCCGGAGCGGGTCTTCTCTCAATTGAACTGCGCCGGCAAGCTTTTTGCTTCATCATTATCCATTTGACACATGCAAGGACTACTTTTTAAGAATTGAACGTACATTATTTCACGCTTCTTTAAAACGAAAACAAACTTCGATTTAAAGAGCATCCACAGCATTAAAAAAAAATCAGATGAACGCAATAACATTGCCAACAATGAAGCAATATTTAAAGAAACATACTGTATTTATGGGATGTAAGGTCAGGTGATGCGTAACATCACAGCCTCTCCTTGACAAATGTCAACCCCGCCTTCTCGTGGTGCATCCTGTTCCCACTAAAGGGGCTCTGACGACCGACCATAGCGGTATAACTATACCATCGGGATCAGAGGAAATGCTATCCCACACTCACCAACCCGCTTGGCCAGCGTGGTGAGTTATGGCCAAACCCCTCCAAAATGATTCCACAACTTAAATCTTGGCCCTCAGTCTCCGGCAGCTGGAATGTACCTGGCCAAGGCAGCGGCCAGTGCGACATGAAGGCAGAGGGTGCTAAGAATCCCCGGAGGACCGGACTAGGCTGCCATCTGATGCTGACCTTGGCTACTTACAATGGACGCTCCCTATCTTCTGATTCAAGGCTTCTTGAATTGGAAGAGGAACTACAAAGGATCAAGTGGGACATCGTGGGGCTAAGTGAGGTAAGGAGAAAAGGAGAAGATCTCATCGAACTGAAAAGTGGACATCTCTTCTACTATCGTGGGACAGATACTGGCAGAACTAGTGGTGTTGGATTTATAATAAACAAGAAACTGAAGGATAAAGTTGTAGAAGTTGAAAGTTCCTCTGACAGAGCTGCACGACTTGTTATCCAACTCTCGAAAAGATACCAGGCTCAGATTATTCAAACTTATGCACCCACCACAAGTCATCCTGAAGAAGAAATTGAAGAATTTTATGAGGAAATTTGTCATCTAAATAATAAAGGTAAGCAGCACTTGAAAATAATTATGGGAGATTTCAATGCAAAAATAGGGCAACGGCAACAGAATGAAACTTCGGTAGGTAAATTCGGTCATGGCAACAGAAACCAGCGTGGAAATACTCTCGTTGAGTTTGCAGAGGCAGAAGGGTTTTTCATCTTGAACTCCTTCTTCAAGAAAAAGCCACACAGGAAATGGACATGGAGACATCCAAATGGGACGACAAGTGAAATTGATTTTATTATGTGTAACAAAAAATTCGTCATAGAAGACTGCAGTGTGCTAAACAAGTTCAACACAGGTAGTGACCATAGATTGGTGAGATGTAAGATGCACCTCAACACTAAACTTGAACGTGGCAAGCTCATAGGACAAACAAAATCTATTGACATAACCAACCTTAAAAAACACCATAATACCTTCAAGTTAGAACTGAAGAACAGGTTCTCTGCTTTAGAAGGCCTAACATCGGAAGAAGTGGACATCTCTGAAGTTAACAGAAAAGTAACCAAAGCTCTTATGGAAACAGCAACAAAATTAGCTGGGTCTAAGAACAAGTTGCATGTGAACAAATTATCAGGAAAAACCAAAATGTTGATGCAAAAAAGAAGAGAGATGAGGACAACTAAAGAAGATGTGACTTCCAAAGTGGAATATATAGAGCTATGCAAGACAGTAAGAAAAAGTATCACTGAAGACGTAAGGAAATTCAACTGTGAACTAGTGAGGAAAGCAATTGAAAACAACCAAAGCCTAAAGATAGCAAAGGGACATCTCAGTAAGGGAAGAAAACAGATTATGGCACTGAGAAAAGAAGATGGTTCTGTAACAAGAAATAGAGGCGAAATTTTGACAAGAGTGAAAGATTTCTACTCCAAATTATATGAAAGGGATGATATATGCACTCCAGACATCATGAAAGATACCAGTACCAGAGTTCCTCCAGTCCTTCCAGCAGAAGTTGCACATGCAATCAAGAACATGAAGCGAGGAAAAGCTCCAGGAGAAGATGGAATTACTGTAGACATCATACAAGAAGCAAGTGGAGAAATCGAAACAGTGCTCGCCCAAATTTTCACTCGATGCCTTAATGAAGGAAAGATTCCTGAGGATTGGAACACCGCTACAATGATCCTGCTACATAAGAAAGGTGACATTGAGGATCTCGGAAACTACAGACCTATCAGCCTCCTATCAGTAGTTTATAAAATCTTCACTAAAGTTCTTTCACACCGCTTGAAGGTAACACTGGACATGGCTCAACCGAGAGAACAAGCTGGATTCAGGAGTGGCTACAGCACAATAGATCATATCCACGTGCTGAGAGAACTAATTGAAAGAGCGAGGGAATATGAACTTCCATTGTGCATGGCTTTTATCGATTATGAAAAAGCCTTTGATTCGGTGAAACCATCAGCAGTTACAATGGCTCTGAAAACCTGCGGTATTGAAGATGCATACATTAATATTATTAATAACATCTATGAAAATGCAAGTGCAAAGATTAGGCTGTTTGAAAATACAACACACGTAAAAATTGGAAAGGGAGTGAGACAAGGTGACACCATATCTCCGAAGCTCTTTAATGCCACATTGGAGGGTGTTTTTCAGTCACTGAGCTGGGAAAACAAGGGGATAAAGATTAATGGAGATTATCTAACCCACCTTCGTTTTGCTGATGACGTAGTCATTTTTGCAACTACCCCATCAGAGCTGCAGAGTATGATCCAGGAACTTGCTGACAAGAGTAAAGAAGTGGGATTAAAAATGAACTTTCAGAAGACAAAAGTGATGTTCAATGCTTTTACAAGAAATGAAGATTTATCGATTGATGGAGAAAAGCTGGAGATAACAGACACGTACGTTTATCTTGGACAGCAGATATCAAGTGAGGGTCACATTGATGAAGAAATTAATCGGCGTACAAAACTTGCCTGGAGAGCTTTTGGAAGAAACAGCATAATTTTCAAGAGCAATATGCCATTATGTCTTAAAAGAAAAGTGTTTGATCAATGCATCCTTCCAGTGCTTACGTATGGTGCGGAGACGTGGACCTTAACTAAAAGAGACATACAAAGGCTGAAGACAACTCAAAGAAGCATGGAGAGGTGCATGCTTGGTGTAACCAGGAAAGATAAGAAGAGGAACTCGTGGATCCGAAAAATGACAAGAGTGGAAGACATCATGATCAGAGTTAAATCCCTGAAATGGCAATGGGCTGGACATACTGCCAGAAGGACAGATCATCGATGGACAGCTGAAATTTTAGATTGGATTCCAAGGGACAGGAAAAGACCCAGAAGAAGACCACATGGGAGATGGGTGGATGAAATTCGAAAGTATGCAGGGGTGACATGGAGGAGACTGGCACAAGACAGACCGTTGTGGAGGAAACTTGGGGAGACCTTCGTCCAGCAGTGGATTGATAATGGTTGACAATGATGATGATGATGACTGTATTTATGCAGTGCAAATCAACAATATTCACATCCGAACCATGAACATTAGAATTCATTAAAATCCAACAAATTCAAATGCAACGTTCGTTCACAATTAAATGTTTATTTAAAATCGACTATAGTTTGTCAGAGCGTTTGGCTCGGCATCATCAGGACGAATGGAGTGTACACATTCAAATCATTGTGACATCATCAGAGTTTTGACGGTCACGGATTTTGGTGAGTTGCTTCAATGCGCTTGAAAGAAGTGGAGTAGACGGCATGACAATGTTGGGCTATTGATGACTTCAGTTCATAATTTAGTACGTAAGTCTTGTGTTCCTTCACACGAAAACTTAAATACCTGCGGGTCTGTTCTATATATGAATGTCCACATTCATAAAGTATCTGATAAATTGTCGAGGAATTTATGTCTTCGACGTAATCTTTTGTTCCGTAAAAATTCACCTTGTTTGTGAGTTCGAAAATAACTTTGAAATTAAAACTTTTGAGAATTTTTGAAATTCCAAAACAAATCTGAGGTGCAAATGGGATAATCGCCAAATTCGTTCATACTGGGAGGTTAGGTCTATTGGCTTAAGCGAGCAGACGGGCTTCGGTTTCTTGAATGTTTGGACAGCTTTATCTATAACGGAAGGGCTATATTCTCTGTGTACTGCAACTCGTTTAAAAAAATCAAGCTCTTTCTGTAAGGAATCCTCAATCGAATATATCTGTGTTGCACGATATACGTATGTGTAGAAAGCAGGAAATTTTTGTTTCCATGGGTGATTTGATTTTGCATGTGGGGGTAAGAAAAGCAAATGTTTTTCGATAACCTAAAGAATCTTTCAGAGCGTAGCTCAAGGACATCCAGGAATGGTAAGCAGCCATTATTTTCAGTCTCACGCACGAACTGTATATGAGCATCAACTAAATTAATAAGGTCAACTAATTTAGGTATTTCCCAATTCATGCCAGAACAGAGAACAAAAGTATCATCTACATATCGAATCCACAGGTCGAATGTAACAAGCTGAAAGAGTTTATCCTCAGAGTGACGCATGTAGACTTCGCATAAAATAGGCGACAGTGGGCTACACATTGAAAGGCATTCCGTCTGTTGGAAAAATTTTCTACAAAAGAGGAAACTGTTTTGGTTTGATATAAATTTCCATTGGTCTCAAAATTTCTTTTACTTCCGGTTGACTGAAATGATGTTCAATGAGACTTGCTTTCAACGATTCGAGGGCTCCATTCATTGGGATACTTGTGAACATGGATTTCACATCGAAAGATAACATGAACTGATTGTTGTATGGAAAACTATAGTCGAATTTTGATAAACATTTAATTGTGAACAAACGTTGCTATTTTTATTAAATCTTAACATCACAAGTTTAGTAATAAAAAAAGCGATATAAATTCAAATACGTCTAACAATTTCCAGAAAGATTCTGACTGTATATATTTTCAATATTGCATTATTCAGAAAGATTCATTTACAATTTATACAGTTTATCCACAGCAACAGTAATCAGAAGAACCTAGCGATGCTCATAATAATCCAACGAAATAATTAACACTCTCGTCCTAATTTACACCAAGAGACGGAATCACAACTTGAAATTTGTACTGTATACTAGTGTAATCCCGTATTTCATAGCATTTCATGGTAAATATATTGTCTTGTACGAATCTTGGAAATGATAAACAATTATTGTACTGCCTGTGTTACGTAGTACATTAGTATAAATATCTTAAAATTAAGTTTCTCCACGTATTTTTTCTGTAATAAGTTTTACGAGTCCGATTGGAGCTTTTTGTTATGATGTTTAATAACAAGCACCATCCTTATCATTAAGTCAGAATAAAATTACACCGATAACCCATTCCTAGGTTCTGCGGTCCAAAGACTTCTTGTTCATCTGCTTTCTTTCCTCCAATGCAAGATCGCAGACCCTAGGGATGGGTTATCGGTGAAATTGTATTCTGATTTAATGAACAGGACGGTGTTTGTTATTAAACATCATAACAAAAAAACTCCAATCTGACTCGTAAAACTTATTACAGAAAAAATATGTGGAAAACAGAAACTTAATTTTAAGATATTTATAAAATAACTAAATGTTCGCAATTATATCCAACAATGTTCTCCCAACTGAATAATATTCAATTATGTCTAACAATAGCAAGAAACGTCGAAACACATTCAAAGATCTGTCAAAATTGTATCCGATATTCAAGGCAATGTTCAGAATAATCGGACAATGGTCACTGGATCTTCACAACGTTCAGAGGAACTGAAGAGAATTTAGAAATATCCAATAACGTTCTCAAGAACTCAACACTGTGTAGAAGAATCTAATAATTACCGAACAGTTCCAGAAAAAAATCAAAAGAATTCAAAATGCGCAGCAAACGTTTACAGCGATAACATAAATCTAATAATATTTTATACAATAAGAACGCAACACCATTTAAGCGTTTGCAACAAAGTTCACACCAGTCTAACATTATACATAGACTTCAAACAATGCTCGCAAACAGATGAGTACAATAATTAATAACAAGGAACAATACATCAACTGTACTTAAATAGTATAACTATACTAGTGATCCGAAATTTCTTGGCGTAGAATAGAAATCAGTTTCCAAAGTTTCGCACATCAACCAGATGGCTTTCTCAAGGAAGGTAGACAGCTAACTGCAAACTGAATAATAGAACGGTTCAACAATTTGAACGTGGTGATTTGACTTGACAATAACGAAAAGATGCGAACTTAATCAGGTATTCCAACAAGGTTTAGAAGAATTCAAGATAATTTAGAAAATGTAATATTAGTTCAAAGTACCTCAGATTATGCAAAATCAAAAAGCGCCTAAAACGTAGTAAACTCCGTCTATTTACTGGCGCAAGACGTATATAGATTCGCCAAGCTTTCGTTTTCGATCGGGAGGCTTTATTAAGGCAATAGGTAGACATCAAATGTCAACCTATAGCCAATTATTTATGTCTACCTTGAAAAATCCTCCCAGTGTAGGGCGAAAGCTAGGCGAATCTACACTGCTCGCCACCCAAACTGCAACACCAAGAAGGAAGCATCTGATTGGCCTGAAATTCGCAGCATGCGTCGCCCGCGAGAGGACATGGAAACGATTAGCATTGCAGGGCATATGAAAATCATGTGCGCCCGGAACGGCACCAAAAAGCACTATAAGAAGGGTGCACAGAAGGCGAGGTGTAAGTAGTGGAAGTGCGTTGTGCTGCCGGACCTGTGCGTGGGAAGCTTCTTGATGCCTCGTCGCAGAATACGACAGTCATTTCAGCACGTTTCGGAGTTCGACAGAGGACGAATAGTGGCTTATCGAGACAGCGGTTTATCTTACCGAGACATCGGCGCCCGTGTGGGACAACATCCAGCCACAGTGAGGCGAGTATGGATTCGGTGGATGCAGGAGGGACGGACGGACCAACGTGAGCGATTGCCGCAGCCGCGGCACACCACCAAACAAGAGGACTAGCATGTTGTGCGGCGGGCATTGACGGCTCGCACCGCCACATCACGAACGTTAGCGCAGGAATTAGGGTGTGTTGCGCAACAACCTGTGTCAGCATGTACCGTTCGACGTCGTCTGCAAGAGCGGGTACTTGTCGCACGGCGTCCATTGCTCCGATTACCATTGACGTTACACCACCGGCGAGTGCGGCGGCAGTGGGCCGTTGAACGCCGCACCTGGACTACGGAATGCCACATTATCTTCTCCGACGAATCCTGCTTCTGCCTGCAACACCACGATGGTCGTATCCGCGTGTACGGCACCGCGGTGGGAGACTGTATGACGCCTGCATTATGCACCGCCATACCGGTCTGTCGCCTGGCGTTATGGTTTGGGGCGCAATTGGATATGACACCCGCACCCCTCTGGTACGCATCTCCGGTACACTCAAGAGCCACCGCACCATCTCCGACTTTTTTTTCCCTCTGTCCTCCCTTACCTGCAGGACCTGCCAGCGGTCTTGTTTCAACAGGACAATGCGCGCCTGCACGTGGCACGCATCGTGCAACAATTTTTCACGGCCCACCAGGTGTCACTGCTGTCGTGGCCCGCCTGTTCTTCCGATATGTCGCCCATCGAACACGCTGGTCTCTGATCGGCAATCGAGTGGCCCTGCAAGCACCACCCGCGGGTACGCCTGATGAACTGTGGCAACGTGTGGAAGCAGCCTGGACCGACATACCCCAAGCCCACATCCAAAGCCTCTTTCGTCCGATGTCGCGGCGTGTAGCGGCCGTTATTGCCAGCCATAGGGGGCCACACGAACTATTGATGTCTGCGTGTTGCGCAAGTCGCACGGGCCTGTAAGCTCAATCGTTTCATCTTTGTATCTGTTGTTATGTGTCCAGTAAATCTGGCTTTGCTATCTCATGTCCTTCTTGGTGTTGTGTTTTGGGTGGCCAGCAGTGTATGTACGTCTTACTCCAGTAAATAAACAAACTTAACTGCGTTCTATGGGCTTTTCGATTTCAAAAATGTCAACATCAGTCCAACGAGTATTCCAACAATGCTTATTACATTAGTAATTAAATAACGTTTAAAAAACGTTTTCAACAATGTTTTTATTTTTTAACATTCTTCACATTGGTATCCAATAATATCAAATGCATTCCAGCAATATTGTGAAATTTATAGCAATATCTGGGAGAGTCTTCTAATTTTTGCAGCAATTTTGCAATTTATTCTTACAATTTATACAATACATTTTATGCAGTTTTACAATTTACACAATGTATTTCTTGAAATACAGTTGTAACAATGCTGCGCTAAATTTATGCCTCAGTCAGATGCCGCACATTAAGATTTTGAATATTCGCAAAAATAAAAGGCCAGACAAATGTCAATCAATGCATTGGCCCTTTTCTTTTCTAATGCAATGTGCAATTTTTCGGGAACTGAGTTGAATGACCCAAGTATCAAATGTTTCAAGAAAGCTCAATTTTAACTACAGATTTCTGAGAACCGCGTGACATTTTCCATGGTTTTAAACACACTGTTGTACTTGTTTAAGAAGCAACTCTTCACGAGATCTCGACCTTTCCCCGTAGGAATCGTGCTTTGTGATTCTCGTTTAATTTCAGAAAATGACGCTTTGCCAAATGGAATAATCATCAGAACAGACGCCATTAGCAGTGTTCCCTCTTCTTCCGGTGTATTAAGCAAACAGCAAGGAATACACTCCTTAGGAAACTTCATAGACTTCAAATCACCCTTCAAGAGCAGGCTTCTTCACTGACAGCAGATATTCCTTTAAAACCTGTTCCTCTCAACATTTTCTTTCATAATTAAATTTTTACACAAACAAGTTTTCTTTTTTAAGTGGTACTACTTTTAGCCGTGCATATAACGGTAGGGGAAGCTACTGGGTAAGAAAGGAAGTGGCCAATGCAATTTTCACTAAAGTAGTTTTACTTTAGGAATTTTTCCATGGATGAATGGGTTCCACGGGTGCCATTTTAGCACGTCTATTGAATAATATTAATAATAATAAAAAAAAAGGACCTCTAAGGACATGCTCATGTTATTACTATCTCCGACCATTTGTCCTTCCGTCTGTGAACACCATATCTCTGCACTTATTGGTCCGATTTGAAAAATCTTTTTTGCATTGGGAAGCCTGAAATGTGAGAACGACGATTCTTGGTTTTTTTCTTTTGTTCATTTCCCGATGCATAACTTTGTTGCATGAAAGCCTAAATGAAGATGCTATCGAATTCAAGAACATTTTTTTCCGTATCACTGCTTCTAAATATCCGACTGAAAAATTATTTCCTTCTTTCAATCCCATTTACAACGAAGATTAGTTTGCGTATACAGTAGATTCTGGCTTAATTGGACACATGGGGCTATGGGGATTCTGGCTTAATTGGACACATGGGGCTATGAGGATTCTGGATAAATTGGACACATGGGGCTATGGGAATTCTGGCTTAATTGGACACATGGGGCTATGGGGATTCTGGCTTAATTGGACACCATGGGTCGATGGGGATTCTGGCTTAATTGGACACATGGGGCTATGGGGATTCTGGCTTAATTGGACACGTGGGGCTATGGGGATTCTGGCTTAATTGGACACATGGGGCTATGAGGTTCTGGCTTAATTGGACACATGGGGCTATGAGGTTCTGGCTTAATTGGACACATGGGGCTATGGGGATTCTGGCTTAATTGGACACATGGGGCTATGGGGATTCTGGCTTAATTGGACACATGGGGCTATGGGGATTCTGGCTTAATTGGACACATGGGGCTACCGGGATTCTGGCTTAATTGGACACATGGGGCTATGGGGATTCTGGCTTAATTGGACACATGGGACTATGGGGATTCTAGCTTAATTGGTCACCATCGTAAAATTCCCACAGGTGTCTGTAGCCATTTTAATTATATTGTTCCATTGAAGTCAATTTATTGCAGAGTGGTTCAGTTTTTGAATTCCACCGCACCGGTCTTTGATATCATCAGCCCACTTAAGGTGAGGCCATTCTCTTGCATTTCTTTAGTACATTAATAGAACACTTAGGGCCCAATTATGCGGCTGTCCCAATTATGCGAAGCTTTAACCCAGAGAGCTAATTTGGGATGTTCAGGAATTATATCAAATAAACGGCTGCCTCTATTAAACGATGGCCAAATTAATCGGAATCTACTGTGTTTTACTTTGCAAGTAATGCACAGTTTCTCAACTACGAACCGTAAATATATAAATTGCGCCCCCCCCCTCCCTCCCAAATCTCTTCTTCCGAAAATCCGATTCAAAAATTTCTTTTGCGTCGGATAAAGTTCCTGGTGAAAACTGCTTTGGAAAAAAATTCCTAGTTTTTCGTAACGATTCGTTTTGTTCCTAGGGAACGTAAGTTTATATTTCTGTTTTCGATGTGTTTGCAAAAATATCTGCACTCCTAAAAATTTGATTGGAAAATAGTTTTGCGGCCAGATACCGATCACCGTGGAAAACCCTTTTGCGCATAGTTTCTGCTGAGAATAATCCACATTTTTTCCCCCACAAAGGTACATTCATATTCTATTTTCGTCGGTTTCTCTGCTTCTAAAAGTCTGACTCAAAAAATTATTTCTTCGCCGGACAACGTTCATGGTAAAGAATATTTTGCAAATAATTTCTGATTTTTCCTAACGCACAATTTTGCAACTAGAGGACAACTAGACAGAGAAATTGAGAGGCCGAGAGAGAGGGGGCGGGGGAAGATGTTAAAGACCGAGAAAACACCGGGTGATCCGATTGGTTAGGAGCAAAATGGTGTGGAATAGAATGTAGCACTTGAAATAATGCAACATCTCACATACGTTACCTTCATAGATAAGAGTTTATCTAGGCCTTCGCGTGACTCTCGACCAGGGCCAGATTAAGGCCTAAGTATGCCCCTAGACTAAGGCATCTGAGTGGGGACCGGAAATCCTTATGAAGTCAATTAAAACAGGAAACTTTAACGCTATGCTTGTAGTAATTAATACGTATGGCACTCTTCACACTCATAAATTATTTGCGAAGTTTTTTTTTAATAAGTCACTGTATCTTCTCACAAGAACATATGCTAAAAGCTTAGGATCTTGAGATTGATTGTGTTGTGGATTTTTAATGACTTATCATTGTATACCTGTCTTACATCATATTTTTTTTTTTTTGCATATTGCAATGTGAAGAAAAAGGGGATTTCGACTATTAACCGTTTTACGTGCAAATTGGTAGGTGTGGGTGGAATGTAGTGAAAAAGCTGAAACTGTCTCGCCGACCCCACTGTACACAGCAACATGAAACCTTTACCCTTGGTGAGTCACTGTCCCTTGAAATATGACCCCCTTCCAAATTTTGTTCCTGACCAAGCAGAAAACATATCAGACAAAAGGAAAACTATTTTATAAACGTCTCTCTCTCTCTCTCTCTCTCTCTCTCTCTCTCTCTCAATCTATTATTTTCGCAGGCATGCCTCCTGCCCCTTAATGATGGTGGGCCACAAGCCTATAGCCCCTATAGACCCTGCCTTAATCCGGCCCTGCTCCCGACACGGTTTATACCGGGCGCACAAAATTTTCCATATGTTTTCCAACATTTCCGGAATGAATTTCTCGAATCTATCTAAGATCTATCGATTGATGGAGAAAAGCTGGAGATTACAGATACGTACGTTTATCTTGGACAGCAGATATCAAGTGAGGTTCACATTGATGAAGAAATTAATCAGCGTACAAAACTTGCCTGGAGAGCTTTTGGAAGAAACAGCATAAATTTCAAGAGCAATATGCCATTATGTCTTAAAAGAAAAGTGTTTGATCAATGCATCCTTCCAGTGCTTACGTATGGTGCAGAGACGTGGACCTTAAATAAAAGAGACATACAAAGGCTGCAGACAACTCAAAGCAGCATGGAGAGGTGCATGCTTGGTGTAACCAGGAGAGATAAGAAGAGGAACTCGTGGATCCGAAAAATTACAAGAGTGGAAGACATCATGATCAGAGTAAAATCCCTGAAATGGCAATGGGCTGGACATACTGCCAGAAGGACAGACCATCGATGGACAGCCGAAATTTTAGACTGGATTTCAAGGGACAGGAAAAGACCCAGAAGAAGACCACGTGGGAGATGGGTGGTTTGTTTGTTTGTTTGTTTGTTTGATTGGAGGTTTAACGACCACCGTGAGCAACTCAATGGGCTATAAGCAGTCGCCCGTCCCAAATTTAGGGTCACTGCTTCCAGGGAAGGGAGAGAGAGCCAGTGCCGTAAGACAAACACAACATCCATGCCTGACCGGGATTCGAACCCGGACCCCTTACGGACGAATGATCAGAGGCCAGCGCCTTAGACCACTGCGCCACCGGGGCGGCGGAGATGGGTGGATGAAATTCGAAAGTATGCCATGTTACTCCCGCATACTTTCGAATTTTATCCACCCATCTCCCACATGGTCTTCTTCTGGGTCTTTTCCTGTCCCTTGAAATCCAGTCTAAAATTTCAGCTGACCATCGATAGTCTGTCCTTCTGGCAGTATGTCCAGCCCATTGCCATTTCAGGGATTTAACTCTGACCATGATGTCTTCCACTCTTGTCATTTTTCTGATCCACGAGTTCCTCTTCTTATCTCTCCTGGTTACTCCAAGCATGCACCTCTCCATGCTGCTTTGAGTTGTCTGCAGCCTTTGTATGTCTCTTTTAGTTAAGGTCCACGTCTCTGAACCATACGTAAGCACTGGAAGGATGTATTGATCAAACACTTTTCTTTTAAGACATAATGGCATATTGCTCTTGAAAATTATGCTGTTTCTTCCAAAAGCTCTCCAGGCAAGTTTTGTACGCCGATTAATTTCTTCATCAATGTGACCCTCACTTGATATCTGTTGTCCAAGATATCAAGTGAGGGTCACATTAACTCACTTGATATCTGTTGTCCAGGTCTGAAACCGATAGAGCATGTCTAAGATGCCCTGGGAAGGGCAAATGCAAGCCCGCAGCTACCTTTAATCGAACAATACACAGAGTTAATACATTCCCAGGATGGGGTGGCCCGCAATATCTCCGGGTCTGAAACCGATAGAGCATGTCTGAGATGCTCTGGGAAGAGCAAATGCAAGCCCGCAGCTACCTTTAATCGAACAATACATTATGAGCAGTTTTCAGTGGCGTCGCATGCCCATTTAGGTTGGGTGGGTGCTGTTATGGGAAAAAAACACGCTAAAATTTTATTATGTATCCCTAGCTGCAAACTTCGTTCATTGATTTTGAACAAACGAAAGCATTTCTTTTATTTAGCTGTCGTCTAATAACTTACTGTGAAGATCTTTACATACACTCCATTGTAAAAAAATCTAAATTTCTTGTGCAAACACTGGAGTGAATAAAGAATTTATGGTATCTTTTTTTATATAAATAAGTTTTAAATACAGCACGAGGCTTACTTTCTTTAACCCGCTTTTCACAATCTGCAAAATATCTGGCAGAAAATAGGATGTCAAAATTCAAATTGTATCTATGCTCATAAACATACCGATTCACATAGCGAGCGACAAAAAAAAAAAAAAAAAACAGTAACTCGTAGCAGAACGTTGAAGTGTGTTTAGGACTTCACGCTATTATAAACGCAAACAAGTATGGCCAGTGGTGGTTTTTTTAAGCTCGCACACCTTGGGAATATAAACCTCGGCGTTGGATCCATGAGGAAATAAAAAGCATGACCTGTGTAGCGCCATCTGAAGAGCTTTAAATTACAGTTGCTTTAAAGACTTAGGATATCCGCTGCTAAAATAGCACTCCCGCAGCTGCAAATATTATTTACTACGTTTTGTTTACTGCACGAAGCAACAAAACTTCTCCTTTTCACGAAAATATTGGACAAGGGAATTAAGTTTAGCGAACAAACTTCAGAGAGTCTTATTGGAAATAAATAACAAGTTAGTAAAATAATGCAGTGCATTGATTATGATACGCTTTCCAACATACTAGAAATTTTTTATTTTTTTTTTGATTGGAGGTTTAACGACCACCGTGAGCAACTCAATGGGCTATAAGCAGTCGCCCGTCCCTAATTTAGGGTCACTGGTTCCACGGAAGGGAGAGAGCCAGTGCCGTAAGACAAACTCAACATCCATGCCTCACCGGGATTCGAACCCGGACCCCTTTCGGACGAATGATCAGAGGCCAACGCCTTAGACCACTGCGCCACCGGGGCGGCATACTAGAAATCAATACTCAAGTTATGAGGATAATGGCTGTAGGATAAATCTCGCTCCATGACGTAACCTTTTACCTCATTTCGATGATATTCAACAGAAACGGTAAAATATATTTCCGGAACAACATAATAAAGTTTTGTCTCAATCGAATCATTTTTACGTAAGTTATAACGAATAAGGGCGATGGAATGGATCCTGCTCCTATGTACTTACCTTTTGACCCCATTTCGCCCATTTTCAATAGAGTTCGTCCCCAGGTGGTCCCTTACCACATACTAAAATTTCGTCGAAATCGAAATATTTTTACGCAAGATATGACGAACAAGGGCAATGGAATAGATCCCGATCCTATCTCCTGAACTTTGATCCCATTTCGCCTATTTTCAATAAGGTTCATCCCCAGGTAGTTTCCCTACCACATACTGAAATTTCATCGAAATCGAACCATTTTTACGCAAGCCATGACGCATAAGGGCAATGGAATGCATCCCGCTCCTATGTCGTGATCTGTGACCCCATTTGTCCCATTTTCAATAGGGTTCGTCCCCAGGTGGTCTTCTATCACATACTAAATTCCATTTTTACGCGAGTTATCGTGCAGGTGGACAAGGGACAAAGCTGGAGCATATACGCTTCTTCAACCTACGGTTGGAAAGCGTAAAAAAGGGAAAAACAATATACCGCAACTCGTTGCACTGTTCTGTGGGACTCAAGTGGTGCACATTTTGGGTAGCACACCCTGAGAGTTCCGCTGTTACGTTTGAAGTCACGGGGAAATAAGAACATGACTTGCAGCGCCCTCTGGGGAGCCTGCAGGTAGGCAGTTAGATGTGCGCACCCCAGGATTCTAGCGTGAATGCGATATGCTTACTAAATGAACCTTTTCTTAATGAAATCATTATGCTGGGAAATTAAGTTTAACCACCATTCGAAGACTTCGGACGAACCCTGGCGAATTTTATCAGAAACAAACCCTAAAAAATAATATCGATAATATAGGTTAAATGGCGACTTTTGTGTGGGTGTGCGCCTCACACCTAGCACACCCCGAATATTCGCCCATGTTAGTTTTATTTTTATACGCGCAAATTCCGGCTTAACACCAAGCATTTGAAAGCAGCATCGCCGCCCCAGTGGCGCAGTGATCTAAGCGCTGGCTCATAACCGTTCGTCTGAGCGGGTCCCGGTTCGAATCCTGTCAGGCACGGATGTTGTGTTTGTTCTTACGGCACTGGCTCTCTCCGTTCCCTGAAACAAGTTGCTCTAAACTAAGGACGGGCGACTGATTATAGCTCTTTCAGTTGCTTAGGGTGGTCGTTAACATTAAAAAAAAAAACAAGAAAGATGACACCGAATTTTCGGGTGTAAAAAGCACGTCTTTTGAATCCGTTCAGACGCAAATTAAATTTATCAAAGCTATTCAAAGTCAACGGAACCGGTATGGAAAACAATAGATCTGACGAAAGAAAGAAGATTTTCAGTCGGGTTTTTAATCCCTCAGATATTGCTGTAAACGGAATCGTGAGTTACGAACTCTTAGAAACAGAGATATCGACAAAAATAGGACGTGACTTTACGTCCCCTGGTGGGAAAACCATGCATTATTTTAAGAAGAAAGTATTCTCAAAAGGTGTATCCATATAAGCGGTATCGGTCTAAGAAAAAAAAATTAGTCGAGTTTTCAGGAGCCCAGATTTTGCAACAAATACTTCAGAAGTAGAAATTAACACTTATGACCCCAGGTGGCTAAACCATACTTTACCAAACATTAGAAATTATGTGAGAAATATTTTCCATGAGGTCTTGTATGCGATACAGGAAAAATTTTCAAATCACATCTTTAGGAGCAGAAACAACGCAGAAAACGCAATTTACCATTGTGCCCCCTAGCGGAAAGTCTATGATTTACTTGAAAATTTTAAATTTATAGGGAAAGCATTTCGCATCGGAAACACTATCCAACAAAGTAGGAATTTTTCAAATCGTACTCTTAGAAGTAGAGATATTGACAAAAATAAGATATACATCTACGCCCCCTGGCGTAGAAACCTTGCACTATTTTAAGAAGAAAATGTTTCTAAAAGGTTTTTCGACATGAGTAGTATCGGTCAACAAACGACGTTTTGTTTCAATCGAGAATTTAGAACATCATATTTTGCTGCAAATACAACAGGAGCGGAAATTAAGATTTACGCCCCCTGGTGGCCAAACTATTTTTTTTTACAGAAATAGAAATTATGTGCAAGCGATTTCCCACCAGGAGCTGTATCCGGTGCAGAAAGAATTTTTCAAATCGGAGATTTAGAAGCAGATATATAGCGGGACATACCATGAACAAATTATCAGGAAAAACCAAAATGTTGATGCAAAAAAGAAGAGAGATGAGGACAACTAAAGAAGATGCGACTTCCAAAGTGGAATATATAGAGCTATGCACGACAGTACGAAAAAGTATCGCTGAAGACGTAAGGAAATTCAACTGTGAACTAGTGAGGAAAGCAATTGAAAACAACCAAAGTCTAAAGATAGCAAAGGGACATCTCAGTAAGGGAAGAAAACAGATTATGGCACTGAGAAAAGAAGATGGTTCTGTAACAAGAAATAGAGGCAAAATTGTGACAAGAGTGAAAGATTTCTACTCCAAATTATATAAAAGGGATGATACATGTACTCCATACATCATGAAAGGTACCAGTACCAGAGTTCTTCCAGTCCTCCCAGCAGAAGTTGCACATGCAATCAAGAACATGAAGCGGGGAAAAGCTCCAGGAGAAGATGGAATTACTGTAGACATCATACAAGAAGCAAGTGGAGAAATCGAAACAGTAATCGCCAATTTTCACTCGATGCCTTAATCAAGGGAAGATTCCTGAGGATTGGAACAACGCTACAATGATCATGCTACATAAAAAAGGTGACATTGAGGATCTCAGGAACTACAGACCTATCAGCCTCCTCTCAGTGGTTTATAAAATCTTCACTACAGTTATTTCACACCGCTTGAAGGTAACACTGGACATGGCTCAACCGAGAGAACAAGCTGGATTCAGAAGTGGCTACAGCACAATAGATCATATCCACGTACTGAAAGAACTAATTAAAAGAGCGAGGGAATATGGACTTCCATTGTGCATGGCTTTTATCGATTATGAAAAAAACTTTGATTCGGTGAAAACATCAGCAGTTACAATGGCTCTGAAATCCTGCGGTATTGAAGATGCATACATTAATATTATTAATAACATCTATGAAAATGCAAAGATTCGGCTGTTTGAAAATACAACACACATAAAAATTGGAAAGGGAGAGAGACAAGGTGACACCATATCTCCGGAGCTCTTTAATGCCACATTGGAAAATGTCTTTCAATCACTGAACTGGGAAAACAAAGGGATAAAGATTAATGGAGATTATCTAACCCACCTTCGTTTTGCTGATGACGTAGTCATTTTTGCAACTACCCCATCAGAGCTGCAGAGTATGATCCAGGAACTTGCTGACAAGAGTAAAGAAGTGGGATTAAAAATGAACTTTCAGAAGACAAAAGTGATGTTCAATGCTTTTTCAAAAATGAAGATTTATCGATTGATGGAGAAAAGCTGGAGATAACAGACACGTACGTTTATCTTGGACAGCAGATATCAAGTGAGGGTCACATTGATGAAGAAATTAATCGGCGTACAAAACTTGCCTGGAGAGCTTTTGGAAGAAACAGCATAATTTTCAAGAGCAATATGCCATTATGTCTTAAAAGAAAAGTGTTTGATCAATGCATCCTTCCAGTGCTTACGTATGGTGCAGAGACGTGGACCTCAACTAAAAGAGACATACAAAGGCTGCAGACAACTCAAAGAGGCATGGAGAGGTGCATGCTTGGAGTAACCAGGAGAGATAAGAAGAGGAACTCGTGGATCCGAAAAATGACAAGAGTGGAAGACATCATGATCAGAGTTAAATCCCTGAAATGGCAATGGGCTGGACATACTGCCAGAAGGACAGATCATCGATGGACAGCCGAAATTTTAGATTGGATTCCAAGGGACAGGAAAAGACCCAGAAGAAGACCACATGGGCGATGGGTGGATGAAATTCGAAAGTATGCGGGAGTGACATGGAGGAGACTGGCACAAGACAGACCGTTGTGGAGGAAACTTGGGGAGTTTTTGGATTGGATTGGAGTTGGAGGTTTAACGACCACCGTGAGCAACTCAATGGGCTATAAGCAGTCGCCCGTCCCTAATTTAGGGTCACTGGTTCCAGGGAAGGGAGAGAGCCAGTGCCGTAAGACAAACACAACATCCATGCCTGACCGGGATTCGAACCCGGACCCCTTTGGACGAATGATCAGAGGCCAACGCCTTAGACCACTGCGCCACCGGGGCGGCAAACTTGGGGAGACCTTCGTCCAGCAGTGGATCGATAATGGTTGACAATGATGATGATGATATAGGGGGAAACGCAATTTACCGCTACGCCCCCTAGCGGGAAGTCTATGAATTACTTGGAAATTTTGAAATTACACGAAAAACATGTCACACGGAAAACACTATCCAAAAAAGAAGGAATTTTTCAAATCGGACTCATAGAAGTAGAGATATTGACGAAAATAAGATATACATCTACGCCCCCTGCTGGAGAAACCATACAAATTTTTAAGAAGAAAATATTCCAAAAAGGTTTATCGATTCGAGTGGCATCAGTCCACGAAAGAATTTTTTCAATCGAGATTTTAGAAGCTCAGATTTTATGGCAAATACATCAGAAGGAAAAACTAACGCTTACGCCCCTGGTCGCCAAAGTATTCTTTACCAAAAATTATAAATTATATGCAAAATATTTTCCATAAGGAGGTGTATACGCTGAAGAAAAAAATTTTCAAATCGGAGTTTTAGAAGAAGAATTATCGGGGAAAATGTAATTTAATTTTACGCCCCCTAACGGGAAATCTATGCGTGATTTGAAAAAGTAACTATATCTAAAATACTCTTCGACATAAATGAAATCGAAAGATAAAATAATTTTTTCAATCGGATGTTTAGAAGCAAATATGTGGAATAAAACGTATTTTTGAATTCGACATCATCTGCATTTACGCCCTCGAGCGGCGAAATTGTACATCGTAAAAAAAAAAAACGAAAGGGAGGATCATCATTCGCATATTTCAAGCTTCCCAATTCAAAAAGAATTTTTCAAAACGGACTAATAGTTGCAGAGATCTCGTGGGTACAGACGGACGGACTAAGGGACGGATGGACAAACCAGTAACATAAGCACGATCTTTTTTTACAAGAGACGTGCTAAAAATGGAGGATTTAGCATGTTGGCTTCTGCTATATCGTAAGTCTTAATCGGAATTCTCCTCTTTATTCTCGACAAGATATCTAGAAGAATATTTTATAATCAGCGACGGAATAGGGTCAAAACAGACAGAACTCGGCTCCCGTACGCAACGTGACCTGACGCAGAGCAGATTGTCCTTATCTATGTATATCATTTTCAAAACTTCATCTATCATTTCATTGGGTTAGAGAATCATACTAGAATACACTTTTTTTTTTAGTTTTGCAAAACAAAATATTTAATACAGGGTAATTCAAAATGATTGCCCCCTATTACAAATGACGATACCTGGTTTATGAACATAGATACAGAGATCACATTGTCGCACAATAAAGAAGGAAGATTAGAATTTTGTTTCCATACCTTACTAATATCCTATGTGACTACCCTGGTTCAAGCGGACAACATCCAAATGGTAATCTATTTCACGACATACATTATGAAGCATGTCCGTCCGTAGTCACTGATGTCAGTTGATCTTTGCCGAGAACACTGCAAGAACTAAATAGAATGCGCTTCTTTAGTTCTTGCAGTATTCTCGGCAAAGGTGGCACATACACATGGTCTTTGATAACCCCATAAAAAGAAGTCAAAAGGAGCAAGATTCGGAGACCGGGTGGGGAGCTACTTGCAAAAACCCAGCACGCAAAACACCTTTTTCTGTTACGGTCGCCATTTCTTCCCATTGGCTTTGGAGCACTTTCCTACGTCACCATAGCAACATAGCAGTAGGTTCCAATAAAATTCTAAACTTCCTTCTTTCTTGTGTAGGGATATCAGCTATCTATTTATCTTCATAAACACGGTATTGTCATTTGTAATCGGGACAATCATTTTGAATTACCCTGTACAAAAGGCAACTTCTTTTATGGATTTCTAAATAAATAAGTCACTAAATTTGTAAATTCTACGCAATTAAAAAAATTGAAACCTGATTGAATAAAGCGATTTAACTTCATGTAAACTATAAGTTACCGATTCAAATGCGCAAATATACTACACTGCTGGACAATTGCTAAGGACGGATCATAAACGGCTATACAGCGCATAAAAAGTAAGTGTGGTTGGATGCCAAGTGAAATAAAATAATGTCAGAATGCCACGACATTACAACAAAAGACAATTTATTGTGCTCTGAAATCCAGAAGGCTTTGGAACGTGTTCAAGGGACAAACAGGCCATTTTGTGCAGAATACGTAAACGTGAAAAAAGTGCAATTACCGTCCGCAGGCGTTCCGGCGTAAGATGTCAATACGGGATATGGCCACCATGGAGGGCAATGCAAGATTCCACACGTCGTGTCATGCTTTGCACAACATTATCAAGCAGCTGTTGGGGTAATTTATCCCATTCCTCTGTCAGTGCACGGATGAGGGTGTCCTTGTTTATTGGAGGGCATTGGCGACCAGCAAGACTCCTCCCCAAAGCAGCCCACACATTTTCAATGGGATTCAGATCTGGAGAACGTGCTGGCTACACGAGGCGTTGAATATCCTTGCTCTCAAGACACTCCTGGACAGCGACTGTCCGATGACATGTTACGTTGTCGTCCATGAAAATGAATCTATCACCGACAGCACCACGGAACATGCGAACATGAGGTAGCAGAACATCATTAATGTATCGTTGGCCAGTCATAGTCCCAGTTGGAAGCACATAGAGGGACGTACGGCCATTGATCATGATGCCAGCCCATACCATGACACTACATGTCGGATATCGGTCCCTTTCCTGTATGTTTGCTGGACAATATGCAGTACCACTATCAAGCCAGATAAGTAGTCGGCGACAATCAGACGATAGACTGTATCTACTCTCATCTGAGAAGAGGACAGCAGACCAGTCGTTACCAGTCCAATTGCGATGTTGATGGCACCATTGCAAACAGGCGGTACGGTGACGTCTGGACAATGGGATGCACGCAACAGGACGGCAGGCGTATACTCCTCCTTCATGCAAACGTCTGGCGACAGTTTTTCGGGAGATCCGCTTGCCAGTAGCAGCCATAAACTGATTTGCTACCTCACTAGCTGTGCTGCGCCGGTGTCTTTTTGTTGATAGCACTATGTACCGATCTTCTGCAGGTGTCGTACTGCGAACACGACCTCCCCGTGACGTTTGCTACACTCTCTATTTGTTTGAAATGATTTTCAAAGCCTTGAAACAACACTGTGGCTGACGTCGAACTCCCTGGCAACATCTGTTATTTTTCGCCCTTCTTCAATCTTGCCAATAATACAGCCACGCGTAAAATCATCTAGGTGATGTCGGGAAGACATACTGAAAATTGCAAGTTCGTCAATTGATTCTTTCCCTTTCAACTTTGCATTTGAACGACAACGGTCAATACGCGTCAAATCCTTTATATTTCTTATCAGCGCTATGAAGTCACGAACAAGTTCGGCAATCCAAAATTTGCATACGCACAACACGTCTTACTGTATCCTGCACTTATGCTAATTTCCACATTTTCCTGCCTTCCATTTTATGGTTGCTATCGTTGCTATTGTCATCCGTCCTTAGCAATTGTCCGGCAGTGTATTACTTTATCTACATGCAGATGAAGCAGTGTTATCATGATATAAGTTAATTATGATGTTCATTTTTATGATAGTTATTCCTTTTTTGATAGAACCGTTACGTTTGTTTGTAAAACAGAGAGAAACACCGGAAGGAAATTCCAGGAATAATAAGATGTCTGTGAAATTATTCAGGAATTTGTCACTTTTTCTTGAAAAGATTCCATTCTTAAAATCAAAGGGTCAAACCCCAGTTAGGGAAAACGTTCGAGTGGCCTCGTTTGATTCTTGGTTCAGTTTTGCTTTGACTGTAATCAAAGAATCGCCGACTTTTTAAACGACACTGCGAGAATCCCCAGCGATACGTCCACGACTCAGCTAACAAGTTAAAATTAAAGAATTTAAAAATTCTTCGTTTCCTTCTTTTACGACGTTCCTGAAGAAGTACGAGAGCAGGTGCTTTTGATCGCGCATGTTATACATTCTTTGCCGGCAAATAGCTCAGAAGGAGAAGGAGGCACCCACCCCACTAAATTGCCGTTTACTGATTAAAACATATTTTTTCTGTTATTGGCAACTCCACGTGATTGTTAACTAAAATATTTCCCATGGAGAAGACAGCCTAAACAAAAAGAAAAAAAAATTAATAAATCCACAGAAATCAGAAAATAGTCACCCGGTGCACGAAAATGTAACAAACAGCAGAATAATCAGAGGAAGACTTTTAGTGAGCTTTCAATCAGTTTATGATTTTGTCTTTTGTTTTTAGTATTGTCATGACGAGAAGTTAGAAGCTATTAATGAAAGCTAATAGCACGTTCATAGTTTTTTAGTTAAAGTGCTTTCCCAGTTTCGTTTAGTGAAGATTAATTTCTCAAACAGATACGTGAAGCAGGTCATCTGGTGGGCGTTCAACTGGATAACGCCCCTTTTTCTCATAGGCTCTCAGATCGTTTCCCGCGGATTCCGTTTACACAGGGCGTTTTTCAGGAACATTAACTACCATGCCTATAGAAAGCCGAATGGACATATTCCTGCTGATGTAAAATAAAAAAATAAAAAATAAAAAAAATAAACAAATAAATGAATGAAAGAAAGACCTCTGATTGTTTCGCAGTTCTCAGTCCAGTTTCAGTAAACACTAAAAAGTAAAATTTGTCCTGGTAAATAATCATGATACTGGTTTTTGTAGGACGCTATATTCAGAATTACCTTATTTTTATTCCTTTTCAAACACATTTCCACGAAAAAAACTCATTAAAAAAGGTCGTAGAAGTCAAATCAAATAATCGAAAGCTTCTGATATTTTTTTCAATTACAAGAATATGAAAATTCAACGGGAAAGATTTATCTGGAAAGATTAAACAGATGCTTTTTAATGAATTTAAACTCAAATCTATACGATCGTTACGGACGCGCACTTCCCGAGCGAGAGTGAGTGGCCTATTCATAATATTGAAAGAAAGAAATAAGAACATACACTGCTGGCCACCCAAAATGCAACACCAAGAAGGACACGAGATAGCAAAACCAGATTTACTGGACACATAACAACAGATACAAAGAAGAAACGATTGAGCTCACAGGCTCGTGCGACTTGCGGAACACGCAGACATCAATAGTTCGTGTGGCCCCCATGGCTGGCAATAACGGCCACTACACGCCGCGGCATCGAACGAAAGAGGCTTTGGGTGTGGGCTTAGGGTATGTCGGTGCAGACTGCTTCCACATGTTGCCACAGTTCATCAGGCGTAGCCCCGGCTTGTGCTTGCCGGTCCCTAGGTTGCCGATCAGCGACCAGACATGTTCGATGGGCGACATATCGGGAGAACAGGCTGGCCATGGCAGCAGTGACACCTGGTGGGCCGTGAAAAATTGTTGCACGATGCGAGCCACGTGTGGGCGCGCATTGTCTTGTTGAAACGTGGCCGCTGGCAGGTCCTGCAGGTAAGGGAGGACTACAGGCACCAAAACATCGGAGATGTAGCGGTGGCTGTTGAGTGTACCAGCGATGCGTACCAGAGGCGTGCAGGTGTCATATCCAACTGCGCCCGAAACCATAACGCCAGGCGACGTACCAGTATGGCGATTCATAATGCAGGCGTCATGCAGTCTCTCGCCGAGGTGCCGCCACACGTGGATCCGACCATCGTGGTGTTGTAGGCAGAAGCGGGATTCGTCGGAGAAGACAATGTCGCGCCATTCCGTAGTCCAGGTGCGGCGTTCAACAGCCCACTACCACCGCACTCGCCGGTGGTGTAACGTCAATGGTAATCGGAGCAATGGGCGCCGTGCGACAAGTTCCCGCTTCTGCAGACAGCGTCGAAAGGTACGTGCTGACACAGGTTGTTGCGCAACACACCCTAATTCCTGCGCTAACGTTCGTGATGTGGCGGTGTGAGCCGTCAATGCCCGCCGCACAACATGTCGGTCCTCTCGTTCGGTGGTGTGCCGAGGCTGCGGCAATCGCTCACGTCGGTCCGTCCGTCCCTCCTGCACCCACCGAATCCATACTCGCTTAACTGTGGCTGGATGTCGTCCCACACTGGCGCCGATGTCTCGGTACGATAAACCGCTGTCGCGATAAGCCACTATTCGTCCTCTGTCGATTTCCGAAACGTGCTGGAATGAATGCCGTATTCTGCGACGAGGCATCAGGAAGCTTCCCACGCACAGGTCCGGCAGCACAACACACATCCACTACTTACACCGCGCCTTCTGTGCACCCTTCTTATAGTGCTTCTCTCTGGCGTGCCGGGCGGACATGATTTGCATATGCCCTGCAATGCTAATCGTTTGCATGTCCTCTCGCTGGCGACGCATGCTGCGAATTTCAGGCCAATCGGATGCTTTCTTCTTGGTGTTTCATTTTGGGTGGCCAGCAGTGTAACACCATTTTTTTAACTCGACCCAAAATTTGGAGGGAGAAGTTGGCATTGTGATCAAACTCCCACCAAGCCACTAAAGTGCAAATGATTAAATATTACGCAGCACCTTTCAAGCAATAAATGCTTCGTTCGCGTTTTGCACGAGTTTAGCAACACAGCGCGTGGGGAAGCGGGCACGGAACATCGAATATTTCCTAAACATAACCATTTCTATATTATAATACAGAGCGTGAATCGAAAGTTTTGCAATATTTTGATCAATTTATGTCTTCATATGTACCTACACGACGAAAGCTGACTAAGATTCAAAGTATAGGCCTTTGTGTTGCGCCGTCTTTAGCCATCTGTCTGCCAGTTTTTCCGATTCCGCGGCGGTACCAATTCTTGTCCTTCGAGGCGAAGAACTCCTTCACCCCAGCTGCCACCTCTTCCTGGTTGTTGAAGTGCCGCACGCGAAGGAAGTAGGCCATAGACCAGAACAGGTAATAATCCGACGGGGCAAGGTCCGGACTAAGTTCCTGGAGTTTTGCTCGGGTCTTTTGCGCGGTATGAGACCAAGCGTTGTCCTGCTGTAGGAGAGCGCGCTTTCTGTTCACCAGTGCAGATACTTCTCCTCCAAAACGGCATACATCAGCTCCAGCTGTTCACAGTAGAAGTTGTCGCGATAGTCCGACAGTCTGGAACAAATTCGTAATGGATTATGCTCTCGAAATTCCACCAGAGGCAGAGCATCACCTTGTGCCCGAAACACCCACGTTTGTCTTCAGGAAGCTGGCCCAGGCTTAACCACTGTTTTTGTGTGTTAGCATCATGGAAAGAGATCCACCTTTCGTCGCACGTAACAGTTTTCTATATAGAACGTACATCGTGCGGGTTTTCTAGGAGTTCCGTGCACACTTCCACTCGGCGATTTGCTTCAGCTGGCGTCAGTTCGTGAGGGACAATGCGGCAGCTCCTGTAAACCTTGCCGAGGTCTTGAAGGTGACGAACCACGGTGGTCTGTGATATTCCCAGCTCGCCTGATAATCTCCGAGTACTGGTTGTCGGATTTGCCTCTACGGCCTGGCGCACGGCCTCCAAATCCACGGTTCGCGGCCTACCTGACCTTGGCTGATCGTCGAGGTTTCTGTCACCTGAGCGAAATTTCTTGAACCATCTGGTTGCGGTGCTGCGGTCCATCGAACCATCTTCTTTCACATGGTAAAGGTTTCGTGTTGCTGAAGCAGCGTTATGGCCGAGTTCAAACTCGTAAAGCAAAAGTTCCATAATTAGCCGGTTCTAGTTGTTCATCTTTTAAGCGTCGCAACCTCAGACAGAACGACGACATGCAATGCTGTTCACAGGAAAAACTGCCACTTTATATTCCTGTCGACTGACTGCAGTGCACGACATGAACTAGTTTAAACACGTGACATACCAGTCGCAGCACATGCGTTTATGCAAATATTGAAAAACGTTCGACTCACATTCTGTAAATGAGTCTGCTTTCTCCGCATGCCAACCTCCGTTCGTCCGAGATGAGTCCGGGTTCGAACCCCGCCGAGGCATGGATGTTGTGCTTGTCTTGCGGCACTGGCTCTTCCCTGGAGCGAGTAGTCCTAACTTAAGGACGGGCGACTGTTTATAGCCCATCGAGTTGCTCACGGTGGTTGTTTAAACCTCTAAAGCCGCCCCGGTGGCGCAGTGGTCTAAGGCGCTGGCCTATGATCATTCGTCCGTAAGGGGTCCGGGTTCGAATCCCGGTGAGGCATGGATGTTGTGTTTGTCTTACGGCACTGGCTCTCTCCCTTCCCTGGAACCAGTGACCCTAAATTAGGGACGGGCGACTGCTTATAGCCCATTGAGTTGCTCACGGTGGTCGTTAAACCTCCAATAAAAAAATAAAACAAAAAAAAACCTCTAAACAAACAAAATTTCTCTAATTTAACTTTCCTTTTTGAGTTTCTATTTTTATGTAAATTTTATTACTTCTCAGTTAGATTTTCCTTCCAAGAATTTCATTATACTTCTGGCAACAACTGACAGTGAATTAAAGGTAAATAAAAGCCACGTCGAGAGAAAAAAGTGTGTGTGTGTGGTGATGGTACGACGATATACTGATTGTGCAATTTGAAGCATGCAGTCGTGATGATCTACGTATCGAAAGATTCTTATTTACAAATGTGAAAACAGCGAATCTCTGCGAAAAGAATAATTGTGATTACGATTGTACTTCGACAACCAGTAAGCACATGAAATGCTGTAAATTAATTCAAACACTCGATGTGGATTAGGAACACCAAACAGAAATCATCGCGCTCTTTTCACGTTAATAAGTGAGTCACGGAAAAATTCTCAACGCATATATATATAGAAGTACAGCACACTTATCAGCAAGCAAAATAAATGGCATTCACCTAGTTTTTTTTCGCTGGAAAATAAGGAATGACCTGCTGTTTTCCCCTCCTCCCGTTGTTCTCCTTGCAGATGGGTCACTTCGCATGAAGACTAGAATGTTTCAGTTGCTGTTTTACAACGCATTAACCCCCAACCCGCCCGCGCGCTCTGGCTCACGCACACTCACTGACGCACACACATGCCAAACATACATCTCCTGAGCAATGATGTCTTTTTTCCTCTTCTTCTCGCCACCTTTCAATCATTTAATCTCTGTTTAGAAAACAGAGTTTATTTTGGATATAGAAATACAGAGACATCTTAACCTTCTCGTCAAAAGAAGTTGAAAACCATTTATAACAGCGATCAAGATCAGCACGAAGCAAGTAAAAATTGGCTCACTGATGCAATACGTAACAGGTGAAATTTCAAATCTTTGGTAGTTACTCTAATTTTTGCATTCATTAAGGTGGACGTCCAGTGATTTTGTTTCCTATACTTCCAATGGGCAAACTTCTGTACACATTTTCTTCACAATTAATGCGTTCCCCAGTTTGGAAATTTTAACATCAATTAAAATAACTTCATAACTTGTAATACTTAATATTTTCTGAAATATAACCATAATTAATCATTCCAACATTTGTTTGTCTACTGATGTCATCAATGTACAGGTCGCGCCATCTTTTTTCAGGTCTCAACACCACCAAAAGGAAAAGTTATTGATTTTTAATATAATTATGGTTATGTTTTAGAAAATATTAATTATTACAAGTTATAATATGAAGTTATGTTAATCGATGATCTAATTTTCATCCTTGGGAACGCATTAATTCTGAAGAAAATGTGTACAGAAGTTTGCCCATTGGAAATATAGGAAGCAAAATTACTAGACGTCCACCTTAACGGTTTTGCTTACTGCAGATCTCACTCATATTATCACGTTTTACTATAACTATAGTTTTAAACTAACAAGTGTTATTACGTAACCAATAAAGTTCGTGTGGTTTTTGATAGAGTTCGCTGGAATGACGTGTTTTACTTTGTAGTGCTTTGTAGACCGCAGTTTTTTTTACGTGCGTCATTAGGCACAGATACGCGTCAGTCAATCGATGCGCCCTAACTTGGTGTGTAACATTTTTTCTGTGACTTTGAACCGTTTAAAATGTCAGTTTAGCCTAGTGTAATTCAAGCATGTTTGCTTTACGAATTTAAACTCGTGTAGAGGGCTTCAAAAGCGTCCCGTAAGATATGTGTGGCATTTGGGAAAGATGCAGTATAGCAGAACGCACTGCGCAGAAATGGTTTAAAAAATTTGTTTCTGGTGACGAAACAGCATTTGAATATGCACCACGTTCAGGAAATCTCTCCATTGTTGATAAGAAAGAACTACGTTCCGCTGTTGAAAATGTGAAAGTTCTTGACATTTTAGAATAAAATGTCAAGAACTTTCACAAATGTTTAACGTTAGTGGTGAAACAATTCGTTTACACTTGCATTAACTGGGAAAATCACGGAAACTAAGCAAAAGGGTCTCACATGCATCATCATGCATTATGAAACCGCACCAACGTTTTTTGGTTACCTGATATTTATATTCGATTTAATTGATAAATAATTTATGATTGATCAGTTTTAGCCTGACATAATGCTTTTTACCAAAACTAGCTCCTTTTTTAATCCGTTCAGTTATAAAAGTTTGCATATATCGAGTGTTGTTTTTGACTGTCCCTTCAACTTCACTATAGGGTTTCGAAAGTGAAAATATAGCAAATCACACTTTTGTTTCACTGAAAAGTAGACGGAAAGAAAGTTTTTTTTTTTGGGGGGGGGGGTATGGGAAGATAGATAACTGCTACTGATTCTTCACCCTTTCAATATACACTACTTGACAAAAGTCACCGGGCACTCTTTCAAAAATAAATGAACGGATCCGCTGCGTTGTTAAGATGCGCGGTACAGCTGCAAGCGGTATAAAAACAAGCCTGCGCTGACCGCGATCATATCGCACTGCGAGGTTGAGTGAAAATGTCACGGCGGGAGAGAACTCACTTTGAGAAAGGAAATATTGTTGGGTGTAATATTAGTGGGTTGTCCATAAAAAAAACCGAGAGGCGTATGAACATACCCAAGTCAACTGTTTTGGATGTACTGAATAAGTGGAAGACACATGGCGTGCTTGAAGCAGCGAAACGTAACGGCAGACCAAAGAAAATCAATGATAGAGGACGTCGAAGCTTCAGGAGAGTCGTTACAGCTAATCGACGGAGTACTGCACAAGACCTCAGTGTACATGTGAGTAAAAATGCTGGAACCTCGGTATGTACACGTACATTTACAAAGGACTTCATTCCATGGGTTACCGTGGTCGTGCGGCTGCTCATAAGCCTTTCAACTCCACTCGGAATGCTACTTGTCGTTTAGCATGGTGTAAAGAACATTTATCGTGGACCGTAGATCAATGGAAACGGATCCTATGGACTGATGAATCCAGATACACGATCCATCAGTGTGATGGCCGTGTGTGAGTATGGCGGTTGCCGGGGGAACGGTATTTACCACAGTGTACTGTTCCTACGGTCAAGTTTGGAGCTGGCAGTGTACTCGTGTGGGAGTGTTTTTCGTGGTATTATCCCGGCCCATTGGTAATCGTGGACAAACCTGTTGACGAACACGTCTACCTCGATATTCTGGACAATTATGCCCTACCAACTCTGTGGCAATACTATGGAAACGAGCCTTGTTGGAACTAGCAGGATAATGCACCGAGCCATAAAGCAAGGACTGTTACGGCGTGGTTTGACGATAATTCCGTATCGTGCGTGGACTGGCCAGCACAGGGCCCTGACCTTAATCCCACAGAGCACCTATGGGAAGAATTAGAGCGCCGCATAAGAAGTTTGGAACCAAGGGCTACTACTAAGCAACAGTTAGCAGCAGCATTATGCACTGAATGGAAGCGTATAGCTATCGCTGAGTTCCAAAACCTTGTCGAAAGCATGTCTCTAAGGGTCAGTGCATGTATTAAGGCCAAAGGTGGACCGACACCGTAGTAATGTATGTCAATAAATGCTATGTTGTGTTTCTCTTCTAGGTGTTCGGTGACTTTTGTCAATATAGCGTATATAATTTTTCGAACTGCAGAACATTTGTTAAAGTATTGAAAACGGAATTTCAAGATCTGAATACGCTTTCCAGTAATCTCAATTTTGTCGTCAGCTTCAGACATTATTGAGGAGATTTATTAATTTCGAAACGAGCAGCACCTTGCTTTCTCCAGTTGTGCAGGGCTCATTAGAAATAATTTTTTGCGATCCTAAACACACATTACAGTATCATCGCCAGTAGCGTGCAGGCAGTGAGATTTCGTCAAATGATAAAGAAGAATGGTGCTAAGGGTCAGGCAGTGTTTTGCAAATGTAGAGTGAATCAAGAAACAGCAATTAAGAAGACCTGTTTCTCGTTGGATTAATGAATGAGCTCTTTTATGAGAGATCATGGTAATTTTGCGTGCTTGTCACAAAGTTCTACAAAACAAGTGCAAGCCTAACATAATGATAATCGTGGCTGGGAATGAAATAATAATAATAAAATAATTAAACAAATCAAAATGACGCAGCAGTTCTGGCGGCCGCAACCACGGGCCCCCGCAGCAGAGCTTCAACTCTTTCCTTACTGGGAGTTGATTCGGGACGCCGAACACGTGCGCAGCCATTGCCGGTGACCCCCACTCCCCCCTACACCCACATTTGCATGGAAGGAAATATGGCTGGGCGAGATAGGCCTAACGGACTCTGTTGTGGCCCCACAGTATTGATTTGCGAACCCCATTGCCTTTGTGTTTCTTTGAACATGCTATGCATATTAAAAAGTATCGATTTTTGTTCCCAGCCGGGCTAGCAGAGTAATTTCGATGCACTGTATTTGCACAAGAACATTACTACGTTGGAGGAGTGCTTGTGGTGATGGTGGTGGTGGTGGCAGAATCAGTCTTCCTTCTGCTCCTTTTCTCTCTCTCTCTCTCTCTCTCTCTTTTTTTTTTACCCTGAGAAAGAGGGGGGGGGTGAGGTTAAAGGCAACCAGTAGCGTGAAGGAAGATGCTCGTGTTGGAAGGGGTGGGGAACAGGAAGCACTGGGGTGGGAAGAAGTGGCAGTAGGAGTAGATGCAACCAAGATTTTACAGTTGTTAGGCGATGGTCGATTTGTGTTTTCGTCGACGGAATCGTCTGTTGGCCTCCTCCGGCATAAATACATAGCTGATGGCCAAATGCAAGAAAGAATATTGACACTCTGCAGTTAACATGATCGCAGGAAAACTTCGGAAAGTAACTGAGATGAATTCCTTTATTTATTTGTTTCCCATTCTTTCGTCTCCTTCGGAGAGAAGACTGGAATGGATGTACCTATAGCAGCCAGCAAACCAAACTTAAAAAGAAAAAGGAAAAACTTTCATGCACGGTTAAAGTAAGAAAACGTAACGTACATTAATACCTTAAAGGCGAATAGCGGAGGGATAACTTTTTACTTTACGATCCATATATAAAACTACCGCACTCGTGGGGGAAGGGGAGGGGATTCAATTCGGATTTTCGAATAAAGCACCTGTTACTGCTCTAGAATTCCATCCATACTCACTGGCACCATAAGTGTGCTGGTGTACTACTTCAACTGGCAATAGCAAGAAATTTCCCTGAAGAAATCGGCGTCCGATTAAATTTCGGGGCTGTTAGTTAAAGAATTAATGAAAACACCTCATAAAGCCCAATTCGCGTGGATGCATTTTTACTACTTTCCCACCACAAAGAAAGGAAAATATTGAAAACGGAAGGGACATCATTAACATCCATACGTCCAGTCAGGGCCGGATTAAGAGGGGAAGGGTCCTTTGGGCCCACCATGACCACGATCCCAGGTGGGTGGGTGGGTGGATAGATAGATAGATAGATAGATAGATAGATAGATAGATAGATAGATAGATAGATAGATAGATAGATAGATAGATAGATAGATAGATAGATAGATAGATAGATAGATAGATAGATAGATAGATAGATAGATAGATAGATAGATAGATAGATAGATAGATAGATAGATAGATAGATAGATAGATAGATAGATAGATAGATAGATAGATAGATAGATAGATAGATAGATAGATAGATAGATAGATAGATAGATAGATAGATAGATAGATAGATAGATAGATAGATAGATAGATAGATAGATAGATAGATAGATAGATAGATAGATAGATAGATAGATAGATAGATAGATAGATAGATAGATAGATAGATAGATAGATAGATAGATAGATAGATAGATAGATAGATAGATAGATAGATAGATAGATAGATAGATAGATAGATAGATAGATAGATAGATAGATAGATAGATAGATAGATAGATAGATAGATAGATAGATAGATAGATAGATAGATAGATAGATAGATAGATAGATAGATAGATAGATAGATAGATAGATAGATAGATAGATAGATAGATAGATAGATAGATAGATAGATAGATAGATAGATAGATAGATAGATAGATAGATAGATAGATAGATAGATAGATAGATAGATAGATAGATAGATAGATAGATAGATAGATAGATAGATAGATAGATAGATAGATAGATAGATAGATAGATAGATAGATAGATAGATAGATAGATAGATAGATAGATAGATAGATAGATAGATAGATAGATAGATAGATAGATAGATAGATAGATAGATAGATAGATAGATAGATAGATAGATAGATAGATAGATAGATAGATAGATAGATAGATAGATAGATAGATAGATAGATAGATAGATAGATAGATAGATAGATAGATAGATAGATAGATAGATAGATAGATAGATAGATAGATAGATAGATAGATAGATAGATAGATAGATAGATAGATAGATAGATAGATAGATAGATAGATAGATAGATAGATAGATAGATAGATAGATAGATAGATAGATAGATAGATAGATAGATAGATAGATAGATAGATAGATAGATAGATAGATAGATAGATAGATAGATAGTCGAGAGAGAGAGAGAGGACAGACAGATTTATAAAATAGTTTTACTTTTGTCTCTTATGATTTCCACTTGGTCAGAGAGAGAAAAACAGAGAGGGAGATTTATAAAATAGTTTTCCTTTTGTCTCCTATGATTTCGACTTAGTCAGAGAGAGAGAGATTTATAAAATAGTTTTACTTTTGCCTCTTATGATTTCCACTTGGTCAGAGAGAGAGAGAGTTTTATAAAATAGTTTTACTTTTATCTATTATGATTTCCACTTGGTCACTTTTACTTTTGCCTCTTATGATTTCCACTTGGTCAGAGAGAGAGAGAGAGATTTATAAAATAGTTTTACTTTTATCTCTTATGATTTCCACTTGGTCAGAAACAAAGGCTGGAAGACAAACAGATCTCAAGGCAGTTACTCACCAAGGGTAAATAAAGGCTTCATGTCGCGGTGTTCAACGGGGTCGGCGAGAGAGAGACAGAAAGGGTGAGAGAGATTTATAAAATAGTTTTACTTTTATCTCTTATGATTTCCACTTGGTCAGAGAGAGAGAGGGGGGGAGATTTATAAAATAGTTTTACTTTTATCTTATGATTTCCACTTGGTCAGAGAGAGAGAAGCAGAGAGGGAGATTTATAAAATAGTTTTACTTTTGTCTCTTATGATTTCGACTTAGTCAGAGAGAGAGTGAGAGAAATTTATAAAATAGTTTTACATTTGTCTCTTATGATTTCCACTTGGTCTCACAGAGAGAGAGAGAGAGAGAGAGAGAGAGAGAGAGAGAGAGAGAGAGAGAGAGAGAGAGAGAGAGAGAGAGAGAGAGATTTGTAAAATAGTTTTACTTTTATATCTTATGATTTCCACTTGGTCAGAGAGAGAGAGAGAGTTTTATAAAATAGTTTTACTTTTATCTATTATGATTTCCACTTGGTCACTTTTACTTTTGCCTCTTATGATTTCCACTTGGTCAGAGAGAGAGAGAGAGATTTATAAAATAGTTTTACTTTTATCTCTTATGATTTCCACTTGGTCAGAAACAAAGGCTGGAAGACAAACAGATCTCAAGGCAGTTACTCACCAAGGGTAAATAAAGGCTTCATGTCGCGGTGTTCAACGGGGTCGGCGAGAGAGAGACAGAAAGGGTGAGAGAGATTTATAAAATAGTTTTACTTTTATCTCTTATGATTTCCACTTGGTCAGAGAGAGAGAGAGAGAGGGGGGAGAGATTTATAAAATAGTTTTACTTTTATCTTATGATTTCCACTTGGTCAGAGAGAGAGAAGCAGAGAGGGAGATTTATAAAATAGTTTTACTTTTTGTCTCTTATGATTTCGACTTAGTCAGAGAGAGAGAGTGAGAGAAATTTATAAAATAGTTTTACATTTGTCTCTTATGATTTCCACTTGGTCTCACAGAGAGAGAGAGAGAGAGAGAGAGAGAGAGAGAGAGAGAGAGAGAGAGAGAGAGAGAGAGAGAGAGATTTGTAAAATAGTTTTACTTTTATATCTTATGATTTCCATTTGGTCAGAAACAGAGGCTGGGAAACAAACAGATTTCAACGCAGTTACTCACAAGGGTAAATTAAGGCTTCATGTCGCTGTGTACTGCGGGGTCGGCGAGAGAGTTTCAGCTTTTTCACGTAATCCACACACCTCCCAATTTACACCGTTAATAGTCGAAGTTCCCCTATGGCTTCACATTGAATTAGAAAAAAATGCACTAAGAAAGTACACAATGCTAAATCATTACAAACTCCAAGACAAAATCTAGAAATCTGAAGCTTTTAACTCATGTTCTTATGATAACAATGAAAAATACAGTGACTCATTATGAAAACTCTGCAGATAATTTACTTGTTCGAAGAATGCACGACGTATTAATTATCACAAGTATATTGCTAGAGTTTCGTGTTTTAACGGACTTCATAATGATTCCCGTCATGATTCTTTGAGGCCCCACTCAGATGTCTTAGCCTTGGAGCTCACTTAAATGGCTTAACCTAGGGGCCCACTAAGGCCTTGATCCGGCCCTGCGTCTAGTTTTGATTGGCCTTTTTCGCATTTCGGAAACATCGTTGACATCGGTTTACTAAAGAGCAATGCATTAACCAGGTGTTGGTGGTAACAATAGAATAATAATTCTTTAGAAAATTGGAATCTCCCCAAAGGCTTCCATCCAGCATTCTACTTCATAAACTAATTTTGTAAAATATAATGGTACTAATACTTTGTGAATTAAAAGAGAGTTATAGCCTATGCTTATTTTAGACTATGTCCAGAATAATACGATAAGATCTCGGAGGCTGCTGCAACAAATCGTTTTATAATGATATTATTGTGCTTTCATGCGGGGGGGGGGGAGGGAAGGAGAGAGAGAGAGAGAGAGATACCTTAAATCATGACACAATTCCGATTCACTGAAAATGGGGGACAATTTCCAATATAGACAGAGCCATTACAATCTCAATTAAAATTACTCAGCGATAAACATTGGGCAGTGAAGAGTGTATTTACGGAAGTCAGTAATTACTGGTGTCCAAAACCTAAGGGCGGACTACATGTTTGAGAGAGAAAGAGAGACCTTAAATCATGCCACAATTCCGATTCACTGAAAATGGGGGACAATTTCCAATATGGCCAGAGCCATTGCAATCTCAATAAATATGACTCAGCGATAAACATTGGGCAGTGAAGAGTGTATTTACGGAAGTCAGTATTTACAAGAGTATATATACACTGGTGTCCAAACCCTAAGGGCGGACTACATTTTTACCTGTATAAGAAAAGCAATACATGGCCACAGACAAATGCGGAAATAATTACTTTGCCAGCATACGAATGCATGAAAAGACACAAAATTTTACGCACGAATTACAATCAGTGTTTACGTAAGAGCTACAAATTTCCGAAGGATTTAGTTGGAAAATGTATGTAAAATGCTTAACGATAACCAGGACGAGTGACATTTCAGTATGGAATATGTTCATCCCGAACTGCGATGCAGCTATGACAACGTCGTAACACGCTGTGCGCCAAATGATCCAGAGGTTCCTGAGGCAATTCGTCGCCCACTGCTCCCTCAGGGCAAGGATCAAGTCCCGCTTATTTTATGGAAGAGGGCTTCGAGCACCATTGCCTCTCAGACGTTTTCAATGGAGTTGAGGTCTGGGGAGGCTGGCCAGTCGATAGGATACATATTCTCAGTCTCCAGAAATGTCTGCACTGCTCTCGTACGATGAGGTGTCACTTTTCGCCCATAAACAGAAAGTCTTCGCCTACAGCACCACGGAATAATCGAACATGACGTAGAAGAACCTCGTTGTCATCATGAACAGAAAGTCTTCGCCTACAGCACCGCGGAATAATCGAACATGACCTAGAAGAACTTCGTTGTCTTCATAAACAGAAAGTCTTCGTCTACAGCAACACGGAATAATCGAACATGACGTGGAAAAACTTCGTTGTCATCATGAACAGAAAGTCTTCGCCTGCAGCACCACGGAATAATCGAACAAGACGTAGAAGAACTTCGTTGTCATCATGAACAGAAAGTCTTCGCCTACAGCACCACGGAATAATTGAACATGAAGTAGAAGAACTTCGTTACAATATCGTTCGCCCGTCATAGTCCCATTTTCCAGCACCTGTAGTTCGGTGCGTCCATTAATCATGATGCCATCCCACACCATGATCCCGGCACCGCTGTATCTGTCCTTTTTCTGCACATTCTCGCGTTGGTACGCAGTATTATTTTCACGCCAGATCAACTGACGTCTAGAATCAGAGATCAGACTGAAACGACTCTCATCTGTACATTGGACCATTGATGACGTGTCTAATTTCTGTGGATACGACAAAACTGAAAACGTGCGCTACGTTGAGCTGTGGATAGGAACGCAGACTTCAGACCTTCGGGCATATAGCCCTTTATGTCGCAGACGTCTTGCCATGGTTTGTCAGGATATCACGCGTTGCTCTGCTGGAATGGAAGCGACTCGCAAGCTGACCAGCCGTGGTGGGGTTATTACGTTTTGCTGTTACAACTAAACATCTGTCATCATGCGTCGTAACGTAGCGAGGACGACCTCCTAACATGGGTTTGGAAAACATTCCACTGGTTTGAAACGCTGCTCAGAGCCTGGATACCAGGGACGTCGCTAGACTTCGAAATCAGGGTGGGCGATGGGTGAGTTATCATTATTTTTGGTGGGACAAGCTGGATAGCAACTTTTTTTTCTTTTTTTACAAAACACTGAAAGAACGAATTCTTAATGGGTTTTTTTTATCTTTTAATTGAAGGATAAACGACCACCGTTAGCCTTCAGTTAAATGAAAAAAAAGTCGTTTCACTCTGATCTCCGATTCTTTTTCAGTCTGATGTCTGATTCATGTCGTCAGCCACTTTCTACACTCAATGGGCTATAAGCAGTCGCCCGTCCCTAATTTAAGGTAACTGGTTCCATCCTTCTCGAACGAATGGTCATAAGCCAGTGCTTAGACCACTGCTCCATGGGAGGGAGAGGGGGCTGCTTTAATGTTTTTCACCACCGGTTACAAAAGTATTCATGCAATCATCAACTCCTCCACCTGGACACAGTGTTGGTAGAATGTCACCTTCAACTTTTTGCTTGTCCTGAATGTCTTAAATTTTTTTTCAAAATTTTGCAATTCTGCTTACGAAAATAGTATTGTGCTTGAACAATTTATTTAAAAGAAAATGTCATTTTTGCTTATCTAAATCAAAGTTTAACGTCGTACCACGAAGACACAATATCTCCCCCATCCTTAAATTCCTTCCTTACTTTCAGCCAGCGACTTTGCCTTGCACTCCTCTCCTACAAAGCAGTTGTCAGCCACTTTCTGCACTGTCCCGGGGCAATCTTAAGAGAGCTAGTTAGAATCCCCAAATTTGTAAAGAAAACAAGCAGCAGAGCAATTAGTAATTACCGCCCTCAGTGAATTCCTATCCATCCTCCTCATTCGCCCCCCTGCCCATACAAACATTAAAAAGACGATTAAACTAAGGAATTGGAAGAGTGGAGAACAAATGAATTTTCGTGGCCCTAGAGATGCTATTTTGATAACCTTTCCATGGAGACGTAAACAATGCGCTTCCTAGGGGGAAATACATACGGCTACATGAAGTAAAACACAAGACTTTTATTTCTCGGCGAATCCAAATTATATTTTAAGGTTACGTATATTGAAAAATGGCCGTTTTTGAACAGGGTGGGCGGCAGGGTGGGCAAGACAAATTTCATGGTGGGC
Organism: Macrothele yani; assembly: GCA_039090855.1. Lineage (NCBI taxonomy): Eukaryota > Metazoa > Arthropoda > Arachnida > Araneae > Macrothelidae > Macrothele > Macrothele yani. The sequence goes on along the minus strand of CM077028.1, from coordinate 72,979,562 downwards.
CCCCTTGGCGACGTCCCAGCTGGACACCACACTAACCGCGGTTCCAAATTCCCTGAAAATATCACTCTCTAGGCGGCTTTCTTTCAGCTTCCCTACAATTGTTCCCTGCCTGAAATCATCTAGATGATGTCTGCAAGACATAATGCAAATTACACGTCCGTACAAATTGGTAACGAGAAACAGTACACCAATTACATAGAAAATAGTAACTATACTAGTGATCCGATTTATTGGAGTAAGAATATATACATGAACGTTTCCAATCTTTCGCACATCAACCAGATGGCTTTTTCAATGACAGTGTTCCAGTTGCAGTTTCTGTCTAACTTCCTTATGAAAGCCATCTGGTTGATGTGCGGACTCTTGGAAACCTTTAAGTATAGATTCTTACTCCAATAAATTGGATCACTAGTATAATTACTACTCCGTACCTTTACGTCTTCACGACCAGATTTTCCTTCAAACACATGTCGCCTACCGAGCCGTTTTCTGTTTTATCCGTTTATGTGAATACTGTGACCACGATTTGGCAGTTTGCATAGGCACCGGGTTTCTACTGAATGTCCTCAGTCATGTAAATTGCCACAAGCTGCTGCGTCTGATTTTGTGGTTGTAACCATTCGAAATAGTGTTCGTCCTTAGGTTTTCTACACTAGTGTACACTGAAAAGCAATTGAATCAGAGATACCTGTCTAGTAACGTGTAGACCACCTTTCGCCCGGATGACGGCGGCGATTCGTCTCGGCATGGACTCGACAAGACACCGGAAGCGTTGGGAAGCCATATGGATCCACGACCCCTGAACAAGCTCCCACAGTTCACGAAGATTTGATGGAGGGGGATCAGAGCCTCGAACATCTCTCGATGACATCCCAGACGTGCTCGATAGGATTGAGGTCAGGTGACCTAGATGGCCAAGGAAGCGAGGTCAAGTCGGTAGAGTGTTCATCCAACCATTCGGATACAATTCGGGAGCTGCATTGTCTTGTTGCAGGATGAGGTCCCCAGTGGGATGTTGAAGACGCACAAACGGGAGCAAATGGTCGTCCAGGATATCCCGGCAACGTTGACCTGTAAGGGACGATGTCACACGTACCAGGGGTCCCGTTTCAGTCCACGTAAATAGTCCCCAGACGAGAATGCCACCCCCACCAGCTTAAAGAGTACCCTGCTGGCAAGAAGGATCCATCGCTTCATGTGGTTTGCGCCGTACTCGTACCCTGCCATCCGCATGTACCAACGTGGATCTCGACTCATCAGTCCAGGCAACATTTTTCCACATGTCTAGGGTTCAGTGGCGATGTTCCCGCGCCCATGATAATCTTTGCACCCTGTGATGTGCGGTCAGCAGCGGTACCCTCGTGGGACGATGGCTTCTGTAACCCGTAGCGAGGAGATGGTTTTGGATGGTGTGGCCGCTTACACGTTTTTGTGCACCAACGTTAAATTGCCGAGTGACTTCTTGCACTGTGGCCCGTCTATCCGCTGTTACAATGCAAGCTAGCCGACGATGACCCGGCTCGTCCACACGCTGTTGTCCACGGCACTTGGCCCTTGCAGGGATGGTTTTACCGGATTCGATGTACTCACGGTGCACCCGTGACACAGTGGCTCGTGAAAATTCCAGTTCCTGCACGACCTCCGAGATGGAGTGACCCATTGGTCGGGCCCCGACAATTTGCCCACGATCAAATGCGCTTAGATCCTTCGTCTTACCCATACTGCGTCCGACTATTTCTGATTCCCGTCGCATCACTCCTTATATTGTCGGATCGCTGCATACGTCATGTCATTTCTGTTTACAGGGCTGCCCACAGCGCCACATTTGCATAACGCCAGCTGTCTGTAATTCAATTGCTCTTCAGTGTATATATAATAGTATAGCTGGAGTATTTACAATGTAATGCGGCTGCTTCCAAGGGTGAATCCAGAAGCTTACCTTGGGAAGAGATGGGGGGGGGTTGCTCTGATCCAAAAAAGAGAGAGAGAGAGAGAGACTTTTCAGAAGGGTCACACACGAGCACACACACACACTTCACATATGACTGGACAGTAGCCTGATACTACTCAACCACCGGGGCAGCCATCGAAGATTTTTACAGAAAAGCATCACCTGGTTGACGGAAGCAACTGAAACTAGTTAATGCATTCGTCTACCTCAGAAAACGAAAAAGAAAAAATCAGGCACTACAGTATGTAGAATCACCATACGCGAAAAGTTCATGCGAAATCCATATTCCCTCCGGGCAACGCGTGACGCGAATGAGCATTAATATCTTGCCACTGAGTGCTCAATAAGAAGGTTTTAACCGCTTGGCTCTTTCGAGTCCCAATGATCAATAAGAAAGTCCTAACGGCTTGGCTTTTTCGAGTCCCAGTGATCAATAAGAAGGTTCAAACCGCTTGGCTCTTTCGAGTCAAAGTGATTCTTACCAGAGGTGGGACGAATCCTAAATTTTCTCGAATCCAAATCCGAATCCTATAAGGTTCTGTAATCTCTCGAATCTCCCGAATTTCGAATCACTCGAATCCTTCACATAAGAATAACTAGCTAAATACTCGTTTTTCGAACGTGAAAATAAACAATTTCGTTCGAAACTCTACATTTAAGGTGGATCTACCTAAAATCTTTGCCTTGTATTTCCAATGGGCAAACTTCTGTAGCCATTTTCTTCACAATTAATGCGTTCCCAAGGATGAAAATTCGAACATCGATAAAAATAACTTCGTATTATAGCCAAGTATACTTAATATTTTCTAAAATTTAACCATAATTAAGTAATCCAACATTTGTTTGTCTACTGACGTCATCAATGTACACGTCGCGCCATCTATTTCCTGGTCTCAACCCCACCAAAGGAAAAGTTAGATTTTTAATATAATTATGGTAACGTTTTAGAAAATATTAAGTATACTATGCTATAATACGAAGTTATTTGTACAGATTTTCAAATTTCTTTTCTTGGGAACGCATTAATTGTGGAAAAAATGGCTACAGAAGTTTGTCTATTGGAAATACAAGGCAAAGATTTTAGGTGGATCCACCTCAAAAGCTAGCAAATCAGATGTTTTTGGAAACGTGAGCAAAATTGTGTTGCCATCGCTAATATCTCAAAGGGAAAACTTTTTTTTTTTCAAATTTCAATTATTATGAAAATCTACCTGCATATTAATTTATATCTATTGCAGTCAGCTTACCATTTATATGACGTCACCGTTGCTTCAGTGAAAACGAATGTTGGTTATTTGATTTTGACTCAAAAAACCTTGACATTCGATTTGTGAAACGATACTATAAATGTTTAAATGTAAAGCATATTATGATATAGCGCTTTTTAAGTGATTTTTAAGTTTTTTGTTAAATAAATTTAGAACAAACAAACTCAGAACAAAATATATTCTGAGCAGGTCAACTCAAGTCATTCAAAACTTAGGGAGGGGCTTCAGTTGCTGGACAACAATGCAAAACGTCCTAGCGTTATCAAAGCTGGGTTATTTAAAAAACCCATTTCGACCCACTTAAAGTTATCGCAGGAAAAAATCCTTTCTTAGTGCGCCTCTATGTTGTAAAAGGGACATTCCTGCCAAATATGAAAGTTCTAAGTTCAGTAGTTTCTGAGATTCGCTGATGAGTCAATGATGGCTTTCAGTTTTATATTTACAGATTATAAGAAAAAAAAAAAAAAGGAAAGAAAAGGCTTCTACTTAAAATTAAAAGTTTTTAATTGAAGCAAAATTTGAAATCTGTGTTTAATGAGAAACAAATTAAAGAATACAGTTTTCAAAAAATACACCCATACTTATTAAGAAGATACAAATGAAATTTATAAATTACATTTACTAAATGAAGTACATAACGCTTGAGTCTTGAGTATCATTTCCATTTTCTGAGCATAGTTTGACAAAAAATATTTGAGTAACAATTCCCATTTTTGACATTTTTCTTTAATAACAAAAGTTTCAAAACCTTTTCAAATCAAAGCAAGTGTAGAGGTAGGGTGAATTATTTCAAGAGTTAATGTAGATAAACACTAAACATGGAACACTAAATTGAGTAAATTCTTTCCAGAAAAAAAAAAAATAAATAAAAAACATGTTGTTTTAAGAGTTAATAAAAACACTAAACTCTTTCAGAGCAATATAAAAAACAGAAACTTTTAATGGAGATTTTTATTTAAAACACTAGCAATCGAACTCGCTCTGGGTCTAACCTACTTCGGTTTTTCTTTTACGATGTACAATTTTGCCACTAGAGGGCGTAAACGCATATGATGTCGAATTCAAAATACATTTTATTACATATATTTGCTTCTAAGCATCCGACTGAAAAATTTATTTTATCTTTCGATTCCATTTATGCCGAAGAGTATTTTAGGTATACTTACTTTTTCAAATTACGCATAGATTTTCCGCTAGGGGGCGTAAAAGTAAATTACGTTTTCCTCGATATCTCTTCTTCTAAAACTCCGATTTGAAAAAATATTCTTCAGCGGAGACAGCTCCTGATGGAAAATCTTTTTCGTACAATTTCTAATTTTTGGTAAAGAATACTTTGGCCACCAGGGGGCGTAAGTGTTAATTTTTGCTTTAGATGTATTTGCCCAAAAATCTGAGCTTCTAAAAGCTCGATTGAAAAAATTCGCTTGTAGACCGATACTACTTACGTCGAAAACCTTTTCGGAATACTTTGTTTTGATTTGAAAAATTCTTTCTTTGTTGGATAGAGTTACCGGTGTGATATGTTTCCATGTAATTTCAAAATTTTGAAGTAATTCACAGACTTTCCGCTATGGGTATAGGTAAATTGCGTTTCCCCCGATATCTCTGCTTCTAAAACTGCGATTTGAAAAATTCTTTCTGCACCGGATACAGCTCCTCATGGAAAATCCTTTGCATATAATTTCTAATTTTTGGTAAATAAAAATGGTTTGGCCACCAGTGTGCGTAAACCTTACTTTCCGCTTCTTTACAGCAAAATCTGAGCTTCTAAAATCTCGATTGAAAAAAATTCGGTTGTGGGACGATACTACTAACGTCGACAGACCTTTTAGGAATATTTTCTTCTTAAAATAATGCATGGTTTCTACGCCAAGGGGCGTAGATGTATATCGTATTTTTATCAACATTTCTACTTCCAGGAGTCCGATTTGAAAAGTTCCTTTTTTGTTGGATAGTGTTTCTGATACGAAACGTTTTTCATATAAATTTAAAATTTTCAAGTAAGTCATAGACTTTCCGTTAGGGGGCGCAAACGTTAATGGTGTTTTCCCCGATATATCTGCTTCTAAAACTCCGATTTGAAAAATTCTTCCTGTGTCGCATACAGCTTGTGATGGAAAATGTTTTTATATAATTTATAATATTCGGTAAAGCATGGTTTGGCCACCAGGGAGCCTAAGTTTTAAATTCTGCTTCTGGTGTATTTGCTGCAAAATCCTCCTGAAATTTCGACTCAAAATTGTTTGTTCTTAGACCGATACCGCTCACATTGATAAAACTTTTGAGAATACTTTCTTGCTAAAATAACGCATGGTTTTCCCGCTATGGGTCGTAGATGCGTATCTGATATGTGTCCATATCTCTGCTTCGAAAAGTCAGATTTGAAAAATTCTCTCTTTGTTGGAGAGCGCTTCCGCTGTCAAATGTTTCTCATATTCATTCAAGAATTTCTTAACTCATAAGTCTGCAACCAGAGGGCGCAAGTTCACCATCCAGTTTATAGTTGTATCTGCAAGATTAAAAAACCTATTGAAAAACTTCTTTCTTCGGTCAGATACTACTTTTTGCTAAACTGGTTCCATTGACTTTGTATAGCTTTGATAAATTTAATTCGCGTCAGAACGGATTCAAAAGACGTGCTAATTACACCCGATAATTCGATGTCATCTTTCTTGTTTAGGTTAAGATTCGAATGACGAAAAAAGCGCGAAGCTTCGAGTCTTCGAATCTCGAATCTTTTCAAGATTCGTGGGATTCGAATGTCCCTTCCCTAATTTTTAAGTACAGTATAGAGGTCTAAACATTTGCCTGTGTTTGAATATGTACTGGCATTAATCAAAAAAGACACTCAAAATTGCCCAGCAGCTCTGATGGCCTAGTGGACGTATATTTCTGGCTAGTCCGACTTGGGTCCGGGTTCGAGTTACGAGTGAGGTGTGAGCAGTCTGTCCGAAACGCTTTTAGAGTAGTATAAATTCGTTTTCTTCAGTAGCGTAATATAATGCATATAAGTTGTTGTGTGACGTAATACAGATGTGACGTACATGTCAAGATAGAAAGTAACAGTGATAAGCACTTTTCGGTATAGCTTAAGTGGGGAAAGAAGTCGGCTCCGGAGCAGAAAGATGCGGATTCGAACTCCCGGTACCTTTCTACCTCCACTGGGAGGTTTTCTTGAGGCAGTGGTCTGACATAAAATGCAAAGAATTAGAAAGCGTAAGAAACAAAGATGTTTTCTCGAAAATCGGGGGAAGACATCACGGGCGGAATTATGTGTTATTTATCACACGATTAATAATGTGGGGGTCAGTTTACTATCAATTAAGAATGCTAGGAATCTTACTTACTACAACATTTAAAATTTCGAGAATCCATGCCAGGATAAAGCAGAAAAAACGAATTGTAGCTACACTACAAGCGTTCGGAACTTACTTTGCTGCCGTGTATTTAACTGATGTCTATAAGTGTCTGTCGTCTTATGGCCCTAACTCTCTCCCTTCCTTGGAACCAGTGACCTTAAATTAGGGATGGGAGATTGCAGTGGCGTACCGGAAAAAACTGCCCACCCCCACCCCCTCCCCCCGCATAAATATTTTCGGGGCCCTTTTGAGAAAATTTATTAGCTTTCAATTACTGGAATTCTTAAATTACGTATTATTTATTAGATTTTATGGGCTTTTTAATAATTGAATACCTTTGGAATCTACAGGTGTTTTTCGTAAAACTAAAATTATTATTTTGGTTTTACGAAAAACACCTGTAGATTCCAATTATTGCACTTTATTGCGCGTAACACAAATGGGCATGTCATGATTAAAATGATTGCCCTAGTTTTATACCAATACAAATTACTACAAAATCTTTACTCCAAAGTTAAACCTACCATTCAAATTGTATTCATTTAGAGAAATGAGGCCAGCCTGTTTGAAATGCCTCACGATCACGCACACAAAACAATGAATTGCAGTGTGACAGTGTCTTATGACCATTTCCAGTTTATACGAAAACGCAAATAAGCAAATAAATAAGTAGCAATCAAGATTTGTTGCACAAAAGAAGGAATAAAAAGTAAAACACTACTTCAATTATTTACTCTTCAACATAAAAAATACACTTACCATAACGCCACAATGCTTTGCGCACAGTTTAAAAAAAATTATTTTACTAGTATTATAAAAAAAATATGACTGTTTCTTCACCCCCCGCGAAGAACACCTACTTCTGAAGGATTCATATTCTTGTGTAAACATGTGTAATACATAATGCCTTATCGTCCCTGTTATTAAAATTTCATTCATTTAACTGATATTTCTATCTATGGTATAATATTTATATTTATGTGTAAAACCTATTACTCTGACTACGAAAAGGGGCCTCAAGCCCTGTGGAACAGCTGCTTTTCGCCATCCAGTGTTTTTAAACTAAAACTGCGAAAATTATTTCTATATATTTTACTTATATGTTGAAACAAAAAATTACCAAAATTCGCCTTTCTTTTTAATATTTCATTCAAAGTAGCCACCGAAAATTCCTAGCTATTTCTTTAACAAATTTCAAGTTAAATTTTTGCAAAAAAAAAAAATTTTATAAAATATTTTTTGCTGCTAGAGACCGTCTTAGCCGTGACCCCCACCCACCGCCCGCAATGCGGGGGCTGCGAAGGCTATCAACACGGTCCTGGATAGTTCTTACGAGTAGCTCAAAATGATCGTTAAACCCCGAAACAAAGAGAAAAAAATAGCAGCGGTGCGTTTCGAAGGAACAATGTTATTCGTAAATGCGTATAACTGTTACACTTCAACAAGTTGGTAAAATCATGTAATGCATTGATTATGATACGCTTTCCAACATACCAGGAATCATTACTCAACTTATTACTCAAGTTATAAGGATAATGGCTGTGGAATAAATCTCGCTCTTGTGCTCTGACCTTTGACCTCATTTTGATATTCAACGGAATTTGTTCAGTATACCTCCGGAACAACATACTAAAGTTTTGTCGCAATAGAAGCATTTTGAGTCAAGTTATGAGGATAATGGCTGTGGAATAAATCTCGCTCCTGTGCCCTGACCTTTGACCGACCCCATTTCGATGATATTCAACAGAATTGGTTCAGTATATCTCAGGAATCACATACTAAAGTTTTGTCGTAATCGAAGCACTTTTAAGTAAGTTATGACGCATAAGGGCGGTCAAATGGATCCCGCTACTATGTCCTGACCTTTTTGACCTCATTTCGCAAAATTTTCAATAGGGTTCCTACCCATGTTGTCCCATACCACATACTAAAATTTCATCGAAATCGAACCATTTTTACGCGAGTTATCGTGCGGACAGACAGACAGACAAAGTTGGAGCATATACGCTTCTTCACCCTAAGGTTGGAAAGCGTAAAAAAGAGGGAGAGATATACTAAAACTACACAACATTCTGAAAGACATATGGCAGTAGCCATGCGTGGAATAACCAGAAAAGAAATAAATAAAAAACTCGAGAAAATACCCTAGAACTCTTTGTAGATAATATATGCTATGCATTTTTCGCATGCCAAGATCTTTGTTGGTGTGAAACAAAACGAGTGATTCGGGAGTATACATGTATTTACCCACAACACATTCGCGTCACTCACGACCACATCGAACCACAGTCCGAGAATAAGGTTCACTAAACCCGACATGGAGCGGTACTTAGGTAGGTGGATTAATGAATGTTGTTGTCATAAAGCAAATGAAAGAACCCAGCAAAAACAGTCATGCTGGGTCAGCACTGGGCCATTGCTGGCAGCCAGCACTGCCAGTAATGGCCCAGCACTATGTTACCGCTGCCGAATCGTCATTAAAATGTCCGGGCGGCCAACAGAAGGGCCAGCAGTTCAGGCCAACAGCTGGCCAACAGTTGGCACCTTCCATCAGTTGTCATATGCCAAAACAGGACCATCAGTTATCCATCAGAGGCAGCGACTGCCACAAGTGGCCTTTCACCGGACCTGCAAGCAAGTGCTATAAATGATGACTAGCCTAATGTGGTCCGCTAGTTTCCCGGCAGAGGCAGCCGGCAATCACGTGACGTAACTGATGGCTTGCCGAATCTTGTCCGCCAATTTCCCAGTAGTAGCCATAAAAAAAAATCAAGGATATTTATTTTCAAATTATTTCTTGTTATTCATGGGAATGGAGTGGGTGTATTTCACGGCTGTAATCTGGTATTTCATGGCTTAATCTGATATCTTCGTGGACTTGGCATTTCATTAGGAAATTAATTCGCCTCTCTACATATGGCTTTCTTTTTTTTTTCTTTACATCCATTAAAATAACACGATGGCGATAGCGTCGTCTTCAACTAACTGGCACCACGATATACACAGCACGTGTTGCTTGCTTCTACGCACGCGCAGTCCCGTTGCTTCCACCTAGTGTTGGGGTTTCATCGGTTGCCAGCTACGGGCCACTAGTGGCACTTGCTTGCCGGCCCGCAATTCACGGCTATGCTGTAGGGCTATCAATGGCTCGCCAACTGATGGCGCTGCCACCAACGGACTGCTACCGGGCCGTGAGCGGCAGATTTCAGCCAGCAGTTTCCCAACATTTGTGTTTTTGCTGGGAAGATATGTGAGTCATAAAAGTAAATATTTATTAAACTATGGCGGCGGCAATAGTAAGTATTTCGACCGTTTAGTTTTTCAAAAACGATATTTCTTATTACATATTATTCAGATTTAGGCGAACGTAAGAAACGACCCTGACACCGATGAAATGTGATGTAGCTATAAAGGTCCATCTGCACATGCGCAAGCTAAAATCTCACCTCAAGACAGAATGAAAAGGTGAATCCCAAGTGTGTTAGTGAGGGGGATTGGTAAAATTTGGTCTAGAATAACTACTGGGTAACTATCGTGTTATACACTATATTGACAAAAGTCACCGGGAGCACCTTCAAAAGCAAATGAACCGATCCGCTGCGTGGTTAAGATGCGCGGTACAGCTGCAAACGGTATAAAAACAGGCCTGCAGCTGACCGGGATCATATGAGCCGCGGATGGCCTAGTGGTTAGCGAGTCAGACTATCGATGCAAGGTCCTCAGGTTCGTGCCTGGGCTGATCTTTCAGAGACGGTGTGATTTACTGACAATCGCTGAATATCCGCCGTGCATCGGACGAGCACGTTAAGTGACGGCCCCCAGGCTGGACCCACGGGTAAATGGGTATCATTTCCTACGCCCCCCCCCCCCCCGAAATTCTCTCACCCTTCTGTGTGCAACATCGTACTTGTATGGTGGCGCCATCTACTGTACCCTAATCTCACTACAAATTGTTCTGTCAAAGTCGCTAGACTTGCTCTCATTCCTTCCGCTTCTGTGTCCTGCCCAAAAGGCGATCTCGCTGTAGGTGGCTGGGACCTAAACTCTACTCACTGTGGACGGAAGTCCTACAAGAAAATGCCAAATACTGTGCCCGCGGAAGTAAAACCTGGATCATATCGCACTGTGAGGTGGAGTGAAAATGTCGCGGCGGGAGAGAACTGACTTTGAGAAAGGAAAGATTGTTGGATGTTATATTAGTGGGTTGCCCATAAGAGAAACCAAGAGGCGTTTAAACATACCCAAGTCAACTGTTTTGGATGTACCGAATAAGTGGAAGACAAATGGCGTGCTTGAAGCAGCGAAACGTAACGGCAGACCAAAGAAAATCAATGATAGAGGACGTCGAAGCTTCAGGAGAGTCGTTACAGCTAATCGACGGAGTACTGCACAAGACCTCAGTGTACATGTGAGTAAAAATGCTGGAACCTCGGTATGTGCACGTACATTTACAAAGGACTTCATTCCATGGGTTACCGTGGTCGTGCGGCTGCTCATAAGCCTTTCATCTCCACTCGGAATGCTACTCGTCGTTTAGCATGGTGTAAAGAACATTATTGTGGACCGTAGATCAATCGAAACGGGTCCTATGGACTGATGAATCCAGATACACGATCCATCAGTCTGATGGCCGTGTGTGAGTATGGCGGTTGCCGGGGGAACGGTATTTACCACAGTGTACTGTTCCTACGGTCAAGTTTGGAGCTGGCAGTGTACTCGTGTGGGAGTGTTTTCCGTGGTATTATCCCGGCCCATTGGTAATCGTGGACAAACCTGTTGACGAACAAGTCTACCTCGATATTCTGAACAATTATGCCCAACCAACTTTGTGGCAATACCGTGGAACCGAGCCTTGTTGGTGCCAGCAGGATAATGCGCCGAGCCATAGAGCAAGGATTGTTACGGTGTGGATTGACGATAATTCCGTATCGTGTGTGGACTGGCTAGCACAGAGCCCTGATCTTAATCTTATAGAGAACTTATGGGATGAATTAGAGTGCCGCATATGAAGTTTGGAACCAAGGCCTACTACTAAACAACAGTTAGCGGCAGCATTATGTACTGAACGGAAGCGCATACCTATCGCTGTGTTCCAAAACCTTGTCGAAGGGTCAGTGCATGCATTAAGGCCAAAGGTGGACCGACACCGTACTAATGTATGTCAAAGAATGCTATGTTGTGTTTCTCTTCTAGATGTCCGGTGACTTTTGTCAATATAGTGTATAACATTTTAAAACTCTGGTCATCAGCAGGTAACACCTGTCGAGAAGAAGTGGAATTTCGCTGTAACGCACCGTTTTCATAACATCAAAAACGCATTATTGTAATGGCACTTATCGCATTTGGTTTCAGATTCTCGGAATTTACACAGATGGCAAAGCGATATTGTTACGTTAATGTAAAACGTAATGAAATACTGTTCGGCGAGAGTTTAGAAAAACACATTGTTGAGCAACGATGAAATTAAGTATCATTCAATAACTTCATGAGACAGCAGCATTCAAAAATTAGATTTCAACAATAGTTTGTTTTACTACTTCGGTTACCCATTTTCGTTACATCGAAATTTTTTGCATGGAATTTACATATCTGGATATGCTTCAGATTTACCTATTGCCAATCCTCAAGGAAACAATGGAAGGAGGTTACATTTACCAGCAGGACTTCTCCTCAGTGAAGTAGTCAGGCATTGGAAGGGGGGCTAAGCCCCCCCCCCCCGAAAATCCATGAACGCCCCCATCGCCTGTAGGCTTTTGGGCGATCTTTTAGTCTTATTGTGTTAGCTTATAGCTGAATATTTGGAGAAATTAATTTAAAAAAAAATAAGAAAACGAGGGAAAATATTATAATAAGAAAAAGAAAACATTCGCTTGGATTTCAAAATCTGAAATGTCTATCATCCTTCAATAAAACATTAAACATTTCTCGCTGAAGGGGCAATTTTTCAAGCAGCGACAACTCGAACTACTTCCACAATAAAAACCTAATTCCGTAGAGTAGAGATGTTTGTGCTGTAGTACATTATCATATTTTGGAAGCTGGCATTCAGCTTCATTTCAATCTTTTGGATGCCGACTTTCTATGTATACGGTTAAGCCTCAGCGTAGCTAACGTGACGTTAGTGCTTCCAATACAACAAAATATTTGTTACCTAATTTTTAACAATAGCAAATTCAAAATTGTTCCCATGAAAAGTTCTTTTTTCTGGCGGTAGGTGGTTTACACTCCGTGACAAAAAAAAAAAAAAAAAAAAAAAGGAAAATCAAAGCACATCAAACTGGCATGTTAGGGTTTTTTTGTTTTTTTTTTTGCCACCATGTGCTGAACTAAATAATCTAAAGGGGCTGGAACCAAATGGCAGGGGAATAGTTTACATCATACGTTTTCAGGAGGTAACATTGTAATGATTCCTTAATAACCAGAAAAAACGATTGTAGTAAGGCTAAGGAGAGAACATTTTCACTACTTCTAATGGTTTTTTTTGGGGGGTCTCCAGTACAGCAGACCCCCCCCCAAAAAAAAAAAAAAACATGGTTAAAATATGGGGTGGTGTATTACTGAATTTAGCAAAGATATAACATTTTTACATTTTTAATCCCTTGTATGTGTAGATTTCTTGGAATTAGCAATTGCGATATACGAGCATATGAAAATTTTTAAAATTATTATACACATTGATGTACTATACCGTGCAAATTAATTGGGACAAGCTATTTTATTCTCAGAATTGTAATGTGATCGCCAGTTGATGTCGGAAACCCACGTAAACCGGTTTTATCAGCTGTGAGGTGGTGTGACTGTTAGAACTTGATGTGGTTGACCGGTTTTAAACAGGAAATAGGCAATGTGGTTTGACCGGTTTTAAACAGGAAATAGGCACTTCGGCTTCAGTTGTGAGCTTTCTTGTGTGACAGGTGGATGTTAGTTTTTGCTCTCTGTGAATACGTGTTGCTTTCGTGTATTGAAAAATGGATATTTGCCCAAGGAAGCTTGCAAAAGTAATTGCTCTGAAGGATCACACTTCTATGACAGTGAGAGATATCGCTTCTGCAGTTGGTGTAGGCAAATCAAGTGTATCAAGACTGCTTACGCGATACAATGCATCTGTATCATCGTCTCCAAAAAGGAGAGGTAAATGTGGAAGAAAACGAAAAAAAACTCCACGAACCGATAAATATCTGAAGATAAAACGTTTAGCATGGGTCAAAAAATATAAATCATGGGCTGCTGACGACTGGGAAAAGGTAATTTTTAGTGATGAAACTCATTTATTTGTGCAGGTTTACCAAGCAAATGTCGTTAGACGAAGCAACTGTGAACCCTTAAGACCTGAGCATGTCAAACAAACTGTAAAACACCCTCTGAAACAGATGTTTTGGGGTTTTTTCACATCAAATGGCACTGGAAGTTTAGTTCATAAGGTATGATGAATTAAGCCAAGTACGTAGAAATATTACAACGTAGGATTGTTCCATTCTTGCAAACTTTTGACGGGACATTTAAACATGACTTGGCCCCATGTCACAATTCGAAATTTGTCAAGAATAATAACGAATGCTATAAAAGTGTGGCCCCACGATTATGAAGTCAAAAACATGTGCACTCAATTAGTGGAGCCAATGCCAAAACAAATTCAAGAGGTCATTTCTGCTAAAGGAGGACATACTTCATACTAATACAGGTATTTATCTGTGTATATCAAGGCATAGAATGATATAAAGGCATAGTTTTGGAAAAAAAGAGTGATTTTTTACTTTGTCCCAATTAATTTGCACAGTATAGTATATACACATGTATAAATACCAAAATTGTAATTACATGTAAATAATCAGTCAATACGTTTCAGCCCCCCCCCCCCAATTTGTAATTGCCCCCTTCCCCTCCCGGAAAAAACTATCTGAATGCAACAAGGACGTCACGTCACTTCTTACATCGATGATGAAGTCCCAGTTTGGATTGGTCGCTGCGGCGCAATGTAATGCCCTCCTCCCAGCCCGATCACTGGGCCTAACGCCCCTAGATTTCGGTCTACGGAGTTTTGTTAAAGATCGGGTTTACATTCCGCCGTTTCCCAAGTCCCTTCCTGAACTGAAATCAAGAATCACCGCTGCACTCGCAGCATTGGTCGATACCGACATACTGACAGCAATGTAGGAAGAACTAATTTACAGATGGGACATTTGCTGAGTAATCAAGGGAAGCCACATGAAGCATTTGCGAAAAAAGGTAAACTTAGTGTGTTTAACTATTAGGTATACAAATAAGTTTTAAAGCGTTTTTTGTGTCACGTATACCGCTAATTTACATATCCGACAATCCCCCGCGTTGTTGTCATGTGACTGTAACTGGTCCAGAGTATAAAGTGTGACACAGAAGTTTGCCCAACAGTCAAACGCACTTGCACATCGGTAGGTGAAAAATGGCAAGCGATGCTGCATTTACTGGGCACTGCATTCGTTATGAATTTCATCAAGGAAAAAGTGCTGCAAAAACATGTGCATCGATCTGTTCTGTTCTGGGGGAGAATATTGTATCGAAAAGCACGTGTGAGTTTTGGTTTAGACGATTTAAAGCAGGTGAATCTGATGTTAGCGATCGAGAATGTAGCGGCGCCAGGCAGAAGGTTGCACACGAGAAACTGCAAGCATTGCTGGATGAAGATTCGTCTCAAACGCAAGAAAAACTAGTTGAACAACTAGGGAGTAACTCAACAAACCATTTCCAATCGTTTACGCGCAATGGAAAAGTTTCAGAAAGAAGATAAATGGGTGCCACATGACCTAAGCCAGAGGAACAAGGATGAGCGTGTCAATGAAGTGTTTGAATCTGTTGAATAAAACAACACAGAAAGTTTTTCCTGTGGAAAATCGTTACGGGTGATGAAAAGTGGATATGGTACGACAATCCCAAACGCAAAAAACACTGGATATACTCCGGTGCAGCTTCGACATCGAAACGTAATACTCACTGCAAGAAAGTTCTGCTGTGCATCTGGTGGAATATGAAGGATGTGCTCTATTATGAACTATTGGAACAGGGTCAGACTATTACTACTGATCGCTACAAGGAACAATTGCCGCGACTGAACCAAGAAATATGTCGCAAACGTCCATTCACAGGCAAATGATGGCGTCCCGTGAAATTACTGCATGACAACGCTAGGCCGCATGTCGCGAAATCGGTCAAGGAAACGTTATTTACGCTTGGCTGGGAAGTTTTGGAGCACCCGGCGTATAGTTCCGACATGCAACATGGTTTTGTATGCTGTACGGTTTCGGACATGTGACGAAGTGCAAAAATGGGTTGACAACTTCATCGCGTGGAATCCGTCAGCTGCCCGACCGATGGCTGAAGGTGATAGATAATGACGGCGCATATTTTTATTGGTAAAGGTATTGTTGTTTTCTCTCAAATAACATGTTGCGTTGTCTCAAAATGCTTTAAAACTTATTTGTACACCATATATATATATATATATATATATATATATATATATATATATATTATATTATTCGTGCTTATTAATATATCATCATCATCATCATTGTCAACCATTATCAATCCACTGCTGGACGAAGGTCTCCCCAAGTTTCCTCCACAACGCTCTGTCTTGTGCCAGTCTCCTCCATGTCACCCCTGCATACTTTCGAATTTCATCCACCCATCTCCCATGTGGTCTTCTTCTGGGTCTTTTCCTGTCCCTTGGAATCCAATCTAAAATTTCGGGTGTCCATCGATGATCTGTCCTTCTGGCAGTATGTCCAGCCCATTGCCATTTCAGGGATTTAACTCTGATCATGATGTCTTCCACTCTTGTCATTTTTCGGATCCACGAGTTCCTCTTCTTATCTCTCCTGGTTACACCAAGCATGCACCTCTCCATGCTTTTTTGAGTTGTCTGCAGCCTTTGTATGTCTCTTTTAGTTAAGGTCCACGTCTCTGCACCATACGTGAGCACTGGAAGGATGCATTGATCAAACACTTTTCTTTTAAGACATAATGGCATATTGCTCTTGAAAATTATGCTGTTTCTTCCAAAAGCTCTCCAGGCAAGTTTTGTACGCCGATTAATTTCTTCATCAATGTGACCCTCACTTGATATCTGCTGTCCAAGATAAAGGTACGTGTCTGTTATCTCCAGCTTTTCTCCATCAATCGATAAATCTTCATTTCTAGTAAAAGCATTGAACATCACTTTTGTCTTCTGAAAGTTCATTTTTAATCCCACTTCTTTACTCTTGTCAGCAAGTTCCTGGATCATACTCTGCAGCTCTGATGGGGTAGTTGCAAAAATGACTACGTCATCAGCAAAACGAAGGTGGGTTAGATAATCTCCATTAATCTTTATCCCCTTGTTTTCCCAGCTCAGCGACTGAAAAACACCCTCCAATGTGGCATTAAAGAGCTTCGGAGATATGGTGTCACCTTGTCTCACTCCCTTTCCAATTTTTACGTGTGTTGTATTTTCAATTTTTACGTGTGTTGTGTTGTATATTAATATATATATATATAAATGAATTATGTACGTACATATGTGTTTCTGTGAGTAAGAGCCTAATGTAAGGTCTTTTGGCTGCCTGTACAATAATTTAAGTCGGTCCCGATAACGCTGATGACACAGCAGCGTGACTTCAAATAAAGAAATAAAATTTCTTTAAAAATTCAAAGAACTGAATCCCTCACTTCTTGATGATCCATTGAAGGGTTAAAACATTTCCACTTTCCTACGTAGGCAATCGTTTCTTCTGATCTGCCTCAAAGCTATTGGTTTCACGGGTTGATATAAGTGCTTCGATCCACACACAAACTTGTCTATTACATATCATTCCACCGGCCTCCCCGCCCCCACCCCCCTACTTCTTTCGTTCCACTTTTCTTTTTTTTTTTTTTTTTTTTCGCTTGGAATAGGAGCTAGCTCTTAAAAAGGAAAAGAAAGAGAAGGAACGGCGCACTTATTGAGTTAGTGACCCTTTGGTTCGGCGTTTTATTGGTTCGAGATAGAGACGAAGCAGCTCTGTTGGTTGCGGTGGTGCCATTTTGCCGACTTCAGGGCTCAGAGGGTTGTTTTTTCTTGTTAAGGGATCGCCCGTGCCCTTTCTAATCTTCCCGATGACAATTTTACATTCTGATCAATACCCAGGGTGTGGTGGAGGGAGTCATTTGAATAAATTACGAGCTGAGCTTCCTGTTCGCGATTGAACAATCCCTGTCTCTTTCTGCTCCCCATCTCACCGTTCATTCGGCGGCTTATGACTCTGAGTCCTGATGGGCCCCCTATCTTTGCTACTCCTTTTTCCTTCTTTGTCTCTGCACACGTACACACACATACATACACACGCACGGATCTCAGATGGATCAGTTTTTGCAATGATACCCAGGAAGCAACTCCAACCCATTTGTGCCTTCATGATACACAACTAGAAAGAGATGAATGCTTTATTGCTATCTTCGAATTCTTATTCCTCCCCTTTCCTTTCTTTTATGTTTTCTTTGCCCATTTCCTGCTCTTTTTTTATTATTCCTAGAATGAAACGGGGTCGCTTTGACTTGCCCCTCGCAAATTTCAAAATATGATCAAAATCTTAATCAAAGCTTTCCACAGTAAAAATATTACTGCCAGCAGCAAAGTTTTGGTTCTACTTTACAATATTCAAGGAGGTAATTTCACGCAGTTTCATTAAGCATTCTAGCGGTAAAAGCGAACAAATTCATTGCCCCTTTTAATCTGCAGCGAATAAATCCTCATTTTGATTACGCTATTTTTTCTGCAGCTTTTGTGTTCTCGATTTCAGGTGCTGTTAGTAATCCTGAATATCCGGTTCATGTTCATTTATAGCAGCCCTCTTAAGAAAAACAGGCTGTGTTCAGGAATGTTTGCCCCCACAAACTGAATTTCCTATACTACGCTGGTAAAAAGTGGTGCTACACCACTTTCTGAGAACACATACAGCATAGATAGACAAAGCCATGCCTCTTTCCACGTTTACCTTTAATTAACACACAACAACCGAAAAACTGTTATCCGGACACGGCTGGAATCGAACCCGAGATCTCTCGATAACTAGCCGAGTGTGTTCGTCTTACGCTACTGTGGCCAACAACCCACGGCGCTATGTGTGTTTATCTGTCAGTATCTGACTTCACAAATCCGTAGGAATGGGCTCAGCAACTGAGACGTCTCCATCTGGTGGGACTTAACGGCACAAGCTATTTAACTACAGCTAATAAATCTAATGGGCGAGAGTAAATGGTGCCGTTAATCCCCACCAGATGGAGACGTCTAAGTTGCTGAGCCCATCCCTACTGATTTGTGAAGTCAGATGCTGACAGATAAACACACATAACGCCGTAGATTGACGGCCACCGTAGCGTAAGGCGAACGCACTAGGCTAGTTATCGAGAGATCTGGGGTTCGATCCCAACGGTGTCCAGATAACATTTTTTGGGTGCCGTGTGTTAATTAAAGATAAACGTGGGAAGTGCGATGACTTAAACGCTACCAGTATCAAGAATATTTTTTTAATCGCACTTTCATAAGGGGATGTATCTTCATTACAGTGATTTACGTAGGGTGTTCAGTAAGTTCGAAGCCTAACATATAACGACATTTTTTTTTCAAAAACGCACCTTTATTTTTCCACATCGTCTCCCCTGACTTGGATACACCTGTTGTACCAATCATAGAGCTGGCGAATCGCACCTGCGAAACACGTTTTATCTTTCTCCTCAAACCAACAAAAGTCACTAGGTGCGAGATCAGGTGAGTACGGTGGGTGAAGTAGTAGTTGGAAGCCATATTCCGTCACAGCTTGAAACGGAAACACCGGCGGTGTGGATTGGAACATTGTCCTGCACAAGAACAACCCGTCGCAATTTTCCTCGCCGTTTACTCTTGATGGCTTCACGCAACTGACTAAATAGCGCGGTATAATAGACAGCATTCATAGTCCTTTTATGAAGCAAGTAATAAATTAACAGCAACTCTTCTGAGTCACCAAATATTGTGGCCACAATCTTCCCAGCAGATGGTTATGTTTTGAACTTTTTTGGTAGTGGTGATCCATGATGTTACCACTGCATGCTCTCTTGTTTAGTATCAGGATCCCAATGGCGAAGCCTCATCACCAATAACAATGCAGGAATAGAAGCCATCTGGATCGCGGTTGACGCGGTCATGTTGAACCTAACTTGCTTTAACATGATCATTCGAAGAACCCATCTGACACAAACCTTTGACATCCTAAACCTCTCACGTAAAATAATCCAAACACTACCGATTGCTGGGGAACCTTAGTTCTTCAGCAATCTGTACGACATGGACTCGCCGGTTTGACATCACCAAGTCCTCCACTTTCTGGCACATTTCTTCTGTGGTCACTTCCATTGAGCATCCCTCGCGAGGGTCATCTTCCAACGAGTCTCCTCCCGGTTTAAAGAGAACGGCCCATCTTTTGACTGTGGCATATGAATTTGCACGATCGACGTACACACGGATCATCCGTTCATGAATACTGAGTGATGTTTCACCTTTCTTCGTCATAAATTCGAATCACCGCTCGCTACCGCAATTTCGTCTGTCGCTCATTTATTATCACCTTATTGACTTCCACTGTGGCGCCGTTTTAAGGAGCCGACACAGCGACGTGGCATGGCTGTTACATAACTGAAGGATGATGCAATACTTGCTTCAGCCACCAACCACTACTTTCAAGGTCAGGCTAAGAACTTATAGACTTCAATGCACTGTGGCGCCGTCTGAAATGCAGACACAGTGACGTGGCGTGGCTGTTATATAACTGTAGGATTATGCAATAGTTTGCAATACTTAATTCAGCCACTAACCACTACTTTCAAGGCAGGCTTAGAACTTATAGACTTCAATGCACTGTGGCGTAGTCTCAAGTGCTAACACGGCGACATGGCGTGGCTGTTATATAAGTGAAGGATGATGCAATACTTTGCAATACTTGTTTCAGCCGCCAATCACTACTTTCAAGGTCAGGCTTAGAACTTATAGACTTCAATGCACTGTGGCGCCGTCTCAAATGCAGACACAGTGACGTGGCGTGGCGTGGCTGTTATATAACTGTAGTATTATGCAATACTTTGCAATACTTCAGCCACCAACCACTACTTTCAAGGTAGGCTTAGAACTTATAGACTTCAATGCCTTGTGGCGCCGTCTCAAGCGCTGACACAGCGACATAGCGTTGCTGTTATATAACTGAAGGATGATGCAATACTTTGCAATACTTGTTTCACCCGCCAACCACTACTTTCAAGGTCGGGGTTACAACTTATTGAACATCCTTCGTACATTAATTAGCGGGAAAACTAAACATCATTTTGCGGGGAAACGAAAGAACTCATTAATGTTTACTACGGTGCGTAGTGTCTGACTAAATTTTTTTTTTTTTTTTTTTTTTTTAGATATTTAGAAGCGAAGACACGAAAACATGTTTAAAACAGAAATATGCACTTACGTTCCTAGTGGGAAAACATTTTGTCCAAAAAAGTGCAAAATGCAGGCAAAACACTGATAGTTGTTACCTACAGCTAAAGCAAAAATAGTTTTTAAAATTCCGATTTTTAGAAGCAAAGATTTCGAGGAAAACGCATTATATACTTCCGCCATCTAGCGGTGAAACCACGCATTATTCCAAATAGAAACTGTACGATAGATGGCCTTCGTGGTAAAAAGTACCGTAAGGAAAACTGATTTTTTTAATCTTCTGTACATACCATAACTCTACAACTATAATTCCAATTTGAAAAAAATTATGTTTGCATTCAAAAACGTGAACTGCGAGAACGACAATTCATGCGTTTTGGACTTTTCCGGTACATAACCTCGCCACTATGAGTTTTGCATGAGACAAAAAGATTTTTTGAAAATTTCATACAAAAAATTACGATTTTTTTTTATATCAGCCACATTTTTTTTTAAATTTCAGACAAAAAATTGTTTTATAAAAAATAATTTTTATCTGAAACTTTGAAAAATCAATTGTGGCTGATATAAAAAATCATAATTTTTGTTTGAAATTTTCAAAATTCTTTTTACATATCCACAGAAAGAATAAATAATTTCAAAATTTCAGACAAAAAAAATGTGTTTTCTTGACATCCGGCACAGATTTTTTTTTAATTTCAAACAAAAAAGGATGTTTCTGACAGCCTCAAAAAATAATTTAAAAAAATTTTAGACAATAAAAAGTTTTATTGGCCCAGACAGACAAAGCGATTACATCAGCATTGTTAACAAACTGCGTTAAGACTGGGCTACCAAGCAGCATTCACAAAATCCAAATTATCTAGCCTTTTTTTTTTTTTTTTTTTTGCTCAGTCAATGAATTTAAAGAACATCGCAAAAGAAACTGGG
Organism: Macrothele yani; assembly: GCA_039090855.1. Taxonomy (NCBI): domain Eukaryota; kingdom Metazoa; phylum Arthropoda; class Arachnida; order Araneae; family Macrothelidae; genus Macrothele; species Macrothele yani. The sequence goes on along the minus strand of CM077028.1, from coordinate 72,957,602 downwards.
AAAGTATTCGTATTTGTACCTATAGTCTAACAGTAACTACAAAAAAACTACGAAAACAGTACAATACAGGAAAAGAACTCGTCAGTTAAGTATAATGTCAGCAGAATAACACTTTAAGAAAATGTTATTGGATATAAAAAGTAACGTCGATTAAAGACAAGTTCACTAAAAAGACCACGTTTGTAAATCACATAACTGGGAAAGACACTTCATCACCAACACATGTACTGATTGATCACTTTTTCGTTACTGTGATATCTTCATCCTAACAACTTACAGTGACTGTAAGTACCAAAGCAAAAGAATGGTACAATATTACGGCCGCTATTATTTCTGAGCCTAAGAACTTCGCGAATAATCCAGAAAAATATACACTGGTGTGCAAAAATTGAGGACGAAGAGGAGAAATTAGCATAACAGCAGAACGAGCAGGCAGAACAGACCGAAAGACCACTCAGGAGATAGACTAGGGTCTGGTACGGTAGGGCATGCGCATATATGCAGCATGACGTAGGAGGGGGAGGGGAGTGTCGGAAGGGTATAAAGCACACGGGCCGTGTACGCTCAGCAATTCGGTGAAAGCTATTGCACGGTGTACATCGGTTTGAACGACGTCGAGTTGCTGCCACCGTGTGATATGGCCAACAAGCAATCCAGTAGACGACATCTCGATGACTTTACCCGAGGTCGCGTCATTGGGAAGTTGGAAGAAGGTCGAAGTGTGACTAGTGTGGCCGAGTAGTTCGAGATCGCTCACAGCATCGTTTCACGAGCTTGGAGAGCATTTCAAACGACAGGAACAGCTGTCCGAAAGTTTAGCAGTGGTCGTTCACGAGCAACCACGGCGGCGAACGACCGGTATATTGTCCTACAGGCGAGAAGAGACAGACGGCAGACAGCGGGAGAAATCGCAAGGCACATGCAACAGAGAACTGAACGTCCGTTATCGCGTTTTACCGTGGCCAGGAGGCTGCACAAAGGTGGTCTATTTGCACGACGACCAGTACGGTGTGTGCCATTAACGCCTGCTCATCGGAGACGGCGGTTTCTGTGGTGCCAGGAACACAAGAACTGGACACATCAGCAATGGGGTCGAGTTCTTTTTACGGATGAGAGCCGATTTAGTCTGACGAGCGATTCTGGAAGTATACACATCTGGAGAGAGCAGGAAACACGCAATCACACCTCCAACATCATCGAAAGGGACCGGTTTGGAGGTGGCGGAGTTCTCGTTTGGGGTGGTATCATGCTTGGTAGCCGTACTGACCACCACATCTTCCAAAGAGGTTCAGTCACTGGTGTCCGCTATTGTACCGAGGTTCTCCTGCCTCACGTGCGTCTGTTTAGAGGTGCTGTGAGTCTTGAGTTCCTCTTCATGGACGACAACGCTACACCTCATCGTACAGTGGCTGTCACAGAGCCGTTGGAGAGTGAAGATATTCAACGCATGGATTAGCCCGCAAGGTCCCCGGACCTAAATCCAATCGAACACGTGTAGGACCTTCTCGGGAGACGCTTGGCAGCACGTCACCAGCCGCCAGCAACGATTCGCAGCTGCGATTGGCGCTACAAGAGGAATGGGCCGCGATGCCTATACAGCTCCTTGACAACCTCGTCCTCAGCATGGACAGACATTGTACATCCTGCAACGCAGTCAGGGGTGATCATATCCCTTACTAAAGACTGGATTTTTCTTGGCAGCCGCCTGTCACGTGGACGTTTCTGTCTTCTGTCCGGTTGTGCTCGAAGCTACCTTTTCAATAAAGTGCCTTTGTATCCTTTGGATTACTTGTTTGGACGGTTTTGCTCACTTGTCCCATATTCTTACATCTTTGGGATCTTATGGTATGATCTGAGTCGATGTGAAGCACTTCTGCACGACGTTACATTCAAAAACCGTCTCGTCCTTATTTTTGCACGCCATTGTATATTGCTTCTTGGAACGATCGGATGACGTATATAGTTCCTAAGCAACAGGTGGTATTTGTAAATAAAAAAAAAACTACTTCTTGGACAACAGGAAGCAAATACGAGCACTTTTAAATATCAAAGGTAATTTTACCATCTGAATTTAAAACAGCTGGAACAACTTGTAACTTGAAAATGAGAAACTGTTGTTGTGTCAGCAACAGGTTTCCAAAGACTTTTAAAAATAAAAAAAGTACCCGGATGTTGAAAACAACTTAGAACATCATGCTGAGTTGTTAACAAGTTTTTATGCAGACTAAAATACTAGTATGTGGAAGCTGTGTCATGATTGTCGTATTAAAATTACCTGTGAGTCTAATTTTGGCTAAGCACCAGCAAAATGCGAATAGAACTCTAATTTAGTTTTAAATTTTAGCGCGACCCCTTAGAAATCTGGCACAACATTATCCTTTATGCCAGCATAGCAGCAAGTATTCTTTCTTTCCTCAACTTTATCACAAAGTTTGATCCAAGAACCAAGCAGGATTAAAAAGGGAGTTGATTTTAACTTACAATATTCAAAATGGTTATTAAAGTTTACCGTTATTAAAATCTATGATCCCAGAGTTACAACTCATTGTTCTATTCCTGCATATATTATTAGACGTTTCTCTCGGTTACTAAGTTCATTTGTTCCAACTTAATTTGTACTTTGATATATTTGTCCCATCTCGAACATAAAAAGAAATGATTCTCTCTTCGATCGGGTAGCCGAAAATTATCTCCGCAGCACGGAGAATCACAAAATCTACCCTCTCTCTCCTTCGAGGGCCAGATGAAACTCCTTCGCTTTCCTCACTTCTCTACGGAAAATCACCCTCTCGCTCGGACCATCAATTGCAGAATACTTAAGTCATATTGGTCTCCCTCGTCTCAGTCCTTCATTAACAACTTACTTTGGCCTTACATGTGTGCCATTGTTTCTTCTACATACTTGTGAAAAAGAGGATGACTCCGGAAAACTCCAAACTGGTTAAGTGTTCCCATCTCTTCCTACTGCCATAAAACTATTTGTACTATTCACACATCAACTCCGAAATTCATGGACAGCAGAAGTAGCAGAAACGTCCAGTAATAGTGCTTTCTCCAAACATTTCAAGCATAACAGGGAATGGTCACCTCACTTCCCTAATTAACTGCTGACTGAAAACTAGTAAAGGGACCATATCTCAATGCCTCCCCTAAAAACTGATGAATAAAGGGAACTTATTTTAACTTATGATATGCATTGAAGAAAGTTATTCATGCTGACTTTTGTAACTATTTTTTTTGTTGGAGGTTTAACGACCACCGTGAGCAACTCAATGGGCTATAAGCAGTCGCCCGACCCTAATTTAGGGCCACTGGTTCCAGGGAAGGGAGGAGCCAGTGCCATAAGACAAACACAACGTCCATGCCCCACCGGGATTCGAACCCGGACCCCTTTCGGACGAATGATCAGAGGCCATCGCTTAGACCACTGCGCCACCGGGGCGGCTTTTGTAACTATTGGAACCACGATTATAGTAGTCTAGTCGTTAAATGAGAGATAGTCAACTGTCTGTTGTTTATGGACACCACGAGAATACCGACGTTCACCACCTGCTGCTCTTTTCTGTTCCGTTCGTTGAGTGGATGTGTGTCCCTCTCGGATCATTTCAGCGGGCTTCGAACATCGAATAGAGCGTGCAATGGCTGAGATGCTGGCCTTTTGCTTCCCCGCACCGATAACAACTTCACGTTCAAACTACCACAAGTTTTACCCTTTCCCCATTGCACGGGCTTCGTGCTACCAAGCTGACACGCCCAGCACATTCCGTCTATATACATAAGTTACACCCTCTCGGTGACGTGTTTAGTCGTGGAGACGGATGATGATGAATCCTATGAATATATATACATTTGATTTGCATGTACCTCATCCTGAGGAAATCAGTAATGGAAGGGGGGGGGGACGACCACCGTTTTAAAAAATGAAATCATGGGATTGCATAAATGCATTTGTCACATTAAGGGAAAGAATATCACCGATTTCAGAGAACCTTTGACTAAAAAAAGAAACAAAAATATGTTCCTATTTTAGGCTAATAATTTGGTTTAACTCCCCCTGCCCAGTCAAAAGTCCCCGCTGAACTTGATTCGATGTAACGATAGGAACAAGACTCCTTACGTCATTGGTATCTGTCCTACATGATTTATTGTAGGAAACTCAATTTCCGCATTCATTTACAGTGCAAATGGTGGATGTTGACGAAGAAAAGATTTGTTGATCTCAAAATGGGTGCACTGAAAAATTAAAATGGATTCATATTATCCACGTGAAAGCCACGCTAGGCTAACAAGTATCCCATTTCCTATCATAAATCTTGTTTGCTGGGTCGATATTTATCGAAAATCAGGAACATGATATTAACCAGGTGAAGTCCAGCATCTGATGTAATACGATCCAATGAGATTTAATGTGTTACATATAATACAACCGCATAAGAATATCCGCTGTAAATCGTTCAGCACAAAGATAAGTAACCCCGCCCATAAATAAAGGCCAATTCCGCATTCAACAGGTCGACATCTTGATCGATTGGTCTTCTTGTAATGATACAAGTAAAGTACAAACTTCCTCCATTTCTTTTACTCCGATTCGTTGCTGATTGTTCGGCCCCTTCGTCAGAGGAAAAGATGCCTGGAGGGAAAATAAACTAAATGAACCAGTCGTCCGGTTGTGCTATTAGCGAGCGCGTGTGTGGCGCAGGATTTCGTCAATCCATCATGTGACTTGCGTCTGCTTGGACCGGTGTGGTCTGTTTTTAGGAGCAACAAGGTGTTACATTCTGAGTCTGCCTGATCTCGTCTGTCGCTGACTCGCTCCTTCGGTAATAAATTGACTAAAATCACCTCGGGCAACAGATTCGCGAGCAGAAGCTGACGAATCCCTACCACAGCGAAAGTTGAATGTTTTTCTCATATTCGAAGCAATCAGATTAGAAAACACACACACGATGCCTTAAAGTAAAAACAAGTAATAAAAATACAAACAGCGGACAGGATGTCTGGTCATTTTTTAATATCCCATCAAATAAAATATCGCGTAGCAGTGGTTAGATTTGTTGATGAAGCTCTAGATACACACGGCTGACGGCACAGAAATCAGCTAAAAACTGGTGAAGTTTTCTTTTGAGTAAAAACGTAAATTGAATGCCTATGTTAAAAAATATTAGTTTACAACTTCCACTGCGTCAAAACATATTTTTGAATATTATCACAGTCCACAAAAAATTTCAAATATGCAGTTTAGCTAAACGCTAAACATATGAATGACATCTGTGTAATATAAAATTAAGCTTTCAGTCTACAAAAGTTTCCGCTAAAGGCTCCACGGTCTGATGCACGAACTTGAACCTCTTGCGTATCTTCTGCTCAAGACCACGATTTGATGCACGAACTTCAGTCTCTTGCACTTTCTGTTCAAGACTCCACGACCTGGTGCACAAACTTCAGCCACTTCTCTCACTTTCTGTTCAAAATTCCAGCCACCTGCGTACCTTCTGCTCTAGACCACGATCTGATGCACGAACTTTAGTTTCTTGCACTCTCTGTTCAACACTCAAGCCACCTGTGCACTTTCTTCCGAAGACCACGATCTGATGCACGAACTTCAGTCTCTTGCACTTTCTGTTCAAGACTCCACTACCTGATGCACGAACTTCAGCCACCTCTCTCACTTTCTGTTTAAGACTACAGCCACCTCTCTCAATTTCTGTTTAAGACTCCAGCCACCTGCGTACCTTCTGCTGAAGACCACGATCAGATACACGAACTTCAGTCTCTTGCACTTTCTGTTCAAGACTCCACGACCTGACGCACGAACTTCAGCCACCTCTCTCACTTTCTGTTCAAGACTCCAGCCACCTAAGTACCTTCTACTCATGACCACGACCTGACGCACGAACTTCAGCCACTTGTGTACCTTCTGCTCAGGACCATGATCTGATGCACGAACTTCAACCACCTGCGTACCTTCCGCTCAAGATCACGATCTGATGCACGAACTTCAACTTCTTGCGCTTTTTGCTCGAAATGCCACAACCATGAAATTATTTCAATATACCACGATCTGATTCGCGAACATCAGGCCAATGAGCTTTCTTCTTATGACTCCGCGGTCTGATGCACGAAATTCAGCTCCTAACATAATTTCTGCTGAAAATTTCACGATGTTTTAAACGAAGTCCAGCCACCTGTGCAAATTTCGCACCATGTGCCACACACTCTTCGTCTTTCTGCGCAGTCTTCCGAATATCACAATCTGGACCACATTCTTCAATCTACGTGGCTTATCCCCAACACCACAATTTTGAATATTTATTGTACAGCCTGTGGCTTAATGTCAGCCCCAAGCATCAAAGTCTCTTACTTCAGGTCTTCCACAGTTTCTAGCCAAGACTTAACACTAACTGACAGATTCCGCAGCCTCCTGCATGATGCCTATAAAAACTTGAAAATTTTAATATCTTTATGTTTTATAGTGCTCCAAAAATTTGCAAATTTTAATAACATTATGTATGGATATATTTAATGCTACGTAGATATATTTGAATATCGTTAATATCATGAAATAGTGACTTGAATCATAAAACTAGAAAAGCGGAGAGAAATTAATCGTCAGTAAAACCACTTAAGTATTCCTTCAGAAAACTGATTCCTTTGTTGACCGGGACCACCCACAGAAGAAAAGAAAATTATGCACCCTCTCCTTCATCCCCTCTGTAAAATGATGAAACTCTCTTGTAGAAACTCTTACCAAACCACTGAAGATTTATTTCCATCGGGTGACAATCTCTTGCAAGCTATTTTTACGCTGGCCCCAGTGTGAGACTATACCGATCCCCACAAATTAACGAACTTGTGCGTCTTGAAACCTAATGCAGGCATCTTATTTCAAGAGCGAGGAGAAGAACCGAATGGGGAGTTGAAATACACGGTTGTAGTTAAACACAGAGTTAGGATACCGGGCACGGTAGAACGATTATCCGGGGCATGTGGTAAGGTAGGAAGAGAAGAGAGCACGGAATTTTGGGCGGGAAATAATATAGGAAAGGTCCTATAGCCGATCTCCCCGCTAGAACAACAAGTATTTTACCATATTAATATTGCCTCATACTCCTCATTCATAGAAATTAAGGCTTTACGTGAGAGTTAAATTATTTGTTTTAATTATTTTATTTATTTGCGTCTCTGCTCCCAAACGTAAGGAACCTGTAAATCTTCTGATAACACTTGGACCCCCCCCCCCCAAATGAATTTAATAATTTTGGCCACTACCTACATACGTACATGCAGACGGTGATCTACAAAGTGAACAGACGGAAAAACGAAGTGGTAAAACAAGCAGGTTATGTTTTACATACTTATATACATCACATCGCAATTTATTATGAATACTAATAATTCAACGGGCTACGGCTACCGACGATCACAGTCACTGATTGGAATGATTTCAAACCGCCTCTGGGCTGCTCGAGAGACTAAGTTTCAACTTAATCGTCTACCAAGGGTAGAAGATTTCTACAGGGTTCTTTTTAATTGCTTGCTTGTTGCTCTTGTCGTTTTTGGGTGTAACAACCCGCCACGAGCATTTAAGGCTCTAAGAAATCGCCATCCCTAATTTAGGGAGTGACATTAGTTACACACTGGTGCGCAAAAATTAAGGACGAAGAGGAGAAATTAACATAAAAGCGGAACAAGCAGGCAGAACGGACCGAAAGACCACTCAGGAGATAAACTAGGGTCCGGTACGGTAGGGCATGCGCATATATGCAGCATGACGTATGGGGGAGTCGGAAGGGTATAAAGCACACGGGCGGTGTACGCTCAGCAATTCGGTGAAAGCTATTGCACGGTGTACATCGGTTTGAACGACGTCGAGTTGCTGCCACAGTGTGATATGGCCAACAAGCAATTCAGTAGACGACATCTCGATGACTTTACCCGAGGTCGCGTCATTGGGAAGTGTGAAGCAGGTCGAAGTGTGACTAGTGTGGACGAGGAGTTCGGGATCGCTCACAGCATCGTTTCACGAGCGTGGAGAGCATTTCAAACGACAGGAACAGCTGTCCGAGAGTTTAGCAGAGGTCGTCCACGAGCAACCACGGCGGCGGACGACCGGTATATTGTCCTACAGGCGAGAAGAGACAGACGGCAGACAGCGGGAGAAATCGCAAGGCACATGCAACAGACAACTGAACGTACATTATCGCGTTTTACCGTGGCCAGGAGGCTGCACAAAAGTGGTCTATTTGCACGACGACCAGTACGGTGTGTGCTATTAACGCCTGCTCATCGGAGACGGCGGTTTCTGTGGTGCCAGGAACACAAGAACTGGTCACATCAGCAATGGGGTCGAGTTCTCTTTACGGATGAGAGCCGATTTAGTCTGACGAGCGATCCTGGACGTATACACATGTGGAGAGAGCGGGGAACACGCAATCACACCTCCAACATCATCGAAAGAGACCGGTTTGGAGGTGGCGGAGTTCTCGTTTGGGGCGGTATCATGCTTGGTAGCCGTACTGACCTCCACATCTTCCAAAGAGGTTAAGTCACTGGTGTCCGCTATTATACCGAGGTCTTCCTGCCTCACGTGCGTCTGTTTAGAAGTGCTGTAGGTCTTGAGTTCCTCTTCATGGACGACAACGCTACACCTCATCGTACAGTGCCTGTCGCAGAGCTGTTGGAGTGAGAAGATATTCAACGCATGGATTGGCCCGCAAGGTCCCCGGACCTAAATCCAATCGAACACGTGTGGGACCTTTTCGGGAGACGCTTGGCAGCACGTCACCAGCTGCCAGCAACAATTCCACAGCTGCGATTGCCGCTACAAGAGGAATGGGCCGCGATGCCTCAAAAGCTCCTTGACAACCTCGTCCTCAGCATGGACAGACGTTGTAAATTTTGCAACGCAGTGAGGGGTGATCATATCCCCTACTGAAGACTGGATTTTTCTTGGCAGCCGCCTGTCACATGGACGTTTCTGTCTTCTGTCCAGTTGCGCTCGAAGCTACCTTTTCAATAAAGTGCCTTTGTATCCTTTGGATTCCTCCTTTGGACGGTTTTGCTCACTTGTCCCATATTCTTACATCTTGGGGATCTTATGGTATGATTTGAGTCGATGTGGAGCACTTCTGCACGACGTTCTATTCGAAAAACTGTCTCGTCTTTAATTTTTGCAAGCCAGTGTAGTATGGGATGCCAGATCAGAGTTGTAAGACAAACGCAATATCCGTGCTTCACCCGGACTGGAACAGGGACAAAATTCGAACCATTAACCAGAAGCTCGACCACTGAAGTGGCCTAGAAGGCTCAAGCAGTCAAGTAAACAGAAATGAGTGAACTCTAATGCTACGTTCCATTTCATCCCAAAGGTTTTTAATCAGACTGAGGTCAAATGATAAGCGGACAAGGGAAGCTGCATACAGTATGTCTCATGTTCCTCAAAAGAACTGCACGTGGCTCATGATCAAGAATGAATGGTGTCGTCTCTTGTACACACGAAAACTCTGCTAAGAAAAACAAGAAAGATGACACCGAATTTTTCGGGTGTAATAAGCGCGTCTTTTGAATTCGTTCTGACGCAAATTAAATTTATATATTCAAAGTCAATGGAACCGGTAGGGAAAACAACATTATCTGACTGAAGTAAGAAGTTTTTCAAGCGGGTTTTTAATCCCTCAGATATTGCTGTAAACGGAATCGTGAGCTTACGCCCTCTGGTTGCAGACTTCTGCATTAAGAAAACACGAATTTATATGAGATACATTTCGCACCAGAAACGCTCTCCAACACAGAAAGAATTTTTCAAATATGACTCTTAGAAACAGAGATATCGACAAAAATAAGATGTGACGTTACGTCCTCTGGTGGGAAAACCATGCATTATTTTAGGAAGAAAGTATTCTCAAAAGATTTTTCCAAATGAGCGGCATCGGTCCAAGAAAAAAATTTAGTCGAATTTTCAGGAGCCCAGATTTTGCTACAAATACATCAGAAGCAGAAATTAACACTTATTCCTCCTGGTGGCCAAACCATTTTTTACCAAACATTAGAAATTATGTGAAAAATATTTTCCATCAGGTCTTGTGTGCGATACAGGAAGAATTTTTCAAATCGGAGTTTTAGAAGCAGAAATAACGCAGAAAACGCAATTTAACTTTGTGCCCCCATGCGGAAAGTCTATGATTTACTTGAAAATTTTGAATTCATAAGAAAAACATGTCACACTGGAAACACTAAACAACAAAGAAGGAATTTTTCAAATCGGACTCCTAGAAGTAGAGCTATTGACAAAAATAGGAAATACATCTACGCCCCCTGGCGGAGAAACTGTGGAATATTTTAATCAGAAAATATTGTTAAAAGATTTATCGATGTGAGTGGCATCAGTCCACGAAAGAATTTTTTCCATCGATATTTTAGAAGCTCAGATTTTATGGCAAATACATCAGAAGCAAAAAATATCACTTATTCCCCCTGGTGGCCAAACCATTCTTTACCAAACATTAGAAATTATGTGAAAAATATTTTCCATCAGGTCTTGTGTGCGATACAGGAAGAATTTTTCAAATCGGAGTTTTAGAAGCAGAAATAACGCAGAAAACGCAATTTACCTTTGTGCCCCCAAGCGGAAAGTCTATGATTTACTTGAAAATTTTGAATTCATAAGAAAAACATGTCACACTGGAAACACTATACAACAAAAAAGGAATTTTTCAAATCGGACTCCTAGAAGTAGAGCTATTGACAAAAATAGGATATACATCTACGCCCCCTGGCGGAGAAACTGCGGAATATTTTAATCAGAAAATATTGCAAAAAGATTTATCGATGTGAGTGGCATCAGTCCACGAAAGAATTTTTTCAATCGATATTTTAGAAGCTCAGATTTTATGGCAAATACATCAGAAGCAAAAATTATCACTTACCCTGTTGGCCAAAATATTCTTTAACAAAAATTTGAAATTATATGCAAAATATTTTTCATCAGAAGTTGTATCCGCTGAACGAAATGTTTTTCAAATCGGAGTTTCAGAAGAAGAGTTATTGGGAAAACTGTAATTTAATTTTACGCCCACTAGCCGAAAATCTATCCGTAATTTGAAAAAGTAACTATATCTAAAATACTCTTCGACATAAATGGAATCGAAAGTAAAAGATTTTTTCAATCGGATGTTTAGAAGCAAATATGTGGAATAAAACGTATTTTTGAATTCCACATCATTTGCATTTACGCCCTCTAGCTGCGAAATTGTACATCGTAAAAAAAAAAAAAAAAAAAAACGAAATGAAGGATCTTCATTCGCATATTTCAAGCTTCATAATGCAAAAAGAATTTTTCAAATTGGACTAATTGTTGCAGAGATATCGAAAGTACAGACACGGACGGACGGATACACTGGTAACAGAAGCACGATCTTTTTTTACAAAAGACGTGCTAAAAATGATACATAAGAAAACCTAGTCATTTAGAAGCCGGACATACTTGAGATTTGTCCGTTAAAGGGAACCAAGTGACTCTGTTCAGGAAATATATAAACGTCCCCAGAAAATCACTTTAGTGCAACACACCGAACAGTAGGAACTGCACATGATGACATACCGATTTCGTAGGACTGCAGCCATCCGATATTCTCCACACCAAGCGAACAGCATATAATACACTGCTGGCCACCCAAAATGCAACACCAAGAAAGACACGAGATAGCAAAGCCAGATTAACTAGACACATAACAACAGATATACAAAGCTGAAACGATTGAGCTTACAGGCCCGTGTTACTTGCGCAACACGCAGACATCAATAGTTCGTGTGGCCGCCATGGCTGGCAATAACGGCCGCTACACGCTGCGGCATCGAACGAAAGAGGCTTTGGATGTGGGCTTGGGGTATGTCGGTCCAGGCTGCTTCCACACGTTACCACAGTTCACCAGACGTAGCCGCTGGTGGTGCTTGCCAGGCCACGGCGGCAGTGACACCTAGTAGGCCGTGAAGAATTGTTGCACGATGCGTGCCACGTGCGGGCGCGCATTATCTTGTTGAAACGTGGCCGCTGGGAGGTCCTGCAGGTGAGGAAGGACTACAGGCTCTAAAACGTCGGAGATGTAGCGGTGGCTGTTGAGTGTACCGCGGTGCGTACCAGAGGGATGCGGGTGCCATATCCAATTGCGCCCCAAACCATAACGCCAGGCGACGGACCAGTATGGCGATGCATAATGCAGGTGTCATACAGTCTCTCGCCGCGGCGCCACCGCACGCGGATCTGACCATCGTGGTGTTGCAGGCAGAAGCAGGATTCGTCTGAGAAGACAATGTCGTGGCATTCCGTAGTACAGGTGCGGCGTTCAACGGCCCATTGCCGTCGCACTCGCCAGTGGTATAACGTCAATGGTAATCGGAGCAATGGGCTCCGTGCGGCAAGTCCTCGCTCCTGCGGACGACGTCGAACGGTACGTGCTGACACAGGTTGTTGCGCAACACACCCTAATTCATGCGCTAACGTCCGTGATGTAGCGGTGCGAGCCGTCAATGCCCGCCGCACAACATGCCGGTCCTCTCGTTCGGTGATGTGTCGCGCCTGCGGCAATCGCTCACGTCGGTCCGTCCGTCCCTCCTGCACCCATCGAATCCATACTCATCTCACTGTGGCTGGACGTCGTCTCACACGGGCGCCGATGTCTCGGTACAATAAACCGCCGTCGCGACAAGCCAGTATTCGTCCTCTGTCGAACTCCGAAACGCGCTGGAATGACTGCCGTATTCTGCGACGAGGCATCAGGAAGCTTCCCACGCACAGGTCCGGCAGCACAACACACTTCCACTACTTACACCCCGCCTTCTGTGCACCCTTCTTATAGTGTTTCTCGGTGGCGTGCCGGGCGCACATGATTTGCATATGCCCTGCAATGCTAATCGTTTGCATGTCCTCTCACGGGCGACGCATGCTGCGAATTTCAGGCCAATCGGATGCTTCCTTCTTGGTGTTGCATTTTGGGTGGCCAGCAGTGTACTAACTAATCACCGCATTCTTGGTAAATTGTAAATCCGGACTCACGCAGCTTAAAGAACCTTCGTTGCGGAAATTCTACACAGTAGAGCTATTGAAAGTCTAGCATATCCACTGCTCTCCCCATGTTGCACTTCCCGTTACACTATAATTTGCTGTCACGTATCGCTATGGCCGCATTCCGATATCTGTTGCACTAGAGGCGCTTCTTGTGCTTGTGATAAACCGGTCAGGCATAGTGCGTGGTCAAAAAATGAAAAAAAAAAAGCTACAAATACTCGTACCTCCTTTGATTGAAGAAATTAAATACAAATAGTGGGCTTCCATATTTTTACAGCTTAATGAAAAATGCCACTTCCTGTTTTGACTACAACAAGCGTGTCTTAGCATGAAGGTGATCGCCACACATCCTACGATCTGCACCTGCATTCTGGCGTGTAAGAAATGGCAATGAAAGCTTAAAAGTTACACAATGCTCCTGAAGTAACGTTTTCTTTCAGATATGTAAATATCCGATGAAAGAAGTACGTCTTCCAACAAAATAATATATTCTTCGAAGAAAATCCAAGGACCTTTCGGCGGCTGAGTGTTTCAAAGTGCAAAGCTCTTCGAAACAAAAGCTGACGAATTTATTCCATAGAGAGGGTCAAGTTGCATGCTTTTTCCGCGACAGATAGTGCTAGAATTGAAATATGCAATGGTAAATACAAAAAAAGGAAGAAAGTCAAAATTTCTGTTCTGGATTTTAGCCTCAGTGCTTACGGTATATCTCTACAACACTGGATGCAGGATGAGGGGGAAATGCCCGCAACTGAAAAAAAAAATCTACTTTCCCGTTCATATTTCTCAACATTGGGCATTAAAAGTAATTTTACTTTACTTGATATATGTTCCATCTTGAAAATCGAACATATCACACAATGCAAATAAATTTTACAGCGCAGTTTAACCATCCATATCTAAATGAAGCATAGAAAGCACATTACCGGCCAACAAGTGAGGGAAAAAAATACTTTCACAGTTGCGTACGAGGAAAGAAAAAACTGCGAGTGAACTGGAAAAAAATAACAATTAGAAAGACAGCTCGCATATGATACTTTTTTTCGCAAATAACTCCGTGGCCTACACCTCTATTTAAATGTTTGAGTTCCTGTTTTCTTATATATCAATAGATTTAGTTTCTTCTCGGTTAAACGTTTTCTCGGCACTCTACAATGTAGAGTTCTACATCACCTCCCCAAACAGTTTTTACTACTTTTTATATTGCTTGGGGTTTAACCAAAGAATATACACTGAGTGGCCACTTTATTATGACCACCTGACACTTTTAACCAAATGAGCTATGGCTGCACGTTGTTGCCGCCAGAAGGCGAGGCTAGTATAAAAAGGAAAAGCTCAGTGCTAGCGACAGTAGTAGACGTGATTTTGGGGTGACGAGATGGGTAAAAAATGCGATTTGACGGACTTTGAACGTGGGATAATTGTAGGAGCTTGGAGCCATGGAGCGAGTATCGCCGAAACCGCAGCATTCGTGAAATGTTCCAGAGCAGCTGCTGTTAAAGTGTTTAAAGACTGGACTGGCAGCCAAAAAACTGGGTCTCTACATGCAACATGTGGTCGTCATCGACTAGTGACTGCTCGGGCGGAACGGAGAGTGTCCAGACTGGTAACACACAACAGAAGGGCAACAGTGCAGCAAATTACAGACCATCTTAATCAAGGATCCCCTCAAATGATCTCTGCACGCACTGTTCGCCGGACACTGCATCGGATGGGATATGGCAGCCGAAGGCCTGTTCGAACACCTTTGCTGTCTGCAGTTAACAAGAGAAAACGTCTTCAGTTCGCACAGCAGCACAAGGATTGGACAGTCGATAATTGGAAACAAATTATGTGGTCCGATGAATCACGTTTTCAGTTGCACCATGCCGATGGCCGAGTAAGAATTTGGCGGAAACAGCAGGAAAGCATGGATCCCAAATGCATTGCTACAATCCTTCAAGCTGGTGGAGGCAACTTTATGGTTTGGGGAACGTTTTCCTGGCATGCCCTTTAATTCGTGTTAATTAACGTTTTTTGACTGACACATAATATCTAAACATCGTTATGGACCAAGTGCATCCTGTCATGTGGATAGTTTATCCCAATGGCGATGGCTACTTTCAACAAGATAATGCGTCCTGCCATAGTGCTCGTATTGTACAGGATTGGTTTCAGGAACATGCCGGTGAGTTTACTTTGCTTAGGTGGCCCCCACAATCTCCAGATCTCAACCCCATTGAGAATTTGTGGGATGAAGTTGAACGAGCCATCAGACAGCTGGATCCACAACCCTGCAATATCACACTCCTGGAAAGTGCTATTCATCATGCATGGTCTCAGATTCCACAAACCACCTATCAACATCGCGTGGAGTCCATGCCTCGAAGAATCGACGCAGTATTAAAGGCAAAAGGTGGCCCAATGAAGTACTAAGGGGTGGTCATAATAAAGTGGCCACTCAGTGCATATATATTGTATATAATACTACCTTCGTGCTTTCAACACCTCATTGAGTTCTTACCAAGACGCCTAGCTACTGCTGTGAGAGCAAAAGGTTGAGCAATACGTTATTAGGCAGGTGTATATAATAATTTGTCAATTCAGTTTAAAATAAATATGCTCAGAATGGAGTTAGAAATGAATCGGTTAGTCGTGATGGGAAAATAAAATATGAAAAATGTATAAACATTCTTACCAACAAGGAACATCACGAGATTACCTGATAGTTAAATTTGATCCAAATAACATACCTGCTGAATCATGACTTAGGCAATTCAGTGTTCTGTTTGATTACCAATTTGAAGCAATGGGCATCATCAAAGTAATAAAAAATCGTCCTCATTACTTTACACATTCATAAAATCCATCAAAAATGCAAAATCAAATGCAACACAAATTACGTAGTTTCCTATCTTCCAAATTATTTTATTCTCTTTCAGAAACTAATCGCTTGATACATTAATGATGGATTTGAATATCTGATACTACTTTATGAAGAATCTTTTTCAAGCTCTAACAAATCAGAAAACCGGTTATTTGTTTCGAGAAGAAAGGAAACGTTTCTTTCTATTATGCGTGTGATCAAAGCTAAAAGCCTTTCTCAATCAACTTCAGCTTCAGAGTGATATTTGTGACAATTTCCCTGACGCGCGGCTGTCACAAATCTCATTTCAGCCTTTCCCCACATTAATTTCATATACCTAATATCACATACAAACAAAAAATAATGAAAGAAAGAAATTATCTGAAACTGGTATTTAGATAAATAGAAATCTAAGGAAAACGTTCTACTTCACAAAACTTTGAATTTCATTTCAGCCCTTCTCAATACCGTGCAGCTGTTTCTGGTTTCATTTCAACCTTTTCCAACATAAGTTACCTTGTGACTGTCTTTGTTTCAATCTTACGCACTGCCCTAATATGTGGCATCAGTTCTCATTTCAGCATCTTCCGACACACACACATACAGTTTTCATTTAAACATTTTTAACTGATGCGTGTATATGCTTGACGCAATGGTCTAAGTCAATGTTTCCTGTAACCTGCGCGTGCGCACGGCCGCGCAGCGACTTAACTTCCTACACGCAGCAGAATTATCTTCCGCGCAGTAAGGATTTTAGATTAAAATTCCCAAATCCCTAATTAATTTTCGTAAATCGAAAAACAATTACCTGCAAATAAATTATAAATAAATAAACTTCGGGCTCTAAAAAGTCAAAACAACACTTTCCTTAAATGCCGTTCGCCACCTTCTAAGTTCGCCTCATTGCCCTCTTTATTCTCAAAGGCTTCTTGCAAAGTAGCGTCGTGCGAGCAGGTAGTAGTTGCCTCGTGCGAGCGAGCAGAATTGAGAGGTGATTTATTCCTTCGAAAGACTCTCATATCAGAAAGATTTTGCACTTGTTCCATTTGAACTAATTACACTGACGGAAAAAAATCCCAACACCACGAAACATTAGTTGTAGAGGAATGAAATGGCGGTAATACATTTGTATAGGTAACATATTTAATCGATTAAGGTTTCAAGATCACAGCTTAATGTAAGCGAGAGAAGAGCCATTTCATTTTAAATGTGAAATGCTGGTACATTAATAACCGGTGTAACCGCCAGAATGTTGAATGCAAGCACACAAACGTTCATGCATTGTGTCGTACAGGTGCTGGATGTCAGTTTGTGGGATGGAGTTCCATGCCTCTTGCACTTGGTCGGTCAATACAAGGACGGTTAATGCTGGTTGGGGGTGATACTGGAGTTGTCGTCCAATGATATCCCATACGTGTTCTATTAGTGAAAGATCTGGTGATCTAGCAGGCCACGGCAACATGTCGACACTCTGTAGAGCATGTTGGGTTACAACAGCGGTATGCAAGCGAGCGTTATCCTGTTGGAACACACCCCCTGGAATGCTGTTCATGAATGGCAGCACAACAGGTTGAATCACCAGACCGACGTACAACTGTGCCGTCAGGGTGCGTGGGATAACCACGAGAGTGCTCCTGCTGTCATAGGAAATTGCTCCCCAGACCATAACTCCAGGTGTAGGTCCAGTGCGTCTCGGCTGCAGACAGGTTGGTTGCTGGAACTCACCTGGCCTCCTTCTAACCAACACACGGCCATCACTGGCACCCAGGCAGAACCGGCTTTCATCAGAAAACACAACAGATCTCCAGTCCGTCCTCCAATGAGCTCTAGCTTGACACCACTGACGTCGCAAACGGCATTGGTTTGGAGTGAGTGGAATTCACGCTACAGGGCGTCTGGCTCGGAGCTGTCCTTCAAGTAACCGATTTGTAACAGTTCGTTGTGTCACTGTGGTGGCAACTGCAGCTCGAATTGCTGCCGCAGATGCGGTACGATGCGCCACGGCCATACGCCGTACACGGCGGTCTTCCCTCTCGGTAGTGCCACGTGGCCGGCCGGAACCCGGTCTTCTTGAGGCAGTACCTTCCCTTGACCACCGCTGCCAACAATCATGCACAGTGGTTACATTCCTGCCAAGTCGTTCTGCAATATTGCGGAAAGAAAATCCACCTTCTCGTAGCCCTATTACACGACGTCGTTCAAACTCCGTGAGCTGTTGATAATGGCTTCTTCGTCTTCTTAAAGGCATTCTTGACTAACATCAACACACTACGTCGAATCTCAACGATAACTAACGCTCACGAACGTTACAGCGCGTATTTACAGCAACCCTGCTTTGCATGTTCCGAGGGGCGCTACTAGTGCCACACGTATGCGCCGAGTGCGAAGTTTGCATAGACGTCATCTTACAGATGTACTCTCACCGCCTACCAACTGTCGTTTATCTAACACAACCCCTTCTTGGTGTTGGGATTTTTTCTTTCCGTCAGTGTATTTTGCATTTAGTTGTTATTTTCAAGGTTAAGAACAAATGGGCTGTGAATACACCAAGAATATTTATAACACGAACGTGCAGATTTCCGTTGAATACGTGTAAAAGAGTACAAATTAAAAAACTAGATTACTAGCTTTCTTCGCCGAAGACGGGCGGCTTCGGCAGGCTAATGTTTACAACGTTGAGTACAGAATCACACTGCGGAAATTTAAACAAACAGAAAAAACACACGTAAAAAGTACGTTATGAGCCCGTGATGTTAAACAGGGGATGACAAGTGAGTTGGTCATGTTCGTGGAGGTATATCTAGGAGGATACGCCAGACAGCCGGTAAATCTGTGAAAAGATCAGAATTGCAAGCGCTTTCGAGTGTTAGTATTTCTACGGTTTCCCTGAAGGCGGTGGTTCTTGGGTTTATACACTGAAGAGCAAATGAATTAGAGATACCTGTCTAGTAACTAGTAGCACCACCTTTCGCCCTGATGACGGTGGCGATTCGTCTCGGCATGGACTCGACAAGAAACCGGAAGCGTTGGGAAGCCATACGGATCCACGACCCCTGAACAAGCTCCCACAGTTCACGAAGATTTGATGGAGGGTCGAACATCTCTCTCAATGGCATCCCAGATGTGCTCAATGGGATTGAGGTCAGGTGACCTAGCTGGCCAAGGAAGCGCGGTCACGTCGGTGGAGTGTTCATCCAACCATTCGGATACAATTCGGGAGCTGCATTGTCTTGTTGCAGGATGAGGTCCCTAGTGGGATGTTGAAGACGCACAAACGGGAGCAAATGGTCATCCAGGATATCCCGGTAATATTGACCTGTGAGGGACGATGTCATACGTACCAGGGATCCCATTTCAGTCCACGTAAACAGTCCCCAGACGAGAATTCCACCCCCAACAGCTTGAAGAGTACCCTGCTGGCAAGAAGGATCCATCGCTTCATGTGGTTTGCGCCGTACTCGTATTTTTTTTAATTATCTTTGGTATAATGTTATGCAAAAGAAACTGTGTATTATACGCAAACATGCTTTTCCTAATTTCCAATGTTTCTGTTCCCGAAGTAAGTTTGAGCTTTTCAATTTTTATAAAATAAACATTTTAATTAATGAAATGTTTAATAATTTTTTTATTTAAAATTGATTGCGGAAAGATCGATGATAAAAATGGGGGATTAGAAAAAATAAGGATTCAATTCCAAGTTCCAACTTCTACTGCATTAGTAAGAGAAGCTGAGAAAATAAAATATTTTGCCAAAGTGGCTTTGATAAAGCCTGCATAGCTCATGGCCGCTTAAAGGGAGTATTGGTCTAAGCGCTGGCTTCTGACCATTCAAAGCAATTCTATGAAAAGGCTATACAAAAGCTAATGAACCCAACATTAAAGATCAGATTTATATTGGCTCTACCTTACGCAACTTGGGAATTAGGTTGGTGGAGCATCAGTACGATGTTCGGATCAAGGCTGACTCCACCTCCTTTTCTCGACCTGCAAAAAAAGGAGACCCACACCCCTGATTGAGGAACCGCCCGAATATTAGCGAATACAACATCGAAAAGATTTACTCTTTTTACCGAAAGTTTGCTCATACACAGTCATGGCAGTGTATGTTGCAATGAAGACATTCCTCATGCGATCCCCCAACCTTGTAGATTGTTGGTTGAAGGCATCGTGCATAATATACACAGTCGAGTCACATTATTATGACCACCTACTACCTTTAATGTCAACAGCGCGTAGCCAACGAAAGAATGCACGTGACGTGAGCTGGCTTGGAGAGTATATAACGTGTGATGAGGGCATTCTGAAAACATATCCCTCGTTGCTGTCATGGATAATAGGAGGGATTTATTAGATTTGCAGAAAGGGATGATTATCGGCTTTCGGGGTGGTAGTATTTCTGAAACAGCGCAGTTTGTGAAATGTTCGCATGCTGCAGTGGTTAAAGTGTATCGTGATTGGAAAAATGGCACCATTGCGAATAAGCGACGTGGAAACTGCCGAGCACCACGTGCCGTTAATGTGAGATGTGAACGTTGGCTGCGAAGGTGCGTGAGGGCCGTCCGACAAGCTACAGTGGAGCAACTCACTGGCCGAATGAACCAGGAGGCTACCAAAAGTGTGTTTAAAATGACAGTTCAGCGAACTCTGCTGCGTATGGGGCTTCGACGCAGACTGATGGTCTCTTAACCTATGCTAACAAAGGTGCATCGGCAGAAAAGGTTTACGTTTGCACGGCAGTATCGGAATTGGACCTCCGCTGATTGGCAAAGAAATACCTTCTGCGATGAGTCACGTTTTCTGCTTCATTGAACGGATGGACGTTGGCGTATAAGACGAGAAACATCGGAGAACAAACGTTTTTCAACCATTGCTGGAAGAACACAAGCTGGTGGGGGGCAGAGTTATGGTCTGGAGAATGTTTTCATGGCATTCCCTGGGACCACTCATACCCGTGGAATGCACTATGGACCAAACACTTTTTGAAAAATCCTTGCAGATCACGTACACCCATACAGGCTGATTGTCTTCCTTGGAGAGGATGGGATTATGCAGAACGACAATGCGGCGTGTCACACAGCTAGAAATGTCCGAGAGTGGTTGGAAGAGCACGATGAAGACTTCAAAGTATTTCCCTGGCCGGCCCCCTGATTCCCCAGACTTAAATCCAACTGAGCATCTGTGAGACCACCTCGATTGTGCTGTTCACTCTGTGGATCCTCCACCACGCACCCTCCAGCAGCTGTCAGATACACTGCATTCAGCATGGCTCCACAAACCTGTGAATATCTACCAGCACCTTATTAAGTCATTCCCAGCCTGTCTAGCTGCGGTCCGCGCTGCACACGGCGGTTACTTTGGATAGGGCTGTATATCTGCACACTGCATTTTACCAGCACCCCTGAATGGGGCAAATCGCCTCTAACGACCCCGTCACATATGTGAACTGAGCTTGCGTCATTTGGTTTTTATTTGTCACGAACGTATCCCCTGTAAGTGATATAAATTTGGTTTGCCTGTGCTCATCTGTCTAGTGTACACCTGAGGATGATCTGGTTGCCAGTCCGAAAGATCTTGTGTTTTAGTTAATGTAACTTTGTAGTGTTAAACCTTTTAACTTGATTTCAATTGTTTCTTCAAGTTTTATCGTGCTTCGACAGGAACTTATTTGGATTATTCTCTGACCATTCGTCCAAGATTATCCTGGGTTTGATTCCCAAAAGAAACGTGGGTGGTTTGCTTATCTTTCGACACAAGCTCTTTTCCTTCCGTGAAACCAGTGGCCCTAAACTAGGGACGGACGAGTAGTTACAATGCTTAGAGTTGCTACCGGTGGTCGCTAAACTGACAAACAAAAGAAACTGATTTGGTGCAGTGTGATAGTATTTGATTACAACGTTGGCCACAGATACACTATTATGGGAATTTTTGTTTCAGCTTTTCCTAACGATGTGTGCTGCTATAGCAGCGTTGATTTCACACGTTCACGCAGCTTCCAAGACGACAATTTCACGCACTGAGCAGGCACCAAACTTTCATCCTCTAATCGTACACTACAGGTCCTATAATTTGGATTTCATCTATCTCCCACCACTCCCCTCCAAGTTAAACAAGAGCCTTGCACTTTCGGCAGCTGACTATTCCCAGCTAAATAGTCAGCTGCCGAAAGTGCCAGGCTCTTGTTAAACTTTTCGTATCAAATTTATTTCTAAAAACCCAGACATTTTGAAAATTTGTTTTAGATAGCAGTTTTACCCGATAAACTGCTGAGCAGACAAAAATGGAGTATAAGCAATAATTCTTTTGTTTGTCGATACAAACGCTTCGAACCACTTTTCGTGGCAGAGGTAGCTCTTCTGTGCCTTCCATAGTAATACACCCGTAGGTTGACTCAGAGTATAGATATTTTACCATTCCGCGGTACAGAATTCAGATTTTTGTTCGTGATCCGGAGTACAATTCGGGTTGAGTAACACTAATTAAACATCTGTCAGCACTGTTCCCAATGCGCTATAAGAATACAAATCACGTTGCATAAATGATGTGTTCGTAATCAGAATTATTGATGAAAGTATTCCCGTTCGCCTAACTATTTTTTATGGAGCTAGGGGTTTAATGAGCACCATTAGAAAATCTGATGGCTATAAACACTCGCCCGTCCATAATTTGAGGCTATTGTTTCCAATTTAGGTAGAAAGCCAGCGCTGTCCGACACCTACGCCTCCTCGGGGACTCGAACCCGGCCTTCAGGCAATTCGGCCACCCACTTGAATATGTAGCCGTAGTAACGTGACAACAACGTATTCTCACAGATTCCTTTGTCGTTTCACTACTGGTAATCCACTCTAATGTTCTTCAGAAAAGGCCAATTAGTCAGGATTAAAATTTTCACTACGTTCAGTGCTGTTCCCACAGGCCAGTAATGGCATACTGTGTTGCTTTAGAATAATTAACATGCAGGTTCTGGAGAGCTGAATGGGCTGATTTCACCACCAGCAATTCCTTACCCATACTATGTTCGGCGATATACAGGGTTCATAAAAAGAAAACAAATTCCAGGACTTTTCCAGGGGTTTCCCAGACGTTCATAAAAAAATCCAGGTGCTTACATTTTTGCAAAAATCGTAGTGCTTTGTTCTACGATTTGCAAACTGGGGTGAAATTTACTGTGCATTTAGAATTCTTATAAAGTTCTGCGGGTTCCGTTGTTACAGTGCTCTTCACTGTGTGTTACATCTTCAACGAAGTGGCAAAATTACCCCGTATAAAAAAATTTCTCTGTATAGAACTATAGTCATTTGGAAAAGTTTAAGACCACCTGTCAATCTATTGAAAATTAAGATTTTCAAATAAACAACTAATTACTACTCAGAGATATTTGAAAAAAATGACACCACAGATGAATACTTACATTCTTTAGAACACAAAAAGAGCGAAATCAGTACTTTGTGTAGCCACCGTTGTTTCTTATAACGGACAGAATACGACGTGACATACTCTCAATGAGGGATTTGCAATAGTCAATTGAAATGTCTTTGCACCACACGTACTTTATCGCGTCAATCAAAGCTTGGGAATTTGATGGCTGTTTCTCTGCTACCTTGCTTGTTCCACAATTTTTCGATGGGGTTAAGGTCCGGACTATTACTGGGCCAGTCCAGCACGGTTATCTTTTCCTTTTACAGGTAGACTTTTACTGTCTTTGATCTTTGGCATGGAGCACCATCATGCATAAAGTAACATTTCCACATAAAAAGGACCAGTCATGGTAGTGCCTTTCGGCAAAAACGATAATGAAGCATTACCAGATGCTGACATAGCACCCCATATCATCTGACTAGGCGGATGTCACAGGGTGCCAACAAAGTACTTTTTATCAAACCTTTTGCCTTTTAGTCGTCGAACATGTGCTTCACGTGATTCAAATTGACGCACAGTTGATTCATCGGAAAAAAGAACTTGGTTCCAATTTCCAACAGTCCACGATTGATGACGCTTCGCAAACTGGAGTCTCATCTTTTTCATGACAGGGGTTAGTCTAGGTTTATGTACAGGTTTTTAAGACTTCAATCCAAAATCTTTTATAAGACATCAGGAAACAGAGCTGATACTAATATCAGACCCTTTTGAATGAAGAATGATCTTGAATTTTTGCACGAACACAAGAGAGGACGCATAATTATTTGCCTTGTAGTGTTGTCATCACGTGCGGTTGTTTTCCTTGGACGTCCCCTTTTCTTTCGGTCGCTAAATTCACCTGTATCTCGATATATCATGATCGTATTATGAATAACAGTCTTGCTCACATTTGCATTTCTGCTTATGTCACGTTCGGAGTATCCTTCATGATGTAAAGTCACTATTTGTGCCCTCTAAATAACACTTAATGACGTTATTTTGCATATTTTTAGCTACATAAAAAATACGTACAAAACCTCTCAGCATGAAAACCAAAAGCTAACTGATGCTCACATGCTTCCCCAAATCTGCCAATAACTTCAGTTGTAGGATGATGCAACACCGACAGTAAGTTGAGTAATACAGCCAGTAGCTGACGCAATCCGCAGAAATTTCCTAATACCAACAGGTGGTCTTAAACTTTTGAAAAATGACTGTATTATGAAGCACTCTGGAACTTAGCACAATGATAATCATTGTGCTAAGTTCCAGAGTGCTTAATTTGAATATAACCATCACAGGATTCGCTAATCGAAGCAACCGGCATTCATGTTTAGCGAATCTGGAGGTTAAGAATCCTATCCCGTGATTGCCCGGAGAGGCAGATATTCAAATTAATCGGAAACTTGAGACTTGGTCGTTCTGGGTGGTGTAGTGGTTAGCATACCCGGGCGCTATCCGGGAGACGAAGGTTCGATTCCCGCTCCAGGACGACGCAATTTTCAAGTTTTCGGTTATTATCTGACTTACCATCCATGTCATATTTACACCAAAAAACGGATTCACATCTTCAAAATTTGTATTGTATGGTGTAATCCCGTATTCCATTCATGATCTATTTGTTCCATATTTTAATACATTTGCTGCGGCTTAATATACGATCGAGACGTTTCATTTTGCAATCAATTGTCTATCAAAAACGGAAACAAAGCTCTTGTCTTCTGAATGTACGGCAAAACTTTTTTTTTTTTAAGATTCTATTGGGAAATACCATGTATGAGCCTGGAAAATAGTACGGAATTATAACAGATGTTACGAAACGAAAACTTTATTTACTTTTCATATATTTATTCTTCAACTCAGTTGTGGATTTTTCTGAAGTTCATCAACACGCCTAACAAAATTTAATTATCTTTCAGCTGATGAGAAACAGTTCTGAATTCAAACTTCACACAAAACTACAACTTTCAAAAACAGAACGTAAAATAAAAATTAAAAAAAAAAAGCTGAAAAAATGCCTCTCCTTCACTTTCATGTAAAGTACAAACTTTTTCGGTCACAAAGTGAAATATTTTGTTAGTCTAAGGTAAATGAGAAAAGCAGTGTAATTTTTTCTAGCATGTAATTAAAACGAAATATTCATATCTACCTACGCAGAAGTGAATAGGGAAAACAGACGGAAATGTCAGGGACAAACCACATGAAAGAATGCGCGACACAAATTAGACAAACATGCTTACAGCCAAGTACTCAACAATTCCATCACGAAAGAGTGCTTTGGGAGTTATATTTGGTCAGTAAGACAAAGCACAGAACAAAGCAAACAATGGGTGGAAGACAAATGCTCTAGTCACTAGATTAAAATGCAAAGTAGCAAGGAGATATAGGAAGGCACCAAGCATGAGGGAACATGGTCACCCATGGGAGGACGAGCAGCCGTGAAATTCATTAAGTATCACTTTCAACATGGGGACTTTAAAACAGGAAAAAAAAAATGAGAGACAAAGAAATGAAGGTAGAAGAAAGCCCAGCCACTGTGGGCATATGATATATTCAGTTTTATAACTATGGGAATCAGAATAACTTTTTATACCTCCTAAGACGAATTGTATACTACTTTATTTTTAGAAAAAGCAGAAGTTCTAAAAACTCCAGGAAAACACTGAAAGGTAAAAAGACTTATCATACGGATTGCTGGATGATAAGTTAACTCATTATACAGATCATCACGGACGTTGCTAATCTTTGAAATCTGGATGGGAAAGTATTATTTTTGCTGAGGCAAGTTTGATACCAATTGTATTTGAGGGTACCGTAGAATAATGTCGTTTCTTTGGAGGCTAAGTTTGGGGAGCAGTTGTGAGGTGTTTATTTACTTTCAACGTAAAGTAAGTGTATGTACAAGTGAATGAACTATTCACCTTTAACTTATGTAAGTGTTTCTATCTTCCAGATTTGCAGAACAAAATGAGTGACATAAAACACGAGGAGAGCCATGTTCGTCATTGTATGCTGTATGAATTTCACAAGGGCAAAAATGCAACCGCTGCCACCAATGACTTTTGCGCTGTTTATCCGAATGCGTTAAATGTCCGCAAGTGCCAGCGTTGTTTCGTCCAATTCCGGTCGAGCAATTTTGACCTCTCTGATGCCCACCATGCAGGGAGGCCCATAGAGCTGGACAATGACCTGCTGCGTGCAGCCGTTGAGGCAGATCCTCGTCAAACCATTGATGAATTATCCCAACATTTTAATGCATCATGGTCTACTGTTCAAGAGCATCTGCAATAGATAGGGAAGGTCTATAGACAAGGAGTTTGGGTCCCACGCTAACTTACATCTGACAACAAAGCCCAGCGTTCCACCATCTGCAACTCTTTGCTCAGCCGACAGAAAAAGGATCCATTTCTTCATCGAATTGTCACTGGAGATGAAAAATGGGTTCTTTACGTGAACAACAAACGCAAAAACCAGTGGCGTTCTACAGGTCAGACACCAGTTCCTACGCCAAAACCATTGCTACACAGCAAAAAGGTTTTGCTCTGTGTTTGGTGGACTACCGCTGGCATAGCTCACTTTGAGCTGGGATAGCTCACTTTGAGCTCTTGGAACCCAGACAGACCGTAATAGCAGACCTCTCTTGTCAACAACTGGACCGTTTGAAGCAAGCTTTTATTGTAAAACACCCAGCACTGGTCAACAGAAAAGGTGTCATCCTCCAGCATGACCCAACAGACATAAGAGATTTTGGCTGGAAAATTCTGCCACATCCTCCTGACATTGCACCATCTGATTACCATTTGTTCAGATCTCTGCAGTACTTTCTTAATGGGAAAAGATTCCACAATATTGATGACGTCAAAACGGGGCTCTCGGACTTCTTTGCAACACAGCGAACGTCTTTTTATATAAAGACGGCATTAAACGTTTGGTGTCACGGTGGGCAAGTGTGATCGATAATGATGGCGATTATATAATTAAGAAATATACACGGTGTTTCATAAAGAATGTCCCGATTTGAAAAATGGATATCTCGGCAACCACGAACCACCGATGAATGCGACTCGTATCATGTCTACGAGCGTGGCCCAGAGTTTGTTATGACTACCGCTAGATGGCAGCACGAGCGTCCAAACAGCTTAGTGAGTGAGAAGATGGCGTCGAGGCGTTTTGTGTGCTCGGATTTAGCAAGACCAAGTCCGTGATTACGGTGCAGCGTGCGTTTAAACGGCGTTACGGCAGTACTCCACCAGTGGGCAAAAACATTCGTCGTTGGTACCGACAATTTGAAGAAACAAGATGTTTATGTAAGGAAAAGAGTCCTGGACGAACAACCACCTCAACGACGAACGTGCAATGAATTCACGAGGCGTTTCGGCGAAGCCCACGGAAGTCTACTCGTCGTGCGAGCCGCGAACTTGCAATCCCTCATGTGACTGTTTGGCGTGCTTTACGACGACGTTTGCTGCTGAAGCCGTACAGATTGCAACTGGTGCAAGCTCTTCGTGGGGGTGACAAAACACAACGAAAAGATTTTTGTGCAACTCTGTTAGAGGACATGGAGGACGACACCGTTACAAAGGTTGATTTTTAGCGATGAAGCAACCTTTCATGTAAGCGGGAAAGTTTCGCGCCACAATGTTCGCATATGGGGACTGGAGAATCCACATGGAACTCTCCAACATGAACGTGATTCACCAAAACTGAATGTTTTTTGCGCGGTTTGTGTTAGAAAGGTTTATAGCCCTTTCTTTTTTGCGGACTACACGGTTACGGGCAACTCCTATCTTGCAATGCTGAAGGACTGGCTACTTCTACAGCAGCAGGACGACTCTTAATATTACATTTTGCAGCAGGACGGCGCACATTGGAAACTCCAAGTTCGTCGGTTTCTAAACGACACATTGCCTCAGCGTTGGATTGGACTCAGGGGACCCCGTGACTTGGCACTACACGCATGGCCTCCGAGATCTCCAGACATCACACCATGTGACTTTTTTCTATGGGGATACGTAAAAGACCGTGTTTATGTTCCCCCTTTACCCGCTGACTTAGATGAGCTACAACGAGAATCACGGCCGCGGTAAATTCTGTGACTGAAGACACTCTCTGACGCGTTTGGGATGAATTTAGCTATCGGCTTGATGTTGTCCGTGCAGCAGGTGGAGGGCACATCATTGAGCATTTGTAATTTGGTGAGTGAAACTTTAGACCTTCCTCCACACTTGGCTCTTTGTTTTGTAACTATCCCACATTTGCCTTATTTATTTTTTTTTTTTTGATTGGAGGTTTTACGACCACCGTGAGCAACTCAATGGGCTATAAGCAGTCGCCCGTCCCTAATTTAGGGTCACTGGTTCCAGGGAAGGGAGAGAGCCAGTGCCGTAAGACAAACACAACATCCATGCCTGACCGGGATTCGAACCCGGACCCCTTACGGACGAATGATCAGTGGCCAACGCCTAAGACCA
Organism: Macrothele yani; assembly: GCA_039090855.1. Lineage (NCBI taxonomy): Eukaryota > Metazoa > Arthropoda > Arachnida > Araneae > Macrothelidae > Macrothele > Macrothele yani. Next base: position 72,928,828 of record CM077028.1, on the reverse strand, counting down.
CTGCGCCACAGGGGCGGCACATTTGCCTTATTAAATATACTACTTTGAAATCGGGTCATTTTTTTTTCAAACACCCTGTATTTCTTCTGTTACAAACAGTGTTTCTCTTCTTTTCCAAAAACGACATTAGTTTCCGGTTCCCCGCAATATTTACGAAACACTGAAAGAAAGAAATGTTAATGCTCTTTACTATCGGCTACAAAGAAATTCCGTACAACCTCCTGGATGTACACACACACACCTGGATTTGACAAGTTATGTCACTGGTAAACCAACAAGATAACATGACAATGATTAGTGGGTTGGTGGTGTAAAATATAAGAATTAGAAGAACGTCGTTTTCAATTTTTTTTCCTTGCTGCGAATGCACTGTTTTGCTTGCTTTTTAAAATTTTGCATTTTTCTTATGAAGATAATACTGTGCTTGAACAACTTTTCTAACAGAAAAATGTTCTATTTGTTTACTTAAACTAAATGTTAACGTTATGACACAGACACAACACCTCCCCACTTATTAACTCCCTTCCTTCAAATCAGCGACCTAGCTTAGCACTCCTCACCTCCAAAGCAGTCGTCTGCCATGTCCTGCTTTCTCACTTCCCGGTTACAAGCTTAAGAGCGCTGGTATAGCTTTAGACTCCACTTTCCGAGTTGAAAGCCCCTACTTAGTAGAAAGAATAGCAGGGCAATTATTAATGATCCCTCTCAGTGAATTCCTATCCACCCCTCATTCGCTTTTGGCCATACTAACATGAAATAAAAAGTTTAAACTAAGGATTTTGGAGACCGGAGAACAATTACAAAGTGCATCCTGAAAGTAATGTCTCGTCCCTCATAAGATTTTTATTTGTAGCAGCAAAAATGCGAAACTTGGTGGCAAAATACTTGGACATATTGTTAATAATGCTAGCCTATTCAAAGTATTGTCCATCACTTTCAATACACTTCCGCTATCTTTGAAACCATTGGTAAAATCTATTTTGGAAAAATTCCTAAGGTTGTCGTTTCACCCATTAGTTCACAGTCAGTTTTACGTCTGTCACATCGTCGAAACATTCCGCACGAAGGGTGTTTTTCAAAGGGGCAAACAGGAAAAAGTCTGAGGGAGACAAATCAGGACTGTAGGAAGGTTGGCGTACCATCGTCCACCCTATTTTGGCAATAGCCTGTGAAGTCTCCATTGAGGTATAGTGACGTTCGTTACCATATTGTAAAACAACACTATGAAGTGGAATGTCACGTCTTTACCTTCTGATAGTTTCCTTTAGATTCTTCAATGTCTGCACATAGTAAGCACTGTTTCATAACAAGGAACTGTACACCAATTACACTTAAAATACTACTAGTAATCCGAATTTCTTGGCGTAGAATATAAATTGAAGGCTCCAAGCTTTCGCACATCAACCAGATGGCTTTTTCAAGGAAGGTAGACAGATAACTGTCAACCTAGTCCTTGAAAAATCCATCTGGTTGATGTGCGAAAGCTTGGAAACTTCAATTTATATTCTACGCTACGAAATTCAGATTACTAGTAGTATTTTTTTTTTTTTTTTTATTGGAGGTTTAACGACCACCGTGAGCAACTCAATGGTCTATAAGCAGTCGCCCGTCCCTAATTTAGGGTCACTGGTTCCAGGGAAGGGAGAGAGCCAGTGCCGTAAGACAAACACAACATCCATGCCTGACCGGGATTCGAACCCGGACCCCTTACAGACGAATGATCAGAGGCGAGCGCCTTAGACCACTGCGCCACCGGGGCGGCATAGTAGTAGTATTTTAAGCACTGCTTATTGTTGCGACTCCTAAATGGTGACACGACGGTTTATTGTTGCAACTTCTAGATGGTGGCACGACGATCAGCTGTGAGGAGGTCTTTCATTCCTTGCCTGTTGTCATCTGTCACTGCAGTTGCGGGTCTTTCGCTACGTTGTTTGTCCGACACTGAACTTTCTCCCTCTCGAAACCTCTTCACCTCTTCATCCATCTTCGGACTTTACTAATATCGTTCGTGGCAGCTCCATACGCCGCCAGAAGCCTTCTGTGAATTTCTGGAGCCTCACATCTCTCTTTCTCCAGGAATTCAATTACGGCTCACTGTTTTTCTCTGGCTTTTATGATCTATATTTTCGATTCTGAAAAATAAATTTGTTTCCACATTGGTAACGTATCATAGTACATGTCAGTGCAATTTTATTAAAATCAATTTAAAATTTCGAAAGTTATTAAGGAGGAGCATTACTTTCAGGAAGCCCCAAAATGGACTGGGTTATCACGGTTGAAAAACTGAATACGCTAATATGTTATTCCAAATCTGTTGTGTCAATGTGTCTGTGCGTGTCTGTCGTTTACGTGTCAGTAGATGGAGAACATGTGAGATTATATACTTTAAAAACGACCTTAGTAGTGGTTAGCACTGCTATAGGCTTCGACGGGATACATAGTCATTATTTTGAAGGACAAGTTGGTTCTTGTTGTTCGGTCCACATTAACGATGGACATTTGTAGTCCTTAGTCACAGATAGGATGCTTTAGGCTGACCAGTTAAATAGCTGGCGGGGGGTTTTGGAGCTGAGCATCGAAGCGTGGGGAAAGCGATATTCGCGCCTGAAGGAGTCGACGAAATTCTGTTTTGTTAAGAGCTAACTAGACCTAGAAGAAAGAATAATCTCAAGTTTCTCCATTCGCTGCCGAAATGAAAAGCACGGAATCCAAAATTATTAATCTTTGAGAAACTATTACAAGTTTAATAAAATGACTTGGAGTGTTGTTAGAGTATGGTCCTACTTTAAGCACGTTAGTTCCTCTCTCTCTCTCTCTCTCTCTCTCTCTCTCTCTCTCTCTCTCTCACACACACACACACACATTTAACAAAAGAGGAACTCACAGCATCCTACCACTGAGATAACGAAACAAAAATAGATATGAGGGTTCTTGCAGGATTCTAAGGCTGATCAAGTCTTAAGTAAGGTGACGAAAAGATGCGAGGGACGTCACCATTGTGTTCGTTCTTCAACTGTGATTTTCTTCCGCTCCTGCCGCCAGTAATCCTATGTTACAAATGAAAGACTCTTTCTAGCCTTCGACATTCACGAGATCATCAAATAATACACAGTAATCAATCAGGACATAAAAGCATAAAAGTATCTATTTAGCTCTTTGTTCTATTTTTTTTTTTCACTCCTGCTTTGCTTTTATAATTTTATTTTGCCATATCTTTTTTTTTTTTTTTTTTTTTTTTTTTTAAGCAAGAAATTCCGAAACAGCTGAAAGTTAGTCAGTTTCGCAATGCGCATCTCCGCAGTAGCCGTTTGGTTTTTTGAGTCATTGTTTGCCGACTGAGAAGACAGAAAGTGATGACTTCGGCGTGATGTCTCGAAAGATGAGTATTACTTGGAACAGCATCGATAGGAAGTGTCGATGATGGACTGCTGTGTCCAACACTGACCTCAAGTTTGTTTTGGAGTGTCATTTTTCTTCCAGCCTTCGGTGGCGGCGACGGCAGCTGATCCCTCGTCATTTCCTATGGACTGTGACAGGCTGCAATTAACAACTTGACGGGAGCATTGTTCCGCGAAGGCATCGGAGGACTACGACAAATCCAACAATCGGAAACGGGGGATTTCTGAGGACTCATTACGAACAGAAAGGGATTTGATTGGCATTTGAAGCCCAAAGACACGTGATATGACGGATACGGGAAAAACACAGGAATGCAACATCATCGATCACCCGTTGCGATCGCTTTTTTTCTTAGTTATTTATTTAGTCTTTGGCCAATCGGATACATCTCTCAAAGGCACCACTAGCGAGGAGAAGGAGGAGGAGGTCACGGATTTCACCACAGCATGTTGCACAATATCATATTTAACAAGAAAACTTCATGGCATTACATATAGATGAAAACGACATGTGTAACAAATTCATCGAGACTAGAGTCTTATTCTACGGAAAATATGAAATCACTATTTTATAAACCAAAATGTGCAGTTACACTATTACACGCAGTTTACTAACAGCTGCTTTTTAAAAAGGCATCTTTATCACTTCCAGTATTTTGTTCCAAAAACATAAAATAGATATGGGGCGGGGAGGGGCTTAGACAAAACACGGGCCGCGGGTAGCCTAGTGGGCAACGTTCGTGACTGCCACGGAAAGGACCTCAGGTTCGATCCCAGGCAGGTACGAACGCTCGATTTACTAAATATCCTCCGTGCGTCGGATGGGCACGTTAAGCCGTCGGACCCCAGGTACTGCCCCCCCGGTAATAAATAATGGCGTCTCCCTCCCCTTTCTACTTCGCTTCCGTGTCACTTTCCTATCGGGCACTCTAGCCCAAATCTCCTAGCTTCCTATTTCTAAGGGTTGTTTAAGACCTGGGGTCAGACACTCCCTTCCTAAAATCCTCTACATGTGATCTATGTGATCTAGTCGGATAAGGCAAAACACCAAACTAAAAAATAAAAATAATTATTCAGTTTGCAGTATGAAATTTAGCTTTTCACCGACTTAGCATTCAGATAAAGGCAATGCATGTACTCTACCTCTAATTTTTCATTCCTTTCACTTTAGAACTTTCCGATCTGAACACCTGTTCATTCATTCATTCCTCCTTCCAAGATGGTTGGACCTATGACGTCACGTGTTTTCCCGTCTTCCAGGGCGCGACTGAGCTTGCATGCTGGCGACTAAATCGTTTGAGGGACCCAGTAATCAGAAGATGTTATCAAAATTATTGAAGTGTGTGTGTGCTTCAAAATTTTGAAAATTCGATTCTTGATTCGTAGATCGCCAAGAGTTCAGTGTGACCTGGCCTGCTTGTGGGTATTTTGCTTGGCAGGGAATTTTTTCAAGACATTCGGGTTTCGACAGACAAATGTTCCTTTTTTTTTACGCTTTCCAACCTTAGGTTGAAGAAGCGTATATGCTCCAGCTTTGTCCGTCTGTCTCCGCACGATAACTCGCATAAAAATGGTTTGATTTCGATGAAATTTTAGCATGTGGTAGAGGACAAACTGGGGAAGAACCCTATTGAAAATGGACGAAATGGGGGTCAAAGGTCAGAACGTGGGAGGGGATCCATTCCATCGCCCTTATGCGTCATAACTTACGTAAAAATGCTTCTTCGTTTGCGACAAAACTACATCATGTTGTTCCAGAGATGTACTAACCGGTTCTGTTGAATGTCATCGAAATGGTTTCAGAGGTCAGGGCACAGGAGCGAGATTTATTCCACAGCCATTATCCTCATAACTTGACTAAAAATGCTTCTATTGCGACAAAACTTAAGTATGTTGTTCCGGAGGTATACTGAACCAATTCTATTTAATATCATCGAAATAGGACCAAAGGTCAGGGCACAGGAGCGAGATTTATTCCACAACCATTATCCTCATAACTTGAATAACAATGCTTCTATTGCGCCAAAGCTTTAGTATGTTGTTCCGGAGGTATACTGAATCAATTCTATTTAATATATAATCGAAATAGGGCCAAAGGTCAGGGCACAGGAGTGAGATTTATTGCACAGGCATTAGCCTCATAACTTGAGTAATAACTTGCGTAATGATTTCTGGAATGTTGGAAAGCGTATCATAATCAATTGGCATTGCATGATTTTACTAACTTCTTTTTTTCTCATTCTGATCTTACTTCAGGGATAACTTGGCCCTCGCACTCCTATTTTCTATTTTCAGACGAGACAGCAAGGTGTGTGTGATAACCTTACTAAAATGCGGTCGTCAGAATTTTGTTGTTGTTGTGACGCCTATGGCATGAGGAAAACTCACCGTTGCTTTCGAGTAGAAAGCTATGTACCCCTTGACCTGTACTATCATTAGCACGTCTTTTGTAAAAAAATCGTGCTTATGTTGCCGGTTTGTCCGTCCGTCCGTCTGTACTCCCGATATCTCTGCAACTATTAGTCCGATCTTAAAAATTCTTTTTGAATTGGGAAGCTTGAAATATGCGAATGACGATCCTTCATTTCGTTTTTTTTTTTTTTTTTTACGATGTACAATTTCGCCGCTAGAGGGCATAAATGCAGATGATGTCGAATTCCAAAATACGTTTTATCCCACATATTTTCTTCTAAACATCCGATTGAAAAAATTATTTTATCTTTCGATTCCATTTATATCGAAGAGTATTTTAGATATAGTTACTTTTTCAAATTACGCATACATTTTCCGCTAGAGGGCGTAAAATAAAATTACATTTTTCCTGATAACTCTTCTTCTAAAACTCCGATTTGAAAACTTTTTTCTTCAGCGGATACACCTCTTGATGAAAAATCTTTTGCTTATCATTTCAAATTTTTGGTAAAGAATACTTTGGCCACCAGGGTGCGTAAGTGTTCATTTTTGCTTCTGATGTATTTGCCATAAAATCTGAGCTTCTAAAATATCGATTGAAAAAATTATTTCGTGGACTGATGCCACTCACATCGATAAACCTTTTCGGAATATTTTCTTCTTAAAATATTCCACAGTTTCTGCGCCAGGGGGCGTAGATGTATATCTTATTTTTGTCAATATCTCTACTTCTAGGAGTCCGATTTGAAAAAATTCTTCTTTGTAGGTTAGTGTTTTCAGTATGATATGTTTTTCATATAATTTCAAAATTGTCAAGTAATTCATAGACTTTCCGCTTGGGGGCGTAGAGGTAAATTGCGTTTCCCCCTATATCATCATCATCATCATCATTGTCAACCATTATCAATCCACTGCTGGACGAAGGTCTCCCCAAGTTTCCTCCACAACGGTCTGTCTTGTGCCAGTCTCCTCCATGTCACTCCCGCATATTTACGAATTTCATCCACCCATCTCCCATGTGGTCTTTTTCTGGGTCTTTTCCTGTCCCTTGGAATCCAATCTAAAATTTCGGCTGTCCATCTATGGTCTGTCCTTCTGGCAGTATGTCCAGCCCATTGCCATTTCAGGGATTTAACTCTGATCATGATGTCTTCCACTCTTGTCATTTTCGGATCCACGAGTTCCTCTTCTTATCTCTCCTGGTTACTCCAAGCATGCACCTCTCCATGCCACTTTGAGTTGTCTGCAGCCTTTGTATGTCTCTTTTAGTTAAGGTCCACGTCTCTGCACCATACGTAAGCACTGGAAGGATGCATTGATCAAACACTTTTCTTTTAAGACATAATGGCATATTGCTCTTGAAAATTATGCTGTTTCTTCCAAAAGCTCTCCAGGCAAGTTTTGTACGCCGATTAATTTCTTCATCAATGTGACCCTCACTTGATATCTGCTGTCCAAGATAAACATACGTATCTGTTATCTCCAGTTTTTCTCCATCAATCGATAAATCTTCATTTCTTGTAAAAGCATTGAACATCACTTTTGTCTTCTGAAAGTTCATTTTTAATCCCACTTCTTTACTCTTGTCAGCAAGTTCCTGGATCATACTCTGCAGCTCTGATGGGGTAGTTGCAAAAATGACTACGTCATCAGCAAAACGAAGGTGGGTTAGATAATCTCCATTAATCTTTATCCCTTTGTTTTCCCAGTTCAGTGATTGAAAGACATTTTCCAATGTGGCATTAAAGAGCTTCGGAGATATGGTGTCACCTTGTCTCACTCCCTTTCCAATTTTTATGTGTGTTGTATTTTCAAACAGCCGAATCTTTGCACTTGCATTTTCATAGATGTTATTAATAATATTAATGTATGCATCTTCAATACCGCAGGATTTCAGAGCCGTGGTAACTGCTGATGGTTTCACCGAATCAAAGGCTTTTTCATAATCGATAAAAGCCATGCACAATGGAAGTTCATATTCCCTCGCTCTTTCAATTAGTTCTCTCAGTAAGTGGATATGATCTATTGTGCTGTAGCCATCCTGAATCCAGCTTGTTCTCTCGGTTGAGCCATGTCCAGTGTTACCTTCAAGCGGTGTGAAAGAACTTTAGTGAAGACTTTATAAACCACTGATAGGAGGCTGATAGGTCTGTAGTTCCTGAGATCCTCAATGTCACCTTTTTTATGTAGCAGGATCATTGTAGCATTGTTCCAATCCTCAGGAATCTTCCCTTCATTAAGGCATCGAGTGAAAATTTGGGCGAGTACTGTTTCAATTTCTCCACTTGCTTCTTTTATGATGTCTATAGTAATTCCATCTTCTCCTGGAGCTTTCCCCCGCTTCATGCTCTTGATTGCATGAGCAACTTCTGCTGGGAGGACTGGAAGAACTCTGGTACCTTTCATGATGTCTGGAGTACATGTATCATCCCTTTCATATAATTTGGAGTAGAAATCTTTCACTCTTGTCAAAATTTCGCCTCTATTTCTTGTTATAGAACCATCTTTTTTTCTCAGAGCCATAATCTGTTTTCTTCCCTTACTGAGATGTCCCTTTGCTATCTTAAGGCTTTGGTTGTTTTTAATTGCTTTCCTCACTAGTTCACAGTTGAATTTCCTTACATCTTCAGTGATACTTTTTCGTGTTGTCTTGCATAGCTCTATATATTCCACTTTGGAAGTCACATCTTCTTTAGTTGTCCTCATCTCTCTTCTTTTTGCATCAACATTTTGGTTTTTCCTGATAATTTGTTCACATGCAACTTGTTCTTAGACCCAGCTAATTTTGTTGCTGTTTCCATTAGAGCTTTGGTTACTTTTCTGTTAACTTCCGAAATATCCACTTCTTCCGATGTTAGGCCTTCTAAAGCAGAGAATCTGTTCTTCAGTTCCAACTTGAAAGTATTATGGTGTTTTTTAAGGTTGGTTATGTCAATACATTTTGTTTGTCTTATGAGCTTGCCACGTTCCAGTTTAGTGTTGAGGTGCATCTTACATCTCACCAATCTATGGTCACTACCTGTGTTGAACTTGTTCAGCACACTGCAGTCTTCGATGACGAATTTTTTGTTACACATAATAAAATCAATTTCACTTGTCGTCCCAATTGGATGTCTCCATGTCCATTTCCTGTGTGGCTTTTTCTTGAAAAAGGAGTTCAAGATGAAAAAACCTTCTGCCTCTGCAAACTCAACGAGAGTATTTCCACGCTGGTTTCTGTTGCCGTGACCGAATTTACCTACTGAAGTTTCATTCTGTTGCCGTTGCCCTATTTTTGCATTGAAATCTCCCATAATTATCTTCAAGTGCTGCTTACCTTTATTATTTAGATGACGAATTTCTTCATAAAATTCTTCAATTTCTTCTTCAGGATGACTTGTGGTGGGTGCATAAGTTTGAATAATCTGAGCCTGGTATCTTCTCGAGAGTTGGATAACGAGTCGTGCAGCTCTGTCAGAGGAACTTTCAACTTCTACCACTTTATCCTTCAGTTTCTTGTTTATTATAAATCCAACACCACTAGTTCTGCCAGTATCTGTCCCACGATAATAGAAGAGATGTCCACTTTTCAGTTCAATGAGATCTTCTCCTTTTCTCCTTACCTCACTTAGCCCGACGATGTCCCACTTGATCCTTTGTAGTTCCTCTTCCAATTCAAGAAACCTTGAATCAGAAGATAGGGAGCGTCCGTTATAGGTAGCCAAGGTCAGCATCAAATGGCAGCCTAGTCCGGTCCTCCGGGGATTCTTAGCACCCTCTGCCTTCATGTCGCACTGGCCGCTGCCTTGGCCAGGTACATTCCAGCTGCCGGAGACTGAGGGCCAAGATTTAAGTTGTAGAGTCATTTTGGAGGTGTTTGGCCATAACTCACCACGCTGGCCAAGCGGGTTGGTGAGTGTGGGATAGCATTTCCTCTGATCCCGATGGTATAGTTATACCGCTATTGGCGGTCGTCAGAGCCCCTTTAGTGGGAACAGGATGCACCACGAGAAGGCGGGGTTGACATTGGTCAAGGAGAGGCTGTGATGTTACGCATCACCTGACCTTACATCCCCTATATATATCTGCTTCTAAATCTCCGATTTGAAAAATTCTCCCTGCACCGGATACAGCTCCTGATGAGAAATCGTTTGCACATAATTTCTAATTTTGGTGAAGAAAAAAAAATGGTTTGGCTACCAGGGGCCGTAAATCTTAATTTCCGCTTCTGATGTATTTGCAGAAAAATATGAGCTTCTAAATTCTCGATTGAAGAAAACATCGTTTGTAGACCGATACTACTCATGTCGACAAACCTTTTAGAAGCATTTTCTTCTTAAAATAATGCATGGTTTCTACGCCAATATCTCTACTATCTCTCTACTTCTAGAAGTCCGATTTGAAAAATTTCTTCTTTGTTGGATAGTGTTTCCAGTGTGACATGTTTTTCATGTAAATTGAAAATTTTCAAGTAATTTATAGACTTTCCGCTAGGGGGCGTAAGGCTTTCCCCCATATAGCTCTCTGCTTCTAAAACTCCGATTTGAAAAATTCTTCCTGTATCGCATACAGGACCTGATGGAAAATATTTTTCACATAATTTCTAATGTTTGGTAAAGAATGCTTTGGCCACCAGGGGACATAAGTGCTAATTTCTGCTTCTGATGTATTTGTAGCAAAATCTGGGCTCCTGAAAACTCGACTAAATTTTTTTTTCTTGGACCGATACCGCTCATATGGAAAAACCTTTTGAGAATAAATTCTTCCTAAAATAATGCATGGTTTTCCCACCAGGGGACGTAAAGTCACATCTTATTTTTGTCGATATCTCTGTTTCTAAGAGTCCGATTTAAGAAATTATTTTTGTGTTGGAGAGCGTTTCCGGTGCGAAATGTTTCTCATATAAATTCGTGTTTTTCTTAACGCACAAGTCTGCAACCAGAGGGCTTAAGCTCACGATTCCGTTTAGAGCAATATCTGAGGGATTAAAATCCCGACTGAAAAACTTCTTTCTTCCATCAGATACCATTGTTTTCCATAACGGTTCCATTGACTTTGAATAGCTTTGATGAATTTAATTTGCGTCAGAACGGATTCTAAAGACGGGCTTATTATACCCGAAAATTCGGTGTCATCTTTTTTGTTTCTATTTTGTTGCTGTATCCCATCAGAATGCCCTATTCCGCTTCTATTTTTTAATTCTCTTTTTTAAACATAAGAATTCCTTTGAAATGAAGTTAAATTTATCTAAAATTCACTCTCCACAACAAGAGAAAAAAATATTAATATAAATAAACTTTCAGTTACGTTTCCATGAGGTGATACGATGGGAAGGCCATAGCCTCGCCTTGAGATTGTACTGAATTAAATTTTAATATACTTTGGGCAGTCTGTATTACATTTATACGTACCTGTTTAAATGATTTTAATTTTGATAGTTTTGTTCAGTTTTGTTGCGAGCTGCGAACGGAAAAATTTATTTTCATTCACAGGTAAATTTATTTTAATTCACACTATTTCAATTCTGTGGATTTAAATTACATTTTTCTGGCCAGTAAGTTTTCTGGATCAGTCCTTGACTGTTCCTGTGGTTGTAAGGAATGTTTTCAAAACTTTCATTAAGGTACCGGAAAATGTTGTTACGCAATTCAAAACTTTCATTAAGGTACCGGAAAATGTTGTTATAATTGCAATTTTAATAATTACAGAAATCTTAAACAGTACCGCTATAAGCGTCTAAACGGAATCATAATTCATCATCTGAGAAATGATGAACTGCATGCAAGAAGCGAAATCGCGAGATCACGAAAAACAGTGTTTCCTCCCCGGTGGCGTAGTGGTCTAAGCGATGGCTTCTGATCATTTGTCCGAGATGGGTCAGGGTTCGAATCTGGGTGAGGCATGGATCTTGTGTTTGTCTTGCGGCGCTGGCTCTCTCCATTCCCTGGAGTCAGTCGCCAGGGAAGGGAGAGACTCAGTGTAGGAATACAAACACAATTAGGGTCGGGCGACAGCTTAAGCCCATTGAGTTGCTCACGGTAGTCGTTAAACCCGCAATAAAAAAACAAAACAAAAAAACAAAAAAAGTGTGTCCGACTTGACTCCAGCGACTTTAAAAAAAAAGTGTTTTAACATTTTAAAAATATGTATTTCGCTTTTCAATTTTTCTTTTTTATTTTTTTTTATCGAACATTTAACGACTACCGTGAGCAACTCAATGGACTATAAGCAGTCGCCCGTCCCTACCTTACGGTCACTGGTTCCAGGGAAGGGAGAGAGCCAGGGCCGTAAGACAAACGAAACATCCATGCCACACTGGGTTTTCGAACCCGGATCCTTCACGGACGAATGGTCATAAGCCATAGAGCTGGCAATTGAAAAGTGTGTCCTTTTCAATTGCCAGCTCTATAAGATTCATTACCACATTGTATAAATTACAGTATTTACATTAATAACTTACACTACGTTTTATAAGCGAAATACGTTTGTACTGTAAATATGCGTTTGGAAACCAAAGCATATATCTAAGTTATATACATAGGGTATATGTATTCTCTCTGCCATACAAAGAACGGAATCTTCCTCAAAATTTCGGGGTTTTTTTTGGGGGGGGGAGAAGGGGGTTAACGACCCCGTGATCCCTAATTTAGGGTTACTGGTTTCAGGGAAGAGTGAGAGCCAGTGCCATAAGACACACAAAACATCCATGCCCCACCGGGAGGCCCTCAAACTTTCACCTGCACCCTCCGCTGAATGGTGAGTTGTTTATATTGTTATTTAAAATTTGTGGTCCTAAATTTGACTACATAGCGCCACGTACACACAAATCAGGTACACCGTTGGGTGGAGACGTGGGGATGTTCATTGGTGAGAGATTCTATGCAAGGTCACACGCATCTAGGTTGTCTGTTGTCCAGGCTGGGCGGAGAACGTTGCACGGACAAGCCACATACAAGCACATGTCTTTCCAAGAATTCGACCCCAGGCTCTGTTTGTTTCAAGTGTTCTAAAGCCCGCAAGATCATTCGACTAACATATGACATGAAGTGTACCCGTCTTGTTTATATACTGTGTACAAACAGCAAATCTCTGTCTTAAGAATTTCGCCAAATGGATTCTGGTTCTTCTGCTTCTCTCTCTCTTTCTCTCTCTCTCTTTCTCTCTCTCTCTGATGTCACCACTGCTAATACGCGGACTGTTTTCATATCAGAACGCGACACAGAGAAAAGGTATTCGCATTTTAGCATCTTTAAGTTAAAAATATTTTACCTTTAATAGGTTAGAAAGAGTTCGTTGATGTCTTTCAATGTCTTATTAAAATAATTACGCAATTTGCAGTAAGAAAATTGCCCGATTAGTATAAGGCAAATAGTCACAGGAAAAGGGGTAATGATAGGTGTTAGTGTTATCTGCCAAATATTTTCAGGATAAAATTAGTCTCCGTCGACGACCTGAAGGATTAGTTTGGTGTAACGCGCAGTACGAAAATTGTGCGGTTAGTGCGACGTAATTTGTCAGAAGAATATTATTGGACCAGCGCAACGTATGTAATTTAATATGGTATCGACCCCAGCATCAGAATTAAAATCAGAGTTTAATGAAATCAGCAATAACAGCAAGCAAGTGGTTGGTCGAGTAAGAAAAGGTGCTGGCAGAAAATCGAAAAGGATTATAGTCTTCATGAATACTTAGGGGTTGCGCTGCTAATCGCATTCTTCGCAATTCGCGAAAAAAATCGTTTTGGCGATGGAGAAAAGATTTTGCGAAAATATTGGCGATTACCTTTTGGAACTGTTATAATACTTTAACGAAAAAAAATTTAATTTGGCGAATGAGTTGGCGAAAACTTTAAAAAAGGCAGAGCAACCACTGAATACTGGTAATAAATTTAAGTCACAAGCCGAGTCTGCTGAACAAAATTTGTGTTCTTCCATATGTCCTGATGGTCAGGCTGACCAGCGACAGATATACGACTAAGCCAACCTAGGCTGTGGCCTAGGGCTGCCGCGCTGTGGAGGCCATACGAATGCGTGAAAGTACTTCATAAGATGAAATTAAGCTCACTCTTTCCTAACTTGGCCATTCGTTAAGAATTTTCCTGAGCATGATGACTCTTAATGCATCCGGTGAAAGATCTTTTAATGTTCTTAAAAGAGTAAAAAATTATTTCGGGAGCTCATCCACGGATTTGAGACTCTCCAATTTGGTTTTGTTTTGTTTGTAAATGCTGAACTTGTAAAAGCACTTAATTTTGAAGATGTCATTGCTACCGAGAAAGTACGTAGAGTGGACTTGTAAGAAGAGGTATCATTAAAAACTTTTTGTAATACTGATAATAGTAATTCAAGGTGAATTTGAAAACTTGAATGACGTCAGACTTTTATAATAAGATGTTTTCTTGTTTTACATTTAAAAACACTGTAGTTTGTGGCTGAAATCATTAGTATTTTATTTAAATACATGAACAAAATTAAATATTTTTCTTTCCCTCTCAGAGCTTTGATTATGATGAAACACGTTCATATGCAGTTTTAAAGAATGGTACGTAAAATATAATTGCTAATAGTCTAAATGATCAATGATGAACTTAAGTTTGTTAAATATGTTTGTGTGGGGGAGCGGAAATCCTCCAAGAGCACGGTTGGCCTAGAGTCCCGGATATTTAAAATCCTATACTGACGCTGACAATCTTTCGTTAGTAAAAAGTCTTTTTCTTCTCTTTGGTTTCGAAGATCAACGACCCCAAACGATCATCTAAGGCTGTAACGAATCGCCAATCCCTAATTTAGTGCCATTGGTTTCAGAGAAGTGAAAACCTAGCAACGCACACAGCCTCATTTTTATCCGGTACTCGAATACGGACCGAAATCGGACAAGCGATCAGCAGATCATGTCACTGACCACGTTGGTCACCCTCTGCCCTTCATGCAGGTACAACGCGCTCTGTGACCCCTCGGTATCTCTATACCGTTGACGCAGGCGCGTCGCCTTCTGATCACTCATTCGCCTTCTACAGTTCATGTGGATACGTCGCCCTCTGACCACTCACTCACCTTCAACTCTTCATGCAGATGCGACGCCCTCTGACCACAGAGTCACCCTCTATCTTCTTGCAGGTACGTCGCCCTCTGACTACTCATTCATCTACTCTTCATGCAAGTACGTCGCCTTCTGACCGCTCAGATACCTTCTACCCTTCATGGAGGTACCTCGACCTCTGGCCCAGAGCTATTGGTAAATTTTAGGGAGGCTACTAATAATGTAAGGAAAGCAAAAAAAAAAAAAAAAAAAAAAAACTTTAGTTACTTCTGTAAATTAATTTAAATTTAATTAATTAAGATAATTTACTCAGTTTTAACCAAAATTATTTTTTATATGGCAGTATTTATTGAAAAATTAGTAAGCACAGCAATACCGTTTTAAGGATATATATATTTACAAGCTTATTGGCAAAAATGTTTATAATCGTTTTGGTTGGAATTGGTCAAAAATATCCTTTATGTAATGCGATACCGTTATTTCTTTTCGACAATCCCAAAGGAAAATTATTCAAGTAAGGACGAAGACAACATGCTGATTAATTTTAATACGATAAATAGTTAATTAACTATTAATAAAAAATTAACTGGATACAGGATTTTATTTATTCCACGGAGAAACGTGTTTTTGAACTGGTAGATGTGTCTATAAACATGTCAAATAATGGCATGTTCTGCATTACGTTTCCGTTGTGTTTAAGTTTTAGACACATGTACAGTAGAATTATGTATAATTATAACCACTGCAATTGGTTTACCAATGCATATTTTGACGTAGTTTTAAGTGTTTCACTTGCTTATGTTCCTTTACTTCGTATTTTTTTACGTTTTAGTGTCCATATTTCTTTGCACTTAAATTTTTGAGACAGATCCCACTGATTGCAAAGCATTCCAAAAAAGAGAAACTAAGAATAATGAGCAGAGGCGTAACTAGGGCGGGGCGGCTGCTCCTGGCACAGCTCAAGAGAGGGCACAAATATCAGTTCATAATCTGATTAAAATTTGAATTTAAAATTTTGCACCAATTTTTTTTTTCATTTTTTTTTCGCTCCATGCTTTGTCATTCATCTATTTACAAAATTGGCTTATAATATGCTTTTGGGTAACATTGTCAATTTAAAATTCGCATTTCTTTCTCACATTTTTAGGAGACATAAGTTGCTCATATTCAAAAATGGAGGCACGGTTGGACGTGCGTTTCCAGAAAAGAAAGTTGCACATATTTTTGAAGATTCTCTGGGGGCTATTTGATCATTACTGTGATTGAGAGTGACGATTTTCAGCTGTATTTCGGACGTTTACTGTGGTACAAATGTCCAAAACAGTTGGGGAAAGCCGTACAGCCAGTCTGATTGTGCCTCTCCCATAGAGATAAAATTAACGTCACACCGCAATGTCGTTTAATCGAGTAACGTACATTTTTATGTATAAAACTGCTCATATATATAAACTATTAAACTATCAATGTGTGTAAGACCGAAAGACAGAGAGGGAGGCGCAATAATTTGTGATTTGCTCAGGGCGCGGAAATGCTTAGTTACGCCTCTGGTAATGAGTGCAGGGGAGAAATATACGGCTATACGGTGTACGATTGGAACAGTTTACAACGGAAGTCAGAGTGACAAATTAATCTGCGAAGTGTATTGCTCTCTCTCAAATAAGCTTCCGTAAAAATACTTTAGTGTTTAAAAACTTCCAATTTCCATATTGATAGCTCCAAGGACATGATCCTGAATCAGCTGTTTTAGATGGTTTTCCTCTCAGTCAAATCGATATATAGTGTTTTTTATGTGATATGGAAATTCTTTTCGTTATCAATTTTTTACTAAATAAGGTATATGCTAATTATCGCCACGTTCGTTGTCTTTCGTAAGGGAGGCTCAAATCTTTTCAGCCTCACCAGACGGTCCTTCCAGCTCCGGCCCTGCGCTGGCCACTCACTTTCTACCCCTTCACGCAGATACGTAGCCATTTCTGCGGCATATCCACATGATTTTAGTTTTTTTCATCATCATGAGTTGACATTTTGAATGTACCTGTAACACTCAGACTGTTGAAAAAAAAACAACCTCACATCGAGATGGCATTAGTCTTAAACTTTACACGACGTCTTCCAATTGTTATAAACAAGAATCCTTATCATGAAAGAAATACGGGATTACGCCATATAATACAAATTTTGAAGATGACAATCCGATTTTTGGCGTAAATGTGACAAGGATGGTAAGTCAGATAATGCCGGTTGCTTCGACTAGCGAATCCTGTGTTGGTTAAATTCAAATTGATCGGAAACTTGAAACTTGGTCGTTCTGGGTGGTGTAGTGGTTAGCATACCCGGGCGTTTTCTGGGAGACGCGGGTTCGTGTCCCGCTCCAGGACGATGAAAATTTTCAAGTTTTCGGATATTATCTGACTTACCATCCTTGTCACATTTACGCCAAAAATCGGATTGTCATCTTCAAAATTTGTAAGAATCCTTATATTGCGTTGATGCATCAGTTCATGCCATTTTACTTCACGATTGTTTCCTAGATCAGTAGTGACGGAACAGATGGCTAGTTGTATATCAAAATGTAACCAGTAATATCGTGTATCTAAATCATACTGTAGTGTGACTGCGGCTAATGGTTTTTCGGTTTTCAGATCCGGAAGTATGGACTGTCAAGTAGAGAGGAATGAACATTTCTGACATCTGCTCCTCTACGAATTTAACAAGGGATTCACAGCCGCCGAGGCTACTTGACAAATTCGCGCTGTGTATGGATGCTGTTGCTCCGAGGACAACCCGCAAATGGTTTGAGCGGTTCGGAGGAGACAATTTCGAACTCAACGACTCTCCACGCTCAGGCCGTCCATCTCACTTTGATGAGGATCGTTTGAACCATCTCATCCACTTGGATCCGCGTCAAACCACACGCGAATTGGCCACTGAGATGGACTGTGATCAGGCCACAGTGGTTCGACACCTAGAACGTATGGGAAAGGTCCAGAAATTGGGGTCTTGGGTGCCTCATATTCTCACCGAGGACAACAAGAATCAGCGTGTTGCCACTTGTGGTTCCTTGCTCGCCCGTTATTGCGAATGTTCTCGGCAACACAAACCCTTCCTGTCACGAATTTTTACTGGAGATGAAAAGCGGTGCCTGTACGTAAAGTTCCAGGCATCGGAGGGAATGGTTAAGCCCAAACAAGACACCCACACCACGTCCAAGCTTTGAACTTCATCATGAGAAGACCATGTTGGGTGTCTGGTGGGACATGGGAGGCATTATTCACTGGGAAACGCTGCCGAGGAATCGGACCATCAACGCTACACTCTATTGTGAGCAACTCCGCTGTGTGGAGGGAGCAGTTAAGCAGAAACGGCGACATTGGCACCGTAGTGTCCTTCTCCAACATGATAACGCACGCCCTCACAGTGTAAACATGACCAAAATGGCCATTCAGGACATGAAATGGGAGATCCTTCCCCCCTATTCCCCAGATGTCGCCCCTTCAGATTATCACCTGTTCTGATCTCTGTCGAATGCACTCCGTGACAGAACGTTCAACAATGATGTTGATCTCCAGAATTTTCTTGATGATTTCTTCGCAGCAAAACTTGCACGTTTTTTTAAGAATGCCATTGCAGACCTATCCAGACGTTGGAACACCATCGTAAACAATGTGTGTGTGTGTGTGGGGGGGATACATAGTTGCCTGATTTCGTTTTCCCTTCTAATGTAATACATTCCTGCAGTGCTGTGAAAATAAAAAGGCATGAATGCATGCATCAACCCAATATATAAGAAATTTGCTCATACTCAACCCATTTCACAGGGAAAAAAGAAATTACTTCTTGTGGCCTTCGCATTTGGTCAGATAGCTTTACCATCTCTTGGAGCCAAAATTACGAAGAATACAATAAAAGAGCAGTTTCTGCTTTATCTGAATTTGGAATGCGTTTGGGAACGGTTTGATGAAATTCAAATAGTTGATATTACAAAAGATTTTGATGAAGTATATCTAGTGTTCTGATGCAGTTTTTTACGCAGATGGAATTGAGGTATCGGTTTGGTCCCCTACTCTTTTTATTTTGTGCGTCAGTAACCTCCTTTCCATTACTCATAATGTGAGTCCTAGTTTTGCTGGAGATAGTATTCTCCAGGCATCTTATGTTTTAGATTGTGTTCGCATGGTGGCACGAATCACCAGCTACTGTGCCATGATGTTACATCATCTACGACCCACGATGTCGAGGTTATTTGTCGTTGGGGTGAACACAGCCTGAGTTGATCTCTCTTGCAAAACTCAGTCCTTTGTTGTAAGCAAGAAAAGACATCAAAGTTTTCCTCTGTGTTTCCTTGTTAGGTAAACTTCTGACAAGAAACACTTCTCTGTCTTTCTAGATCAAAGTATTTCCTCCAATTTACCCTAAGAACGGAAAGAAGCATAATCAGTCAGTCACTCTCACTCGTTTTGTACAGAATAGGATATTCACCGATCGCTTCTGCAGATCATTCGTCTATCTGCAACAAAACAGAACTTCGCAATTCTTTAAACAATTACATCTCACAAGAGATCTTTCAACTATTTATTTAAGTCTAAGGACAAATAAGTTGCTTTAAGCAATTCCATGTTTTAAATTAAGAAACAAAATTCGGTCATCAATCTATACAGTATGTACATGTCATGAATAACTATCTCTTAAAAAAATAAGGAAAAGAGAGAACCTTTTTAATTTAGCGTGACACAGTTTTCCGTGGCAAGATTGTGTAATGAGATTTGTCGTAGGAAAATTGCTACCTTAGTAGAACATAATATTCCGCGGAAGGTTGCATGATTATTGTAATGTACACATACCGGCCACTGAATTCTGATTTTTATTCAGTACCGGGTTGGACCTCCTTTAACCCGAATTACAGCACGTATGTGGTTTGGCATAGATTCCACAAGGCTTTGGAATGCATCTACTTCATACCAAGTGTTCACCAGACCCTCCTTTAACTGACTAAGGTTTGACGGAAGAAGTTTTTAATACATGTCCCATACATTCTCGATGGAGTTCAGTTCCTAGCTTTGTGGTGGCCGGGAAAGATGGCAGAAGTAGCTGGCTGAACCACTACTGAGAACATCTTAAACGACGGCCAGTAGCAATTTCGTCCATCAAACAATCACCTGCTGGACAAAAAGTCAACTTTGTACGATGGGCTTGATCAGCAAAAATGTTCAGATAATCCTTAGAGGACACCCGACCTTCCAACATTATCAGGGAGCCCCTCCCGTACCAACACAATGTGCCCCCACCATGACAATACCACCAGAACTTTGAGTTGTGTTTACATGGCAAGCTGAGTCCATTGCTTCATGTGACTCCCGTGAAACTCTCTGCCTACCGTCGGTACAGAACAAAGTGTGTCGCAACTCGTCGGACCACATGACGTTATTTCAGTCTTCAGTTACGGTTTTCTTACACCACTGCAGACGAACTTTCCAGTTCTTCGCAAAAATCAGTGGTTTCCGAATAGGAAACCACTGCTACTGCTACTATACCGATCCTGTTCACTTCCCTGCGCATAGTTCGCAGAGATATGGTTCGGGAACCGCCTTCATTGAATGCTGCGGTCAATTGCTGAACACAGGAAATTCTGTTTCTCGGTACCATTTTTCTCAGACGATGACGATCTCGTTCCTGACAGATCGCCATTGCGCTACAGTTACGCCTCTTAGACAGGCAATATGGATTATTTTTCCACTGAATAAAGACCCGGGATATCTCACCTTTTGAGAAACCAGTCAGCTCTGCTGCTTTTTAAATTGTCGCTCCAGTCTGATGTGGTACCCACCACAATAAGCCCTTTATTGAACTCCCAAAGACCCTTTGTTTTTCCCATTGTGATCAACACTACTGACGATTACGGACGAACAGCAGTCTTAAACAGTTCTCTAGACCACGTGATGACGAACGTGATCACGTATTTTGCGTTTACGTACATCTGCATAAAGGATTCTAATTCAGTGTCGGAAGTGTAAAGAATATTTGTAAAATTGTGACATATAAAACAATCAGACTTGCACCAATACAATATAATTTGTTTAATGTTAATTGCTGATTTCATTTCTGAGATATGATTTTATTTTAATCGGCGGCTGATTTTGTTCGACCCAGTGCATTTTTGTGCGCTTCTACAGATCAGAAAATAAGTATAAGTTTGTACTGAGAACTAGAGCAATTAACACTGTAAAAAATGAATCAATCTCAAAAACCGGATAAACAAAGAGTGATACGATAGAAGAATTTGGTATTAAAAAACCACCAGTGCTACAGAAACAGATACAAAAATCTAAAAGCAATTTCTGACTTACATTTCGTTCCATGCTCTAAATTATTGGATTTATAAAGGAAGAAGAGAAGTTGCAGGTGTTGCAGTTCTCTACGTAAAACATAGGAAACACACATTAAAATCGTATACATGATATATATGGAGAACAGCATTAGTTCACCGTGACAATCAAAGGAGAATCAAATTTATATTATACGAGATTCGTGACGTACATGGAGGAAAGAATAATGCAGCTGAAAATTTTTGTGAAACGTTGCAATGCAAAGCAACTCTAAAAAAATTACATGACTTTTAGCCAGAAGTTTAAACTACATAAATAAGAGCTGGACTGAAGGAATTAAAACACTTAATTGGAAGCATCAGGTGAGATAATCGGAATAATTACATGGGGAAGAACTAAGAAATGTATATTATACGATGTACAATTAAATTACTTATAGATTCTACAGAAAGTTCTGATATATTCGCATTGCTAATGGATTCGTATAGATTCTACAATTAAACTTCTAATAATTTCGCATTGCTAATAGATTCTAGAGAAAATTCTCATCATTCACATATTTATTTATTTAACGATCGTCGATGACATCGAAAGTCAGTGGGGTAAATCCATCTCAAATATAGAATTACTGAGCCAAGGGAGAGGAAAGAAAAATAGATACAGAAACGGAGTATAAACACAACACATATATGCCTGGCTAGGGACTCGCAATTAGTCAAGACACTGACTTCAGCGGCAACACGAGAAGCAAACATCCTAACCGAGAAGGGAAATAAATCCAAGAGAAGGGAAAGAAAGATAGAAATAACAATCAAGAATAAACCAACACACATGCCTCGTTAGGGACACGAAATCAGTTAAGACACCGACTTCTGGTGTAACGCGGGAGCAAGCATCCTATCTGCTCGGACACCAAGCAATGCTCAGAGAAAGAGTGAAACAAATCAAGAATAAATAAAACACACATGCCTGGTAAGGGCTCGAAGTCAGTTAAGACACGGACTTTCATGCCAACGCGAGGAGTAAATATCCTAACTGCTCGGACACCGAGCTATACTCAGAGGAAGAGGAAAGAAAGAGAGAAACAAATCAAGAATAAATAAAACACACATGCCTGGTAAGGGCTCGAAGTCAGTTAAGACACGGACTTTCATGCCAACGCGAGGAGTAAATATCCTAACTGCTCGGACACCGAGCTATACTCAGAGGAAGAGGAAAGAAAGAGAGAAACAAATCAAGAATAAATAAAACACACATGCCTGGTAAGGGCTCGAAGTCAGTTAAGACACGGACTTTCATGCCAACGCGAGGAGTAAACGTCGTAACTGCTCGGATACCAAGCTATACTCAGAGGAAGAAGAAAGAAAGAGAGAAACAAATCAAGAATAAATAAAACACACATGCCTGGTAAGGGCTCGAAGTCAGTTAAGACACGGACTTTCATGCCAACGCGAGGAGTAAACATCGTAACTGCTCGGATACCAAGCTATGCTCAGAGGAAGAGGAGACAAACAAATCAAGAAGAAATACAACACACACATTTCTGGATAGGGCTCAAAGTCAGTTCAGACACGGACTTCTATGCCAACGCGAGGAGTAAACATCCTAACTGCTCGGACACCAAGCTATACTCAGAGGAAGAGGAAAGACAGGGAGAAACAAATCAAGAATAAATAAAACACACATGCCTGGTAAGGGCTCAAAGTCAGTTAAGACACGGACTTTCATGCCAACACGAGGAGTATACATCCTAACTGCTCGGACACCAAGCTATACTCAGAGGAAGAGGAAAGAAAGAGAGAAGCAAATCAAGAATAAATACAACACACACATGCCTGGTAAGGGCTCGAAGTCAGTTAAGACACGGACTTTTATGCCAACGCGAGGAGTAAACATCGTAACTGCTCGGACACCAAGCTATACTCAGAGGAAGAGGAAAGAAATAGAGAAACAAATCAAGAATAAATAAAACACACATGCCTGGCTAGGGCACGAAGTCAGTTAAGACTTCGTGCCAACGCGAGGTCTTAACTGACTTTTATGCCAACGCGAGGAGTAAACATCGTAACTGCTCGGATACCAAGCTATGCTCAGAGGAAGAGGAGACAAACAAATCAAGAAGAAATACAACACACACATTTCTGGCTAGGGCTCAAAGTCAGTTAAGACACGGACTTTCATGCCAACACGAGGAGTAAACATCGTAACTGCTCGGACACCAAGCTATACTCAGAGGAAGAGGAAAGAAAGAAAGAAACAAATCAAGAATAAATAAACACACATGCCTGGTAAGGGCACGAAGTCAGTTAAGACATGGACTTTTATGCCAACGCGAGGAGTAAACATCGTAACTGCTCGGATACCAAGCTATGCTCAGAGGAAGAGGAGACAAACAAATCAAGAAGAACTACAACACACACATTTCTGGCTTGGGCTCAAAGTCAGTTCAGATACGGACTTTTATGCCAACGCGAGGAGTAAACATCCTAACTGCTCGGACACCAAGCTATACTCAGAGGAAGAGGAAAGAAAGAGAGAAACAAATCAAGAATAAATAAAACACACATGCCTGGTAAGGGCACGAAGTCAGTTAAGACACGGACTTTTAATGCCAACGCGAGGAGTAAACATCGTAACTGCTCGGATACCAAGCTATGCTCAGAGGAAGAGGAGACAAACAAATCAAGAAGAAATACAACACACACATTTCTGGCTAGGGCTCAAAGTCAGTTCAGACACGGACTTTTATGCCAACGCGACGAGTAAACACCGTAACTGCTCGGACACCAAGCTATACTGCTAGGGAAAGGAGAGAAAGATAGAAACGAATCAAGAAGAAACATGTACAACACACATGCGTGAACAGAGACTCGAAATTAGTTAAGACACTGACTTTTATGATAACGCGAAAAGCAAGCATTCTTACTGTTCGGACAGTATACTACGCTCCGGAAGGAGAGGATAGAAAGACAGAAACGGAAATCAAGAATAAACACAACACATGTCTGGCTAGGAACTCGAAATCAAAAAATCAGTTAAGATATTGACTTCTACCATGGCGCAAAAAGCAAACATCGTAACTGCTCGGACACCGATCCATAAAAAATTCATTTTTAAAGGAAAGGAATGTTACGGAACTTCTTAACCCTCTTTTTATTTATTTCCCCTTTAAAAAAAAAATTCCCCGATACCCCCCCTCCCCTCCTTCTCTCTCTCTCTCTCTCTCTCTCTCTCTCTCTCTCTCTCTCTCTCTCTCTGTTTCAGTTGATGGTTAATGACTTAACTGCAGTACTCCTTTGCGTAAATCATGAAATATAAATTCTCTCCTTGCAATATCTGCGACAGAAGCACCAAAATGCACAACTGCAAAATTCACTTTCATACTTGCCCGGTCGTATGTAGTGCACACCTGCCCAACAAAAACAGGAACGTGAAATTCATCGTAACATGCTCTGAAGGATCGTTCTGTTGAATTTCTAGATAAGAGGACGGACACACACACACACGACCTTCTGTCGTTCTAGACATCGGATCACGGCGACACACCGGACATCACATGGGTGGTTGACAATACGTAACACGTACTTTTTTAAGTTGCTTTTTTCATTCATTTGTAGTTTAACGAATTCCCATGAGAATTGTTAAACAGGTAAAATCGCCAGACCGTAGTGAAAATGACCAAGGAAAGCAGAGAATCAGAAACGAAAAACGTAACTTCTTCCTCAGATGACTGCTTTTGCAGGAATTCAGTTTCAAGACGTATTTTTTTCTTTGTTTGTTTACGAGTTATATGAGAGAAAGAATCGGTCAATTTAATTTCTTTCATTCCTCATCTGGTGTATCTTGGGAAAGAGAGTTCTCCATTCGTTAATGCGCTGCAAAAGAAAATTTTAAACTGCAAATGAAGAGGAAAATTGCTCGCTGGCCGGATAAGAAAATTTTGCCACCGATATACTGTATAACAAATTATGGTCATACGTGAAAACTTAAAATTAATTACGGAAGAGCTCTCAATAGGTAAATCAAATTCTGATAAATATTCTACTAAGATCAAAAATGAGACCACCCAGACTGATGATAACAAGCTGCAAAAATTAAGATTTCAGATGGTATATGAACCTAGAAATTTTAAGAAACAATAACGATTTAAGATTTTAGTTTTACACTCCTGTTTGTCGTAACAAGAATTGACAACAGGTAAGTTCCGATTAATATTAAATTCTAGTCAAATTCTGATAATGCATTCTAGTAAGATCAAAACTGAGATTACCCAGACTGATAATAACAAGCCGCAAAAATTAAGAATTCAGATCAAGTATGAACCAACAAATTCTGAGAAACAATAACAATTTAAGATTTTAGTTCTACAGACTTGTTTGGTGAAACAAGACTTGACAACAGGTAAGTCAAATTCTGATTAATATTCTAGTATAATCAAAATTGAGACTACCCAGGCTGATGATATCAAGCCGCTAAAATTAAGAATTCAGATCGAGTATGGTTTTAGTTTTGCAGACTTGTTTGTTGAAACAACAGTCACTTAATACTAAATTCTTAACACAAACACTCAAATCACAGCTAAAAATTGCAGGGATAGATATAAAAAGAAATATAACTTGCATAACGTTTAAAGAATTTATACGGTAAATTGGGCTCCCTGTTTGTTGACTTACAATTTGTAAACACCAGCAGAATTTATATTTGAACAACTGAAAGAGTCTTGGCTGAATCACATTATGAATCTCGTTGATAAAACTTATTCAGCGTACAGATCATCAAGATAATATGTGGTCCAAAATGAAACCGTAAATCATTTTACGTTCGTGCCACCGGACAAACGTCTTTACAGTGGGCACGACTCTTTATTTACCTTTTATTCACTATCAGTCGTTTCCAAAAGTATATGGAAATTTAGAGGATATGACGTGCCGTTCAGAGAGAAATACAACGGAAAAGTAACATACAGGATGGCCCGTAAGTTGGGACCCATAGGAGAAAAGCACATACAATTACAGAATATGTTCAAAGTGTCCGCCGTTGTGTTGCACACACAGATGAAGACACAATCTTCACTCTTGCAGCACTCTATGGATCACACTCGACTGACACGCCTGCACAATGCGTTTTTTAAAGATGGGGAATGCTTTGAATTTTGACCTCGTACATAACGGCTTTCAGGACCCAGAAATAAAAATCGAGCGGAGTGAGATCTGGGCTTCTTGGGGGCCGCTCAACGTGTCCTCGACGTCCAATCCAATGTTTGGAAAACTGTGTTAAGGTAATGTCGTACTGTAAAAAAAGAAACACAAATGTGAGAAACTCCTATGGGTGCGGGCTTACTGGGCACCTTATACTTTTTTATACGAACAGAAACTCAAAAAGGAAAGTTAGCACCAGAACATAAGTCCACTAATACACGCAAAATATTCCGCAAGGTGAATGGTATCCGGTGTTAAAAGAATTTTTTGAAACTGACTTTTAGAAGCAGTGATATCCAGAAAGAACGATTAAACATTTTGCAACCTCTAGCGGAGAAAGTGTGTATTTTTTACGCAGGAAATGTGAACTAAATGTTTTCCAGGAAATGCGAATTAAATGTTTTTTGTATTAGTGGTATCTAATCGAAATGGATTCTTTCAACTGAGTTTTAAGACGCGCAGATATTGCTGCGAATTTTCTGTAAGCAAATGTGTAGACTTACTGCCTTCTAGTAGCAAACTTGTACGGTAAGAAAAATTTGAAATGTTATGCGAAACATTTTTCACCAAAAACACTGCTCGGGAAAGAAATATTTTTTTAAAATCGGACTCTTACAAACAGGCAGGGGTTGAAAAATATCTGAAATTTGCATGCCCGGCTGGGCATGCGCAAAAATTATTTACCCGCCCAGGTAGTAAAAGCTAGATTCCCAGAAAAATGTATCTTTTAAGTTAACATATTAGAACATTCATTTTTTTTAAGTTAAAAAATATGAACTTTTTTACATGTTTTGCATTTCTGTTTTTAAAGGTTAGTATTCAAAATGTTCAATGCTCAAAAGCGTGTATTTCAAGTTTTAAAATGATGATGCTGAAATTGGTATGAAATGGCATAATGATGATGAAATTGATATTTGGGAAATTTAGTGATTCTGCCAGCATGTTCTTTTCGCTGAAGTTTTCGCCTTTTGTTACTAAAAACCGGAGGCTGATTCAATAAGAGGCATGTATCCCATCCCTGAATATAAACAACATTTAGAGCAAAATTACGTATGGCTCCAATATCTGGATCTAGAGCATAATATAATTTAAAAAGTGATATTCTTGTCTTTAGCATTCCGTAGCAATAATACAACTTCCGGCGATTAGCAGCGAAATAAAACACGGCATGCGACGACTGTCTTTTTTTTTTTTTTTTTTTTTAGTAGGAAATTCTATTTCAAACTTTTTCAATTTTAGATTTAGTTGCTCGGTCCGGACAACTAGATTGATTTTTTTTACCTGAACAGACCAATAATTTACAAGTCCCAGGCATGGTATTTTTCAAGCTCTGAGAGGTATGTATAAAAATCAGATAAATATCTACGTCCCTGGCGAAAAAACTTTGTAATACTTTAAGCAAAACATGTAATCCATTTTTTTTCGGAACGATATTTGTCTGCAAAGGAATTTTTTCACACGAGTTTTTAGAAGAGCAGATGTTTGTTGGAAATAAATCGGAAACAGAAATATACACTTGCGCCTCCTAGAAAAAAAAAAGTTCTTTACCAAAATTGAATTTACATGCAGAATATTTCCCTCCGAGAACTCTATCCGACGCAAAAAGATTGTGTCAAATCGGACATTTAGAAGGAGATTATTGGGCAAATAGCAATTTACCTTTACGCCTCTAGCGGTAAAATTGTGCATTTCTTTAAAAAGAAACCCTCCCTAAAATATTCTCCGTAGTAAATAATATCGAAGAAAGGAAAGAATTGTTTCAGTCTGATATTTAGAAGCAAATATATGGGAGGGGGGGTGAATTCGATAGCATCTGTATTTATGCCGTGTACGGAAGAGTTATGCATCGGAAAAGGACCGAAAAATAACGATCATCGTTCTTACATTTCAGGCTTCCCAATGCAATTTTTTTTTACATCGTACTATAATATAACGGACAAAGAAATACTATACGAACGTACTATTTTTTACCAGAGGCGTGCAAACAAACACAGCCGGCAAGGCAGAATTAAACAGACATGCGACAGATACTGGACATTTGATTAAATGGGAATCTTTCAAATTAATCAACCATCAATTTCAAATAGAAAACTGAAAGAAGAACTCGAAAAAGAAAATGAAAAAAGCTCCATTACCAATTGCGATTTGAATCGGTGACTTTCACATAAGTGGGATGAAATGTTTTCATAATAGTAACCACACAAATGCAGACATCAAGAACTAACCATCTCATAAGCACCACGGGAAAAAGGCATCAGTGAAGGCGATACAATATTCACTTTGAAAATTAGTCAAGAATATTAAAGAAAAGAAAAAAAAATCCGGTGAAAGTGTGAAAACACAAGTTTGTCCGCGACGGGAATCGAAACCGTGTCCCCCTCACTCCGGAGTAAGTCGCTCTCCCAACTGAGCTACGCGGATAGAATGTCTCACTGCAGATTTTTCGTCTTGATACATGTTTTCACCTCTGTAGTACGTCACAAAAGAACGTTTCAGGAAGGTTCTTTAATCCACTGGTTTTAATTGGAAACTCCGACATTATCAAATTCACGCACTGGCAAGCGTTCGTTCGATGACGATCTTTCCGAAAACTCAATCACAATATTTATGATAAAGAACAGCTATTGAAGGAAGCGTCAGTTGTTTTTCTGATCGTAATATCGCTAATCATTAAAAAAATATGTAGTGGTAAAATCTGATTGTAATTTAACGGAAGAATTAAAAGGAAATTAAAATCAGTTTCTTGCATGCTTCTGTTAATCCTATTAAAAGACAAGAAAGTGGGAGCTCCCTCCTTTTTCCATGAAAGATTTGGCAACAGAAGTTACCTTCAGAGAACAGCGCGTCAATCGATCAGCAGATCAGCGCTTTCCTCTTTGTTAACGTCAAAATAAAAAGGATTACGATATTTCGACCGGAATCCGATGTTAACCTCGCGCACTTGAAACAAAATCGTCGGTCGGATGTAAAAGTTTTCCCTTACATCAGTTTATCCGGTGTCTCCAGTCGAAAGAAAAACTTCTGACCTCCTAAATCAATGAGAACGTGAACTAAAACACACGTAAAATTGTAAGAAACTAAAAAGCACAAACAAAGTGCGGAATGGTAACAAAATTATGCAAAAATAAGCTGCGACTGAGGAGAAAATCACACGAACAAAACTTGTATCGGCGAAAAGGAAGGTACAAGAAAAAATAAAATAAAATAAAAACTGAAGTCGGCTGCATGCTGAGAAACGCATGCAAAAGAATATTAGCAAATGGCAACAGTCTCAACCACACTTCAAGCGCTGTTAGCAGAGTCGGGGGTGGCAGTCGTGCAAATCAATGCTGGAAGCCAGCCAATCAATAATAACTCAACGAATCGATAACCCAAAGACACTGCCTTCCATCGACTTGAACTGCATTGCAACCCCTTATTCCCCGACACCTTCCACCCATTTATCGATACTTCATTAACATTCACGGCACAAACTGTGTAAGGCACCTCACCCCCCTTCCTCCCGATACGTAAGAACCCTTTCTCCAATCTAGTATCTTCAAGTACAAATGCGTAAAGAACTGAGAAAACAAGTGTAGAAATATGCTTATTTGTTTTTGTTTCATCGTCCGAGTTAACGAGTTCTTTTCGAGTTTTCCATATTGGGGATTCTTCAGCAAAGACTATGTTTATCGATGACTAAATACACAATGCGAAAGCTATGGAAAACCAGAAGCTGAACTGTAAAAGCAGGGAGCATCAAAGGATTGTTCAACACACGAAGAAAAATTCTAATGAATCATATCTAATCCGGAAAAAATATATATATATATGCATACAAGCCACATGAGAAAAAAGAACCACTTCTATATTTGTATTTACCCAAAAATCCGTTATTCTTATTTCATGGTTTCGTACCTTTTCTGAATCTGAGAATCTATCTATCCATCACTCTTCCCATTACTCAGAGTAATGAATTTTCGTTCTAAGACTTTATCCATTTTACACAGAAGGCCAAAACAAAGGTTACAACAGAAGTACGGTATGGACGAAATGCGTCTTTCCTGAAAAGCCATATATAGTTCAAATTATTTCCAGCAGCATTTTGGACGAAAGACATAATCTTGGGCCCAAATTAAAAAAAGAGAAAGAAAGAAAAATACAGTATAAAGAGCAGGTACCCTATCACGTTTACATACAAATAACTAGCACGGTAGATCAAAAGCACTAGGAGAAATCGTTAAACACAGCTTAAATAGAATCCGATAAAATCTCGTGAGCCATCGCAGTTGCGCAGCGCTGGCTCCTGACTATTCGTCCAAGATGGGTCCGAGTTCGAATCTCAGACCGCGGGTGGCCTAGTGGTCAACGTTCGTGACTGCCACGGAGAAGACCTTGAGTTCGATCCCAGGCAGGAACGAACGTTCGAACCACTAAATATCCTCCGTGCGTCGGATGGGCACGTTAAGCCATCGGACCTCGGGTACTGCCCCCCCGGTAATAAATAAGGGCATATTTCTCCACCCCTTTCCGTGTCACTTTCCTATCGGGCACTCTAGCCCGAATCTCCTAGGTTCCTATTTCTAAGGGTTGTTTAAGACCTGGGGTCAGACACCCCCTTCCTAAAATCCTCTACATATGATCTGATTTGATCTGAGTCCGAATCTCGGTGAAGCACAGACGTTGTGTTTGTCTTACGGCACTGGCTCTTTCTTTTTCTGGAACCATTTGCCGTAATTTAGGGACGGGTGGCTACTTATAGCTCATTAAGTTGCTCGCGGTGGTCGTTACTTCCCATACCACAAAAAATAAAAAAAAATCTTGTGACTAAGTCCTTCCTGAAGTTTTCGTAAGAAAGTGTGTCTGCAATATCGGTATCGTAATCGCTTTGCAAATGACCCCCACAAATCCGGTCGGAGATGTTCACTTAGGTGCAAGTAATGCATGATGATCAAAAAATTAATTCTGTGGTTAAAACTCCGAAATGCTTGAATCAAACAGTATTGACTACATCAACATCAAACAAAGATCTTCGCTCTTTCCACGTTTATAAGTGAGTCATGGAAAAATTATCATGGGCCGCCACCGGGAGTCGAAACCAGGGTCTTCCAGTTACGCGCCGGATATGCTT
Source organism: Macrothele yani (assembly GCA_039090855.1). NCBI lineage: Eukaryota > Metazoa > Arthropoda > Arachnida > Araneae > Macrothelidae > Macrothele > Macrothele yani. The sequence continues at coordinate 72,897,369 of CM077028.1, read as the reverse complement.
CCGCTACACCACAGCGGCCTCGAATTCCTCCGAACTCACACACGCTAACTGCTAAGCCAATTTGGCAGGTTGCTTCTTGGAGCCCCTCACAATGCTGGGGATTCACCAAAGATGATAAACAGCAACTGAATAAATAATTAGAAGGCGAATGAATAATTAATACAGACATTTAACGTGGACCAGGAACATCAAACAAAGATCTTCGCTCTTTCCACGTTTATAAGTGAGTCATGGAAAAATTCTCATTAGCCGCCACCGGGAGTCGAACCCAGGGTCTTCCAGTTTCACGCCGGATATGCTTCCGCTAGACCACAGCGGCCTCGAATTCCTCCGGACTCACACACGCTAACTGCCAAGCCAATTTGGCAGGTTGCTTCTTGGAGCCCCGCACAATGCTGGGGATTCACCAAAGATGGTAAACAGCAACTGAAGAAATAATTAGAAGGCGAATGAATAATTAATACAGACATTTAACGTGGACCAGGAACATCAAACAAAGATCTTCGCTCTTTCCACGTTTATAAGTGAGTCATGGAAAAATTCTCATGGGCCGCCACCGGGAGTCGAACCCAGGGTCTTCCAGTTACGCGCCGGATATGCTTCCGCTACACCACAGCGGCCTCGAATTCCTCCGGACTCACAGAATTTTTCCATGACTCACTTATAAACGTGGAAAGAGCGAAGATCTTTGTTTGATGTTCCTGGTCCACGTTAAATGTCTGTATTAATTAGTATTGACTACGTTGTACAGTTAGTCACCCTCATGTTCAGAAAGAAATCGCGCCACAATTGAATGCACAAGCTACGTGAATAAAAATTAGGTTTCATTTCCTTTTTTTTTTTTCGTTATCGGATTTACAAACCACTGTGAGTATTTAAAGCTGTTATAATGAGTCACCAGTTCCTATTTAGGGTCACAGACTCCAGAGAATGGGAAAAGCCAGCATCGCAGTACAAACACATCATCATGCCTTTTGTGAAACACGAAAGCAGGACCAACTCTGACGACTGGCTAGAAACGCGCGCTTCTAACTACTCGGTCACCGGAGCGACAAAGAAAGGTTTCGTTCTATATAAGATTATAAAAGGATAACGCGTTGGCTTTGTAAAAACAGGCGTAAAATAAAAAACGTTTACATAAAACTCGTGTTTGTTTTTTGAGTTTTCTTTCTAAATAGCTGTTACTAAAAATACCCCGAATCTCACATTCAATTTTAAACATTCGTTTTTTTATTTCCTGTTGAAATCACTTATTTTTTGTTATTTATGTTTCGGGGTTTAACGATCCCCCATAAGCATATGAAGCTAAAAGGCGTTGCCAGGCCCTAATTTAGGACCACTAGTTCCAGAGAAGGAGGTCGTATATCAAACACACTTCTCATAACACGACTGAAATCCGAAATCGGGCTTAACTAAGGATACTAGACAGAATCCAGCGCATCTGACCACATAGCCACCACGACGGCTTAAATCAATTCGCAACATTTTTTTTTGTTTTTTTAGCGTATTATTAAAAAAAATGTCAAAATTTCCAGGCAGTTCGGGGGTTGCGCCATCTATCAGCATGCCGCTGAGAGTAGTTACTTTACAGGACAAAACTAATATACAGAATACTATTTTAAAATGGGGGGCCTCTAGGCAGCGGAGAGTAACCAAACAGTACTGCAGGTACAGCCTGTTCCGTGACGTTGTACATACATTTATACAGAATAGTGCAGAGATCGTTAAAACAGGATATCCTTCTCTTGCTGTGTCTAAGCAGCTGGGATGTCAAGTCTCTCATGTAGAAGGTCTGAGTTTGAATCCCGGTGTTTGTCACGCACACTGAAAAGACATTTCTTAATACACATCTACCTAATAACTCGAGGTCCCACCGCCCGCACCAGAGTTAAAAACGTGTCAAACATTTTGCACCCGGACAAATCTGCTTTGAACTAAAAATTGGAATATATCATCATCATTGTCAATCAGTATCAATCACTGCAGGATGAAGGTCTCCCCAAGTTTCTTCAACAAAGGACTGTCGTGGGCCAGTTTCTTCCATCCACCAGTCTCCCACGTGGTCTTTTTTTTTTTTTTTTTTTGGGGGGGGAGGTCTTTTCCTGTTCCTCGGTTGTTTATTGGTGGTCCGTTCTCCTGGGAAAATGTCCAGCCAATTGCCGTTTCAGGGATTTTACTGATCATGATATCTTCCACTATCGTCATTTTCCTTATCCACGAGTCCCTCTTTTTATCTTTCTTGGTTACACCAAGCATGCATCTCTCCATGCTTCTTTCAGCTGTCTGCAGTTTTTGTATGTCTTTTTCTATTAAAAGTCCAAGTCTCTGCTCCGTACGTGAACACTGGGAGGATGCACTGATTAAACAGTTTTAAGATAAAATGGCACATTACTCGGAAAAATTATACTGTTTTTTCCAAAAGATCTCCAACCAAGTTTTTTACGCCAATGAATTTCTTCATCAATATGACCTTTGCTTGATAGCTGTTGCACAAGATAAATGTAGGAATTGGTTATCTCCAGCTTTTCCCCATCAATTGATAAATCTTCATTCCTTGTAAAAGCATTGTACTTCAGTTTTGTCTTCTGAAAGTTCACTTTTTAATCCCATTTCTTACCCTTCTCAGCAAGTTCCTGGATCATATTCTGCAGTGCTGAAATATTATTTCAGAGATCTCTGAAGGGTTCTTTGAAACATTTTTTTTTTTCAAAAATAAAACCGGGTCGAAATCGGCTCAGGAACACCTTGACCCGACCCGCTTGACCCGCAAGAAATTGTCGACTCGTTGACCCGTTTCCATCTCTAGCCCTCACTCACAACAGCAGCAACACACAATGCATGGATTCTACCAGCTGTAATAAACATTCAAGTGGTATGATGTTTTTTACTGTGGTGGCCACGATTCCAAGACAACAATCCATACAGCGATAAGAGTTGTAGAAGGTGAATTTTGGGTTCCTATGGATTGCTCCACAGACGCTGAATTGTTGTCAGATCTAAAGAGTGAGAGGGCCATTCCACGGTAGCGAATTCACTGGAATGTTTCTCCAACCAGTCCTCTGTCAAACGGGAGAAATGAGATGCAGCACCGTGTTGTTGGAAGAAGGCGTCCTGCTGTGGGGAAATGCATAGACATGAATGGGCGTAGGCAGTCGGTAAAATACATCCTTGTGTAATTATATTGGTCTCAAAAGGTACAAAGGCCACATGTAAACATACCCCAGAATATTACACCACCTCCATCTCACTGTAACATCCCGACTTGACAGTTAGAGTCCATGGCCACACACGCAACTTCCCGTTGGTGCTTTTTAGTTGAAACCTGGATTTGTCGGTTTCTGTCTTCCACAATCTAGTGGGAATGTTCCTTCGCCTACTGCAATCTCACAGCCCGGTGACGAGGTACTCGACGTGCGTTTCGTCCATCATAGCTCAATCGTATCATTGTACGTCGAATGGTATTTGTACAAACATTCGTAAGTGCCCTGCCACTGAATTCTGATATTATCCTCTTCATTGTGGCACTCCATTCCCGAAGTTACGCACTCATTCTAGACATCAACGGCCAGTTTACGGTCACGTTTTTCTGGTGACTGCCGGTTGTGATGTAGTGCCGGTACACAAGGGCGACAGTCGAACGCAGATATCCAAGACATTCTGCAGTCTCGGAGGATGAAGCACCACATCTTCCTCGCAGCGATTATCTACCCATGACATGAATTTGCTCATGTCGCCGTGTTTACCAATTATCGCGGCCACAGGTTTGGTATAAGCCATCTGATCTGCTTATAACCTGCGGAGATTTTGGTTAACTGCATTATAATGATGGGGGAAGATAGATTTGTTGCAATGCCGTATGCAGCTTCTGCCAATTAGAATGTATGTGGGCGTAGGCAGCTACTATTAAGTTTGGAATGCCTGTGTGCGTAGGCAGCTTCTACTATTGGAATGCCTGTATGTGTAAGCAAGCCACTTCTCTGATCGAAGCACTGTTACGTTATTACTTATCAACTTCGACTTGAAAATTCATCGAACAGATAGGGATATCAGTAAATCATCATTTCATCCCTTCCACTCTCACCCTCCAGCATGTAATCGAATAAAATTGCCTTATTAAAAGTTACACAACAAGGCTCTTACGAAGCCACATCTCAGTTTAAAATTCATTCCTGAAAAAGGTACAATCTGATCAAAAGTATCCGTACACTTTCCTATCCACAAATTCCTAGTAATAGGAAAATAATTAATGTCGACTTAATCCACCTTTTGCTGTTTTCACAGCCTCCACTCTACTGGGAAAGCTTTCCACTAGATTTTCGCACCTTAATGTGGGAATTGCCTTCCATTCTACCGCAAGAGTAAGGTCGGTCAGCGATGTCGGGTGGTTCGACCTAGCTCGCAATCGGCATTCCAATTCATTCCAAAGGTGTTTGAGATCGGGCTCAAAGCAGGCCAGTCGAGTTCTTCCACATCCATCTCATCAAACCATTCCTGCACCTACCTGGTTTTGTAGGCGGGGGCATTGTGCTTTTGGTGAAGGAAAGGAACTTTACCGAACTGTTGCCGTACTGTTGGGAACAGAGAGCTGGCAAGGATATCATAATAGGCCGAGGCATTAAGATTTACAATTTCCAGGCACTGGAACTAAGAAGCCCAACCCAACCGGTGAAAAACAGCCCCACAGCATGATGGCACCTCCACCAAACTTCAGAGTTGGCACAACACAGTCGAGCAGGAAGTGTTCACCGAGCAGCCTCCACACCCATACTCGTCCGTTAGACTACCAGATGGTGAAACGTGATTCATCACTCCAGAGCATGCCTTTCCATTGCTACAGGGTTCACAAACGCCGAGCTTTACACCACTCCAACCGACGTTTGTCGTTCATCCTGCTGATATTAGGTTTGTGTACGCCTTTTCGGCCGTGGAAACCCATTCTCATCAGTTTTGGGGGAACCGTTATGGTGCTGGCGCCGCTTCCAGAGGCATTTTAGAACTCTGTGATGAGCATTGCAATCCAAGACAGGCGATTTTGTCTCATCACGGGCTTTACGTGGCCTATCAGGTTGCGATTGCGCTGTTGTTGTGCTCCTTGACGTTTCCACTTCCCAGTAACATCACTTACAGTTGATCGGGGAAGATGTAGAAGGGCAGAAATTTTCCGAACTGACTTGTTGCTAAGATTTCGTCCTATGGCCGTGCCATGTTGAAATTCACTGAGCTCTGCTGTATGGCCCAATCTACTATTCACACTTGTGTAACCGGGACTTCTATATTTATCAGAAGTGAAGTTCAGTAGCCATTTTTAGTGATAGTGAATTGTAATCATTTTCCTTCATTTCCCGCCATTCTGATGAGCTGGGAAGCAAACTTCAATGTACTTCTTTTCCCACGCGTTGCAGCAGAGGGGGTGATAGATTTATAGTTTCGTGGACGTGAAGAGAAGAATGAAACTGGACATTATTGCTTTTCCGACGTACCAAGCAACATGACAAAGGGAGAAGACGAGGGCAGCGAGCCAATTAAAGAATCTTGCGTTTTCAGAGAGAAGGTATTTCTAAGGTGTGGCCAGGTTTTCTAGGAATCCGTCGGACTTCTTCTTGCAGGAGAGAGTTTTGGTCGGGGGTCGGTCTTCGGAACAAAAAGGAGGAGAAGGGACTCGGTAAGAGAAAGTTGAGGAAGAAGGAGGTTTTTAGCGGAGGTGGAAAGATCTCGCGTGAGGGCGTGAGGAGGACATTCCCCGTAACATCTGAATAAAAGTCTTCCTCACTGCAAAATTTAGCTTCAGTCGATTCATTTTTATGTACTTTGTATTGTATTTATCTGCTCCAGTCGGAAGAATTACGGGTTAAACCCCAATACAGAACTTACTGCAAAGGAAGCATCAAACGAACCCTCCAGACAGGGCGCTGCAATATAAATCAGCACCAAGCCCTGTAACACTTGTCAATGATGTTTTCCAGACCACATGCATCATTTTATACCTGTATGGACTATCTCTGTGACGTATATGATAAAATTTACTACTCAGAAAGGTCGTCTGGATATATGGTAAGGTCGTCTAATATACAGGGTGATTGTAAACTCCTTAAAACAAGAGAGGTGATAGTTCACATCAAGACGAACAATATTTACAATGGAACCAAGGGTCGCATTCCACTACTAGTGCCAGAAAAGAGCACGTTCAAAAAACGCACAGCAGGCACATGGAGTAGTGCATGAGAAGAACAACATGCAAATCAGGTGCGGGGAACACGTGCGTAGACGATGAGGAGGAAACATTTAAAAACGCAGCCGAACTCGTTCAGCGATATTACTGTGCGAACATTACATGAGTATTGATTTATTCGTGAAGGGCATGGAGGACTACACACACGAGGAATTGGCGGATATGCATCTGATGTGCGGCCAAGCATGTGGTAATGGACGTATTGCAGGATGTTCCGTTCGCCACACGGAGGGACATGTGGTTTATGCGTGATGGGACCCCAGCACACCTTGCCATCGAGGTCCGATACTTCCTAAATGCGACATATCCCGGGCGGTGGATTGGACGCGGTGGACCTGTGGCTTTGCCTCCACGCTCCCAGGACCTTAATCTACAAGACTTCTTCTGGGAGCACGTGATAACGTTAGTGTACAAGACACCTGTGGACTCGCTGGAAGATCTCGTCGCGCGAATCGGCGTTGCTGCGGTTAAGATCAACAGCACACCGGGAGTCTACGAGAGGGTGCGACAGTCCTTCATTCGCCGGTGTGGGCTGAACAGCGACGTCCTTGAACGCCAGTTTGAGCAGCTCCTTTAAGTCTTTCTCCGATGCGACTGAAATTGTGCAACTCATAAATTAGGTATGTCTCTTTGTTTGCACTGTTGAGGGCTCAACGTGGATACGTAATTTTACTCTTTTCTGGCACAAGGAGTGGAATGAGGCTCTAGGTCCCATTGCAAATATTGTTCGTCTTGATGTGTACTATCACCCCTTTTGTTTTGTTGAAGGAGTTTACAATCACCCTGTATACTTTAATGATATACATCAGAAAAGTCGTCTGATCATATAGTGTGTATCCAATCTTATTTTTTTTTTTTTCAGCAAAAAGCTAATTCATAGAAGGTGCGTTCGTGGGCATATGGACAAACTCAAATCATAAACCGGGAATGTCTGATGTTATTCCGAATTTGCTTCAAACGCTTACTGGTCATCCATGTAACACCTCTCAGAAAACTTGAAAATTTCATCGCTGCAATCGAACCCGCACCTCCCGATTTCCGTTCGGGTATGCTAACCGTTACACCACCCAGGACAGTGAAGTTCCAAGCAACTGAGTCTAAGCAAACTTAGCTTAGGAATCTGAACTTCTTCAGATTTTCGCTAGTGGAAGCAAACTTGCATCCTCATAGAATTTTGACCCATCTCCCATCCAGAAATGGATATAGGTCGGAAATTACCAGCACCACAGATAAATCAATGAAGGAAGAAATATTCCTCATAACACATGAGAAATAGATAGAATTTACATAGTAAACATTATGTAAATTCTGAATTTGCTTGTAACACTTACTGGTAATGCATATAAAAAACAAATAAAATCTGAGGATGTTCAGATTCCTAAGCTAAGATTGCTTAGTCTCAGTTGCTTGGAACTTCACGGCTAACATACTCGAACGTAAATCGGGAGATGCGGGTTCAATTCCCGCTTCAGGGCGATGAAATTTTCAAGGTTCTTGAGAAGTGTTACATTCATGACCACTAAGTGTTACAAGAAAATTCAGAATTTATATTCTGTTTGCTTTTAAAAAAAATATTCTATCGATTTCCCATGTATTACGAGGAAAATCTCTTCCTTCATTGATTTATTTGATGTTATTCTAATAACCATTAAAGAAAAAGTTGAAGAACACCACCGGAAAAGGTTAGCAACCACAGCTCACGTGTGATTAGCCCACATAAACGACATAGACAGGAATATTTGAAAGCTGTTCATGAAGTTTGCGTGACGTATACTGCCTTTATAACATTCCGTCTTCTTTGACTTTTCACTTATGTATTGAGTGTACAAATAAGTTTACATCGTTTCTCGATCGAAAAAGGTAATAAATACACTGGTGGCCACCCAAAATGCAACACCATGAAGGACACGATGTAGCAAAGCCAGATTTACTGGACACATAACAGCAGATGCAAAGATGAAACGATTGAGCTTACAGGCCCGTGCGACTTGCTGAATATGCAGGTATCAATAGTTCGTGTGGCCCACATGGCTGGTAATAACCGCCGCTACACGCCGCGGCATCGAACGAAAGAGGCTTTGGATGTGGGCTTGGGGTATGTCGGTCCACGCTGCTTCCACACGTTGCCGCAGTTCATCAGGCGTAGCAGCGGGTGGTGCTTGCCGGGCCACTCGATTGCCGATCAGCGACCAGACGTGTTCGATGGGCGACATATCGGGAGAACAGGCGGGCCACGGCAGCAGTGACATCTGGTGGGCCGTGAAGAATTGTTGCACGATGCGTGCCACGTGCGGGCTCGTATTGTCCTGTTGAAACATGGCCGCTGGCAGGTCCTGCAGATAAGGGAGGACTACAGGCTCCAAAACGTCGGAGATGGTGCGGTGGCTGTTGAGTATACCGTCGATGCGTACCAGAGGGGTGCGGGTGTGCCATATCCCATTGCGCCCCAAATCCTAACGCCAGGCGACGGAATGGTATGGCGATGCATAATGCAGGCGTCATACAGTCTCTCGCCGCGGTGCCGCCATTCCGTAGTCCAGGTGCGGCGTTCAACCGCCCACTGCCGCCGCACTCGCCTGTGGTGTAACGTCATTGGTAATCGGAGCAACGGGCGCCGTGCGACAAGTCCTCGCTCCTGCGGACGACGTCGAACGGTACGTGCTGAGACAGGTTGTTGCGCAACATACTTTAATTTCTGCACTAACGTTCGTGATGCGGCGGTGCGAGCCGTCAATGCTCGCCGCACAACATGCCGGTCCTCTCGTTCGGTGGTGTGCCGTGGTGGAGGCAATCGCTCACGTCTCTCCTGCACTCACTGAATCCATACTTGCCTCACTGTGGCTGGATGTCGTCCCACACGGGCGCCGATGTCTCGGTACGATAAACCGCTGTCGCGATAAGCCACTATTCGTCGTCTGTCAAACTCTGACACGTGCTGGAATGACTGCCGTATTCTGCAACGAGACATCAGGAAGCTTCCCACGCACAGGTCCGGCAGCACAACATACTTCCACTACTTACACCCCACCTTCTGTGCACCCTTCTTATAGTGCTTCTCGGTGGCCTGCCGGGCGCACATGATTTGCACATGCCCTGCAATGCTAATCGCTTGCATGTCCTCTCGCGGGCGACGCATGCTGCGAATTCCAGGCCAATCGGATGCTTTTTTCTTGGTGTTGCGTTTTGGGTGGCCAGCAGTGTAGTTTGTGATACACAGATAACGAATATTTTATTCAAAATATTTACCTTCGCAACATACAACCTTCCCCCACTTTTCAGACAATAAGTGGATTCCCCGATAGAAGAAGTCCGGTTGTTTGGAAGCAATCCAGTTATCAAGCCAATTTTGGATCTCCTCGTGAGAACGGAACCGCTCTGCAGAGATCAAAACAAATGGTAATCTGACGGTGTGATGTCTGGTGAATACGGCGGGTGGGGTAACACATCCCAGCCAAGCGCTTCTACAGTTTCCTTGACCCGTATTGCGACATGAGGTCTGGCGTTGTCATGCTGGAGAACAACCATGTCATGTCTTTTCGCATATTCCGGACGTTTCGCTCTCAATGCACGGTTCAAATTGATTAGTTGTTGCTGATAACGTTTAGCGTTTCTGTTTGGCACGGATCTTCATCCAGTAATGCTTCCTTTCCAAAGCAGCATCTTCAGAAATGTTTGGTGCGCCTTCATATTCTTTGTCTTCCACGTCAAAATCATTCCCTCTGAATTGTCGGAACCTCTGTCTATACACGTGTTTTCAGCTAGATCATGTTCACCATAAGCTTTCACAAGCAAACTGTAACTTTCGGCAGCGGTTTTCTTTAAAAAGAAGTAATGCAGCAAAACTTCCCACACATGCTGGTTTTTTTGGCACAACATTCGACATTTTCAATGCACTGACAATGATGTTCACACTGCAACGAACTGTCCGCCACTAATTATTATCAAAGCTTGTTGCAAGGACTTTCTTATACACGTGTTGTCCTTCGCAATTACATGAAATCTGTGCTAGTTACGCCATCTATTCGCAAACGATGTAAACTTATTTGTACACCCAATACGATCTGGAAGCTTCTCGTCATGTTTTTCATACTTAACGTTACGTCTTCGATCAGGAATTTTTTTCTCCATTTCCAATCATGAAATGCCATATTTTGGCGGTACTCAATAGTTCAGAGCAACTCTCGTGAATTTTTCTTCTAAGGGATATGACTGGCAGTCAATCAATCATGGTAATTGGTGTAGATACCACGCAACCTAAATGTCTTTAGGGTCGCGAGTGGTCAAATGGTTAGAGCAACGGCCTTCCGACCGGCTGTTCGTGGCATTGATCCCACACAAGCTGCGCCGTATGGGCAAGCTAAGCTGTCGGAACCAGGTTATCGTACACCCACCCCATCTTCCCCCCGTTGCAATTAAGGTCATCTATTCCTCTCTATCATCCCCCTCAGTGCACCCCTTGAGTTGCCAAAATGTGGCACTCGCCACTATGTCGACTATGACCAATCGTCTGGCACTAACCTGACCTCGCTCTGTCGCGAGCCTCTATGTATCATCTCATGTCACCTCCTACTCAGCCTGGCACAATAATCGCACCTGACACGGGTGGTCAAGACTGTATATACCTCCGTATTTGGAGGGCAATCCCTACGGGAAAATGTTTGATGTACGACCGTCTCATAGCAGAAAGTTCCTGGTCAGCCTGTTTTTTTTTTTTTTTTTTTTTGGTTGGAGATTTAACGACCACCGTGAGCAACTCAATGGGCTATAAGCAGTCGCCCGTCCCTAATTTAGGGTCACTGGTTCCAGGGAAGGGAGAGAGCCAGTGCCGTAAGACAAACACAACATCCATGCCTGACCGGAATTCGAACCCGGACCCCTTACGGACGAATGATCAGAGGCCAGCGCCTTAGACCACTGCGCCACCGGGGCGGCCCTGGTCAGCCTGTGGCAGATAACATGGTGCCACAAAATATTCTGCGGATGGTAGCTAGGTAAAATAATTACTAGATGCGCGAAACAATAAAAATTTTCACCGGTAAAAATTAAAAAGAGAGAGAGAGAGAGAGAGAGAGAAAAGAACTGAGCGCCTTATATTTCTTCAACTTAAAACAAATGTACTACGGGAATTGCAATGATAACTAGGGCCCTCTGCACCTAAAGTTTTGCCACCATTTTCAAGCTGAAACACAAAGATTTACGGAATAAAGTTATATTTAACAACAATAAAGGACAGAGGCATCCCTAGAAAAAAAAAAAAAAAAAAAACTATTACAGGAGAAATTTTCGCTCCGTCCTATTTTCCGTTTTCGGAAAATATTCCTCAATTTCCAGTCTTAAATACAAACTTTTACCTAAACATTTAAGACCATAAAATGGCAGAGGGAACCATCGCGAGAAAAAGAATTTAAGACTACAGGGCCCCGTCTAACTTCTGTTTTCGGAAATTGTTGCCTCCATTTTCAAATCAAACACAAACATTTACGCAATAAAATGATATTTAACAATAACGGACAATCCTCTCTTGAAATATCGCGAGAAAAAACCAATTACGATTGCGTGAGAAATCTTCACTCCGTCTAACTTTGGTTTTTGGAAATCTTGAAAAACGGGAAACTTGAATCCACGATCGAGCGTCTGCAAAAGGATGTATTATGATTCTGGGGACATCATTCTTGTCTGCAGGACCAAAACAATTCTGCGACATACGTCGCCTACCGCCGCGATTCCGCTACGGGGTACGGTTAAGTGCTCTCTCCCCAGCACCCCAGCACTTTGCTACGCAGCTACGGGTGTCGGTACCGGGATGATGAAGCCTCGTGCTGAGTCGTGGCTCACATGTTGCCAGTTTCATGAATTGGTTAACCTTACCTGAATGTCTGTACTGATTAAGAATTTCGCTTATGCTAGTATTGGCCCCATATATGAACGCGTGTCATTGTATACTGGTAAATCTTCGGCTGTACTAAGATTTGTAATGGTATTAAATCTTCTACTTTTCTATTCAGAAAATAAACCAGTGACTCCAAAAACCTGATTGTTAGTCAATCAGATTTTTGGAGTCACTGGCTATTTTCTGAACAGAAAAGTAGAAGATTAAAATTTATTAATGTTAATATCAGGGGCGGTTCGTCATTTGGGGCCAGAGTGGCCGGGTCCCACCTAAAAATTTCTATTTCTAGAAATCATTTTTTTTTTGCCCTGATTCTTATTCTCTCTCTTAACTACATGGTGATAAACCTTTCCCTTCAAAACCCATTACCCAAGGGAAAAGTTTCCTTCAAAAACGAAAAACTATTCCCTGAGGAAACAGATCACGTTCAGAGTGTGAGGTTATTGGGGCCTCGAACAGGCTGCAGTAACATCACTACGCAAGCGAAGAGGAGACAATTTCCTCCCCGTCTCATTCAGTATGATGACCTACATACAACACTGCTTTAACTGAGTGTGCAAAAAAAAGCTCATTTAATTGGCCGGGAGAGTATCCATTTCCTTAACGCCGTGGGTTGACAGAGAAGCTTACCCCGACCAAGCTCAAGGGTGGCGGGAGGGTTTCAAATGTCGTATCAAAGTTCAGTTAGCTGTTTTTTCTGTGTGTCTCTCTCGGTGATGTGTTGTTCCTTTGTGTCGTGATTTGTTTTGCTTGTCGAGTACAATGAATGGAGTGGATATTTTGTTAAAATCTCCGTTCTTTTTTTTAAATCTGGAAGAAAAGCTTCACTTAAAAAACTCAGTGCTTATCACCCCAAGAATTTTTAGTTTGAGCTTCACTTAAAAAAACACAGTGCTCATCAACCCAAAAATTTAAGTCAAAAAGCTTCACTTAAAAAAACTCGGTGCTTATCAGCCCAAGAATTTGAGTTTCCAAGAGTAGGAAGTTTACAAAGCGCTTTGCAGAACTAATTTCAGTTTTAACTAAGATGATTTTCTATGTTAAAAATAAATAAATAAATGAGAAAACCTGTAAGTATAATTATCACATGAGTACATATATGTTTTTAGGTTTCACAAGTTCTTTAAAAAAAAGGTTAAACCTTTCAAATAATGCAAATGGTAGTATGGTACTCATTCTATATGGGACGAAATTCTGAATAGTTGTCCTAATAATGACATTTTTTTTATTTCATTGTTTGACTTCGGCTACTGGCCCCACCTGTTTCAGATGCCACGAGCCGCCCGTGGTTAATATTATTATTATTTAATCATAATATCAACATTAATAAATTGATTAACAATTAGGTTTTCGGAGTCACCATATTATTTTCTTATTGTTTGTTTTCCTAGATTAACTTGCGAACACTAAATCATCACGGTTGTTGATTCTAAATACAATGTTACAAAAAAAAAAAAAAAAAAAAAAAGAGAAAGAAAACCCTTAAAAAAAGAGGTACATCGTCACCGGTAGATACAGATGATCAGTTCGCCACCGTACAAAGCAACAGCGCCATAATGTCACGTAACTACTCTGAAATTACCTCCTACGCATGTTTATATATTGATTTTTTCAATAGTAGTTAACGGCTGAACAGAGTTGCAGAATACTAACAGATATTTCTGCTTCATTTACTCACCTGAGGTTGAATCAAGCGAGTTAATGAATAACGGTTAGGAAATGTTCGAAAATCACACCATTCTTTAAATATGCAATACCTTCACAGATGCATTCCGACGTCCCAACTTTTAAAGAGGATAGTTAAAAAGCGCTGGAATAGTGCTGAGCCCCGATTCCTAAATCAACTTCGCCGAGATTTAATTTCGCCAGCCAATCGTTAATGCTTCCTAGACACTTAACTCCTTCCACAGAGAGAGAGAGCGAGGGAATGAGCAAAAGTGTCTGGTAGTGTGAAGCAGTGTATACATGCGAAAAGAAAGATCGTCCATTAAATAATAGATATTGCCAGCAAACACAGCCAAACAGATTTGGCAAACAGTTTTCTGTCTACAGGATGGGAGCTTTGCGTGCCCATCGAATATGTATGAGGGGTGGTACTGACCAAATATAATTATTCGATTTCCATTCATCAAAACGCCGGGGTCTCACACGTTAGCTTCTGCAAAGGGTTATCCTTAAATCATCTTCGGTTGAGCTGTTATCAGAAGTCTGCCCAATCTCTGACTTCCACGAACCAAAATTAAATAGCTTCGAAAAGTTAGTTCCATTTTCACCACGATCTGCTAACGATTAATCATAAAACTGTCCATCTTTATCTTTTATTTTTCCAAGATCGAGGTTGCTTTTCACCCTCCAGCCGCACAATTTATTCGAATTAAAAGAGAAAAAATGTTGGAAATATTTTTCCGTTAAGATTTTTTCCTCGCATGCATCATTTCCTGCAGATTAATATTTATTTGCAGCCATGAATATTATCATCAGAATAAAGCACTGCGTTTATGCCTTCGGAGACATCAAAATTGCACATCATTTTGCTACGGATACATCACTTTTTCAATCCGCACACTGGGAAAAATAAAGTAAATCAGTTTTAATCATAAATCTTTGAAATGCGAAGTTACTGGCCTTTGACATGTTTAAATCGCAACATTAAATCAAAAACAGCGTCGAACGATTTTATTTTATAACCAAATATGACGACGCTGTTATTTAAAGCGCTTATATCACGTTCAATAAGTGTTAAAAAAGTTTACCACGTTGAAATTAAATGCACAAATACTATTACCGATTATCTCGCTTTTTATCGGGAATGAAAAAGTATTCATATCAGTCGTTTTTCCCTTTCAAAATTTTATTAGTTGCAAAAAAATGGTAAGGCGAATAAAATTCTGGATAAGATTATTTCCTTTCTTTGTTTTAAACAAGAAGTTTCCATTGAAAGTATAAAAAAATTAAAAGACATTTCACCGATCTTTCTCATATTCATTTGCCAATAAAAATTGATAGATTTCAAAACTGAGTAAATAATTTTATTCTA
This sequence comes from Macrothele yani, assembly GCA_039090855.1. Classification (NCBI taxonomy): domain Eukaryota; kingdom Metazoa; phylum Arthropoda; class Arachnida; order Araneae; family Macrothelidae; genus Macrothele; species Macrothele yani. Next base: position 72,882,213 of record CM077028.1, on the reverse strand, counting down.
ATTCATCCTAATACAGAATAATGCAAGGCACCAAGAACGTTAGACCTGTAACCAGAGTTGGAAACGGGTCAAAAATTTTGGACTCTACCTGATCCGGACTCGTAACTGACCCGGACAAATCTGCTTTGAACTATAAATTCGAAAGTCAATTTATACGTATGTAGTGTTTGATCAATGCATCCTTCCAGTGCTTACGTATGGGGCAGAGACGTGGACCTTGACTAAAAGAGACATACAAAGGCTGCAGACAACTCAAAGCAGCATTGAGAGGTGCATGCTTGGTGTAACCAGGAGAGATAAGAAGAGGAACTCGTGGATCCGAAAAATGACAAGAGTGGAAGACATCATGATCAGAGTTAAAATTCCTGAAATGGCAATGGGCTGGACATACTGCCAGAAGGACAGACCATCGATGGACAGCCGAAATTTTAGATTGGATTCCAAGGGACAGGAAAAGACCCAGAAGAAGACCACATGGGAGATGGGTGGATGAAATTCGAATGTATGCGGGAGTGACATGGAGGAGACTGGCACAAGACAGACCGTTGTGGAGGAAACTTGGGGAGACCTTCGTCCAGCAGTGGATTGATAATGGTTGACAATGATGATAATGATGACATATAAACGTAATATATGTATTCATCCCAATAACTGCTTGATCTTTAATAACTGAAATCCTTTTTTAATAATAAAATTTGGTTACTTGCTAAATTTTAGTGCCATTTTTAGTTCCACTATTTCACGTAATCCAGAAGTAATGGCTGACTATGACCGTGACCATGGAGTATATTACAAATGGGAATCATTGTTTACGATTACACAAATACATTTTTTTAAATGTATTTAGATTGTTCCTCTTTCCAAGCTTTGATGGAGGTGCGCATACTTTCATATGACCCGTTAGATTTTTGGTTCCATAATCTTTTATTACACCATCGACATCTTTCTTTGTAATTATACACTATCCACATTTTGAACAACAAGCAAGACCAAACAACACAGAATTATTCAACGGCTCCTTAATGAGACGAAACAATTTCCAGCATTCACTCTTCCCCTTGTGGTTTTCAACAAGCACGTATTTGTTGGCCTCGACGCCTTTCTCAACCTCCTTAATATTAAATCCATCCATATTAACAAATAAGGAGTTAATTTCGGCATGACATGTCATGGGAACGGGATGTTAGCACATCAAACGAAAATCTCTGAATGCTCAATGTAAAAGATGCATAACATGCAGTGAACTTCGCACGGAGAGAGTGAATCAGCTGAGAAGCAGACGAATGGCGTTTGCCTGTACCTTGTCCTGGACAATCGCACTGTAAAAGAACGCAAAGGAAGTACCTTTTTACGATATGGTGTCGGTGTGTTTGACGTCGGTCGGTGGGAATCTTCATTGCTTTAAGAAAGAGACGATAATATTTTTGCATGGCAAAGCATTATTCACTCCGTGGGCACCAATATCGACTACAGAATTCAACAACTCGCATTTTTCTTTGGAATATATTTTTCACTTTTCAAAAATAAAACGGGAATAAAACCGGGTCAGGAACACCTTGACTCGAGCCGTTGGACCCGCAAGAAATTGTCGACTAGTTGACCCATTGATCCGTGATCCGTTTCCATCTGTGGTTCCAAAGCATTCTATTACTTTGAAAATTCACGATGAAAAAAATATAATTTGCAATAAATCCTCCTACAGAGAAAATAAAATTTTTGCGAACGTATTCAGAAAAATATTGAGCTCCAATAGAAAATAAAATGACTAATTCATCCACATTAAAAACAAAAGAACCCCCCCCCCCCCCAAAAAAAAATCATCAACATCGAGCAATTAGAGTTCTATCTTACATGTGAGAGGTCTTACCGAGAATTTCTGGCTCAGCGGTAAGACATAACAGAAAATCGGTGGTTCATGTCTTACCATATACGAATAAGGAAGGGCTCGTTAACTTAGTACGCAGGGAAAGATACTGAACGAAGAAGTCAGAATTGAAAATTTTGCGAATTTTCAGTGAAACAACGGAAAAACCTAAGATTTTTCTGAAATAAGCGTAATTCCTGACGAAGGAAATTCTGTCAAAGTTCTGAATTTAGTAGAAACGTAAACTTTTAAATCGGAAATTTCTTTAAAAGACGGACACCTGACGGCAACTTGGCTCCATGTTATTTTCAGAAATTATCCGCGAATTCACACCACTTATATTTTACAGTGTGGGCTCATTAATTTTAGCGTAAATTAGCATTAATAAGCTTTTTGAATATCTTACGAGTTACAATCCTTTTCCTCTTCCGTGAGCTCTTGGGGAGATATTTGAAACTGTCCCTTTGCATCAGTTTTCTGCCAGCCGTGTTAATGAAAGGAGGCAGGACACTCCCTTTCGCTTTCGGAGTCCATTAAAGGAAAACCACTACTGACTATATCAGTACAATACACTGCTCAATGACTTCAGTTTTTATTACTTTTATGCGCTGTGAATGATTGGTTAATGATCTTATCGCTTTATAACGTCAGAATACACCAAAGACTCGCTTGATTAAAAGACTAACAAGTGAACAATACACCAAATCGTCACCACATTGAAAGAGTAACAATTGAAAAATACACCAACGCCTCACTTGTATAACGTAAACCCCGTTATGCAAGATTTCCAGCTGAATAGATGTTAAAAGAAGGAAAAAAGCGATGCAACTAATTGTACCGGATAGCTTACCTTATTATTAAGGCTTTTAAAAAGGCCAGACGAAACATACAGAAGTCCAACTTACGTCAACTTTTTATTGGTCCAGCAACATTAGACGAAATCCAAAACACACCAATTCACATATCTTAGTCAAGAAGTTTACAGTAGTAACGATCTAACACACACACACACACACACACACACACACACACACACACACACTAAGCAATTGCTGTATCGTTCTTTTTATCTATCGTTCTTATCAATTTCATACGTCACTCTCTCTGACCTCAAAAGTGTTGCCAACCTCATTCATGTGAGAGAGAAGATATCACGTTAAGTTTGGAAAGTGCAAAAGAGAACAAACTCAAATTTACATAGGAAAATGAACCAAAAATGAAAGTTAAATTAGAATACACGTCACACTTGATTAAAAGGGTAACAACTGAGCAATACACCAAATCATCACCACACTGAAAGAGTAGCAACTGAACAATACACCAAAGCCTCACTTGATTGCAAGACCAACTGAGCAATACATCAAATCGTCACTTCATTGAAAGAGTAACAATTGAACATTACACCAAAGACTCACTTGATTGAAAGGATAACAATTGAGCAATACACCAAAACCTCACTTGATCGAAGAGTAATAACTAATTAATAAACCAAAGATTCACCTGCATTAGAACCCAGCGCAATAACTACTTTGCGAGACGGATTTTTCTAAAACTTGCAAATAAAAATGTATGATCGTTGGGCACGTGGATGGTAGTATGCTGGAGTCAGTGGTCGTTAATTACGGAAGGCCGACACCCAGTGCTCACGAAGATTATCAAACTTCCTACAAAAAATATATCGCGTTGAAAGTTCATACAGAGCACAACATCTTATATGGTTTTGTTGCACTTTCCACATACTTTTCTCAGTGCGGGAGAGAAAGAGAGATTTTTTACCATGATACCTGCTATATGTACATAGTCCAACAAAAAATCAGGCATTTAGAAGTAAACTGTATTTACAAAAAATTTAATATTGTGTACTGAAACGTTTAGCCCTTTTGACGGCCTCTAGTCTTCGTAGAATTTTGGACATCAGTTTTTCGAGTGTCCGCCAACACTTTCCGCTATACGACCTTCAAAGCAATGACAAGTTCAACTTAGTTTGTTGGGCGATCTCTTTTTTCACGCGCCAATTTGATCATATTTGTCCCAGAGATTATCGATAGGATTCAGATCAGGCCCCTATGCTGTCCAGCCCTACTTTTCAACGGCCATGTTCTCAAACCAATCTACAACAGCGGAAGCAGTATGACATTGTGTGTTGTCTTTCTGATAGAGGTATGACCCATCCCTAAAGCTCAGCTACAGTAGTGGTAATCTATAATTGTCCAGGACGTCTAGGTGGAGCTCAGCATTCATGGTTTTGTTCAAAACGAACAATGGGTTCAACCCGAACCACGAAAAACAGCTCCGTCCACCAAACTTCGCTGTCGGGACGACATAATCCGTAGGTACCTTTCTCCAACATCCGCCATACCAGGGATAGCGATCATCACACTAGCAGACTGTGTACTATGACACGTCAACCCAATGCACAGTTTCTCACTGTTCAACAGTCCGAGATTGGCGTCTGACATTAGTCGAAGTGTTCAGCGGCTTCCGGGTGGCTGCGGATGGCTGCTCGACCCTAAGGGTGGTACCTAGCAGAGGCTAGAGTCCCCCTTCCCCATACAGCATACAAGCCTCTTCTGGAGAAAGGCGGTTGTTGAAAATTCTGTGAAATTTTTATTTGCGTTGATTTATGAAAATTTCTTTTGAATATCGTTACAAGACGCCCCTTGGCGGAGAAACGCTGCAATATTTTAAGAAGTAAATATTCCGAAAAGGTTTATCAACCTGAGTGGCATCGGTCCACGAAAGAATTTTTTCAATCGAGATTTCAGAAGCTCAGATTTGATGGCAAATATATCAGAAGCAAAAATTAACGCTTACGCCCGCTGGTGACAAAAGTATTCTTTACCAAAAATTAGAAATTATATGCAAAAGATTTTCCATTAGGAGCTGTATCCGCTGAAGAAAACAAATTTCAAATCGGAGTTTTAGAAGAAGAGGTATCGGGAAAAACGTAATTTACTTCTACGCCTCCTAACCGAAAATCTATGCGTAACTTGAAAAGTAACTATACCTGAAATACTCTTCGACATAAATGAAATCGAAGCATAAAATAATTTTTTTCAATAGGATGTTTAGTTGTAAATATATGGAATAATATGTATTTTGAACTCGACATCATCTGCATTTACGCCCTCTATCGGCAAAATTGAACATCGTAAAAAAAAAAAAAAACGAAGGATAATCATTTGCATATTTCAAGATTCCTAATGCACAAATAATTTTTCAAATAGGACTAATAGTTGCAGAGATACGGTGTCTGCAGACGGATGGACGGACGGACAAACCGATAAGATAAGCACGAACTTTTTTTACAAAAGGCGTGCTAGAAATAAAAGCGGGAGGGAAACGAGTTTGCATGTTTGCATTCTATAGAAATTAAGATTCAAAGTTACGGTTATGAAAACTACGGAAAGTGAAGAAGGCATTCTCCTGAATCAAAAACCGTATTTTTAGCACGAGTTTCGTAAAAAAAGATGGTGCTTTTGTTATCGGTTTGTCCGGCCGTCCGTCCGTCTGTACCGACGATATCTCTGCAACTGTTAGTCCGATTTGAAAAATTCTTTTTGCATTCGGAAGCTTGAAATATGCGAATGATGATCCATTATATCGATTTTTTTACGATGTACAATTTCGCCGCTAGAGGGCGTAAATGCAGATGATGTCGAATTCAAAAATACGTTTTAATCCACATATTTGCTTCTAAACATCCAATTGAAAAAATCTTTCTTCTTTCGATTCCATTTATGTCGATGAGCATTTTAGATATAGTTATTTTTCCAAATTACGCATAGATTTTTCGCTAGGGGGCGTAAAAGCAAATTACAGTTTTCCCGATAACTCTTCTTCTAAAGCTCCGATTTGAAAATTTTTTTCTTCAGCGCATACACCTCCTGATGTAAAATGTTTTGTATATAATTTCAAATTTTTGATAAAGAATACTTTGGCCACCAGGGGGCGTAAGTGTTAATTCTTGCTTCTGATATATTTACCATAAAATTTGAGCTTCTAAGATATCAACTGAAAATTTTTTTTCGTGGACTGATGCCACTCACATCGATAAACCTTTTCGGCATATTTTATTATTAAAATATTCCACAGTTTCTCCGCCAGGGGCGTATATGTATATCTTATTTTCGCCAATATATCTACTTCTAGCAGTCCGATTTGAAAAATTCCTTCTTTCTTGGATAGTATTTCCAGTGTTACATGTTTTTCATATAATTTCAAAATTTTCAAGTAATTCATACACTTTCCGCTAGGGGCGTAAAGGTAAACTGCGTTTCTCCCTATATCTGTGCTTCTAAATCTCCGATTTGAAAAATTCTTTCTGCACCGGATACAACTCCTGATGGGAAATCGTTTGCACATAATTTCTAATTTTTGTGAAAAATGGTTTGGCCACCAGGGGGCGTAAAGTTTAGCCACCAGGGGGCGTAAGTTTAACGACCACCCCGTGAACAACTAAATGGGCTATACGCAGTCGTCCGTCCCTAATTTAGAGCAACTGGTTCCAGGGAAGGGGAACAGCGAGCGCAGTTAGACAAACACATAATCCATGCCTTACCGGGATTCGAACCCGGACCTATCTTGGACGAATGATCAGAAGCCATCGCTTAGACCCCTGCGCCACGGGGGCGGCCAGCCCAATTTCGACCCAGTTTTATTTTCGTTTTATTTTTCAAAAAAATATTTCAAAGAAAAATGCGTACTGTGAAATTTTGTGCTCCATACTGGTGCCAGCGGAGAGAAAAATGATTTGTCATACAAAAATATTGCTGTCTCTTTCTTAAAGGAACGAAGATTTCAAACGATTAACGATACGGCGCAGACGCCAGACACCATATCGTAAAACAATACTTCCTTTGCGTTGGTTTTCAGTGCAATTGCCCGGAGTAAGATACGCGAAAACGCCTGTTACCTGCTCCTCTGGTCATTTACTCTTTTACACCCTGCGTATCATATTGTAAGATTGAGAATAACTTTTCAAATATATTTTGCATTGAGCATTCAGAGGTTTTCGTTTGAAGTGCTCGTTCCATTGCATGTCGTGTCGGAATTAATGCTTTATTTGTTCATTTTGTCTTCAACAACTACGCGTTTGTTGAAGACAGAAAGAATAAAAGTGAATGCTTAAAGTTATTTCGCCTCATTAAGAAAGCAGATTATGTTTCGCAGCAAAACCAATTTTCAGAAGATTCTGATGAGTTGAAAGTTTCCAAAATGTGAATGTTGATTTCATGAGTGTTCCTTAACCTCTGAGGTGCAATGATGAAATCAACATCCACATTTAGTAAACTTTCAACTCATCAGAATCTGGTGAAAATTGGTATTGCTGTGAAATATATTGTGAAGCTTGATGTGTTATTACGAAAATAGCAAGAACTGAAATTAAAAACACAACAAGTTACTTAATTCAAAAATTTTGACTGTAGCCACCATCAAAATTAAGTGGAACAGCCTTAAAAGCACTACTGCGGAGGGACTTTTTGAACACACTACATATATATAAGTGTAAACAAAATTCAGGAACGAACACAAATCTTTTATAAAATTATTTTCCGAAAACCCAAACGCCCAAAAGCAGCAGAGATGAATTCTCAGAAACAACACCCACTACGAGAAGAAGCAAATCAACGGGAGCCAAAAACAGGGGGGGTGGGCGAAAAACAAACAAAAACTTTGCGAACAAGCAGGGAAAAAACATGCAAGAATGCAGAAAGTATTGAAAATGCTGAGCTTTGGCTTTATCAAGGACCAGTAAAAAACAGCATAAACTAATTTCTACAAAGACCTAGTTGAATATGGGTTTCTGCTATTATATGTTTTTGGCTCCCGTCGGGTAAATGACCCCACAGATCAAAAAACACCTGCAAAGCTATGAAAAGGTAAAAATTAAGAATAAATTTTAGCAATACATACATAACATACTTGGCCCAACCCACAACGACTGATCGTCCACAAACCCAGGAAAACTTAGTACAGTGTCCATGAGCGAAAAAACAAAAACAAAATTGACTGTTGCCGCGAAACACGTTGAGATCTGACAAATGAAACGTAATACAAAACCTGGAAAACTGCTTAAATAAAAAAAGAAAAGTTGCAATATGTACACAGCACTGTAAAAATGCTTTACTTGAAAATACAAACTCCATAAAAAGTTTCATCTCCCTACACGCAAAAGAGACAGCAAAGCCACGTGACTCAACACACGAAGCATGCAACCAGAACAAAATTCAACAGGAACTTACTTTCTACCTTTTCATATCTTGGAAAGTGTTTTTCGATCTGTGGGGTCATTTACCCGAAATACATGTATGACATAGATGACTCAACTAGGTCTTTGTAGAAATGAGTTTATGATGTGTTTTGCTGGTCCTTGATAAAGCCAAAGCTCAGCATTTTCAATACTTTCTGCATTCTTGCATGTTTTTTTCCTGTTTGTATATATATATATATCATCATCATCATCATTGTCAACCATTATCAATCCACTGCTGGACGAAGGTCTCCCCAAGTTTCCCTCCACAACGGTCTGTCTTGTGCCAGTCTCTTCCATGTCACTCCCGCATACTTTCGAATTTCATCCACCCATCTTCCATGTGGTCTTCTTCTGGGTCTTTTCCTGTATATATATCCGAAATTTTAGATTGGATATATATATATATATATATATATATATATATGATTATGCATAATTATAAATTAAGTTTCGAATTATAGTTCAAAGCACATTTTTCCGGGTCAGATTCGGGTCGTGTCAAATTATGTAACGTACCGGTCGGGTCCAAAATTTTTGACCCGTTTCCAACTCTGTTGCCCAGAGCAAGTGGCTCGAAATTAGAGACGGATGACAGCTCATGGCCTTCAGGGTTCATCACCGTGGTGCTCCTCACCCCACAATAAATGAATAAATAAATACATAAAACTAAGAAAGATGACACCGAATTCTAAACAAGAAAGACGACACCCAATTTTCGGCTGTGATGGGCACGTCTTTTGAATCCTTTCTGACACGAAAAATTAATTTCAAATTTCTTCATAATCAACAAAATCAGTTACGAAAAGAAAAAAAAACCCGCTCGAATTTCTACAATAGATATAACATCCAAAAATAGATACAGCTACTTGCTCCCAATAGCGGCTGCAAAGTATGTTACGAAAATTAACAAATTGTGAACACAAAGTTTCTCATAGCTGAAGAAGTATCCGAGACAAATGGATTTCTAAATCGAACAGTTAAGAAGAACAGACACAAAGTAAAACATGATATAACATTATATCTCCTAGTGGCAGAATTTTGAATAATAGAAAAGTAGACAATATGCAAAAAGGTACTCTTCATGGCAAAAGCTATGCTAAAGAAAAATATTTATTCAATTAAAATACGTCTCCTAAGAGCAGAGATAGAAAGAACAAAGTTTTGACATTACAAATGGGAAAACGACGCGTTTTATACAGGATACTGTTCCCCGTCTTTAGTGTAGCGAGTTGCATACAGTAAAAACCGTTATATTTTGAGCGGAGATACAGCTTCAAACAGAAATACACACTAACTCCACGTAGTGCCAGAACTGAGAACTACAAAAAACGTACAATACAGGCAAAGTGTTCCACAAGGTAAATGGTATCTGGTGTTAAAAAACTTTTTCAAATCGGATTTACCGAAATATCGAACTGAACAGAACAAATATTTGCGCTCATGAGCGAGAAATTGTGCGTTATTTCAAGCAGGAAATACACACAAAATGTTTTCGCAGCTAGTTGTATTTGAAAGAAAAAGGATTTTTTCAATCGGTTTCTTAGACGCGCAGATATTTCTGTAAATATTCTGTAAACGTAATGTAGAGTTATGCCATCTAGTAGCACACTTGTGCGTTAAGAAAATTTAGAAATTATGAGAAAAAAAGCACACACACAAAAAAAAAAAAAAAACTCTTCGAGAAAGAAAAGATTTTTGAAATCGAACTGTTAGAAGCAGAAAAGTCACCAAAAATAAGAAATACATTCACGTTTCCTGGCGGAAAAACTATGCATTATTTTAAGCGGAAGGTATTCTCAAAAGATTTTTCTTAGTGCATATAGTATCTGACCATAAAATAGTTTTTTCAAATTGAGTATTCAGAATACATCAGAAACCGAAATATCCACTTACGCCCCCTAGTAGAAAAACAGGTTTTTTTACCAAAAATTAAAAATTATACGCAGAAAATTTCCCTTAGGGAACTCTATGCGACGCAAAAAGAATTTTTCAAACTGAATTTTTAGAAGCAGTGATATTGCAAAAAGCGCTGTTTAAATTTTCGCTGTCCTAGAGGGAAAACCATGGATTATTTGAATAAGAAACTCTATACAAAATGGTCTTCGTTATAAATGATAACGAATCAAATAAATATTCCTTCAATTGGATATTTGGGAGCAATGGAGAGCTTTTGGAAGAAACAGCATAAATTTCAAGAGCAATATGCCATTATGTCTTAAAAGAAAAGTGTTTGATCAATGCATCCTTCCAGTGCTTACGTATGGTGCAGAGACGTGGACTTTAACTAAAAGAGACATACAAAGGCTGCAGACAACTCAAAGCAGCATGCAGAGGTGCATGCTTGGTGTAACCAGGAGAGATAAGAAGAGGAACTCGTGGATCAGAAAAATGACAAGAGTGGAAGACATCATGATCAGAGTAAAATCCCTGAAATGGCAATGGGCTGGACATATTGCCGGAAGGACAGATCATCGATGGACAGCCGAAATTTTAGATTGGATTCCAAGGGACAGAAAAAGACCCAGAAGAAGACCACATGGGAGATGGGTGGATGAAATTCGAAAATATGCGTGAGTGACATGGAGGCGACTGGCACAAGACAGACCGTTGTGGAAGAAACTTGGGGAGACCTTCATCCAGCAGTGGATTGATAATGGTTGACAATGATGATATGGAATAAAATGTATTTTGAATTCAACATCGTCTGCATTTACGCCCTCTAGCGGCGAAGTTGTGCATCGGGACAAAACCGAAAAGCAAGGATCACCGTATTAAATTCGTTTAATTTTGTAGTGTAATAAGCACAAATATTCACCTAGTTTTCGCACTCCACTGGGAGGCTTGTTCAAGGCAATGGTAGACATAAAATGCATTTTTATGTCTATTGCCTTGAAAAAGCCTCACAGTGAGTGCGAAAGCTTGGTGAATCTTTGTGCTTATTACAAAAATAAATGGATTTAATAGCTATATGCGTTTCTTGAGTATTCACATTCTGGTGTATTTAAATTAACGTTAAGGATCACATTCTCACATTTCAAGCTTTCCAACGCTAAAAGAATTTTTCAAATAGGTAGAGTAGTTGCAGATATATGGTGATAGCACAGGCGGACGGACAAAGTGATACTACGTATAAGTGCGTACTTTGCTTTACAAAAGACGTGCTAAAATTAACATCTGATAAAAATCTGCCTTTAATTTTTTTTTTTTCCATGCACGATTTATTTCTGTCAAATTTTCGATACTGTGAAGAGAAGCTCGTAAGAATATTTCTCAAAAAAGAAAAAAAAATCGCGTTATTTATGGAAATGCTATGCGAAGACTTACACTGCACAGGACCTATAAAACATTTATAACTTTTAGAAGTTTTATACATTTGATACTTTGAAAAGCAACAGACAATTTCATGCATCGGGTATTCAATTTTCAAAGATCTCTTGGAGCGCGTAGGAAATAAATTCGGGATCTAAAGCGGCAGAGAGTTTTGCCTTACTTGTCATTTCCTAATCGACAAGGGAATTTAGGGTAGACAAAATACGCATTTCAGTGTTACGAGATTTAATTTGGCGATGTTCACACCTGAGTCGTGATATCTACAAACCGAGTAAAGCGATTAGTTCCCTCTTTCTATGCAAAAATATGAAATCGTTATACTATATAAAGTAGAAATCGATAAGGAACCATTGACTTCTATTAATCCCTTTATGAACTGCGCATAAAATAAATTCGCATGGCTACAAATTGATTAAGTAAATACGTTAATGGGATATATCAACACTGTTTATAAACAAACGAAAGCATGAGATTACTCCCGGTCAAATGAACGTATTATTTCATGCAAACGTTTCCAAAGACGACGAATCGTGGATTACAAAGCACCAAAAGATTGTAAATTCTGCTAGGGACTAATACCTATAAATGCCTTTTGCATATCTAATGTTTGGAAGTTTCAAAGGTGATGCATATTCTCATTATATTCGAAAATTTATTGAGACGTTATCTCATTTCGAATATTTCAGGGTGCATCTGCAAAGACGAAATGATTTACAAAGGAAATGAGCAAATATTAAACATATTAGAGCTATTCGTTGGAACTCTAGTTTATTGGTATTAGAGAAAATCCTTGATCTTAAGAAAATAGCTTTCGTGTTGTGAAGCAACGAATTTTTTGAAGCTTCAGATAGTGGCTCAGTTCCGTTGAACACCGTCAAACCCCTAAATTTTACTAAATTCATACTGCATCATGTTTCATGCTCAAAAAGGCATTCAGTAATCCATAGGGGGGGCACTTTTGAAAAACACGTAGCAAAACAAAAACTTGTACAACAAACTACTATCTATTTGAAGTAGCCACTTGTTGAGGTCTTTTCTTTTCTTTTGATAAATTGCGAATATGTGTTACTAAGATATTCGAATCAATGCTGATGTGGCAAATAATTAGGAATAGCTAATAATAACCAGCCATGTGACATCCATTCTCAACGTACGTACGCAATTATGACGTTGATATTGCTTTATAAACAGCTCAATCACTGCAAAGGATTCAGATATGTACGAAGCGTAGGTAGGAGCAATATAAGAAAAACTAGTCATTTCAGCGGCTTTGCAAAAGGTACTGTAGTGGACAGTAGTGCATCCAGAGGGGGCAACTGGGACAATCACCCCCCCCCCCAACAGACTTTTTCTTTTAAAATGGCCAAGATTGAAAATAATTAATAAATTAATATATTAGAGAGAGAGAGAGCGAACAGAAAGAAAAACACTAAAGTCTCAAAAACAGAGGAAGCTGAGAGCGGAAGGGAAAATATATTTTGACTGATCACGAAAAGCAACGGGTGTGCTTCGTCAGATGTAATATTACTGCGAACTCCTGAGAGAAAATTCGCAGTAAGACAGTGAATTGCGCAGGAATGACCTGACGAAATGAAGTAAATGGAAGTTCCTTTCAAAAGAAGTGGGAATTTGTTTTTATTGCGAAAGAATAAGTGAAAATTTTGAAGTGGAATTACCAGTCATTTTGCTTAAGAATGATTCGATTTAGAATTTTTTTCATTAAACACAGAGGGATTCATAAAGAAGCACACAGTTTCAACGCACTATAAAACAAGAACAATGTAAGATATTTTGTTACCTGTAACATAATTGTTGGGGAATGTTTCTAGTTTTGTTTGAGACAGTCACAGATGTTCTGTGTGCACCCTTAGTCACACGACACACATCGAGCCGGTAATCCATTTCCGCCCAAACGCGAGGTAAGATATCTGAATCAAGTGTAGTGATAGTGGCTGTGATACGCTGTTTCAGCTCCGCTAGATCAACAGGAAGGGAAGTTTGTGTCCCTCAGTAGCGGGACACAAACTTTATGAGCACATCTACCTAATGGTTCGCAGTTGTGGTCCGTGTCTTCAACTGTTACTGTTTTACAGCATCTGGAAACTGGAAACGGATTACCGGCTCAATGTGTGTCGTGCTACTAAGGGTGCACACATAGAACATCTGTGACTATCTCTAAAAAAAACTTGAAACATTCCCCTACAATTCTGTTACAGGTAACATAAAATATCTTACATTGTTTTTGTTTTACAGTGCGTTGAAACTGTATACTTCTTTATGAATCACCCTGTATATTTTGAAAGATTCATTCAGACTTATTTAAAAAGCAGAGAGCTCGTTTCCTGAACGCCAGGAAAATGGTGCTGGTATTTCAATTGTTTTTCGAAATTTATGATTAAAATATTTAGCGTAATTATTTAGTTGGAAAAAGTTCTTAAAAAAGGTCAAGCAATGCCAGGGAGGGGCAGCTCTGCCTGTCTGTGTGTGTGACCCTTCCCCAAAGTCTCTACCAATTTTTTTTTTTTTTAGAACCGAGCAGCCGCCCTTCTCCCACCTACCGTAAGGTTTTGGACTTGCGCCTGATAGTCCTCACTAGGTGGGCTGGTGAAATAATCACGTCAGAAATGTCAAGTCTTCTCAGCTATGCAAGAATAACTGTATCGATGTTGTACAACGTGTGGTACACAAGCAATCGGCGGTCTTTCTGTGAGCGATGTTCGAGGGCAATGGCGGCTGGGAGGATTGTACGAGGTAACAGATGAGATCCATTGTGTCAAGTATCTACGTAGTATTACAGGGGCATCCAGAGGAGAATTTCATCGGACTATAACAGCTGACGTCCCCTTCTTGTACCACTCGTTTATGCTAAAAACCAACAAATTCATCAGCAGTGGGTACGGGTGACCAAAACTGGACCCTTGAGGACAGGAAAAAGATTGCCTGGTTTGATTAATTTCGTTTTTAGTTAATGCACGCTGATGGACAAGTCATAATATGTTGTCAACAGCACTAGTCGATCGATTCCAGCTGCCCAGCTTAAACTGTATAAAATGATGGATTTGGCTGGTGTCTCTTTTCATGACGAAAGTTGAGTTCCTTAATACATCTGAAACAGCATTTGATTTTATTTTTTTTTATTCGAGGTTTAACGACCACCGTGAGCAACTCAATGGGCTATAAGCAGTCGCCCGTCCCTAATTTAGGGTCACTGGTTCCAGGGAAGGGAGAGAGCCAGCGCCGTAAGACAAACACAACATCCATGCCTCACCAGGATTCGAACCCGGACCCCGTTCAGACGAATGATCAGAGGCCATTGCTTAGACCACTGCGCCACCGGGGCGGCAACAGCATTTGGATGCTAAGAGGAATTCTTTTTTTTTTTTTTTTTTATTGAATGTTTAACGACCATTGTGAGCAACTCGGTGGGCTATAAACAGTCTCCCGTCCCTAATTTAGTGACACTGGTTCCATGGAAGGAATAGAGCCAATGCCGTAAGACCAAAACAACGTCCATGCCTCACCGGGATTCGAACCCAGACCCATCTCGGACGAATGATCGAAAGCCTTCACTTAGACCACTGAGCCAGCAGGTTGGCCACGAGGCATTTAATGGTGTTGGTCAGTTGCATTCAAGAAACTCTGACAAGGGTCACTTGCACTCACAGCCACTTCCGGCTCATGGACCATTTGTATTCAAGAAGCACCCCCCACCCCACCCCGAGCTTCTCCCTGGTGAGAGATTACTGCACTCAGAGACTCCCTCAGTCTTTTCCGCTGTTGGAAAATTGCGCTACCTCTGAAAGTCGACTGAATCTAATACGTTACCAGGAAATACTTCATGGAGTTTGATTCTTCGTCCCCCAAAAGTGAAAAGTTTATTTTCATTATTA
Source organism: Macrothele yani (assembly GCA_039090855.1). Taxonomy (NCBI): domain Eukaryota; kingdom Metazoa; phylum Arthropoda; class Arachnida; order Araneae; family Macrothelidae; genus Macrothele; species Macrothele yani. Next base: position 72,866,873 of record CM077028.1, on the reverse strand, counting down.
GTATTTATCATTTTAATCTTATTTATTTTTATTTTCTCATTTTATTTACGCTTTCCAACCGTAGGTTGAAGGAGCGTATATGCTCCAGCCTTGTCTGTCTGTCTGTCCGCACGATAACATGCGTAAAAATGGTTCGATTTCAATGAAATTTTAGTATGTGGTAGGGAACCACATGGGAATGAACCCTATTGAAAATGGACGAAATGGAATTAAAGGTCAGGACATAGGAGCGGAATCCATTCCATTGCCCTTATGCGTCATAACTTGCGTAAAAATAGCTAGATTTCGATGAAATTTTAGTATGTGGTAAGGGATCACATGGGAATGAACCCTATTGAAAACGGAAGAAATGGGGTTACAGGTCAGGACATCGGTATGGGATCCATTCCCATTGCCTTTATGCATCATAACTTATGTAAAAATGCTTCGATTGCGACAAAACTTTATCATGTTGTTCCGGAAGTATACTGAACCAGTTCTTTTGAATATAATTGAAATAGGGTCAAAGGTCGGGACACAGGAGCGAGATTTATTCAACAGCTATTATCCTCATAACTTGACTCAAAATGCTTCTATTGCGACAAAACTTTAGTATGTTGTTTCGGAGGTATACTGAACCAACTCTGTTTAATAACATCAAAATTGTGTCAAAGCTCAGGGCACAGGAGCGAGATTTATTTCACAGCCATTATCTTCATAACTTGAGTAATGATTTCAGGTATGTTGGAAAGCGTATCATAATCAATACACTGCATGATTTTACTAACTTGTTTTATTTGGTTACTCTTTTCCAATCAGTTTTAATGGCCGTTCCGAAATACCGTCTGCCGCTTTTCGCTTAGCACTCACTATCTGATATGATTTGAAGGGACAGATTTTGGTGGGTCAGGATTGTAGCACAAATCAAATTGTAAAAAACAACCGAAGCACTAGTATCCACGTACAGTTTTGCCAAGCACTTGAGCACTGTACAACGCCTACTTCTATCCCGTCAGTGTTCCTCGATTTTTATAGAATCTGTCCTGGATGTATCAATAGTTTTTCCAGTTTTTTGCTGTTCATAAATCCCATGCTGAAGCGTATATGATCCAGCTTTGTCCGTCTGTCTGTCCGCAAGATAACTCGCGGGGGAAAAAGTTCGATTTCGATGAAATTTTAGTATATGCTAGGGCACAACCTGGGGATGAACCCTATTGAAAATGGGCGAAATAGGGTCAAAGGTCAGGACATGGGAGCGGGATCCATTCCATCGCCCTTATGCGTCATAACTTACGTAAAAATGCTTCGATTGCGACAAAATTTTTATCATGTTGTTCAGGAGGTATACCGAACCAGTTCTGTTGAACATCATCGAAATGGGGTCAGAGATCAGGGCACAGAAGCGAGATTTATTCCACAGCCATTATCCTCATAACTTGACTAAAAATGCTTCTATTGCGACAAAACTTTGGTATGTTGTTCCAGAGGTATATTGAACCGGTTCTGTTGAATATCATCGAAATGGGGTCAAAGGGTCAGGGCACAGGAGCGAGATTTATTCCACAGCCATTATCCTCATAACTTGAGTAATGATTTCTGGTATGTTGGAAAGCGTATCACATTCAAGGCATTGCATGCTTTTACTAACTTGTTCAGTGAGTCGGTGGAGCATTGTTTAGCACAGAGTATCTTATGTTACAGACTATCTGTTCCACTTACCGGTCTTTCACATTCCCTCTCTAGTAAACAAGGGCTGAATGAGTGTGGTCGATCGCTTTATTATCATCCTTTCGAGTACAAGTGACTTATCAGATAGAGATCAGAGATTAAGGTGAATGCAACTGACCCATTTCTATCTCAATATCACTGAAGACCAACAGCATTCCTACACGTCCATGCTGTTTCCTGATAAAGAGGGATACTTCTCGCAGCACAATCCGCCATGCCACAAAGCTCGGATCGTCACGTAGTGGTTTCAGACTCAGACTCACGACAGTGGCTTTAAAATACTAAAATGGGCCCCACAATTCCCAGATCATAATCCAATTGAACCTGTGGAATGAGATTGCGACAGTCATTCGCAACAGAAACGCCACCTCCAACGAACATTAGTTAACTGACAAACGTCATCACACCTGCTTACTTGAACATACCTGTTGAACGATATTAGGACTTCGTTGGATGCATGCCACATTGAGTAGAGGCTGTTTTCAAGGCTAAAGGCGGCCCAATTTGTTATTTGGTAGGTGTTCCTGATAATTTGGTACTCAGTGTATATACATAAAGTCAGTAATGTGATTCTTTATATGCTAACACAAACTGAAAAAAATTATAAACACTGTTCTAAAATCCAAGAGAATAAAATAAAAAATTGAGAACATCCTGCATATATTACGACAAACACGATTTGACACTTATTAAAGTCCCCCCCCCTTTTTTTTTTTTAACTGCTCTGCAAATTTTCTCACAGTTTCAGAAGCTCAGGCAACAAATGACTTAAAAAATGGAAGTCAGACAGCTAAAATATATTTGCGTCCACTGCCAAATTAAATAAAAACACCCACTGGAGAGTAACCAAACAGGCACTCAAACATACGCAGGGCAGTAGCTACCGGGAGGGCGGTTGCCCCCTCTCAGGATGGTCATACTAGCGCCTTTGATTCTCTGAGGGACGTGAAAAATGGAGGGAATAAATTTACTGAAAAGTTTAACTTAAAAAGAAAGTTATACATTTTAGTATTTTTCTTTTTTAAAGACTTTAGTTAGCCGCATAAAATATTCCACGCAGGTAACTATTCTGTCAGCGTGAACTTTGCGTATGCACGAAAGGAACTGTTTGAAACTCGAACAAGTCATGTTGTGTGTAAATATTAAAATATGTCTTTCATTAAATTAAAGTGTTTTTAACATCTCAATAGTTTAATTTGGACTCCACTACGATCGAGTATCTTGAAATAAATCGTGAGATTTATTTCGAGATACAACACTACGCATTGGAATTTCACTAGTACGAATTGTCCGAAACTGCTGAGAGAGGCATATAAAGCAATTTGCGGATATGACTTACCTCCGTGATCTTTCCAAATACGCTGAGCCGCCCGCCCCGGTGGCGCAGTGGTCTAAGCGACGGCCTCTGATCATTCGTCCGAACGGGGTCCGGGTTCGAATCGCGGTGAGGCATGGATTTTGTGTTTGTCTTACGGCACTGGCTCTCTCCCTTCCCTGGAACCAGTAACCCTTAATTAGGGACGGGCGACTGCTTATAGCCCATTGAGTTGCTCACGGTGGTCGTTAAACCTCCAATCAAAAGAAAAATACGCTGAAGGGATTAAGAGCTAATTAGTCATCTGTGTTTCATCGTAGAAAGTCCCTCCGAGCGTTTAACCTTGAACAGTATTTTTCCAAGCCCTACTCCGAATGCCTTCCCCATCTGATACCCATTCATTCTGTGCTGGTTCCTTCATCATTCTACATTTCTGCGGAGTACTAGGTATCGGTATTCATATAACTTTTACTTGACTCTTGGATATTTACCTAGTTTTCACATTTTTAGTAAAATTATGCCCAAAACCGGATGTGCGATTTTTGAATATTCATAATACTTCTCTACAACGGAGGTATGAGAAACTAAAAACTGCCTACTACTTGAGTGGAAGAAGGAAACTTTTGAACTCGAGGGGCGTAATTTCGAGACTCGCCCTCCCATATAATTAAAACATACGCAAACGAGGTATCTGCAGCTGAACAGTTTTAAAATTCATATAATTCCTTTTTAATTACGTAATCATTTACACGAAAAGCTTCGTAGTAAAAATTAATAACGATAGAGATCACAACATTACAAATAAGTACAGAACGATTAATTTGTATTAACATCGAATTGCTTTCTCAGGCATTAAACTGTTCCACATTTTTTCAACATTATCACAAACATCTCATCTCCTATATCACGAAACTTCCTCATATTTTTGTTTCACTTAGTTTGCATGAAGGAACGAAATTACAGCAGTTATCTCGGCAAATTTAGGAAGAGGTCCACACACATTTACTTTTAACATGTTTTATAATATATCGAAGAGTAGCGTGTTTATGCTATCTGTCCGTCCGAGTGGCTACGATATCTCCGTATCTAGATCGTTCACTGGGGGAAATTTAGTTGCACCGGACATGATGTAAGCATGACTTCATGAATTTCCATCTACCAGATCCACGGTTTTCTTGAAAAATGGGTATTTCTACAATGTTTGTGATATAGGTTTTTAAAAAATCGATATTTCTACAATGTTTGTCATATAGTTTTCTTGAAAATGGGTATTTCTACAATGTTTGTCATATAGTTCGGTTTCTAGAAGAATAAATGAAAAATTCCAAATTCTTCCTATCCCTTTTTTTGGTTGTTAAACGAACTTGTAGGTATTTTATCACTGTAAAGAGTAACCTATCTCAAATCATTATCAATCCACTACTGGAAGAAGATCTCCTCGAGTCTCTTTAACAACTGTCCGTCTTGAGCCAGCTTCCTCCATGCCACTCCGACATGCTTTCAAATTTCATCCACCCATCTCCCACGTGGTCATTTTCTGTCCATTGATATCCTGTCTAATATTTTCGTTGTCCATCTGTGGTCCGTTCTGCTGGCAATATGTTCAGCCCATTACCATTTCAGGATTTGACTCTGATAACGATGTCTTTCACTCTTATCATTTTCCTTATCCATGAGTTCCTCTTCTTATCTCTCTTGGTTACACCAAGCATGCATCTCTTCATGCTTCTTTCAGTTGTCTGAAACCTTTGAATGTCTTTTTCTGTTAAAGTCCAAGTCTCTGCTCCGTACGTAAGAACTGAAAGGTTGCACTGATTAAACATTTTTCTTTTAAGGCATAATGGTATATTGATCTTGAAAATCATACTTTTTCTTCCAAAAGTTCGCTAACCAAGTTTTATATGCCGATTAACTTCTTCATCAATGTGACCCATGCTTGATATCTGTTGCCAAAGGCAAACGTAGGTATCGTTTATCTCCAGAATTTCCCTATCAACCGATAAATTTTTATTTCTTGTAAAAGCATTGCACATCAATTTTGTTTTCTGAAAGTTCATTTTTAATCCCATTCCTTTACTCGCGTCAGCAAGTTCCTGTTAACAAGTTCCTGGATCATACTCTACAGTTTTGAAGGAGTACTTGCAAAAACGACTATGTCATCAGCAAAAGGAAGGTGAGTTGAATAATATATATATATATTGTATACTGCATAGAAGAATTTTCAAGAAAATGGTAAAATCATAGAGTGCGAGCAAAAAATTCACAAAGTACAAGAATACGATTAAAACCCCAAATTCGGCTAGTTTCCTGTAGAAATGAGTAAACGGAGAGCTGTTGATCCTTGAAAAAACTACAGTTCACACTGTTAACAATATTTTCTACATTCTTTATTATTTTGTTCCCTGCCTGTTATACCTGGTTTTTAGTTGCTTGTTGAATTCTAGTACGCTTTGATTATTTGGTTTTCAATGGTGTTCTTGAATTTTGGGAAATTTTTGCTCGCAATTTGTGGTTTTGCTATATGTAATAGATTCCGGTTAATTGGGTCATCTGTTAATCGGGGAAACCGTTTATTATGAACAATTCTTGGAAAACATCCCAAATTAGTTCTTTGGGATAAAGCTTCGCAAATTGGTGCAGCCACTTAATTGCCCCAAAGTGTTCTAGCCCCGATGTGTCACAATTAACCGGAATCTACTGTGTGTGTGTGTGTGCGTACGTGTGTGTGCGTACGTGTGTGTGCGTGTGAATAGAAACTGGAGTATCGTGGATCAGGAAAATGACATGATTGGAAGGCATGATCAGAGCAAAATCCCTGAAACTGCAGTGAGCTCGACATATTGCCAGAAGAGCGGACCGCCGATGGACAGCCGAAATTTTAGACTGGATACCAAGGGACAAGAAAAAAAAACAAATGGGAGATGGGTAGATGAAATTCAAAAACACGCCGGAGTGGCATGGAGGAGACTGGATCAAGACAGTTGTGGAAGAAATTCGGGGAGACCTTCATCTAGCAGTGAATTCATAATGATTGACAATGATGATGACACGTATAAAATGCTGTAGAACAAAATAAGATAAACAAATCAATACAATGCAAAGAGTAAACGAAGAGTTTGACATGTAGATTGCGCAACGCAGAATATCGAAAAACCAAGCTATATAATTAGCCTTTGAAACCTCCTATCTATATCAAGGGAGCACAGTTCTATATACGGAGTGCAGTTTCCGGTGGCAAAAAAAAAAACAGTAAGGGGAACTCCATTGTTGTCTGATTAAGCTTTCGACCTCTTAAACTATAAGGCAGGACCAACAAATGCACAATCAAATAACGAATACAACATACCTTGAAACATATAGCTCTGTGTCCCAAGTGTATAATCAATAGCACAAAATCCATAAACCGTGCAATTTTAACCCAGAAACTAAACCAAACACATCAACCACGCCCTGTGCAACACCAGTCAAGATGCTTGATAAAAGGTAGTTGCGGTTAAGCACCACTGCATTACAGAAAACAGAGGAATGTAATCATTGTGTAGTAAGAGGCATCAAGGTGTAAACTGATGCCAAAAATGCCTTCACCACAAGAGACCTACTAAGCGGTGTTTTTTTTTTTTTTGGGGGGGGGGGGGTTAACGATCAACGTGAGCAACTCAATGGGCTATAGCAGTCGTCCGTCCCTAATTTAGGGTCACTGGTTCCAGGGAAGGGAGACAGGCAGTGCCGTAAGACACACATAACATCGATGCCTCACCGGGATTCGAACCCGGACGCCTTTTGAGCGAATGATCAGCAGCCATCGCTTAGACCACTGCGCAACCGGGACGGCCCCTTTACGGACGAATGGTCATAAGCCATCGCTTAGACCACTGCGCGGGTGCCGCCCCGGTGGCGCGGTGGTCTAAGGAGCTAGCCTATGATCATTCGTCCGTAAGGGGTCCGGGTTCGAATCTCGGTCAGGCATGGATGTTGTGTTTTTGTCTTACGGCACTGGCTCTCTCCTTCCCTGGAACCAGTGACCCTAAATTAGGGACGGGCGACTGCTTATAGCCCATTGAGTTGCTCACGGTGGTCGTTAAACCTCCAATCCAAAAAAAAGACCACTGCGCCACCGGGGCGGCAGCGGTGTTTAGTGTAAGTTTACCATTTCAACTTTGCGCGGTGCTAGGTTAAGAGTGTGTTAATGTCAATTAAATCATGAGAATTTTCTGAACAGTATGATGCGTTTTTTTTTTTTTTTTTTTTTGATTGGAGGTTTAACGACCACCGTGAGCAACTCAATGGGCTATAAGCAGTCGCCCGTCCCTAATTTAGGGTCACTGGCTCCAGGGAAGGGAGAAAGCCAGTGCCGTAATACAAACACAACATCCATGCCTCACCGGGATTCGAACCCGGACCCCGTTCGGACGAATGAACAGAGGCCATCGCTTAGACCACTGCGCCACCGGGGCGGCTATGATGCGTTTACGAAACAAAAAAGATCGAGGATAGTAATCATGAATCAGTTTTTCGATGAGTAAATTTAGATTACTTTTGATTTTATCTGTAGCGTTACAAAAATAAAAAAATCTGTGCAATTGAGGAACGATAATATTACGGTGTAATCCGAATTGATAATTTGAAGCCAATGGGTATAATAGTTTATATGAACGTTAAAAACGCCTCCCCGGTAGAGCAGTGGTCTAATCGCTTACTTATGATCATTCGTCCGAGATTGGTCAGGGTTCAAATCCCGTAAGGCATGGATGTTGTGTTTGTCTTACGGCACTGGCTCTCTCCCTTCCCTGGAACCAGAGGCCATAAATTAAAGACGGGCGACTGCTTATAGCCCATTGAGTTGCTCACGGTGGTCGTTAAACACCCAGGGATGTAGAAGAGCCTTAGCGCGGTTTAGCGGCGCTAAGACACTATTTTTCAAGGCTTAGCGGTGCTAAGGTACTTTTCGTACTTAGGTGGTTCCATAAGATGGATAAATAAATATCATAGATGATCATATATTCGAAAATAGCGCGAATACTGTGTTTTATATGCAATCACAACCAAAATATTCGTATTGCAACGATGAACTTACACCATGGGATCACACAACAGGACATCTCACGGATCATAAGGGTAAAGAGAATGTTGTTTGTGTCTGAGTATAACTTTCACCCTGAGCTGCTATCAGGGCTATATGCTGTTGACAGTCTCTGATTTGGGGAGGAGAGGCGCAATACCCAGGCTTCATGCGGAGCTCAGACCACTAACCAGAAACTCACACCTCTGACGATTCGGCCACCGGAACGGTGTAAAGAGAATATAAAGTCTATTGTCTAGACGGCAATTCTCAAAATTTCTCCGGAGAAAAAAACTGCAAAGAAAAATTATAAAGTAGCCATTAAGGCTAAGTGATAAGAGTTTAATGCGTGCTAAAGATATTTTTACTAAGCTGCCCTTTATCTGACTCGTTAATGATACACAACAGATATCTCTTTCATTTACATCAGAATCTTAGGGAAAAGGCTTATTAGTCACAGTGAATAGATTTTACAATATTAGTTACATTTATTCAGTGTGACTCTATTACGTGGTTAAATCTATTCTACGTGACTCAAATAATAATCATATTGAACATTTGGAATCGTGTGAAATCACAGAGCGTTACATAAAAAACACTCACTATCTTTAGGATGTGACTAACAAACAACGTTTCTTTCCTTCATTAACCCTCTGGGCGGCAAGCACGCATATATACGCTCGGAGATTACTGGGCCGAAAGCGGCGACGACGCACTAATACGTTCATCAAAAACCTGTTCAAAAGCGGCGAGAACGCAATATTGCGTCGAAACATTTTTCGAGATCATAGTGGCGAGAACGCACATATACGCATCTTAACTACGACGAATACTACAGAAAGACAGGACGCTATACTAGGTATCCCGAATTTACTGGCGTAGAGGAAATCAAAGTTTCCAAGCTTTCGCACATCAACCAGACGGCTTTTTCAAGGAAGGTAGACAGCAAACTACTGTCTACCTTCCTTGAAAAAGCCGTCTGGTTGATGTGCGAAAGCTTCGAAACTTTGATTTCTTCTACGCCAATTAATTCGTATCACTAGTATAGTTATACTATCTTACGTATAGTTCCTTGCGTTATTATTTAGACAGGACGCTCTTATGGAAGTCTCCTGTTATACATGTCGACAAAATTTCGCATTGCGTCTTCCAAAGCTCCTATTGCCGCCCCGGTGGCGCAGTGGTCTAAGCGATGGCCTCTGATCATTCGTCCGAACGGGGTCCGGGTTCAAAATTTTTTTTTTTTTTTTTGATTGGAGGTTTAACGACCACCGTGAGCAACTCAATGGGCTATAAGCAGTCGCCCGTCCCTAATTTAGGGTCACTGGTTCCAGGGAAGGGAGAGAGCCAGTGCCGTAAGACAAACACGACATCCATGCCTCACCGGGATTCGAACCCGGGCGGGCCCGGTGGCGCAGTGGTCTAAGCGATGGCCTCTGATCATTCGTCCGAACGGGGTCCGGGTTCGAATCCCGGTGAGGCATGGATGTCGTGTTTGTCTTACGGCACTGGCTCTCTCCCTTCCCTGGAACCAGTGACCCTAAATTAGGGACGGGCGACTGCTTACAGCCCATTGAGTTGCTCACGGTGGTCGTTAAACCTCCAATCAAAAAAAAAAAAAAAAAAAAGCTCCTGTCACCTGGGAGGGTTAAAAATTACTCAAATTAAGCGTTTTAAATAAAAGTAATTAATAATAACAGTTTTATAAAATATACTGAACAACAGAAATAGCAAATCAGAATTCACAATGTTTTTAAAACTTTTGAGTCTGCTTTCCAAATCTTTTTTGCCTAATCAGGTTACCGCTAAGGCACTTTTTTAAATAGAACTACATCACTGTAAACACCCAATAAAAAACTTTGGTCTTTTATCATAAATATCCAGGCTGATATTTAGACCTCTTTTGGAAGTAATATCCAAGCCGAAAAATTGTAGATAGTCTGAACTTTTTTCAAGTGTAAGATCAGAAGGGTATATAACAGCAGAAAATTTAAGAAAGTTTGCAATGTTAAAGACCAGTAAATCGGCGATGTAACGGAAAATTGTACTAATTTCAAAAGGTAGATTTTGTACAAAAAGTGATTCAAAACGATGAAGATATAAATTAGCTAGGGTGCTGGAAAATTTACTACCTGTTTTTAGTGTATCCTGTTTTTGTAGATAAATCACACTGCCACCATGGCATAGTTGTTATTAATATAAAAATAAGCGAAGAGGAACCAGAACTGAAAATCAAATTTCAAATAGCAACCGAAATCAGAAAACAATCCCTTAGCAACCTGAAATATTAACCGAAGGAACAGAAGTGAAGAAATTGTTAAAATAAAAAATATCAGCGCTAACAAATTTGTTTTCCTTTTGAGCCATTTCAATAACATTTCAATTGTTGTTAACAATCCAAGTAGGCCCTGCGTTATGCAATATATTCTAGGTAAGGTTGCTATATTTTTTTTCTTTTTCTTTTTTTTTTTTTTACGTAGAAGAAATATAAGGTGGTCAGGTGGTCAGTTTTTTTTCTCTCTCTCTCTCTCTCTCTCTCTCTCTCTCTCTCGCTTTTATTGTTTTTCGTATCTAGTAATTTCTTGTCTACTGACAACTCGCAGATTATTTTGTGGCTATGGGCGTACTGATAGCTCCCGCAATCTCGGCATTACAGGGGGACTCACGGCTAAGAGTGCCTCTAGCCTGAACAAAAAAGATTTTACAAAATTTTTTTGAAACTTCATATGAAGCTGGTTAAAGAAATCCCCATGAATTTTTTATGGCAACTTTGAATGAAGTATTAAACAGAAAAGCAATTTTTGGCGGGTTTTTTTCAATTAATAAATAAAACATTTAGAAATGATTTCCGCGGTTTTGGTTTATAAATAAAGATTGGATGACAGAAAAGCAACTATTCCAGAGGACTTGTGGTCACTTTTCACAGCTATATACATGCATATTAGCAAGAGAATGTGAAATAAATATCAGTTTAGCGAATGAACTTTTTTTTTAATTGGGAGTTTAACGACCACCATGAGCAACTCAATGGGCTATAAGCAGTCTCCTCGTCCCTAATTTAGGGCCCCTGACTCCAGGGAAGGGAGAGAGCCAGTGCCATAAGACAAACACAATATCCATGCCTGATCGGGATTCAAACCCGGAACTCTTCCGGATGAATGATCAGAAACCATTGCTTAGACCACTGCGCCACCGGAGCGGCTGAAATTTTCGTATCAATGCGATAAGGCGTTATGTATTACAACTGTTTAAGACATAACTACGCATTCTTCAAAATGTAATGAACTAAATGGTGTTCTTTGCGGGGAAGAAGAAACGGAGACCTGTATCGCTTTTTTCTATAACAGAGCCAAGAGAAAATATTTTACTATGAGCAACACGATGTGGCATTATGTTAAATGTGTTTTATTAAATGACCTCAATCGTTTTGCTCTTTTTTGTGCCACAATTCTTAATTGTTACCTACTTTCTATATTTTTGAATAAATCGGAACAGGCCATTAGACATTGTCACATATTTTATGTATATCTGATCGTGCGGCATTTCGTAGAATGTCCTTAGTTCCCTAAAAGAGTAAAATTTGCATCATGTGATTAACTTTGATATAAGAGTTTTGCAGTACTTTGTATTGGTATAAACTGGGGCAATCATTTTATAATAAATACAACGTGAGTGAAATCACAAGTTTATCCGCGACGGGCATCGAAATCGTGTCCCCTCACTCCGGAGTAAGGCTCTCTCCCAAATGAGCTACGCTGACAGAATGTCTCGCTGCAGATTTGTCGTTTTGACACACGTTTTCACTTCTGTAGTACGCTACACGTGCACATGTGTCTTACACGCACTAAAGTGCAATGAAATTAGTTTTACAAAAAAAAAAAAAAAAAAAAAAGTAGGTTTCAAAGGCTGTGAATTATTTAAATGCCCGCAAAACCTAGTTAATAATACGGAATTTAAAATCTTCAGTTATTGAGAGCACATAATCTTTTGCAAAAGGGCCTCGAAGATATTTTTTGCAGGGGGAGGGGGGGGCTTGAGATTTCCCAGTATGGCACTGTTTGTGGCATCATGATATCTGTCGCAAACCGATCAGAAACTTCCAGATATTGGGACTGACACAGAACACACACACACACACACACACACACACACACACACACACACACACACACCAGTCACAGCTAAACTACCCTTTTCTGCAGGTGCTCGGATTCGAACCTACATCTTCCTTCTCCAGAAAGGCTGTTCTGCAGATTGAACTACGCCGGCAAGTCTTGTTGCTGCAACTTGCCGTTTTGACTTACGTCACCTCAATGGTACGTTGTAACTGCGATGTATTACAGAGGTAAAAACATGTGTCAAGACTATAAATCTGCAGCGAGACATTCTGTCCGCGTAGCTTAGTTGGGAGAGCGACTTACTCCGGAGTGAGGGGACACGGAAGTGATGTCCGTCGCGGACAAACTTGTCTTCACATTGGCGACCGGTAGTGGAAAATGGATCCACTGGTAGTTGGGTTCTTCAAAAAATGTGTGATGTTTGTTCCACACATTGTTTGGAATTAGTGAAAAATTCCTACTTTGCTTCAAAGACAAAAAAAAATTAAGAGGGAGATATTGTGACGTACTACAGAGGTGAAAACATGTGTCAAGACGACAAATCTGCAGCGAGACATTCTGTCCGCGTAGCTCAGTTGGGAGAGCGACTTACTCCGGAGTGAGGGGACACAGTTCCGATGACCGTCGCGGACAAACTTGAGTTTTCACATAATTCAGTAGATACGATTCTACGTGATTGTGGATGTTGTTAAGCTTTCTGAATCTCAGCGTTTTCTATGAGAAAACGTGTCCAACACACGTGATGGTGACTGCCTAAAAAAATCTTAATAATTTAGAAGGAAAATATGAAACAAATCAAATTACCTCTGATTTAGGGGGAAACTTCGCAACGAAGCCAATGCAGAACCGAGATTTTTGAGATTCTTTGTCTGCATAGGCAAACAATACATTTCGATTTTTTAAAAGAAAATGCATATTAAATAACTTTAATGCAGATTAATGTAACACAATTAAAGCAGAAACCCGACTTTGATAATTAATTTGGGATTAGAGCAATGAAACTTCATATTCGTTAAGTTTCCAGCAATGAAACTTCATTCCATCTAATCTTTTGTGTAGGTGTTAACAGACAATAAATTGCTAAAATATGAAGGTGTGTTTCATCCTAATGTGTTTGCAACTTGGAGTGAAACTGGAAAAAAAAAGGTGTGCTTGAAATAGAAAAGATTTAAAATTTAAAGTAAAACGAATTTTCTTCTTAAAATCAGTATTTGGGAAGAAAGCATTTTTACATGCTCATCGTTTTAAATAACAACTGTGCGTTTCAATTTTTCTTCCTCTATTTTTTCCAACTCCCTCCTTTTTACACCTGTTACTGCAATCCAGTCAGCGTCAGAGGTACTAGAAATTGTATTGATCTCTTCCCAATCCTCCTTTTCCATGTTTTGTTTTTATTGGCATGAAATCTTGTAACCACGTATCAGATAAACCCCTTTTTTGGACGAAATAGCCAATCAAACACGGTGCATTCCACGTGGTGGGAAAACAGCGAGGAAGATTAGTGTGCCTGGGTTTCAGTGGTGAAGGCTGAAGAGAGCAGGAAAGAAGAAGGGGTGTGGGGTAGTGTGGGGGGAATAGAAGAGGGAAATAGGCAGAAGCGAATGAGCAGCAATAATTCCCACTTCGTAAGGCGTGTTTTGATGTAATTCCCCAGGCATCCTGAGGATATCTATTCCATTCCCTCCAGCTGTACAGCTGACGTTTGTGCAGGGGAAGGTATCAGCACAAATAAAAAAAGGAAATGAAAGAAGAGAGAAAAAATATTAACAAAAATAAAAAATAAAAAATAAAAACAGAGAAGAGAAAGAGCGAAGTTGGATTTGACTAATGAGTGAGTAAGAAGTGAGTGAGGGTTCGGTAACCGAAGCGCATATGCATCACCAGAATGTTATCCAATTGATTGCCTTGGCACGTTTATCGATTTTTCGCTGATGACAGCATACTAGGATTCTTACTCTTTTATCTCGAGCCAAATTCACCCTGGGACGAGGAAAGGTGGCTTCACAGCAACACGCGCGTTCAATAGGTGTCAAACACAACTATAGCAGGCGGATAATGCTGGTTGCTGATGCTCTGTGGATTTCGATGCCGAAAAGAAGGGAGAAAAAAAAAAAAAAAAAAGAGGTGACGCAAAGTCGCGTTGATTATTCTTTTGATGATAAATCTCTGCCCTGATCTCACTGCTTGTTTCAGGAGCCATGATGTTCAAAGCCGAATTTCAAGCGTTTCTCTTCGAGGAAAGTGTGTGTGCGTATGTAAAATAGCCCCTCTACTCAACTCTTAGAAAAGGAACGCAAAATTGACTCGAATTTATAAGCTTAAAAAATGTGTGTGTGTGTGTGTGTGTGTGTGTGTGCAGGGGTCGCAGTAAGTTTTCAGACAAGAAGTAAAAATACTTCTCACATGATTTTTTTTTTTTTTTTTTTTTTTGAATGAAGGTTTAAGACCACCGTGAGAAACTCGGTGGGCTATAAGCTGCCGCTCGTCCCTAATTTAGGGCCACTGGTTCCAGGGAAGGCAGAGAGCCAGTGCTGTAAGACAAACAAAACATCCACGCCTCATCGGGATTCGAACCAGGAGCCATACTCGGACGAATGATCAGAAGCCATCGCTTAGACCACTGCGATGACTTCTGATCATTCGTCCGAAAATTGAAAATCATGTGGCCGATGCTTTGACCCATCGGCCACATGATTTTTTTTTTTTTTTTTTATTGGAGGTTTAACGACCACCGTGAGCAACTCAATGGGCTATAAGCAGTCGCCCGTCCCTAATTTAGGGTCACTGGTTCCAGGGAAGGGAGAGAGCCAGTGCCGTAAGACAAACACAACATCCAAACCTGACCGGGATTCGAACCCGGACCCCTTACGGACGAATGATCAGAGGCCACGCCTTAGACCACTGCGCCACCGGGGCGGCCCACATGATTTTCAAGAAGTATTTTGTGATTTCTAGAAGTAGCACCCCCACCCCCAGTTTGCGAACGACTGCCATAAAAGTTCTTAACTTCTAAAAAACTGTTTTTTAAAATTCTATTAAAACATATCCCAACTGAGGTATGCGGACATGTGCGCTCACCGCTATGTGCTTTTATCTCATGTGCGTTCTGCTGTGCAGACACGTCACAATCCATATTACTGACAGCATACTTTGCTTAAAGATTCCGAACATCTGATCAGGACTAAATTTAGAATGAGCACTTTAACGGCAGTTTATTAGAAAACTTCTTTTTGAACGTTAACCACCGTTTCGTAGTCCAGGTCACATACACATTACGAAGAGTTGAAAGCTATAATCGTGCGATGCACTTGATCTGAAGTTGTCGAGAGATTTATAAACGATAGAGTTATAGCAATTTATATGTGTGGAAATCTATGTACAAGAGTTGTTGTTGTTGAAGAATTGATGAATATTGTGTATGAGTGACCTGACGTTCCAATGGTGGTTAAAATAGAGATGTGGAAATGTTCGTGTGCGTTTCCGCATCTTTAATTTGACCACATTTCCACTGGTTTTCATATTGAATCTTTCCCTATAGCCGTTTGAATATGGTTTTCACAAATGTGACATATGTTCACTCGGAACATTAGCAGAGACGCATAGTTACGCACGTAAAAGTTAAACTTACAGCTACACTTAAAGCTTGTTCTCCACAAACGCTTTTTTTAATGGCAAATATTGAGCGAAGAATATTTAAAAAAAAACGCAATTTTGGCGACGCTCAAATGACCCAAAATACCATAAACAGTTGTTCAAGTTATTTACTTTTTGCAGGTTATAGCAGTTATATACGGGCAGAAAGCAAAAGTAAGTAGCAAAACAAAACAGGAATGTTCTTCATTTGTCATCTGAACTATCAGTGTTTGATTCTCTGACAGGTATAATTTTTGGTCGAGTGTTACCTACCTTACATAAAAACACAAAAGCCATAAAATAAGCGTTGATTATGAGCAACGTGAAATTTGCTTTAAAATTTTCAAACCAAAATACATCAAATCCAAAAAGAAGTGACCTGGGTATAAAAACCAGATAGGTTTTCAAATACACGTGAAATTTCAAAATAAAATGTGCCCTTAAAAAAATCTTTCAGTAACAGTTTAAATAAATGTCGAATTTTTAGTTCTCCAAAACGTTAAGTGCTTCCTCATATCAGCGGAAAATTTTGCCTCAGGTATTATATCTTACATTTCCACTGGTTTTTACTGCAAACTATATCATACCCTATAACATATAACCTTTCGCCGATGGAGAATTCGAAACCATGTCTTCGTACTCCGGAGCGGCTGTTCTTCCAAATGAACTACGCCAGCAGGCTTATCGCTGCAGAACTGTCGATTTGGCTTATGCGTCACCTTCGTAGTACGTCATCTACGTCATGTCACGTGGAGGGAGGGGTTAAACCATACCCCACTCCTCCTCCGAAAAATTCGGAGGCATGGACTTGCAGGTTTTAGGATCGGCCAACAACTATGCTCGATGAACCATCTCACTTAGAAGATGGAATTTTTAATAATTCTACATGATGTGTGGTGGAAGAATCATCACACATGTTAGCGAATCTAACAATTCAGGGTTGAAATCCACTGTACGGGCGCCAGTATAACATATATTTGTGGTTTCGAATTCCGGTGGAGAGTTCGAACACCCCTGTTCTTACTCCGCAGCGGCAGTTTTCCCAAGTGAACTACACCGGCAGGCTTATCGCTGCAGCATTGATGATTTGACCAAAGCGTCACCTTAATAGTATGCTATTTACGTCATGTCACATAATATGTCACAATCCGCAACACGACGAATAAAAAAAAGTACGGTTATATGTATATGGTTAAGGATACTTTGGATTCCAAATAGTAAGCCAGCGCATCTACACTGACGAGCAATTGAATTAGAGACAGCTGGCGTTATGCAAATGTGACGCTGTGGGCGGCCCTGTAAACGGAAACGACATGACGTATGCAGCGATTCGACAATAAAAGCAGTGATGTAACGGGAATCAGTAAGAGTCGGACGCAGTATGGGTAAGACGAAGGATCTAAGCTCATTTGATCGTGGGCAAATTGTCGGGGCCAGACGAATGGGTCACTTCATCTCGAAAGTCGTGCAAGCACTGGGATTTTCGCGAGCCACTGTGTCACGGGTGCACCGTGAGTACATCGAATCCGGTAAAACCACCCCTGCAAGGGCCAACTGCCGTGGACAACAGCGTGTGGAGAAGCGGGGTCATCGTCGGCTAGCTCGCATTGTAACAGCGGATAGACGGGCCACAGTGCAAGAAATCACTTGGCAATTTAACGCTGGTGCACAAAAACGTGTAAGCAGCCACACGATCCAGAACCATCTCCTCCTTATAAGGTACAGAAGCCATCGTCCCACGAGGGTATCGCTGCTGACCGCACATCACAGGGTGCAACAATTAGCATGGGCGCGGGAACATCGCCACTGGACCCTAGACATGTGGGATAATGTTGCCTAGACTAATGAGTCGAGATTCACGTTGGAACATGCGGATCACAGGATACGAGTACGGCGCAAACCACATGAAGCGATGGATCCTTCTTGCCAGCAGGGTACTCTTCAAGCTGGTGGGGGTGGCATTCTCGTCTGGGGACTGTTTACGTGGACTGAAATGGGACCACTGGTACGTGTGACATTGTCCCTCACAGGTCAACGTTATCGGAATATCCTGGACGACCATTTTGCTCCCGTTTGTGCGTCTTGAACATCCCACTGGGGACCTCATCCTGCAAGAAGACAATGCACCGTGCCATCGCTCCCGAATGGTATCCGAATGGTTGGATGAAAACTCCACCAACGTGACCTCGCTTCCTTGGCCAGCTAGGTCACCTGACCTCAATCCCATTGAGCACATCTGGGATGCCATTGAGAGAGATGTTCGACCCTCCATCAAATCTTCGTGAACTGTGGGAGCTTGTTCAGGGGTCGTGGATCTGTATGGCTTCCGGTGTCTTGTCGAATCCATGCCGAGACGAATCGCCGCGTTCATCAGGGCGAAAGGTGGTGCTACACGTTACTAGACAGGTATCTCTAATTCAATTACTCTTCAGTGTATACGCTTCTTTCACCGTTAAATTAGTAGCAACAATGCTAAATGGGGATCTGATGGCATTTCTGGTTGTTGAGTTACTCGATCTCTTCCATATATTTTACTGATGATCATAATCTCATTCTTATACAGATTTTAAGATCTGCTGAAAACTGATATCAAAGAAACAAAGTTATCAATTCATGTTGATGGCACATTTTTAAAGCTTAAGTTCTACGGTTTGTTCAGTTCGATTCGTTGTTTGTAGAAGAGTTGGAAACGGGCCAAAAATTTTGGACCCAGACCCGATGCGAACAAATCTTCTTTTAACTACGTGTAAATTTGAAACTCAATTTAAAATTATGCATAATCATCAGGCTAGTAATTATTTAGCGGCGCGAATTTCCGCGAATTTCAGGGCGTTTTCGGTAATTTCACGAATATCAAATACATCCGCGAATTTCAGATTTTTTTCCTATTCTTGCTCAATTTCTATGGCAATTTTTAGATTATTTTTTCATATTTAAATAATTTTAATACTGCCTTCATTGGAATTTACGTGAAAAATATACCGCAAAGAAATTCTACTCCAAAGTCCAAATCCGAACTGTGTTTAAACCTTGAATTATCCCTCAAGATTGTTCGTTACGAAGAAACTTATCGAACAAGACTGATGGGTAATTCCATGTCATGTGCATTCTGCTGAAGAATAGACGCGCAGTCTTTTGTGACTTCCACATACCGCTACTGTTGAATGATCTTGACGAATTGCCGCACTAGTAAACCGAATGTCGTCAATCGTATTAGTAGTTTTAACTGGGAAAAGCAGCTCACAGAAAAGAGTGAGTTTCGCAGACGCTTAGCTTAGACATTTTTTATGCTTTCGTGTGAGTATTTAATTTGTCCGCATCGGGTCTGGGTCCAAAAATTTTGGACCCAGACCCGATGCGGACAAATCTTCTTTTAACTACGTGTAAATTTGAAACTCAATTTTAATTATGCATAATCATCAGGCTAATAATTATTTAGCGGCGCGAATTTCCGCGAATTTTAGGGCGTTTTCGGTAATTTCACGAATATCAAATATATCCGCGAATTTCAGATTTTTTTCCTATTTTTGCTCAATTTCTATGGCAAGTTTTAGATTATTTTTTCATATTTAAATAATTTTAATACTGCCTTCATTGGAATTTACGTGAAAAATATACCGCAAAGAAATTCTACTCCAAAGTCCAAATCCGAACTTTGTTTAAACCTTGAATTATCCCTCAAGATTGTTCGTTACGAAGAAACTTATCGAACAAGACTGATGGGTAATTCCATGTCATATGCATTCTGCTGAAGAATACACGCGCAGTCTTTTGTGACTTCCACCCACCGCTACTGCTGAATGATCTTGACGAATTGCCGCACTAGTAAACCGAATGTCGTCAATCGTATTAGTAGTTTTAACTGGGAAAAGCAGCTCACAGAAAAGAGTGAGTTTCGCAGACGCTTAGCTTAGAAATTTTTTATGCTTTCGTGTGAGTATTTAATTTATAAAGTTTATAGATATTGTTTCTTAATTTTGAAAACGAGCCACTTTAGTAAAATGAGTGCATATGAAAAACGCAAGCAGTAGAGTAAGGTAACGTTTCATGTGGACAAAAATTTATAGTTTTGTTCGTGTTGCAACGTAAAAGTGGAATTTTCAAGAAGGAGCATTTAGCGAGCAAGATGCATAAAAAACAAGTTAGTAAAATCATGCAATGGATTGATTATGATACGCTTTCCAACATACCAGAAATCATTACTCAAGTTATTTCTCAAGTTATGAGGATAATGGCTGTAGAATGAATCTCGCTCCTCTGACCCGACCTTTGACCCCATTTCGATGATATTCAACAGAACTGGTAAAGTATATATACTTCCGGAACAACATGAAACGTTTTGTCTCAAACGAAGCATTTTTACGTGAGTTATAACGCATAAGGGCAATGGAATGGATCCCGATACTATGTCCTGACCTTTGACTCCATTTCACCCATTTTCAATAGGGTTCATTCCCAGATAGTCCCCTACTACATACTAAAATTTCATCGAAATGTAACCATTTTTAAGCAAGTTATGACGCATAAGGGCAAATATCAGGAACACCGAGCATCGCTCGGGTAAAGGGGGGATGAGGCATAAAAAATTTTTTATTTTGATATGTTATTTCCAAGTATTGTAATGCTAAGTCTAAACCATCAACATTAATAGTGATAGACGAATAAGCGACAAATTAATTTAGAATAAACATCAAAACAAAGATGAACAACAATGTTTTATTTGTGTTAGAGTAAGAAATTTTTTTAAATTATTTTTATTATTTCCGAACATGAAACACCAAATAATAAGTGTTACCATGGGGTTCTTCATCGAACCCCATATGGTAACATTGTCTATATATTCGCCGCATTTGATCGAGGTTTCCTTCCAATATAGATTCATTGAGGTTTATAATAACGTCGGACATTATTTCCACTCTCCTAGCCTTAGCGGCTCGGAATGGTCTTTTTGTAGCCTGATCTTCCAATGGAAGGTCATGTGTTTCGAGACTGGAATCTGATCGGAAACCATCGGCTCTTGAATTTCCAAGCTGTTCCATATTTACTTCTTCCGCTTGTTCTTGTTCCAACAGCGCCGTATTCTTTTTATTCTTCTTATTAAAATTGAAACGTGCACGTTTCGTAGGGGATCGACCAGCCATATTTTTTATATTGTTTTACCACTCACGTGACACTCTGTTAATAGTAATAAATCAAAATGAACTAATCATATTTTATCACAGCGGATACGCTCGTCATCAAGTGACTATTCAAAAAAGGAACAAAAAAAAAAAAAAGCCGCATTAAGTTTAAATTTTGAAGGGAAAAACATGCGGAATCAGCGTTCCGGTGCTTATACTGTACTACGCACCAACTCCAAGCAACTGGCACAACTCACTTTTTGTTCTAGAAGAAAATAGAAGTAATGCGTAATACGCACACAACGCGTGACGTAATGAGATAGATGGTCGCGAGCGTAAGACGTCATAAAACTTTAATAGGATCCACAAACAACACGTGACGTAATGAGGCAGACGGCGTGACCGCACGCCAATATCTCAATCGCGAGTCGATCGCGAGAGTGTGACGTCATAATATTTCTAAGAATGGGAAACATTAATAGGACGACGCCATAACACTAAAAACGTGATAACTCGGGGTGGTTATTTAACCCACTAAACAAATTTTCCCAAACCCGAGATTAAGGTAAATCGATTTCTAGTACCAGAAAACGGTAGGTAAACTAACCCCTTTCATTACAATCCTTAGAGCCGTTTTCAAAATAAAATTTACATATATACAAGAATTGCTCCTTTAATAAGATGTGATGGAATGCTTTCCGCTCCTATGTCCTGACCTTTGACCCCACTTCACCCATTTTCAACAGGGTTCGTCCCCATGTGATCCTCTACGACATACTAAAATTTCATCGAAATCGAACCATATTTACGCAAGTTATGACGCATATGAGCAATGGAATGCATCTCGCTCCTATGTCCTGCCCTTTGATTCCACCACCTATTTTCAATAGGGTTCGTCCCCAGGTTGTCCCCTACCACATGCTAAAATTTCATCGAAATCTAAACATTTTTACGCGAGTTATCGTGCGGACAGCCGGCCGGACGGACGGACAAAGCTGCAGCACATACGCTTCTTCACCCTGCGGTTGGAAAGCGTAAAAAGGATGTGTCCGAACATTCAATCCATGATGAATATTTAATTGAGAAAAGAACTAAACAAGAACAGCATCGCTCAACTGAACTTTCGAAATTAACTGTTGTCTTTTGTGCAGCTAATATCCCACTTTCCAAACTGGTAACCTTACATTAAGAAATTACTCTGAAAATTCGTTGAAAAATATTGATGCTATTCCAAATGTAAATAAGATACGGAAATGTTATTTGCCGAAAATACATATATGATACTCACAAGCAACAACTGAAAGATTTTTTTAATCAGTATTCGGTGTAAGCATCGTTGCAGGTGAAACAACTGATTCTGAAGATAGGTACATTTTGAATATACTTGCCTTCCATCAGCTGAAACGTATGTTGAAAGCTGTAATTCTGAAACCTCTTTGAATGCAATCTTCCTCGAGTGCATCACTTTGGAAACCGTAAATTTTAAAGCAGTCAGCGAGGCAATATTTCAGTGTGCCAATAAGTATGAAATATCTTTTGCGAATACAACCACTTTTGTGACAGACAATGCATCTTACAAATCCAAAGTGTGGAGAAAAGAGCTTGAAACCCGAATATTTGAGAAAATGTGGTATTTCGCGAAATTTCGGGATTCACCCCGAAATTTTTCGAAAAGTTCGCGGCTCTTCGCGAAATTTTTTTCCGCGCGAAAAATTACTACCCTAATAATCATATACACAGACGAGTCACATTATTTTAACAACCTTCTACTTTTGACGTCAACAGCGCGTAGCCAATGTAAGAAGTCACGTGTCGTGAGCTGGCTTGGAGGGTATATCAGGTGTGCTGTAGGCATTCTGAAAACATATCACTCGTTGCTGTCATAGATATAGGGGTGGGGCGACCTATCAGATTTGCAAAAAGGGATGATTATCCTCAAGACTGATGCCATCATAACATTCAATGAGTAAGAAAATATAACGTTAACGTTGAAACGCTTAAAAGGAATGAGCTCAAAATTTACATAGAGAGAGACAAGTAAAAATGAAAGTTAATTTAGAGTATATGTCATAAAGTAATAAAAACAAACGGGGGCGCAGTTGTGTAAACTTTGGTTTCGAACTATTCATCCGAGTGGGCCCAGGTTTGGCTCCTGGATGAGGCATAGATAGTGTATTTGTCTTACGGAACTTGTTTTCGCCCTTCCTAGGAAACAGTGGCCTCAATTTTACTGTGTCTCCATCTTCTAATGAAGCAGTCGTACACAGAAATGAACACCAATGAATAGCTCACCCTTCCTATTCAGCAACATATATACACTGAAGAGCAATTGAAGTAGAGATACCTATCTAGTAACGTGTAGCACCACC
The DNA here is from genome assembly GCA_039090855.1 of Macrothele yani. Taxonomy (NCBI): domain Eukaryota; kingdom Metazoa; phylum Arthropoda; class Arachnida; order Araneae; family Macrothelidae; genus Macrothele; species Macrothele yani. The sequence goes on along the minus strand of CM077028.1, from coordinate 72,843,552 downwards.
TTTCGCCCTGATGACGTTGGCGATTCGTCTCGGCATGGACTCGACAAGACACGGGAAGCGTTGTGAAGCCATACGGATCCACGACCCCTGAACAAGCTCCCACAGTTCACGAAGATTTGATGGAGGATGGTCAGAGCCTCGAACATCTCTCTCGATGGCATCCCAGATGTGCTCGATGGAATTGAGGTCAAGTGACCTAGCTGGCCAAGGAAGCGAGGTCACGTCGGTGGAGTGTTCATCCAACCATTCGGATACAATTCGGGAGCTGCATTGTCCATCGCTTCATGTGGTTTGCGCCGTACTCGTATCCTGCCATCCGCATGTACCAACGTGAACCTCGACTCATCAGTCCAGGCAACATTTTCCCACTTGTCTAGGGTCCAGTGGCGATGTTCCCGCGGCCATGCTGATCTTTGCACCCTGCGGTGTGCGGTCAGCAGCGGTACCCTCGTGGGACGATGGCTTCTGTACCTCATAGCGAGGAGATGGTTCTGGATGGTGTGGCTGCTTGCACGTTTTTGTGCACCATCGTTAAATTGCCGAGTGATTTCTTGCACTGTGGCCCGTCTATCCGCTGTTACAATGCGAGCTAGCCGACGATGACCCCACTCATCCACACGCTGTCCTCCACGGCAGTTGGCCCTTGCAGGGATGGTTTTACCGGATTCGATGTACTGACGGGCACCCGTGACACAGTGATTCGTGAAAATCCCAGTGCCTGCACGACTTCTGAGATGGAGTGACCCATTCGTCGGGCCCCGACAAATTTCCGCACCATTAAATGCGCTTAGATCCTTCGTCTTACCCATACTGCGTCCGACTTTTACTGGTTCCCGTCGAATCACTTCTTATATTGTCGGATAGCTGCATACGTCATGTCGTTTCCGTTTACAGGACCGCCCACAGCGCCACATTTGCATAACGTCAACTATCTCTAATTAAATTGCTTTTCAGTGTACATTGAGTGATCACTGAATTATGACCACCTACCTAATTGTACTTCGTAGATCCTCCTTTCGCCCTCAGTACAACAGCTATCAGACGTGGCATCGATTCAATAAGATGCCGGAAGTAGTTGGAAGGTATGGCCAACCAAGCTATCCGATTTGGCATCGATTCAATAAGATGCCGGAAGTAGTTGGGAGGAATGGCGAACCAAGCAGTGTGTAATGTGACCTTCAATGCACGTATGGAGCTGATTAGTGCATTCTGACGCCTGATATGCTGCTCTATAATGTCCCGCAAGTGCTCTATGGAATTGATATCGGGGGAGTGCGGAGGCCAATCGATATGCTGGAAGTCTGAACTGTGTTCGTCAAACCATTCCTGCACAACATTGGACTTGTGGCTTGGCGCATTGTCATCTGGGAACACATCGTCGCTATTCAAGGAAAAGTGCAACATTGCTGGGTGTACAGAGTCAGCAAGTAATTCACGATAGTGGACACCAGTCATACGTTGTTCCATATGCACCAGGGGTCCAGGTTTTTTGCTACATAAACATACCCCACACCATACAACCGCCTCCACCGGCTTGCACTGTCGAGACCAGGAAGGATGGATCGAGTGCCTCACGTTGTTTGCGCCAGATACGGACACGATCATCCATGGAGTGGAGTAAAAAACGCTACTCGTCAGACCAGCACATTATTTCCCTGTCGTCCGACGTCCAACTTACATAATCTTTGCGCCAGGGGTGCTTTTTGCGTTGATGAAGCGCGGTTAGGAGAGGATTCGTAGGGGTCGTCTGCTGGTATAGCCCATACGTGCCATGGTGCGATTCATGGTCATGACAGATACTGTTCCGGGTTGACCTCTGTTGTATTGGGTAATCAACTGTGTGTTGAAAAATACTGTGTCTGTTGACCTGTACGAGTCTTCTGACCCGTCACTCACCTCTCACATCAACCTCCAGCTGCCCTGTGTTAGTTTTGCTTCTGGGTCATTGTTCGCCCATTTTTTGCACTTTTAACTACGGCGGCTCACGAACAACGCACCAATTCAGCCGTCTTGAAAATCGAGGCGCCAGCTCTCGCCGAGCTTCCACAATCTGTCCTTTCTGAAAGTCCGATGAGTCCTTCCCTTTGCCCATCACACTCCGACTTTTACTACCTACTGCCCCACTCACACCTTATATATGCTACATCGGTCGACTAATCGCGCCTCTTGGAAATCCCGTGGTCCACGGGCCGCATCCACTTTTGATAGGGGTGGTCGTAATTCAGTGTTCACTTGGTGCGCATACCTCACTACCAGGTCGTTCGGAAAATAATGGCCAATTTGGAGGGTAAAAATGAAGGAGACATACCTCATAGCACACAACTTTCTTTTATTTGAAATAAGCAGCTATAAACCTCTGTCAGCGAGTGAAAGTTCTTCAGTGCCAGCCCAGAAGAAATCTGGCTCCCTAGATGCAAGAAAGTCCCGGAATGCAATTTCGGCTTCCTCTCGGTTTCTGAAGGTTGGGGTAATTGCTAAAATGAATGAACAGGTGGAAATCAAGTCAGGAGAGTACGCTGTACGTGGGATAGCTTCGAATCTCAGGTCGTATAGTTTCTGTTTCGTCATTTGTGAAGCGTGTGGTCTAGCGTTATCATGGAGGAGATAGGACGCTTCCTGTTCACCAAAGATGTCTGTGTGAAACCCAACTTCTGGTGCATTCGGTTAATTTCTTCACAGTATATGACTGAGGTAATGCTTTCACCAGCATTCAAGAACCTGCGGGGTATGACACTGTGAACACTCCATCACACTGTCAACAAAACTTTTGGCGTCAATCTTGGTTTAGGATGTTGTTTCGGTGATTCACCATGGTTTAGCCACTGTCCCGATAGCTTACGGATGTCCTATAGAACCCACTTTTCATCACAGGCTACAATGCGAACAAGCAAAGGCTCTTTTTGAAGCAGAAAGTAACTGCACATCTTAAACAGCAGTTGTTCCTGATGCGCCGTCAGTTCGCGTGGGGCGCACGTATCGAGCTTCTTGACCTTACCAATTTTGGTGGAGATGCTCGGAAATGGTTGACACCGACACATCGTACTGTTCTCTGACTGTGACGCAAGAATTTACTTCCACATTTGCCTTCAGCACGTCGTTATCAATGATCGAATGTCGTCCTCGGCCCTCCTCATCTTGTAGGCTCGTGTTACCGGAACGAAACTGTTCAAACAACCGCCGAACAGTACGTTCAGATGTTGCCTTCTCGCCCCATGCCTCGACCACGTTACGGTAGGTTTGTGCCGCATTACGACCCAATTTGAACTCATGAAGCAGAATCACCTGCAACTCACACGAGTAGCAACGACTGCAGCTCGACCGATTATGGCGTGTAAGTGGCGTCTGAGTCGCCCTTCAACTCGTACGAATGGCGCTGCGAGCGGGCTGGTCTTAAAACATTGTTGGCGAGTTGAATGTGGCACCTCAGAAAATTGGCCATTATTTTCCTAGCGACCTGATACATGCAATGGCCGCTGAATTAGAAACGTTTTTGTAGATGTACGTAAAGGTCAGTTGCGCAGTGTGTATGCAAAATACGTGATCACGTGCCTCACCACATGATATAGGCAACTACTTAAGACAGATGCTCGTCAGTAACCGTCAGAAGTGTTGATCACAATGTGAAAAACAAAGAATCTTTCGGAGTTCAATAAAGGGTTTATTGCGGGTGCCAATCTCTGAAGCGCCGCCCCGGTGGCGCAGTGGTCTAAGCGATGAAATCTGATCATTCGTCCGAACGGGGTCCGGGTTCGAATCCCGGTGAGGCATGGATGTTGTGTTTGTCTTACGGCACTGGTTCTGTCCCTTCCCTGGAACCAGTGACCCTAAATTAGGGACGGGCGACTGCTTATAGCCCAATGAGTTGCTCATGGCGGTCGTTAAACCTCCAATCAAAAAAAAAAAAATCTCTGAAGCAACGATTTCGACAATAGCAGAAATGACAGGTTTTTCAACAGGTGAGATATCCCGGGTCTTTATTAAGTATAAAAATAATCCGCATTGCCTGCCTAAGAGACGAAACTGCAGCGCGGCGACAAATTGTTAGGAACAAGTTCTTCAGGAGGTCGAAGGTCAAGATGGATAAACACCGGCACATCCGAGTCTCAGAAGTATAGAGCTCGATGATTTTTCCTCATCACCTGGATACAGCGATGTCCCCTGTTTGATGTACCTGGATATAGAGTGTGCATGCATGCACCGGAAATGTGATCACAGCAGCAACGCTGCAGAGATTGGGCAATTATGTTTTCCATCCGGGAAACTTTGTTGGGGGGGGGGGGAGTTTCAGCTTTGTACCAGCGTTTCTTCTCGCGTGCCGTCTAGGTGGGTTTCCTGAGTTTACGTCTCCCGACTTGTAAGAAGAAAACTCCTCTCTCTCTCTTTTTCTCTGTCTCTTTTTTTCACTCTCTCTCTCTCTCTCTCTCTCCCTATCTCTTCCTCTCTCTCTCTCTCTTTCTCTCTCTCTTTCTCTCTGTCTCACCGCAATGCGGTGAAAATATATAAACAGATGCAGAGTGTGTCATTTATTGTACGCCATTTGAAAATTATTTATATTCATTTTTACTTGTACCTTCCATGTATTTTGTTTACATAAAATGTATGTAGTAGTCAATCATCCAGAGGTTCGACTATAAATTTTTTTTCAAGACTGGAATTTTATAAAGTGCTATTATTTTTTTTAATCTTGGCCCGAGGCTGGTGTCTTGATCTTCGCGTTTTTAACTAGATTGATGATTTATTCTCCCACAGTAACCATGATCTTATTTCTCGGGGACATAACTTCCTATTTAAATTACAATAAAATGACGATTATTTCTGTACATTTCTGCCCCTAACGAGAACATTCTCCTGTGCTGTAAAGAAGAAAGTGAAAAATCATTGCCCTATATAAGAGATCCGTCGCTTTCAGAACCTAAGATATATGGAATGATCTAGTCTAAATAAAAGTAGTCTGATACAAAATATTTTCAATAAACAAAGCTGAATCCTTGATATAAATCCCATGTATTAAACACGTTGATTGCTTAGCCTTCTCGCAAATTAGTTAATTTCATCAAACTTCCAGATAAACAAGTCTGGATTTTATTAATTAAAAAAGCTATTCCTTAATAAAAATGCATAGACTTGTATGTTTGATATGCACTCTTCTCAGAAAACAACTCGTAGCAAATCCTACACAATTAAAAAGCATTATTTCCAAAAATTTGTCGATAAATAAGGTTGATCTCACGACATAAGCACTCACTAAACCTAGATTTTCAGCATAAATCCTTATAACAGAACAAGCTTACTCCTTCATAACAGTACTGGTAAAAACTATATTCAATTACCCTCTTCTAGAAAAAACTAAGCATAATCGTTCGATATTTTCTCCTCTCAATAAACAATACAAGTTTTCACTTTAAACACTTTTGAGCAAACAAGCTTGGACTCTTGATAAACGACATCATCATATTAAAATTTCGACGAACTCCAACAATATTTACTCGGGTTGAGGAGAAGATAGACGGACAAGCCCACACTCTAAATGCACACAACAACAGAAGTGTTAATGAGTGGATCGTAATTGATTTAGTATTAATCGACTGCTCTTTCATTGGCAAGAAAGCGGTTCCGTTTGTTTGTTAGAAGTGTCGTCGCCTCTGCTAAATCGCGATCCTGTGTTATTTACACTTTCGCAGAATGATTACTAACAGAAAATTCCTGATCAAAGGCATTTCTTTCGGTCCCATGCTTCTCCGATAAATTCTCTGAAGACGCTCAGCTTGTTGCCCGATAAATAATCCGATTACAAAGAGTTTTTGTTATATTTCGATTTCCTTCATTATTTTTCACAGCTGAAACTGTTTCTGTGCAATGTGTATTTAATTATTTTTGTCACTCTTAAAATTAGCAATTTTTATAAGACAATTTATTTCAGCCAGATGATTCCACACTTGTAAAAACTACTGAACCGTGGAAGATAAATTACTTTCCTATTCTGCGAGATATAATAGAATTTTCTTGGGTTTTCCTTCGCTTATACTGTGTTAAAGCCAGGTTTCGCAAAATAAATTATTCTGCAAAAGCATTTAGAATAACAAAGTAAAATAAATTGGTCAATTTATCGGCGAAATAATTCGCTCAAGATAACACGATATTTCTGAGAAAAACTATCGTTCCTAAAGCGAGAAAGGACTCGTTGTGTCATGGGTTTTGTATCAGAAGTGCTTTGAGCTGAAAGTAATTCACTGGTGATAAACCTAATATAAAAATTTCTGTAAAGCTGTACAAGACTGCATAACAATAATTGCATGTGGATAGCTAATGAAGTAGAACAGAAAACAGAGTGGAAAATGTAATAATACTGATGAAGATCCAACGGTGATTGTGTCTAAAGTTCAACGAAAGAGAAGAATGAATTACGATATGATCCTCACGAATTTCTTCGCAGGCCTTGCTAGTTTTAGATAAAAAAAATAGCATGGTACGATGGGAAGAAATAGGACACTAGAGAGTAGTGATAACGTAGATAATCTAAATACTTGTTGCACGTCACAGTTACGTTTTACGGCTACCAGATGGACTGGGTTTCAGTACTTGTACGGCCGTATTAAACAAACTAATAGAAAAAAGCTGTTTCTTCAGGGAAAGTAGTGAGAAAAAAGCTGTTTCTTCAGGGAAAAGTAGTGAGAAAAAAAGCTGTTTCTTCAGGGAAAGAGAAACATCTCTTCATTTCGTTAAAAAAAAAAGTTATTTTTAAGCAGAGTTCCTTACTGTAAAAAAAATTCTTCCTAAAAGAACTTGCTAAGAACCGCGTCTGTGACACTGTGTGTTGTAACGTATGTGACATGCCGTAGATGACGAACTACTGAGGATGACGCATAGGTCAAATAGACAAGTGAGCAACGATAAGCCGGCCGGCGTTGTTCAGTTGGGAGAACACCTGCGCCGAAGTAGGAAGACGTGCGTTCGAATGCCATCACCGGCAAAAGGTTATATGTTACATCTGAGCTCGAATGAAAATGAATCTCCTGTCCTTTGCTAGGTTTGGTAAATATATCTAATTAGTCTTCCACACAAAGTACGTAATTAAACAAAATTAATTCTTCTTTAATGAGATGGTCCTTCGACCATGGTGGTTGGCTGACCTAAAACCTGCGATTTCGTGATCCCCGCTTCTCCTGGGGCGGGGGCGGGTATGATATAATATACTACGTGACATGACGCATATGACGTACTACTGAGGTGATTAGGAGTCAAATTGGCAAAACTGCAGCTATAAGCTTGCCGGCATAGTTCAGTTGGTAGAACAGCCGCTACGGAGTAAGAGGACGTGGTTTAGAATACCACCACCGACCAAAGGTTATATATTATACTATAACATTCTGAAGCCCCGCACGGGGATGACTGGTTTTCCAGTTATTTGGGGAGTAGCGCCCCCCCCCACGGCCCGAGCTGACCTTGTGGCGTATCATCTTGTCATTTCATCTTGGTACGATAATATCACCGCAGGGACAGCTGTTCATCCAGCTGATGGGGAGTGGCGACCCCACGGCCCGAGCCAACATATAATGTATGACATTTTCCCCATTTTTAAGCCTTTTGTTGAGGGCATTGATTCTCCGGTCACCAGATATGTTCGTCGCCTCCTGCGGACTTCGACTGGTGCTGGTTTACCGGTTAGATTCTGTTGGGTTCCTGGCCATGTTGGGATTCAGGGTAACGAGCTGACGGATGCCTCTGCCAGATCCGTGTCCTCCATGCCGATCACTCGCCTGCCACTATGTTTCTGAGATTTTCGTTCGGCCTTCCGCTCATTCATCCAGGCTGAGCGGCAGTCCCTCTGGTCTTAACAGGGCAAGAACAAACTTCTTTCCATCAAACCACAGATCGGGCTATGGCCATCTAGTTTGCAAACAAGCCGTCGTGAGAAAGTTGTTCTTGCGCGTCTGCGCATTGGGCATTGTCGTTTCACCTACCGCATCTTGTTGTGTGGCGACACTGCGCCGATGTGTGAGATGTGCAATTGCCGACTCACTATCACTCATCTTCTCTGTAGTTGTGTTCGTTTTCGTGCTGTTCGTTTTCATTTTTTTCTTCATTCTCATTTGTTGAACGACGAAGCAGCTACGCTGCAGCGGCTCCTAGATGACCACTGCGATACATTTGCCGTCTTCTAATTTTTAAAACAAATTGGCTTTTTTAAACGTATCGTTTTAAACCTTTTTCATTCTCATTTTTCACTTTTACCGATCAGCCTGATTTTAAGCATTATACCACGTTTATAACACTGTTTGTTTGATTGTCTTGTGTGAGGCGCTCTTTGACCAAACAACGTGGCTTCTGCGCCATAAAAATCCCCCAATCAAAAAACCAACATTCAGAAATGAGAAAGAAATTCAATGAAGCCGACCCGGTAGCCTAGTGGTCTAAGATGGACCCGGCCCAAGGTTCCAGATGAGGAATTCTCTGTCTCTCTCTGTCTCTGTCTGTCTGTCTGTCTCTCTCTCTCTCTCTCTCTCTCTCTCTCTCTCTCTCTCTCTCTCTCTCTCTCTCTCTCTCTCTCTTTGTGGTTTAACGACCATCATGAGCAGCTGTAAGGGCTGTAAGCAGTCGCCCGTCGCTAATTTCGGGCGACTAGTTTTGGGAAGGGAGGGGGCAAAGCCATCAGACAAACGTACCATCCATTTCGTATCTGGGACTCGAACCCCGGCCCATCTCGGAGGAATGGCCACAGGTCAGTGCCCATAAGATGAGGCATGGGTGGTGCGTCTGTCTCCTTCCGTTGACCCTGTTCCTTCCTTGGTAGCAGTGGCCCTACATACGGATAACTGCTTATAGCTCTATGAGTTGCTCATGACGGTTGTTTAAAAAGAAATAATTCAACGGAAACTTAAGGGTGAGATCGCTCAGAAAGAGTGGAAAACACGATGACATTTTCAAAGGAGATGATTGCTTTTAAAGCTTCAAAAACACAGGCGGAAAGTGAAAAAAGAACACCAAGAAGAAATTGGCGGACGATCATGAAATTTACATATGTTAATGGGGTCGAGTTTACGTAGGTGTGATATTAATTTTGGGACCAATCGGTGAGCGCTTACGCCACAGCACGGCATAATATGCAAATTATCGTCGGTGGTATTTAAGGAGTACGGCAAAGTGAATGTAATCAGTCGCCGGCGTACGGACACCTGCGAAGACCCTGAAGAAACTGCAATGACTGGGCATGGAAGACGTGTACGATATCAGCAGTTATCGGACTTTGAGCGAGGTCGTCTAGACGGACTCCACGAGGCCGGATGGTCACAGATGGACTGATAAGCGGACCGATTGACGCATAAGAAGAGCGGCGTTGTCAAGCAGAACATCCACTGCACAATTCGAGCTGCCGTTGCACATGAGGTGACTGAGCGAACAACCCGCAACCGTCTACTGGATGCAGGACTTCGTGTAGGTGTGCCTCTGGCATGTGTACCTCTGACTTCAGCCCACCATCAGGAACGGCTGCAGTGGTGTCGCCAACGTCTGCAGTGGTGTCGCCAACGTCTGCAGTGGTGTCGCCAACGTCTGCACTGGAGAACGCAATGGCAATCTGTCGTGTTCAGCGATGAAAGCAGATTCTGCTTGGGAGCCTCCGATGGCCGTATGCGTTTTCGCAGATGCACAGGGAAGCGTCTCCACCCTTCTTGCATCCGCCAGCGACTCACAGGGCTTATACCTGGTCTCCTGGTGTGGGGAGCGATCAGCTATCACTCCCGTACACAACTAGTGTTTGTACCGGGTACGTTAAACAGCACCTCCTACATCAACAACATCATTCAGCCCGTTGTTGTACCATTTGTAAGGTCGGTCCATCGTGGTGTTTTCCAGCAAGATAACGCACACCTACACACGGCACGTGCAACGCAACATGCACTTCAGGATGTGAGACAACTTCTATGGCCTGCACGTTCACCGGATTTGTCCCCCATTGAGCACGTCTGGGATTTTATGGGACAACGACTTATCCAGTCTCCACGGCCAGCCACGACCATCCCCGATTTTCGCGTCCAGGTTGAGGATGCTTGGAACTCAATACCCCAAACTTACATCCAACATCAGTACGACAGATTCCATGCCAGAATTTCACAGTGTGACGCAGTTCATGGCGGTTCAACCTTGTACTAACCATGTTACATGGAAATGTTATTTTTCAGTTTACCAGTAAATACAGCTGTATTTTGCCATAATGTTTTGATCACGTTATCCTCTGTATTCCGTTATTATGCTGTATAAATTTCGCTGGTATCAGACGTCTCCTTCTTGCTGTTCTTTTTTCACTTTCCGCCAGTGTAGATAATGATATGGGGCATATCACTAACACGTAAATCTCTCTCTCTCTCTCTGTTGGCAATATAAACATCTACGCATTAGGAAATAAAGTTGTCAAGTAGTAGAATAGACGCCCCCGACTCTGTTCATCACGCTTCCTGCTTTTGACAATGCGGCTGTATCCCAGAGATGGCGTAAAGCCATGTGCTACATAAACTCAGGGCTAGCTGAATGACGACCATCTATCTAAAATTTCGTGGGCCCTCCTTTCTCCCGCAGAATGGCATCTACCAGGAGTGTCATCAACTACATAAGATGTCTAACACTGTTGTGTGAGGATCTGCAAACAAGCTGTTTTTACTGCGGTCCACACTTCCGGTATAGAGCTGGGTAATGTGTACATCTGTCTCAACTGGCGATCCACAACATTTCACAGATGTTCAGAGGAGTTTGAGGACCATTCGAGATGTTTCATATCATCACTGTATTTATCGAACCGTTTCTGCACGAGGCACACCCAATGACATGGGGCATTGTCGTTCAGGAAGAACCCAATCCCTTTCTTGGTGGAGCTACAACACTGTGGGGTGTACATGGTCGGCAAGCAGTCTCTGGTTGTAGCCGGTATCCATAAGCTGGTCCAGAGGCACCGAAATCCAACTTCATGCCAGATAAACGTTCCCATATCAAATAATCTCCCCAAAGTCCTGTATAGCCTAATCAAGTACGGAAGATTCCATTTATTTCAGACACACTGAGGTTAGAACGCTTTCGCCAATTAAGCGGCTGCCCCAATTATTCGAAGCTTTATTCCAAAGAGCTAATTTGGGATGGTGAAAATCTTCCAAATACCTGGAGACAATGTAAATAGACAAAGTCATCGCTTTTTCCACGTTTTTCTTTAATTAACACACAGTATAACGAAGTGAATTTCTCCGTCATTTTTATCCGCGCCAGGATTCGAACCCGGGTCCACTCATTCCGGAATAAGTTGCTCTACCAATTGAGCTACGCGGACATTTTATTCTGATTCCTATCTGCCTTTATGTCGTGTGCGTCCTTCTGGCAGGTACGTCACATCTCCTGGTACGTTACAACAGCAACTGAAAAATTGTATTTCGACACCGCTGGGATCGAACCCCAGATCACTCGATAACTATCCGAGTGCGTTCGCCTTACGCTACGATGCCTTTTGGATTTATTAGCTATAATTAAATAGCTTGTGCCGTTAAGCCCCACCAGATGGAAACATCTCTAAGCCCATCCCTACGGATTTGTGAAGTCAGATGCTGACAGATAAACACACATAGCGCCGTGGATTGTTCGCACCATAGCGTAAGGCGAACGCACTCGCTTACTTATCGAGAGATCTGGAGTTCGATCCCAGCTGCGTCGAAATACAATTTTTCGGTTGCTGTGTGTTAATTAAAGAAAAACGTGGAAAAAGCGATGACTTTGTACTAATTTGCGATGTTGGTTTAACGGCTGCATTGATTAAGCAGAATCTACTATACATATTGTAGTTCATCTGATCAGAACATTTACTACCAATTTCCTATCGTTCAATCTGCATGTTGTTTCCATCAGAAGACTCATTTACTTCGATGTATTGTTGTTACGTAAATATGGCGTGTAGGATGTCGTCTCTTCTCGCCCATCCATGCCAACGAGCGACGCTTAGCCACGTGATGTATTGTTTCTGGTTGACCGATACAGCAATGGGAGGTCAACGGTGAAACTGTGATGCACCTATTGCCATGGAGAAGGCGACGCAACTGTACTTCACCTCCAAAATTGCAATTGCAATATCGGTCAATATTGTGTCGCCGATTGGATGTTTCGCCATTTTAGCACCACTCTTGGTGCATCTTTGTAAAAGGGGAGGTTTCTCGATTGGCTGTAGAGTTAGGGGTGGAAAGGGGAGCTTAATTCTTTATGGGACGCGGATGGGCTAGTGATCAACGTTCGTGACTGCTACGGAGGGGTCTCATGGTTCGATCCCAGGCAGGTACGAACGCTCGAACCACCGAATATCCGCCGTGCGTCGGATGGGCATGTTAAGCCGTCGGACCCCGGGTATCCCCTCCGGTTATAAATGTAGGAATCTTTCTACCTCGCTCCCGTGTGACTTTCGTGTCGGGCACTCTAGCCCAAATCTCCTAGCTTCCTATTTCTAAGGGTTGTTTAAGACCTGGAGTCAGACACTCCCCTTCCTAAAATCCTCTACATATAATCTGATCTAATTTCTTTAGATCATACTACTTATGACGTATTCTCTAATTTAACTTTCATTTTTAGTTGTTTTTCTCTATGTAAATTTTAAGTTCATTCGTTTTAAGAGTTTCATCCTTAACTTTATATTTTTCTGGCTCACTGAATGTCATCTGGAAAAAGCCTTCAAGTCAAGGGTGAATGTCGCATGCATGATGGACAAGCAAAATCGCTGTATTTAATGTGTTAATCTAAAGCAGCTGAGTGCAGTGCGTTAGCGGCAGTCGTGGAAGCTGTGCTAATCTGTCAGCAGTATTTTTCATGCGGATAGCGTCTGTTAATCTGTAGTACCTATCTGTTCAAATTGTATTTCGTATTACACAGTCGAGTCACATTATTGTGACACCTCGTACTTCTGACGACAACAGCGCGTAGCCAATGAAAGAAGGCACGTGTCATGAGCTGGCTTGGAGGGTATATAAGGTGTGCTGTAGGCAATCGGCAAACATATCACTTGTTGCTGTCATGGATAAAAGGAGCTATTTATCAGATTTGCAAAAAAGGATGATTATCGGCTTTCGGGCCAAAGGTGGTAGTATTTCTGAAACAGCGCAGTTTGTGAACTGTTCGCGTGCTGCTGCGGTTAAAGTGTATCGTGAATGGAGAAATGGCACCACTGAGAATAAGCGACGTGGAAACTGCGGAGCACCACGTACCATTGATGTGAGAGGTGAACATCGTGCTTCGAAGATGCGTGAGGGCCAATCGACACGCTACAGTGGAGCAACTAAAACGACAGTTCAGCGAACCCTGCTGCGTGTGGGGCTCCGATGCAGACGGATGGTCACTGCACCTATGCTAACGAACGTGCATCGGCAGAAAAGGCTTACGTTTGCACGGCAGCATCGGAATTGGGCCTCCGCTGATTGGCAAAGGATTGCCTTCTCCGATGAGTCACGTTTTCTGCTTCATCGAACGGTTGGACGTTGGCGTCGTATAAGGCGAGAAACATCGGAGAACAAACACTCTTCGACCATTGCTGGCAGAACACAAGTTGGTGGGGGCAACGTTATGGTTCGGAGAATGTTTTCGTGGCATTTTCTGGGTCCACTCATACCTGTGGAAGGCACTATGGACCGAATTCGTTATGAATCCATCCGTGCAGACCACGTACACCCATACATGCTGATTGTCTTCCTTGGGGCGGATGGGATCTTCCAGCACGACAATGCGACGTATCACAGAGCTAAAAATGTCCGAGAGTGGTTGGAAGAGCACGATTAAGACTTCACAGTACTTCCCGGGCCTTGAGCATCTGTGGGACCACCTGGATCGTGTTGTTCGCGCTGTGGATCCTCCAGCAGCTGTCAGATTCACAGCAGTCAGCATGGCTGCACATGCCTGTGAAAACCTTCCAGCATCTTATTGAGTCACTCTCAGACCGTCTAGCTGCTGTCCGCGCTGCACACGGCGGTTACTCTGGATATTAGCAGGTGGTCACAAAAATGGGGCTCGACAGTGTAGTTTCATCAAATTACTATTGTGTTTCCTAATTCGACTAAGTTACTGATGTTGTAATTGGAGAATTATCTAGAAGTCTACGCTAGTGAAGTGCTGCTGAAATAAAAGATGAACTGTAAGCAACTTTTCCTTGTACTTTCTTTGAGTGACTCCTGTTTCACTTAAAATGAACGAATAAAAAGAACAAATTTTATGTAATGTTCCGCCAGCCACATTTACGCGTTTTAAACATTAAAGACACTACACCTTCCTAAATCTACATCCATTCCAGAAACCTTGGAAATCATTACCAGCATCGAAGCTTGCAACAACAATGTCTCTCTACAGTTGCCATGAATTTGGAACCAGTTCTTCAAACAATGCAGTTTTCTTTCCAATATGCCATCTGCTGCACCAACATGACGCCTTGTGTCTTTGAATAAAAATTATATCAGCACCTATTCGTTCAACGTCTAGTCAAGTCACGGTGTTCAAATTGTTGAAGTTCTATTATTCAGATTGCAGTATTTTGTCAACCTACCTTGAAAAAGCCATCTGGTAGATGTGGGAAAGCTGGGAAACGTATATTTACATTTTTACGCCAATAAATTGGACTACTAATACAGTTTTACTATTTTGTGTATTGTCGTACAGTTCAACGTTATTGATAAGGTTTTTTAACGATGTGTGAAAACACAAGTTTATCGGCGACGGTCTTCGAATCCGTGTCCCCCTCACTTCGGAGTAAGTCGCTCTTCCAACTAAGCTACGCGGACAGAATGTCTCGCTGCAGATTTGTCGTCTTGAACCATGTTTTCACCTCTGTAGTACGTCACATCATCTCCCTCTTAATTTTTTTTCCTTTGTCTTTAAAGCGAAGTAGGAATTTTCCCCTCACTCCGGAGTAAGTCGCTCTTTCAACTAAGCTACGCGGACAGAATGTCTCGCTGCAGATTTGTCGTCTTGAACCATGTTTTCACCTCTGTAGTACGTCACATCATCTCCCTCTTAATTTTTTTTTCTTTGTCTTTAAAGCGAAGTAGGAATTTTCCCCTCACTCCGGAGTAAGTCGCTCTTTCAACTAAGCTACGCGGACAGAATGTCTCGCTGCAGATTTGTCGTCTTGAACCATGTTTTCACATCTGTAGTACGTCACATCATCTCCCTCTTAATTTTTTTTTTTTGTTTGTCTTTAAAGCGAAGTAGGAATTTTTCCCTCACTCCGGAGTAAGTCGGTCCTCCAACTGAGCTACGCGGACAGAATGTCTGGCTGCAGATTTGACGTCTTGAACCATGTTTTCACCTCTGTAGTACGTCACGTCATCTTCCTCTTAATTTTTTTTTTCTTTGTCTTTAAAGCGAAGTAGGAATTTTTCCCTCACTCCGGAGTAAGTCGGTCCTCCAACTGAGCTACGCGGACAGAATGTCTCGCTGCAGATTTGACGTCTTAAACCATGTTTTCACCACTGTAGTACGTCACATCATCTCCCTCTTAATTTTTTTTTTTTTTTTTTGTTTGTCTTTAAAGCGAAGTAGGAATTTTTCCCTCACTCCGGAGTAAGTCGCTCTTCCAACTAAGCTACGCGGACAGAATGTCTCGCTGCAGATCTGTCGTCTTGAACCATGTTTTCACCTCTGTAGTACGTCACATCATCTCCCTCTTAATTTTTTTTGTTTGTCTTTAAAGCGAAGTAAGAATTTTTCCCTCACTCCGGAGTAAGTCGCTCTTCCAACTAAGCTACGCGGACAGAATGTCTCGCTGCAGATCTGTCGTCTTGAACCATGTTTTCACCTCTGTAGTACGTCACATCATCTCCCTCTTAATTTTTTATTGTTTGTCTTTAAAGCGAAGTAGGAATTTTTCCCTCACTCCGGAGTAAGTCGCTCTTCCAACTAAGCTACACTGACAGAATGTCTCGCTGCAGATTTGTCGTCTTGAACCATGTTTTCATCTCTATAGTATGTCACATCATCTCCTCTTAATTTTTTTCTTTGTCTTTAAAGCGAAGTAGGAATTTTTCCCTCACTCCGGAGTAAGTCGCTCTTCCAACTAAGCTACGCGGACAGAATGTCTCGCTGCAGATCTGTCGTCTTGAACCATGTTTTCACCTCTGTAGTACGTCACATCATCTCCCTCTTAATTTTTTTTTGTTTGTCTTTAAAGCGAAGTAGGAATTTTTCCCTCACTCCGGAGTAAGTCGCTCTTCCAACTAAGCTACGCGGACAGAATGTCTCGCTGCAGATCTGTCGTCTTGAACCATGTTTTCACCTCTGTAGTACGTCACATCATCTCCCTCTTAATTTTTTTTTGTTTGTCTTTAAAGCGAAGTAGGAATTTTTCCCTCACTCCGGAGTAAGTCGCTCTTCCAACTAAGCTACACTGACAGAATGTCTCGCTGCAGATTTGTCGTCTTGAACCATGTTTTCATCTCTATAGTATGTCACATCATCTCCCTCTTAATTTTTTTTCTTTGTCTTTAAAGCGAAGTAGGAACTTTTTCCCTCACTCCGGAGTAAGTCGCTCTTCCAACTAAGCTACGCGGACAGAATGTCTCGCTGCAGATTTGTCGTCTTGAACCATGTTTTCACCTTTGTAGTACGTCACATCATCCCCCTCTCAATTTATTTATTTTTTTTTTTTTGTCTTTAAAGCGAAGTAGGGATTTTTCCCTCACTCCGGAGTAAGTCGGTCCTCCAACTGAGCTACGCGGACAGAATGCCTCGCTGCAGATTTGACGTCTTCAACCATGGTTTCACCTCTATAGTACGTGATGCCATCACAAGCCTGTCTTCAATTGGTTTCACTGCATTTAATATCCAACACAATAATCCAGAGCGTCGTTTTCCTACCACAGAGATCCCGCTTTACAGACATGACTTTAATGCCGACGTTGTAGTTAAGTGTAACTAGATAATCCCAATTTTCGGTCACAGTGGATTTCAGCTTAAGAATATTTACTACAATTAAAACACCAACTATTTAATTTAGGAGTTCTTTGTTTCTTTTGACGTCATTTATGTTAAAAAATAGACAATACGTCAAAACCAGAAAAAGTGAGACTGTCACCCAAACACTGAACAGACATACGTTTCAGAAATTTGTTTCTAATGTTCTGAGAAAAGATATATCAGCTAAGTGCACCCTCACATTGAAAAGGTTAAGAAGCACATACTGCTTTTTTATTATTTATGCTCTTCTGTAGCTGGTCATGTGATTTATCATTGATAGCTGATGTAGCTTCTTCGTTATATCTTCATTTCTTTTCATCTTTACGTCTTATCTTGTATGACCTACTGTCTCTTTATTTTTTTCTCTCTCTCCCCTGGAAGTCACTTCGGCAACACTGCTTTTTCTCTTCCCATTTTTTCAGGTAATTAATGTCTATGCCTCACTTCCACATATCACGACTGGCTTAGTTAAGAAGACGTAGTCTAACCTTTTTTATTACCTCATTTCCGTATCTTTTCGGACATTCGCTTATCCATATAAGGGCTATCACTTACAATACTTAACAGCAAATCAGTCACGCTATCTTATAATCCAAACAACATAATAAAATTTGCCATTATGACTTCCCCAAAATCGCTTGTACTTTCATATTTCCGTTTTTGGTTACTTTGTATCACACACAATTTTATTTGGTCCCACAATTAAAATGTTATTCTTGATATTTATTAGATTTATACGTACATTCATTTATTTACATGTTCAAGTGATCCTTTACCTTTCCTGTAACTTTTCGTACATTCGATTATCGACATAAGGCCTATTAATTACAATAGTCAATACTAAATCAACAATGTGATTTCATAATCTTCTGTAATAATGTGTCACGAAAACGTTACACAATTTTCCCTATTATGCGCACACTCTCTTAACTCTTTCCTGTTTTTAAGGCAGTTCCAATCCTTTTCGCGGTTACTCAGTCGTATCACAATAATATAACTACCCCCGGAATTATAATGTGCCCGCACAGGCGCGTTAGAGGGCACGTGACAAGGTCGACCACACGGAGATAGATATAAGCCGCTGGCCAGAACAGATAAGCCATAGTGAGTAAACATGAGCACAATGGACAGTGGTAGTGATATGAGGTGTATTCAAAAAGGAATGATCATCGGCTACCGAGCCAAGGGTGGAAGCATCTCAGAAACAGCAGACCGTGAGCTGTTCACGAGATGCTGCAGTAAGGGTGTACCAAGAATGGACCGCTGGTACACTGAGTACCCCTTGACGTCATAACTGTGGAGCCCCAAAGGCCATCGACCCCAGAGGAGAACGTCGCCTCCGTCGACTGGTAAAGGGCAATCGACGCACAACAGTGCAGCAATTAACCATGCAAATGAACGCTGGGGCACCCAGGTGCATGTCCCCGATAACAGTAGAGCGAACCCTGTTACGCATGGGTCTCCGGAGTCAACGCTGCGTCAAGACGCCCATGTTAACCCAACACCATCGGCAACGACGCCTGGAGTTCGCATGGGACTACCGTCGTTGGACAATGGAAGAGTGGAAAAGGATTGCCTTTGCCCACGAATCGTGGTTTCTACTCCACAGAAGCGACGGGAGGTAGCGGATACGGCGTCAGACACACCAAACCCAACACCCGGACACGCTTGCCGGTCAAGTACAGGCCGGCGGTGGCAGTGTGCAAGTCTGGGGAGTGTTCCTGGTATGACCTGGGACCACTGGTACCACTGGATGGGTACCTGAACGCCAATGGCTACCTGTCCGTCCTCGCTGACCACATGCATCCTTTCATGTTGGACGTGCACCCCTTCATATTAGACACCATCACCCTAGGTGTGATGGTGTCTACCAACAGGACAGTGCGCCCTGCCACGTCGCTAAGGGAGTAAGTGTCTGGTTCCAGGAACACGACAGCGATGTCTCCGTTCTCACTTGGCGGGTGAAATCGCCCGATCTCAATCCCACAGGGCAGTTGTGGGACTGTTTGGATCTACAGGTTCGACGTGCCGACCCACAACCACGTCATCTCCGGGACCTCCGTCCTTTCTGCAATCCGAAATAGGCCTCGGGCAACCTTCCAGGGCTTCATTGGGTCCATGCCATGCCTTCTCGCCACTGTCATCTGGTCCAAGGGTAGTTATTCCCATTATTAGGTAGGTGGTCATATTATTCTGATACGAAAATAAGATATGTGGAGCAATTTTTTAATAATTAGATATTCAGGAACGTAGCAACCTTTTCTGATCTTGGAGGGCGAGTCTTGAAATTACGCCCTTTTAAGTTCAAAAGTTCCTCACTTCCACTCAAATACACTGCTGGACAATTGCTAAGGACGGATCATAAACGGCTATATAGCGCATAAAAAAGGAAGTGTGGTTGGATGCCAAGTGAAATAAAATAATGTCAGAATGCCAGGACATTACAAGAAAGACAATTTATTGTGCTCTGAAATCCAGAAGGCTTTGGAACGTGTTCAAGGGACAAACAGGCCATTTTGTGCAGAATACGTAAACGTGAAAAAAAAATGCAATTACTGTCCGCAGGCGTTCCGGCGTAAGATGTCAATACGGGATATGGCCACCATGGAGGGCGATGCAAGATTCCACATGTCGTGTCATGCTTTGCACAACATTATCAAGCAGCTGTTGGGGTAATTTATGCCATTCCTCTGTCAGTGCAAGGATGAGGGTGTCCTTGTTTATTGGAGGGCATTGGCGACTAGCAAGACTCCTCCCCAAAGCATATCCCACCCATTTTCAATGGGATTCAGATCTGGAGAACGTGCTGGCCATACGAGGCGTTGAATATCCTCGCTCTCAAGACACTCCTGGACAGCGACTGTTCGATGACATGTTGCGTTGTCGTCCATGAAAATGAATCTATCACCGACAGCACCACGGAACATGCGAACATGAGGTGGCAGAACATCATTAATGTATCGTTGGCCAGTCATAGTCCCAGTTGGAAGCACATAGAGGGACGTACGGCCATTGATCATGATGCCAGCCCATACCATTACACTACAGGTCGGATATCGGTCCCTTTCCTGTATGTTTGCTGGACAATATACAGTACCACTATCACGCCAGATCAGTTGTCGTCGACAATCAGACGATAGACTGTATCTACTCTCATCTGAGAAGAGGACAACAGACCAGTCGTTATCAGTCCAATTGAGATGTTGATGGCACCATTACAAACAGGCGGTACGGTGACGTCTGGACAATGGGATGCACACAACAGGACGGCGGGCGTATAGTCCTCCTTCATGCAAACGCCTGGCGACAGTTTTTCGGGAGATCCGCTTGCCAGTAGCAGCCATAAACGGATTTGCTACCTCACTAGCTGTGCTGCGCCGGTGTCTTTCTGTTGACAGCACTATGTACCGATCTTCTGCAGGTGTCGTACTGCGAACACGAACTCCCCGTGACGTTTGCTACACTCTCCATTTGTTTGAAATGATTTCCAAAGCCTTGAAACAACACTGTGGCTGACGTCAAACTCCCTGGCAACATCTGTTATTTTTCGCCCTTCTTCAATCTAGCCAATAATACGGCCACGCGTAAAATCATCTACGTGATGTCGGGAAGACATACTGAAAATTGCTAGTTCGTCAATTGACTCTTTCCCTTTCAACTTTGCGTCTGAACAACAACGGTCAATACGCGTCAAATCCTTTATATCTCTTATCAGCGCTATGACGTCACGAACAAGTTTGGCAATCCAAAATTTGCATACGCACAACACGTCTTACTGTATCCCGCACTTATGCTAATTTCCACATTTTCCTGCCTTCCATTTTATGGTTGCTATCGTTGCTATTGTCATCCGTCCTTAGCAATTGTCCGGCAGTGTACTATGCAGTTCCTAATTTCACATACCTTCGTTACAGAAAAGTATTATGATCATTAAAAAATCTTACTTCAATTTTTAGCACGTCTTTTGTAAAAAAAAAAAGATCGTGCTTATGTTATCGGTTTGTCCATCCGTCCGCCCGTCCGTTTGTAGACACCATATCTCTGCAGCCCTTAATCCGGTTTAAAAAATTCTTTTTGCATTGGGAAGCTTGAAATGTGCAAATGGTGATTCTTTATTTTTATTTTTTACGATGTATAATTTCGCCGCTAGAGGGCGTGAATGCAGATTATATCGAATTCAAAATACATTTTAATCCACATATTTGCTTCTAAGCATCCGATTGAAAAAACTGTTTTATCTTTCGATTCCATTTCTCTCAAAGAGTAATTTAGGTATAATTACTTTTTCAAGTTACGCATATATTTTCCGCTAGGGGGTGTAAAAGTAGATTACGTTTTCCCCCATATCTCTTCTTCTGAAACCCCGATTTGAAAACTTTTTTCGTCATAATTTTAGTCAAATTTTAAAAATTAGGTGAATATCCAAGAATTAACTTTTTAAATATCAGGTGAAACGTAAAGGTTTCGTGAACACCAACAACATAACGTGTACAGTAATGCAGAATGAAAACAAATCAGCACAGAACGAATGAGTATTATTAGATAGTAAACGTAACAATAGGAAGACGCTTTCGGAATAAGGCTTGGAAAACTTCCGTTCAAGGTTAAACGCTCAGAGGAACTTTCGGCGACAGAGCACTGATTAGCATTTCATCCCTACGACCTATCCGGAAAGGTTACGGATGTTATAGGCATATCAGCATACTGTTTTACATACCTCCATCCACTGTTTCAAACAATTCCATGCATCCACATGAGGTGGTCCACAATTCACACAGTAAATTCTGTACGCTGGATAGCTGCTCGTAATAGTATATGCGGCTAACTAAAGTACTTACAAAAGAAGATATTAAAGTTTATAGCTTTGTTTTTTGAGTTCAAATGTTCTGCAGATTTATTCGCGCTCTGTCAATTTTTGTTTCCTCAGAGTATGAAATTACGTCCTTGATATACCTCCCAGTAGCTACGGCTCTTCAGGTATTCTCTTTGTTGAAAAGTGAAAGCATGTTTCATGAACATTACAATAAAAGAAAGTATACGTCATACAGTTATTACGTCACAAGCTGACATAATTCGTAATGTCCATTCACGGAACACCTGCCCGAAAACACGAAAAGCTAAGAGTGATGTCACAAATATTTCTTTCTCGGCTCTTGCTATGGCGATGACTCTTTCTACTGCGCCACCAAAGTGAGACAAACGTTCAGACAAAGCAATTTATATTGTTTGTGATTATATTCAAAGCTCCACCTTGCATGTCTGTGCTGAACATATAACGTAACTGACGTGATCATGTATGCATCTATACTCCGAGTCAACCTAAGAGTGTACCACTATGAAGGGTACGAAACAGCTACCTCCGCTACGAAAAATAGTCCCTAGCGTTTAGAGCGAAAAGCATCAGAATTGTTGCTTAGAATCCATTTTTGTTTGCTCAACAGTTTATCAGACAAAATTGCTATCTAAAAAAAATATTCTAGAAGTTAGAGCGCTTTCAGAAATAAATTTGTTCTGAGAAGTTGCTGAATCAAGAGCTTCGCACTTTTGGCTATTTCTGCCCACTTGGGATACAACTCGAACAGGGGAAAGGGGTGGAAGACCTCTCCCAACATTAACAACACAGAAGCAATAAATTGATAATCGGGGAAACTCGAAGGGTGTGTTACTTAAACAGGCAGTAGGGGACCCAGTTCGGCCTCCACCAGACCCCCACTGCTTGTGAGATATGTGGGTGGGTAGGAGCATCAAAAAGGAAACAGTAGGAGAGCACATTGACGCGAATGGACACCATTCCTGCGTTACACGACGAGATGCGATAAGGCTCTCCAGCCTTTCCCAGTAGTACACTTTTCGGGTGAATTGGAGTATAATGCAGTCGACACGCGATAACTCGAACTTCGGTAAAACGAAATTCTTGATAACTCGCCAAGAAAGTAAAATTCCCTTCACATGTCTTATGCACACCGTATTTTCTCGATAACTCGAATTGTTTCCCACTCCCTTCGGATTTGACATATCCAGAGTCGACAGTACTATATCAGTTGTCAGGTGTTTAAAACTAGTACGACTAAATACAACACATACATACGTCATTATTATCATCAACAACAACCATTCTCAATCCACTGCTGGAGGAAAGTCTCTCCCCCAAGTGTCTTGCATAAGTATACGAGGATAAATCTAAAAGCAAAGGTAATTTGTGAATTAAACGGATACCGCAACCGACAGCAGCCGACAAATTTTAACACTTGTCACGTGCCTGCACCGCAGGACGCACATGAGATACAGGCAGATAGCAGCGAGAGCATACACCCGCATAGCTCAGTTGGGAGAGCGACTTATTCCGGAATGAGGGAACCCGGGTTCAACGCCCGGCGTGGATAAAAATGACGGAAAATTTTACTTCGTTATATTGCCGCCCGAACCTCAAGGATGACCTAGTCGTTAAAGTTCTTGCAATGGTGTGATGTTCTTTCCACACCGCGAGACAGGAAAAATGAGAGAATCCCTTCTTCAGCGCTTCGAAAAATAAATGTGTGTGATGTTACGTTCCACACAGCAAATTGACTGGGATTTCTCCAGTGTACGTTCTTCAGCGGATGACTGCCTACAGCGACACATGGTCCCGGCTGACCCGTGGCCCATGCCTCCAGCCCTCTTTCGGTGGAGGGGATGTGACGTTCCTGCACCGCAGGACGCACATGAGATAAAGGCAGATAGCAGCGAGAGCATACACCCGCGTAGCTCAGTTGGGAGAGCGATTTATTCCGGAAAGAGGGGACCCAGGTTCGATGCCAGGCGTGGACAAACTGACGGAGAAATTTATTTCGTTATACACGGCATTGGACAAAGTAGCACCTGCATCAGGCATCCCGGCTCCGGCGGTGAGTAGGTAAATTTGACAGCTCATCTTCCAGATTGCACCACTGCTGAACAGCGTACCGTAATACATGTAAATGATTTCTTTGAGCAGAAGGAGTCAAGCCAACTAAAATTTAAAGAGTGGTAGTACAGTATGGTAATAATATTGTCATCATGAATTAGAAAGGTTTAAAACGTGAAGAAACAAATATGACTGACGAAATTTGATCAGGGTGACCGTCAGCGGAGCAGCCTTAAGACCATGTAAATCTTCTGAACTCTCTCATTCAAGAACGGCAGTGGTTGGCACACTATATGATCAAAATATCCGGGTACTCCTTTTGAGTAGTGCATTTACCTGTATACGCCACAGCAAGGCCCATAAGCACATGGCCTGGCAAACATCGTGACAAGCATGAACAGTAGAATGGGTAGCACAGCAGAGGTTGGTGACTTTCAACGTAGCAAGGTCAAAGGATGTTACCCTAGCAAAAAATCAGTTCGATAACCCTATTGCAGATTCATCGATCAACAGCAAGTGATGTTATTGTGAAGTGGAAACGCCTAGGAGCAACAACAGCAGATTAGCTACCTGGTAAGCCATATAGAATGACAGAGGGGGAACGCCAAGCGCTAAAGCGGCTGGTGCGACAAAATTGCCTAGCCTCGGTTGCAACACTCAACACGAAGTTCCAACATGCCCCTGAACGCAAGTGACCAACTGTTAGAGTGGTGTACAGCTCGGCGCCACTGGACTCTGGAGCAGTGAAAACGCGTTTTGTAGTGATGAATCACGCTTCACCATCTGGCTGTTCAACACACAAGTCTGGGTGTGGAGGATACCAGGTAAACACTACCTGCCTGAATATATTTTGCTAACTGGGAAGTTTAGTAGAGTAGGCGTCATGCTCTGGGGCTGTTTTTCATGGTTTGTTTTGGGCCCCTTAGTTCCAGAGCTCGGAAATCTTAACGCTGCTACCTATAATGACATTCTCGAAAATTCTGTTCTCCCAACATTATGGCAACAAGTTCTGTGAGGGCTTTTTCCTTTAGCAGCAGCAAAATGCGTCCACAAAGCAAGATCCGTGGAAGAATGGTTTGATGAGATGGGTGTGGAAGAACTTTTCTGGCCTGCACAGAGCTCCGACTTAACCTCACGGAACACCTTTGGGATGACCTGGAACGCCAACTGCGTACCAAGTCGAAACCACCCAATATCTGTTACCGACATGACTGTGGTAGAATGAAATGCAATTTCTGCAGCAACGTACCAAAATCTAATAGAAAGCCTTTCAAGAGGAGCGGAGGCTATGATAGCAGCAAAAAGGTGGACCAACTCGATAGTAATTCCCTTCCTACTTCAGTGAGTTTGTGGATAGGAAAGAGTTCCAATACTTTTTTGATCAAATAGTGTATTTCAAAATTAAATGTAGACAAATCTTAAGTTTACGAAAATTTTAAAAAAATATGTTGCTTAAGACAGTAATCCGAATTTATTGGCGTAGAATAGAAACCAAAGATCTGATTGTCTGACTTGATTCTGTTTGTCTGACTTGATGTGTCTATGTGTCGTTTCATTTTTTCGGGAAGTAGACGGCTACGTCCGGCCATTTTTTAGCATTTTACCTTGTCTTCCCTGTTGTTTCTGTGTATGATCGACATTTGTGAATTGTCAATTTTTTTCTTTCACGCTTTTTGTCCTTAGAATCATGTAACAACAAAAATAAATAAAGAAATGAGATGAAGTTTACAAACTTTCGTACATCAACCAGATGGCTTTTTCAAGGAAGGTCATCTTGTTGATATGCAAAAGCTTGGAAACTTTGCTTCCTATTCTATGCCGATAAATTCGGATTACTAGCAAAACTATACTATCTTAAGTATCAAGGTGTAAAGTGCTTTGTGTTAGTGTGTCTTTATGGTGTAAAGTTCCTTGTGTTATTATCAACATCTGTTAGTGTGTCTTTATGGTGTAAAGTTCTTTGTGTTATTATTAACATGTTAATAATAAACGCCTTGAATAAACGCTACTGTTCATTCCAAAACCAATATCATACTCTGTAACAGCACAGAAACCGCAAAACCCCTCCACGACACTAATCTAATTCTAGAAATCAACCCAATAATCAAATGACCAGCTATCATATTAGCAGCTAACCGAACCGAGAATGTGATAGGGTCTAACATCAAGTGTCTAACTCTTTCAATTAATACCATAAACGGGGCTAACACTAAAGCGCCCCTCGGGGACCAAGGGGAGCCTTAGTGTTAGCCCCGTTTATGGCGCCCCTCGGGGTGAACAATTAAATTTGTTCACCCACCCCATTATAAATCCCATTAGTCACGCTACCACCCCAATTCTTATGGTTACCATTAAGTGTCCAGTCCCTGTAAACACAAAAGAAAACAATCCTATAACGTTGTTTACACTAATAAAAACAAACAACCCTTTACTAAAATACACCAAACCTAGGTAGTGAGGGGAAGAAATGTCCCTAAATATTACTGCAACTCGTTCCCTCACACCCAAAATAACCTCCCCACACCGCCCCCACACCATGTAATATCTTGACGGAACTACTACTAAAAACCACACCAACGTCACTCAGTTCAACGACATTCCTAAAACCGGGCACTCCTTGACACACTAACAGATGCATCTGTTAGTGTGTTTTTATGGTGTAAAGTTCCTTGTTTACGCTTTCCAACAGTAGGTTGAGGAAGCGTATATGCTCCAGCTTTGTCCGTCCGTCCGTCTGTCGGCACGATAACTCGCGTACAAATGGTTCGATTTCGATGAAATTTTAGTATGTGGTAGGGGACCACTGGGGACGAACCCTATTGAAAATGGACGCAATGGGGTCAAAGTTCACGGCATAGGAGCGAGATCCATTCCATTGCCCTTATGCATCATAACTTGCGTAAATATGGTTCGATGTCGATGACATTTTAGCATATTGTAGGGGACCACCTGGGAACCTATTGAAAATGCGTGAAGTGGGGTCAATGGTCAGGACATAGGAGCGGGATGCATTCCATTGCCTTTATGCGTCATAACGTGCGCAAAAATGGTTGGATTTTGATGAAATTTTATTATATGGTAGGGGACCACCTGGGGACGATCTTATGACGTCACAATCTCGCGCTTGATATGTTGGCACGCGGTCACGCCATCTGTCTCATTACGTCACGCTTTGTGTGCGTATGTTCGTCCGCACGATGACTCGCGTAAAAATCGTTCGATTTCGATGAACTTTTAGTATGTGGAAGGGGATCACCTGAGAAGGAACCCTATTGAACGTGAACGAAATGGGGTCAAAGGTTAGCACATAGCAGCGGGATCCATTCCACTGTTCTTATGCGTCATAACTAACGTAAAAAAGGTTCGATTTCGATTAAATTTTAGTATATGGTAAGGGACCACCTGGGGACAAACCCCTATTGAAAACGGGCGAAATGAGGTCAAAGGTCAGGACATAGGAGCGGAATCACTTCCATCGCAATTATGCGTCATAACTTAGGTAAAAAAATCTGGATGAAACGTTAGTATGTTGTAGGGGCCTGCCTATTAAATGGGCGAAATGGGGTCAACGAATCCTATTGAAAATGGGAGAAATGGGGTCAAAGGTTAGGACACAGGAGCGGAATCTATTCCATAGCCCTTATGCATCATAACTTACGTAAAAATACTTACATTCCGACAAAACTTTATCATGTTATTTCGGAAATATACTGAACCAGTTCTGTAGAATATCATCGAAATGGGATCAAAGTTCAGGGCACAAGACCGAGATTTATTCCACAGCCATTATCCTCATAGCTTGAGTGATAACTTGAGTAATGATTTCTGGTATGTTGGAAACCGTATTATAATAAATGCATTGCATGATTTTACTAACTTGTGTTATTATTTAACATCCGTTAGTGTTTATCAGTGTTTGTATTGCATCATCATCTTGATCGCCAATGATATTCGTTCTAAAAACTTTTCGCTAGCTAATCTTCGTTTATCAAGTTCAACATTAATGAAATTCCCTTGAACAATCCCTTTTCTTTCAGCCTTTCTTTGTTTATACTAACCTCTTGACTGATCGTCTTCACTAGTCGCTTCTTCAAGTTCTTCTTTCTCTGTTTAGTTGAAATCTACGTTTAGTTTTTCTTTGTGATTCATTTAGCCAACTTACTGTATTCATTACGCATTTTATTTAGGTCCTCTTTGTATTTCGCTTTTATTCTGACGTTTGTCAACGCCGATGTTGTTCTCTGTTCATTCATTTTCGCCTTTAAGCACAGTTAAGACACGAACTCTTAATCAATAAAACAAACTTTCTCTTTTGTCTTTATAATGAGAACTCTGAAATGATTTTCACTTAATTTGAGACATTTGAATTTCCTTCAGTTGGGTCATTACTGGGAGAAAATCCTCAGAACTGATTCTACGCGGAACTACATTCTATAGCGCGTGTGCAGTAGTTGCACTGTCTTCATCTGCGAATCGAATATCTTTTCAACTCGCGCGAAGCTGAGAAAGTATAAAATGTCTTTATTCATGGCTACGGGTGACAGAGCCGCGGGTGGCTTAGTGGTTAGCGAGTCAGACTATCAATGCAAGGTCCTCCGGTTCGAACCTGGGCTGATCTTTCAGAGATGGTGTGATTTACTAACAATCGCTGAATATCCGCCGTGCATCGGACGAGCACGTAAAGTGACGGCCCCAAGGTTGGACCCACTGGTTAAATGGGTATCCTTTCCTATGCCTCCCTTGAAATTCTCTCTCCCCTCTACGTGCAACGTCGTACTTGTACTGTGGCGCCATCTATTGTACTCTAATCTCACTATAAACTGTTCTGTCAAAGTCGCTAGACTTGCTCTCATTCCTTCCGTTTCTGTGTCCTGCCCAAAAGGCGATCTCGCTGTAGGTGGCTGGGACCTAAACTCTACTCATTGTGGACGGAAGTCCTACAAGAAAATGACAAACACTGTGTGGCAACGGGTGACATACACCGATGAGCCATTACATTACGACCACCCCCAGCCTGGAGAAATCAGCGCGCCTGGAGACCGAACGGTGGCGCATGTGAAGTTCACAGAGCAGTATATATCCAACCCGAGGACCGGCTTTCGGTTAGTAGAGTGTTCGGATTCAGAATGAGAAAAAGCTACCGATTTATCGGAGTTTGATAAAGGACAAATTGTGATGGCAAGGTGCCTCGGAACTACGATCTCAGAAACGGCGAGGCATGTGGGTTGTTCACGTGCCGTTGTAGTAAGTACGTATCAAAGGTGGTGCACAGATGACCAAGTGACGAACCCTCGTCCAGCCGTGTGTCGTCCGCAGCTCACTGACTCCGGAGGGGAGTGGAGATTCTTGCGCATTGTTCACAGCGACCGCAGGGCCACAGTGGGACAACTCATTCGCAGCTACAATAGTAGTAGTCAAGACAATGTGTCACAGCACACAGTTCATCGCAGCATTTTGACAGAAGACACAGCCGGATCCCCATGCTCACTGCACGTCATCGCCAACAACGCATGAAATGGGCCCAAGATCATCGAGATTGGACCGTGGATAATTGGAAGAAAGTGGCCTGGTCTGACGAATCGAGAATCCTGGTGGATCACGTAGACGGCCAAGCGCGGACACGCCGATTACCAATGGAGGATATGGCACCTGGATGCACTTTTGGGAGGAAACCAGCCACCGGCGGCGGTGTTATGCTGTTGGCGATGTTTTCTTAGGGCACATTAGGCCCCATTATCCCAATAGAGCAATTCCTGACAGCTGTCAGGTATCTGAACATCGTTGCGGACCACGTTCACCCATTCATATCAATTGTGTTCCCTGCTGGTGATGGCCATTACCAACAGGCAAATGCGCCATGCCACACTATCAGAATCGTCAAGGAGTGGTTCGAGGAACATGCTGGTGAGTTTCTGTTAATGCCTTGGCCTCCAAATTCACCTGACATGAACCCAATCGAACATTTGTGGTTCGACTTGGAAAAGCGGGTTCGCGCTAAATCACCACCACCCCGAAATGTACGGGAACTGGCTGACCTTCTGTTGATGTTATGGTACCAGATACTCCAGGATCTATCACCACCTCATCGAATCGATGACCCGCCGAGTAGCTGCTGTTTTGTGGGCTAAAGGGGGTTCTGCAGCTTATTAGATAGGTGGTAATAATGTAATGTCTCATCGTTGTAAGTGAACGTTAAAAAAGTGAACTTTAATGCAGACCTTTTTTGCCTACCAAGGTAACGAATTTGTTTTGGATTCCCTCCGTCTCTTCTAATAAATTATTATTCTGACACCCGAGTGTAATCCGAAAAGCCATTTTAGTATAAGCACCAAATTTTACAGTAAAAAAATTGGAAAATCACAGCAGCCCCTATTGTGTAGTGGTATAAGCGCTGGCAACTGACCGTTCGTATACGTTGGCCTGGGTTCGGGTTTTCGGATGAGGCATGGATGGTGATTTTGTCTTACGACACTAACAAGTGACCCCAATTTAGGGAAGAACGACTGCTTATAGCCTTACAAGTTGCTCATGGTGGTCGTTACACTCCCGAAAGAAATTACTGTCACAGAGATAAGCAGTTTTACACACTCACAGAATCAGAGCTTTGTACGTATATTGTATACTAATCTTGTTTTCTGAACATTACTTAATTTTGGTAATTTTAGAGTTTGTGAATAATTTCTGGGTGTTTTATGTAAAATGATTTCAGTTTAATTTTTGATTATACGACATTTCGTTTGGGAGATTTTTAGCACGTCTTTTGTAAAAAAAGATCGCTGCTTACGTTATCGGTTTGTCCATCCGTCCGTCTGTAGACACTATATCTCTGCAACTATTAGTCCGATTTGAAAAAATCTTTTTGCATTGTGAAGCTTGAAATATGCGAATGATGACCCTTCATTTCGTTTTTCTTTACGATGTACAATTTCACCGCTGAAGGGCGTAAATGCAGATGATGTCGAATTCAAAATACATTTTATTCCATATACTGTATTTGCTTCTAAGCATCCGATTGAAAAACATATTTTATCTTTCAATTCCATTTATGTCGAAGAGTATTTTAGGTATAGTTACTTTCTCAAGTTAGGCATAGATTTTCCGCAAGGGGGCGTAAAAGTAAATTACGTTTTACCCGATATCTCTTCTAAAACTACGATTTGAAAAATGCTTTCTTCAACGGATACAGTTCCTGATGGAAAATCTTTTGCATATAATTTCTAATTTTTGGTAAGGAATACTTTGGACACCAGGGGGCGTAAGCGTTAATTTTTGCTTCTGATGTATTTGCAATAAAATCTGAGCTTCTAAAAACCCGTTTGAAAAAATTCTTTCACGGACCGATGCCACTCACGTCGACAAACCTTTTTAGAATATTTTCTTCCTAAAATATCGCATGTTTTCTCCGCCAGGGAGCGTATATGCATATCTTATTTTGTCAATATATCTGCTTCTAAAGACCCGATTTGAAAAAATTCTTTCTTTATTGGATAGAGTTTCCGGTGTGACATGTTTTTCATAAAATTTCAAAATTTTCAAGTAATTCATAGACTTTCCGCTAGGGGCGTTAAGGTAAATTGCTTTTCCCTCGATATCTTTGCTTCTAAAACTCCGATTTGAAAAATTCTTTCTGCACAGGATACAGCTCCTGATGAGAAATCCTTTGCATATAATTTCTAATTTTTGGTAAAATGGATTAGCCACCAGGGGCCGTAAGTCTTAATTTCCGCTTTTGATGTATTTGCAGCAAAATCTGAGCTTCTAAAATCTCGATTGAAAAAAATTCGTTTGTGGACCGATACTACTCACGTCAAGAAACCTTTTAGGAATATTTTCTTCTTAAAATAATGCATGGTTTCTACGCCAGGGGGCGTAGATGTTTAACCTTATTTATGTCAATATCTCTACTTCTAAGAGTCCGATTCGAAAAATTCCTTATTTTTGTCAATATCTCTACTTCTAAGAGTCCGATTTGAAAAATTCCTTATTTGTTGGATAGTGTTTCCGATGCGAAATGTTTTTCATATAAATTCAAAATTTTCAAGTAAATCATAAACTTTCCGCTAGGAGGCGCACAGGTAAATTGCGTTTTCTGCGTTTTTTCTGCTTCTAAAACTCCGATTGGAAAAAATTCTTTCTGTATCGCATACAGCTCCTGATGGAAAATGTTTTTCATATAATTTCTAATATTTGGTAAGGAATGGTTTGGCCACCAAAGGGCATAAGTGTTAATTTCTGCTTCTGATGTGTTTGCAGCAAAATCTGAGCTCCTGAAAACACGACTAAAATTTTTTTTTCTCGGACCGATACCGCTCACATCCAAAAAAACCTTTTATAACGAAGTAAATTTCTCCGTCATTTCTATCTGCGCCAGAATTTGAACCCGGGTCCCCTCATTCCGGAATAAGTTGCTCTACCAATTGAGCTACGCGGACCTTTTATTCTGATTCCTATCTGCCTCTATGTCGTGTGCGTCCTTCTGGCAGGTACGCCACATCTCCTGGTACGTTACACTTTTTAGAATACTTTCTTCCTAAAAAAATGCATGGTTTTCCCACCAGGGGGCGTAGATGCATATCTTATATTTGTCCATATCTCTGCTTCAAAGAGTCCGATTTGAAAAATTCTTCTTTGTTGGATACCGTTTCCGCTGCGAAATGTTTCTCATATAAATTCAAATTTTTCTTAACGCACAAGTCTGCCACCAGAGGGCGTAAGCCTACGATTCCGTTTACAGTAATATCTGTGGGATTAAAATCCCGATTGGAAAAAAATTCTTTCTTCCGTTAAATACTAATATTTTTCATAACGGTTCCATTGACTTTGAATAACTTTGATAAATTTAATTTGCGCCAGGGCGGATTCAAAAGACGTGCTCATTACACCCGAAAATTCGGTGTCATCTTTCTTGTTTTTCCTTTTTCTCGGAATGAATCAAATCGTGTGCGAGTGTGCGCGCATTCATACATCTCTAATCATTAATATATAACGAAATTCAGTAGTGGAACTTCGCCAACTTGACAGGTATACAAAAATCGAAAGTGTGAAATACTTGATAGATAGGAATCGGACATTATCTCAAACGAACAACCGCACCGATTTATTTCAAGATAAATAATAAACCTAACTTGCAAATTTTTACAAGATTAGAAGTAGAAAGGATTGAGTAGCATTTGTGAATTTTTTTTTCTTTCTTGCGTAGAGATATTCTGAGTTTGACGTCGTATTATCTACAAAAACAGCAGAATTTCGGGCTGTTTTTAGAAAGAATATCTCCCACAGGTTTCATGATGAAATAACAAGCTCAATATGTTCTTTTAGAAATTTTCACTGTTATAACGCTGAGGTGTAACCTGACTGCCTTATAAAGGTTGGGTTTCCCATCAATTCAAATGTGCTACGAAGAAGTTGCTAACTCGTGGGAATTCTCCGCGCCGCATGATTCTCAAGTGTCTGCAATAATGAGCGATTATTTCTCAAATCGGAAGAATTTCAGAACCGAGGAAAAAAAAACTATCGTTTTTAGACTTTGTAAGAGAAGCGAAATCTCTTTAGAATACGCGCTTATATGTTTTGCCGTACCTTCATGCTTGATCTCGCTTAACTCCTGCAGCGTACATATGTGAATTGGTTTAATCAATACTGTGGCAGCACAAAGAAATTGCATTTGTCTGATACTTCATTTGCTTGTGCTACCTGAAATGAATATCTAACTGCGTATTTTTCCAAAAGAACTGAAACTAAGGTTGTTTCCGACAGGTGAACTAATGTTATCTATTAAGAACAAAAGTAAAATGCCGTAGTTCAGGCACAACTTTTTCTCACATTGATATATCTTATCGAGCAGTTTCTTTATAAACTGATAACTCATTATTCCTCGGCATTAACATAACTGTCAGTTGCACGGTGTTTTACGGATAAAACCACAGAAGTTTTTGGAATGACTATATTTAAAACAAGGATGATGTCAGCGAATTATACAACGAAGGGCTAAAACATTATGACCACCTGCCTAACATGGTGCTGGTTCTCTACGTGCCGCCAAAAAAAGTTCTTACCCGGCGAGGTATAGACGCTCCAAGATTTTCCAGGTGCCTATCTGGTGCCAACACGTTACCAGCAGGACTTTTATTTATTTATTTATTTATTTTATTTAGTTGTCGCATCCAAATATATAGCATAGTTATATTGTCGAGACAATTAGTGATTGTTGAAAGAACTAGGAAGAAAGAGGGAAAATACCATTAGCCTGACATAGCCCTCTTCTCCCTGAAGGGAAAGTTACAAAAAACATTTAACAAAAGACAAACCAGCATGCGACGACATTCAAATACTGTATATACACTGAGTAGCCACTTTATTATGACCACCTGACAGTTTTAAGCAAATGAGCTATGGCTGCACGTTGTTGCTGACAGAAGGCGAGGCTAGTATAAAAAGGGAAAGCTCAGTGCTTGAGACAGTAGTAGAGTGATTTTTGGGTGACGAGATGGGTAAAAAAGGAGATTTGGCGGACTTTCAAAGTGGAATGATTGTAGGAGCTCGGAGCCATGGAGCCAGTATCACCGAAACCGCCTGCATTCGTGAAATGTTCCAGAGCAGCTGTTGTTAAAGTGTTTAAAGACTGGACTGTCAGCCAAAAAACTGGGTCTCTACGTGCAACGTGTGGTCGTCATCGACTAGTGACTGCTCGGGCCGAACGGAGAGTGTCCAGACTGGTGACAGACAACAGAAGGGCAACAGTGCATCAAATTACAGACCATCTTAATCAAGGATCCCCTCAAATGATCTCTGCACACACTGTTCGCCGTACACTGCATCGGATGGGATATGTCAGCCGAAGGCCTGTTCGAACACCTTTGCTGTCTGCAGTTAACAAGAGAAAACGTCTTCAGTTCGCACAAGGATTGGACAGTCGATAATTGGAAACAAATTATGTGGTCCGATGAATCACGTTTTCAGTTGCACCATGCCTATGACCGAGTGAGAATTTGGCGGAAACAGCACGAAAGCATGGACCCCAAATGCATTGCTACAACTCTTCAAGCTGGTGGAGTCAACTTTATGGTTTGGGGAATGTTTTCCTGGCATGCCCTTTAATTCATGTCGATTAACGTTTTTTGACTGGCACATAATATCTAAACATCGTTGCGGACCAAATGCATCCTGTCATGTGGATGGTTTATCCCAATGGCGATGGCTACTTTCAACAAGATAATGCGTTCCTGCCATAGTGCTCGTATTGTACAGGATTGGTTTCAGGAACATGCCGATGAGTTTACTTTGCTTAGGTGGCCCCCACAGTCTTCAGATCTCAACCCCATTGAGAATTTGTGGGATGAAGTTGAACGAGCCATCAGACAACTGGATCCACAACCCTGCAATCTAACATTCCTGGAAAGTTCTATTCATCAAGCATGGTCTCAGATTCCACAAACCACCTATCAACATCTCGTGGAGTCCATGCCACGAACAATCGACGCAGTATTAAAGGCAAAAGGTGGCCCAACGAAGTACTGAGGGGGTGGTCATAATAAAGTGGCCACTCAGTATAGAAATAATTAATGTTATTTATTCCTCCCCATCTCCCATCCCTCCGTAGTCTGCCTCCCCACCATTCACCCGCCCCTTATTTTTCTCCGTGCCAGAACAGTCCAATTGGCGATAGTTCACGGTGTTATAATATAAAAACTGAAGTAACATTTACAACATCTCGAACTATTTCCAATAGTACACTAAGTTGATCTGTGAGTTAGTTTCAATTTAGAATCATACTTTCCCAGATCCGGACAACTCAACCAGAGATCATAGATTATTAGTGTGAAGTATCATAACGTGTTGTTCGGCATTTTCTGTGTTTTCCTCAAAATTATTGTTAGTTTAGATTTTTCCCATGAGATAATAGTTTTAGTTTTTTCTTGAATAGGTTAATATTATTACAGATCTTAGCATCAAGCAATGTGTTCCATAGTTTGGTACCAAAATAATTTATATTTGTCTTAGCCTTTAACTCAAGTTATGTGGTTGAACCGCCGCAGATCAGATTTGCTGTACCAACACAAACCACAGATGCTCGATTGGATTGATATCTGGAGAACTTGGAAGCCAGGGCGGTACCCGAAAGTCTTCCTCATATTCAGCAAACCTTTCTGGAACAATCCGGACAGTGTGGTGACATGGTGCATTATCCTTCTGAAAGAAGGTACTCTTATAGGGGAATACCGTTGCCATGAAAGGATGTCCGTGGTCTGCAGTGATGTTTAGGTAGGTGATAGATGTCGGAGTTTCCTGCACAAGAGTGACTGGAACCCAGAGTTTCTCGGCAGAACGTTGCCCAAAGCATCACACCTACTGCAAAGGCTTGTTTTTCTCCCACGGTGCATCCTGGCGCCAACACTTCGCCAGGTAAATGACGTATACATGAACGCGGCCTTTCACATGGTGCAAACCTTCTTCCAATCATTCAAGTTCCAGTTTTAATGCCGGCGTGCCTATTTTTAGTAGTGTTCGATGTACTGTATGTTGTGACACCTTATTCCTATCACCAGCATACAAATTACCGGCGAGTAGCGCCACAGTATCCCTTATGTTGGGTCATACCATGCAGCATAGCCTTCGCTGATCTTAGCATCGATCAGTCGTGATCTGCCCACATCTTGCCTTCTGTTCGTGGTTTTCCCTCCTTCCACCAGGTTATAACCACGGCTGACCGTGGTTATAACCTTCAAAAACGTGGAAGCCTTGCCGTTTCGGAAAATCTCTGACGCAGTCGTCTGATCATTACAATTTGGCCTTTTTTGAAGATACTAATCATGGCTGACCAGGCTAAACACGGCTAGACAGCTTTTTTCAAGATACTGAGCACGGCTGACTGGGCTAACACGGCTGGATCACTTTTTGAAGATACTAACAATGGCTAACTGGGCTAACCACGGCTAGACCACTTTTTGAAGATACTAACGACGGCTGACTGGGTTAACCACGGCTGGACCACTTTTTGAAGATACTAACCATGGCTGACTGGGCTTACCACTGCTGGACCACTTTTTGAAGATACTAACCATGGCTGACTGGGCTAACCACTGCTGGACCACTTTTTGAAGATACTAACCACGGCTGACTGGGCTAACTACGGCCGGACCACTTTTGAAGATACTAACCATGGCTGACTGGGCTAACCACGGCTGGACCACTTTTTGATGATACTAACCATAGCTGACTGGGCTAACCACGGATGGACCACTTTTTGAAGATACTAACCACGGCTGACTGGGCTAACCACGGCCGGACCACTTTTGAAGATACTAACCATGGCTGACTGGGCTAACCACTGCTGGACCACTTTTTGAAGATACTAACCATAGCTGACTTTTTCAAGATACTGAGCACGGCTGACTGGGCTGACACGGCTGGATCACTTTTTGAAGATACTAACAATGGCTAACTGGGCTAACCACGGCTAGACCACTTTTTGAAGATACTAACGACGGCTGACTGGGTTAACCACGGCTGGACCACTTTTTGAAGATACTAACCATGGCTGACTGGGCTTACCACTGCTGGACCACTTTTTGAAGATACTAACCATGGCTGACTGGGCTAACCACTGCTGGACCACTTTTTGAAGATACTAACCACGGCTGACTGGGCTAACCACGGCCGGACCACTTTTGAAGATACTAACCATGGCTGACTGGGCTAACCACGGCTGGACCACTTTTTGAAGATACTAACCATAGCTGACTGGGCTAACCACGGATGGACCACTTTTTGAAGATACTAACCACGGCTGACTGGGCTAACCACGGCCGGACCACTTTTGAAGATACTAACCATGGCTGACTGGGCTAACCACTGCTGGACCACTTTTTGAAGATACTAACCATAGCTGACTGGGCTAACCACTGCTGGACCACTTTTTGAAGATACTAACCATGGCTGACTGCGAGCACCTCACAAGCCATGCCGCCTCAGAAGCACTCTGACCTATTCGCCTGACCATTATGATTGGCCTTTGTCAAACTCGCTTAAGTCCGCTGTCTTTCACATCTGAAGAACACAGAGTTCAGTATCAGGTTTTATTTATAACGTTTCATGACCTTCACAAGCGCCATCGTTCAGCTGCAGTTGCTCCGATTTTGCGTAAAGATTTGATCTTAATGTTTTTGGATCTTCGGCGTATTAGGTCTACTTTGCACTCTCCTAGTGGGCTGCAAAACCAAAACGGTTGATTTTCTGTCAGAATTTCGTGCTATGGAAGTAAAGTAACAGCACTGCGTCTCACGACACGTATGGGCTGACAGCTAACACGTGCGGTCAGTTAATCTAGGACAGTGATGTCCAACTGGCAGTTTGCGGAACGAAATTATGCAGCCAGCGAATGACGACAAAACAAAAAAAGATTTATTTTTGACTGAAAAGAGATGGGATCAATTCTGAAATGCTACATTGAGTTGTACACCGACAAGCATTATGTGGGTCTTCAGTAGGACTGCCAAATAAAACGGACAAGGAAGTGAATATAATGAATTTAAATAGAGGAGGTAACTGTGCTCTCACGCATAGAAAATTCCAACCATTTTCGGATGAACTTGGTACCGAGTATGGTGACTTGCTTCTGCACAATCGAATCTCTAGGTTGAATGCTGGAAGTTGTTTAGTTGGAGTTTTCCAACTTCGAAGAGAACTTTCTCTCTTTTTATTGAAAGAAATGGAATGTGACACTGATATAACTAAATACTGTATCAGGTCGTTCGGAAAATAATGGCAGATTTTCTGAGGTGGCACATTCAACTCGCCCACAGTGCTTGCAGGGAAACCCGGTCGCAGCGTCATTCGTATGAGTTGAAAGGCGACTCAGATGCCACATACACGCCATAATCGGTTGAACTCCAGTCGTTGCTATACTCATGTGAGAGTGGTCTGTACAACATGTTAGGAAGGAGTGATTTGCGGGTGATTCTGCTTCATGAGTTCAATTTGGGTCCTAATGCGGCATAAACCTACTGTGACGTACCTGCCAGCAGGACGCACACGACATAAAGGCACATAGCAATCAGAATGAACGTCTGCGTAGCTCAGTTGGTAGAGCGACTTGTTCCGGAATAAGCGGACTCGGGTTCGAATCCCGGCGTAGACCAAAAATGACGGAGAAATTTACTTCGTTATAATGGCGCCTGAACTATCCGGATGACCCGACCGTTCAAAATCTCGCAATGGTGTGATGTTATTTCCACACCGCGAGATAGGAAAAATCAGAGAATCCTTTCTCTAGCACTTCGAAAAATAAATGTGTGTGACGTTGCATTCCACACACCAGATTGACTGGGAGTTCTCAAGTGCACGTTCTACAGTGGATGGCTGCCTGCAACGATTCATGGTAACGGCTGACCCGTGGGCCATGCCCTCGGCCCTCTTTCGGGGGGAGATGTGACGTACCTGCTAGCAGGACGCACACGACATAAAGGCACATAGCAATCAGAATGAACGTCTGCGTAACTCAGTTGGTAGAGCGACTTGTTCCGGAATACGCGGACTCGGGTTCGATTCCCGGCGTAGACCATAAATGACGGAGAAATTTACTTCGTTATACTACCGTAATGTAATCCGCAGACATCAGGCAAGAAACCGTTTAACGCATTTAAAAGTGGCAAAGCTAATTTATTTTCTGGGATCATCAATAATACAAAAAAACGTTTGATAAAATCTTACCACAAAGCGTTTAAATGCGTATAAGTTGAAAGCTAAGCATAATAAGAGATGCGAGAAAGAGGAACTCCAGAAATATAAACACTACGCTGAATTTGTATGCCTTGCCGCTCACGTGCCTTTGCAGCCATTCAAAGAAGATGCTCAGCCTCTGTTGAGCGCCTGCTAACGTGATTTTCAGAGGACAATGGGTCGTCCAATAATCGGTCATCCGCAACCACGCCCTGTGACATGGAGCCAAAGACTTACTAAGTTGTAAACCACTCCGCAGATCGTCAATCAATCATCATGCTTGAAAAGATGCAGTCGCACTTCACTGAAAAAACAGATATGTCATAAAAAAAAAGCATAAGAAGAAGAGGGAAAAGAGTAAAGAACGTAAGATCGAGAGGAGGGCGGGGGTGTTATTGACTGAACGGCACAATCCATTTTAAAGAATTTAAAAGTTTGCCCGTAATCATCCATTTCAACAGATTAAGCAATGCTTCGGATTATCCCAGTGAAATAAAACTTGAGAAAATTAGTGCAATTACTGTGTGTTCCCGGTATCAAACCAACGGTTGTCGAGCGTTTTTGCGAAATGTGGATAATACACTCATTGTCATAAAAATCCGCGCACCAAGAACAAGACGGTGGATCGAAACAAGATTTTAGTAGTGAGACGGTACATACCAAGGACAGAAGTGATTACAATATCACAGCAACAGCACGATTTCCCGCGGACATCCTGCCCACATTCCGGTCAGCGTTAATACCGCGTCGGATCCCCTCGTGCTTGGGTACATGCGGTGGTACGGTCCGGCATGGAGACAAAGAGACGCTGTATGTTATCCTGGAACAGATTGGCCCACACTTCTTGCAACTGACGCTCCAAATCACGAAAACTGGGACATGGAGAAAGCTGGCGCCCCATCTGGTCCCCACATGTGCTGGATGGGCGAGAGATCAGGCGATCTGGCAGGCCACGAAAGCGTCGAAGCATGACGTAGACAGTTCTAGGAAACCCGAGCCATGTGCGGACGCACGTTATCTAGTTGGAACATGGTTTCGGGTGGCCCCGCCAAGAAAGGCAGCACATGGGGCAGCAGGATCTTCTGTACGTAGCGCTGGGCTGTCAACGTCCCTCGGATCACGGCGAGGTAAGTCCAGCTGTCATACGCGATGGCTCCCCAGACCATCACGCCTGCAGTTCGAGACGTGTCACGCTATACAATGAGGTTGGGATTATAGCGCTCACCTGCGGTCCTCCACACTCTGAAACGGTGGTCGTCCGTTACCATACATAAGCGGAATTCGTCGCTGAACACAAGACGTCGCCAGTTCGTAGCATTCTACGTTGCTCGCTGTTGACACCACTGCAATCGACGCCGACGGTGGTCAGGTGTTAACGGCAGAAAACGTAAGGGCCGTCGAGAGTGCAGATTCGCCTGTTCTGGCGGACACAGGAGTCCCTTGTGCAGCCGCCGTATGTCTCTGGATATTTGACAAGGACGTCGTTGCATCTCTGCGTGTCGCTCTCACAATCCTCTCTGCTGGTGGTGTGTCTGGGTCGTCCGGAGCCAGGGCGCCGTGTCTGGTTGCCTTCCCGTGTCTATTGCTTCCAACACGATCGCACGGTACTGTCCGACTGGCCTAAACGGCGGCGGATTTGGCGAGCCGGCCACCCTGCCTCTCTCATTCCGACGATACGGCCTCATTCAAACTCCGTTAGTTGTCCGTACGCACATGTACGGCGGCTCCTCGGCATGTCTATCGATCAGCGATCTCACCTGACTCTAACCGTGCACTTCGGCACGAATGTGGAGTCCCCTGCGCGGCGCCTTATAAACCCCAAGGATTGCGATTGCAGCGCTGGTCTTGGACGCGTGGGCATGAGGAATCGCACGAAACTTTAATCATTTGCATGTCTGCTCTCCCCGTAGCCATTCTCCGAGTTTAGCGTTAATCGCACGGTTTTTTCTAGGTGCGCGGATTTTCATGACAATGAGTGTACTAACCCCAACACGAAAAATACGCAGGCACGCGTGTTTAAGCGAAAACATTACGAAATGAGAATTAAGGGAAGAGTTACGTACACATTACGAAATGAGAATTAAGGGAAGAGTTACGTACACATTACGAAATGAGAATTAAGGGAAGAGTTACGTACACATTACGAAATGAGAATTAAGGGAAGAGTAACGTACACCTAGATTTGGAAGCCAGCACGATCTCACGTTTTCGTTGCGATGACTGCTTCATCTAAAGATCTCCTTCTAAAGCTCCGTGACGTCCCGGTGGTACAGTGCTCTAAGCGCTGGCTTCTAACCGTTTGTCCGAGATGGGTCCAGGTTCGAATCCTGGTGAGGCATGGATGTTGTGTTTGTCTTACGGAACTGGCTCTCTCCTCTCCCTGGAACCAGTGACCCTAAATTAGGGACGGTCGACTGCTTAATGCTTCTTAGAACACACACACACACACACACACAGATAAAAGGCGGAAAATAGCGATACACTCAAATATCGGCTAATCGTAGTCACATGTCGATCGGTGAAAATCTTGTGACCCCAATCCCAACCACGCTGTGCACCTTATCTGGACCAGACGGCTTTTTTAAATTCCAGTACGCTTTACACAAACTTCAACAGACAAATCATGTAAAGCATTACGTTATTTAGTTCCCTTGATAAAAAAACCCTGAGACAGCGCATCAAAAATTCCGTTTTCCGAAAGCAACAAATATCTCTTGCACCATTTGTGACGTATACTGTAATTTAACTTTCCCTTTTAGTTTCTTTCTCTATGTAAATTTGAGTTCGTTCTCCTTAGCGTTTTTCAAAGTTAACGTGATATGTTCTCTCTCGCAAGAGTATGATTGGCAACACCTTGAGGTCGGAACGTGCGACGTGTGTATGTGTCCGATGATAACTGAACGTTAAATGTTTGAGCAGCAGCAGTGTATGGAGATGATGGTAGCATGATGATATAACAGTAGTCGCGGCAGTTGAAGTACTTGAAATTGTGATTTCTTGAGATCTATGTATTTAATACTTAGAGTTGGTGTTTTTGTTTCTCGTTATACGTTCTCTAACAAGTAATCGGATTTTTTCACTAATGTTGTTTAAGACCGAGTCGTCCTAAAGAAGTTTTTGCTGAATAAAGACTAATAAAAGGTAACCTTTTCTGAAGTAATTTGAGTGACTCCCGATTCAGTTAACAGTAAAGTTATTAAGAACTGATTTGCGTAGTGTTCAGAGAGCTACATTTAAACGAACATTACACATTTTCGTACCTCCTATAGTATAACGATATCTCAAGACTGGGCATAAATCATTACATTATGACCACTCCAGCCTAGAGAAATGAGCGCGCCTTAAGACCGAACGGCGGCGCAGATGAAGTTCACAGAGCAGTATATATACAACCCGATGACCGCCTTTTGGTTAGTAGAGTGTTCGGAATCAGAATGGGGAAAGCTACCGATTTATCGGAGTTTGATAAATTGGAATGGCAGGGCGCCTCGGAACTACGATATCGGAAACTGCACGGCTTGTGGGTTGTTCACGTGCGGCTGTAGTGAGTACGTATCAAAAGTGGTGCACAGATGGCCAAACGACGTACCGTCGTCCAGCGGTGAACCGTCCGCAGCTCATTGATGCCAGAGGGGAGCGGAAACTGTCGCGCATTGTTCACAGTAACCACAGGGCCACAGTACGACAAATCGTCCGCGGCTACAACAGTGGTGATCCGGGCAATGTGTCACAGCACACAGTTCATCGCAGCTTTCTGCGCATGGGCCTGCGTAGCCGAAAACCCAGCAGGGTCTTCATGCTCACTGCACTTCATCGCCAACAACGCATGAAATGGGCCCAAGGTAATCGAGATTGGACCGTGGATGATTGGAAGAAAGTAGCCTGGTCAGACGAATAAACATTCCTGGTGCATCACGTAGACGGCCGAACGCGGATACGCCGATTACCAACGGAGGCTATGGCACCCGGATGCAGTGTTGGGCGGAAACAGGCCGGCGGCAGGGGTGTTATGCTGTGGGCGATGTTTTCTTGGGACACTTTAGGCCCCATTATCCCAATAGCACAATCCCTGACAGCCGTTACGTATCTGAACATCGTTGCGGACCAAGTTCACCCATTCATGGCAACTGTGTTCCCTGCTGGTGATGGCCATTACCAACAAGATAATGCGCCGTGCCACACTACCAGAATCGTCAAGGAGTGGTTCGAGGAATATGCTGGTGACTTTCTGTTAATGCCCTGGCCTCCAAATTCACCTGACATGAACCCAATCGAACATTTGTGGTCCGACTTGGAAAAGCGGGTTCGCGCTAAATCACCACCACCCCAAAATGTACGGGAACTGGAGGACCTGCTGTTGACATTATGGTACCAGATACCCCAGGATACCTATCGCCACCTCATCAAATCGATGCCTCGCCGAGTGGACGCTGTTTTGCAGGCTAAAGGGGGTCCTACGTCTTATAAGGTATAGGTGGTCATAATGTGATGGATCATCGGTGTATAACGTTGTCCTAATTGGACAATTAAAAACCACGTTACCAATTACAAAATCCCTTTTTTTAACTGTAGTTGTCATATTATCAACCACACCACAAACTTTCCAAGCCACAAGACGGGGTTGCGTGATTAGTAATACAAGTGTCATTAGGGT
This sequence comes from Macrothele yani, assembly GCA_039090855.1. Taxonomy (NCBI): domain Eukaryota; kingdom Metazoa; phylum Arthropoda; class Arachnida; order Araneae; family Macrothelidae; genus Macrothele; species Macrothele yani. The sequence goes on along the minus strand of CM077028.1, from coordinate 72,799,345 downwards.
CCAGCTAGTGAAGCCTGTATAAATATATTTGTTTTTAAATACAGAAGGCGCTCATATATTCTACCCAACCACAACTGAAAATTTTGAAGTCAGGAGACAACTGCTTTGAGAGAAAGAGGGAGGGGGAAGGAAACGAAAAAAGAAAGAATGAATGCAGGAATTTAAGAGAACATCTAATATCGCATATCATTCTGTGCTAAAGCGATTTATCGCTTCCTCAATCTGCATTTCTTTTATCTCTGCAGTTACTCTATTTTTTATTTCAACTGTATTTTCATTTACTGTTTCTGTATTTGGCAATTTTCATCTATCAGACTTTTTAGTTTCAAGTTTGGGTACGTTTCGATAAATGAAGTTTATTTTTGTCAATTCTCCTTTTTTTTTTTTTTTCGTAACACTGTATACATAGGAGTTGTTTAAACTGATAGTGTGTTTTAAGTCATTAAAATTTAATTGTTGTTTTTTCGGGAAGAAATACTAAACTAAGTTTTCTTCTGGAACACATTTTTAATGATTGTAGTCCTAAATTTCCACAGGAAGACGTTACTACTTAAGAAGCCATCTGCAGACATCAGGACAAAAATGTGCAAGGGAAAGATTGGAAGAAAGATGAATTACTTTTCTTACTGAATCGGGTACGTGAACGGATCCCTAACCCCATGGGTACAAGATCCCTAATCACATGGGTACTGGCAGGTGACGGAGGTGTAATGTAGAGATCTACACGGGCCTTAATTTGGAAAGCCCGGCCCTCTTCAATTTTTTTAATTAAAGTCCGGCTCGGTCCGTATATTTCTCCTGTTTGCAAGGCCCGGGCCAAAATTTCAACAAAATACGGATTTGACACCTGGTGCACTCGGCCATTCGACTCCTGAAAAGTTTTCGTTTTCTTAACTGCTACACGTATTCTATTACAGTAAACGTTAATTCGGAATATTTTTGTGACTCTGTATAAGTCACGTGACCTCTGAGGAGGGGAGGGGGGAGGGGAAGGGCTTGTATACTAAAAAATATTGCATGTAAGCGACAATTTCCATGCCTTGCAAATTTTCTGGGTTTTCAAATTATCATTGCCTGCCGCCGAACCCGGAATATCCTTGGAGATAAGGAGGGGGAGGGGGGGGTAAATTCGAAAAGTACGAAATATCCAGAATTATGAGTCCGATCGTTCTACTTTACATTGTCTAAAAGCACATATTCTCCGGAAGCGATATTTTCGCGAAAACCATTCGCTTTCTTAAACTCCATAACAAATATGGAAGAGTATTTATCAGCAACACTGAACTGAGCATATGCTAAGGGAAAACAACGACAGACTGCCCAGCCAACCAGTGTCACAAAAATTTTGAAAACAGCTGGACTGGGATACCTAATGTTCATTCGCCATCTGCTGACTCCCTGTGAGTACAAATGGGAAAAAATACGGCACAGTTGTGCACACAGAAGTGTTTCTCCCAGCCCATTTCTCCCGTGCCGTTTAAGACAACTTAAAAGCTTTTCACACATCTAGAGAACAAAGTGCCGCAGACTAGAACAATAAAAAAGATCGTCTGCGAGCGGGTGGCTCGGTTTATAAATGCTGCAGTTAATAGCCAGCCCTGAAGCATGAGAGGAAGGTGAAAGTCAGAGAAAGAAAGGACCATATTCACATTGAAAAACTAAGGGAACTGACCCACTCCAATTGTTCTGTAGGAGGGGAGGATGTCTTAAAACTTCTATTTTTTCCATCAGCGGAAATTATTCAATCTTATCCTGCTGCTTTATTGTTGTGAGATTTCCAAACGAGAAAGGCACCGTACAGCGATTGTTTTGCTCATTAAAAAACTCTGCTCGGCACGTGTCTGTTTCACATTAAATATTGAAGGCTCGGGCCCGGCCCGGACTGGGCCCATGCAGACCTCTGGTGTAATACTCTAGAGGATGTTTTTCTAGAATACTTTCGGTCCCCTGATGACAGTAAATGCATCCCTGAACGCCACCACGTACCTATATAGCGTTGAAGACCAGGTTCACCAGTTTACGCTGACAATGTTTTCAGACGGAGATTAGTGTTCCAACAGAAAAACGCGCCGCGTCATAAAGCCCGTATCGTCCAGGATTAGTTCGAGAGGACGACTTTCTTGCTTTACCACGGCCGCCCATGTCGCCCGACATGAATCCAATTGCACCCGTTCGGCACCATGCAGAAGCGACGTATGGACACTCCACCACGGACACTGGACGAGCTATGGGCAGCATTCCTACGGATATGGTACATCATAACAGTGGACACCTACCGGAAACTTCGGAAGTCCATGACTCGAAGCATGGCAGCAATGGTGGTGGCTCACGGGGGGCCTGTACAATACTAGGTAGATAGTCATAATGTTTTGTTCGTACAAGGTTTTACAGTCATGAGCCATAACATGATGAACATTTACCCGATATCGTGTTGGGTCGCCTTTCGCCGAGATAACCGCTAGCACCAGATATGGTATTGACTCTCCAATAAACCGCGAAAGATGTACTCTGGTATTCTTTACCAGCTGGATGGAATCGCGTCTTGGCGTGGGGTACTGGTGTGGGCCGGAGAATGCTGTTTTGCACTGCATTCCACAAATGTCTGTGGGATTCAAGTCGCGGGAATTTGAGTGACAAGGGAGCCCATGAAGAGGTTGGACATGATCTCGAACCGTTCCTCCAAGCTGGCCTTCTAACTTGGGATGCTGTCTTTCTGAAAGAATTCAGTATAATCAAGACACAGTCACCATACTGGTCCTAAACAGTGCCTAGGTAGGGTCAGGAGGTGAGGGTATTTTCAACGGTGATGAGAGGACGCATTTACGCCCGTGAAAATGATTCCCATACAATTATGACGATACCGTCGGACTGTTTCCGTCCAACCGTGCAGTGTCGTTGCAGATGTTTATTCCCGAAGCCTCTAAAAAGGTTACGTTCATCGCCACAGTCAAACAGGAATCCGGACTCATCGGACTATGGCATATGAACAGGGCGAAAACTCCTTAAGCCCATCTGCAAGAGCGTCCATCCGATTCGGCCCTTGGAAACGGCTCCCAGGTTCCAGTCTGCCGTTACCTAATCGTAAGCAGAGTGGTCTCCTCTTTCCGGTACAATGAGGGGATGTGTGTTTCTCTTAAGATTATTCGAGAGAGACCTTCAATATGGCTGCCCTCGAACATCCAACAATGCCTGCGGTTTCTCGCGCCGATAATCATTCCTCGTTCATACTCCGATAAGTTCTTCCCTTTCCTCCCTCCACGGGCTTCGCCGTGGCGAACTGAAACGCCCTCTGTCGATGCGCCACTCATAGAGTTAGTAAGTTCTGTGCGACGCGTTTACTCATAGAAACAACGGTGGCCAGTCATAATGATATGTTCAGGAGTTAATATGTATAAATATGGGAAGCAAGTTCAAGTGATGCGTAGTATACATCTCCTCCTTGACAAATATCAACCCCGCATTTCTCGTGGTGTATCCTGTTCGCACTGAAGGGGCTATGGTGACCGGTTCATATCGGTGTAACTATATCACGGGGTTACAGAAAATGCTATCACACAGTCACCAATCCGCTTGGTCAGTGTGGTGAGTTATGGCCAAACCCGTCAAATGACTGCAGTCACATCGAAGAAGAAATTAATAGGAGTATAAAACCTGATTGGACAGCATTTGGAAGAATTTTCAAGAGCAGTTTACCATTATGACTAAAAAGAAAAGTGTTTACCCAATGCATCCTTCTAGTTCTTAGTTATGGATCAGAGACATGAACCTCAACTAAAACAAGTTAGTAAAATAATGCAATGCATTTATTATGATACGCTTTCCAACATACCAGAAATCATTACTCAAGTTAGGAGGATAATGGCTGTGGAATAAATCTTACTCCTGTGTCCTGACCTTTGACCCCATTTCGATGATATTCAACAGAAGCGGTTCAGTATACCACCGGAAGAACATGATAAAGTTTTGTTGAAATCGAACCATATTTACGTAAGTTATGGCGCATAAGGGCAAATGAAATGGACCCCGCTCTTATGTCGTGACCTTTGACCCCATTTCGCCCATTTTCAATAGGGTTCGTCCCCAGGTGGTCCCATACCACATACTAAAATTTCATTGAAATCGAACCATATTTACGCAAGGTATGACGCATAAGGGCAATGGAATGGACCCCGCTCCTATGTCGTGACCTTTGACCCCGTTTCTCCCATTTTCAATAGGGTTCATCCCCAGGTGATCCCCTATCATATACTAACATTTCATCGAAATCGAACCATTTTTACCCGAGTTATCTTACGGACGGACAGACAGGCGGACAAAGCTGGAGCATATACGCTTCTTCAACCTACTGTTGGAAAGCTTAAAAAAGAGATTCAGAGGAATCGCATAACTCAAAGAAGCATGTAGAGATGCACGCTTGGTGAAACTAAGAAAGATAGGAAAAGGAACTCATAGATCAAGAAAATGACAAGAGTTGGTGACATCATGATCAAGGTAAAAATCCTTCAAATGGCAATGGGCTGGATATAATGCTAGAAGAATTGACCACTCAGAATCATCAATACAGCAATCAGACATCTCTGAACTGCATGCATTTATTGTTCTTCAAGTAACGTAGAGCAGGAATCGAGCCCACATCTCCCCATTTCTGTTCGAGCATGCTATCCGTTACACTACCCACTATTGGACAACTGAAGTACCAGACTCGATATGGAAAATCTATGAAGAAGACCACATGGAATACGTATGGGTGAATTTCGAAAGCACGCTGGAGTGACTTGGAAGAGACTGGATCAAAACAAAGAATTGTGGAAGAGACAAAGAATTGTGGAAGAGATCCAGCAGTGGATTGATAATGGCTAACGATGACAATAATATTTTTTTCACGTTGAGATTTGGATCTTTTTTTTTTATTATTATTATTACATTGTAGAAATTCGATCTTTTACATGTAGATACATAGGATGACGAAAAGGCAAAATATTTAGAGATTAAAACTGTGTGACCTGCCGAATTACCCAAACAACTTGATCCGACTGCGAACTGACAAAAGAGATACGCGTGGTTAGAGGAGAAAACGAAAATGAAACAAAAACAGGAAGCACACAGCGTGAGGAGAAATGACAATAGGTGAACACTGATAACCGAAAGGAGACGTAGCGGAAGGACTTGAGGGAGAAAGTGAGAGAGGGAAAGAGAGTAAAAAAAAAAAAAAAGATCAAGAGAAGGGATCAAAAGTTTTCGCAGAAATAATTCGGTAAGAGAAGTACAAGACAGGGAGAAATGAAGATAAATGGGAGATGCCGTCAGCCAGCCGTGGACTTACAGCAGTTGACCATAATCTTGATGCTATTCAAGACTAAAAGCGAAATAAAAGTACTAACATAAAAGCAATGGTAACACGAACCCGTTCTTACGCATTTCCTTTCGGATGAGACTGATGTAAAAAATTCGACACTAGAGTGCATTTAACGCTGTACACACTAATAAGATCACCATAAAACAGTCATCTTTAAGTTTGAATCTGTAAGTATATCCCAAGGGCTGAGTAAAAAGGCACAAAAGTCGACGCTATACGATGCTTCATTTCGATTTACAAATTGGCTCCAAAAGAGGAATTCGTAGTGCTGCAAACGACAGATCCGTGAATAACACTAAGATTATGAACCCTTCAGGGCGGAAAATTAGCAGTAACGTGTTTCATGAAAGAAATATGGGATTATTTCTTTCATCCTGTGATGGTTATATTCAAATTAATCGGAAACTTGAGACTTGGGCGTTCTGGGTGGTGTAGTAGTTAGCATACCCGAGGCTATCTGGGAGACGCGGTTTCGAGTCCCGCTCCAGGACGATGAAATTTTCAAGTTTTCGGATATTATCTGACTTACCATCCTTGTCACATTTACACCAAAAATCGGATTGTCATCTTAAAAATTTGTAGTAACGTTATAACGAAGTAAATTTCTCCGTCATTTTTGTCCGCGCCGGGGTTCGAACCCGGGTCCACTCATTCCGGAATAAGTTGCTCTACCAATTAAGCTACGCGGACGTTTTATTCTGATTCCTATCTGCCTTTTTATGTCGTGTGCGTCCTTCTGGCAGGTACGTCACATCTCCTGGTACGTTACATCATCTCCCCCTTATTATTATTTTTTTTTTTTTTTGAAGTGCTGGAGAAAGGATTCTCTTATTTTTCCTATCTCGCGGTGTGAAAATAACATCACACCAATGCGAGATTTTGAACGGTCGGGTCATCCGGGTAGTTCGGGCGCCATTACAACGAAGTAAATTTCTCCGTCATTTTTGTCCGCGCCGGGGTTCGAACCCGGGTCCACTCATTCCGGAATAAGTTGCTCTACCAATTAAGCTACGCGGACGTTTTATTCTGATTCCTATCTGCCTTTTTATGTCGTGTGCGTCCTTCTGGCAGGTACGTCACATCTCCTGGTACGTTACAACGTGTTTGTTTGATTGCACCACTGTTTTCGTCTACCACCAAGCGGGGAAATATTTTATTCAATTTTTTTAGCTGCCAGAAGAAAGAATTCTAAATCTTTTCCAAACACGAATTAACATTCAACGACTGAACAGCTAGATTTCTAAACTGCCTTGAGCAATTAAAATATTTTACAGCATAAATATTGAACAGTTTTTATTCATAACATTTCATAACGCCTAACAAATATAATTATATAAATAATTAAATAACAAGGAACTATACACCAACTGTACTTAAATAGTATAACTATACTCAGGGGTCGCGCTGCCAATCGCCACCTTCGCAATTTGCGAAAAAAAAAAAACGTTTTGGCGAAGGAAAAAGAGCTTTGGTGATTACCTTTTTCTGCTGTTAGGCAACAAAAATTGAATTTGGTGAATAAATCGAAATTTCTTGGTGTTAAATTTGAACGCTTCAACAATTTATTAAATTGTTGAAGCGTTCTATTATTCAGTTTGCAGTTGCTGTCTAACTTCCTTGAATAAGCCATCTGGTTGATGTGCGAAAGCTTGGAAATTTTGATTTCTATCCTACACCAAGAAATTTCGGATATCTAGTATAGTTATACTATTTAAATATAATTATTGTTACGTAACCCCAAACTACACTGTTCATCTTGAACAAGAGTTATTTAACGTACCTAAAGATATCGCAGCATTTTCCGTTTTCTAAGTTCAATAAAAACATTTGCCTGATGACTCCACGACGAGCGTTATGGATAATTCAACTGAAACAGACTGCATTCTTTAAGTTTCCTTATTTTTCACTTTTTATCTCACATAGATGAAAAGTTTTTAATCATAACTAAAATATTCATAAGTGTCGGGATTGACGATCTTCGCCGATTTTCATTTTTCAAATCAAGGAAAAGATTTCCAACACAACAAATTCTACAATTCGTGCGAGTTTATTATGTAATTTCTAAATTTATGATTTTGAAATTTTGTTTTTGTAGGTTTAACCACAGAGAGCATTTAAGGGACTAGAGCGGTTGTCTGCAATGTTGAACATATGCTTGCGCTGTCATAACCATGGAGCCACATTGAACGGGTCAAGATGTCGATGCTGAGCATATTACGAAAGGGTAGTTTGGAGTAAACATGTAGGTACCAGCATTACTTTTCCAGACACTCTCCCTGATTTCTTGACCCCCCACCCCTTCCGTCCACCACACACCCTCGCGAAAAACGCCTCCTCCCTCGTGCTCGAAATCCTTTGAAAATTACTGCGCTTAGAGGCGCTAAAGTAAATCCTTGGGGGGGGGGGTGCTAGTTACGCCACTGACTACATGACACCTCTTTTCGGTTTAAATCTTTCTGTCCGTAAACATTCATTAACCTCCTATGAATATCGCTTTGAGTCACACCTTTCGCTTGCAAAAGTCTAATGACTGTGCGTACTTTTTTGATTGGAGGTTTAACGACCACAGTGAGGTACTCAATGGGCTATAAGCAGTCGCCCGTCCCTAATTTAGGGTCACTGGTTCCAGGGAAGGGAGAGAGCCAGTGCCGTAAGACAAACACAACATCCATGCCTCACTGGGATTCGAACCCCGGACCCCTTTTGGACGAATGATCAAAGGCCATCGCTTAGACCACTGCGCCACCGGGGTGGCGTGCGTACTTTTAACTAGGAATACTTTTCAATAACAACATTCATTTTGTTCGCTTGCCAACAGCAGACTACTTATCAAAGAACAACAAAGAATGCGGAACTAGAACTCTTTATCCATACAATGTGCTCATGAAACTTACGTCACAGTTGTGCGCGCATATCGTGCATCAACACCACGTGTACCTTTAATATCCGACCGCCCTCCTATATACATTGAAGAGCAATTGAATTAGAGATACCTGTCTAGTAACGTGTAGTACCACCTTTCGCCCTGATGACGGCAGCGATTCGTCTCGGCATGGACTCGACAAGACATCGGAAGGGTTGGGAAGCCATACGGATCCACGACCCCTGGACAAGCTCCCACAGTTCACGAAGATTTGATGGAGGGGGTCAGAGCCTCGAACATCTCTCTCGATGGTATCCCAGATGTGCTCGGTGGGATTGAGGTCAAGTGACCTAGTTGGCCAAGGAAGCGAGGTCACGTCGGTGGAGTGTTCATCCAACCATTCGGATACAATTCGGGAGCTGCATTGTCTTGTTGCAGGATGAGGTCCCCAGTGGGATGTTTCAGACGCACAAACGGGAGCAAATGGTAGTCCAGGATATCCCGGTAACGTTGACCTGTGAGGGACGATGTCACACGTACCAGGGGTTCCATTTCAGTCCACGTAAACAGTCTCCATACGAGACTGCCACCCCCAGCAGCTTGAAGAGTACCCTGCTGGCAAGAAGGATCCATCGCTTCATGTGGTTTGCGCCGTACTCGTATCCTGTCATCCGCATGTACCAACGTGAATCTCGACTCGTCAGTCCAGGCAACATTTTTCCACATGTCTAGGGTCCAGTGACGAAGTTCCCGCGCCCATGCTAATCTTTGCAACCTGTGATGTGCGGTCAGCAGCGGTACCCTCGTGGGACGATGGCTTCTGTACCCCATAGCGAGGAAATGGTTCTGGATGGTGTGGCCCGTCTATCCGCTGTTACAATGCGAGCTAGCCGACGATGACCCCGCTACTCCAAACGCTGTTGTCCACGTCAGTTGGCCCTTGCAGAGATGGTTTTACCGGATTCGATGTATTCACGGTGCACCCGTGACACAGTGGGTCGTGAAAATCACAGTGACTGCACGACTTCCGATATGGAGTGACCCATTCGTCGGGTGCCGACAATTTGCCCACGATCAAATGCGCTTAGATCCTTCGTATTACTCATACTGCGTCCGACTCTTACTGATTCCCGTCGCATCACTCCCTATATTGTCAGATCGCTGCATACGTCATCCCGTCGCATCACTCCCTATATTGTCAGATCGCTGCATACGTCATGTCGTTTCCGTTTACAGGGCAGCCAACAGCGCCACATTTGCATAACGCCAGCTGTCTCTAATTCAATTGCTCTTCAGTGTACATATAATTTTTTTCCTTAAATTTAACGACCACCGTGAGCAATTCGATGCGCTATAAGCAGTCGCTCGTCCCTAATTTAAGGGGCTACTGGTTCCAGGGAAGGGATACAGCCAATGCCAAAAGAAGAACACAACATCCATGTCTGACCAGGATTTGAACCTGGACCCTCTCGGATGAATGATCAGAAGCCAACGCTTAGACCACTGCGCCAACGTGGCGGAATACATCATTTCTCCTGTAGCCATCGTAAATGCATGAAGCCGTTGTGAAATATACTCCCCTATTGTAAAAAAGGAAAGTGCTACTGTTCTAATCGCAGTACGTGTACTTAGACAAACAAACAAATATACGCCACCCCAGTGGCCAAGTGGTATGAAGAACTGGCTTCTAATCATTCGTCTGGGATGGGTTCGGGTTCGAATCCTATGTGAGGCATGAATGGTGTATTTCTCTCTCTCTCTCTCTCTCTCTTACGGCACTATCTCTCTCTCTCTTTCCTGGAACCAGTGAAGCTAAATAAAGGACGGGAGACTACTTATAACTCATTGAGTTGCTCACGGTAGCCGTTAAACCCCCAAACAACCAAAAAAGGACAACGTTTAACGGAGAAAAAAATATATATATATTGCCCCCAAAAAATGCCTTAATTTTGAAAACATGATAAAGCCACGCTAGTTTTCGTATGCTGTGCTACCGACCTTTTAAATTCATGTTAAGCTATCTCATTTTAATAAGAAGAATGCTCTAAATATTTTTTGGTTTTTCCTTTTTTTTTAGGAGGGAGGGGGTATACATAAAGCTTGACATATGTATCATTCAGAAAAGGCAAACATCGTACACACGAAAGCACACGTAGGAATGAGGAAAAGAGAAAAACTATATTTTTCCGTCACATTAGTTCACCCTGGTTTTTGTGCTGTTGTCGTTGGTCTTCTTCCTGACTTAACGAATATTTACTCCCATGTCTCATCAGTTACAAGAAAAGAATAAAACTCCCATGAAAAGAATAAAACTCCCATGTCTCGTCAGTTACAAGAAAAGAATAAAACTCCCATGCCTCATCAGTTACAAGAAAAGAATAAAACTCCCATGCCTCATCAGTTACAAGAAAAGAATAAAACTCCCATGCCTCATCAGTTACAAGAAAAGAATAAAACTCCCATGCCTCATCAGTTACAAGAAAAGAATAAAACTCCCATGTCTCATCAGTTACAAGAAAAGAATAAAACTCCCATGCCTCATCAGTTACAAGAAAAGAATAAAACTCCCATGCCTCATCAGTTACAAGAAAAGAATAAAACTCCCATGTCTCATCAGTTACAAGAAAAGAATAAAACTCCCATGTCTCATCAGTTACAAGAAAAGAATAAAACTCCCATGCCTCATCAGTTACAAGAAAAGAATAAAACTCCCATGCCTCATCAGTTACAAGAAAAGAATAAAACTCCCATGTCTCATCAGTTACAAGAAAAGAATAAAACTCCCATGCCTCATCAGTTACAAGAAAAGAATAAAACTCCCATGCCTCATCAGTTACAAGAAAAGAATAAAACTCCCATGTCTCATCAGTTACAAGAAAAGAATAAAACTCCCATGCCTCATCAGTTACAAGAAAAGAATAAAACTCCCATGCCTCATCAGTTACAAGAAAAGAATAAAACTCCCATGTCTCATCAGTTACAAGAAAAGAATAAAACTCCCATGCCTCATCAGTTACAAGAAAAGAATAAAACTCCCATGTTTCATCAGTTACAAGAAAAGAACAAAACTCCCATTACTCATCAGTTACAAGAAAAGAATAAAACTCCCATGTTTCATCAGTTACAAGAAAAGAACAAAACTCCCATGTCTCATCAGTTACAAGAAAAGAATATGCTTTCGCGGCGATCACGGAAAGCAACTATTTTTGGTTATTATTGTCGTTATTATTCAACCCAGAAAACCGAAAGACTTAAGAGGGTCCCGTAAGGCAGGTCTGGGTAGAGCAGAATAAGTACTAGCACCACACCCAACTTTAAAATTTTAGTCAGTATAAAGGCTTGTAAAACCCACAGAAGATAATTAGTAATTCGTTATTGTGCTGCTTATTTTCATCACTTTAAGCTCCCTATCGGATCATCTCAGCTGTTATCACTTCACTTCCGTGTATCTAACGAAACGTCCAAACCGATAGCAAACTAACTACTTGTGCAAAATAATAGCCTGGAAACTATTAAATAAAATCCCGAAGACTTGATTTGCACAACTATAGACAAACTGATAGAGACAACGAATTAAAGAAATAGTAGAGAAATTTAAAAACATCATAAATTTCCCCACGTAAAATCAGCAGAGAAATATCACGGTGACACAAACGTCGGAACTGAAGGGGCTTGAAATTTGATGCTCTTCCAACAAACATATAATAATACACTGCTGGACACCCAAAATGCAACACCAAGAAGGACACGAGATAGCAAAGCCAGATTTACTGGACACATAACAACAGATACAAACATGAAACGATTGAGCTTACAGGCCCGTGCGACTTGCGGAACACGCAGACATCAATTGTTCGTGCGGCCCCCATGGCTGGCAATAACGGCCGCTACACGCCGCGGCATCGAACGAAAGAGGCTTTGGATGTGGGCTTGGGGTATGTCGGTCCAGGCTGCTTTCACACGTTGCCACAGTTCATCAGGCGTAGCCGCGGGTGCTGCTTGCCGGGCCACTCGGTTGCCGATCAGCGACCAGACGTGTTCGATGGGCGACATATCGGGAGAACAGGCGGGCCACGGCAGCAGTGACACCTGGTGGGCCGTGAAAAATTGTTGCACGATGCGTGCCACGTGTGGGCGCGCATTGTCCTGTTGAAACCAGGCCGCTGGCAGGTCCTGCAGATAAGGGAGGACTACAGGCTCCAAAACGTCGAAGATGTAGCGGTGGCTGTTGAGTATACCGGCGATGCGTACCAGAGGGGTGCGGGTGTCATATCCAATTGCGCCCCAAACCATAACGCCATGCGACGGACCGGTATGGCGATGCGTAATGCAGGCGTCATACAGTCTCTCGCCGCGGTGCCGCAACACGCGGATCCGACCATCGTGGTGTTTCAGGAAGAAGCGGGATTCGTCGGAGAAGACAATGTCGTGCCATTCCTTAGTCCAGGTGCGGCGTTCAACGGCCCACTGCCGCCGCACTCGCCGGTGACGTAACGTCAATGGTAATCGGAGCAATGGGCGCCGTGCGACAAGTCCCCGCTCCTGCAGATGACGTCGAACGGTACGTGCTGACACAGGTTGTTGCGCAACACACCCTAATTCATGCGCTATCGTTCGTGACGTGGCGGTGCGAGCCGTCAATGCCCGCCGCACAACATGCCGGTCTTCTTGCTCGGTGGTGTGCCGCGGCTGCGGCAATCGCTCACGTCGGTCCGTCCGTCCCTCCTGCACCCACCGAATCCATACTCGCCTCACTGTGGCTGGATGTCGTCCCACACGGGCGCCGATGTCTCGGTACGATAAACCGTTGTCGCGATAAGCCACTATTCGTCCTCTGTCGCGATAAGCCACTATTCGTCTTCTGTCGAATTCCGAAACGTGCTGGAATGACTGCCGTATTCTGTGACAAGGCATCAGGAAGCTTCCCATGCACAGGTCCGGAAGCACAACACACTGCTACTACTTACACCCCGCCTTCTGTGCACCCTTCTTATAGTGCTTCTCGGTGGCATGCCGGGCGCACATGATTTGCATATGCCCTGCAATGCTAATCGTTTGCAAGTCCTCTCGCGGGCGACGCATGCTGCGAATTTCAGGCCAATCGGATGCTTCCTTCTTGGTGTTGCATTTTGGATGGCCATCAGTGTAAATAAATAAATAAGCGGCGTGATGTGCCTTTACAATATTTGAAATTTAAAAAAAATGATCGTTGATAAAATTTAACTTCTAAAGATGTGACTGAGAAGAAAATAATTACTCAATCTAAGCAATAATAAATACACAGCTGACGTGGATTAGGAACATCAAATAGAAGTCATCGCTCTTTCCACGTTTATAAGTGAGTCACGGAACAATTCTCATCGGCCGCCACCGGAAATCGAACCTAGGTCTTCCAGATACGCGCCGGACATGCTTCCACTGCACCACAGCGGCTTCAAAATTCTCAAGACTCACATATGACAAACTGCCAAACCACCTGGCAGGTTGCTTCTTTGGATTATTTATTATTCACTCGGTTGATTCTTTTTATTTATTATTCATTCGCCTTCTAGTTATTTGTTCAGTTGCTGCTGTTCATCTTTGGTGAATCCCCAGCATTGTGCGGGGCTCCAAAGAAGCAACCTGCCAGGTGGTTTGGCAGTTTGTCGTATGTGAGTCTGGAGAATTTTGAGGCCGCTGTGGCGCAGTGGAAGTATGTCCGGCGCGTATCTGGAAGACTGGGTTCGATTTCCGGTGGCGGCCGATGAGAATTGTTCCGTGACTCACTTATAAACGTGGAAAGAGCGATGACTTCTGTTTTGGCAATCTAAGCAAGTTTAGCCCTGCTAAGCGCAGAGTACGAAAGTTGGGAACACCGTAGAGTTTCGGAGAAACTAACGATGGTTAAAAAATAAAAAAAAATCACTTTGTTATGCTAGAGCACCAATAGTTGATTTCATGACTATAACTGTCCGGTGAACTATCCAATATAGCTGAACGTTAAGTCCTGCTATGTAAGAATTGGTATAGCGGCAGAGAAAGACAGTAAACCTATCTTTCTCTACCGCTATACACTGTAAAATTTTTTTGTAGATTTTACGGTTTTAAACCGTTTTCCAGGGTGCCAACACAAAACCGTAAAATCTACAGTTTTATGCCGTATTGGAGCAAAGCTAGCTCTAACACCGCATTTAATGAAGAAAACAGCAGAGAATTTGGCTGGAGCGAGTAACAGTCCAAATAATCACAAAAACACAAAAATTTGGCTGGAACGAATGTGTTGATTGTGTTGGAGCAAAGCTATAGCTTTGCTCCAACACGGCATAAAACTGTAGATTTTACGGTTTTGTGTTGGCACCCTGGAAAACGGTTTAAAACCGTAAAATCTACAGAAATTTTTTTACAGTGTACCTTTTATTACATAGAGGCATTTCTTACATATTCTTATACTATATTCACTTTTGCTATTTTCCTCATGAAAAATAGTAAAAGTGAATCTTGCATCTGTTACTTTCTCCGAATCGTAAAAATTAATGTCCTTGGCTCCGCTAACTTTTTACGCTACTGCCAAGCCACACAAATGAGGAAATAACAATTAAAATAAAATCCCGAAGACTTGATTGGCAGAACTTTTGTGCCCAGTTGAGAAGAGTTATCGAAATCGCTTTACTAATGCGAAATGTAGTAGCTTTCAACTAAGTATGCTGTTCCCATTAATGCTCTTTGGATTTCATTTTCCTTTCTCGAACCACGGTAATGCAGTTTCCCACTGAAAGCACGAAACTTCAAAATACCCTGCCTGACAGAGAAAATGCCACACCACGAAGACGTCAACGCAGCGCCATGCAAATTGCAAGGTGGGTGCACACGTACAAGTTATGGAAATGTCATGATTGCATTTGTAGGCCAATCGCACGAACGGCGCGCGGGATATAAACAGACAACCAGCCCGTGAGGCCATCAGTCGAGACGTCGTCACAGTCGCGAGAAGTAAATGGTTCTGCTGTAACCGTGTCTGGAGAACGAACAAGGGGTGACAATGCCGTTAAAACGCATATCGTACGCGATTTCGTCAAACGTATGAGTTCACGAGAGGTGTCATCGTAGAACTTCGTACCGCCGGATAGTACTTGCGTCGTATTGCGGAAGAAACGCAACGTAAAACCACAACCATCGATCGCATTTGGAGACAGTGGTCCCAGGAAGGATCTGTGCAACGTCATAGGGGGACCGAAGCACGGAGACGGACGTCTGAGCGCACCGATCGTCGCATACGACGTCATGCCGTGGCGGACTTACAGGCCACAACGATCGACATTTTGCGGAGTGTACGAGGAGTCTTCGATGCTCCGATATCGACGCGGACAGTGTCGCGCCGATTGGCTGCGTCTAGTTTGCTGTCCAGCCGTCCGTTGCGAAGGCTATCCTTGACAGCGAGCCACCGTCGTCACCGCTTGGCATGGTGTCACTCCAGCCCGTTGGCTGATTCCACCGCCATTGTGGAGCGCCACGCTGCCCGGCAACGTAGAATCATACTGTGGAGTGCTATCAGCACCAACCGCCGCTCACCGATGGTACGCATTACGAGCACATTGACGGAAAGCCGCTATGTTGACGAGGTGCTGAGGCCGGTGGCACTACCGTATCAACAGGGCATCCCAAACGCCGTTTTTCAACAGGATAACGCCCAGCTTCATACCGGTCGGATCAGCCTAAATGCTTTACACGGTGTGCGGATGCTTCCGTGATCAGCACGATCCCCAGACCTCTCGCCCATCGAGCATCTGTGTGACACGATTGGACGTCGGTTGAGTACCCTCCCACCACTGCAAAATGAAGATGAACTGTAGACTCGGATCAACACCACGTGGTCCACGATACTCCAGGACTCTATTCGGACTTTCATTGCCTCGATGCCACGTCGGATTCTACGCTGTATCGCTCAAAATGGGGGCCACACTCCTTATTGATCATCCTATATATATTCGGCCACTGGAGCCTCGTCTGTATATGATAATTAAATCATTTGTTCAGGACCTACTTGGCTATCTGTGTGTGCAGTTTTGGTTTTTCATGGTGTGGCATTTTTTCTGTCAGGTAGTGTAAATGTACAGGCGATGTAGTATGTGCATACGTACTACGTGACGTGACGTAGGTGACGTACCACTGAGATGAAGCATAAGTAAATTAGGCAATGAAGCAGCGACAAGCTTGCCACCATAGTTCAGATGGGAGAACAGTCACTCCGGAGGGAGTGTAATAATGTGGATTCGAATCAAACCATCGCAAAAGGTTATAAATAATAACTAGACGAAACCCGTCGGCATCGACAGCTAGTTTGGCTGATTTTTTTTTTTTTTTTTTTTGAAAAGAATAAACTCATATGAAACAACAAATGTAAACTTTATTTGATTGACAAATTCGTTCAACCACTTCAGTAAAGACAATAGTCCAGGTTCGTGATTTCTTTTTTTTTACTGAAGGTTTAAGGACTACCGTGAGCAACTTAATGGGCTATAATCAGTCGCCCGTAATATTTTCACTAACAATGGTCAACGTAATGTTTATTTACATCTTTACATAATGGGAAACGTCTTGCCTACGTGAATAAACTGGATCGAATGAATATTAAATTGTATATATACATCACACAGTCCAACGGCATAACGTAATCAGGTCTTCGAGAGTGTTCGCTGTTCCGATGAGGATAACTTTGATACCAATACCCGCTAACGTTGTTTTGCGCAACGGTTCGCTCAGAAAAGAGACCTTGGACTTTGGACTACTTCAGTCCCTCCGTGCTTCCACCTTCAACAGCGCGTGAGTCAACCGCACGCTTCTCCCATAGACTTTACATGGGAAATTTGCCACCCCACAACGCCCGAACCGTTGTCTCAATCTCATTTTTCTCTTCGACTGGCACATCTACATGGTAAAAACTTTATTTTGATACCTTAACCATATCTTTACGTTCAGGCGTTCTCTCAAAATAGGACTCACAGTAAAAAACCTTATATATTAATTTATAGATTATTTATATTTGGGTTATAAAAATTTCGTAATAATTTTTCCATTAAGCAACAGTTATAAAAAAGAAAATTAGAAGTACCGACAGTTTTACCATAACGCGACAGCTGTGCTTTCGAAAGGCCTCCAGAATCCCAGAATACCGCAAGTTACAGTTACAACTGACCCAATAAGAATAAATTAGCTGCTCCGAAACACCATCACAACTCATAGTTTTCTACCCAACACTAGTTAATTCTCTTGTGCTCTTTTCAAACATTGCGGCAGTGCTGCAACATAATAAAATTGAATAAAAATATATACACTGGCGTGCAAAAATTAAGGGCGAGGCGGTTTTTCGAATGCAACGTCGTGCAGAAGTGCTCCACATCGACTCAAATCATACCATAAGATCCCCAAGATGTAAGAATATGGGACAAGTGAGCAAAACCGTCCAAACAAGGAATCTAAAGGATACAAAGGCACTTTATTGAAAAGGTAGCTTCGAGCACAACTGGACAGAAGACAGAAACGTCCATGTGACAGGCGGATGCCAAGAAAAATCCAGTCTTTAGTAGGGGATATGATCACCCCTGACTGCGTTGCAGGATTTACAACGTCTGTCCATGTTGAGGACGAGGTTGTCAAGGAGCTGTTGAGGCATCGCGGCCCATTCCTCTTGTAGCGCCAATCGCAGCTGCGGAATCGTTGCTGGCGGATGGTGACGTGCTACCAAGCGTCTCCCAAGAAGGTCCCACACGTGTTCCATTGGATTTAGGTCCGGGGACCTTGCGGGCCAACCAATGCGTTGAATATCTTCACTCTCCAACAGCTCTGTGACAGCCACTGTACGATGAGGTGCAGCGTTGTCGTCCATGAAGAGGAACTCAGGACCCACAGCACCTCTAAACAGACGCACGTGAGGCAGGAGAACCTCGGTACAATAGCGGACACCAGTGACTGAACCTCCTTGGAAGATGTGGAGGTCAGTACGGCTACCAAGCAAGATACCTCCCCAAACACGAACTCCGCCACCTCCAAACCGGCCCCTTTCGATGATATCGGAGGGGTGATTGCGTGTTCCCTGCTCCCTCCAGATGTGTATACGTCTAGAATCGCTCGTCAGACTAAATCGGCTCTCGTTCCGTAAAGAGAACTCGGCCCCATTACTGATATGTCCAGTTCTTGTTTTCCTGGCACCACAGAAACCGCCGTCTCCGATGAGCAGGCGTTAATGGCACACACCGTACTGGTCGTCGTGCAAATAGACCACCTTTGTGCAGCCTCCTGGCCATGGTGAAACGCGATAACGGACGTTCAGTTGCCTGTTGCATGTCCTTTGCGATTTCTCCCGATGTCTGCCGTCTGTCTCTTCTCACCTGTAGGACAATATACCGGTCGTCCGCAGCCGTGGTTGCTCGTGGACGACCACGGCTAAACTCTCGGACAGCTGTTCCTGTCATTTGAAATGCTCTCCAAGCTCGTGAAACGATGCTGTGAGCGATCTCGAACTCCTCGGCCACACTAGTAACACTTCGACCTTCTTCCAACTTCCCAATGACGCGACCTCGGGTAAAGTCATCCAGATGTCGTCTACTGGATTCCCTGTTGGCCATATCACACGGTGGCAGCAACTCGACGTCGTTCAAACCGATGTACACAGTGCAATAGTTTTCACCGAATTGCTGAGCGTACACCGCCCGTGTGCTTTATACCCTTCCAGCACTCCCCCTTCACGCCATGCTGCATATATCCGCATGCCCTACCGTACCGGACCCTAGTCCATCTCCCGAGTGTTCTTTCGGACCGTTCTGCTTGCTCGTTCCGATGTTATGCTAATTTCTCCTCTTCGTCCTTAATTTTTGCACACCAGTGTATAAACAGATATTTTGGAGAAGGCATATACACGATATGCTTTACACTTGGTCGTTATGCTATATAGGACAGGGAACATGAAATAGTTTTTGTCGACATGGACGCTAAAGGGTCTGCAATTATCGAGACAAAGTAAACCAGAGCTTTCAGTGTTTGATGTGACGGACTGTTATTTTTTTCATTTCAGTTTATCAGGCACCGATGTAGGGGCTGTTACAGGTACGTTCCTGAAAACATATTCTATCTTTCCTGGCAGAAAGCTGTGAACAGGCGAAGGATGGGTGGCGAACCACCACTATGAAACGCAGCGGAGAAAAAATGTGTCATACATCAATTACGCGCGCAAGAAACTTCTAATACCGTAACAAGATGGCGTAACAAAAGCCAGGTGATTAGGTTGTTTTATTATTTGCTATGTTCAGACAACCTACGTACCTTAAATGTCATGTGCTGCAAGCAACATTTAGGAACACCCCCTAGTTTTTCAACCAGGGTGACGCTACAGCTTGATAACCGCAGCCTATTTCTACGGGCGTAACTTTTCATTTTTTTGTTTCGAGGTTATTGTTTGTATGTCTGTTTTTTCGTTTTTTTTTAGGTTGTTATTTCAAAGTTTATTTTTTGTTTCGACGACCATAAGCAACTCTGAGCTATAAGCAGTCGCCTGTCTCTAATTTAGGACCACTGGTTCCAGGAAAGGGAGAGAGTCAGGACCGTAAGATAGATAACACACCATCCATGCCTCACCTGGGACTTGAAATCAGGCCCCACTGGGACGACAACGTACGCCTCTGACCACTCAGGCACCGAGGCGGTGCATGTGTGTTACTCATTTCCGTCGAACGAGCTATATCCATAGTCATTCGCGTTGTAAAAAGAAATAAAGTATACAAAAATGGTACGTAATAAATACCTAATTCGCGTTAAGAAACGCGCGTTATGCTGAATGCTAAACATACCTACTTTCGTTGTTGCGTATTCTCAAACATATTTGTTTAATAAAATATTAAGGGTATGCAAAAGTTTTCGCCGTTTTAAGAAGAAAGGAGATAGGAACAATCAGGAAACCAGTACACATTTATTCAACGAAATATTGACCGTTAGCATCAATGACATCTTGCCATTTTTCAAGCAACTTGTATTTGTCATTTTCTTGTAGGACTTCCGTCCACTGTGAGTAGAGTTCAGGTCCCAGCCACCTACAGTGAGATCGCCTTTTGGGCAGGACACAGAAACGGAAAGAATGAGAGTAAGTCTAGCGATTTTGACAGAACAGTTTGTAGTGAGATTAGAGTACAGTAGATGGCGCCACCGTACAAACACGATGTTGCACACAGAGGGGTGAGAGAATTTCAGGGGCGTATAGGAAAGGATACCCCTTTCCTATGGGGGCCGTCACTTAACGTGCTCGTGCGATGCACCGCGGATATTCAGCGATTGTTAGTAAATCACACCATCTCTGAAAGATCAGCCAAGGCTCGAACCTGAGGACCTTGTAATGACAGTCTGACTCGCTAACCACTAAGCCATCCGCGGCTTTTTTCAGGCAACAAATGAATGCCCCTGTGATAGAAGGACTCGGGTTTTGAGCTGAAGAACGCAGTGACGAAATTTTCCACCTCTTGAACTGTAGTGAACCGCTGTTGTGCTAGGGCATGTTGCATAGAGCAAAACAGATGAAAGTCTGAGGGTGCAATGTCCGGGGAGTAAGCCGAGTGAGGTAAAACCTCCCAGTATAACTGTTCAAGGGTTGATTTCGTGGTAGGACAGGCATTTGGTTTGGCATTATCGTGTAACAGGATAACTGGGCGGCGTCCTTTACCTGTCCATGGGCGTTTTTGCTGAACTGCGGCGTTCAGTTTCATCAACTGATCGCTATATCGTTGTGCAATGATTGTTTCGCCCGGCTTCAACAGTTCGAAGTACAACACTCCATGCATATCCCACCGCACACACACAACAGAACCTTTTCCCCGTGGATATCCTGTTATGCAGTGGATGCTGATGGCTGGCCTGTGTCGACCCAGGATCACTTGCGTACGGGGTTGTCCCAATAGACCCATTTTTCATCCCCGGTGACAACCTTCGAGAAGAAATTCTTTCCTTGAAACCTCTTCAGCAACGACATGCAGATGCCCAATCATTGACCAATATTACGCTCCGTTAAAGTATGCGGAACCCACTTACCAATCTTCTGGATCTTCCCGAAAGCCTATGTAGACGCCGTAACACCGTCGATTGAGCCACTTTCAAACGTTTCGCCAGTTGCATTGTCGATTGTGTGGTATCCTCTTGCAACAGTGATTCCAGCTCCTCGTCTGCGAGTTCCTGCGGTCTACCTGCACGTGGCTTTTAAGAAAGCTTAGATCACCTTTCTTAAAATTTGCAAGCCATTCTCGAAACGTCCGCTCACCCATAACCGTTTCGCCGTACGCCTGACATATATTGAACCGTATGCTTCACTCGCACGTTTCCTTAAATTAAACATGAATAACAGACAGTGCGCAAGTGAACTTTATCGACCGCCATGCTTGGCTTCATATACGAACTAACAGCACGGGTCTCCGGCCGGTTAGACCCCTACGGCGCCCGCTGCAGGGGGCGGCGAAAACTTTGTATACCCCTACTACTTTAAGTTTTGTTTAAATTCCATTTCTGCTAAAATTAAAACTTAAAATTTTCGAATGAGCATCTGTCACTGGTACTGTACAGAATCATATAGTAGAAATTACGAATAAATAATAGGAGGAGCAGTCGAGGGTGACGTAAACTCTAATTTAACTTCCCTTTTTAGTTTCTGCCATCTTATGTAAATTTTGGTTTATTCTCATGAAGCGTTTTTCAGCCTAAACGCTACATTTTCTCTCTCGACGAATTGGTGTTTTGGCAACCCTGGCAGCAGGTCAAAGTGCAATTACGTAGTTGAAAGTAAATGATAAGAACGAATGTGATCAGTCTTCAGGAGGCAATGTATCTATCCGTCTTCGAGGCAAGGCTATCTTAGTGATCGGAAGGCAGTTTCAACTAAGATAGTTTGTTATCAACAAATGTCTGAATATGAAGATTTCGTACTTGATAGATGAAAATGAGGAACACAAGTTTACTGTCTGTAATGCGATAAGTTAAAACAAATCCCTGAAAATGCCGAGTAAAACTCAATTTATTTACAATTTTAAAAACCTATTTACATAGCTCTAGCACTTTCGGGGCTCACATGGCCCAATTTTCAAGCCCAAAAGCCCCGGAACACATAGAGGCAACGACTATATACTATAGTTATTCGTGACTAAGCTGAAATACGTCATAAAAATAATACAGGTGATGCTATTTACATTAAGAAAAAAGAGGAAATTAAAGTCAAAAAACAAATACAGAACATGTTCATGAAGAGACTCACCTTCTGAGTGTGTCATGGGGAGAGCAATCATCTGTCTTCAAGGTCTTGGGAATGAAAAAAAAATCAGTTTATTCTCAAAAATCAGTATAATAAGGGAAATGACAATCTTGGGACTGATTTTTTTTTCAGTCCCAAGACCTTGGAGACAGATGATCGCTCTCCCCATGACACACTCAGAAGGTGAGTCTCTTCATGAACATGTTCTGTATTTGTTTTTGGACTTTAATTTCCTCTTTTTTCTTAATGTAAATAGTATCACCTGTATTATTTTTATGACGTATTTCAACTTAGTCACGAATAACTATAGTATATAGTCGTTGCCTCTATGTGTTCCGGGGCTTTTGAGCTTGAAAATTGGGCCATGTGAGCCCCGAAAGTGCTAGAGCTATGTAAATAGGTTTATAAAATTGTAAATAAATTGACTTTTATTAGCCATTTTTAGGGATTTGTTTTAACTTATCGTACTACAGGCAGCAAACTTGTGTCCTTCATTTTCTTCAACAAATGTATTCGCTTATGTTTCTTTACTGAAGCCATGTTAATGATTATTATAGGCTTTCGTCGCAATCAAAGTTTGATGTTGTGTCAGTAGCAATATATGATTAATTAATCAAAGAATGGCGTACCTATGATTTAGTTTAAATAGCTATATTTTGTTACCAAGCTCTTGTATTGTGGTCCGAGATGGAAACGGGTCACGGCTCATCGGGTCGACAATTTCTCGCTGGGCAAACGGGCCGAGTCTAGGTATTCCTGACCCGATTTCGACCCGGTTTTATTTCCGTCTTATTTTTGAATACAAAAAAAAAAAAAATATTTCAAAGGATCTTTCGAGGTTTTTAAAATAATACTTCAGAGCTACAGAGTATGATCCAGGAACTTGCTGAGAAGGGTAAGAAGGGTACAGGAAAGGGGAATTAAAAATGAACTTTCAGAAGACAAAACTGATGTACAATCCTTTTACGAGGAATGAAGATTTATCAGTTGATGGGAAAATGCTGGAGATAACCAGTTCCTACATTTACTTTGGGCAGCAGATATCAAGCGAGAGTCACATTGATGAAGAAATTAATTGACGTATAAAACTTGGTTGGAGAGTTTCTGGAAGAAACGGTACAATTTTTAAGAGCATACGCCATTATGTCTTAAAAGAAAAATGTTTAATCAATGCATCATTTCAGTGCTTACGTACGCAGCAGAGACGCGGACCTTAACTAAAAGAGACATACAAAAACTGCAGGAAGCGTGGAGAGACGCAGGCTTGGTGTAACCAGGAGAGATAAAGACAGGAAATCGTGGATAAGGGAAATGACAAGAGTGGAAGGCATCACGATCAGAGTAAAATCCCTGAAATGGCAATGGGCTAGACATATTGCCAAGAGAACGAACCGCCTATGAACAACCGAAATTTTAAACTGGATTTCAAGGAACAAGACAAAACCCAGAAGGCCACATGGAAGATGGGTGGATAGATGAGACTGGCCCAAGACAGTCCGTTGTGGAAGACATTTGTGAAGACCTTTATCCAGAAGTGGATTGATAAGGATTGACAATGATGATGACGATAATAAGGATGATATATATTTGAGTTTATAGCTCGAATCAAATTTGTCCGAGTCCAAAATTTTTGACCTGTTTAAAACTATGATTGTGGTGTGCGATACTACTTCTTGACAAAACGTGAAACATAAGACTGAAACCTTTACGTAAGATTTCTTTGACATTCTTCTGGTCGTTATAGTTGGTTCTTGTTAGTTATGTACCAGCTGTGTCGAAGTTAAGCTACCCGAGATTCCAATTATCAAGTAAAACAAATATTACTTCCCAGAGACTATCCCACACGACCCAAAATCGACAGTGGCCTACGTGATTGGCAAGTGGAAGATGGGAGGTGACTGTCGGAATGTGCCCCGACCCGGCAGATCCACAAAACTGGGAGTTAGACACCGACGGGTGCCGGCCAGAGAAATTCGGAAGAACCGCACCAAATCGATGGGCCACATCCGCGAGGAATTTTAACAGGCATCCGGGAGTGTTCTTTCGATGAATACCATCCGTAAGGAAGCCCATCTGCTGGGTTATCATGGACGTGCTGCCGCCCACAAGCCTTTGATCACCAAATCCAATAGCGCTGCTCGGCTAACGTGGTGCAAAGAACGTCTACAGTGGACCGTTGAACAGCGGAAACAGGTTCTCTGGAGCGACGAATCAAGGTTCACCCTCTACCGTTCGGATGGCAGGGTCTGGGTTTGGCGTCTGCCTGGAGAACGCCTCCTGCCGGAATGTATTGTGCCAACTGTGAAGTTTGGCGGCGGTGGAATTATGCTATGGGGGTGTTTCTCCTGGTATGGCACGGGACCCTTGGTCTCAATTCCTGGTAGACTCAACGCCGAGACCTACAGCACCATTTTGGATGACCATGCGCTTCCTACGTTGTGGCAGTTTTACGGGGTGGACCCATGTTACTTTCAGGATGACAATGCCACCTGTCATGTTGCGAGGTCCACCATGGCTTGGTATGGTGACAATGGGGTTAATCGAATGGACTGGCCTGCGCAGAGCCCGGACCTTAACTCTATCGAGCACCTCTGGGACGAGTTGGAGCGTCGACTTAAGGGGTGCCCCCAGCGTCCGAAATCGGTGAAGGAACTGACCTGTCTTTGAAGAAAATACCGCTAGCTGTCGTACAACGCCTGGTTGTGAGTATGCCCCGGAAGGTCGCAGCTGTAATCGCCGCTCGTGGTGGCTCCACCAACTATTGAAGGTGAATAAACTTCGTTTACCTTTGCTATCACAGGTGTCCAATTACTTGTTGGTAGATAGTGTACAAACATTACAGCTAATCGGTTTCGTCCACGTTCTGACTCCCATGGGAGAACTGCCAGTGAGGTGGAATCTGATGAAATGCAACAGCAGATCCCACACCGCATGTACTATAGAAGTCAGTACTGAGCTTTAAATGACTATCCGTAAAAACGTTCCGACTCGTTTTTTTTTTTTTTTTTAACAAAGGATTTTCCACTTGTAAATTCTGCTATTTCTTCCTCAACATAGTATCAAAAAACCGTTAATATTAATTTTCGTCTTGATAG
Source organism: Macrothele yani (assembly GCA_039090855.1). Taxonomy (NCBI): domain Eukaryota; kingdom Metazoa; phylum Arthropoda; class Arachnida; order Araneae; family Macrothelidae; genus Macrothele; species Macrothele yani. Next base: position 72,773,777 of record CM077028.1, on the reverse strand, counting down.
GTATAACAGATTTCTAGTTATGGCAGCAACAACCCACGCAGACAGACACCACAGTGAAAATATGTTCGGAGGAATCCAAAATGTGGTTTCTGTTGAAATCTCGTAGTCGAATTTCTTTACAATTATAGTACTTATTCGTATATTAGTACGAGAAAGTAAAATTTGAGGGAAAGGGGCTTTTCAAGGACTGCGGGTAAAGTGAGGGGAAAGGGGGGAGGTTACCGGTGCTGAGCCCGAGTCCGAAGCAGAGCTGCGGTTTGGGCTCGGGCTCTTAGAGAGAGGGAGAGCGAGATAATTTTTTTTTATATATATAATTTGATTTTATATGATTTAACAAATGAAACACTTTATAGTTGGTAAAGGGAATTCTTCGGCAACTGGTTCTGGTTGGAGAGTGGGCATTCGAGATGGCTATTTATTCCGGGCTTGGGTAGAAAATGAAATAAGCCGCGCATTAGTGTGTTCCTGCAGAGGAGAAAAAGCTTTGTCAAGAACTATAGATATTGGATAGTTGATAGCTTGCCAACGATAATTTACTCCCTATCTCCACGCAGTAGCTCCCTGCTAATTCTGTGTACCAACGTACATATTGCAGCGTAATATGGCGCGATAATACACTGCTGGCCACCCAAAATGCAAAACCAAGAAGGACAAGAGATAGCAAAGCCAGATTTACTGGACACATAACAACAGATACAAACATGAAACGATTGAGCTTACAGGCCCGTGCGACTTGCGGAACACGCAGACATCAATAGTTCGTGTGGCCCCCATGGCTGGCAATAACGGCAGCTACACGCCGCGGCATCGAACGAAAGAGGCTTTGGATGTGGGCTTGGGGTATGTCGGTCCAGGCTGTTTCCACACGTTACCACAGTTCATCAGGCGAAGCCGCGGGTGGTGCTTGCCGGGCCACTCGGTTGCCGTTCAGCGACCAGACGTGTTCGATGGGTGACATATCGGGAGAACAGGCGGGCCAAGGCAGCAGTGACATCTGGTGGGCCGTGAAGAATTGTTGCACGATGCGTGCCACGTGCGGGCGCGCATTGTCCTATCGAAACGTGGCCGTTGGCAGGTCCTGCAGGTAAGAGAGGACTACAGGCTCCAAAACGTCGGAGATGTAGCGGTGGCTGTTGAGTGTACCGGCGATGCGTATCACAGGGGTGCGGGAGTCATATCCAATTGCGCTCCAAAACATAACGCCAGGCGACGGACCGGTATGGCGATGCATAATGCAAACGTCATACAGTCTCTCGCCGCGGTGCCGGAACACGCGGATCCGACCATCGTGGTGTTGCAGGCAGAAGCGGGATTCGTCGGAGAAGACAATGCCGTGCCATTCCGTAGTTCAGGAGCGGCGTTCAACGGCCCACTGCCGCCGCACTAGCCGGTGGTGTAACGTCAATGGTAATTGGAGCAATGGGCGCCGTGCGACAAGTCCCCGCTCCTGCAGACGACGTCGAACGGTACGTGCTGACACAGGTTGCTGCGTAACACACCCTAATTCCTGCGCTAACGTTTGTGATGTGGCGGTGCGAGCCGTCGATGCCCGCCGCACAACATGCCGGTCCCCTCGTTCAGTGGTGTGCCGCGGCTGCGGCAATCCTTCACGTCTGTCCGTCCGTCCCTCCTGCACCCACGGAATTCATACTCGCCTCACTGTGGCTGGATGTCGACCCACACGGGCGCCGATGTCTCGGTGCGATAAACCGCTGTCGCGATAAGCGACTATTCGTCCTCTGTCGAACTCCGAAACGTGCTGGAATGACTGCCGTATTCTGCGACGAGGCATCAGAAGCTTCCCACGCACAGGTCCGGCAGCACAACACACTTCCACTACTTCTGCGCATCCATCTTATAGTCCTTCTCGGTGGCGTGCAGGGCGCACACGATTTGTATATGCCCTGCAATGCTAATCGTTTGCATGTCCTCTCGCGGGCGACGCATGCTCCGAATTTCAGGCCAATCGGATGCTTCCTTCTTGGTGTTGCATTTTGGGTGGCCAGCAGTGTATTAGCATTATTTGAGCAACATACAATTGCAGCACCGCCCGAACATTTTGGATGTCCGGCCGCCCGAAGCACTCAGGTGGGAACGAATGTTCAAAGAAAATCGTACAGTTACACAGTTAAAATAGATAGAAGTCCCTTCCCCTCTCTCCATTTGAGAAATACATTGGTTAATTGCAGGAGGAGAAGAGAGTGGAAGTGTGGAAAAGGAGATATTTTTTACTAATGGTTGAACAGGTTAGCCAGTTTTCGGGTTCGTTCGATCCTGGGCTCTATCTTGCAATATAAAATTCGGGCCCGCGTGGACTCGGGCTGATATACCACTGGCTCGGACGGGCTTGGGCTCCAAAAATTGAGCCCAAACTCAGCTCTAGTGCACAGGGACCCTGTAACTTTAAAACCGCCACTGATGGGTACTTGTTAAAATTATTATTGTCGTCAGTAAAACGAAGATTGTTTATAAACCCTCCTTCCTTTTGCTGACGTCATAGTCACTTTTGCAAGTGCCCCCTCAGAGCTCAGGAGTATGGTCAAGGAACTTGCTGCCAAGAGCAAAGAAGTGTGATTAAAAATGAACTTCCAGAAAACAAAATTGATATACAACGCCTTTACAAGAACTGAAGATTTAGCGACTGATTTAGCAAATCTAGAAGTAACCGATGCTTACATTTACGTTGGACAACAAAATGGGTCGGAGCAAGCTCATTTTACCTGAGAGGGTGAGACTTGAAATTACGCCCCTCGTGTTTAAAAGTTCCCACTTTCCACTCAAATAGTACGCTGTTTTTACTTTCTGATACCTGTGGCCTAGTGGTCAGCGTTCGTGACTGCCACGGAGAAGACCTCAGGTTCGATCCTAGGCAGGTACGAACGCTCGAACCACTAAATATCCGCCGTGCGTCGGATGGGAACGTTAGACCGTCGTCTATTTCTAAGGGTTGTTTAAGACCTGGGGTCAGACACTCCCTTCCTAAAATCCTCTACACATGATCTGATCTGATCTTTCTGATACCTCTATTGTAGAAAAGCATTATGATCAGGGGCGGATTGGGTTGACCAAACAAGGCCGGGAAATTTAGCCTTGCGGTCCACTATAAAACACATCGACAGCGGAACATTTCATAAATTCCCTCATGCAAGAAAGTCTGTTAGGTACGGTATTAGATGAAAGAAAACTGTTGAAATATGCATTGTAAAAACGAATTCAGCTGTGAACAAATTTTAACGCCAATCTAATGGTGAAAGAACTTTAAAAATCTGCTCATGATTGAATGTAGCATTGAACTAGATTTTTATTTTCCTATGAAAAATATAATTTTGACTTAAAAAAAAAAAAAAAACGGAATCTCTTGCAGACCTCATTTCAATCTAAATCACCATGAAGATTGTTTTGGAAGTTGAAATGTGTACATACCACATACAAATTTTCCACCGTAATTAATTTTTATATTTATTTTGTCACTAATTACTTACTGCGCAATGGTATTTGTATCTTGAGTAGATGCCTTTTTTACGCTTTCCAACCGTAGGTTGAAGAAGCGTATATGCTACAGCTTTGTCAGCCTGTCCGCACGATAACTCGCGTAAAAATGGTTCGATTTCGATGAAATTTTAGTATGTGATAGGGGACCACCTGGGAACGAACCCTATTGAAAATGGACGAAATGGTGTCAAGGGTCAGGGCATAGGAGCGGGATCCATTCCATTGCCCTTATGCGTCATAACTTGCGTAAAAATTGTTCGATTTCGAGGAAATTTTAGTACGTGGTAGGGCACCACCTGGGGACCCTATTGAAAATAGGCGAAATGGGGTCAAAGGTCAGGACATAGGAGGGGATCCATTCCATTGCCCTTATGCGTCATAACTTGCATAAAAATGCTTCTATTGCGACAAAACTTCATGTTGTTCCGGAGGTATACTGAACCGGTTCTGTTGAATATCATCGAAATGGGGTCAAAGGTCGGGACACAGGAGCAGGATTTATTCCACAACCATTATCCTCGTAACTTGACTAAAAATGTTTCTATTGCGACGAAACCTCAGTATGTTGTCCCGGAGGTACACTGAATCAATTCTGTTTAATATAATCGAAGTCGGGTAAAAGGTCAGGGCACGGGAACGAGATTTATTCCACTACCATTATCCTCATAACTTGAGTAATGATTTCTGGTATATTGGAAAGCGTATTATAATCAATGCACTGCATGAATTTACTAACTTGTTTAAGTCTACCCATCACTTTAACTCATGAACTGTGACGTATTGCAGAGGTGAAGCACGTGTCAAGACGACAAATCTGCAGCGACACATTCTATCGGTGTAGGTTAGTCGGCTAGAGCAACTCACTCCGGAGTGAGGACACGCGGATTCGATCGAGGTCATTGACAAATTCCTGTTTTCACAGAGCCAGTATTGGTAAATCGTTGTTTCTTTTAATGCTGTCTTTGAATGAGTGTCCCAGAAGTTGGCGTTAGCAAATCACTGCAGACCTCACCATATTCAGAATAGAAGCGAACTCTCGTTGGCTCCAGGATGGAAAGCAAAATACGCGCTGTTACGTTTTAACCAAAGACGTTACTTAGGGGTGGATCTCAGTAACTAGGCGGGGTTTCCATAGCTCAAATTCAGGGGTTCTCTGCTAATGCACGCGTTTTCTCCTCAAAAAATGAACGTACAGTAGGTTTTAAGATCATTTATGGAAGAAAATATTCCAATTTCCCTTTTGCCGCCATTCATTTATTTCTGTTTGGCTCAGATAATTAGAGAAATCAGACAGAAATGAGAGATTTCGCTTCTTCCAGACAAAGACCCTGCTGAGCTAACTTATCACGCCATCTAACGCCAAATTGGAATACTTTCAAGTCAGATAAACTGAATTTTTTTTTAAATCTAACAATTTTTCGGAATAACAACTGCGGCATATATTAGCCATGGATCGTTTTTATTTGTGCTAAAAATTTTATACATTACAAAGTAATAATCTTCGAGCAAATGTGTACAAAAGAATTTACGTTGCAGATATAGGATAGGAGATGAACCCCAACACTCATTCAAAGACAGCCTTAATATATGGGACACGGATTTCAAAACATATCTACGGGACAATCACTTTGTGAGCTGGGTCAGTTTGTGGATGTAAGGATTGGAATGATAGGCCATTACAATGGGTACTAGCGTTTCCTTCAAGATTACAAAAGGAGAGCAAGGCACGTCAACTATCCTGGCTCCCAAGTCAAACGACCTACGTCTAACTATAGTTAGTTTTAGCGCAATTAATTTATAGCAGCGTGCTTGGCCTAGTGACACTTTTCTTACATAACTGCAGAGAATTTTGATAAGGTCATTTCAGAACAAGAGCCCAACAAATAGATAGAAGGAAACTTGTGGAATTTTTTATTTAGGGAAGTAACTTTTCAAGCAAAAATGATCAAATGATCATATGTAGAGGATTTTAGGAAGGGAGTGTCTGACCCCAGGTCTTAAACAACCCTTGGAAATAGGAAGCTAGGAGATTTGGGCTAGAGTGCCCGATAGAAAAGTGACACGGAAGCGACGTAGAAAGGGGGAAGAAGACGCCCTTATTTATTACCGGGGGCAATTACCCGGGGTCCGACGGCTTAACGTGCCCATCCGACGCACGGCGGATATTTAGTGGATCGAGCATTCGTACCTGCCTAGGATCGAACCTGAGGTCCTTTCCGTGACAGTTACGAACGTTGCCCACTGGGCCACCCGCGGCCCATTCAAGCAGAAATAAAGCTCACATGAAGTTAAATATTATTATTATTGGTAAGTATAAAACAATAATTCCTTCTTTCCAAAAAATCCAGACAAAAAAAAAAAAAAAAAAAACACGGCAAAGCGGGCGATTTTTCGAGTGGCCCACCGGAAAATGCCCCGGGCTTACGGTGGGCCAATCCGCCCTTGATTATGATCGTTCAAAAATCGTACTTCCGGTTTTGGGCATAATTTCACTAAAAAGTGCGAAAACTAGACAAATACCCAAGAGTCAAGTAAAACGTAAAATTTATGCAAAACGCCGACAACACAGCTCACCACAGAAATGCAGAATGAAAAATGAAACAGCAAAGAAACAATAAGTTTCAGACAGATAACGTAACAATAGGAAGACGCTTTCGGGGTAGGGCTTGGAAAAATTCATTTCAAGGCTAAACGCTCAGAGGGGCTTTCTGCGATGAAGCATAGATGACTAATTAGCTTTTAGCGTATTCGGAAAGGACACTGAGATAAGTCATATCTGCATAATAATTTATATGCCTCTCTCTACAGTTTTGGACAATTCTGTACACAGTATTCCCCAGAGCCAACCTGGTCATAACCGTACACAGTATTCCCCACAGCCAACCTGGTCATTCTGTACCCAGGTTGGCTGTGGGGAATACTGTGTACGGTTAACATAAATCTTAGAATAAAGAAAATGCTAGAGTGTATAACTTTGTTTTTCAGTTAAAATTTTCCGTAAGTTTATTCACACGTTGTGCATGTCTATTTTTACGACTTTCAGAGCATGAATTTACGCCCCCCAGTGTGACCATTCTAGGAGGGCAACCGCACCCTCCTCGCCCTCTCCCGGTTGCTATGGCCCTGACAACAAATATCAAGCGAGGGCCACATCGAAGAAGAAATTAATCGGCGTATAAAACAGCTTGCTTGGTCCGTCGGCTGATTTTTCACAGAAGTACGGATAATTTTGCTATGTAATTTTAGAACAGATACCGAACATACATACAGGACCCACTCCACCCCCCCCCCTTTTTTTTTTAAGGAAATAACTTTTCCGACAAATAGAAAGCTCAAATAAAGTTAACAATTATTACTCACAAGTACAAAAATTATTATTCGTCTGTTCCTAAAACTCCAGCAAAAAACAAAAACAAAAAAAAACGAGAAAGTGGGCCACTTCTCGAGTGGGCCACTTCTCGAGTGGTCCATCGGGACAATCAAGAAATGTCCCACTTTCACGTGGTGGGCGGGCCAATCTCCCAAATATCACCACTCAAGTAAACACAACAGTAAATCAACCTCAATGACATATAGTAGCGTTTTGAACATTCCAAAACTGAAATACGAATCTTTAACGAGTTTTTTTTTTTTAGAATAGTATTTAAAGCATCGAGCGTTTTCTAACCCATTATCAAGATGGAATAACAACGAAATGTTGTGAGACTTTTGTAATTCCTAAAATGTGCGGCATTTGCTTTCAGATGACCCGTGCGTACAATGTGATCGAAAAGTCACGCAACCAATTCATGATGCCTGCATTACCGCGCAAAAATCACTAAACATGTTGAGCTGCAACAGTCGCACATATACTCACGGCGATGTATCTCTGTTTGAATTCAACTAGCATACAGTATATTGAATTACGGCCATCAATAAATATTTTCATATGTGTTGAGTAACATTTTAATGAAAGGGTACAATTTTTCCCCCAGTGGTGGCAAGCCGTAACACAGGGACATGTCACATAAAAGAATGTTGTTAAAAACTTGTTGATTTGTTCTCGCAAATTGTAAACTTGTATCTTAAAAATAAAGTGACAATACTAGAGTAAAAGAAATACAGAAGAACGCTATTAGTTTCAGCTGCCAAAGCCATTACACGACTACATCTTGCCCTGAATTATCTGCATATATTTGGAAAATATAAAGAGCAAACATTATTTGACTACTATTTTCCTTGCTTTTTTTTTTTTTTTTTTTGGAAGTAATAACATAAGAGCAATTGTTTTCCATATCATATACAACGATCACAGCCATTTCTTAACGATTTCTGCACCGTAGGGATATTATGTCCCGTACAATTTAATTGGATGAAGAAAGGAGCGAGTAAAAGTCTGAATTCATGCGCAACTCTGATTGGCTGAAGAAATGCTGCAGGTAAAAATGTCAAAAGAAAAAAATATTACGAAAAGGTAATATTTTTTTATTATTATTACCTTTTCGGATTAGAAGTGACGCATCGTATTGAGATAATGTAATTTCTCAAAAACAAGGGTTTAAAAAATGAGGAAACTACAGAACTATATTTGCACTCGGATTTAAATTATTTGTCCATAACATCTTCTTATAAAAAGTTCTTACTAACTCACAGAAGCTTACCTCCAGAATTGTGTTTTACTTTTTGAAACCGCTACAGAAGACTTAAAAACAAAAACGCTGAAACTTCTTTTGTTACTGTAACTTGCGTACAATATTTACGGAATGAATACAGATTATTAGAAAAATTGCCAGTATTTCACTATTTAGAGGAAAAGATAATTTTTAAATTAAGAAGTAGATGGATAAGTAAACCAAACGGGTATATTTGTGGAAATGGTCTTAGTGTTATACTTCTTGACCTGGTTCACTCAACAAAAATAATGGCTTTTCAAAAAAAAAAAAAAAAAAAAAAAAAGCATTTTGTTCTACTTACAAAAATGTCAGCGGTTCATACCACTTAAAGCCTAATTTTTGAGTCACTACTTAAAAAAAATAATGAACCCGCTTTACACAGTTAAATCTTAGCTAATAGTATTTCACAAGTAGATATTTCATGTCAGATTTGTACGAAAGTGAAATATATTATTTTTGATCAGTTTTTCTCTTTCCACAATTTGCCTTGACTTTTTTTTTTTTTTTTTCGTCGTTTTGTTGTTTGTAATGCAATGTTTTGGTGATGCGACCTTGTGAGAACATTTTTCCACAGCAGAAAAATCGTCACTGTAGTAAACGTAAACGATTTTAAAAGGTTTATAAAGCTGAAAACCCTTCTTCTTTAAGAAACGTTTATATACAAATTTATCAGTTAAACACTTACAGGCACTATCTTCGTTTATTTTTTCCAAGTGTTTTACATTTAATTATTCATCAACAAATACATCAACTGGTCAAAAACTTCAAACTGATATCCTATCTCTAATAATAAAAACTCGTTCGGCAAAACGAAGCCTTTGTTTTGCTGAAGGAATGCTGCCGTGTTATTTTGTAGTAAAGGTCTGCCAGACGAATTAAATCCGAACGAAAACCGACCAGTTTTTATTTTTATCGGTTAAAAGAAAACACCCGGGATGAGGTCGGGCCTGCCCAGAATTAGCGTTTTGCCAGGTACACTCAAAAGTTTCTAGTCCTGCCCAGGACTAGAAGATTTAGCGGATTAAGGGGAAATCGACTGGAAAAATAAAGAGTAACTTGTGACATAAACAGTTATTCCTATATTCATGCTACTAATTAAAATAAGCAAATAAAATGAAATCAAATTTAATTTTGTGAAAAATCAAATTTCATTTACATTTAATTTCACTCCAAATAAATATAATTTAACACATACTAAATTTAGATTTTCCAACATAAATATCAAACAGTTTCAACCTCCCCCCACCTATTAATGTTCTCATCCAGCTGAAACTCTGAACTTTAAAATGTTAAAGTGAAATTCCATTCTGCTGACTTTAGTTCCCTTGAAGAGGTTGTACGACTGACGAAGATGTTTTCGGGCCTTTGATTTCAGTTAGTGAATGAACGCTCGCAATTCGTGAAGTGCATCACGATTTGCGAGCGTTCATTCATTAGCTGAAATCGAAGGGCCCGAACTATGTAAGTTGGAACGCCTTGCACGATGCAGCTATCGGTTGACAAGTATGAAATAGGTCGAGTAACGAATGGGTGCTGACTGTTCGAGATTGGCTGGGTTAAGAATTTCAAATTAAGGTCCAGATTTCTGTATTGTAAGGTGAAAATTTTTTTTATGATTCACTACAGTCGTTCGTTAAGGGGATGTAAATCGTGTTTTGGTCTGACATAGAATTTAACCACGACTTAGAACATCGAACAATATGCAGTATAATACATTCTGCAAGAAAATTGGTAAAGCTCAGGCCAAAATATTTTTAACTATTTCAAGAAAATCAGCAAAATCTATTTCTTTTCATTTTCTCTCCCCTGAGCCTAGGAGATATTGCTTAAACAAAAACTTATGGTTACCGGGTCTCGAAACAGACGGAACCTGAACTACATAACCATCAAAATAGCCATGTCTCACTCGCGACTTGATCCCAGTCCCCTAGGAGCGTAAAGCTAACATCTTAACAACACGGGGAACAATAAGCTGTGAATGAGTTACAGAGATTCTGCTGTTTAAAAGGGAAGAATGTCAGTCAAAACCAACGTGAACTCTGAAAGCCCGCCAGTTCGTACGATAATTCATTCGATCTGTTGTTAACGTCTGTAATAACTGAAGATTCTACTTATGATATGAAATGGTCGAAGGAGTGAGATTGTCTTGGTACACCGTTTGAACTGAATATGTGTAAACAAGTTGCGTTTCAACCGAGTTCGTTCCACAGTCGGTAACAGAACTATTCTTTCAGTCTATGTTATGCTAGCTTTTATTTATACAAAGTGTTCTATAAGTAAGATGGGTTAGATCTAAATGACATCCCATGATATTTTTGTTATATATAAATTTTCACATTCTTTCATTCGCAATATATTTGACAGTGTAAAATCATACAAAAATGAGATCCTGTGAGTCAAACTATTTGTGTGTTACTTGAAGCAAGCACTGTTCAGAACAATAACTGCGCATTTACTGAACTTTCTTACTTCCAAGCGAATTAAACAATCAGTGTAAACCTTGAATTTTTTGCGATCTTCCCGATACGTTTTACATAATTGGACATGGAGTGGATCAGTTCAATGAACAAATCAGGAAAAAAATAAAATGCTGATGACCAAGCTGTTTCTTTCTTCATGATTTCCCAATTACGGCGAAGATGAATTCTTGGTACAGCAATTCTATTAATATTTTGCTTTGGCAATTAATTACCCTTGCTCATTTTTTATGATACATCGTGAATATATTATTAAGAAACTTCTGTTTTTCAGCAACGTTGTTAAAAAAAAAGTAACGTTTTAAATGCCTCTCTATTCGTGGAACGATAAAAATTTCAATCAGAGACGAAAAGCAAAAGTAGCGATCTTTCCTCTCGTTACACAAATGCAAGCGTCTGCTTAGCGACGAACGATTCAGTTCATGAAGTAAACATCAACATTCCGTTCTGACATACCAAAATTCTAACCAACTATTCCCAAATTTTGGGGTTTACAATTCGGAACTTTCAACCAAATGCTCAGTTTGATAAATAAAAATATACTTCTAACCGAAATAAATGTGTGAAGACAACAGAAATCTTATTCCTTGTGAGCTCAATGCTTTTCTCTAATTCAGGATAACCGAGCACGCTACATGGTAAACAATTTATGGAAAAGTAAAAGAACAATAAAACACGGCACCCTGTTTAATACGTTAAAGGAACATTTCATCGTTGGTAAGGAAGCCGTTTATGCAGCAATAAACGGCGGAGAAAGCAAAAAAATGAGGACTTCGGAAGCGCCGGATGGCGAGTTGATGCGACGGACGGGAAGTCGCTTTTCTTGCCGCATCACCGTGCTTCATGCTCGGGAGGCATCCCAGCTGAGAGCCGGCGCAGCATCATGTAGCGGTACCTACTGCGCGCGGTTTCAAACACCTTGCACATGGGGCCGCTTGCCAAAATCCCACAGCAAATCGGGGGTCCACTAAGTATCGAAATTTTTGCTCCTTCCCCGAGAAATCGAGCTCCGGATCCCGATCGGCAATTTGCATTGAATGTCAAGTGATCGAACCGAGAGCAACAAAAGACGAGGCGATCTATAACGCCCAGCCCACGAATAATAACATCGATATCTGCTGATAATCTATCAATATTTTCCTCCGATGAGATGCAGCCTCTCCTGATCTCCAGAGGGAAGTGATCTCTTGGTATGTGATGGATGTGTCATTTGGAAGCGTAGATCTGTGAAAAAGATGTAAAATTGCCTACCTGGAGCAGAGGCAAGTCGACTTTTTTCCAATACCGTACCAAAGACTCAACGTTTGCAGCCATCTTTGCCCCAAGACCAATGACAACTAATTGTGCACGTGACCCAGCATCCCTTTCATCGTACTCTCGTCGCAGCGCTCCACCAAGCTCTGCGTCCTCAAATCACACACTGGTTTCCTTTTAAAAAGAAGGGTCAGTTATCGTTTCTTATCTTTAAATACACATATTTCCTTCCTCGTAAAAAGGAACTAAAACCTTGATTCCGGGGTTGCGGCATATTTGATATTCGGTTCCGGATTACGTCCAAATAACTGCAACAAATGGCGGCTTGTTATGTTGGTGAGTGTCGGTGTTTTCGTTGCTAAAATCTGCTTTTTCCTAATTTTCTCTTGCGAATTCCATAACCTATGTATAGGAAATATCGATAATAATAGTACAGGAACAATTTTGCTTCTCAAATGTGGGAGATACAGGTGTAGTAAACCACTGGTAATGAAATTATGATATGCATCTTGCCCGAGAGCTTCGACCTTTGTTGACATTTGTGTAGTGTACGATTAGGAACCCAAATGTTATTTTACATGCCTTCACTGGGATAAATATCGTTCATGTCCAGCAGATGTTTGACGAGAGGAAAGGCAGAATGTGTGATAAATGATCTATTTTTTTTTTTTTTTTGAAGATTATGTCATCTTAGGCTCACAATATGTACTTAACTGTCTGTCTGATGGTTGGTATTGAGTCATACACACGGTATTTTTGTTGCAGAACAAAATATGTTTACTGCCATCACACAACTTCTGCAACTGCTTTTTAATTCTCTTTTGAATGCGGACTCGAAACAGTTCATCAAATAGGTTTGATGCCTCGTATTTAGATCTACTTCCGTAACACTAAACTTGAGTGTTGAGTTGACAGTCTCAGTTTTAAAGGTAATTTTGAATTTTATTTTATTGTGTGTATGATGAGAATATTTATGTACAGTGTAATGGAAATATTGTTCACATAATGATAGATAGCAGTTATCAGCAACATGTCTTATTCCTCATTAATATTGAAGACAGAAAAAAATGCTTACAAAGCATGCTAAATTTAAAAAGAAAATGTGCACATTAATCTGAAGTGTCATTTTGACAAAACAGAATAACCAAATTTACAAGCATTGTGTAAGTACTTCACGAATTCGCCAATGTCTTGACTTTTAGTGTAATTCATTTAAAATAATTGGCCACAAATGGTGTAAACAATTGTGTGATTGTATGTCATGATACCCTTCAAAAAGAATGAAGGAATGCAATCTTGTTGGGGATATTTTCTCTGTGATCAAGCTTGAAAATATATTACATATGAAGGCCAAACTAATGAAATATGCTTGCAATTTAAAGCCAGCATAATGGTGGTAATGTAAATCAGATCAAGTGCAATCTTGAAACAAGTAGTATTTCATATAGAAACTTGATGTACAACAACATATTTATGATTGATTTAACAACACAATGGGCAGACTTCTGGCCATCAGCTGTCATTCCACTTTGTTTACATGACACCTGCGGACATTAATCATCCACCATCGTGAGGCAAAGAAACTACTGCTGTAGAAAAACAAAAATGAATCGTGGTTCTTTTTTATAGAAAATAATAATATATATAAAGGGAAAATGTACACAAAGTAGGTTTACTTAAAAACCTAAAAGACTGCCAAAAAAAAACTAATATTATTTATTATTCAACATTTCATTTTTATCCAGCCTGGTGGCACAGTGGTCTAAACACTGGTTCATGACCGTTCGTACAAATCTAGGTTTGAATCTCAGTGAGGCATGGATGTTGTGTTTGTTTTACGGCACTGGCTCTCTCGCTTCCCTGGAACCCATGACCCTAAATTTAGGGATGGGTGACTGCTTGTAGCCCATTGAGTTTCTCATGGTGGTTATTAAACCCTGAAACAAAAGAAAACTTATTTTTCTTTCAAAAGTTGCTACTTATTAGCATAGAAGTTATTCCAATTCAAAAAAGTACTTTGCACAAAAAGTGGCACTAGTTTTTTTTGCCCTGTGATGGTGGGTATCTGCAGGTGTTGTGTAAACAAAACAGAGTAACACATGAAACTACATGAAAAGCTACCAGCCAGATGTTCACCTGAAGTAATTTTTTGATCACGAATTTGGTAAATTTTGTTATGATTTTTTTATAGCACTGTATAAACATTTTCATAAGAAGGAAATTTCTGGCATAGCTGAGCTGTTGGAAAGTAATTTCTAGATCATCGAGGATGAAAAATAGATTTATGCACACTTTTTGTAACTTCTGAGGGAGAAATATTTTTACTACCTTACTCAGATGCGTCTGATTTGTCATCTGCACTTTCTGTTGCCATGTCAGACAGTTTCACGATCTGTCAGTTTACTTGCAGTTGCTAAATTATCTTCTAACCACTCAGATTTTCAAAACCCAGCTCTTTTTGCTAGTAATCTAAGATCATGTTCCATATCAGTTGTCCCAATTTACAGTTCACAAAAAACAAAACTGAGGTTTTGTTTGAGAACTTTTATGGTTTATTGCTTCCCAGATTATCCACCGTACTGGAACAGTGATGTTCGTACTCCTTTGTTTATTTTTGTACTTTCTTAAATTGAAATTAAACAAAATTATCTTGATTAACTAGCTTATATACAGGGTGATTCATAAAGAAGTATACAGTTTTCAGATGCTGTCAAACAGTAACAGTTGAAGACACGGACCACAACTGCGAACCGTTAGGTAGATGTACTCATAAAGTTTGTGTCCCGCTACTGAAGGAAGTGACGTGGGCGACAACATGCGTCACGTGACTAATCAGTCAAAATGGCAGTGTCTGCACTGGAGAAGGCGCTTTGTGTTCTTGAATTGAGCAAAACGAAATCTGTAACTGTTGTGCAACGGCATTTTCGATCACGATTAGGAAAAGAACCTCCAACCAGAAAATCTATCAACAATTGGCATAAAAAATTTGAAACTATGGGCTGTTTGTGCAAACTTAAAAGTCCTGGACAACCGCATGTATCGGAAAAAGTTGTTGATAGTGTTTGCACCGCCATTCAACGAAGCCCGGTTAAATCAACGTGGAGGGTGAGTCGTGAAGTGCAGATTTCACATCCACTGTCTGGAGAATTTTGAGAAAGAAGCTGAAAATGATTTCATACAAAGTGCGGATGTTGCAAAATCTCGCTGACCTTACCTCACGTTTGCGTGGAAATGGATTACTGGCTCGATGTGTGTCGTGTGACTAAGGGTGCACACATAGAACATCTGTGACTGTCTCTAAAAAAACCTGAAACATTCCCCTACAATTCTGTTACAGGTAACATAAATATCTGTTTTTTTGTTACAGGTAACATAAAATATCTTACATCGTTCTTGTTTTATAGTGCGTTGAAACTGTGTACTTCTTTATGAATCACCCTGTATATGTACGTAGGTCAATCAGAAAGAAAGGTTATGTGGAGTAGGATCCGAAAAGTTTGGGGATATCACCTACCCATGACAGTGCATGCATGTAGTTAAAGTTACAGCATCTGAAATACTTCCCGCCATCCCTTTCCTCCATAGTCAGAATGGTTTGGCCCATGGAAAGTGATTGGAATGTGTGCACAGACATTTGCCGATGTGGTTAGTCATCTGTCTTCTGTGATGTGAGAAACATGGCTTTTGAAGAGCAACGTTGTAACATTAAATTTTGTCAGCGTTTGGGTAAAATAGCTGCAGAGGCCTTAGAAATGCTTTCGAAGGTGTACAGTCACTCTACAATGGTGAGATCAAATGTGTACGAGTAGTATTGGCATTTCAAAGAGGGCTGAGAATCCATCGCAGATAGTGAGCACTGCGGTCGACCTGTGACTGCACGGAGTGAGGAAAATATTACGATGGGGGTGCAGTGTGTTTGTCAGGATCGTCGCCGAACCATTGAGGAAATCGCTAATGCAACTAACTTATCGGAGACCGTTTGCCAGCAGATTTTGACGGAGGATCTTAACATGCACCGCATGTGTCAGCACATTGTCCCTCGCCTTTTGACCTCCGAACAAAAGGATGATCGGATGTGGTTATCGGGGCGAATTAATCGACAAAGCCAATAGCGATCCTACATTTTTGGATAACACCATCACAGGTGATGAAACGTGGTGCTACTTGTTTGATGTTCAGCCAAAGTGTGCTTCTTCAACATGGAAATCACCGTCTTTACTGTGATCAAAGAAATTCAGGCAGGATCGCAGCAAAGGGAAAGCCATGCTGGAGGTGTTTTTTTATTCTAATGGCATTGTCCATTCCAAATTTAGTCCTGAGGGCCCACCAGGCAACAAGGAACGTTAGCGGGATATTTCATGTTGCTTACAGGAGTCAATCCATCGTAAATGGCTGGAGATGTGGCAAAGTGGACAATTGTACCTTCTCCATGACAACGCGCATGCACATCGGTCCCTACTGGTCACGGAGTTTCTCACCAGAAATTGTACTAATGTGCTTCCACATCCTGCCTATTCACCCGAATTAGCCCCCTGCAATTTTTACCTCTTTCCACTGATGAAACAAAATCTGCAGGGATGTCGTTTTGTGTCAACAAATGAGCTAAAAACAGCAATGCAGGAGGCATAATGAGGGGTTGCAAAACATGGCTGTCACCAATGCTTCCAGAAGCTTTACGATCACTGGCAAAAGTACATCGTCGCCCAAGGGGATTATTTTGAAGGTGGTTCTGCATCGATGTTTTAAAGTATTCAAGGTAAGAAACTATATGGTAAGTCCCCAAACTTTTGGATCCTACCTCGTACATGCTATAAAGTAAATGCAGGATATCATACGTGTGGCACAGATGGCATGTACGTTCAAGAGATGACGCTAGTGCTCCAGGCACCTCTGTGAACTCTTGTGCCCAGCATGACATTTGAAGCACTTGGCGATGCGGTTGGAAATATAATCTCAGGTCGAAGTGAAATTAGTGATAAGGCTTTTAGAGCCAAAAACGTGCCCACAGCCAAAAATCATCGGCAGCTCGTCGATGTTTATGGTGACAATGTGATGTCTTGGCTAGTGGCAAATCTAGCAACGGGCAATTGGGGGGATCGTCCCCTCCCCTCCAACCGTAAGGAAGTGTTTACGTTTAAAGTAGCGAAGATCGTAAAGGATTAACTTTGCATGTTTTGTTTTCAGTTTTTCTAAAAAGAATTAACAGTTAAACTTAGTAAGGAGGATTTAAAGTACTTATTGCATTGATTTAGGTTCAGTAAAAAAAGAAAGAGAATTGAATAGAATAAAAAGAGAGGGAGCACAAAAATAAAGGGAAAACAGGGACAGTAGGGGTAAAAAACATGGGGGAAATTCTTTGTTAGTTCTTTGCTATTGTCATATTGTCTAGCATCTGTAACGTCTCAAAACAGGGTAAGGCAGAGCTTGGTACTGAAATCAGAGTAGGTGGGAGAAACTGAATAACAATCTGATCTACGTATGCATCTTAATTGGGTCATAAAGAAAATTTGTAAAAATGTCCCTACCACTTCCTCCCAGATGGTCTTTTAAGGACTTCTTTCATTTTTCTTATTTTTCCTGCTTCCTCACATGAGCCTCACGGGCGCTTGCTGTTGTTCCACCCACTCCGAAGTCAATCCCCGCTTGGGTGGGCTGGGAGGGAGGCAGCAGCATGGCTAATACATGGTAATTTTTGGCATCTCATGCTACTAACATTATATATACTGTATACTAACATTATAGAAAAAAAAAAGCTTTATAATGGCTTCTGCCCCCCTTTTTGTACCCGAAAAACTGCCCCCTAAATAAATTTCTGGATCTGCCCCTGGTCTTGACAACACGTGGTGAATTGTGCCATTTGTTTCAATCCAGCAGGGATGATGTAGGAAACCGACATCACACAAACAGTGGACGTCCAAGTTTGTCGACGACACAGATAAACACTGCACATATGGATGAATTGATTCAAGACCATTGAAGGAAAACTTCATGCCATATTGTGTCCAAGCTGAGATTGAACTATAGCATTGTTCAAAATCTTTTGGTGGATGTTTTGCAATACTCCAAGGTTCATGCCAGATGGGTGTCATGTTCATTATCCGTTGATCACAAAGCTGCACGAATGATGGCCTGTTTGAGGTTCCTGCAGTGTTACATTGAAGACGGACAGAGCTTTCTTGACCATATTGTAACTAGAGATGAGACATGGCTCCACCACTTTGCTCCCACCAACAAGAGAGCACTGCTGCAATGGAAACATGCTGCTTAACCCCCAAGGAGGAAGTTTAAAGTCACACCGTCTGCTGGAAAAATCATGGCACCTTTTTTCTGGGATTTCTCAGGTGTGCTTTCGATGCACTTCTTGAAGCATGGACCCATCAATGCTGATCAGTACAGTGCCACGCTAAAAAAATTGCATAATAGATTCCAACAGAAATGACCAGGTCTGCTGAGCGATGGTGTCATTCTCCTTCGTGATAACACAAGGCCGCACACCAACAACACCGTGCAGCACTTGCTCCAGAAATTCTGGTGGGAGGTGTGGAATTACCCAGCCTACAGCCTGGACTTGGTTCCTAGTGACTTTTACCTCTTTCCTGCCCTGAAACAGCAGCTGTCTGGTACTTGCACCGTGTGTCATGGTGACGTGAAAACAGCTTCAGCCTTCAACAAACTGGCTACATCAGCAGGGCCATGAATTTTTTCAGTCCAGGATGGATCCTACCTCGTACATGTGGCCCAACAAATGTCTGAATCATCACGATGATTTTGTTGAGAAATAGTGCTTCATATCCTTTGTCACATCACACAAACACTTCTTCGTTGGTGAGTTTTCCTTTCTTCAATACGAATGTGTAACCTCTTTTTCTGGTCGACCCTTGTATGTATTGTACATTCGCTGTACAAGTAATTCGTAATTAAAGGGGTTGCAGGACTCCAGTGCTATTTGTAGTAAATGTTTATATGTCGAGTGCAACTGCTTTTTTTGACACAATTTTTGTTTTCTTTTTTGCATGAGAATACAGGATGTTTGTAAAGGGTGGGAAGACTTTCAGTGATTTATTGCATAAAGACTAGGACAAATATCAGTGCCATGTACATACTTTGTGAGAGAGAAAATGTCCAAGTTTTTTTAACATCACATCACTTCATAACTATTCAGTGTGGGTACCACATGTGGCACAGCAAATGTCCACGTGGTAATTGAAACTTTTGCGGTACCCTGCCAGCACATCCTGAATGACTGTGGTGGTAGCTTCTTCAATTCTCTGCTTTAGTTCCTAGATATCACGTGGCAAATGTGGCACATAAACACAGTCCTTTATGTAGCCGTGCAAGAAGAAATCACATCGAGTTAAGTGTAGTGACCTTGTCGACCACTTCAAGAAACATTCTTCCCTTTCTCCAGCGCTCGTGTAGCTTGGTGTTAAGGTAGGCCTGAACGGCGTCGTAGTAGTGGGCAGGGGTCCCATCTTGCTGGTAAATAAAGTCATCACTATCTTCCTGAACTTGAGGCTTCAACGATTGCTGCAGCATATCGAGGTAGGAATGCCCAGTTGCAGTTCCCTCAGCAAAGAAGAAATGTACGTACAATTTTCAGCGTGATGAGGCACAGAAAACATTCACCTGTGGCAAATGATGCTCATGTTTAATGATCTCTGCAGGTTTTTGGGTGCCCCAGATTCAACAATTATGTAAGTTGACCTTCAAATTGGTGTGAAATGTAGCTTCATCGCTAAATGTTGCATGATTAAAGAAGTCATTATGTCTTTCTCTCAGTCTTTGCAGTTCACAACAAAATTGGAAATGATTCTTCTTCCTTTAACATATGGACCAACCGCAATTGATATGGCCTCGTAGAAAGTTTTTTTACAAAGAACCTTCCACGCTGCCGTGGCTGGCATGATGAACACTGCACTGATTTATTGGAGCTCCTTGTGAATGTCTCTCTCACTTGTTTCTCATTATCAACAGTAACAGTAGGCCTGCTACTGCTCTTTCCCAAACACAAGCAACCCGCGTTTGCAAATTGCTGATGCCACTTGTAATAAACCTTCCTGTTTGGTGGCTCTTTTACATACGCACTTCGAAATTTCATTTGAATGTCTGTTGTACTCTCGTTCTTATCAAACAGTTGCATACAAAATGCCTTCTTGGGACCAGAAGCCACCATCTTTCAACAAGGCTATGTGTGTGATAGGGTTACCACGGGTAACGTCAATTTGCGGTGAATAATGGAAATACACACTTAGGGAGGAGTAACTAATGACGGGGAAACTTTCATGTTTTCTCTTTCATATGGTATAGATAAGTAAATGGTATCTCTCTTATTTCTTGTGCAATAAATTATTGAAAATTTCCCATCATTTACTAACACGCTGTACTTTTTTTATAATGATGTAGTTGATGCTTGCTTACCGTAGCGGGCAGCAGAAATAATATTTCATGTGTTTTTTTTTTTTTTTTTTTTTTTTTGCTTTTTTGTATTGATACAGATTCATTTTTATATGTCAACAAAGGCCATTAGATGCTCAGCAGAAAAGTTTACATCTAGTTTATGTGAACATTTGTATGACAATCAAAACCACCAAATACACTGGCGTGCCAAAATTAAGGACGAGACGGTTTTTCGAATGTAACGTTGTGCAGAAGTGCTCCACATTGACTTAAATCATACCATAAGATCCCCAAGATGTAAGAATATGGGACAAGTGAGCAAAACTGTCCAAACAAGGAATCCAAGGGATACAAAGGCACTTTATTGAAAAGGTAGCTTTGAGCACAACTGGACAGAAGACAGAAACGTCCATGTGACAGGCGGCTGCCAAGAAAAATTCAGTCTTTAGTAGGAGATATGATCACCCCTGACTGCGTTGCAGGATTTACAATGTCTGTCCATGCTGAGGATGAGATTGTCATGGAGCTGTTGAGGCATCGCAGCCCATTCCTCTTGTAGCGCCAATCGCAGCTGCGGAATCGTTGTTGGCAGCTGGTGACATGCTACCCAGCGTCTCCCGAGAAAGTCCACCCGTGTTCAATTGGATTTAGGTCCGGGGACCTTGCGGGCCAATCCATGTGTTGAATATCTTCACTCTCAAACAGCTCTGTGACAGCCACTGTATGATGAAGTGTAGCGTTGTCGTCCATGAAGAGGAACTCAGGACCCACAGCACCTCTAAACAGACGCACGGTGGCAGGAGAACCTCGGTACAATAGCGGACACCAGTGACTGAACCTCCTTGGAAGATGTGGAGGTCAGTACAGTTACCAAGCATGACACTGCCCCAAACGTAAACTCCGCCACCTCCAAACCGGTCCCTTTCGATGATGTTGGAGGTGTTATTGCGTGTTCCCTGCTCTCTCCAGGTGTGTATACGTCCAGAATCGTTCGTCAGACTAAATCGGTTCCCATCCGTAAAGAGAACTCGACCCCATTGCTGATGTGTCCAGTTCTTGTGTTCCTGGCACCACAGAAACCGCCGTCTCCGATGAGCAGGTGTTAATGGCACACACCGTACTGGTCGTCGTGCAAATAGACCACCTTTGTGCAGCCTCCTGGCTACGTTAAAGCGTGATAACGGATGTCCAGTTGTCTGTTGCATGTGCCTTGCGATTTCTCCCGCTGTCCACCGTCTGTCTCTTCTCGCCTGTAGGACAATATACTGGTCGTCCGCCGCCATGGTTGCTCGTGGACGAGCACTGCTAATCTCTCGGACAGCTGTTTCTGTCGTTTGAAATGCTCTCCAAGCTCGTGAAACGATGCTGTGAGCGATCCTGAACTCCCCGGCCACACTAGTCACACTTAGACCTTCTTCCAACTTCCCAATGACGCGACCTTGGGTAAAGTGATCCAGATGTCATCTACTGGATTGCCTGTTGGCCATATCACGCGGTGGCAGCAACTCAATATTGTTCAAACCGATGTACACCGTGCAATAGTTTTCACCGAATTGCTGAGCGTACACCGCCCATGTGCTTTATACCCTTCCGACACTCCCCCCCACGTCATGCTGCATATCTGCGCATACCGTACCTTCCCAGACCCTAGTCTTATCTCCTGAGTGGTCTTTCGGTCCGTTCTGCCTACTCGTTCCGCTGTTATGCTAATTTCCCTTCTTCATCCTTAATTTTTGCACACCAGTGTATCTGTGCGACAGCTATCACACTGGTGCGCAAAATTAAAGAACAGAGGAAAACCACACTAAACACAGTGCATGGAGACACACAATGAAAGCAGGTGAATATGCAAATATAGTTGTAAGACCGGCGATGCTATTATTAATTATGTAGTCGTACCAGCTAGCCACCACCTCGTCTTTTATATGGAATCTGACAATCAAGGTGACTGAAAGGCGTTCTTTTTTCTACTGAATTTTAGGCATTATTCAGTCCATCCACATGGTCAAACTTAACAATTAAGCTTTATTCTAAATATTTCATCGTTACTCCCCCAGCGTTTCCAATGGCTTTCTCTGCATGAGATTCATGCATTACCATGTAGCGTACCCTACACAATGTTCTTCATGCTGCACCCCACTATATGACCGCAGGTCATACATGGGCTCATCATCCAACCTCAGATCCTCACCCTTCGACGGTCGGAAAGCCAGTGTAAATTCTCCTGGTCTCAGCTGACCACTACTTGGCTCCTAGCCCTAGAGGTGATAAACCCTACAACGCCATCAGAAAACAACGGAAGTTACAGTTCCATACAACATACATGACGGAAGTACAAACACAGAGTCACCCCCATTCGAACAACCAGTGTAGGCAATCTCTCTAAGGTGACCATTGAGTCCCTTCAAGGTCGAGCGCCCTTGGGCATGCTACACCCTAGCCAACTGTCCGTCAGCTGGATTATAACGGGTGACCCCTGTAAGGAATGTCCATCTTGTTTGTGCAAACTAAAGTTCTTTGTCATGGCAATACAAGATGGCTAAACAAAATGTTCGTTTTCACTGTTCTAGAATGACATTAATTATTTACATATCTACATTTGATAATTTAATGTTGAGCAACCCTTACAATAGTTATAACAAAGAAGAAGCTGTGTGTATCTCTGTTAGAGCAAAATATGCAAATCAGGGTCGCATCTTTAAGGTTGTAGATCGGCTCATTTTTTTTTTTATAACGCCCCTTATTATCTCTCGAAATAAGCTGGACAGGCTATTGTGATGTTAGGTTGGGTTGAACGTGTCTCAGAGACAGCATTTGGACAATTCACTGTAGTGGCAAGTAATCAGTAGAATGGAAACAAGTCAGTCCCAGTCAGAGGTGCCCAGTGCGTTAAATATACCACAAAATGTCATCTCAAGTCTGTGGAGGTAGTTCCTTACTATGGAAGAGGTTTGCTGTTGACAAGGACAAGGCCGTCCCAGGGCAACCAACCACTGCTGCTTATGACTACTATATGCTCTAACAACAAGAAGACATAAGCAGATAAGATAGGCAACTGACTCTAGAGCTCGCAGCAGCCACTGGCATGAGAATAACTCAATTTACAGTAGGTTTCAGGAGAGAGGTCTCTGTGTGAGGAAACCTATCATTTATGTCTTCCTAACTTGCTCCTCCAGAGGGGTGCGTTAAACGTCCAGTCGCCAACATTGCTTGTGGAACCCAGACAACTGGGCGCTTATGCTTTTCATGGGTGAGTCATGATACAGTTTAAATACAGATTCCTGATGTACTCTCCTCTGGCAAGAAGTCAGGGGCTTATTACAGCCCCTCGAATATCCGTAAAAGGCCCAGTTTTCATGGCAGTAATTTTCTTGTCTGGAGAGGCATCTTTACAAACAGTCAAACCAACCTGTTCATCTTTTCAAGTCACTCAGTGACCGTCCATAGATATAATGATCAGATTTTAGACCCCTGTGCTAGGTTGTTCAGGGATGCCGTCGGCACAGATTTCCTCCTGATGGATGATAATGCCAGTTAGCATTGAGCTCAATTGGTGGATAAGCATTGGTAAACGGAAAATATCGCTTAAATGTTAGCGGGATGTGTATCCTATTGAGCATGTGTGGGATGGATGCCTTAGGAAGACAAGTTGCAGAATGCTAGCACCCACTTAGGACCCTCCAGAAACTTCGAGTAACCCTTTTAGAGGAGTGGCAGTTAATTCCACAAACCTTAATTGACAGTCTCATTAACAGTATGGGGAATTGCCGCTAGTGCTGTGTGTCTGTTAGAGGCAATCATATATCTGTTTGCTCTTACTGTTTCCATGTGCATGTTTCCTGTTTATGATTCAATTGCAAAGTTTTGCAATGTGGTCGGGTCTTGTAATATGTCACAATTAAAGTTTTCGTCAAATTTCATCGCATTTCCTTTCATTCATCATGTGTAATATAGGATTTTATAAATTATCCTTTAATTTTGTATAACCGTGTATAACAGTTGGGGGGGGGGGGCAGCTGCTATGTAACTGGCAAAAGTTTAATATCATGTAGTTTGCTTTTTGGCTGGTTTAGAGATTATTTTAATTTTTTATTGCATCAGCAGCTGTGTTAGGCTTAAGTGGTCATGGTCATGATAATTCACTTGCAGAAAAAGTAGCTTATTTCAGGATTTAGCCGTACAAATAATGTGCTAGTTCTGTGACCTTTTATTAGTAATATCAGATCTGTAGGTGCAGACATGGATGATAACTGTCGTATATGACAGTTGGGGGTTTCAATAATTGTACAAATATAAACACACTGAATGTTGGCTTTCTCCTCACTAAGCATGTGGTAAATATGTTGATCTGTATAATGAATCCTTATGAAGTAAAAAATAAGCAGTGCTAGAATTAGAAATAAATCTTTTACTGGCCCAGCAGACCACTAGAATTTGCAAACGACTGGTCCGTAAACCCCCTCCCTACCCCCCAAAAACCTTAGACATTTACAATATATGCAGAAACTAATGTATCATTTGAATGAAATTATCTCCCGTATTTGTTTCTAAAACATCTAATTTGAAAGTGCAATTCACAGAACAAATAATGTTTCCAGAATAAAATTCCAATAGATTGGTGATACAGCAGAGTAAGAGTGCATTCTTAATCTGTTTTTAAGTAAGATGAGAACGAGAAGATTTCAAGGGTACAAAAAATCACAACCTTTTTTATGTTTTATTGTTTAGCGTTTAGCTTCTTTTTCCTTATTTTAGTCTTATTGCTCATCCCCTCTACTTTCCCCGTGAAGTTAGTTTGAATCCCCCGCTGAACACTGTTGCATATAAATTGCTCTTTTACAAAAATTACCTTCACGCATCCAATTGAAGTCCTCCGTTAGTGTTTTCTTGGAGCAGAAACAAAGTCTGGTGACAGTATCTGCTACATTCACTGGGGTGGGCAAATCCAAGGAATGGCTGGATATTTAGTGTGCTTAATTCTGCTCATTGTGAATGGCGGGGACGGAGGTAACCAAAAGTGGCTGTTGCCATTACAAGACAAGGATTGGGAAACTGCCTTTCTGTAATTCTTGTTTTTGCACCCCAGAGATGAAAAAAGCTAACTCTTATCCAATAGCATTTTATGAGCCTTTCATTAGTTTGCCGCCTAAAAAGAAAACTGTATAGCAAGGTAAAAGAAACAGAAATTCATTTTTTGACTTGTGTCAACTTAGAAAAAAAAAAAATTACTGGCCATCCATCCGGGCCAGTAAAATCAATAGTTCAGTGGTTCGGCAGAAGTTTTACTTCGCCAGGGTAATTGAAACGCTGATGAGTGTGACGTATTAGTCTGTAACGGAAAGGAGCATCAACTATCATCATAAAAAAAAAATTGTTATGCAAAAAAGAGCATGAAAGAAGTGTGTCCAACTTGTGAACAATTACCCAGTTTGGAAACAGAAATTTCACTTACACTGTTTCAAGTGTACATATCAAATTATGTACTGAGAAATTGTCAAAGTCAAAGGATTTTTCTTTTTTGTTGACTCATTTTAATATCTTCTGGAATTTTAAACCAATCATAAATATTGTTTGTATCATCCAAGAATCTTTATTCACTTGATAATCACATGGGGCAGTGACTAACCATTTTTGCAGCAGTGTGACTTTACAGATTTTCAAATAATTCAATGTTTCCACTTTGTTGCCAATACATCTAGACAATTAAGTGTTCTTTGCTGCTTTGTAGTGATCTCCTTAAGAAAAAAATGTACAAAGCCAAAGTAACTGGTAAAGGAAGTTTACTTTGGCATTAAAAATGACTTAAAGATTATAATTGTTTTCATCTTTTCAATTTTCAATACATGCCATTCATTAGCTTTGTCTTTTGAATATCATTTTCTGTGCTGATTTACAGATTAGTGTGAGATAGAAGTTTTAACTTAATTTTTTAATATTGTGGATGTTAATGGAGAATAAATGTTCAAAAATACATGGCAGTCATATAAGCACATTATTTGTTTGGAGTAGAAGTGCCATAATTAAATAGTACCTGGTAGCCATCCTGATAAATTTGAATACAAGCCTGAATTGTAAATCAGCTGGTAGTAAAGATGTAGTTTTGTTGTGTCCATAGGTTCATACACTGAAGAGCAATTGAATTAGAGATACCTGTCTAGTAACGTGTAGCACCACCTTTGGCCCTGATGACGGCGGCGATTCATCTCGGCATGGACTCGACAAGACACCGGAAGCATTGGGAAGCTATACGGATCCACGACCTCTGAACAAGCTCCCACAGTTCACGATGATTTGATGGAGGGTCGAACATCTCTTTCAATGGCATCCCAGATGTTCTGAATGGGATTGAGGTCATGTGACCTAGCTGGCCAAGGAAGCAAGGTCACGTCGGTGGAGTGTTCATCCAACCATTTGGATACAATTTGGGAGCGATGGCACGGCATATTGTCTTGTTGCAGGATGAGGTCCCCAGTGGGATGTTGAAGATGCACAAACGGGAGCAAATGGTCATCCAGGATATCCCGGTAAAGTTGACCAGTGAGGGACGATGTCACACATACCAGGGGTCCCATTTCAGTCCACGTAAACAGTCCCCAGACGAGAATGCCACCCCCACCAGCTTGAAGAGTACCCTGCTGTCAAGAAGGATCCATCACTTCATGTGGTTTACACCGTACTTGTATCCTGCCATCTGCATGTACCAACGTGAATCTCGACTCATCAGTCCAGGCAACATTTTTCCACATGTCTAGGGTCCAGTGGCAATGTTCCCGCACCCGTGCTAATCTTTGCACCCTGTGATGTGCAGTCAGCAGTGGTACCCTTGTGGGACGATGGCTCCTGTACCCCATAGCGAGGAGATGGTTCTGGATGGTGTGGCTGCTCACACGTTTTTGTGCACCAGCATTTAATTGCCGAGTGATTTCTTGCACTGTGGCCCATCTATCTGCTGTTACAATGCGAGCTAGCCGACGATGACCCCGCTCATCCACACGCTGTTGTTGGCCCTTGCAGGGATGGTTTTACCGGATTCGATGTACTCACAGTGCACCTGTGACACAGTGGCTCGTGAAAATCCCAGTGCCTGCATGACTTCCGAGATGGAGTGACCCTTACGTCGGGCCCCGACAATTTGCCCACAATCAAATGCACTTAGATCCTTCGTCTTACCCATACTGCGTCCGACTCTTACCGATTCCCGTCGCATCACTCCTTATATTGTTGGATTGCTGCATACGTCATGTCGTTTCCGTTTACAGGGCCGCCCACAGCGCCACATTTGCATAACGCCAGCTGTCTCTAATTCAATTGCTCTTCAGTGTATAACCTGGGCTGTTCAGAGATTGTGGCTGTCTAGTAGAAGCAACACGTCATTACTGTATAAGGAACTACAAGCGTAAATACAACCATGCAATGAAGCAAACAGGCCTATAACTAAAGGAACTCCTAGACAGCAGCTTTCTTGCAGGTCTATTTTTAACCATTGCTTGCGAACCTCTTTGAGTTTCACATAGTCAACCAGCATAGCAAGGCATGTTGGTAATTACTCACACATTCACTTGCTGTTTACATCTTATGACCTCATAATTCATCAATTTGTCTGAAGCTACATCATTTCTTTTCTTCTGGCACTCCTTTAACCAATCAGTAGCAGATCCAAGGGGCCAAATTAAGAAGAAAATGGTAGTATAGAACACGCTAAGTTACATATAAAAGTTTTAAGGCACATATATTTCAGCCATTACTATGGCCTTCATCAGTGTGACTACGATTTGTTTCATTGCCAGATTGGAAAGGTAAGTTTTGTAATGGTAATTCCGGGTGACGTGATGCAATGAGGGATTTCCAGATGTATGGAACAGAAATGGGAGCTCAGAGTTGCAATTTTTGGAAAATTTAAATTTCCAAAGTTTCTCTAAACCTCAGAGCAAACTGATTTTGGAAGGAAGCCAACTTTTTTTGTATCAGACCAAAGCTTTCTTCGCCTGGAGTGTATAAAATTCCAATCAAGATTGACATTGGATTAACCCCGTACATAGGAAGTTCATTCCGGAAAATCCTCTCTAGACTTCAGGAACCCAAATCTGATGTGAAATTTGAAAAACCCTCCTCTTCCTTGTCTCAATTTACCATGGCTGACACTTCTGCTATTCCACTTTGGTTCGAAACAAAAAAGTTGACTTCCTTCCAAACTCGGTTTGCTCTGAGGTTTAGAGAAACTTTGGAAATTTTATTTTCCAAAAATTGCAACTCTGAGCTCCCCATTTTCATTCCATGTATCTGGAAATCCCTCATTGCATCACGTCACCCGTAGTTACTGTTACAAAACTTGCCTTTCCAATCTGGCAACGAAACAAATCGTAGTCGCACTGATGAAGGCCATAGTAATGGCTGAAATATATTTACCTTAAAACTTTTATACGTAACTTAGCATATTCTATACTACCATCTTCTTAATTTGTTTGTTAGTTACGTGCATTGCCTACCACTCTTTTATGGTCCAAGGGGGCGATCAACCCCAGCAGATTTTTCTTTTTTGAGAATTTCTCCATCGACAAAAAGGAAAAATCTGCACCGTAAGATAAACACAATATCCATGCCACACCAGGATTCGAACCCGGACCCATCTGGGATGAATGATCAGAAATCATCGCTTAGACCACTGTGATCTTCACACAGTAAGATCGTAATTTTTTTTCTCCTGACGTTCCCTCGATGCTTGAAGAGAGAATTATCCGATATTGTTGTTAAATATCATTTTATTGCATAGATATTTGTGTTTTGATTTGAAAATGGAGGCAACAATTTTCGAAAATGAAAGTTTGATGGAACCCAGTAATCTTGAATTCCCTTTCTTGCGATATTCCCTCAGCCTTATATGGTCATTAAATATAATTTTATTAGATAAATGTTTGTATTTAAAATGAAAATGGAGGAAAATTTTCTGAAAACCAAAGTTATATGGAGCAAAAATTGCTCACCACCCCAGTGGCACAGTGGTCTAAGCGATGGCTTCTGATCATTCGTCCAAGATGGGTCTGGGTTCGAATCCTGGTGAGGCATGGATTATGTGTTTGTCTTACGGCACTGGCTCTCTCCCTTTCCTTGAACCAGTGGCCCTAAATTAGGGATGGGCGACTACTTAATAGCCCACTAAGTTGCTCATAGTGGTCGTTAAATCTCCAATAAAAAAAAAAAAAAAATTCTCCCTCTAATAACCCTCCACCGGCTGTGCTTCTATTATTGTTTAATCATCATTTAATTAATAAATGTTTGCACTTGAGATGAGAAATGGAGAAAAATGTTCCAAAAACAGAAGTAGAACTGAGCAAAGTTTTCGCCTCTTATAACAATTTTTTCCTTGTGATGCCTCTGTGCTTTATTTTGTTAAACATTTTATCACATAAATATCAGGCTTGCTCCGATCTAAATAAGAAATTTAAGAAATTCCTGCCAGCTTTAAAGCAGAAAGAAATGGACATCCAATTGCAAGAAGGTGTAATATATTGCATCGACTGTAACTGCAGGCTCAGCTATATAGGAGAAACGGGAAGAAGCGTTAAAGTCTGAATGAAAGAACACCAAGCAGCTATTAAAAACATTAAAAATAAAACAGGGCTAGACAGTCATATACAAGCAAGCGGACACTCCATAAATTTGGACTCAGTAAGAATAATCGCCCACCAATCAAACTTAGTAAAGAGGAAACTAGAAGAAGGGGTTGAAATAGCGAGAAGAAGAAGTACTACAGTTAACGATAATTGCAGTTGGACACTTCCAACTGAGTGGCAGCAACTACTCCAGTGACGTAGTGCTGATGATGAACTAGGCTTTAGTTTGAAAATTTCACCACCAACCTTTTTGAATAATAACATCTATAAGGCCCTTAAAAAAGTTATTTCCACAGTAAACTATGAATAGAGGCAACCCTTGCGAAACTGCTGAAATTTCTACTAGTCAATGTGGCTAATGGAATAAACATTTTACTAGCCAAATGACAAAATCTACTACCCATGCAAATTTAAAAAATAATAATAATAATAATTCAATAACTTCTCTACTTCAGTTTCTATGAAATTAAATGGGTGAATGTTTTTTTTCTTTTCTTTTCTTTCTAATGAGAATCCCTTCCCCCATTAACTTCATATAAACAGATGCAGAGCAGTTACTGCATAGGATCATTAGATTTACTGCAAATCTTGCATATTCTTTTGTTCCAAAATGATTGATTTTTTGACAATTTATTTTCAGTGCTGTAATATCATTACTCTTACTATCTTAATTTACACATAATTTATTTTTGAGAGGCCATTGAAGTTAGGTGTCTAATTTATTTAATAATGTTTAAAGCAAAAGGACAAAAGCTAGGATATACACTGAAGTGCCAGAAAAACTGTTACACCAGTCTAATACTTGGTAGGTCCCCTACGGAAGCGCAGGACTGCAGAAATATGATGGGGCATGGACTCCACTAGCTTCTGGAAATAATGCTGTTGACAATGCACACCATACTTCCTAAAGAGCGTTCCACAATTTGGGTGTATTCTGAGGTCTCGGATTCCTATGTTCGATTGCGCGTTGGGTTGTATCCCAAATGTGTTCTATCACGTTCAGATCTGGGGACTTGGATGGGAATGGCAACACCCCAAACTCAGATGAATGCTCCTCTAACCATAATGTGGCATCCCGACACTTGTGTGGAGGAGCATTGTCCTGTTGGAACAGGCCCAACCAATCAGCATGAATGCAGGACATGAACGCATGTATCTCGTCAGAAAGGATGCACACATAGCATTGGCTGGTCACAGACGTTTGTAGACGTACCAGGGGTCCCAGTGAAGTCCAGCTAAACACACCCCATACCATTACAGACCCCCCTCCTCTTCCCCAGCTGGTACAGTTCCCTGTTGACAGGCGGGATTCATGGCTTCATGGGGTTTGCGCCATACACGAATCCTTCCATCTGCCCGATACAGTTGGAACACGACTCGTCAGACTAGGCCACTTGTTTCCAGTCATCAAGTGTCCAGTGGCGGTGTTGCCATGCCCAAGCGAGGCACATAGCTCTGTGTCGTGCACCCATCAAGGGGATTCGAGTTGGGCGCCAGCTCCCAAAGCCCATATTGTGCAGGGTATGTTGCACAGTCCAGACGCTGATGCTTGTTGAGGCTCGAGCATTGAATGCCGATGATACCTGCGAGTGTGTTGCACTCCTATTGTGTAAAACGATTCCTGACAGCCGACGATGGTCACGTTCACCCAATGTCTTTTTACGGCCACACTGGTATCGTAGGTTGGAGGTTTTGCGGGAATTCTTGTAGTCACGGTACACCCCTGCAATGGTCGTCCGTGAAAATCCAAACTTCGTTTCTACCTCCAAAATACTATGGCCCATCTCACGAGAGCCAACTATGACACCGCGTTGAAAATCGCTTAAATTGTTATTTCTTGTCATTCTCGTGCCGAAAACAGCTTTGACAGCTGGCAAGGATGTTTATTGCTTTATATATGCACTGGTGGACGCAACCGAGTACGCGCATAGGTGACATTGCTATGTATTTTGCATAAGCTCGTCTGTACCAGTTTTTCTGGCATTTCAGTGTATATATATGCATAAAGTGGCACTAATAATGTTGATACAGTTTACCGCTGATAGGTACTGTGCCTGATCTTTCCATCAGATGTATCTGCCTACCATAATTGAATAACAGTTTGAAGATCAAAATCTGCAATTGAAGGGCCATTGCATCTAATCATCATTAAGTCATTTTAAGTGTCACTATTCAGACATACCCAATTACTGGTTTTTATGAAGTTCATTGCTGAAAAGCCATGTTCACAAAGAGCAGTACTACATGGCATTAGACATAGCAGCTGCATCATCTTAAAAGCACTGCCATAACAGTTTGTTTCTTTTTGTTCAGCATATATGTGGCTAAACAGAGATTTAAAGGTCATTCTTTTACCTGTAGATGCCATTATACTTTATGCAAGGTATACCATGGCAAAGGTAGGCATGGCAAAAATACATATACAGTGGCAAAGGTTGCTTTAGTAACTTTGACCCTTTGGTCACTCCAGGCTGATCTGTCAGCAGATTAAGTTTCTCTCGAAGCCCACCTTCACTTCCATTCATTTTCAAAGCAACTGCAGGAATACAGGTGAGAACACTGAACTCAATATCCATTCACAAGTGGGGAGAAAAGTCAAACAAAATAGTTGCTCACTTGGGGAAAAAATCTACTGGCCATCGTTGGCTACTATATTAAAATATTTACTAGCCACTACAAAATATCTGGTCGCCATTTGGCTACTGACTACTGACATTCGCAGGGGCTGAATAGAGGTTGCCATAAATTCATTTACAACTAGGATAAATCTTTGTTTCCGCTTGAAAATATTGGCAAAATTCCAGATACAGGGGACCAGAATGTTCTTGATCCTAATTAACATTGCAATTGCTGTAGTACGTAGGTTAGACATTTTTTTAGTAGAAAAATATGTCTATGCAATTTTTATTGTTTTTTGCATTTAGTAGTTATCTTGCACAGTGACCACTCGCAGATTATTTTGTGGCATAATGATATCTGTCGCAGACTGACCAGGAACTTTCTGCTATGGGGGTTGTGTGGGGTTTTCTTGTCTAATTTAGTTCTTCGTTAGTCAGTCGGGCATAAGTGTAGTGTGACCAAAAAAAAAAAAAAAAAATTTGTATGCTGGTGTTTAAAAAAAAAGCAATTGTGTAAACTAAGAAATTAGTGCAAAGTGATGTTTTCCTTTGGGGGGAGCACAAATAAGTGTAAAGGGATGTTTTCCTTGGATGCATGAAAAAATATAAACTGTTTTCTTTTGGGAGAGAGGTAATTTTTGGAAACAGTATTCCTGAACCCTTGCTGATAACAAACGATGACAAACAGTCCAGTGTATTTTTAACAAGACGTTAAGTTTTCTGAAAATAAAGTCCTCTCTTTCATTCAGTGTTTAAAATGGAAATTTTCTCTTTTCAATTTGGCTCTTTTGTCAGCAAAAGTTGTAGCAAAATGCTATGCACATTAGTCAAATTTACAATTGGGTTGTCGGAAAAGTCATGACGTATTTTAGCCATGTTTTGCAAAGGTCATTTATTAATAAAAGAACAAAGATCAATCAATGATATAATGCCCGTTTTGTTCAATAACCTTTTGCCATCTGTCCGTGAGCTGCAGAATGCCTCGTTCATAGGACCTGTCTTTCGTGGCGAAAAACTGTACAAGGTGCTGATTTACAGCCTCATCTGAATTGAACGTTATACCACGCAAGGACTGTTGAAGAGAGCGAAACAAGTGGAAGTCTGACGGCGCAAGGTCAGGTGAGTATGCTGGGTGTGGCAACACATCCCACCCAAGCTCCAATAATTTTTGGCGGGTGATCAAACTTGTGTGTGGTCTCACATTGTCGTGATGGAACACAACATCTTTATGATGAACGAGCTGTGGACGTTTCTGGATGATGGATTCGTTCAAACTGTCCAATTGCTGACAGTACACATTCAAATTGATTGTTTAGTTCCGTGGTAGGAGCTCGAAAAACACGACACCTTTAAAATCCCACCACACTGAGACCAGAACCTTCCGCTGATCAATGTCTGCTTTGGATGTTGTTTGAGGCGAAGTAGCACGTTGGGACCAAGACCGTTTGCACAGCACATTGTTGTACACAATCCACTTTTCGTCACCAGTTATCAGTCGCTTCAAAGAAGGATTGTTTTCCTCACGTTTAATGAGCATATCGCAGATGTTTATACGTGCTATCAATTGAGCTTCTTTGAGTTCATGAGGAACCTACACATCGAGCTTGCTTACGTATCCCAGCTTCTTCAGGTAGTCGTGAATGCTTGAATGATGGATGTGCAATGTGTCTGCAATCCCTCGTGTCGTGTAACGTGGGTTTGACTCGATCAATGCCTTGATTTGGTCGTCATCAACCTCGGTTGGCCTCCTGGACCGAGGAGCATCGTTGAGGTCAAAATCACCAGCACGGAATTTTGCGAACCACCGCTGGCACTGACGTTCTTGTAGAGCATTATCACCGTTCACTTTACGCAACTTTTCACAAGTTTGACGCACATTCTTCCCTTTACGGAAGTAAAACAGTAAAATATGGCGAAAATGCACAGTTTGCTCTTCCATCTTCAACTTGATGTCAAATATCTGCAAATCAACCAAATCGCTCACTATTCCTTTTAAACTGCAGCTAGAACTGGCACCTGTCGAATGCCATAGCGATAACATGCCTCTAGTACTTCCAAAACCGCCCAACCACCATCGGGTGCCAAAATACGTCATGACTTTTCCGACAACCCAATATATTTACATATCAAAATACAAGCACAATGCATTGACCACCAGTGATGTATTCAGGCATCAGAAAAATCCATGACACCCCCAGCCCCCGTCAGTTTTTGGGTGACCTCCCCTTATATTTAGCCTAATTTTTTTGTTTATATCTGAATATTTAGAGAAATTAATTAAAAACAACTTAATGAGAGAAAATATTGTAATAATAAAAATAAAAACACCCATATGGACTTCAGTCTGAAATTTCTATCACACTTCAATAAAACATTAAACTGCCCTCGCTGAAGGGGCAATCTTTTAAGCATTGCCAACTCGGACTACTTCCGCAATAAAAGCCTAATTCGACAGAGTAGCGATGTTTGCACTGCAGTACGCCATCATATTTTGGAAGCTGGCATTCAGCTTTATTTCAATCTTCTGGATGCCGACTTTTTATGTATACGATTAAGCCTCAGTGTAGCTAACGTGACGTTACAGTGCAAGGACAAAGCATGGTTGGGCAGTATGACGGAAAGAAAACATGATGGGGGACCGCAAAAAATGCAAGGACGAAGCATGGTTGGGCAGTATGACGGAAATGATAAACAACACAAGGACGAAGCATGGTTGGGCAGTATGACGGAAATGATAAACAGCACTAGGACGAAGCATGGTTGGGCAGTATGACGGAAATGATAAACAACACAAGGACGAAGCATGCTTGGGCAGTATGACGGAAAGAAAACATGATGGGGGACCGCAAAAAATGCAAGGACGAAGCATGGTTGGGCAGTATGACGGAAATGATAAACAACACAAGGACGAAGCATGGTTGGGCAGTATGACGGAAATGATAAACAGCACTAGGACGAAGCATGGTTGGGCAGTATGACGGAAATGATAAACAACACAAGGACGAAGCATGCTTGGGCAGTATGACGGAAAGAAAACATGATGGGGGACCGCAAAAAATGCAAGGATGAAGCATGGTTGGGCAGTATGACAGAAATGACAAACAACACAAGTGCGAAGCATGGTTGGGCAGAATGACGGAAATGATAAACAACACAAGGACGAAGCATGGTTGGGCAGTATGACAGAAAGAAAAATGACGGGGATGAAAAACAAGGCAAGGACGAAGCATGGTGTTGGGCGGTATGACGGAAAGAAAAATTTATGGGGACCAAAAACAACACAAAGACGAAGCAGGGTTGGGCAGTATGATGAAAAGAAAAGTGTCGAAGATGAAAAACAATGTAAGAATGAAACAGGGTTGGGCGCCATGATGGAAAGAAAAAATTACGGGGACAAAAAACAATGCAAGGATGAAGCATTGTTGGGCAGTATGATGGAAAGAAAACATGATGGGGGGCCAAAAACAACGCAAGGACGAAGCAGGGTTGGGCGATATGCCTGAAAGAAAAAATTATGAGGATGAAAAACAAGGCAAGGACGAAGCATGGTTGGGCGGTATGATGGAAAGAAAACATGATGGGTATGAAAAACAATGCAAGGATGAAGCAAGGTTGGGTGGGACGATGAAAGAAAAAATGATGCAAAACATTCGCCTTTTGGAGATTCAGTGGTGACTTTTTGTTGCAAAATTACCGTCTTATCACGATTTGGCAAAAATGTGAGTGAAAGCTTAAACTCTGCTTTCATTAAATTTCTTTTAAATATCACAAATCTTTTTTGCTGATTCATAAATAGTGTTATATAATGAGTTCTCTACATTGATAGCATTTTGCTGTGGTTTTACTTCTTTACAAAAACAAATCACAGCCAAATCTAAAAGGTGTATAACAGTGTGCATGTGTGTGTGCCTACAAAGCTCTTGGTTTTTCCTCTTTGAATTTCATAGCCACGCCATTAAGCCTCTCACCCATATTTGTCATCCCATCATGGGCTTTCTCTTCCATTTAAATTTTCTAAAGTTGGTAGGCTCGTGCCCCCACACTATGTTTATGTAGTTGGGCTTGTCATTGGTGAGTGCATGATGAAGGTGACCTATTTTAGCAGGGTGATTGTTAAAGACAGACTTGTAATCTAACATTACACACATTGTATGTGATGATAATTTTTCTTTCTTTCCTTTTTCTTTATTTTAATCTGGATCACTGTTGGGTATTTTATTTTTCTAGGGCAGACATAGTGGCTTGTGTGCTTCAATGCAGCTCCCACAAAAATAAAATACCAGAACTTGCTAATAGGGAATTTTGTGACATTGTCAACAAGACTGGAAAGAAGGGTGTGAAAAATTGATAACTTTCTGGGTGTGAAGATATAAAAAGAGGCTGATGAGCCAAAGAAATCGAAAACTGAGGAAAGGTACATGCAATGTGTTTGCGAAGAGATACAGCAAGTAAGTATTATGCAAAAAAATATTCTTATGTTGTAGCTAAAACATTATCTTGTGCTATCATGTACTCATTATTTGTTTGTGTTGAATAAACAGAATAAAAAAAAATAGGAATGAGATTGTCTGGCAAACAACATCATTTTGGAAAACACAAACAACTAGCAACCAAGTATTAAGCTGTGTCTCTTGTAGAGAAATAAAAATGCCCAGCACTGCCTACACTATTTTGCCAAAAGTATTGTGACTTCTAAGAAATACAGGGATCAAAATGTTACCTTTTTAATAGGCCCATCTTTGGTTTGTGTTACAGAATTTGGTCTGAACTTTTTATCTGCCTTCAACTAGTGGTAAATTTTCCATGTAGTTGTTGCCATTTTATAGGAAACAATGATCCTTTGTTGACACTGGGCTGTCTTTAAAATTCTCTCAGTAATGGTTTCTCATACATCATCCTAGGTCACTGAACAAGTATTATTAAGTTTTAAATAGAGTTAGTTGTCTGGTTCACTAGAGAGGGAAAGAGCCAAGTTTCTTTCATGTGTGTTTCACTTGATTCATTCCTTATTGTCTCACATCTAGAGGTGTAACTAGACATTTCTGCGCCCAGGGCAAACCACAAATTATTGTGCTTCCATCTGTATACAACTAATTTTTATAGTACATATAAATGCATATAAGTATATACACTATCTACCAACAAGTAATTGGACACCTGCGACCCTCCGGGGCATTCTCTCAACCAGGCGTTGTACGACAGCTAGCGGTATTTTCTTCCACTAGGCTTGGAGAAGACAGGTCAGTTCTTTCACCGATTTCGGACGGTGGGGGCACCCCTTAAGTCGACGCTCCAACTCGTCCCAGAGGTGCTCGATAGCGTTAAGGTCCGGGCTCTGCGCAGGCTAGTCCATTCGATTAACCCCATTGTCACCATACCAATCCATGGTGGACTTTGCAACATGACAAGTGGCATTGTCATCCTGAAAGTAACATGGGTCCACCCCGTAAAACTGCCACAATGTAAGAAGCGCATGGTCATCCAAAATGGTGCAGTAGGTCTCGGCGTTGAGTCTACCAGGAATTGCGACCAAGGGTCCCGTGCCATACCAGGAGAAACACCCCCATAGCATAATTCCACCACTGCCGAACTTCACAGTTGGCACAATACATTCTGGCAGGAGGCGTTCTCCAGGTAGACGCCAAACCCAGACCCTGCCATCCGAATGGTAGAGGGTGAACCTTAATTCATCGCTCTAGACAACCTGTTTCCACTGTTCAACGGTCCACTGTTGACGTTCTTTGCACCATGTTAGCCGAGCAGTGCTATTGGACTTGGTGATCAAAGGCTTGTGGACGGCAGCACGTCCATGATAAACGAGCAGATGGGCTTCCTTACGGATGGTATTCATCGAAAGAACACTCCCGGATGCCTGTTGAAACTCCTCGTGGATGTGGCCCATCGATTTGGTGCGGTTCTTCCGAATTTCTCTGACCAGCACCCGTTGGTCTCTAACTCCCAGTTTTGTGGGTCTGCCGGGTCGGGGCACATTCCGACAGTCTCCTCTCATCTTTCACTTGCCAATCACGTAGGCCACTGTCGATTTTGGGTACTTCGACTCGCTGGATATGTCACGTGTGGATCGGTCATTTCTGTGGTACCCAACGATTACATCTTTCTCGAAATCGGAGAGCTCCGAACTGCGTGGCATCTTGCATGCTACTGGTTGCATTGTTGTTTCCCCAAATGATATTTAATGGTGGCAGCCGTGACGTGTATCAGGACCGCAGATATCGTCAATTGTAGGGGTGTCCAATTACTTGTTGGTAGATAGTATATATATATATATATATATATATATTGCTTGACAAAACAAAAGTAAAGTCACCATCTAATGTCATGTCTGTGGAGGAGGCACAATCAGACTTACTGATTGTGCCTTTTTTTCTCGGTACCACATCAGAAAGATCGAATGCAGCTGGAAGTCGTGGCTTACAGTCGCAGTAATGATCAAATAGCCCCGAAGAATCTTCAACAGTGTGAATGACATTCATCTCTTGCAATGTATGTACAACCGTGCCTTCACTTTTGAATGTGAGCAAGTAATATTCCCTAAACATTTTGAGGAAGAAACACAAATTTTACTTTATGAAGTTTACTGAAACTGGCAAAGCATATTATAAGCAAATTCTGTAAATGGACAAATGACAAAGTATAGCACGAAAGAAACATACGAGAAGCCGGTGGAAAAGTTTTATTTACAAATTTTATCAGATTATAAGTAGTGATTTTTGTGCTCCCTCTTGAGCTTGCCCCAGAGCAGTCACCCTGCCTGCTTCACCCTAGTTACGCCTCTGTCTGTATACCTCAGTGGCATCTCATAGTTTAGCAAGCAGGTAGAGTGCACATGACAAGAAATTATATATTCATATTTTTATTATACTTCACAGTGGTATTAAAAGTACCTCAAAAAACAAGATGACAAAAACAAAAATTCCTGGATTGGACACCGAGTCCAATTCATCATGTTATTGCAGAGCCAATTCAAATGTGCCACCAAAACAAATACAGTTCATAAGATGTGACAACATATGTCATTCATTTTACAGTTGAATTTTCCACCTGTAACTACAATCTACTTTGCGATTGTATCTTTGCCATACCAAGTACAGCCAAAATCAGCACATTATTCTTGTGTGGAGAGGACACATCATGCTTCTGAATTTTTTGAGCTAAATTTTGAAAAATCTTTCACACTAGTTGTAGACCACGAAATTTGTCCCATAGCAATGAACATGTAAAGCAAAGTGCAGCATTTTTTTTTTAATGTCGCAGCGACATAGACATTAATTTTTATTGTATGTTTCAGAAATGGACTTCCTGATTCGTTCCGATTTTTTATCTTTAATTTTTTTCTGTAATTTAGGATCTGGCATAGGCCTACTCAGTTTTTAATTTCCAATCTCTGTACCAATGAATGTGACAACGGATGTTTCATCAAATAATCAACATTATTCATGATTAAGAAAACAAAACGTTTAACTTCTCATACTTTGTTATATATATATATATATATATATAAATAAGGATCAAGTGGGACATCGTCGGGCTAAGTGAGGTAAGGAGAAAAGGAGAAGATCTCATTGAACTGAAAAGTGGACATCTCTTCTACTATCGTGGGACAGATACTGGCAGAACTAGTGGCGTTGGATTTATAATAAACAAGAAACTGAAGGATAAAGTTGTAGAAGTTGAAAGTTCCTCTGACAGAGCTGCACGACTCGTTATCCAACTCTCGAGAAGATACCAGGCTCAGATTATTCAAACTTATGCACCCACCACAAGTCATGCTGAAGAAGAAATTGAAGAATTTTATGAGGAAATTCGTCATCTAAATAATAAAGGTAAGCAGCACTTGAAGATAATTATGGGAGATTTCAATGCAAAAATAGGGCAACAGCAACAGAATGAAACTTCAGTAGGTATATTTGGTCACGGCAATAGAAACAAGCGTGGAAATACTCTTGTAGAGTTTGCAGAGGCAGAAGGGTTTTTCATCATGAACTGCTTTTTCAAGAAAAAGCCACACAGGAAATGGACATGGAGACATCCAAATGGGACGACAAGTGAAATTTTATTATGTGTAACAAAAAATTCATAGAAGACTGCAGTGTGCTAAACAAGTTCAACACAGGCAGTGACCATAGATTGGTGAGATGTAAGATGCACCTCAACACTAAACTCGAACGTAGCAAGCTCATAAGACAAACAAAATGTATTGACATAACCAACCTTAAAAAACACCATAATACCTTCAAATTGGAACTGAAGAACAGGTTCTCTGCTTTAGAAGGCCTAACATCGGAAGAAGTGGATATTTCTGAAGTTAACAGAAAAGTAACCATAGCTCTTATGGAAACAGCAAACAAAATTAGCTGGGTCTAAGAACAAATTGCATGTGAACAAATTATCAGGAAAAACCAAAATGTTGATGCAAAAAGAAGAGAGATGAGGACAACTAAAGAAGATGTGACTTCCAAAGTGGAATATATAGAGCTATGCAAGACAGTACGAAAAAGTATCACTGAAGACGTAAGGAAATTCAACTGTGAACTAGTAAGGAAAGCAATTGAAAACAACCAAATCCTAAAGATTGCAAAGGGACATCTCAGTAAGGGAAAAAAACAGATTATGGCACTGAGAAAAGAAGATGGTTCTGTAACAAGAAATGGAGGCGAAATTTTGACAAGAGTGAAAGATTTCTACTCCAAATTATATGAAAGGGATGATACATGTACTCCAGGCATCATGAAAGGTACCAGAGTTCTTCCAGTCCTTCCAGCAGAAGTTGCACATGCAATCAAGAACATGAAAGCGGGGAAAAGCTCCAGGAGAAGATGGAATTACTGTAGACATCATACAAGAAGCAAGTGGAGAAATCGAAACAGTACTCGCCCAAATTTTCACTCGATGCCTTAATGAAGGGAAAATTCCTGAGGATTGGAACAACGCTACAATGATCTTGCTACATAAAAAAGGTGACATTGAGGATCTCAGGAACTACAGACCTATCAGCCTCCTATCAGTGGTTTATAAAATCTTCACTAAAGTTCTTTCACACCGCTTGAAGGCAACACTGGACAAGGCTCAACCGAGAGAACAAGCTGGATTCAGGAGTGGCTACAGCACAATAGATTATATCCACGTACTGAGAGAACTAATTGAAAGAGCGAGGGAATATGAACTTCCATTGTGCATGGCTTTTATCGATTATGAAAAAGCCTTTGATTCGTGAAACCATCAGCAGTTGCAATGGCTCTGAAATCCTGCGGTATTGAAGATGCATACATTAATATTATTAATAACATCTATGAAAATGCAAGTGCAAAGATTCTGCTATTTGAAAATACAACACACATAAAAATTGGAAAAGGAGTGAGACAAGGTGACACCATATCTCCGAAGCTCTTTAATGCCACATTGGAAAATGTCTTTCAATCACTGAACTGGGAAAACAAAGGCATAAAGATTAATGGAGATTATCTAACTCCACCTTCGTTTTGCTGATGACATAGTCATTTTTGCAACTACCCCATCAGAGCTACAGAGTATGATGCAGGAACTTGCTGACAAGAGTAAAGAAGTGGGATTAAAATGAACTTTCAGAAGACAAAAGTGATGTTCAATGCTTTTACAAGAATGGAAGATTTATCCATTGATGGAGAAAAGCTGGAGATAACAGACACATACGTTTATCTTGGACAGCAGATATCAAGTGAGGGTCACATTGGTGAAGAAATTAATCGGCGTACAAAACTTGCCTGGAGAGCTTTTGGAAGAAACAGCATAATTTTCAAGAGCAATATGCCATTATGTCTTAAAAGAAAAGTGTTTTATCAATGCATCCTTCCAGTTCTTACGTATGGTGCAAGACGTGGACCTTAGATAAAAGAGACATACAAAGGCTGCAGACAACTCAAAGAAGCATGGAGAGGTGCATGCTTGGTGTAACCAGGAGAGATAAGAAGAGGAACATGTGGATCCGAAAAATGACAAGAGTGGAAGACATCATGATCAGAGTTAAATCCCTGAAATGGCAATGGGCTGGACATACTGCCAGAAGAACAGACCATCGATGGACAGCCGAAATTTTAGATTGGATTCCAAGGGACAGAAAAGACCCAGAAGAAGACCACATGGAAGATGGGTGGATGAAATTCGAAAGTATGCGGGAGTGACATGGAGGAGACTGGCACAAGACAGACCGTTGTGGAGGAAACTTGGGGAGACCTTCGTCCAGCAGTAGATTGATAATGGTTGACAATGATGATGATGATGATATATATATATATTAAGCTATGACTGACACTGATCAATGAAACATCACTGAAATACCAGGTGATTCATAATTAGTGTCATGGTTTGAGTGGCATATGATTGGAAAACGGGTAGCAACAAACTAAAACTGCAAACAGAATATGACAAGTGACAGCTAAGAGTTTTATTATCTGTAGAATCGATATATCAGATTGCTAAACCACTTCGACATGTGCGCCGATATCCAAGCGATAATTAATTTCCCGCCAAGTGTTCGCCAGTGTTTGCGGCGTTACTGTTGCTATTGGAACACCAATTCTGGTCTTCTGGTCATCGAGAGAGATCTCAGGGGTCTGATAAACAATGTTTTTCATGCATCCCCATAGGAAGAAATGCAGTGGCATAATATCAGGTGAGCATGGAAGCCACGGAATGAGTCCACCATGCCCAACCCAGTGCCCAGAAAAATGCAGATCTAGAAATTCTTGGACAAAAACAGCCCAGTGCGGTGGTGCACCATGCTGGAACACCACATTAGGCTGCCGATCTTCCAACTGAGATAATACATACAGCTGTAGCATGTCCAGATAATTCACCACTGTCACTGTTTTCTCCACAAAGAAAAAGGGTCCGAACACTTCTGAACATGACAAAGCACACCAGATGTTCACTTTTTGACTATCTTGTTCGACTTCTCGAATGGCGTGAAGGTTTTCAGAGCCCCATATTTTACAGTTATGCTGATGTTGCCTCCCTGAGATGAAAAACATTGCTTCATCACTAAATATCCATGTCCACAGGTAATGTTCATCAGCTTCAACTTTGGACAAAATGTCTTAAGCAAATTGGAAATGGAGGGGTTTATCGTCCCGCTGTAAAGTCTGTACAATCTGCAGTTTGTACGCAGAGAGTTGCAGGCGGTTATGCAGAATCCTCCAAACAGTCATTTGTGGCGTACCTAGCTGTGGCACAGCTTGTCTCATTGAATTCTGAGGGCTTTGAGAAAAGGCTTTCTGGACACAATCAATATTGTCCTGCGGAATGAGATTAAGGAAATGATATGGGAGCCCAATGAGTTAAGTGACAGATGGGGCAAATACTTCTGTGAGTTATTAGATCAGGAGAGCAAAAATGATTCTGAGACAGATGCAGATGATGTCACAATGAGGGATGAAAGCACAGGAGGGATCTCAAGAGAAGAAGTGTGTAAAGCTCTAAAATCTCTTCAGAATGGTAAGGCTCCAGGAGTTGATGGCATAACTGCAGAGATGTTGAAGTATGGTGGTGACTCTATAATTGACTGGTTAACTGAAATTTGCCAGTTGTGCTGGGAGTTAGGAATGGTCCCTCGGGATTGGAAGGATGCTATCATTGTTCCCTTGTATAAGGGAAAAGGTGATCAGACTGAATGCAAGAACTATCGTGGTATTAGCCTACTGAGTGTGCCAAGGAAAGTGTTTGGTAAGGTTGTTATTGAAAAAGTACGGGGTCTTACATCAGAGAAAGTGTGGGATGTTCAGAGTGGTTTTATGCCTGGTAAAAGCTGCACTAACCAGATTTTTGCATTACGCATGACGATTGAAAAGTATCTGGCTGTTGGGAAGAAAGTTTTTACTGCCTTGATAGATTTAGAGAAAGCTTACGACCGAGTCAATAGGACACTTTTGTGGAAGGTATTGAATGAATATGGTGTTACTGGGAATCTACTTAATAGTGTAAAAGCCATGTATGCTGGTAGTAGAACTTGTGTACGAGTGAATAGTGTTTTATCAAAATGGTTTTCCATTGGTGCAGGAGTTAGACAAGGTTGTGTAATGTCACCCTGGCTGTTTAATATATTTATGGACGCATGCATGCATGAGGCCAAAATAGATAATAGTGGTTTATGT
Organism: Macrothele yani; assembly: GCA_039090855.1. NCBI lineage: Eukaryota > Metazoa > Arthropoda > Arachnida > Araneae > Macrothelidae > Macrothele > Macrothele yani. Next base: position 72,729,130 of record CM077028.1, on the reverse strand, counting down.
CTTCGTGATATCTGTGTGTGCAGATTGCTGTATGCTGATGACACAGTCTTGTTGGCAGAGAGCAAAAGTGAGTTGCAGAGTATGTTGACTCGAATGCACGAAGTTTGCATGATATTCAAACTGAGTATAAATAAGGGAAAAACCAAAGTTGTGTTTGAGAGAGGAATGGGTAGCACTGAATGTAATGTAAGTATAAATGGCACTGTGATTGACCAGGTGAGTGAGTTTGTGTATTTAGGAAGCATATTTGACGGAGAGAACAAGTTGGATGGTGAAATCAGTAGGCGAGTGAATTCTTCTTTGAAAGTCATAGCTGCTCTGGGAGGTTTTCACAGGAATGATGGGTTCTCTAGAGAGTCCTGCATGGCTGTGTATGAAACAGTAATTGTTCCTACTCTGATGTATGGCAGTGAAACCTGGGTACTGCAAAAGAAACATAGGAGTCGTTTGTGTGCTGGAGAAATGCGTTACTTACGTGGGGTTTGTGGCAAGACACGATCTGATTGCGTGAGGAATGAAGATGTATTGCAGTTGTGTGATGTAAAGCAAAATGTTGTTAGCAAGGTGGAGACCAATAGGCTTCGGTGGTTTGGCCATGTTGAAAGAATGAGTGATGAAATGCTTACTAAGAAAATATTTTCAGCCCAAGTGGCAGGAAGGAAAGGCAGAGGAAGGCCAAGGAAGACATGGGTGGATCAGATTCAGGAGTGTCTGCATGAGAAAAAGATTATGAGTATGAAGTACAAAAGATCTTGTGTACGGCGTGTAATGGATATCAGTGAAGCACGAGTTGTGTGTCAGGATCGCTGTAAATGGTGAAGTTTGATACGACAACAATAAGTAAAAATATCTGGAAGTTTGTATTTCTTTTTGGAGCTAACCTCGGAATCTCAGAGAACAGCTTAGTGATATGTATGTATGATGTATGATGGAATTCTTGGTCTTCCCGCTCCTTTTTGATGCTGTGCACTACCAGTCTTTTGAAACTGCCTTAACCAATGTCAGATAGCATTATCGGAAGGTGGAGCTCTGCCATACTGCATTCTGTAATGACGTTTCATTGTGAAAACTGACTTTGTTTTGAAGAACTAGAGTACACACATTGCTTTTTCTTGAACAGTCACCATTTTGAAGTATGACGTCAACTTGGTGGGCACCGTGTTGTCACATAAAACTTTCTGCGGTGAACTTGTTTATGATGTAGGCAGTTTTATTTGGTCGGTTACAATTTAACTCTGCCAGGCCACAGAAACCCCGACGATAATTATGAATCACACTATAATACAGTAACTAATGCTAGCAGGGTTGGCAAGTTTCTGCCAAGGCAGTTAAAACCACTGGTTGTAACCGGTTAAAACCAGCATGGCCGCCCCGGTGGCGCAGTGGTCTAAGGCGTTGGCCTCTGATCGTTCGTCCGTAAGGGGTCCGGGTTCGAATCCCGGTCAGGCATGGATGTTGTGTTTGTCTTACGGCACTGGTTCTCTCCCTTCCCTGGAACCAGTGACCCTAAATTAGGGACGGGCGACTGCTTATAGCCCATTGAGTTGCTCACGGTGGTCGTTAAACCTCCAATCAAAAAAAAAAAAAAATAAATAAATAAAACCAGCATGGCAGAAACTAGTTTGTGCCATAAAAGTGGCAATAACTGGCAGAAACCCAGAAAATAATTGTCTTGTAATAAAAACTTACTGAAGTACCACAAATAGCATATGATGAATTACTGAAGTACCACAAATAGCATATGATGAATTACTGAAGTACCACAAATAGCATATGATGAATTACTGAAGTACCACAAATAGCATATGATGAATTACTGAAGTACCACAAATACCATATGATGAATTACTGAAGTACCACAAATAGCATATGATGAATTACTGAAGTACCACAAATAGCATATGATGAATTACTGAAGTACCACAAATAGCATATGATGAATTACTGAAGTACCACAAATAGCATATATTAAATCCATTTAATGAATAGCATAGGGAAATGCATTTTAAAGTAAAACAAGTTCAGTTGCAATGTTTACAGTATTTATTCAAAGGTTACATCACAGTAAATTTCCCATTCAAGTGCGCTTTTTCCACGAAGTAGTCGATAGCAAAAGACCAATTTTACTGCTGTTTCCAAAACCAAACAATTTCTTAATTTATTGTGAATAAATGAAAAGCTTGAGAATATTCTTTCAAGCACAGCAGAACTTGCATGTGCCCAATATCATCATTGTGCAAGCAAGAGTTATGAAATCTTCATTTACAGTTGTTTTCTTTAGGCTAGACCACCATGTAGAAGCTGAGACATTTTCTAAGACTTTATTGGAGCAATGTTTCAGGAAAAGGAGCTGATTTTGTAAGGTTTAGTTATTACTGACAACTTTCTTGCAGTTGATACAGTAAAACCTCAAAAATCCGGCATCGGCGGGACCGGACGAGTGCCAGATTTATGAAAATTCCGGATTTCTGAATCTATCAAAAAATTGCGTAACGGGCATTACGTAAAGCACGTGCTTACGTGTAACAGGTCACTTTAGCAGAAATTTGTGCATCTACGCCTTATAAATATGCAGGCGCCACGCTGCCGATTGCATTCTTTGCAATTTGCGAGAGAAAAAATCGTTTTGGTCAGGCAAAAACTTGGAGAAAAACCAGAACAAGCGATAGGGCTGGGCAATGTATTGATATATCGCGAAAACCCGAGGTGAAATTCACATCGATGTTACGGTTTTTCGACTGACGAAACTACGTTACATTGCGATGCATCATGAAGGCCAATGAAGATGTCGTTACACGATCGAATCCACATACTGCCACCACCAAGCACAGATCATCATTACACGTTCGACACGTATTTCAAATGTACAAGCCGATTCGTCGCCTCATTGGTCCACGTCACTTCAGCTCGGCCCAATGAGATGACGAATTTGAGAAACCTTCCAAATGTTACAAGTAGGCAGCTATCGGCAATTCACATGCTGAGATCGGACGATCTCGCGATGTGTTGTTGAGACGGCACGTCTGGAGATTTCCATGGTTATTGGTGAAACATTGGATATTCTCACGAAAACGAAATCCGAAAAGTGCAGGATTTCTGAAGTTGCCGGTTTTCTAGATGCCGGATTTTCGAGGTTTTACTGTATTAGCTTATTATTTACTTTTTTCTGCACATAAAAACCCCAAATTTGGTCAACTGGCCTACCACCTCTAGAAGTAGACATAATAGCATAAACAGAAGTCAACAAAACAAACTACATTCAAACTTTCTTTTTGACAAAATGGTTCCCCTTGCTTAAACATGGAACCACTTCTGAAATACGTAATACAAGCTGTGATTGGTGGTTAAAAAAATTGTGGTTCATTGGCTTTAATACAGCTTATCTGGTTGGTGCACTTAAGGAAGAACCAATGAGGTTCTTCCTTACAGCCAGTCTGCCAATCATGTTGCTTCTTATATTACAGCCAAGGATCAAGCATGTCTAAAAGATATATGCAATATAATATTTTAATTATTGAAATGATTATTTATTACAAATTACTATAATACTAAATTATTGTAATAAAAAAATATTTGTCATCTTTGATTTACTGTAAATTTCATGTACTAATTGATACAAAAATGGTTTAAGTACTTTTTTTTAGTTTCTGCCAGTTGTTGCCATTTTCTGCCAGTTTAAACCGGTTATTTCCAGTTTCTGCCACCAGCACGGCAAAAACTAATTTCTGCCAGCAGAAAGCCAACCCTGAATGCTAGACATAGCAGCAAGCAATTGTGTTTTTTCTTGGTAACAAAATGAGACTGAGCAACGTGGAAGTGTAGTTCGATGCTTTTCTATGATGTACCAGCTAGCTTTCAGCAGAGTGCTTAGTTGCACATGCTCAAATATGCTTTAGCCACAGGGAATTGTGCTCATGGGTACCAGAATTCATTGGTTGTTCATGGGCTGTGGATGGAAAACCTTGAATGTTTAACTGCAAGGAAATGCAAGATGTTTCCACTGACATAGTGGGCTTTCCAGAACACGTATCATATTTATTCAAAATGTTTTCAAAGTAATCTTTACACCCAAAATTTTTTAATTGTATTTTTTTATTAATGTAATAAAATTTCCTAAAAAATAGTGGGTACATACAGCCCATGCTCACATTCTCCTGTTGACGAGCTGCTGCTGGTGTGCCTGTACGGTGGCTTGATTTTTGGCACAAAATACAAATAGAAAAAAATCTGAGCAATGAGTTTTGTGCATCTCTTCCTGCACCTATTGAAAGATTTTCTTTCTGTACCATATTACTAGCTCTGTTTTTAATGGCGGATTTCACACTTTCAATCTACCTTATTCTAAGTCTACCTCTTAGTCTGCTGCATGATACCACAGAGCAGTGGTAGGTTTTTGAAGAAATCTTCACTGGTCCTGGGAACCACTGTATACCAGAAGTTGATGGATCACATCCATGTTTACTGATCCACAAATGACCCAAATATAACTGCATTTATTATGTACACAGTACAAGTTTTATTGCCCTTTTTCAAGGTGCAAGGTGGGATACAGTGAAGCATGAACTCTCTCTCTCTCATTTCAAATTAACTAAATGATAGTGTACAAATATTACAAACTATTTACAATTTGTGTGCCAACTAATGAACATGTAACTTGCATTTAACTTTACGTAATATTTTGAGGGGTGTAGCAACTTTTTGTTTTTGTCGTTCCACTTGATTAAATTCATAGTGATACTGCCAGAAATGGATCAAATTGTGCAATATGTGGGGTATCTTGTAATACCCTCATTAAGTCTGAGCCAGTTAAAAGGTTAGATGGCTGCCCCAGTTTTGCAGAGCTTTATCCCAAAGAGCTGATTTGGGATATTCTTCAAGATTTGTCCCAAATAAACAACTGCCCCGATTAACCAGTGGCCCAATTAACCAGAATCTACTGTACTGCATTTCAAAGAAGTTTAATTCTCTGGCTTATCTCTTTCTGGGTAAAAATATTTTATAAGCGGATAAGAGATTTTTCCTACTTTGCCAGTTCTTTTGTTTAACTCCTTATCAAGCTTTCCATTTTCATCAACAATCATACCCAGATAACTGAAATCTGTCACCTATTCTAGACTGTTTACCTGCACTACAAAATCAATAATTTTCAGAATTTAATGTTGAAACAATGATACAGATATATCAATGTTTACCTTCATCCCAAGTTTTTCACTTGTCCTGATCAACTGACATATCTTGTGCAGTAATTTGTTTAAGTGTTAGAAATTAACATTGATGAATTAATGAAATAATTTTGCTATTATATAGTGTTATTCATAGTTGCAGCTGTATGGGCCTTATACAGGTACTCTATTTACATTGCTGTCAAGAGTGGCCAGCCATTGTACCTACTCATTCATTCCTACTGTATTGAAGCTGAGGATTTCCTTAGAGATTTGACTCAAGATTTCTTTTTCTTCTCTGATGCTTTATATGTCATTATATTCATCTCCCCCCCCCCCCCCACCACCACCACCACCACCACGCACGCACACAGATATTAAAATCATTGTCATTTAAACTGGGTTTCTTATTCTGGGGAAGCACTGAATAAATAAAAGTATATTATTCACTGTCACACAAGAAAAGATCACCTATGCTATTCAATATTGTATCAAGATGTTCAGAATGTATGTACATTTTTTGGTGTAACCAAGTTATCATGGTTCCCACGGTCCTTGAAAACTCCTTGAATTTAATTTCCCTTTTCCAGGGCCCTTGAAAGTCCTTGAATTTTGTAAGAGTCCTTGAAAGTACTTGATTATTTCCCTTTCACCAAATTTCAGAATAGCCACGGTTAGTTAAAGACAAGCTATTGCCAAAATGTCGCAGGTGGCTGCATAGAATTGTGGAATGCCCTTTGCAATCGGCGCACATGAGTGTCACATTTCCGTTTTTCACATGGTTGTGATTCCGAACTACAATAAGCGAATCTGATGGGGTGTAAGGTACTAGTATCTCAAACCAGGTGTGCGACCTGCTGAATGCTTGTACTCCAGTACATGGTGAAGGAATGGTCCTTTCAAATACACTATATTGACAAAAGTCACCAGGCAACCCTTCAAAAGCAAATGAACGGATCCACTGCATTGTTAAGATGCACTGTTCAGCTGCAAATGTTAGAAAAACAAAACAAAAAGCAAGCCTGGGATCATATCACACTGTAAGGTTGAGTGAAAATGTCACGGTTTGTGAGAACTGACTTTGAGAACTAAGAAAGATTGTTGGGTGTTATATTAGGGGTTGTCCATAAGAAAAACCGACAGGCTTTTAAACATACCCAAGTAAACTGTTGTGGATGTTCTGAATAAGTGGAAGACACGTAGTGTGCCTGAAGCAGCAAAACCTACCGGCAGACTAAAGAAAATCAGTGATAGAGGACATCGTAGCCTCTGGAAAGTCGTTACAGCTAATGGACGGAGTACTGCACAAGACCTCAGTGCACAGGTGAGTAAAAATGCTGGAACCTTGGTACGTACACGTACCATTCGCAGAGAACTTCATTCCATGGGTTACTGTGGTCGTGCGGCTGCTCATAAGCCTTTCATCTCCACTCGGAATGCTACTCGTCATTTAGCAAAATGTAAAGAACATTTATTGTGGACCGTAGATCAATGGAAATGGGTCCTATGGACTGATGAATCCAGATACACGATCCATCACTCTGATGGCCATGTGTGGGTATGGCAAGAGCCGGGGGAATGCTATTTACCACAGTGTACTGTTCCTACGGTCAAGTTTGGAGCTGGCAGTGTACTCGTGTGGGAGTGTTTTACGCGATATGGTCCCCGCCCATTGCCATTGATTATCATGGACAAGCCTGTTAACCAGCACATCTACCTTGCTATTCTGGAGAATTATGCCCTACCAACTCTGTAGCATTACTATGGAACCGACCCTTGATGGCACCAGAGGATAATGCACCGAGCCGTAAAGCAAGGACTGTTAAGGCGTGGTTTGACAATAATTCCATATCGTGTGTGGACTGGTCTGCACAGAGCATCTTAATCCCATAGAGCACCTATGGGATGAATTAGAGCGCCGCATAAGAAGTTTGGAACCAAGGCCTGTTACTAAGCAACAGTTAACAGCAGCATTATGTTCTGAATGGAAGCGCATGCCTATCGCTGTGTTACAAAACCTTGTCGAAAGCATGTCTCGAAAGGTCAGTGCATGCATTAAGGCCAAAGGTGGACCGACACCGTACTAATGTATGTCAATAAATGCTATCTTGTGTTTCTCTTCTAGGTGTCCGGTGACTTTTGTCAATATAGTGTATGTCACTGACCCATCGTCTCCTGCTTGGTAGGTGTGGCTGTTTTCTCTGTGGTGTGCTGTTTACTTTTTTGCGTGGCTGTTGATTTTAGATGAAACAGCAGTCAGCTAGTATAAAGATGCAGTTCTTAGTGGCAAGGAATAAAAGTCCTGTGAAGGTCTGTGTGCAGTGCTACAAAGTGTGCTTATCTGATTTGTTTTGGAATAGCACCTCATTTTACTACATCTGTTTTTAGGTGTGTTGAACTAAACTTCTACACATTATTATTTGACAAGAGTTTGAACCATGCTCACAGTCAAAGCAGATGGACATTAATATTAATTTTCGGAATGCAGAGTTCTTAGCAGATACTGTACCTCTGTTTTTATGGATCACTCTATTGCTGAATTAACATTGGCATTTCTGTGTGATGCTACACAAAAACTTAATTTGTCCAAGGTGTTAAACATATCAGTAGATGGTCCAGCAGTTAACTGGAAGGTTTTTAGTCTTTTGCAAGCAGAAATTAAAGAAAAAAGAGTTTGGTTGCCAAATGGTTAACATAGGTAGTTGTGGTATTCATACACTGAACAGTTGTTTTAAACACAGATTCACAGCTTCGTCATGAAATATAGCTAGTTTTCTGACAAGCCTTTGTCAACTTTATAAAGACTGTCCTACATGAAGGGAGAACTATTAGAATTCAACAAACTCTGGAAATGCCCTTAAAGTTTTGCAACCATTGGTGGCTGGAAAATTGTCCAGCTGATGAAAGAGCCATTGAATTGTGGGAGAATGTACAAAATTATGTTTCCCTTACTGTCAAAGGGAAATCTGCAAATATTCTAAAGGTGCAAGTCATACCCTGTACTTTCACAGGCATGCAAAGATGTCCTGATGAAAAGTGAAGCTGAATTTTTTTCCTTTCAATTTCCAAGATTTTGCAACCCTTCCCAGCTCATTACCAAAGTGACTCTCCATTGTTGGCATTTTCAGCTGAAGATATTAAAAAAATAGTATTAGACTAAAGCTCATGTTGAGAAATGGCTTCCTAGTTTAATTGAATTAATAATCTAAAGCAACTTATGGGATTTTACTAGGAAATTTTTTCATCAATAGCAAATTTTCGGAGAAAACTCTTCTCCTTCTTCAGGCTGTCTTGTTGTCACTTTTTACAGTAAAAAGTGACAACAAGACAGCCTGAAGAAGGAGAAGAGTTTTCTCCGAAAATTTGCTATTGATGAAAAAATTTCCTAGTAAAATCCCATAAGTTGCTTTAGATTATTAATAGTATTAGGCTGTTAAAAATATTTTGGCATATTGAAACTGCAGAAACTAAGTGAGATTAACACTGCATATGATGTGACCATTTTTTCTTTCACTGATACATAACTTTGTAAAATGAGCCTTGGCTTCACTGGGGATAAATTGTTAAAGGTACATAGTTCCGGAGAAAAAGTGTGCCCGTGATAAGGAAACCTGTGATCCTGTGGAACAGTAGTACCTCACCAAAGTATACCGCTATGATTAGATATAACTATAATTTTAATTGGAAGTTTTGACTGTTTATTGCTACTTATTTTGGTGTTTCATGAGAGTTCTTATTGGGCACAAACATAGTCTTGAGAATTTTTGTTAAGTCCTTGAAAAGTCCTGGAAAAATCCTTGATTTTTTTTTTTTTTTTTTTTTTTTGGAAAAAGAGTGGGAACTATGATTATGCAATTATTCTGTATGTAGAGAGTAAGTTGAAAGTTTTGCAGTATTTCAATCACTTTATGTCTTCACATGCACCTTTACAATGAAAGCTGACCAGCATTCAAAGTATAGGCTATCATGTTGCACTGTCTTTAGCCATCTGTCTGCCAGTTCTTTGATTCCGCAGTGGTACCAATTCTTGTCCTTCGAAGGAGAACCCCTTCACCCCAGCTACCCCCTTCTGGTTGTTGAAGTGCTGCCTGCGTAGGAAGTGGGCCATGGACCGTAACAAGTAATAATCTGATGGGGTAAGGTCCGGACTATATGCTGGGTGTGGCATCAGTTTGATGTCCTCAAGTTCCTAGAGTTTTGCCCGGGTCATTCACTCAGTATGAGGCCGAGCTTTGTCCTGCTGTAGGAGACCACGCTTTCTGTTCACAAGTGCCGGGTACTTATCCTTCAAAATGGCATATATCCACTCCAGCTGTTCAGAGCAAAGGTTGGCGTTGATGGTCCGACCGTGTAGAACAAATTTATAATGGATTATCCCCTCGAAATTCCACCAGACGCAGAGCATCACCTTGTGCTCAAAACGCCCATGTTTGGAAACTGGTTCAGGAAGCTGGCCCAGGCTTAACCTCTGTTTTTGTGTGTTAGGATCATGGAAATAGACCCACTTTTCATCGCACATAACAGTTTTCTAAATGAAACGTACATCGTGCAGGTTTTCTAGGAGTTTCATGCACACTTCCACTTGGCGGTTTGCTTCAGCTGGCGTCAGTTCGTGAGTGATAATGCGGCAGCTCCTATAGACTTTGTCGAGGACCTGAAGGTGACGAACCGCTGCGGTCTGTGATACTCCCAGCTCGCCTTATAATCTCCAAGTGCGGGTTGTTGGATTTGCATCTACAGCCTGGCGCACAGCTTCAGAATCCATGGTTCGCAGCCTACCTGACCTTGGCTGATCATCGAGGTTTCTGTCACCTGAGCGATATTTCTTGAACCATCTGGTTGCGGTGCTTTGGTCCACGGAACCTTCCCCTTTTGCATGACAAATGTTTCGTGTTGCTTGAGCAGCGTTATTGCCAAGTTCAAACTCATTAAGCAAAAGTTCCCTGATTAGCAGGTTGTGGCTGTTCGTCTTTTAGGCACCTTAACAACAGACAGAATGATGACATACAATGCTGTTCACAGCAAAGACTAGCATTTTATATCCCTTTCGACTGACTACAATGCGCAACTTGAACTAATTCAAACACTTGACATACCCACCGCAGCACATGCGTTTATGCAAATATTGCAAAACTTTCGACTCACCCTCTGTATTTCACTTTTTAAGAGGGACAAAAGTTTTGATAGTACCTTTGTTGTAGTACCTGCGATGTTTTCCATGCTGCAGTTTCAGTGAATCACATCTTCAAGCTTCCTTTCTTAAAATATGAGTCATTCCATGTCAAATCAACCAATGCATGGAACCTTAATGCTATGGATTTGGTTCATTTCTAGTACATTTGTACCTTACCATGAGATGTGTAAAAATTATTTTTTTCAAATTTTTTTGTCCACCCGTTTTTGAGATATTGAATTTTCAAAATTGCCTAAAAATGCCAAAATTCACTAGCCACCATAAGTTCAATGCCATTAACAAGATACCTATTATAGCTACAGACATTGGACAGGTGTCATTTTAAAGTTTATGAATAGGGCTTTTATTTGATATGAAACATGACACAATTGTAAATTTTCAAAAAATTCAAATTTTCAAAAAAAAAAATATTTTGAGTTTTCAGAAAAACGGATTTTTTCTTAAATTTTCAAAAAATTCATACTTAAAGGTATATGTCCTGTAGCCAGTCAGTCCAAATTTCAAGGTGGTATCTCAATGGCATCATACAAAAATGAAATTTTCTTGTTAGAAATGACAAAGAATTAAACCCCTTAAGTCCATTTTTCTACAATTTACATTGATAAAATTATGTGATAAACTGAAATGAATCCAAAAAAAATTATGACAGGATTTTTACAGAGAGTGAGAGAGAGATGTACATGTGTGTGTGTGTGTGTGTGTGTGTGTGCGCGTGCGTGGAGGGAGATAGGGCATTCTATCTTGGCAAAGGAACTGTTCAAAACATGCAAGACAAGCCCTGACATGTTTGTGCCTGTTCATTCATGTGCCCTTCCCCCACCATGTTACCTTCCAGACAGCTTAGTTGTGGTCTGGCTCTCTGTGTGTGCACTTCAGTTCGTTTGGACAGTGTGTTTTTATTGAAGCTTTCTAGGATATTTTTGTTGTGAAGCTGCTTTATTAGTCTTTATTAAGTTTATTTCATTAACTGTTTGATAATTACATGATTTGAAATATGGAGGAGAATAAGTGGTCAAAAAACTGTTGCAACCCTTTTAAAGAAAGGGGGCACTAGGTTAGTAAAGACTGGAGGAAAATAACTGATTGGATGGTTTCACTAAATAGTGAAATCAAACCACACATGAAAGTATGCACTTCATGTAGATTGCAGTTAGGAAAAGAGAAGCCTTGTCAGATGGAAAACAATATACTTGAAAAGGAAATTCTTCCTGAGAATTATGACATTCCTGGTCCTAGTCATATTAAGGAATATTCAGTATTTGGACCCTGATGCAGCTTTAAGACACTTAAATGCCTCTTTGGCCTCCCTTGGTGAGTCTCCGGTGTGGAAGAAGAAAGTATTAAATCTGTCTAAGAAGTATTGCAAAGAAAAGATGGGGAAGATTAAAAGGACCTACAAAGAGTTATTTTTTACTTCTGAAGATGATTTAGATGAGGAAGAATGCCACTGTGCTGATTCAGAAATTATTCAGCAACTAAAGGAAAATATTAAAATTATAAACAGAAGTAAAAAACTCATGATTTTTACAGTTTTACCAAAAAGCTGGTCCTATAAAAGAATAGAAAGTGAATTTGGAGTTAGTAACTACATTGGAAGGAAGGCAAAATAACTTGTGAAAGAAAAAGGACTTTTGTCCTCACTAATCTCAAACCTGGAAAAATTTTACCTGAAGACACGGTCAACTTAGTAAAGGCATTTTACTGCCTTGAAGAAGTCAGCAGGCAAATGCCCAGCAAGAAAGATTATATTTCAATCAAAGACAAAGATGGTTGTCGAACTCATGTCCAAAAGCGCCTGATACTTGGTAATCTTTGAGAAATTTACCAACTTTTCAAGTCCAAGTACCCATCTGAAAAAATAGGATTTTTAAAATTTGCTAAGACCAAGGAACTGCATTATAGCAGAAGCTAGTGGGACTCACACTGTGTGTGTGTGTGTGTGCAACACATCAGAATGTAAAGTTCATGATTGCTGGTGCTAATTTAAACAAAGTGACCCTGCAAGGACATGATGCTCTTTTAAAAACATATCAACATTGCTTATCAAGAATTATGTGTAATCCACCAGCGCAGAAATGTTTTTTAGGTGACTGTGATTCATGTCCTAGCACTGATGAAAAGCTTTATTGACAAGTCTGGAAGAAGATATGATTGATAACATCACCTACAAACAGTGGGTTTCAGTGGACCACTGTTCGTTTGAAACTATTTACAAAACCACAGAGGTTTTTGTTGAGTTTTCAACCCAGCTAATCATCTTGAAGAAGCATTATTTCATTGCCAAACAGCAATCTGCTTTTTTTGCAGAGAAGAAAATTACACTTTGCCCTAACGAAGCTGTGGTGACATGATTTTTCTGAGAACTATTCATTCATTCTGCAAGATGAAGCCCAGTCATTCCATTGGAACAACTCAAAGGCTTTGTTGTGAACTACAAAGAAAATAATCAACTTAGACATAAGAGTTTTGTTTTCATCTGAGAATGTCTGAAACATGACACAGTTCTTGTTCATGCTTTCCAAAGAAAACTTCTTAATGCTTTGAAAGTGGAATTGCTCCCAAACTTAAAAAAGATATTTTACTTTTCAGACGGCTGTGCGGCACAATACACAAATCGTAAGAGTTTTTCAGATTTGTGTAACCAACACACTCATTTCCAACAGAGTGGTATTTTTATGCCACTGCTCATGGCAAAGGAGTTTGTGATGCTGTTGGAGGCACAGTGAAGAGACTTGCATAGCCTTCAAAACCCCTTCTCAAATCAGATCATGACACCTTGACAGCTGTTTGAGTGGGGTAAGGCAAACATCCCTGCAATATTTTTTTTATATATATTTCAAATGATGAATACCTGGAAGAGAGATTTTTACAAGTACGACTTGATGAAGCAGTTGCTGTTACAGGAACTCAGAAGTTTCATGCCTACCTCCCAGTATCAACTGAAAAATTAGAAACCAAAGCATTTGCAGCTTCTCATGATACTGTTTTACATTGTATTAAAATCACTTCTGAACTTCAAGATGTAGATTTTGATCGTATTAATGGTTTTGTGGCATGTGCCTATGATAACTCATGGTGGATGGGGATGTGTTCTCTGAATGGATGCAGTAGAACGTAAAGTCAAGCTATCATTCTTACATCCAGCTGGACCAGCAACATCATTCTCTTATCCTGGGAAACTTCATCCTTAGCACACTGGATCCAATTACAGCTGCAGGGAGAACATGCCATCTAACCCCACAGGAGATGATGCATCCAACAGGCTAGCCAAGAAAAAGAGGTTCTTTATCATTAGGTATAGAAATTTTTGTCTATTTTTAGGGCTAAGTCAATTTAATTCTTTGTCACTGCCACAAGAAAATTTAATTTTTGTATGATACCATTGAGATACCACCTTGAAATTTGGACTGACTGGCTGCAAGAAATATACCTTTAAATGTGAATATTTTGAAAATTTTAAAAATTCTGTTTTTCCGAAAACTCTAAATATTTTTTTGAAAATTTGTGAAGTTTTTGAAAATCTTCTGATATTGATTATCAGAAATAAAATTTACAATTGTGTCATTTTGTATATCAAATGAAAGCCCTGTTCATAAGCTTTAAAATGACACCTGTCCCATGTCTGTAGCTATCATAGATATCTCGTAAATGGCATTTGAAGTTACGGTGGCTAGTGCATTTTAGCGTTTTTAGGCAATTTTGAAAATTCAATATCTCAAAAACGGGTGGACAAAAAATTTTGAAAAAAAAAATAATTTTTATACATCTCATGGTTAGGTACAAATGTACCAAAAATTAAACAAATCTGTGGCATCAAATTCCAAAGGGTATTTTTCATTGGTTGATTTGACATGGAATGACCCATACCAGATTATTATAATATTCCATGACAGATAGGAAATTTTATATGCAAGATGTTTCCAAAACTGATATTGATTATCAGAAGTAAAATTGAATTCTCAACCATCCATTTCAAATGAAAAAGATATTGGCAGACTCACATTTAAACCACTAGCATTCCCACATCCCAAGCTGATTAAATTTTCATTGCCGCTGTCTTTCTTCTTTTTTGGTATGATCTCACATGTGGCATTTTTCACACTCTCCGTTCTTGAAAACCGTTTATTCAATCAAGATTGTTAGCAGGAAAAAAAAAAAAACACACGCAGCACCCAGTGAACACACATGCACATCATTTGATGCAAAATCACTTGAGTTCCAAGACATTCAGTAAAAAATAAATGTTTAAAAATGGGCAAGAATATTGCTCAGAAGTTGATTCATGTAATTGCCTTCTTGCTTTCTAAGTATAAACTGAGAACATAGAGTCTGTAGAACAACAATGTTCTACAGACGGGCGTATTGGCCCACCAGGACATTTCTCAGTGGGCCCCTTCCGTATATTTTATCTCTTTCTTTCTTACTTTCTTAAATGTTTTCAGTTCAGTTGTTTTAGACACACAACTGAACCACAACACGTTTTTTATAAACGAAATACACATAATGTAATTATAACAAGCAGAAAAAACAAACTATTTTGAATTAGGGAAAACAATTCCCATACCAGGCAACTTCTAGAATCCCAACTACAATAAATGGGCCATGTGTGTTTGCGAACTTCTGGGTTCACTTAGTAGCTGAGGAACGAGAATGTGTGTGCCGTATGTTGTGGGAGGGCGGGTGTGTGTGTACAAGATGTTCTATATATTCCCCAAGGAAGGGGGCGAGGTGTAGTTGATTTTACTCCCATTGGTTGTAGGAGGCATTAGTGCTGTGCTCATGAGAGCTGAGTTCGAGCTCAATTTTAAGAGCCTGAGCTCGTCTGAGCCCGAAGTATGTCAGCCCTAGCCCGCCCGAGCCTGAATTTTATATTGCAAAATAGAGCCTGTGCCCAAACGAGCCCGAAAACTGTGATTAATCTGTTTAGGCATTAAAAAATCTCCTCTTCCAGATTTCCACTCCTTCCTCCTCGTGCAATTAACCGATGTCTTTCTCAACTGCGGAGTGGGGAAGGGATGTCTATCTATTCTGTAGTTTCTTTGAACATTCATTTCATCCTGAAATGTTTCGAGGGGCCAGGCATCAGGAAAAATCGGGAGGCACAACAACCTATGTATCTTAACAGAATTGGGGTATGGGGGCTGAACAGGGCTAAATTTTTCCACTACTTTACTTAAAGTAGTGAAAATACTCACCCATGTTTGATAAAGTTGCAGAACAATGCTAGATAATGGTCATTATGGGATGTACTATCCACTATATGCCAACACAGAATTCAGAGTGAAAGCTGATAATAGCAAGAACTTATTTTGAAATAATTGTAAGATTATTTCGAAATGTTCTACCTACACTCCTTGTCATAACTGACAAATGCTGCAGATGAAAGCATTAATGGAAATATCATTTCGACATGAAGTTGTAAAATGTTTTGTTTACGTTATGTAGTAAGGCGTCTTTACAATACATAACCGCAGCATAAAAGCACATTTTGTAATTGAAACACATATATCATCACTGAATGAAGAATTTGTTCGTCACGATATTTAAAAATCTTTAAATTTCTAACTTTGATTGTCAACAATAGAAAAATTACAAAAATTGCAGTACAAATAGAAAATTTTACAGTGTAAAAGTTCTGTATTTTTTTCATTTATTGAAATTTAAAAATCATGTGTTATGCGAAAGGATTTTTGATACAACTCCAACATAATTTTGGTAGTAGCAGTTCTGTCTCTCTCTCTCTCTCTCTCTCTCTCTCTCTCTCTCTCTCAAATATTTGCTGGAATTTCAGCCCACTTCGTTGAAAATTTAAGAACTGGAAGCTCAAAGGTATGAAAATCAAGATTATTTTACGATCTGTCAAACATGAAAATGCTATATAAGCAATTTTCTTTTTAAAAATTTTATTCTTCAGCATTCTTAAGAGAAAATTTTAAACAAATATAAATATTGAGTGTGTCCAAAATTAGAAACTTCTCCTGCGCAGTTAAACACATAACTAACTAAACTAGTGATTTAAACCTGGTTATTTGGTTTTTCAGCGTTGATTAAGTGCACGATGTTTAAATATCTTGAAATTTCTAACTGTGTTTGTCCACAACAGAAAAATTGCAGTACAATTTTTATGCAGTAAAAACTTGACGTGGGCCGATGAAAACTTTTTCGCAACAGCCACTTCAATTTAAGGATGGTGGGTGTACTTTTTTTAACCCGCAGCACTACGCTTGCCACTGTTTCCAGAGCAACTGTACTTTTTGCGTTGTTTCTTAAATTAAAAAAAGTGATTTTCAGTTGTGAAACAATAGTACCGCAGAACTACAACTGAACGAGCTCAATTGCAAACATTTTCCCTGGCCCTTTTGCCAATTCCAATCCGCCCCTGTCTACAGACTCTATGTACGGGGGAGTGAGGTTTAATTGCCCCCCAACATCTAAGGTTATAATGAGTTGCATGCCCATAATTTAGGAAAGCCAGCCTGATGGCCAAGTGGTCTGAGGTGCTGGCTCAGTTTTAAGTCCTGGGTGAAACATGATGGGACAGGTGGCTGCGCACAGCAATAAGGGTTGCTTGTGGTGTTTGTTAAACCCTCAAACAAAAAAAAAACAAAAAAAATAGGGCAGTTCTGGGAAATTTGAGGATTTACTGGGGCATTGGAATTCTGAGTCACATGGATGCTGAGTTTTGATAGGTCTTCATCATAGAACAATCAGACTACTCATGCTTCATCCAGAAATTCAGCTGTGTTCCAACTTGGCTGGTTGGCCAGAAGCACTCCAGACAACTTGGCCATTAGGGTGATAAAAAAATTCTCAAAAGACACAAAATGCAGTTGTATACTGCATGTCTGCTGCAAAACCTTTAAGATGTACCCCTTCATTCTGTGTGATGTTCTGTTTCAGTATCATTGATGATGACACTGAAATTTTTTGTAGAAAACATTGGTGGCCTTTATAAAGTTAAACAGAAGAACTTTCTCCAAAACTTTGTATTTACTCACAGTTTAATGATTTTAATGATAATTTACAAGCTATTTGTTGGTGTTACTCTTTTTTAGGAACACCACCAAATAATCAGTTTTCCAGGACATGGTTAATTTATTCCTTAAATAACAGGAGTATAGACCAGATTAAGGATATAACTGAATTCAGCGAAACTAGTGTATTTATTGTCTGTGAAATTTCTTACAAAAAACCAACATCTATTTTATTTGTTTTCAATCTGTTTCAATTAAAAATTTCACCCTGTCTTAGAACGGGAAACATCCCCTATATATTAATATTTATTTTAAGCTTAAAAACAACTGTCCTAGGATGGGCCAAGCAGCGTAACAACACATTGGCACAATTTTTAACTAAAAGTTGTGAGTAAGTGACATAAAAGTTTTAACTGCTGTATTAGCAGTTTTCAGCCATTCCAAAGCACTGCTTGAATGACAAGAGACATACATTAAGTATGGATATTTTTATTAAGTTGCTAAATTTTAAGGTGGCTTACTGTTCCATTGTAGTGTGTTGAGATTTGGAGTTTGTATAGAAAAGCTAAATTTCCTGGCTTGTTTTCAATTATTGGAAATTGGAATGCAGATCCGAGATTTTTCTGAGTTGTAGGTGGGTCAGATCACCCAGGTCATGTCACCCACCCATCTCAGATTTTTGTGAAAATTGGCACAAAGTATTGTACTGGTGAAATATGAAACCTGTTAAAATTTTAGGTCAGTCGGTCCAGTAGATCTTGAGTAATGCACCTTTAAAATTTGGGTAGCTCTGCCTTTAAAGCTTTCGAGCTATGAGTTTTCACAACTACACTGTAGGACAAAAAAATTCATAGCGTCACAACTAACTGTTGCAGCCACAAGTTTTTTTCTTAAATAATCTGCATGATCCATACATTTGGGAACTTGTTGCAGCACATTTTTTGAATTAAAAGAACACTTTCTTTTTTAATTTAATGGCAAAAGACATGGGAAAATGAGGCCAGATTTTTATTAAACAAAATTTTTTTTTCAAAATGAGCCCCCACTTCAAATTTGCTAAAAATATTTTCATGTGTGTATTATATATAATGTAACCTTTCAGCAGGAGAAAAAATTACTTTGGGCAATTCGCAATATTGACGAGAAATTAAAAAATAAAAAACGGCATGTTTTATATATGGAACATTCCGACATGATATTACCCAATTTTTTAATTAAGTGGTTGCTTGACCATTTTATATACACCCCCCCATAGTGTAACCCTCTCAGTGATTAGCTCAAAATAATTTTTATTTTATTTTTATGTGCCACCATCTTGGATATAGGATCATTTTTCTTTTCTGCACATGCCAAAATAGAGCCACACAATGGTTTTCAAAAAACGCAATTGCTTTCCTCTTATTGTAGATCAAAAGATTTGGTTTTCACTACCTTAAAGAGGACATTTTAGGCTTACAGAAAATGTGTAGAAATTATAGAAAATATTTGTATAACCTTGCTTAAAATGGTGTTGAAATCTGCAATACTCGGAAGCATAAATCACCATTTTTGATGAACTGTTAAGGTGACGACAGGGAGTTGGAACCCCAAGTTGGGAATTTTTGTTTAATAACTATGGGTAGTAGAATTTTCAGCTATGGAGAACTTAAGTCTGGGTTTGGTCCCCTTCCCACCCCCACCCCACTCAAAGTTGCAAAATTTTCAACTTTTGCAGATTTCGAGGTTACATATCTCAAAAGAGGAACCAGATGTATTTATTTTTTCCCCACCAAGGATACCCCTACTGGTACTCAACAAAACCTGTGAGTTTCAGTTTGTGGCTCAAACTGGTTTAGATGTTACAGGCTGTGAAATATTTGTGAATAAATGGTAACACTTTAGCACTCGGAAATGCACAAAAACAGATTAATATTTATGCTTATTTCTGTTTTCAAAATATTTTTTAAGTCTTATGGAATTATATTTTAAACACATTTAACTGCCAAATGCTATATGTACAATTTATACATAAGGTAAATAAAAAAACTAAAAAAAAAACTTACCAGAGCATATTGTACAGTTTGCAATTCACAAACTTTAGCAGCAACACTTGTCCAGATGTTGAGTTTACTTCTGTGAGTGCACTTGCAACGGACTATATTTGTTACTGTTGAATTTAATATTCCGACCAATTTCAATTTGTAACTGATCAAAACACTAGCCTAGCCTGCAACAAAACTGTGCTCACAATCAATCGCCAGTCAAATCGCCAAAGTTATTTTACAGCTGGTGTGCCTAAAAATAAGCGCTAATTACGAAAAATGCGACCGACAGGGCCACTTATGCTATTCCAAGCTGGGTTTTTTTTTGTTTTTTTTTTAAGAATACAAGCAACTGCAAAGATTAGGTCCTTTAAATTTCTTACTAATTTTAATAAAAATATAAACTAATGGAACAAACCATTTTATGAATTATTTTGACATTGAATGATACATTTATGTATGATTTATAAATGAACTTTCTCTAATGTATATTCATTTATACACAAGAGATAAATGAATTCTTTTCTCTGTCAGTTTGAATTAAAACTAAACACAATTACTAATTTTCATATGAAAAAAAAAACTTTGACTGAACCAGGTCTTCAGCCTGTTTGGATAGGCTGTATGTTCTTCCTGTTGCAGTGTTTGCCTCAACCAAACATAATATATGTGTTAGAGGTACTTCACAATCATTATTAGACCAATAAAAAGATGGAGAAAGCCCATGTGGATGCATGAATCGAACAGTCGCATTATATTCATCATAGTTAATCTTTTCAACGAATCCCACATACTAACAGGAATCATATACACATGCTAGGCAGCAGTTAGCATGTAACTCATCTTGAAAATTAGTTACACTGATTTCGGAAACAATACTGTAATATTTATCAAAACTTAATCTCTTGCTGCCCTGGTGATGCAGTGGTCTAAGCAATGGCTTCTGATCATTCATCCGAAGGGGGTCCGGGTTCAAATCCCGGTGAGGCATGAATGTTGTGTTTGTCTTACGGCACTGGTTCTTTCCTTTCCCCGGAACCAGTGGACCTAAATTAGGGACAGGTGACTGCTTATAGCCCATTGAGTTGCTCATGGTAGTCGTTAAACCTCAGTCAAAAAAAAAAAAAAAAATCTCTTAGCACCAATTCTGAAATTGGGAAGTGGTGTAAAGTAATGCATTGTGCGTTTACCAGGAAGAGTTTTTGCTTTCTCAAAACGGGGACTAAGCTAATTACACACTTTGTTCATCTCTTCTGCACACACAAAGAAAAATGTAATTTCCTTTATATTAACTTTGCAGAAGTTATACATAATTGCAGCAGATGTTATTTGTTGAACTAAAGGTCGCTGCAAACTGGCTTTTGTTTTTAGCCTTTTTACAATCTGCACCAATACCATCACATGGTGACTTGCCATGGCTTGTTGCAAAAAATGACCACTTCTTTACCAATCTAAAAAAATTGTGTTCATGATAGCGCAAGTTCGGAAAATTCTTGCAGTTTTTATATTGTGCAGAACAGTTGTCACTGAAATACTCAATATTTCTCAGTCTGTAGTAATGCACAACCTTTTTACTAAACTGAAGGAAGTAGAAACATCCACAATGACTAGAAATTTTAGTAGGAGACAAAAACAGAGATAGGAAATGATGTTAGAATTTTATTTTGAAGTCGTGTAAGGAGGAATGATTTGGGGAGGGGGAGGACTCAACATTCATTATTGATACAAAAGAATTTAGGTTGGACTTTTTTTCATTTTCTTAAAAGTAATTACGTGCACTGGATGAAAAACTAACTAAAGAAATTCCTGTACCTTATTACAACTTTATATTCAACAGGTTAAATTAATTTTATTTGATTGCACATTTAATATGAAAGTAGTACGTACGTGCATGTGTGTGTGCTCCCAGACTTAGGTTCTCCATAGCTGAGAACTACTAGCCATAGTTATTACACAAAAATTCTCAACTTGGGGTTCCAACTCCCAGTCACCTTAACAGTTCATAAAAAATGGTGTTTTATGCTTTTGAGTATTACAGATTTCAACGCCATTTTAAACAAGGTTAAAAAAATATTTTCTATCATTTCTGTACATTTTCTGTAAGCCTAAAATGTCCTCTTTAAGGTAGTGAAAACCAAAACTTTTGATCTACAGTAAGAAGAAAGCAATTGCCTTTTTTCAAAACCATTGTGAGACCGTGTTTTGGCATGCCGCAGGAAAGAAAAATGAACCTATATCCAAGATGGTGGCACATAAAAATAAAATAAAAATTGTTTTGAGCTACTCACCAATAGGGTTACACTATGGGGGGAGGGAGGTGTATAAAATGGTCAAGCAACCATGTAATTAAAAAATTGGGTAATGCCATGTCAGAATGTTGCAAATATAAAACACGCCATTTTTGTTTTTTTTTCCTCGCCAAAATTGTGAATTGCCCAAAGTAATTTTTTCTCCTGCTGAAAGGTTACATTATAATACACACATGAAAATATTTTTAGCAAATTTGAAGTGGAAGCTCATTTTTTAAAAAAATGTTTTGTTTAATAAAAATCTGGCCTCATTTTTCAATGTCTTTTGTCATTAAATTTTAAAAAATGTGTAGAAACAAGTTGTTCCCAAATGTATGAATCACGCAGATCATTTAAGAAAAAAAATTATGTAGCTGCCCTGGTTAGTTGTGAAGTTATGAATTTTTTTGTCTTACAGTGTAGTTGTGAAAACTCATAGCGTGAAAACTTTAAAGGCAGAGCTACCCAATTTTTAAAATAGCATTACTCAAGATCTACTGGACTGACTGACCTAAAATTTTAACAGGTTTCATATCTCACCAGTATAATATTTTGTACCAATTTTCACAAAAATCTGAGATGGGTGGGTGTCATCTCGTGAAAATGCTGGGTGATTTGACATGTAATGATCCAGGTCTAAAAAAGAAGTAAAATTTCCCTACATTTTTGGTATGGAAAGCTCAAAGAGATCACGTCAAAGCTTTTCTAAAATTGTTTTGTAACTTGACTGACAACCTTTATTTTCAAAAAACTGTGGATTTTGTTCTTTTTTTTTTTTTCCTTTCCGAAATCTTATCTCATTCTAGAAAGATGAAAAGTTATGGGTTATATCAGGTGAGTCATTATATTGATAATGATCCAGGTCTAAAAAAGAAGTAACATTTCCCGACATTTTTGGTATGGAAAGCTCAAAGAGATCACGTCAAAGGATTTCTAAAATTGTTTTGTAACTTGACTGACAACCTTTATTTTCAAAAAACTGTGGATTTTGTTCTTTTTTTTTTTTTTCCTTTCCGAAATCTTATCTCATTCTAAAGATGAAAAGTTATGGGTTATATCAGGTGAGTCATTATATTGATAAACACTGTTTTCTATATTGTTATATATTTAATATTTTATAAGGGCTGTATAAATGTTTATTTTATATATAAAATATACATTTATAGAGCCCTTATAAAATAATTTTTATATGAAACGAAGTCAAAGACATCTAAAAACAGTTTTTTAGGCAATCGTAATGTGCTGAAGGGAATTTAACATTAGCAAGTGAATTAATGTGCGAAATACACATATACTTACACTTTAGTCATTGTATGACTAACACTATTTTTACGGCACTTTTTTTTTTTTTTTTTTTTGGCCGATGCGCGATATGAACCACATGTGCTGTGTCATAGTAAAAGACGGTACACGTGGTTCATATTGCAAATCAGCAAAACAGGAAACCTGCTATAAAAATAGTTTTAGTCCTACAATGATTGTAGTGTGAGTATATGTGTATTTTACACATTAATTTACTTGCTAATGTTAAATGTCATTAATCTTTCTGTAGAGTTTTATGTGGGGTGCCTACTATATGGCCTAACTTGGGCCAGCATGCAAACTTCTATTTCATCTTCAACGTTCTCAGCAATCCACTCTGTGAAGAATTCTCCTGAGTCACCAACATCTGAGTTCATTTATATTCTGAAATCTTGTGTACCACATTTAAAGCAATATGGGATTTATCTGAAATATAATGCAATGTTTGTAAGCATATTTTTTTTTTCTTTACTTGTTGTTTCTTTGAATGTTGTGGAATTTAATGTAACTGTAATTTACAGCCATAATGTTCTTATAAGTTCATTTTTTCACCACAGATTCTCTGTCATCAACTGCCATCTGTATGATGAATGAGTTCTTTGAAAAACTGGATTGTATCATACTGGAATGGGAATTCCATATCTCACAATATCCACCAAAATGTGTTGACATTGTACCACCCCATAAAGCGCCTTTTCAAACAAGAAAACCCAAATGCAGTTTGGGCGAGAAGAAGTATGCATTGCAAGCCTTTCTGAACTGAAATTAGTAGCACAGTACCTGAACCACAGAAGGCAAATTACCATGGAATTCCATAATCATAGAAACATTATTGGTAATTCATCTCTCTATATGTATTAAGTTTTCTATGTAATTCTTTTTATTTTATGTATTCTACCCTTCCCATTATTCAGGATTTTTCCAGTGTCTTATGCTGATGATATATAGGTATGCATTTTAAGGTGTGATTGATCTGTTTGCTCAGACACATATGTTGATGTTAACTCTCACAGTAATTAATGTTTCTGTTATTAATTATGTCATCACATCATGGCTTTGCATGTGGCTCAAACAGTTAACTAGAGAATGTTGAGTTCCTGTCAACTGTCATATGTTAATTGTTTATGCTCAATAAAAAAATTTTGGGTGTTTTTCAGATTTGCATTAAAAAAAGTAGAAATTGCAGGGAAAATTGTGACCATGGTTAGAGCAATCAGTTGCAAATAAAGTTTTTAGAAGAGGACTTTTAGAAATGCAGATATAGTTTCAGGACCAAATAAGTATGAACTCTCGACCAGCAGTAGTGCATGTGTAAAATCAAAAGTTATGCAGCTTATACTTATCACATTTAGAGCTACCCACTATTAAAGAAGTGTTTCCAATCTGACCTTGGTATAATTGAGCAAAATCCTACATTTGTGCCACTTTGCAGGAACTTTTGTGTTAGAAAAGCTAACAAGTGCATGTAAAAATAGTGGTTATGTGTACAGCAATTAGATGCAAGAGAGAATTTTTCCAAATGAGAATTTCAGAAGCACAGATATAATTCCAAATGCAAATATACTGTGATGTTCCCTAGTGGAGGAAATATGCATCTGGAAAATCAAGTAGCTTGAAGAATATATTAATCTTGGCTAAAGCGAATTGTTCGCAGAAGAATTTTTCTGTTAAGACCTGTAGTATCATGAACTAAAAATGAAAATCTATGTTTGCACCGCACAGTGAAAATATTGAACACTGTACATTGATAAAAAGGGGGGGGGGGTGAGGAAGAAAGAAAAAGGGAAATGGAAAGTGTCCATTAGAGGGATGTGAAAAGAGTTCTCAAAATTGGTGTTTTAGGAGTCACTATATGTATATTATTATACCTCAAAGAAATATTTTTTACCCCACCTAGGAATAAAGCAGTAAACACACAGTTAGATCTATAGTAAGGTATGTTGTAAGACAAAGAAAACAAGTGATATATGTACACCTTATTAATATAAGTCAATCGTTAAACTTAAAGAGAGATACAAGAATATCTCTGCAGTGTATATAAAAATATTTTCAAAATTCGCTTACGTACCTGCTGTCCCTTCACAGTTGTAGAACATGTAAAATTTCAGCAAGAAAGAGGGGAGCCCATAGGTACACCTTGTTTTTGTTGGTAATAGATACCATAGTATCTGGTAATAGATACCATAGTATCTATTACCAACAAAAACAAGGTGTTTGTTGGTAATAGATACTACACTTGTTTTTGTTGGTAATAGATACTACACTTGTTTTTGTTGGTAATAGATACCAAGGTGTTTGTTGGTAATAGATACTACACTTGCTTTTGTTGGTAATAGATACCATAGTATCTATTACCAACAAAAACAAGGTGTACCTATGGGCTCCCCTCTTTTCCCCTTACTTGCTGAAATTTATTTGCAGAATATTCAGAATATTGAGACATTAATTATTGCCCCATCCCTCTTAAAACCCACCATTTGGTTAAGGTATGTGGACGACATCTTCATTATTTGGCCACACCAAAAAAAAAAAGCACTCTCTGTTTAAACTCATGTCCTCCATAACTTCAAAATTCCTGCATATAAAATTTTCCTCTCAAGAACAGATTGACAATAATATTAGTTTTCTGGATGTTAACATCAACATCAACCCAGACTTCTCACTTGGCCTCTCTGTTTATAGGAAACCTTCTGCCACCCATAATATCATCCCTTACCATTCTCGCACTTTTGGAAAATACAAACTGTCTGCTCTTAAGTCATACATTCACCGGGCCAACCTTATTTGCAACAGCCATTCTGCTCTTCAACTAGAATATCAGAACATCATCAACATTGGCAAATTGCATGGCATTCCACCCCTCTTATTACATAGACTTATCAAGAGTTTTGAATCACAGAATAGATCTAGTTTACTGCCTGAACCTTCCACCACCCATCAGTTTGTTGGCACTTTGTCCTTTAGCCTGTCCTTCACTCATAAAGTTTGCTCTATTTTCAAGTCTTTTGGCTACAGGATTGCAGTTCAAACCACCTCCACATCTTCTCAAACTCATCCTTAAGGACAGAGATCTCAATAAACCCCTAGATTTACAAGGTGTCTACTCTATCCCTATCAACACTTCCACAGGCGTTACCCACTATATTGGTAGTACTTACCGCAGCATAAACTGGCGTTTGATGGAGCATATCGCTAATGTTAAGAAAGGTAGCCCTTCCACATCCCTTTCAATTTTAACCATCAGCGATGCATCTGCAGCTCCCGATTGGCACAATGTTAAGCAAATCATCCCGTTCAGCAATCGGCGTGCCCTCAGATACCGCGAAAGCATTGAAATCTACCTTACCCCTAACACCTGCAATACTGACTCACCTTTTAACATCCATATTATTTGGAAAGAGATTTTGGAATCTGGCAACAACTGACACTTTTACCACGTGTCTCATTCCATGGCTGATGAAGGTAGAAGTCGCTACCGAAACGCAGGGGTGCAGAATTTGTCCGAACTCGTGAACGAGGTTCGAGGGAAATTAAGGCAGCTCTGAGGAAATTTTTGCCCACGGGTAAAATAATAATAATAGTAGTAATAATAATAAAACGAAAAATTGACTTATTAGCAACGAGTATAACGCGAAAGATAAGAATAATTTACTGCACGGTAATCAGGCAATCATTTTGAAAAATGCCATGTCGTTTTAAATACAAGAGGTTATGAGCACAGTGACGTACTGCAGACTGCCGCTGGCATATGATTCACCGAGCCCAAATGACTTAACTAATCCTAAGGTGTAGACAGCATGGCAGGAGTAAATAAGTACAGCATAACCACTAGTCATGCTAATAAAATTTTTGCGAAACTAATGGCAGCTTATGTGTCGTAGGCGCCGATCTGGAAAATTATTAGGGGTTCCGCACATTTTAAAGAGAATGACCCATGCATTTTTCAAAGGATTTCTAAGGTCTAATTAAAATTTCATTCAGTAAAATTATCTGGCACAATTATATGCCTGAAATACTAGAATAAAATAAATTATAGTTAATTGCAGAATTTTTTTTAGCTGTTTATTTTTCAGCCTCTCTGCCCCACCACTGTTTTCACCTAGACCCAAAAATGTTTCAGACATTTTGAATGTAAAATAAATATTATGTTGTTTTTTTTTCAAATTTTTAAGTAATAGGCTTTAAGGATTAGTTCTTAATCATCAACATATAGATCTAATACTCGCTTAAACTTGTATGAAAGTCCGCTACAGTTTTGGGGGAAATTTCGGACTGAAAAAAAATTGCGTTCTTGGGAAATATTGGGCCCTGAAAATTTTCTACACCCCTGCCAAAACGTCCCGCTCTTAGTTTTTCAACGTAACTTATGCGTGTGATCACGATTTCAAGAATTATTTTAAAGGATAAAATATGCAATTTACAGGACCCTACTACTCTTGATACAGCTTGGAAGTCACTTATAAAAAGAAAAAAATACATAGAAAAAGACAAAAAAAAAAAAAAGAGTATTATAAAAATCACACTATTTAATAAAGGACTAATAATAATATATTTGTTTCTATAAATAGATATTAATATTTCAATATTTCTACATTAAGAAAGAAAATGGAATTGTACTTACGATAGATATACCTATCGACTCATCCGATAGATGGCGGCACCTGAGCAGATTCACCTGACACGTAGTGCAGGCCCACCCCTTCCTTCGTTTCCCGACATGCAACTTCTGCGGCTACACACACGTGAGGAACCCTCATGTAGGTTGTTGATGGCCTGATGGTATTGCTCATGGAGCATTGAAAGCGCTGGCCGTGATATCGTCGACAAAGTGTTTTTTACGTAAACCGTGTCCCCCGACCCGATGAGTATAGCCATTTCTAATGAGATACGTTTTAGTTAATGGATAGTTTTAAATCTATGAGTATGCTAATGAGTGAGTGTTTGATTGAAAATTATTGATATTTTAACTGAAATGTTTTATTTATAAATATTTTTAGCTAACAAAAAATCTGTTGCATAATTAGGCTTCGGCTTCTCTCGGGGTGGGAGCACATGTCTCATGGAGCAATAACGTGCGATATACCTTTCAATATTAGGTCCACAATACCTTTGATATTATACAGGGTGATTCGTAAAGAAGTATACAGTTTCAACGCACCATAAATCAAGAACAATGTAAGATATTTTATGTCATCTGTAACAGAATTGTAGGGAATGTTTCAAGTTTTTTTTTAGAGACAGTCACAGATGTTCTATGTGTGCACCCTTAGTCACACGACACACATCGAGCTGGTAATCCATTGCCGCCCAAACGCGAGGTAAGATATCTGACTCAAGAGCAGTAATAGTGGCTGTGATGCGCTCTTTCAGCTCCGCTAGATCAACAGGAAGGGGAAGGGCGAATACCTTGTCCTTTATGTACCCCACAGGAAAAAGTCGCAAGGTGTTAAGTCAGGACTTCTGGGTGGCCATTGGGTCAGTGGCATGTTGTGGTCTGCGGCTTGTCCAATCCATTGGTGAGGAAGATGTTCATCAAGATAATCTCGCACGTCGCCTAACCAGTGCGGTGGTGCACCATCCAATTGGAGAATAAAGTTGTCACTGTCGTCCTGCAACTGTGGCATCAACCAAAGACTTCGCACATCCAGAAAAGAGCCTCCCGTGACAGTTTTCTTGTGAAAAAAGAAGGAGTCGTACACTTTCTTTTTGGACACAACACAGAACACATTTACCTTAGGGGAATCTCGCACGTGTTGCACTGTAAATCTGGGATTCTCCATTCCCCAAAAGCAAGCATTGTGCTTGTTTACCTGACCACTCATGTGTGTGAAATGTAGCTTCATCGGTGAAAACTAAGTGATCGGCAAAATCGTCATTTTCAAAACGGTGCTGCATTTCGGCACAAAATTCAAAGCGCTGTGTCTTGTCAAGGTCAGTGAGATTTTGCAACATCTGCATTTTGTATGGAATCATTTTCATCTTCTTTCTCAAAATTCTCCAGACAGTGGGCTGTGAAATCTGCACTTCACGACTCACCCTCTGCGTTGATTTTCTTGAGCTTCATTGAATGGCGGTGCAAACACTATCGACGACTTCTTCCGATACACGCGGTCGTCCAGGACTTTAAAGTTTGCACAAACAGCCCGCAGTTTCAAATTTTTTATGCCAATCGTAGATAGATTTTCTGGTTGGAGTTTCGTTTCCGAATCATGATCGAAAATGCTGTTGCACAACAGTTACAGATTCCGTTTCGCTTGATTCAAGAACACAAAATGCCTTCTCCAGTGCAGACGCTGCCATTTTGACTTACTAGTCACGTGACACATGCGCTGTCTCCTAGGTCACTTCCCTCGGTAGCTGGACACAAACTTTATGAGTACATCTACCTAACGGTTCGCAGTTGTGGTCCGTGTCTTCAACTGTTATTGTTTTACAGCATCTGGAAACTGTATACTTCTTTATGAATTAGGGTGTATTTGTATTAATGTTGAAGGTGTCCGCCCTGTCCATTAAGACAGGCTTCAACACAAGACTCCATATTTCGGAAAGTTCGTGCCAGTTGCTCCAGTATAATCACTGTCACTGCCTCACAAATGTTGTTCTTAAGTGCCTCGAAGGTTGTCAACTTATTTTGAAACACCACTGATTGATTTGAGATACCCCCCTCCCTTCCCTCCAGAGAAAGAAGCCGGGGTATTAGGTCAGGAGATAAAAGTAGCCACATTCCTTTAGAAATCACGTGATCTCCAAAGAATGACTCGGTTTCGGCCATATGCACATGTGATGTATGGCAAGTTGCCCCATCTTGTTGGAAATATCCAGTAGTCAGCCCTTCAGGGTACAGTTGGTTAACAAATGCCTGAAAATTTTCCACATAGACTGCTGTTGTGACTGTATCCTGAAAAAAGATGGATGGGGCCCAATGATCTGCCGATGTGATACACTCCAATTTTTTATGTGTCCAATGGTTTCTTGATAAATGTGTAAGGATTATTATATCTCATGTGATTCTATCATAAAGTTCACATACAATTACGTGACCACAAGGTTCTTCAGGAAGACGCTTTGACGTCTGTAAGTTCTGTTTTACACGTTCTGTAAAGTGGATACAGTCTGTGGTGGTGCATTAACTTATTCAGTTAAAATATAAATCCGTTAAAAGTCCTAAAGATGTTACTCACGGAAGTGTGTGTTCAGTCCAACGTCAGTAATTATTCAGCTTCTTTGTCCAAAGTTGTATCTTGCTTCAATATGGTCAGTTGTTAGGGTTAGTTCGAGAGCCATTTCGTCATAAGTTGTACCCTACTTCGGATATGTCCAGATGTTAGTGTTAGCTCCGTTCTGGCTGTGTCAACATCATATTGAATGGGTAAAGGTTTTCAGATAATAATTCTTGGGTTAAGAGTTACTATTTACATACCACTTGAAGTTCCATGTCGTACTTGACCTTTAGGGCTATTTCATCAATGCTGCACTCTCTTGGAATTACTGAGGAAGTCTTCAAGTTTGGTCAGGTTCATAAAAAATTTAAAAGATTCCAGTTAAAATCGTTATATACACCACCTCATACCGTCCACAGTCTCAATCATCGGACGCTCGTTTCACCTAGGCTCTACCCTGGCGTTTTCAACGGAGACTTCACGGTGTGAGGTGGTGTATATAACGATTTTAACTGGACTCTTTTAAAGCTTATAAATTTTTTATGAATCTGACCAAACTTGAAGACTTCCTCAGCAATTCCAAGAGAGTGCAGCATTGACAAAATAGCCCTAAAGGCCAAGTACGACATGGAATTTCAAGTGGTATGTAAATAGTAACTCTTGACTCAAGAATATTTAATTATTATCTGGAAGCCTTTACCCATTCAATATGAGTTCGACACAGCCAGAACGGAGCTAACCCTAACATCTGGACATATCCGAAGTAGGGTACAACTTATGACGAAATGATGGCTCTCGAACTAACCCTAACAACTGACCATATTGAGGCAACGTACAACTTTGGACTGAACACGCATTTCCGTGAGTAACATCTTTAGGACTTTTAACCGATTTATATTTTAATTGGATAAGTTAATGCACCACCACAGACTGTATCCACTTTACAGAACGTGTAAAACAGAACTTACAGACATCAAAGCGTCTTCCTGAAGAAGTGTGAGGATTTGCCACTGCCCACATATGCACGTTTTGTGCATTTATGTATCCCCATAAGTGAATTCACACTTCATTGGAAAAAAAAGTTGTAGTCCAAGATGCCTGGTTGTTCTGCAACAAATAAATGCCTGAAGCCACTGACAGTACCTCATTCTTTTCTCTTGGTCTGGTGCATTCAGTTCGTGAACAGCTCACAAACCGTACAGATAAATTGCAGTCTTCTTCGCTGCTCTATGACACGTGCTCTTTGACTAACCAGTTACCTGGGTATGTCTATGCAAAGATTTCTGTAGAAAATCATGAAGTCTTTGCTGGATGTCCTGCACTACTGTTTCTGACATTTTGCGACTGCCCTCTCCATGCAAATCAAATGTTCTGCAACAAATAAATGCCTGAAGCCACTGACAGTACCTCATTCTTTTCTCTTGGTCTGGTGCATTCAGTTCGTGAACAGCTCACAAACCGTACAGATAAATTGCAGTCTTCTTCGCTGCTCTATGACACGTGCTCTTTGACTAACCAGTTACCTGGGTATGTCTATGCAAAGATTTCTGTAGAAAATCATGAAGTCTTTGCTGGATGTCCTGCACTACTGTTTCTGACATTTTGCGACTGCCCTCTCCATGCAAATCACATAATGTTCCATGGATCTCCAGCTTCTTAACCAGCTGCAGAATACACAGTGCTGTCCAACATCAAAAATTTTGTACGAAATTCACATTGACACTTCTTTATTAGTTACTCTCCCAATAAATACCGACAAGAAACACACGCTCGGCTACAGTTAACCTGGAGGACATTGTTTGCACATATGATTAGTCTCACAACAAGCAAACAACTGAACTAACCCATGGGAATCACAAACCTGGCATGCACAATGTCCAAGGTCACAACAAGCATGCCAACAGGCATTGAAGAACAACTTCTATAAGGCAGTGGCAGCGATTATGCCGGAGCAACTGACTCGACCTTTCTGAAATATGGAGTGGCGTGTTCAAGCCTGTCTCAATGGACACTTTCAACATCTCTTATTATACTGTTCTGTTTTCCATGGATGAAGGTATGTTCATACCAAATATCATTCAATTACTGTAATTATTCACGATGTTATTAATAAAAGCTTGGGTAAAGTAGCAAGTGGGGCACCCTGTATGACTATAAAGGGACTGCAGGCATGTCGAGAATTCTGAAAAAAAAAAATTATATGCTCTGCAGATGTATTCTTGTACCTCTCCTAAAATCTAACAATTGACTTTATATAAATTCTGGTTAAAAACATCTATAGCGGAGCCTAAAAGCTGTTCTTAAATTTACATGCATACTAATATAATATTTACAAGGTTGCTTACCTCTTTTCACATTTCACCATACGTTACATTCTTTCTGCCTGCCATGCTTGGTTTAGGCTTCCGGTGCGGTGTTCCACTTTTGGTTTTCGGGTTCTTTCAAACTCTTTACCAACACTCAAGTCCATGAAGTGCGTTGTTGTCCAGATTTACAAGATTGTGGGAAGGGGGAGGATACAACTTTGCAACCTGGACAACAACACACTTCATAGACTTGAGTGTTGGTAAAGAATTTGAAAGAACCTGAAAACCAAAAATGGAACACCGCACCGGAAGCCTAAACCAAGCATGGCAGGCAGAAAGAATGTAACGTGTGGTGAAATGTGAAAAGAGGTAAGCAACCTTGTAAATATTAATTGACTTTATGTCATGAAAGAGTCCAGTCCTGAATGAGCCAGAAAACTGTGTTAATGGATAAAAAGAGTTCTTCTTACAGACTTTCTCTCCCCTCTTCCTTTAATTAACCAATATATTTCTAAACTGGGGTGTGGGGAAGGGACATTTATCAGTTTCTGTAACATAGTTGAATGATTTTCTTCCTCTTTGAAATGGCTCCCATGAATGGGCATCCAGCAAAATTGGGCTATTTTGCTTAACAAAATTACCCACTGGGGTAAAATTTCAATAGTGTGGTATCTACGACATATATCTACGTACAGTTCTTGAAGAAGCTACTAATTTTATTAAGCAAAATAGCCCAATTTCGCAGAATGTCCAGTCACCGGAACCATTTCAGGAGGAAAGGAATAGTCAAAGGAAGATCATTGAACTATGCTACAGAAACTGATAAATGTCCCTTACCCACACCCCAATTTAGAAAGATATTGGCTAATTAAAGAAAGAGGGGAGAGAAAGTCTGTAAGAAGAACTGTTTTTATCCATTAACACAGTTTTCTGGCTCATTCAGGACTGAACTCTATTTCACGATACAAAATTCAAGCTCAGGCTGACATGCTTCTGGCTTGGACAATCTTGAGATCTTAAAATTGAGCCTGTTGAACTCAGCTCTGGTGGGCTACCAGTGTCAGCCAGTGGTGTGACTTTCTGCAGAATAATTATTTATGTAATTCTGCTAACACCACTTTTCAGACATTTTTAATATCAATATAAATAAAGTCATTTTCAGCTTTGAAAAGCACAGTGAATGACAGGTCTTATATTTGAGAAATGGATTTCCCTGAAGAAATAATTCTTCATTTATACATGGTAGGCATCAGTGCTGGTTTTTTATGCCTCTGCACACATCCACAATCACCAAATCATGGCTAAAGGAATATTCCATGGATTAGGCATATTTTCACATGATTCCATGTATTTTACATGGAATTAAGTGAAAATATGCCTAATCCGTGGAATATTACTCTAGCCATGATTCCATGTATTTTACATGGAATAAAGTGAAAATATGCCTAATCCGTAGAATATTCCTCTAGCCATGATTCCTTGTATTTTACATGGAATAAAGTGAAAATATGCCTAATCCGTGGAATATTCCTCTAGCCATGATTCCATGTATTTTACATGGAATAAAGTGAAAATATGCCTAATCCGTGGAATATTCCTCTAGCCATGATTCCATGTATTTTACATGGAATAAAGTGAAAATATGCCTAATCTGTGGAATATTCCTCTAGCCATGATTCCACGTATTTTACATGGAATAAAGTGAAAATAAGCCTAATCCGTGGAATATTCCTCTAGCCATGATTCCACGTATTTTACATGGAATAAAGTGAAAATATGCCTAATCCGTGGAATATTCCTCTAGCCATGATTCCACGTATTTTACATGGAATTAAGAGAAAATATGCCTAATCCGTGGAATATTACTCTAGCCATGATTCCATGTATTTTACATGGAATAAAGTGAAAATATGCCTAATCCATAGAATATTCCTCTAGCCATGATTCCTTGTATTTTACATGGAATAAAGTGAAAATATGCCTAATCCGTGGAATATTCCTCTAGCCATGATTCCATGTATTTTACATGGAATAAAGTGAAAATATGCCTAATCCGTGGAATATTCCTCTAGCCATGATTCCATGTATTTTACATGGAATAAAGTGAAAATATGCCTAATCTGTGGAATATTCCTCTAGCCATGATTCCACGTATTTTACATGGAATAAAGTGAAAATAAGCCTAATCCGTGGAATATTCCTCTAGCCATGATTCCACGTATTTTACATGGAATAAAGTGAAAATATGCCTAATCCGTGGAATATTCCTCTAGCCATGATTCCACGTATTTTACATGGAATTAAGAGAAAATATGCCTAATCCGTGGAATATTCCTCTAGCCATGATTCCATGTATTTTACATGGAATAAAGTGAAAATATGCCTAATCCGTGGAATATTCATGATTCCATGTATTTAACATGGAATAAAGTGAAAATATGCCTAATCCATGGAATATTCCTCTAGCCATGGTTTGGTGATTGTGGATGTGTGTGGAGGCATAAAACCAGAATGAAAGGTGTGGAAAATTTAACACAAATTCTTAATCTTTTATAAATTCAATTTTTTGTAATTTCTGTCATTAGTACATCAATCTCAACTTTCTAGATTTCTTGAGGTGTGCAAAATTAGTGTAACAATTACTTAAATTTTTGCTGAGCATTTATTTTTAATTTAATTTTCTTTGTAGTTTTGGGGAATCACCAAGCAAAATGTTTTCTTTGATCAAGATTGAAAAGGAAAGAAGAAATTGGCCCAACCATGGGAGTCTGTATGCCGACCAGCTGCAACATATATGTGACGTTCTACGCCGGCCCTACTCTGCAGTGGTGAGCTGAAAGAAGGTCCTCCTGCAGTTTGACAATGCCCCATGTCATAGGTCACACACAGACTGTCTGCCAGAAAATTCAGGATTTTGATGGCATTGAAATCCTACCATACCCAGGCTATAGCCTGGATCTTGCCCCTTCGGATTTTCACCTGTTTTGCTCCATGGTGCACTTCTTGGCCGGCAGACAGTTCCATTCCTTGGAGGCTGCGAAAGACGGCATCACTGAGGTTTTTGCTTCCAAGCCAGTCACCTGGTATTGCAATGGCATTGCATCTTTGGCTGAACGTTGGCAAAGGACCATGAACTCTGATGGACTGTATTTTGCCGAATAGCCATATGTGGTCAACATGTGGTACTGGACTGAACATCGTCCCCCAAAATGCTATGAACTTATTATTTATCCTGGTAAAATACATCATCATGGTTATCTATCTGCAGCTGGAGCATTGTGTATAGAAACAAATGTTTTCATAACAAAAGTGTATTTTGATGAATGTGGGATCAGCACATAGTCGTATGTCCCAAAAAATTGTTGGGAAAAAATTATTACATAACTTACGAGCTAAAATAAAGGCTGTGCTTTAACAGTGATGAAGTCCATAATAAATAAAATGTCAATAACATCTCAACATATAAAAGAGTGGTAGGCAGCGCACATAACTAACAAACAAATTAAGAAGATGGTAGTATAGAACACGCTAAGTTACATATAAAAGTTTTAAGGCAAATATACACTGGTGGAAAGTGAAAAAAGAACACCAAGACGAATAGGCAGATGATCATTAAATTTACATATTTTAATGGGTTCGAGTTTACGTAGATGTGATGTTAATTTTGGGACCAACCGGTGAGCGCTTACGCCACAGCACAGCATAATATGCAAATTATCGTCGGTGGTATTTAAGGAGTATGACGAACTGAATGTAATCAGTCGTCGGCGTATGGACACATGCGAAGACCCTGAAGAAGCTGCAATGCTTGGGCATGGAAGACGTGTACGATTTCAGCAGTTATCGGACTTTGAGCGAGGTTGTCTAGTCGGACTCCGCGAGGCCAGGTGGTCGTATCGTCGTATTGCAGAGCGAATTGGACGGGAAGTACGTACCGGTGGTGGTACGATGGTGGCGTAGATGGTCCGAGGAACATTCCAACACGAGAAGACGTGGAACCGGGAGTCAGAGACGGACTGATGAGCTGACCGGTCGACGCATAAGAAGAGCGGCGTTGTCAAGCAGAACATCCAATGTGACGCAAATGCGAGCTGCCGTTGCACCTGAGGTGACTGTGCAAACAATCCGCAACCGTCTACTGGATGCAGGACGACGTGCACATGTGCCTCTGGCATGTGTACCTCTGACTCCAGCCTACTGTCAGTAATGCCTGCAGTGGTGTCGCCAACGTTTGCGCTGGAGAACGCAATGGCATCTGTCGTGTTCAGCGATGAAAGCAGATTCTTCTTGGGAGCCTCCGATGGCCGTATAACTGTTCGCAGACGCACAGGGGAGCGTCTCCACCCTTCTTGCATCCGCCAGCGACACACAGGGCCTACACTTGGTGTCCTGGTGTGGGGAGCGATCAGCTATCACTCTCGTTCGCAACTAGTGTTTGTACCGGGTACGTTAAACAGCAGCTCCTAATCAACAACATCATTCAGCCCGTTGCTGTGCCATTTGTAAGGTTGGTCCATCGTGGTGTTTTCCAGCAAGATAACGCATGCCCACACACGGCACGTGCAATGCAACATGCACTTCAGGGTGTGAGACAACTTCCATGGCCTGCACGTTCACCGGATTTGTCCCCCATTAAGCACGTGTAGGATTTTATGGGACAACGACTTATCCGGTCTCCACGGCCAGCCACAACCATCCCCGATTTACGTGTCCAGGTTGAGGATGCTTGGAACTCAATACCCCAAACTTACATCCAACATCTGTACGACAGATTCCATGCCAGAATTTCACAGTGTGACGCAGTTCATGGCGGTTCAACCTCGTACTAACCATGTTACATGGAACTGTTATTTTTCAGTTCACCAGCAAATACAGCTGTATTTTGCCATAATGTTTAGATCACGTTATCCTCTGTATTCCGTTATTATGCTGTATAAATTTCGTTGGTATCAGACGTCTCCTTCTTGGTGTTCTTTTTTCACTTTCTGCCAGTGTATTTCAGCCATTACTATGGCCTTCATCAGTGCGACTACGCTTTGTTTTGTTGCCAGATTGGAAAGGTAAGTTTTGTAACGGTAACTCCAGGTGACGTGATGCAATGAGGGATTTCCAGTCGTATGGAATGAAAAAGGGGAGCTCAGAGTTGCAATTTTTGGAAAATAAAATTTCCAAACTTTTTCTAAACCTCAGAGGAAACCGATTGGCTTAAAACTTTTATACGTAACTTAGCGTGTTCTATACTACCATCTTCTTAATCTCAACATATATTAGCAGCTATCAAAGTTTTAAATTTCAGGTTCAATATTTCTTGCACACCAGCAATGAAAATGTAAGAGATTATATATACACACAGAAACGATTCAATTTTTAACAGCAGTTTACCATTGTGTCAAAGTTTTGCACACTGTCCATTTTTGAGAAAAGTTTGAAGTAACGGAGAAAACTTGTCTTATTAACGTTCAGTGTACTCCCCTCTTTTGCTAATGACAACTTGCCAGCGGTGCAGTAAGTCCTGCATGCCCCGTAGTACGCCATCTTTGTTCAGCTGTCATATTACTTGGATCACGTCCAATGATAGTTCGTCCAGCGATTCATAGTGGATGCCATGGAGCCGATTTTTTTAACTTTGGGAAAAAATTAAAGTCAGGTGGGCTGAGATCAGGGCTGTATGGTGAGTGGGATATAAAGTTCCCCAGCCATATTTCGACAAAAGTCCCAGTACCGATGCTGCACCATGACACGATGTCACACAGCAAGATCGCTCCTATTCCAATAAGTTGGGGTGATTTTGATGAGTTTTCATTCTCAACTTTGTCCTCAAAAAGTCACGACAATATTGTGCATTGACATTTTGCCCTACTGGCACTCAATCGGAGACCATAACACCCTGGGCATCATACGCAAAAATCATCATTTGCTTCACTTTGGATTGTCGCTTCCGACACTTTAAGGGGTGTGGGATGATTTCAGTTCTGGCTCAAAATCATGGATCCAAGTCTCATCAATTGCAACAGTTCTGTTCAGGAAGGTGTTGCCCTCCCTTTCGAACCTATGCAATGCTCACTCTGGCTGCCTTCTGCTCCAGGGTGAGTTGATGGGGTACCCAGCGTGCAGCAATTTTTCCTTTTCGCAGTGAGTCGGTCAAAATCCGGTGAACAGACATGGTGGACAAATTTGCCTGATGAGCAATCTCCTCAACTAACAGACGGCGATTCTCTTCAAGAAGCGTTGCAACAATGGTGACAGATGTTTCTTTTTTGTCTGTCGCTGTTTGAGGTCGACCTGAGCAGTGATCATCTATGATGCTGCTTCAGCCCTCCCAAAAGCATGATGCCCAGTGAGAAATTGTGCTTTGATCAAGAGTTCCTTCCCCACAAACTTCTTGCAACGCAGTGTGGATCTGTGTCGGAGTTTTTCCACACATAAATTCTATTTTCACGTACGAGCGCTGGTCTATAACGCCATGACTCGAACTGAGGAGCTGCACGCTTCCATTTCCAAACCCACATCAACACAGCAAATGATAGCGTGTTGTTCGGACACCACTGCGTTCCCGAGAGTCTAACCTTGACATGACACAATCATTTTCCCGATTGCATCATCCGCTTCAGTTTTAGATTAGCATGTAAAAAACTGTTGTTATGACCCTAGTAGAAGTGTTTAATCAGTGCATCTTTCTTGTCCTTGTGTATTGATCAAGGACATAGACCTTTACTAAAAGAGACATACAGAGGTTGCAAACATCTCAAAGAAGCATTGAGAGATGCATGCTCGGTGTAACTAGCAAAGATAGGACGAGGAACTCATACATATCACTAAGCTGTTCTCTGAGATTCAGAGGTTAGCTCCGAAAAGAAATACAAATTACCAAATAATTTTTATTTACTGTTGCCATATCAAACTTCTCCATTTACAGCGATCTTGACATACAGCCTGGGCTTCACTGACATCCATCACAAGATAACCTGACTTCACTGCCGTACACAAGATCTTCATACTCATAATATCAGATTAGGAAAATGACAAGATTGGATGACATCATGGTCAAAATAGAATCGAGTGACAATGGACTTTTTTTTTTTTTGATTGGAGGTTTAACGACCACCGTGAGCAACTCAATAAGCTATAAGCGGTCGCCCGTCCCTAATTTAGGGTCACGTGGTTCCAGGGAAGGGAGAGAGCCAGTGCCATAAGACAAACATAACATCCATGCCTCACCACGATTTGAACCCGGACCCCTTTTGGACGAATGATTAGAGGCCATCGCTTAGACCACTGCACCACCGGGGCGGCAGACAATGGACTAGATATTGCTATTGGGTTGTCGGAAAAGTCATGATGTATTTTAGCCATGTTTTGCAAAGGTCATTTATTGATAGAAAGAACAAAGATCAATCGATGATACAATGCCCATTTTGTTCAATAACCTTTTGCCATCTTTCAGTGAGCTGCAGAATGCCTCGTTCATATAAGGACCTGTCTTTCGTGGCAAAAAACTGTACAAGGTGCTGATTTACAGCCTCATCTGAATTGAACGTTATACCACGCAAGGACTGTTGAAGAGAGCAAAACAAGTGGAAGTCTGACGGCGCAAGGTCCGGCGATTATGCTGGGTGTGGCAACACATCCCACCCAAGCTCCAATAATTTTTGGCGGGTGATCAAACTTGTGTTTGGTCTCGCATTGTCATGATGGAACACAACACCTTTACGATGAACGAGCTCTGGACGTTTCTGGATGATGGATTCATTCAAACTGTCCAATTACCGACAGTACACATTCGAATTGATTGGTTCCATGGTAGGAGCTCGAAAAGCACAACACCTTTAAAATCCCACCACACTGTGACCAGAACCTTCCGCTGATGAATGTCTGCTTTGGATGTAGTTTGAGGCGAAGCAGCACATTGCAACCAAGACCGTTTGCACAGCACATTGTTGTACACAATTAACTTTTCGTCACCAGTTATCAGTCGCTTCAAAAAAAAGGATCGTTTTCCTCACGTTTAATGAGCATATCGCAGATTTTTATACACGCCGTCAATTGAGCTTCTTTGAGTTCATGAGGAACCCACACATCGAGCTTGCTTACGTATCCCAGCTTCTTCAGGTGGTCGTGAACGCATGAATGATGGCTGTGCAATGTGTCTGCAATCTCTCTTGTGTAACGTGGGTTTGACTCAATCAATACCTTGATTTGGTCGTCATCAACTTCGGTGGGCCTCCCCGACCGAGGAGCATCATTCAGGTCAAAATCACCAGCACAGAACTTTGCGAACCACCGCTGGCACTAACGTTCTTGTAGAGTATTATCACCATACACTTTACGCAACTTTTCACAAGCTTGACGCGCGTTCTTCCCTTTAGGGAAGTAAAACAGTAAAATATGGCAAAATGCACAGTTTGGTCTTCCATCTTCAACTTGATGTCAAATCTCCGCAAATCAACCAAATCGCTCACTATTTCTTTTAGACTGCAGCTAGAACTGGCACCTGTCGAATGCCATAGTGATAACAGAGTTGCACATGCCTCTAGTACTTCCAAAACCGCCCAACCG
The DNA here is from genome assembly GCA_039090855.1 of Macrothele yani. NCBI lineage: Eukaryota > Metazoa > Arthropoda > Arachnida > Araneae > Macrothelidae > Macrothele > Macrothele yani. Next base: position 72,688,167 of record CM077028.1, on the reverse strand, counting down.
CCATCGGGTGCCAAAATAGTTCATGACTTTTCCGACAACCCAATAGAATAACTGACCACCATTGGACATCTGAAATAACAGACTGGAAACCGAGGGATATAAAAAGATCTAGAAGAACATCACTTGGGAGATGGACAGACCAAATTCAAAAGCGTGTAGGAGTGTCATGGTGGTAGAGAATGCTTAGGACTGGGATTTCTTAGAAGACATTCATACATCAGTAAATTGTTAATACAGTCCAGTCTCTATTTAACAAAGTCCCATCGTTCCACCTAAAAACTTCGTTATGAAGAAATCTCGTTAAATAGAAATTAGTAACTGAAATTGAACAAACGAGAAGCAAACAAAGACTGAAACTTAAGTCTCCTCTTTATGGTCTTTAGCACACATGCTGAACTGTAAAACAGTCCATAATACTGCTTTATGCAGGTTTATTATAAACAAGTTAGTTAAATCATGCAACGCATTGATTATAATACGCTTTCCAACATACCAGAAATCATTACTCAAGTTATTACTCAAGTTATGAGAATAATGGCTGTGGAATAAATCTCGGTCCTCTGCCCTGACCTTTGATCCCATTTCGATTATATTCAACAGAAATGGTTTAGTATACCTCTGAAATAGCATGATAATGTTTTTTCACAATAGAAGCATTTTTATGTAAGTTATGATGCATAAGGGCTATGGAATAGATCCCGCTCCTGTGTCTTAACCTTTGACCCCATTTCGCCCATTTTCTATAGGATTCGTCCCCAGGCAGGCCCCTACAACATACTAACATTTCATCCAAATCGAAGCATTTTTATGTAAGTTATGACGCATAATGGCGATGGAAGTGATTCTGCTCCTATGTCCTGACCTTTGACCCCATTTCGCCCATTTTCAATAGGGTTTGTCTCAGGTGGTCCCCTACTTGAGACAAAATACTAAATACTTCGATTTAGTATGGGGTAGGTGGTCCCCTACCACATTCTAAATCGAACCTTTTTTTACGTTAGTTATGACGCATAAGAGCAGTGGAATGGATCCTGCTCCTATGTCCTGACCTTTGACCCCATTTCGTTCACTTTCAATAGGATTCCTTCCCAGGTGGTCCTCTACCACATACTAAAATTTCATCGAAATCGAACGATTGTTACGCGAGTTATCGTGCGGACGGGCATGCGCACACAACGCGTGCCGTAATGAGGCAGATGCGAATCGCGACCATCTGCTCGAAAGAGTGTGACATCATAAAACTTTAATAGCATCCACACACAACGCATGGCGTAATGAGACAGATGGCGTGACCGCGCGCCAACATCTCAAGCGCGAGCTTGTGACATCATAAGATTTCTAAGCATGGGTAACATTAATGGAACGACACCATGACACTGAAAACGTGGTAGTTCGGGGTGGTTATTTAACCCACTAAAAGAATTTTCCTAAAGTCAAGATCAAGCTAAATTGATTTCTAGTACCAGAATACGGTAGGTTAACGACTTTCATCAAAATCCTTAGAGCCGTTTTCAAAATAAAATTTTCATAGATACAAGAATTGCTCCTTTAAGGTGGACATCAAGTAATTTTGCTTCCTATACTTCCAATGGAAAAACTTCTGTACACATTTTCTTCACAATTAATGGGTTCCCAAGGATGAAAATTTGAACATCGATTAAAATAGTTTCATTTTATAACTTGGAATACTTAATATTTTCTAAAACATAACCATAATTATGCAATCCAACATTTATTTGTCTACTGATGTCATCAAAGTACAGGTCACGCCATCTTTTTTCAGGTTTCAACACCACCAAAGGAAATGTTATTGTTTTTTAATATAATTATGATTATGTTTTAGAAAATGTTAAGTATTCCAAGTTATAGTATGAAGTGATTTTAATCGATGTTCAAATTTCCATCCTTGGGAACACACTAATTGTGAAGGAAATGTGTAGAAACGTTTTTCCATTGGAAATATAGGAAGCAAAATTACTTGATGTCCATCTTAATAGTATGGGATAAGAGTGATGGAATGGATCCCGATCCTATGTCCTGACTTTTGACCCCATTTGCCTTATTTTCAATAGGGTTCCTTTCCAGGTGGTCCCCTACCACATACTAAAATTTCATCGAAATTGAACCATTTTTATGCACGTTATGATGCATAAGGGCAATGGAATGCATCCTGCTCCTATGTCCTGACCTTTGACACTACTTCACCCATTTTCAATAGGGTTTGTCCCCAGGCGGTCCCCCTACCACATACTGAAATTTTATTGAAATCAAGCCATATTTACGCAAGTTATGAAGCATAAGAGCAGTGGAATGGATCCCACTCCTGTGTCGTGACCTTTAACCCCATTTGTCCCATTTTCAATAGGGTTCGTCCCCAGGTGGTCCCCTACCACATACTAAAATTTCATCGAAATCGAACCATTTTTACGTTAGTTATCGTGCCGACAGGCGGACAGAAAAAGCTGGAGCATATACACTTCATCAACCTACGGTTGGAAAGCATAAAAAACGCATTGTTCATAAAAAATTTCACATTTTTGTAAAGATTGGAACACTTCATCTGTAACGCTTTCTTGAAACTGTAATCCCCTTCGTATTGTATCAAATGCCTTTAGCATTTCTTCTTGTGAAGGTTTTTTAATAGCCTCTTCATTAGCATCTTCATCACTCACACACTACATTTCCTAACATTTTGCAAGATGTCATGCTTAGTAGAATATTCATCGATCACAATGTCTTCATCAACGTTGAGAAAGTTAGAGAGCTCTGTACCTTCTTCAACAGCTCCCATGTCTTTCAGATACTGCCATTTTCCCTTCAAATCTGCCAGGCTCATTGTATTGGATTCGGCATCACTTTTGAAGCCAGCTGTAACAAAACAATTGTGTATAGTGGATGAAGTCACATCACACTGCCAAGCTTTCGTCATCTCCGATAGGAGATTCTCAAATTAATAACATTAGCTATACACTGGCTGCTCTCTAAGGCAAGAATAACTTTTTACTGGATGCTTTTTTGATAAAGCACTTTAAAATTTTTAATTTTGCCTTGGTCTAATGGCTGAAGTTTTGAAGTTGTATGGGCAGGGAGAAAAATAACTTTTATGTTCTTCAGTATGCAATTTGAAGCAGGCTGGTGGATGTGCAGGGCAGTTGTCTATAAGCTACGAAATTTTGCGATGTTGTTTTCTCAGTTGTTTATCCCATTTTAATAGCCACTTTTCAAAAATCTCCAAAGTCACCCATGACTTTTTATTGAATTCATAGTCCACTTCTAAAGATTTCGTACCTTTGAAGCATCTCGGGTTCTGACTTTTCCCGATAACTAACAGTTTTAATTTTTCATCACCAGTCATATTCGCACATAACAAAACAGTTATTCTTTGCTTGCTGTGTTTCCCTCCAAAGCACTTGCCGTCTTGAAATGTTAAGGTTTTATTCAGTAGACACTTGGAAAATATCCCGGTTCATCTGCATTAAAGATGTCTTTTGCACCATATTCTTCCAAAAGTCCTGCAGCTTCTTTTTTTCATTTTTCACACACCTCTTCTGAAACATCCTCGCTTTCTTCTGATATGGTTTTATACGAAATTCCATGTCTCTTTTTAAATTTACTAAACCATCCAACGCTGGCTTGAAAATTTGAATGTCCTAAATCCTGAGCAAAGGCGGTGGCTTTTTGTTGGATCATTGGACCGGAGAGAGGCACGATTTTATCTCGAATCATCCTTACCCATTTTAAAACACCGGCATCGACATCTTCATATGAACATTGCTTAAATCATTTTCTATTCACATTCATACTGCTTTCGTGTTGAATGACTGCAGAACATTTTTTTTTAATTGTTGATACACTGCTTGCTGCTATACCATACTTTATAGCTACATCTTTCTTCTTCATTCCGTCATCAATATCATCTAAGAGTTTCGCTTTATCCGAAAGACACAAACACTTTCTTTTCAACATTTTGAGCGGGTTAACACCCAGGCGAGAGATACGATTACAGATTGAATAAGAATGTGTCTTCTACAGAATCAGGCCCACACCAGATACAACCGGTGCTTCCACCTTTGAATAAAAGCCTCGTGCATGCCTCCCCCACCCCCAACAAGACTTGGCTGTCGCCGCACGTGTTGGCGTTTGAAGAAGACAGCAAAGTGGCAAGAAACTCGTGGTGAGAAGAGAGAGCGAGAGAGAAAACGAGGACTTTCGCACGGGTTCCAAATCTTGGAGAAAAGAACTGTGTGCGCGCGTGCATCATCATAAACATTCATGACTTAGTGATGTTTTAACTCCCGCTTTCAAAGGTGACCTTCCAGCCCCACAAAGATAAGGATTTAAGGCGGCGACTTCCTTCCCTTTGTTGTGGGTCGGAAGGAATTCAGTTCTCCCCTCTTTATTTTTATGGTTGTACACGCACATATCCACGCCAAAAGGAAAAATCGTAAAAAAAAAAAAAAAAAAGAAAATTGACATTTTAGTCGAAAAAAGTTTGTTATATAGAAATTGTTCTTTGTATTATGGAGAGTAATTTGCATGTAAGTGCCGTTAAAAGTCAAGGTTCCACAAGAAATTTCATTAAATAGAAAACTTCGTTATATGGAGCCCTAATGGGGAGTATTATTGTTTTTAATAATGATATACACACGCCCCAAAACGTTTTGCATCACTCTTGTGTTTGAAAAATATTAAGCATATCTGGAACATTTGTTGTGCGTGCCTTGTCCACATCATGTGAGCCAAATCATTCCGTCATTGGTGACAGAGTAGTAGTCTATTGGCGGAATGAGGGTGTACATTTCTGCTTGTGTACACATGGCAAGATCTAGCCAGTGGGGGTCATGCAGTCCTGATGTACCCCCTTGAGACTTTAGTTTTATTTCACAGGTTTTCAAAATTCCTTACTCCACATTTAAATTCATCTGTTGAATAATTTTCAACTGAAAACATGACAAGTTTTCATCCCAGTATTTTTAGATAACTTTGTCTTTCTATTCTTGAAAATCTGTTAATCAACCAGATGGCGATAAGCTCGTGGGTTTTCCATCTTTATGGAATGAGGTGGAAGCATGAAGGCATGGTTAACTTCTGTGGTGATGTATCCCATTATTCAGCTGCCTGTGGATAGTGAAACGCCCCAATTAGAAGTAGTAGGGAATTAGTGTCACTCTCAGATTTACCCCGCACGGGGATAACTGGTTTTCCGGTTATTTGGCCCCGCACGGGGATAACTGGTTTTCCAGTTATTTGGGGAGCGGCGCCCCCACGGCCCGAGCTGACCTTGTGACTGGTCAACATCTGATGTCATGCCACAGCTTGTTTTTTTCTTATTTTGGTGCTGTTGGTGTTTGCAGGGACGGCTGTTCATCCAGCTGTTGGGGAGTCGCGTCCCCACGTTCCCGAGCTGGTCTTGTGTCTCGCTTTTTCGTTTTTATTTATTTTCTCCACTGGCTAGTTGCCCGTGTTGTATTCTCTACCTAATCGCTACCACGTTATGTACTAACACCCCGGTCTTGTGGTTTTGTTACCCTCCACCACTAACTGATTTATATTAACCGCTCAGTTCATAGGTTGCTGAGATTCCGTTTAGGTTCCCTTCCAGGATTTGTCTTCTTTGGATTTCTTTTTTTTTTCCTTTTAGCTGGTTTGGGTGCTAGACCTACCTGCATGTTTGCCACGTGCGGAGACCCGTGAGGCGGAAATGGGATGTCTGGCGGCTGAGGTTGCAGGAGACCGGTTAAGTGCCTCCTGTGTACCAACACTCCTCTTCGACCCCGGCTTCGCTGTAAACGGGAGGCTAGAGACTAACCCACCTCTAGTCAGAAGTCTTGTACCAAGTTGTGTACAGGGCTTTAGCGGCTTTTTTGTCGTATGGCACGGCAGGGTGAGCCCGGGGGCTGTGGGATCATGCCAAAGGCGTTGGCATGACGGTACCAGGAGATCGAAGTGTCCGCCGAGTGCATGTGAACACAGCCATTGGACTATATTTGCAACTAAGCTCTAGAACTGTGTCTTGCGTCATGTGTTTGGCTTGCGGACCTCCAGTTCTCCCCTGTTGGGCTCGATTGTGGGCGGAGTACGTTGCTGATGAATTTTTTCTTACTCCCATGGGGAAACATAAACCCTCCTCAAAATTTAAAAAGCAACAGGATATGGTGATTGATCAGGCGCCAAATTTGCCTCAACCACCTCCCAAACATACCACACTGAAGAGAACTTTCGTTGAAAAACGTCATCACCCCGACGTATCTTTAGATCCAGGTGTTGAGCCGTCAGCTCGGAAACGTCGCATTTCACTTGCAGATTCGATACCTCAAGCTACTTTTCTCGTCATTTCTTCAACTGACCAGATGTTGAAACTTTCCTCAAAGTCTCCTTTTTTCATCTCAAAGGCACTTGCGGGTGTTGCTGGCTCTTTGAAGTCAGTGAAGAAGCTACGCTCTGGAGACCTGCTTGTGGAAACTTGCACTCTCTCTCAGAGCAAATCTCTTCTGCAGTTGACCAGACTTCAGGATATTCCAGTTCAAGTGGCGGCACATCCGTATCTCAACACCTCCAAGGGAGTCATTTCTGAGCCCGACTTGTTGGTCTGCGATGAAGATGAACTTGTGTGTGAACTTGCTGATCAGGGTGTCATAGCTGCCAGACGCATGACTTTCAGGCGCGATGGCGCGCTGATCAAATCACAAAATGTTGTTTTGACTTTTAACAGCCCAAAGGTACCTACTGACATAAAGGCTGGTTACTTGTTATGCGCAGTTCGTCCTTATATTCCAAATCCTCTACGCTGCTTCAAGTGCCAGAGGTATGGACATTCCCAGCGGTCCTGTAACAGTGCTGCGAGGTGCGCCAATTGTGGATCCCGAGACCACGAAGGGACTGGATGCACTTCAGAGCCCTGCTGTGTAAACTGTGGTGACTCCCACGCTGCTTATGCCCGGTCCTGTTCGAAGTGGAACGACGAGAAGGCGATCCAGCGCCTCAAGACCCTGGAGGGCCTCTCGTACCCTGCTGCCAAGGCCAAGTTGGGTATTCCCAACAACCGTCAGCGTACTTTTGCCGCAGTTGTTCAGTCTCAGCCACAACCCGTGCAGCCCTTTGTTCCGCGCCCTGTAGCTCTCGCCGCACTTGCCAAGCGATCTACAGTTGAACAAGCGACACAGGTGGATTTCACCGAGCTCCAGCTTATTCGACCAGCTGAGTCTGCGCCTTCTCTTTTGAAGACGACCGACTCTTCCAGTTCCCAGCAGAAGGCCTGCACGTGCTGGAGACCCGGCCCTCAATCCGCTAAGGTGTGCAGTGTCCATCCACATGTCGCGGCCTACATGGCCGACTTTGCAACTGTCTCGGACTCAGCGCGGTCCCCACCCTCGACCAACATTATAGAGGAGCATGGGGGGAGGAGAGTGACAGTTCGTCCCCAACCTCACCCACCATTGCAGAGGAACATGGGGGGAGGAGAGTGACATTTCGTCCCCGCCCTCGGCCAGCGTTGCAGAGGAGTGTGGGGGGAGGAGAGTGACAGCTCAGCCCCCTCCTTTTGACTCATCCTATGTGTAGTTGTGTTCGAATTCGTACTGTGTTTTATCATTCTCATTCCTCAGTTTTACTTAATCGGCTTGTTTCTCACCATTGTACTATGTTTTTCATACTGTTTGTTTCATTGTCTTTTTTTGGCCCTCCCTTCGTACTCATGTTTCGGTTTTACTTGGTCGGCCAGATTTTGCGATTTTTGCCACGTTTTTTTGTTATTTCTGTCTGTTTGTCTTGTGTCTGGCGCTCTTTGGCCAACCATGGCCCTTGCGCCAATAAAATCTAACCAACCAACCAACCAACTCTCAGATTTACACCCTGCTAACCATCTAAGTCAGCATATCCCAAGTTATAGGTCAGGACCTACTGGTGGGTTACAAGCAGATTTTCAGTGGGCCATGTAAAGTTTTTGAAGTGTGAAATTTTTTGAAATTATTTGAAAATTGAAAATCATAAAAAAAAAAGTTAAAAACTAAAGGGAAGCAAGTTAGTGAAATCACGCAATGCATTGATTATAATACACTTTCCAACATACCAGAAATCATTACTCAAGTTATTACTCAAGTTATGAAGATAATGGCTGTGGAATAAATCTCGCTCCTGTGCCCTGACCTTTGATCCCATTTCGATGATATTCAACAGAACCGGTTCAGTATACCTCTGAAATAACATGATAAAGTTTTGCCGCAACCGAAGCATTTTTACGTAAGTTATGATGCATAAGGGCTATGGAATAGATCCCGCTCCTGTGTCCAAACCTTTGACCCCATTTTGCCCACTTTCAATAGGATTTGTTTCCTAGCAGGCCCCCTACAACATACTAACATTTCATCCAAATCGAAGCATTTTTACATAAGTTATGACACATAATGGCAATGGAAGTTATTCTGCTCCTATGTCCTGACCTTTGACCCCATTTTGCCCATTTTCAATAGGGTTTGTTCCCAGGTAGTCCCCTACCACATACTAAAATTTAATCGAAATTGAACCTTTTTTACGTTAGTTATGATGCATAAGAGCAGTGGAATGGGTCCCGCTCTTATGTCCTGATCTTTGACCCCACTTCGTTCACTTTCATTAGGGTTTCCTTCCCAGGTGTTCCCCTACCACATACTAAAATTTCATCTAAATTGAACGATTTTTACATGAGTCATCGTGCGGGCGGACATACGCGCATAACGCGTGACGTAATGGGGTAGATGGGAATCGCGACCATCTGCTCACAAGAGTGTGACGTCATAAAACTTTAATAGGATTCACACACAATGCGTGACCTAATGAGACAGATGGCGTGACCACGCGCCAACATTCTCAATCACGAGATTGTGACATCATAACATTTCTAAGCATGGGTAACATTAATGGGACGACGCCATGACACTAAAAACATTATAATTCGGGGTGGTTATTTAACCCACTGAACGAATTTTCCTAAAGTCGAGATCAAGTTAAATCAATTTCTAGTACCAGAAAACGGTAGGTTAACGACTTTCATCAAAATCCTTAGAGGCGTTTTCAAGATGAAATGTACATACATACAAGAATTGCTCCTTTAATAGTATGGGATAAGGGCGATGGAATGGATCCTGATCCTATGTCCTGACCTTTGACCCCATTTCATCCATTTCCAATAGGGTTCGTCCCCAGATGGTCCCCTACGACATACTACAATTTCATCGAAATCAAACCATATTTACACAAGTTAGGATGCATAAGAGCAATGGAATGCATTCCGCTCTTATGTCCTGACATTTAACCCCACTTAACCCATTTTTAATAGGGTTCCTTCCCAGGGGGTCCCCAACCACATACTAAAATTTTATCAAAATCTGAACCATTTTTACGCGAGTTTTCATGCCGACAGACAGACTGACGGACGGACAAAGCTGGAGCATATACACTTCTTCAACCTACGGTTGGAAAGCGTAAAAAAGGAAGGGAGAAATGAGACTTGTTGATATACAGATGTGGAAATCAGGTTTCATGTTCATGCCTGTGGATCCTTCTGAAGTAGGAACAGGCAATCTGCTACAGCCCAGAAATAGATAAGTTTTTTTTGTAAAATTATATTCAATAATAAATTGAAAAAAGTAGTAAAAAATAATTATCATAATTTATGGGCTAAGTGCCACCTGCACCAATACAATTTAAGTTATTATGTGAGGAAAAAATTTGTTGTAAGAATTGCACCACAAAATTTTGCAGTCCAGATAGAGATCCAAGCATATTATGGTTTACTTGTTGAAGCAAAACAAATAAACCATAACATGCTTGGATTTCTAATCTGAACAACCTGCATATTTTTAAGGGCATTTTCCCATAATTTCATAATCTTTTATGTTATTTTTAGTAATTTAATGCACTAATGGGGGGGGGGGCAGTCTTATTTCCTTTATGATCTTATTTATTTGTTCTTAGTTAATAGTTGTTCATAGAGGGTAATACTTATGAATTTCAGGGCTTATAAATACAGTTTTCATGTTGTGTATTACCCATGTTATTTTTAGTTGTTTGCCTTTCAAGTTACAGATGACCATGTATGAGAGAAATGTCCCCTAAACTCCATCGTGAATGGTAGTCACTGTCTTTGGCTTTAACCTCCTAGCTAATGGGGATGCAAAAGAGGGTTGGCAATGTGGTGTTTTAGTGGACAGTGAGATGATAGTACCATAAAAACAGTGAGAATGAACCAAATTTATCCTGCCACTCCCCCCCCTTCAAAAAAATGGGCAAGAGAGAAGGCGAAGGTACAAAAACCATGGTAGCTTCCAAATAGAAGACATATTTCACTACAAAGTTCACACACCAGGGACCCAACTCTAGAGAGAGTAAATTTATTTGAACTGCTATTGTTAAATCAGAGCACTTAAATAATTTTATATTTGACACTTTTGTAGACAATGATGAGCAGCAAATGTGACAGAATAATTTCCAATTATTATTGTTTTTATTTCAATAAAATCAGGTGAAGAACTGTCACCATCACTTCTACATGTTCCTAAAGTTGTGAACTAAATGCTGGTAAACCACCAAACTTGCAGAAACTGCATGTAGTGTAAGCAATATGAACTGTTTGTGTTTGCTCAACCTGACATTGGTAGGGATGCAGAAACATTCGTAGAAGGGTCCAATTGGACAGGCATTAGTTTGTTTGTAAGTAATCTTTAGAACCACTTCGGAAAGGTGCAGTGTTGATGAAGTTTATATGGTACTTGATTTAACATAAAAAAATTTCCTGCAGTACTGTCTAGTAAATAAAATTTTCAATTTTAGAAGCATTGGCTTGCAAAGGTTTTAAAATTTGTATATTAATTCTATTCCTCCACAGGAGAAAAAATACCGTCTCTTGGGGGGAACAGATTATATCAATCAGTAAAGCAAAATTGCAAACCTATCCACTGTGTGTAACCAAAACAGCTTTGTGGATTTATATATCCATCCCATTGTCTTTAAATTAATATGCTTAACTGTAATACACTGAGTGGCCACTTTATTATGACCACCCCCTCAGTACTTAGTTGGGCCACCTTTTGCGCTTAATACTACGTCGATTCTTCGTGGCATGGACTCCACGAGATGTTGACAGGTGGTTTGTAGAATCTGAGACCATGCTTGATTAATAGCACTTTCTAGGAGTGTGAGATTGCAGGGTTGTGTATCCAGCTGTCTGATGGCTTGTTCAACTTCATCCCACAAATTCTCAATGGGGTTGAGATCTGGAGATTGTGGGGGCCACCTAAGCAAAGTAAACACACCTGCATGCTCCTGAAACCAATCCTGTACAATACGAGCACTATGGCAGAACACATTATCTTGTTGAAAGTAGCCATCGCCATTGGGATAAACCATCCACATGACAGGATGCACTTGGTCCGCAACGATGTTTAGATATGATGTGCCAGTCAGACGGTGATCAACACGAATTAAAGGGCCCAAAGCATGTCAGGAAAACATTCCACAAACCATAATGTTGCCTCCACCAGCTTGAAGGGTTGTAGCAATGCATTTGGGGTCCATGCTTTCGTGCTATTTCCGCCAAATTCTCACTCGGCCATCGGCATGGTGCAACTGAAAATGTGATTCTTCGGACCACATAATTTGTTTCCAATTATCGACTGTCCAATCCTTGTGCTCCTGTGTGAACTGGAGACGTTTTCTCTTGTTAACTGCAGACAGCAAAGGTGTTCGAACAGGCCTTCGGCTGCCATATCCCATCCGATGCAGTGTACGGCGAACAGTGTGTGCAGAGATCATTTGAGGGGATCCTTGATTAAGATGGTCTGTAATTTGCTGCACTGTTGCCCTTCTGTTGTCTGTCACCAGTCTGGACACACTCCGTTCCGCCCGAGCAGTCACTAGTCGATGACGACCACACATTGCACGTAGAGACCCAGTTTTTTGGCTGACAGTCCAGTCTTTAAACACTTTAACAGCAGCTGCTCTGGAACATTTCACAAATGCGGCGGTTGCGGCGATACTCGCTCCATGGCTCCGAGCTCCTGCAATCATCGCACGTTGAAAGTCCATCAAATCGCATTTTTTACCCATCTCTTCACCCAAAAATCACTTCTAGTACTGTCGCAAGCACTGAGCTTTCCCTTTTTATACTAGCCTCGCTCTCTGACAGCAACAGCGTGCAGCCATAGCTGATTTGATTAAAACTGTCAGGTGGTTATAATAAAGTGGCCACTCAGTGTATACATTTTTGGAGCTTCCTCACATTTCCTAATATGGTTCGGTAGTTCCACTTCTTTCCGATACATTTCTAGCGCGTATAGCATTTTGCTGTTTTCCATCTGTGGTTCGAGGAAATGAATCTTCACATGACAAATTTTCACAGTAAACTCCAATCTCGTAGAAAAAAAAAATCCTCAGCTCTCATATCAAATTTGGCAGTCTCCTATTGGTACATTTTCTTGCATATTACGATGCCTCATAGCCTTTTAAATACTCTCACATGCAAAACTCCCTTTCTCATTGAGAACCATTCAAAATAAACACAAAACTACTTTTGAATACTGAAAACAAGACAACACGCTGATCTAATACACTAACCCTAAAACACCATCCACTGTGTGTCTTTTTAAGCAATATTTTCCATTAAAGTGAATATTTAAATGAAAAGAAAAAAAAAGCATTGGTAAAAAAACACTTAATATGTAAAATCCAATGAAAAAAGAGGAAACAACATTTAAGTGCAGATTTTGCCTCACTTCAACAACTACATGAGAAGGGACCATGTTTAAATAGGAAATGGTTGAATTGTAGCCAAAAATAGGAGGTAGGGAAGCACTTTAAGACGGATATGGCAGAACACATTGTTTTTGGGGATGTGATTGTGCCCACTCCCCTGAACAAACACATTTCAATGAAAAAAAAAAAATTGTGCTTACGTTAAAAGTTTTTTTTTTTTTTTTTTTTTTTTTTGCATTTCAACTATCCACAGTTTACAATACAGATGTTACTACCTGTCAAAAACAACTTGTTAAACCTGTGTCATTGGGATTGCTGTGATCTTATATTTTCTTTAAATGAATAGTGGACTTACACTTTTTATCAAATCTCCAAACTACAAGACATTCATGTTAAAGTAAAATAAATATTGAAACATGTACTGATAACACCAAAAGTGCTTCAATTATATCAAAAACATTTCAGTCAAAAAAAAAAAAAAAAAAGGCCTGGTATCCATATTACCACTCAATTAGATTTTGAAAGAAATATTAATAATCTATTTGCTCTGTGTGATTTCAGTTTACTCAGCAATTTCTCAGAACCAACTTATGTCGTCATGAGAGAGATATTTTTCATGTGAAGAATATTTCTTTCAAAATCTGAGAGGGATATCTGTGCTTTTATATGTGCATATCCCCACTTCTTACAAATAAAAATAACTGGCGCACATGGATTCCGCATTATGTCATTGCTATTCACCCAAGTAGTGTGCTGATGGCCAACTGGTCTGAGGTGGAGGTTTCTGATTATTTAGCGGATTCAAGTTTTGGATGAGAATTGGTGAGTTTGTCGTACAACACTGGGTGTGTCCCTTTTCTGAAACCAGTGGCACTAAATTAGGGATGGACAACTAACTGCTATAGCCCTATGAATTTCTCATGATGGTTGTTAAACCACGAAATGAAAAAGAAAAAAGAGTGTATTGATCCCCGTCTGGCTGCTATGGCACATCCTGGACAAGCTTTCCAACAACAGACTGCAGCTGGTAAGATTTTGCAGAATGGTGTTTAGTTACCATTGTGAGACGTGTTAGTTTTTTCAACATTCAAGATTTATTCTGTGAGGTTCAGTTGGGATTCTGTACAGGGCAGTCTTTTAACAATGCTTGAATAGCACACATGAGAAGTAGAATTATGCCACTGAAGTAAACGGGTCTGTGTCAAAACCATTTGACATTGCAGGGAACATAAATTGTACACTTTTAGAGTAAGTTTCTGTGCTCATTTCCCTATGAAGTATCTTCCAAACATCATTGCTGGGAAATGTATTCCAGCAGCAATGGCACTCTTACTTATTAGAACCGTGGCTAGAATTTTATTCAATTATGGATGTACGTGAAAAAAATGTAACTTAATGAAAAAAATATATATATATTAATTTGAAATGCAGTCATCATAAAATAGTGACTAAAGTTTTAAAAAGTAACCCATACAAAAAAATATAACAGTTTTCTGTTATAATATTTGGTATTGAAAATACTTTATTACAATTTACAGTGTACATTACAAAAACAAATACCTGTTTAACATATCTACAAATTAAATTAACCTAACTCACTGTGCTTTCAATTTAACAGATTGATGAGTAACAATGCCAAAAACCTGTTTCTATACGAAGATCATATTGGGGACCATCCAAAAATCCTTCTTCTGCCTGTGTTTTTTGTGTATAACTCACGTGACTTGTCCACCAACAGTTGAGGTTATCCACTCAGAGTTTGACCTTCCACCAGATAAGATCTTCTCCCTCGCTGTCATGGAATACAAAATACATATTCACTCACGGTAATAACTTGGGACTATATCAACTGGTCCAAAACAGGGTTGCCAGACTTTTCCAAAATAAAAAGACCTTCAATGAAGGATTGCTGTACTTCTCAGCTTAAAAAAAAAACTTCATTATGCATAATAAAGGCACAAGAAGGCATTAGATAAAATTTACATAAATGACATTCACTTGCATTGAATTAAGAATGAAACTTCATATTTCTCGTTAATCTTTGTTACGTGAAAGAAACAACTCAAAAATTATGCAATTTGTTGTTTATACCTCCTGTTAAAAATGCATTTTATGTTTATGTAATTTATTTGCAGTAATTTTTTTGGATGTACAAGTTATGAAAATTTAGTTAAGTAGCAATATGGTACTTTTTATAAATTCACTTTCACATTCAAATAAAAAGGCCAAACTAAATTTTAAAAATAATGATAAAATCCTGGCTGTTGAGAAAAAGGTCTGATTTGGCAACTCTGGTTCAACAGTCAGGAGAAGGACTGGCTTTTGTGACCAAAAGACTTGTCAGTTTTTGGAGAAAAACATCAGTTTATGTTGCAGTTAAAATACAAATTCAAGCATATATAAAAATAATGAAAATATTAAATACGTAAAAAATTTGCACTGATGCTGCTGCTGTTTTAAACCTTACCGTAACTAATTACTATTTGTTTAACTGTCTTAAACACCATGCAATGCCATTGTTTAATTGGCACCTATGCCAGAGCCACACTGGCCATACTTTAGTTACGGCTTTGCTGCTTATTACCGTGGAATAGAGCGTAGTGTGATACACCAATTTACAGAATAGATTTTCACTACTCTTTGGTCAATTACATGAAACATTGCTATTGGTGATGTTAAATACACAAGCCACCACCCTCCCTTGGTAACTGATATAGCACTATGTACAAAGGTATGTAGTTCATTCAGTAAAAATCTTGCAACTCCTGTTGATGCCTGAAACTCCCGGTTGATATTATAGAGGTGATTGACAAAACTGGCGTGTGACCTGTATGATACTGTTCATTTCATTAGGGTGTGGTTTTATAATCTATTGGTATGTTGTCAGACAGGGCAGCACTGTTTCACTTTTTATTCTCTGCTAACATCACCAAGTTTCAGTAGTAGATGGTCTAAGTTATTCAGAATTATCCAAACTGACAAGCAAGCAGTGTGACATCATGTAATAACACCACTTCTGAAATCTGTCAAATCTACTGTATTTTCCATTGCAAGTGCAATAAATATCTCTAGCCCTTACACTTTGCTTATACATAGGTCTGATTCACATGTAATATCACCTAAGCTGTCAACAATTTTGTTTTTAATCTCATACATAAATTAAAAGTTTGTGTTGGTACACAGTACAAAACTGCACTTATCACAAATTAATTTTGTGATGTCATGTTAGTTTGGGATTTATCCCCTGCCCCATAAAAAATTTCAATAACTCCCTCAGTTTGAGGACACACCAACACGAATATACACATAAATATAGTTTTTAAATATTCATTGTTTTTATCAATGGCACAGTTGTCAATAGCAGTTATCATTTTCCCAAATTCCTCAGCTCTACCTTGAAGTATCTTTTACTGTAACACAATATTTTTGGTAATAATTGTTGACATGGCTATTCCGAGACTTAATGGACCATAAATATCTCAAATTATGGGGTTTTACTGAGGAATAAAAGGGTATATATGTGTCAAATTTCCTGGTAGTACCCCTATCCTCCTTCAGGACTACAACCATAGTAGGTAGGTGTTGCCATTCATGAGGAAAATTCCAACCTTTCAAATCATTTAATGCTGTACCTCTTCTCTCTGTTTCCAGTCCTGACAGTTTTCTTTTGAGAAAGTGCTGTTAATGTGCCAGAACTTCCACAGTGTCCCAATGCACTTTATGTTCTGTATTTTGAAAATGTCTGCCCAAACCTGTTTACCTGGTTTGTTTGTATTACTTTTAATTTCAACTTTATGTTCTCTCTCTCACTCTCTATCTATCTATATCTATCTATCACTATTAATCCTCTGAAGTTTTTCTGTCATCCTTTATGGTAAGTAATTTTCCTAGTTAACTGAAACCTAGTTTTTGACCTCATTATTTTCTTTTTTACTAAGAAATTTGTTAACTAGTAGGAAAGGATAGTTGTTATCTTCCAAAACTTTTATCAATTCCTCCTTTTGAGCATTTTTTAAAAATTCTGAAGAATTTGGAACATTTATTTTTTACAAAAATTAAGTTGCCACATTTGTTTATATGTAATTTGGGGATGATTTAATTGATAGTCTAACATTTTATTATTGTTGGTAACTTTCTTATATAAACGTTTTTTCGATTTTTCCTCCTTTTACTACGTATGACAAGTCCAAATAATTGAGCTAATTGCCTTTTTGCATTTCAACGGTGAGAAAGCAGGCCTTTCAAAATTTGAAAATCCTATTACAGCTAGACGCGATATTGAATCTATGTGTACTAACATAAATAAAGATCGTCTTTTGGAGTTCCTCACAGAAGATTTGGCTGGCAAAATAGTCCTTCATAACCACAGGAAAGAAGAACTTACAGGAATTTATGAAATACTTATTTTTTCTTAAAAAAAAAAGACTATTTTCAATTTGGTAGCAAATTCTACAAGCAAACATTAGAATTAGCAATAGACTCACTAGTAGCACCTTTTCTCGCAAATTGCTATTGTAAGGAAACTAGAAGAAAAGGTACTTATTTCACCTTCAGTCTTTATGCAAGATATATTGATGATATAATTTTATTTTAGGCAACAAAATGTCTCACTTCCATATGACATACTACAGGGTGTCTACTGGTCATGAAAGTCAGGAAAAGTCATGAAATTGAGCAGGTGGTCATGAAATATAGAAAAAGTCATGAAATTGAGTGGGTGGTCAAGATTTTGTGGGTGTGTGTGTGTGTGTGTCAGCACCTGAATGAAGACAAGTTTGTACACCTAGAAGAAAACACGAACCGGCACCCTTATAAACCGCCATCAAAGAATATCTATCAGAAAACAACAAAAAAACTGCTCTAAGCAAATAGTCATCAGATCGAAGGAAACCATCGTGGATCAAAGAAAAGCTTCACTGCCGTAGTCCCCTAACGTGTTTTGCTCCTGAATGTTAACTTTCCGCAGAGCATATTACCTCTTAAAATGTGGTGGCGCTGCTGCCACCTGTTTTACGTTATCTCTATGAGAGTTGAACTTATTTACCGCCGTGTAGTCGATGCCCAATTACATATATATAAAAAAACATCTGTCTTCATCAAAAGCAGATGTTGTGGAGAGGGAATATTTATACACTGCCGGACAATTGCTAAGGACGGATGACAATAGCAACGATAGCAACCATAAAATGGAAGGCAGGAAAACGTGGAAATTAGCATAAGTGCGGGATACAGTAAGACGTGTTGTGCGTATGCAAATTTTGGATTGCCGAACTTGTTCGTGACGTCATAGCGCTGATAAGAGATATAAAGGATTTGACCGTTGTTGTTCAAACGCAAAGTTGAAAGGGAAAGAATCAATTGACGAACTTGCAATTTTCAGTATGTCTTCCCGACATCACCTAGATGATTTTACGTGTGGCCGTATTATTGGCAAGATTGAAGAAGGGCAAAAAATAACAGATGTTTCCGGGGAGTTCGCCGTCAGCCACAGTGTTGTTTCAAGGCTTTGGAAATCATTTCAAACAAATGGAGAGTGTAGCAAACGTCAAGGGGAAGGTCGTGTTCGCAGTACGACGCCTGCAGAAGATCGGTACATAGTGCTATCAACAAAAAGACACCGGCGCAGCACAGCTAGTGAGGTAGCAAATCAGTTTATGGCTGCTACTGGCAAGCGGATCTCCCGAAAAACTGTCGCCAGACGTTTGCATGAAGGAGGACTATACGCCCGCCGTCCTGTTGTGTGCATCCCATTGTCCAGACGTCACCGTACCGCCCGTTTGCAATGGTGCCATCAACATCGCAATTGGACTGATAACGACTGGTCTGCTGTCCTCTTCTCAGATGAGAGTAGATACAGTCTATCGTCTGATTGTCGACGACAACTGATCTGGCGTGATAGTGGTACTTCATATTGTCCAGCAAACATACAGGAAAGGGACCGATATCCGACATGTAGTGTCATGGTATGGGCTGGCATCATGATCAATGGCCGTACGTCCCTCTATGTGCTTCCAACTGGGACTATGACTGGCCAACGATACATTAATGATGTTCTGCTACCTCATGTTCGCATGTTCCGTGGTGCTGTCGGTGATAGATTCATTTTCATGGACGACAACGCAACATGTCATCGAACAGTCGCTGTCCAGGAATGTCTTCAGAGCGAGGATATTCAACGCCTCGTATGGCCAGCACGTTCTCCAGATCTGAATCCCATTGAAAATGTGTGGGATGCTTTGGGGAGGAGTCTTGCTGGTCGCCAATGCCCTCCAATAAACAAGGACACCCTCATCCGTGCACTGACAGAGGAATGGGATAAATTACCCCAACAGCTGCTTGATAATATTGTGCAAAGCATGACACGACGTGTGGAATCTTGCATCGCCCTCCATGGTGGCCATATCCCGTATTGACATCTTACGCCTGCGGACGGTAATTGCATTTTTTTCACGTTTACGTATTCTGCACAAAATGGCCTGTTTGTCCCTTGAACACGTTCCAAAGTCTTCTGGATTTCAGAGCACAAGAAATTGTATTTCTTGTAATGTCCTGGCATTCTGCCATTATTTTATTTCACTTGGCATCCAACCACACTTACTTTTTCATGCGCTATATAGCCGTTTATGATCCGTCCTTAGCAATTGTCCAGCAGTGTAATTCCGTGAATCTTCTAAAAAACAACTGAAACAGTTCAATCCTAAGGACGACAAACTTGATCACTTCCTGATGAATTTACTACAAAGTGCGAACCATGACTTTATCAAGTTCTTTCAGAAGCTGCTATGCATATTTCATGACAATACTATAGTTGAAAGAGGCTTTTCTGTTAACAAAGAACTTTTAATTGAAGACTTAGAAGAAGATGCAGTTGTTGCAGAAAGAAGTGTTTACAGTGCAATAGAATCGTTAGGTGGTTTAGCTAATAGTGAGAAAGAACTGAATGTGGACATCACAAAATGAATGATATTAGTTGTCAAAAATGCTTCATCAAAAAGAGTAGAAGCCTTAAAGAAGAAGAAATCTGACAAAGATGAAGTGGCCAATTGTAAAAGAAGAGCAGTCCAAAAACTAAAAGAATTCAAAGATAAGAAAAGAAAGCTTTATAGAAAAGACAAAAGAAGAAGCTGAAGTTCTAGATTCTGAAATAACAAGTTTAGCTAAGATACTTAAACACTGAGTCTTTCACTGTGAAATTTCAGTCTCTATAAATTTTGTACATTCATAGTTTTTATATTGCCTTAATAATAACTTATCGTTTTTAGAGCATTACCATGTTAAAAGAATTTGTGCTTTAATAGATGTAATGATAAATATTTCTAAAAATAGCAATACCCCATCCTAGATGAGAGTTGAATGTTTTTATTTCTTTAAACACATAGAATTTGGTGAATGGCATAGTGCAAGCCATAATGTTAAGCAGTTTTAGTGACATAAGAATTACATTCAGCTTTCATCTCAACTGGCTTTCGGGTAGGGGTTCATTAAAAAGCCCCCCCCCCCCGTATAGCTATTTTAGCAGCAATATTATAGACACATCAGTTTTGCCTGAACTATTGTCGCATTGAATTAATTTCAGTGTTGGCAAAAATAAAAAATAACCTGGTTGTCATTGTAATAATAAATAACCTGGTTGTCATTGTAATAATAATAACCTGGTTGTCATTGTCAAAAATAAAAAATAAGAATGGTTGTCATTGTGCCAGGCATTGTTGAGAAGTCGATGAATTTAACTGAAGATTTCATGAAAAGGTCATGAAAAAGTCATGAATTTGATTCATTGGAAATCAGTAGACACCTTGTGCTAGGCTGGTTCAACTCCCAGGATGAAAATTTGAAATTCATCCTTGAAGTGCAAAAAGATAATCAGCTCAATTTTTTTTGGACTTGTCATAAGTAGTAAAAGAAAGAAAAAACGAAATGTGTTTATATACGAAACCTACCAACAATAATAATGAAATGTTAGACTACCAGTCAAATCATCCGAATTACAGAAAAACAAACGAGGCCATTCAATTTTTGGAAAAAATAGATATTCTAAATTCTTCAGAATTTTTAAACAATGCTCAAAGGGAGGAAATGAAAAAAAAGTTTTGGAAGATTATAATTACCCTCCTCTACTTGTCAACAAAATTCTTAGCAAAAACTAAAAGAATTGGAAGAGTCAAAAATTAAGTTTCCATTTACTAGAAAAATTACTTACCATAAAGGACTGTTTGAAAAACTTCAAAGGATTAGTGAGAAGTTTCTAACCAGACTGGCTGCAGGATTACAAAATAAAATTCATAACTACCTTCCAAAATTAAAGCGAAAAGAAGAAAACAACCTTTTACAGGAAGGTGTGGTCTACAACATAAAATGTGAATGTGGTCTCAGCTATGTAAGGGAAACAGGCAGACAGCTTAAAACCAGATTGGCAGAGAGAGAGAGCATAAAGCTGCAATTAAAAATATTACAAACAAAACAGGTTTAGGCAGACATGTTCAAAATACAGGACATAAAAGTTATTTGAGACACTGTAGAAATTCTCACACATCAACAGCACTTTTTCAAAAGAAAATTGCCAGTAGAACTAGAAACAGCCGCCCCGATGGCACAGTGGTCTAAGCGACGGCTTCTGATCATTCGTCTGGAAGGGGTCCGGGTTCAAATCCCGTGAGGCATGGATGTTGTGTTTGTCTTACGGCACTGACTCTTCCCCTTCAGTGGAACCAGTGGCCCTGAATTAAGGACGGTCGAGCCGCCTCGGTCGCACAGTGGTCTAAGCGATGGCCTCTGCTCATTCGTCCGAAAGGGGTCCGGGTTCGAATCCCGGTGAGGCATGGATGTTGTGTTTGCCTAACGGCACTGACTCTCTCCCTTTCCTGGAACCAGTGACCCTAAAAAAATTAGGGACGGGCGACTGCTTATAGCCCATTGAGTTGCTCACGGTGGTCGTTAAACCTCCAATAAAAAAAAACCTAAAAATAGAGAGAAGAGGTACAACATTAAATGATTTGAAAGGTTAGAATTTATGTCATGAATGGCAACACCTACTATAGCTGTAGTCCTGATGAAGGGTAGGGGTACTCCCAAAAATGTTATAAATAAATATCATTTTGTTCCTTACCAGAAACCCATAATTTTGAGATATTTATAGTGCAATATTTTTCTTAATTTGAAGTTTAGTACACTACAAATTTCTCAAAATTATGGGGTTATTTTACTAAGGAATAAAAATATATTATTTATATGTCAAATTTTCAGGTAATACCCCTACCCTTCTCAGAACTGTACAACATACAGGACTGGAAATAGAAAGAAGAAAAGGTACAACATTAAATGATTTGAAAGGTTAGAATTTACCTCTTGAATGCCCAGCAAAAACACAAGTGCTGGGAAACTGCTGGCCACCAGCTGGCAGTGATGGGTCACTGCTGGCTGAAATCTGCTGCTCACGGCCCGGTTGTGGTCCGTTGGTGGCAGCGCTATCAGTTGGCGAGCCATTGATGGCCCTGCAGCATCGCCGTGAATTGTGGGCCTCCAAGCAATGCCACTAGTGGCCCGTTGCTGGCAACCATTGCAACCCCCAACAGCAGGTGGAAGCAACGGGACTGCGCATGCGCAGAAGCAACACTTGCTGTGTATCTCATGGAACCAGTTAGTTGAAGACGACGCTATCGCCATCGTGTTATTTTAGTGGATGTTAAGAAAAAATCCATATGTGGAGAGGCGAATTAATTTCCTAATAAAATTTTACGTCGACGAAGATATCAGATTAAGCCGTAAAATACTAGATTACAGCCATGAAATACACCCACTGGATGATTAACAAGAAAAAATTTGGATGATTAACAAGAAAAAATTTGAAACCGCTTGAAACAAATATCCTGGAAAACCATTAAAACAACGTTTGTTGGAAAAAAAAAAAGAATTATACGCGTACAAAATTTATTCCCATAAAATGGGAATGGAGTAGATGATTAACAAGAAAAAATTTGAAACCGCTTGAAACAAATATCTTGGAAAACCATTAAAACAACGTTTGTTGGAAAAAAAAAAAGAATTATACGCGTACAAAATTTATTAATTGTTTGAAAGAAAAAAAAAAAGCAACGCTATGTGGTGTACTCATCCATGGGTTGAATACACAAGACTGGGAGGAATTCGCTTCTAAAAACAACGAGAAGTAAAATAAAATATCTTTTACTCTTTAAAACAAATGTAGCTTCGGACAACGGAAAGGAAAGACACAACGTTAAAAATGTAACAGAATGTGACATGAACCCGGGTAAATATATATTTATTCAACAATCTCTTTTCAAGACGGCAAGGACAGTACAAAACTTTGGAAAGCGACTCTAAGTATGTACACGCCTTGAAAATGAGTGAAGTTCCCTTAAGGTAAAAAAAACCTATCGTTACGTTGAAAAAATTAATTTATCAATTATATGAAACTGACTTTTATGAAAAATACCTCGCAATATTGTAAAATGAAAGAGGGAAGCATTCGATTACACATTGTATACCAAACAGACAGCTTTGAGCATATGCTCAAGCGTGGCAAATTAGTCCGGTCGGTAGAGAGCTCAGCTGCTACGCCAGCGGCCCTGGTTCAGATGCAAACGGGCGTTTTTCCGGTCTGTTGAGAAAATTTCCCCAGCGCAGTTCGTTAATTCACAAGCTTCGTAAAGGTAGGGGGGATGTAGCTTTGGGAAACTGCGGTTATCCTTGCTTTTTTTTTTTTTTTTTTTTTTTATTATTATGGCTACTACTGGGAAATTGACGTACAAGATTCGGCAAGCCACCAGTTGGGTCACGTGGTTGCTGGCTGCCACTAACGGCACACTAGCGGACCACATTAGGCTAGCCATCATTTCTGGCACTTGCTTGCGGGGCCACTTGTGGCAGCTACTGTCTGTGATGGACCACTGATGGCCCTGTTGTGGCGTATGACAACTGATGGGGTGCCAACTGTTGGCCTGAACTGATGGCCCTTCTGTTGGCCGCCCGGACATTTTATTGACGGTTCGGCAGCGGCAACATAGTGCTGGGCCATTGCTGGCAGTGCTGGCTGCCAGCAATGGCCCAGCAATACTGTTTTTGCTGGGTGGCAGCACATACTATAACTACAGTCCTGAGGAAGGGTAGGGGTACTGCACGAAAATGTGACATATAAATAATATCCTTTTATTCCTTAGTAAAAAAAATTAATTTTGAGAAATTTACAGTTTATTAAGTCTAAGAATTGCCATGTCATTAATTATTACTAAGTTGGAGATTCATTTTTCTGTTTTAGTTTTTCTTGTTTAAAGTCCGTCAGTTTAACTACAAAATGTATCTCTTCATTTTAGTCTGATACAGAATTTTGCAGATATATTATTAAATCATTTCAGCATGCACTAGATTTGTGAACATATCCCTATCTACTGTTTCAGCAACCTATGTTAATACTTATTTGCTTTCACTTTGTTTAGGGAAGCATTTGGACATGAAAGATAAATACAGGACAAAAACAAAATGACTATGTGTAGTTTGTAGTTTTGAGGGAAAAGGTTCCCAGTTTTAATCATTTTTAACAATACAAAATACAACAGTTCTCCATTTTTTGAAGTTTTCTCTATTTTTAATCCTAAGTTTAAAACCCGAATATTTCTTTATAAAAAATTTTGCCCTTCGAAAAATTTGCTTCCATTTACCCCCCCCCCCCCGCCCAAAAAACTTATGAAGCACTCCCTCAATTTGAAATTCCTGGATAGCCCATGCATGTTAGTTCCATAAATAATACATGTGTGCCTGTATGCATGTTGTATGAAACATACCCGTGATATGACTGACATCGCAGGTATGGGTGGTGCTGTCAATAATACTCTATGTTTCCTGTATCCTGGGCTTCTGCCATGAGGTAAGTTGATGGTTAGCTATGCCAATACAAGGCAAATGAAAGAGATTAAAAAAACCACAATTGGTCCCGTTTAAGAGGGGACAGTATGGTGGGGATGCATCGTCATATCGAATAGCCATCCAAACTGGTAATGCAGTATACTGGCATTGAGTTTTTAACAGTCGATTAGCATTAGCGTCCTGGTGACATGAATCTAGTGGACATAGACGTACCACAGGCATGGTATCTAGTGTGTTAGCTATATACCTCTGACAGTCCTCCAGGAAGGTCTACTCTGATATCCATAGCACAGGTCTTCGGTAGATTTGATGGCATGCTTCTGTTCAGATGATGACTGTACAAGAGTATGACGTCGCCAAGAGAGCTTATTCAGAGTACATTCGGATATGCTATGTTACCGCACCACCCTTGGAATTATGGTGTGGAGTGCCGTAAGTTTCGACACCAGATTGTTCTTCGGAGAAAAGTTGATGCAATAGCACATGGATGACATTCTGGTGCCCCGTTGCCTACCATTCGCAGCTCTCCAACCACTAATTCGGTTTCATACCGGAGCGGTAGCGGTGTACCAGTCAGATGCGATAGGGAAAAAGGTTTGCAAACCTGCTTCGTCTCTTTGGAGGTGCAGAGTACGTTCAATAGTGTCTGGTGGCCACTGGTTTTGGACCGCCTGAAAGGACTTGGTTTTCCCCGGAATCCGTTTCTATTAGTAAGTGATTTTCTCTCGAGCAGGAGGGTTGAGGCAAGGAGGATAGAATAAGGGCAGGGAGCATAACAAGCAGTTCCTACATAGAGCTATGAAGCCGATTTCCTGAGCGGCAGCCATCTTAAGTTACCCTTTTGATTGCGTTCACATCGAATTACATATCTAGCTACACCATACTGGTTAGCAATTTTACAACCCTCTTACCAAGAGAAAACATATCCTTTACATTTATCGATATACTGCATAATATCACCACTGTTTTCTTTTCTCTCAACGGAATGTTAGGTCATATTTCACCGTGCGTACGACAAAAATCGCTTTAAATTACCACACAAAAGTAATGCCTGAAGCAGTTCACAAACTCTGTAATTAAAAGTAATATACGCTGAATTATTTCATGTGATTTAGTGAATATTCTAGAAAACACAAACGCAATGAAATATTACCTTAAAACCGATGATTCGCGTTAAACGTGATAATTTACAAAACTTTTACGGAGAGTATACGAAATATGCAAAGTTGAAGACGTTTGTAGCGCACAATAAAATCCCATTATTAGCGTTCATAGGCCGATTACTATACACCAATAATAAACGAGATAATTTACAAAATTTTAAAAGCAATATCAGATTTCATTTTACGCTTAAAACGACTTTGACTTTTACAAATTTTTAATAGAACGTTTACAGATATGTAGTTTTTGACCGGGAGTTACTAAAAACAGGACAACTTTCTAATTCGTAATAAAATTTCTAACTATTTCATCATACATTTTTAAATTTTCGAAATAGAATATTAAGTGTATAAGACACACACCTGTGAAACGTGATCCCATCAGGCAGCTTTTCGTGTCTTATTGGTGCAGCCTATGGCTGCGTACGCTGGCATTTCTAAGAAGTTTCTTTCAGCAAAATTAACACTAACCAAAATAAAATCAGGACCTCCCCCCCCCCAAGTAAACTGGAACTACGCTAACGTTCACTCTTAGAACTTGCCCAAACGAGCAACTGAGGGTAACGCAAGATGGCGGCCAATCAACTCAGCTGCCCTCACCCGTGAGAACACATGCTCCCTCCCCTTATTCTATCCTCCTTGGGTTGAGGTTGGTAATCAGGGTTTTAAAAGAGATTACGAGAAAGGATGTCCGCGGGGCTCTTGATCAGGCCCGTTGTGGTGGAATATCAACGCGGACATAGCACTCGATCTTCATCTGAAAGATGGAGTGAATCTTCAGGCCTATGTGGATGACTTCATCGTAATAATGTCTGCATCGGGTAGACACGTGATGGAGCACAAGGTACACGCTGCTCTAACACAGACAGATGGAGCAAGGAGTGCAAGCTTGGCTTCGCTCTTGAGAAAACAACACTGTCAGCTATTGCGAAAAAGGAGGGAGATGGTTATCCCCATAAGTATCGGTTTAATTGGCACACGGTAAAGGCCGTGAGGGAAATAAAGTATCTGGGTGTAATCCTGATATGGTCAAGACTCCCTCACCTAAAATTCCTGAAAGACAGGAGTTCTGCTATCCTGAAGAGGATCAATGGAATGAGGTTGACTGGGCCGGCCAAAAAGGTAGTCTATAAGCGTGGGATTGAGAAAATCCTAACCAACTGTATGTACGTGTTCGGCATGGTGGTCGGACACGGTCAGGAATAGCAATGGTCTCAATCAAATTCACCGTGTGGCTTTACTAGGAATCACGACGTATTTCCGTTCGACCTCCACAGCTGTACTGCAAGTGCTAGCTGGGTGTGAACCGGTAGACCTTGTGATAGCGAGAGACACAGCAATGCATTTCCTCCGTTTTGGTAAAGTTTTTTATACTAGGTGACCACTTTCGGTCTTCCGAAGTGGAGCTACACTGCTGGCCACCCAAAATGCAACACCAAGAAGGAAGCATCCGATTGGCCTGAAATTCGCAGCATGCGTCGCCCGCGAGAGGACATGCAAACGATTAGCATTGCAGGGCATATGCAAATCATGTGCGCCCGGCACGCTACCGAGAAGCACTATAAGAAGGGTGCACAGAAGGCGGGGTTTAAGTAGTGGAAGTGTGTTGTGCTGACGGACCTGTGCGTGGGAAGCTTCCTGATGCCTTGTCGCAGAATACGGCAGTCATTCCAGCACGTTTCGGAGTTCGACAGAGGACGAATAGTGGCCTATCGCGACAGCGGTATATCGTATCGAGACATCGGCGCACATGTGGGGCGACGTCCAGCCACACTGAGGCGAATGTGGATTCGGTGGGTGCAGGAGGAACGGACGGACCGACGTGAGCGATTGCCGCAGCCGCGGCACACCACCGAGCAAGAGGGCCGGCATGTTGTGCGGCGGGCATTGACTCCTCGCACCGCCACATCACGAACGTTAGCGCAGGAATTAGGATGTGTTGCGCAACAACCTGTGTCAGCACGTACCGTTCGACGTCGTCTGCAAGAGCGGGTTGTTGTCGCACGGCACCCATTGCTCCGATTACCATTGACGTTACACCACCGGCGAGTGTTGCGGGAGTGGGCCGTTTAACGCCGAACCTGGACTACGGAATGGCATGACATTGTCTTCTCCGACGAATCCCGCTTCTGCCTGCAACACCACGATGGTCGGATCCGCGTGTGGCGGTACCGCGGCGAAAGACTGTACGACGCCTGCATTATGCATCGTCATACCGGTTCGTCGCCTGGCGTTATGTTTTGAGGCGCAATTGGATATGATACCCGCACCGCTCTGGTACGCATCGCCGGTACACCCAACTTCCACCGCTACATCTACGACGTTTTGGAGCCTGTAGTCCTTCCTTACCTGCAGGACCTGCCAGCGGCCACGTTTCAACAGGACAATGCGCACCCGCACGTGGCACGCATCGTGCAACAATTCTGCACGGCCCACCAAGTGTCACTGCTGCAGTGTCCCGCCATTTCTCCCGATATGTCGCCCATCGAACACGTCTGGTCGCTGATCGGCAACCGAGTGTCCCGGCAAGCACCACCCGCGGCTACGCCTGATCAACTGTGTCAACGTGTGTATGTAGCCTGGACCGACATACCCCAAGCCCACATCCAAAGCCTCTTTCGTTCGATGCCGCGGCGTGTAGCGGCCGTTATTTCCAGCCATGGAGGCCACACGAACTGTTGATGTCTGCGTGTTCCGCAAGTCGCATGGGCCTGTAAGCTCAATCGTTTCATCTTTGTATCTGTTGTTATGTGTCCAGTAAATCTGGCTTTGCTATCTCGTTTCCTTCTTGGTGTTGCATTTTGGGTGGCCAGCAGTGTACTTAGAACTGACTGGACTTGCCATCTAGCCAACAATATTTGTCCTTCATAGGACAAAAGGTTCCCCTTAGGGGTGGGGAGAGAGCTGTTTACGGACGGCTCCAAGATAGGTGGATGCGTTGTCGCAGAATTTTGCGAACTCTCGGATGACGAGACGTATGCGAAACAAAATTATCATCTAACTCCTCTGTCTTCCATTCAGAGCTGTGAGCAGTCAGAGAGGCGTTGCTGTGGGCTTTGGCAGCAAGCTAAATAAGGATTTTCTCTGACAGTCAAGCGGCCCTAAAAGCGCTTAGTCAGTTCCGGAGCAAAACTTCCCTGGTTAAAGAGATGAAGTCTCTGGGTGAGACAACAGGCGACACAGCGATTTCTTTCCACTGTGTCCGAAGCCATGTCGTAACCATTGGAAATGAGCGTCCAGACCAGCTGGCAAGGTAGAGATTGATTTCTATCTGAGAACGCCGCTGCAAAGCATTCGAAATTAAAGTTAAGAAAAGTTGAAAATAATGTTTAAATAATTCTATGTATTACCAAAATAATGTTTTAACGCCTAAGTTAAAATAGGAAATGCCATTCCTTTACCCAAATACCCTTCAAAGAGTAGAACTCCTTGAGGATAAGCCACAAGTCATCAACTCCATTTCTTGAAAAAAATAGACTGGTATCAAGTCTGTAAATTTTGCTCATATTCCTTCTAAGTCCCCTGATGTGTCACCAATGAACTACTGTGCCTTCGGACTGCTAAAAAGACTGGTAAAAAAAGTCTGGTAACAAGTCTATACCTTTTGTTCATATTCCTGCAAAGTCCTCTGATGTGTCACCAATGTAAAAACGTGCTTCCCGTTTCTTCAGAGCTATCGCCTGACGTTTCCAGTCCATTGCTAGAAGAAGGAGAAGACCAGCGGACGGATGCTGTACAATGACAACGCGTTAAATCACACTGCTCTGCCGATCATCCAATTCTTGGCTGCACTATTAATGCTGCACATTACTTAGAAATCCTGAAACGCCCTTGGATTCCAGTCCATTGCAAGAAGACAGAGAGGAAAACCAGCGGATGGATGCTGTACCATGGCAACGCATGAAATCACAGTGCTCTGCCGATTATCCATTTCTTGGCTGCACTATTAATGCTGCACATTGCTTGGAACTCCGGAAACGCCTGAGGATTCCAGTCCATTGCAAGAAGGCGGAGAAGAAGACCAGCATATGGATGACGTACCATGACAACGCATCAAATCACAGTGCTCTGCCGATCATCCAATTCTTGGCTGCAATATCAATGCTGCACATTACTTAGAAATTCTGAAATGCCTGATGATTCCAGTCCATTTCAAGAAGCTGGATAAGAAAACCAGCGGATGGATGATGTACCATGGCAACGTTTCAAATCACACTGCTCTGCCGATCATCCAATTCTTGGCTGAACATTACTTAGAAATTCTTAAACGCCTGAGGATTCCAGTCCATTGCAAGAAGGCCGAGAAGAATACCAGCGGATGAATGCTGTACCATGACACCGCATTAAATCACACTTCTCTGCTGATCATCCAATTCTTGGTTGCAATATTAATGCTGCACATAGCTTAGAATTCCTGTAACGCCTGAGGATTCTAGTCCATTTCAAGAAGCAGGAGAAGAAAACCAGCGGATGGATGCTGTACCGTGACAACGCATCAAATTACACTGCTTTGCCGATCATTCAATTCTTGGCTGCACTATAAATGCTGCACATTACTTAGAAATCATGAAACGCCTGAGGATTCAAGTCCATTGGAAGAAGCCGGAGAAGAAAACAAGTGGATGGATGCTAGTAACGTGCAGCATTAATAGTGAGAGCGTTAATACGTAGTGCAAGAAGGAGGAGATCAGAGGATGTATACTGTACCATGAAAACGCACACTGCTCTTCCGATCATTCAATTCTTGACTTCACTATTAATGCTGCACATTACTTGGAAATCTTGAAACGCCTGAGGATTCCAGTCCATTGCAAGAAGGCGGAGAAGACCAGCGGATGGATGCTAGTAATGTGCAGCATTAATAGTGATAGCATTAATAAGTAATGCAAAAAGGAGGAGAAGAAGATCAGCGGATGGATGCTGTACCATGACAACGCATCAAATCACACTGCTCTCTGCTGATCATCCAATTCTTGGCTGCACTATTAATGCTGCACATTACTTGGAAATCCTGAAACGCCTGAGGATTCCAGTCCATTGCAAGAAGGCGGAGAAGAAGACCAGCGGATAAATGCTGTACCATGACAACGCATTAAAACACACTACTCTGCCGATCATCCAATTTTTGGCTGCACTAATAATGCTGCATATTACTTAGAATTCCGGAATCGCCTGAAGAATGCAGTCCATTGCAGGAAGGAGGAGAAGAAGACTAGCGGATGGATGCTGTACCATGACAACGCATCAAATCACACTGCTCTGCCGATCAACCGATTCTTGGCTGCACATTACTTAGAAATCCTGAAACGCCTGAATATTCCAGTTCATTACAAGAAGGCAGAGAAGAAGACCAGTAGATGAATGCTGTACCATGACAACGCATTAAAACACACTGCTCTGTCGATCATTCAGTTCTTGGCTGCACTATTAAGGCTGCACATTACTTAGAAATCCGGAAACGCCATAGGCTTCCCGTCCATTGCAAGAAGGAGGAGAAGAAGACCAGCGGATGGATGTAGTACCATGACAACGCATCAAATCACACTGCTCTGCCGATCATCCAATTCTTGGCTGCACATTACTTAGCAATCCTTAAACGCCTGAGGATTCCAGTCCATTGCAAGAAGGCGGAGAAGAATACCAGCGGATGAATGCTTAATCATGACAATGCATTAAATCACACTGCTCTGCCTATCATCCAATTATTGTCTGCAATATTGATGCTTCACATTACTTAGAAATCCTGAAACGCCTAAGGTTTCAAATCCATTGAAAGAAGCCGGAGAAGAAAACCAGCGAATGGATGCTAGTAATGTGCAGCATTAATAGTGATAGCATTAATAAGTAGTGCAAGAAGGGGGAGAAGAAGAACAGCGGATGGATGCTGTACCGTGACAACGCATTAAATTACAGTGATCTCTGCCGATCATCTAATTCTTGGCTGCACTATTAATGCTGCACATTACTTAGAAATCCTGAAGCGCCTAAAGATTCCAGTCCATTGAATGAGGGCGGAGAAGGATACCAGCGAATGGACGTTGCACAATGGCAACGCATCAAATCATACTGCCCTGCCGATCATCCAATTCTTCGCTGCACTATTAATGCTGCAACTTTCTTCGAAATCCTGGAACGGCCTTGGATTCCAGTCCATTGCAAGAAGACGGAGAGGAAAACCAGCGGATGGATGCTGTACCATGGCAACGCATCAAATCACACTGCTCTGCCGATCATCCAATTCTTGGCTGCACTATTAATGCTGCACATTACTTAAAAATCCTGAAACGCCTGAGGATTCCAGTCCATTGCAAGAAAGCGGAGAAGAAAACCAGCGGATGGATGCTGTACCATGACAACGCATCAAATCACACTGCTCTGCCGATCATCCAATTCTTGGCTGCACTATTAATGCTGCACATTACTTTAAAATCCTGAAACGCCTGAGGATTCCAGTCCATTGCAAGAAAGCGGAGAAGAAAACCAGCGGATGGATGCTGTACCATGGCAACGCATCAAATCACACTGCTCTGCCGATCATCCAATTCTTGGCTGCACTATTAATGCTGCACATTACTTTAAAATCCTGAAACGCCTGAGGATTCCAGTCCATTGCTAGAAAGCGGAGAAGAAAACCAGCGGATGGATGCTGTACCATGGCAACGCATCAAATCAGACTGCTCTGCCGATCATCGAATTCTTGGCTGCACTATTAATGCTGCAACTTACTTAGAAACCCTGAAAAGCCTGAGGATTCCAGTCCATTGCAAGAAAGCGGAGAAGAAAACCAGCGGATGGATTGTAACGTATACTCTAGATTCAGTTTCTTTTTGATTTTACTATCTCTTGTTATTTTATTTTCCTATGCAAATTATCTTCTCACTTAACGAGATTTTGTTTCTCCCGCTGAAATATATGTGGCAACGAGTGTAAGTCATGACGTGGTGGTATGCAGTATATATAGGCGCGCTCAAGTATACCAAAGAGCTTCGTTTTATATGTGATAGGTTCATCCTGATTATTGATATGCGATTTACCTACGTTTCTACTATATTACGATAGTACGAAAGTTCGTACTATCAGTAGTTGTGTTATTTTGGAGTGTGTATTTGAGTAATACCAGGAGCTCCCCAATAAAAGGTTAAAAGTGAGTACGTTTTCTTAGTTCATTTTATTGTCAGACCTCTGTCTGGCCGTTAAGTCTATTTCATTGAGTGTTTACGTTAAGTTCAGGGTATATTGTGTTTACCGCTCTAATAAGGAGCCTTCAAGGTACTAATGTACTAAAACCGAAGTTATATTACTGATATTCAAGATAATGAGGAACGCTGAGTAAAAATAAATTCCATATTCTTGGAATTTATTGCACGTGCGTGTCTTACCTAAACAAACTCTAGCACTTTGAAGATTAAGCACACTTTAGCTACGTCAAGTAACCTTTCAATAACCCTAACGTGACTTAACGTAAGCTTTCCTGCACTACACGTCCAGCCGGAGAAGTTTATTCATTATAGGATGCTGTACCATGGCAACGCATCAAATCAGACTGCTCTGCCGATCATCCAATTCTTGGCTGCACTATTAATGCTGCAACTTACTTAGAAACCCTGAAACGCCTGAGGATTCCAGTCCATTGCAAGAAAGCGGAGAAGAAAACCAACGGATGGATGCTGTACCATGGCAACGCATCAAATCACACTGCTCTGCCGATCATCCAATTCTTGGCTGCACTATTAATGCTGCAACTTACTTAGAAACCCTGAAACGCCTGAGGATTCCAGTCCATTGCAAGAAAGCGGAGAAGAAAACCAACGGATGGATGCTGTACCATGGCAACGCATCAAATCAGACTGCTCTGCCGATCATCCAATTCTTGGCTGCACTATTAATGCTGCAACTTACTTAGAAACCCTGAAACGCCTGAGGATTCCAGTCCATTGCAAGAAAGCGGAGAAGAAAACCAACGGATGGATGCTGTACCATGGCAACGTATCAAATCACACTGCTCTGCTGATCATCCAATTCTTGGCTGCACTATTAATGCTGCACATTACTTAAAAATCCTGAAACGCCTGAGGATTCCAGTCCATTGCAAGAAAGCGGAGAAGAAAACCAGTGGATGGATGCTAAAAATGACAACGTGTCAAATCACACTGCTCTGCCGATCATCCAATTCTTGGCTGCAAATTTCATTCCAGTGCTCCCTCACCCGACTTAGCACCAAGTGACTTTTCACTGGACTTAGCACCGAGTGACTTTTAGATATTCCCGAAATTTAAGGCAGTTTTGAAAGGTAAACGTTTTGACTCGGTGGAAGACATGAAAGGTGATGTAACGAGGACCATAAAGGGCATTCTGAAACAGGACTTTTATGGGTGCCTCCAACAATGGTAGAACCTCTGGAATAAGTGTGTGTGTGTGTTCGTGCGTCTGTGTGTCAAGGAGGATTATTTTGAAGGGGATTAATTTTTGTAACTCTGCAATTAAATTTCTGCATTCGGTTAAGACATTCAACTTATTTTTTAATCACACCTTGCATAAGAATTGTTTTTTTTTTTTTAATTTCTAGCATTGTTTTTAAAAACGCAGAACGATTGGCCTCCATATACGTATAGACCTAAAACAACTTTGATATTATTCCTTGATGTTATTCTTTTTATTTTATTTTATATTTAAGTATCTGGTTTATACAGAAATAGGAAGCCACAAAGTGATGCGGTTTAATTTAATTTGCTGTTTCATGAATGCGAAAAGGATTAAGGTGGTTATGATAACCATTTGAAATTTAAAAAAATCAGTATCTGTACGACGATAAGCGACGAGAAACAAAAAAAATATAATAAAAATATCTTTTTAAGTACTTCGCACCTCAAAACTAAAAACAAATGATTATAATATGTTTTTTTTCCGGAAATAATTTTATTTTTATTTCTTAAACTGAGGCGCCCGTGAAGGGTGCATGTCTGGGTGACGGCCTCGGTTGCCTCGATGATCCAGTTGGCCTGACTGAACTCATCTCGTGATTTTTGTGTCCTGTCTGTGCCCCGTATTTCAAAATGAATTGATATTTTTAATAATTAAAAAATTGGAGGACTACTAATTCAGTTATAATATTAAATATTAACTGCAGTACATTACTCAATTTAATTTGTTGTAATGGAGAATGCGATTTGCCGCCACGGTGGCGCAGCGGTCTATTATGATCGTTTTTCCGAGATTGGTCCGGGTTTGAATTCCGGTAAGTCATGCATGTTGTGTTTGTATTACAGCACTGGCTCTCTCCCTTCCCTGGAACCAGTGGCCCTAAATTCGAAATGGACTACTTCTTATAGCTCATCGAGTTGCTCACGGTGGTCGTTAAACCTTCAATCAAAAGAAAAAAAAAACTATTTCATAGCCTTGTTTTCTTGTTGTTTTCATAAAGTGAAACGGCTTTCGTCCCATTCATTCCCAAAATGTTGGCGTCCCTCAATGTGCCTTGAGCCGTGGCCTAGGTTGTTCCAATGGTGTGTGACGTATATTCTATTTTAGCTTTCAGTTTTAGTTCCTTTTCCTACGTAAATTTGAGTTTGTTGTCTTTTTTGCTCTTTCCGAACTTAACATGATGTCTTCTCTCTCACATGAATGAGGTTTGGCAACACACTAAGGTCAGTACGTAAGTGACGTATGCCTGTGATTAGAACAAGACGAGATATGTAATGACTACGCATTAGCTGTGAGAGGGGGATTTTGATGGTGAAAGCTAATGCTCCTTTTGGATATATAAATATTTTTTTTTGGTTTGGAGCTTTAACGACCACCATGAGCAACTCAATGGGCTATAAGCAGTCGCCCGTCCCTAATTTAAGGTCACTGGTTCCAGGGAAGGGAGAAAATAAATAAATAAATATATATATATATATCATCATCATCATTGTCAACCATTATCAATCCACTGCTGGACGAAGGTCTCCCCAAGTTTCCTCCACAACGGTCTGTCTTGTGCCAGTCTCCTCCATGTCACCCCTGCATACTTTCGAATTTCATCCACCCATCTCCCATGTGGTCTTCTTCTGGGTCTTTTCCTGTCCCTTGGAATCCAATCTAAAATTTCGGCTGTCCATCGATGATCTGTCCTTCTGGCAGTATGTCCAGCCCATTGCCATTTCAGGGATTTAACTCTGATCATGATGTCTTCCACTCTTGTCATTTTTCGGATCCACGAGTTCCTCTTCTTATCTCTCCTGGTTACACCAAGCATGCACCTCTCCATGCTACTTTGAGTTGTCTGCAGTCTTTGTATATCTCTTTTAGTTAAGGTCCACGTCTCTGCACCATACGTAAGCACTGGAAGGATGCATTGATCAAACACTTTTCTTTTAAGACATAATGGCATATTGCTCTTGAAAATTATGCTGTTTCTTCCAAAAGCTCTCCAGGCAAGTTTTGTACGCCGATTAATTTCTTCATCAATGTGACCCTCACTTGATATCTGCTGTCCAAGATAAACGTACGTTTCTGTTATCTCCAGCTTTTCTCCATCAATCAATAAATCTTCATTTCTTGTAAAAGCATTGAACATCACTTTTGTCTTCTGAAAGTTCATTTTTAATCCCACTTCTTTACTCTTGTCAGCAAGTTCCTGGATCATACTCTGCAGCTCTGATGGGGTAGTTGCAAAAATGACTACGTCATCAGCAAAACGAAGGTGGGTTAGATAATCTCCATTAATCTTTATCCCTTTGTTTTCCCAGCTCAGCGACTGAAAAACACCCTCCAATGTGGCATTAAAGAGCTTCGGAGATATGGTGTCACCTTGTCTCACTCCCTTTCCAATTTTTATGTGTGTTGTATTTTCAAACAGCCGAATCTTTGCACTTGCATTTTCATAGATGTTATTAATAATATTAATGTATGCATCTTCAATACCGCAGGTTTTCAGAGCCATTGTAACTGCTGATGGTTTCACCGAATCAAAGGCTTTTTCATAATCAATAAAAGCCATGCACAATGGAAGTTCATATTCCCTCGCTCTTTCAATTAGTTCTCTCAGTACGTGGATATGATCTATTGTGCTGTAGCCACTCCTGAATCCAGCTTGTTCTCTCGGTTGAGCCATGTCCAGTGTTACCTTCAAGCGGTGTGAAAGAACTTTAGTGAAGATTTTATAAACTACTGATAGGAGGCTGATAGGTCTGTAGTTTCCGAGATCCTCAGTGTCACCTTTCTTATGTAGCAGGATCATTGTAGCGTTGTTCCAATCCTCAGGAATCTTCCCTTCATTAAAGCACCGAGTGAAAATTTGGGCGAGTACTGTTTCGATTTCTCCACTTGCTTCTTGTATGATGTCTACAGCAATTCCATTTTCTCCTGGAGCTTTTCCCCGCTTCATGTTCTTGATTGCATGTGCAACTTCTGCTGGAAGGACTGGAGGAACTCTGGTACTGGTATCTTTCATGATGTCTGGAGTGCATGTATCATCCCTT
Organism: Macrothele yani; assembly: GCA_039090855.1. Taxonomy (NCBI): domain Eukaryota; kingdom Metazoa; phylum Arthropoda; class Arachnida; order Araneae; family Macrothelidae; genus Macrothele; species Macrothele yani. The sequence continues at coordinate 72,650,939 of CM077028.1, read as the reverse complement.
TCATATAATTTGGAGTAGAAATCTTTCACTCTTGTCAAAATTTCGCCTCTATTTCTTGTTACAGAACCATCTTCTTTTCTCAGTGCCATAATCTGTTTTCTTCCCTTACTGAGATGTCCCTTTGCTATCTTTAGGCTTTGGTTGTTTTCAATTGCTTTCCTCACTAGTTCACAGTTGAATTTTCTTACGTCTTCAGTGATACTTTTTCTTACTGTCTTGCATAGCTCTATATATTCCACTTTGGAAGTCACATCTTCTTTAGTTGTCCTCATCTCTCTTCATTTTTGCATCAACATTTTGGTTTTTCCTGATAATTTGTTTACATGCAACTTGTTCTTAGACCCAGCTAATTTTGTTGCTGTTTCCATAAGAGCTTTGGTTACTTTTCTGTTAACTTCAGAGATGTCCACTTCTTCCGATGTTAGGCCTTCTAAAGCAGAGAACCTGTTCTTCAGTTCCAACTTGAAGGTATTATGGTGTTTTTTAAGGTTGGTTATGTCAATACATTTTGTTTGTCTTATGAGCTTGCCACGTTCAAGTTTGGTGTTGAGGTGCATCTTACATCTCACCAATCTATGGTCACTACCTGTGTTGAACTTGTTTAGCACACTGCAGTCTTCTATGACGAATTTTTTGTTACACATAATAAAATCAATTTCACTTGTCGTCCCATTTGGATGTCTCCATGTCCATTTCCTGTGTGGCTGTTTCTTGAAGAAGGAGTTCAAGATGAAAAACCCTTCTGCCTCTGCAAACTCAACGAGAGTATTTCCACGCTGGTTTCTGTTGCCGTGACCGAATTTACCTACTGAAGTTTCATTCTGTTGCCGTTGCCCTATTTTTGCATTGAAATCTCCCATAATTATTTTCAAGTGCTGCTTACCTTTATTATTTAGATGACAAATTTCCTCATAAAATTCTTCAATTTCTTCTTCAGGATGACTTGTGGTGGGTGCATAAGTTTGAATAATCTGAGCCTGGTATCTTTTCGAGAGTTGGATAACAAGTCGTGCAGCTCTGTCAGAGGAACTTTCAACTTCTACAACTTTATCCTTCAGTTTCTTGTTTATTATAAATCCAACACCACTAGTTCTGCCAGTATCTGTCCCACGATAGTAGAAGAGATGTCCACTTTTCAGTTCGATGAGATCTTCTCCTTTTCTCCTTACCTCATATATATATTGATTGAGGGTTTAACGACCACCATGAGCAACTCAATGGGCTATAAGCAGTCACCTGTCCCTAATTTAGGGCCACTGACTCCAGGGAAGGGAGAGAGCTAGTGCCGTAAGGCAAACACAACATCCATGCCTCACCGGGATTCGAACCCGGCCCCACTGCGCCACCGGGACGGCCTCCTCTTGGACATGAGTTGCTTAATTGCTGTTTAAGTATTTTTGAAGGCTACGTTTTTTACTTTAATGGCAGTGTTGTGTTTCTTAGTCAAGTGTTATTGTGGATATCAACTCAAGTTCCAGTGTTGTGTTTCATAGTTAACTGTTATTGTAGATATTAACTCAAGTTCTTTGATCAACTTGTTGAAATGCAAATGATCAAATGACAATTGACAGCAATAAAGGATTAGCTGTAAGTAACAACTTCTTGAAATTTATTTGAGTGATTCTTATTTCACTGTAGGTGAAGTTTTTGATCTATGGAGTGTTTTTAGTAAGTCAGCTACACACAAAATGCTACAGGTGGACCCACTCCTAATGTTGGGCTTGAGATGGACACAGTTCGGACGTCTGGATAGAAACCTACGCTTCTTACATCTCTGACACATGGATGTCTTTCCGCAGCTTTTATGTGCACTGGTAAGAGAATAGGAGAATAGAACTCACTGCTGGCGAGCTTCGCGAATTATTTGCTTCTCGCTGTGGCAAGACGTTGAACAAATTCTAATCAATCAAAGAGCTATCATGCCTAATTTTGCAGCCCACAAGTCAGTGATGTAACTCTACAAAAAAAAAAAAAAAATGCCTTAACGGTGAACGAATTAAGGTAGAGACGATCCGAAAAGAACACCGTGAAAAAATTTTAAAAGCGCATTAAAGTTTGATTTATTGCTTCAATTATTTTTATCAACTTTCATTCAAATTGCTAAATTCAGGTATTTAAAACAAAAGAAAAAACTTTACGTGGGATTCACATAAAATTTTATTCATTTCTTTAAGAAAAGTGTCTGGGTGGTGAATGTCGTTGTAAACAATTTCAATCAGTGTGAATAATATGAATCAGGTACATTGAGTACATACACTGATGAGCCAAAACATTATGACCACCTACCTAATAAGCTATAGGATCCCCTTTAGCCCGAAAACAGCGGCCCCCTCGGCAAGCCATCGATTCGATGAGGTGACGATAGGTATCCTGGAGTATCTGGTACCATAATGTCAACAGCAGGCCCTCCAGTTTCTGTACATTTCGGAGTGGTGGTGATTTAGCCGATTTTCCAGGTCGAACCACAAATGTTCGATTGGGTTCATAACAGGTGAATTTGGAGGCCAGGGCATTAACAGAAAGTCACCAGCATGTTCCTCGAACCACTTCTTGACGATTCAGGCAGTGTGGTATGGCGCATTATCTTATTGGTAATGGCCATCACCAGCAGAGAACACAGTTGCCATGAATGGGCGAACTTGGCTCTCAACGATGTTCATATACCTGACAGCTGTCAGGAAATGTGCTATTGGGATAATGGGGCCCAAAAAATCGCATAACACCGCCGCCGGCCTGTTTCCGCCCAACAGTGCATCCAGGGGCCATAGCCTCCGTTGGTAAACGGCGTATCCGCGCTCGGCCGTCTACGTAATGCACCAGGAATCTTGATTCGTCAGACCAGTCTACTTTTTTATAATCATCCACGGCCCAATTTAGGTGATCCTGGGCCCATTTCATGTGTTGTTGGCGATGACATGCAGTGATCATGGGGGACCCGGCTGGGTCTTCGGCTACGCAGGCCTATACGCAGAAGGCTGCGGGGAACTGTGTGCTGTGGCACATTGCTCTGATTACCGCTGTTGTAGCTGCGGGTGATTTGTCGCACTGAAGCCCTGCGGTCGCTGTGAACAATGCGCGACAGTCTCCGCTCCCCTCTGGTATCAATGAGCTGCGGACGACACGCGGCTGGACGACGCTTCGTAGTTAAGCAATCTGTGCACCACTTTTGATACGTACTCATTACAACGGCACGTGAACAACCAACAAGCCGCGCCGTTTCCGAGATCGTAGTTCCAAGGCGCCGTGCCATCACAATTTGTCCTTTATCAAACTCCGATAAATCGTCAGTTTCCCATTATGACTCCGAACACTCTACTAACCGAAAGCCGGCCGTCGGGTTGTATGAATACTTCTCTGTGAACTTCACCTGCGCCACCGCTCGGTTTCCAAGCGCGCACATTTCTCTGGGGTGGTTACAATGTAATGGCTCATCGATGCAAGCACACCTGACAAAAAATTAGTTACCCCTGTCAGAATTTACCTAATAACGGCTGACGGTGCCTCTTACCTTGATAACAGCATGAATCCGTTGCGGTAGAGACTCGACGAGGTTCTGGATGTATTGAACATCGATTTCCAGCCGCTCGTACGACAATTAGTCCCGAAGTTCCGCCAGAGTATTTGGGTGTCTATTCCAGCGTTTCACCTTCTGTTCCAAATAATCCCACAGATTTTCAATAGGATTTAAATCTGGGGATTTGGCGGGCCATTCAAGGTGCATGAGACAAGTTTTGCTGATTGTTCGTCGTGCCACTAAGACACAGCTTAGCCCTGTGCTCACAGCAATTGTTGTCTTGGAAGACATGAGTGACAATGTGATGCTGCTCCGGGAGATGTAGAACAAAGGGCAACACTTCGTCATTCAGAATGCGGAGGTCGCATGTTAGTTCAAATTCATTGTCACTGCAACGAGAAAGCCCATTTCGCGCGGTACGAAAAACATCCCCAAAACATCACCGAACCCCCTCCAGCTTGAATAACACCTTCGACACAATCTGGATTAAAGGCTTCGTTGGAACTGCCATGCACTCGTCGCCTCTCACCATTGGAGTACAAACAACAAATTAGTAAAATCATGCAATGCATTGATTATGATACGCTTTCCAACATACCAGGAATCATTACTCAAGTTATGAGGATAATGGCTGTGGAATAAATCTCGTTCCTGTGCCCTGACCTTTGATCCCATTTCGATAATATTCAACAGAACCGGTTCAGTATACCACCGAAATAACATGATAAAGTTTTGTCGCAATTGAAGCATTTTTACGTAAGTTATGATGCATAAGGGCTATGGAATAGATCCCGCTCCTGTGTCCTAACCTTTGACCCCATTTCGCCCATTTTCAATAGGTATCGTCCCGAGGCAAGCCCCTACAACATACTAACATTTCATCCGAATCGAAGCATTTTTACGCAAGTTATGACGCATAATGGCGATGGAAGTGATTCCGCTCCTATGTCCTGACCTTTGACCCCATTTCGCCCATTTTCAATAGGGTTTGTCCCCAGGTAGTCCCCTACCACATAATAAAATTTCATCGAAATCGAACTTTTTTTACGTTAGTTATGACGCATAAGAGTAGTGTAATGAATCCCGCTCCTACGTCCTGACCTTTGGCCCCATTTCGTTCACTTTCCTTAGGGTTCCTTTCCAGGTGTTCCCCTACCACATACTAAAATGTCATCGAAATCGAACGATTTTTACGGAAGTTATGACGCATAAGGGCAAAGGAATGCATGCCGCTCCTATGTTCTGACCTTTGACCCCACTGCTCCCATTGTCAATAGGGTTCATTCCCAGTTGGTCCCCTACGACATACTACAATTGCATCAAAGTCGAACCATATTTACGCAAGTTATGACGCATAAGGGCAATGGAATGGATCCCGCTCCTATGTCGTGACCTTGACCCCATTTCGTCCATTTTCGTCCCCAGGTTATCCCCTACGACATACTACAATTTCATCGAAATCGAACCATATTTACGCAAGTTATGACGCATAAGAGCAATGGAATGCATCCCGCTCCTGTGTCGTGACCTTTGACCCCATTTCGTCCATTTACAATTGGGTTCGTCCCCAGTGGTCCTCTACCACATACTAAAATTTCATCGAAATCGAACCATTTTTATGTGAATTATCGTGCCGACAGACAGACGGACAGACGGGCAGACGGACGGACAAAGCTGGAGCATATACGCTTCTTCAATCTACGGTTGGAAAGCGTAAAAAAGTGCCGCAGCGCTTCTAAGCCTAGAAAAAAAAGTGCCTCAGTTCTGCTAAGCCGAGCTAATGCCCTTCTACGGGGTCCTAACAAAAGTTATACACACTGTCCATTTTTGAGAAACGTGTGAAGTAAAACGTACCTTATTGCCGTTCAATGTGCTCCCCTCCGCTGCTAATGACAGCTTGCCAGCGTTGAGGTAGGTCCTGGATGCTCCCGTGGTACGCCATCTTTGTTTAGCTGTCGTATTACTCGGGTCACGTCCACTGATCGTTCGGAGCCGATTTTTTTAACTTTGGGAAATGATCAAAGTCGGGCGGTCTGAGATCAGGGCTGCATGGTGGGTGGGATAAAGTTTCCTAACCATATTTCGACGAAAGTCCCCATACCGGCGTTGCACCATGACACGATGCGTTGCCATGCAGCAAGATCGCTCCCGCTTCCATCAAGTTGGGGGTGATTTCGACGAATTTTCGGTCTCAACTTTATCCTCAGAAAGTCACGATAATATTGTGCGCGCACACTTTGCCCTACCGGCCCTCGATCAGAGACCACAACACCCTGGGCATCGTACGCAAAAATCATGATTTGCGTCACTTTGGATTGTTCCCGACGTCACTTTGAGGGGCTTGGGTAACCTGGATGCCTCCATTCCGCTAATTGTGACGTCAGTTCCGGCTCAAAATCACGAGTCCAAGCCCCATCAATTGCGACAATTCTGTTCAGGAAGGTGTTGCCCTCCCTTTCGAACCTGTGGAGGTGATACTGTACGATGCTCAAGCTCTGGCAGCCTTCTGCTCGGGGGTGAGTTGATGTGGCACCCTGCGCGCGCCGATATTTCTTTTCCCCAGTGAGTCGGTCAAAATCCGGTGAACAGACATGGTGGACAAATTTACCTGATGAGCAATCTCCTCGACTGTCAAACGGCGATTCTCTTCGAGAAGTTTTGCAACAATGGTGACAGATATTTCGTCTGCCGCTGTTTGAGGTCGGCCTGAGTGGTGATCATCTTCGATGCTGCTTCGGCCCTCCCGCAAGCGTGATGCCCAGCGAGAAATTGTGCTTCGATGAAGAGTTCCTTCCCCACAAACTTCTTGCAAGGTAGTGTGGATCTGTGTCGGAGTTTTTCCCCGCAGAGTTTCTATTTCCACGTACGAGCGCTGGTCTAACGCTGTGGCTCGACCTGAGGAGCGCTGGTCTAACGCTGTGGTTCGACCTGAGGAGCGCTGGTCTAACGTGTGACGACCTGAGGAGCGCTGGTCTAACGTGTGACGACCTGAGGAGCGCTGGTCTAACGTGTGACGACCTGAGGAGCTGCACGCTTCCATTTCCAAACTCTCCCACGTCCACACAGCAAATGATAGCTCGTGGTTCTCATACCACTGCGTTACTGAAAGTCTAACCTTGACGTGACGCGATCATTTTCTCCATTGCATTATCCGCTTCCGTTTTAGATTAACGCGTGCAGAACTTTTGTAATGATGCTCGTACATTACTGTCACTAGCACATTCGAACTGATTTTGTGCCATTCTCCTTTTAGCGTTCATGTCGTCCGCATCTCCTTAAGGTATCCGAATACGTTCGGGGTACTTTTTAAAAAATTAAAGAACGATTATTTTGATTATGTTTTTAGGAAGGTTAACACAGAGAAACGCATAAACGATGAAAAAAGAAATTATATCAACATAAATTTTCAAGAAATTGAGAATTTTTTGAAACAATTTAATGAAATTCGTCGTTTACGATAAGCACTCTAAATAAAAAAGTTACTGGTATATGATAACCATTTTTCATCAGTATACGTGTATGGCTATTATCTATACAGTGACTGAAAGTTAAGTGATATTCCCAAAGACTGCTGAGATACAGTAATTTATTTATGCATTAGTGTGAATTGTCGACACATTTCTTCACTATTTTGAATGTAAATAGCTATAACTTAACTTTTGAACTTACATACAGCAAAACTTTTAGTTCATTGCATGCACAATATTGGAAGAAAGATGTATACCAATAATTTACATACCTTTTTCAGTTACGAGGTTTTTCGTAAAGAGTTTGGGACCAAAATCTCAGTCTTCAAAAAACGCGTTTAAAATTTTAAAACACAAAGTTTGGGGAAAACAAAAATTGCATCAAGTAATTGTAGCCAAAGTATTGCCAGATAAGTAAAACCTTATAAAAATGAACATTTGCCAGTTTTAACTATAATTGTATGCAAAAATAATAAGACAACCGTAATTATTCTCTAACTTCCGGCTTTAAAGCGTCACTTCCGGTTCTTTTGACAACTGAGTTTTGATATTAAATTGCTGTAACTCTGTATCTATCTGCATTCATCGAGAAACAAAGGCAGTTTTGCAATCCTAAAAAATGGGGCTTTAAAATGAAAGAATTTTTAGAAAATGTGAAATTTTGCGCCAAACGGGCTTTTTGATGTTGACAGGTACCTTAATTCATTCTATAACGAAGTAAATTTCTCCGTCATTTTTGGTCTACGCCAGGATTCGAACCCGAGGCCGCTTATTCCGGAACAAGTCGCTCTACCAACTCAGCTACGCAGACGATTATTCTGATTCCTATCTGCCTTTATGTCGTGTGCGTCCTTCTGGCAGGTACGTCACATCTCCTAGTACGTTACATCATCTCCCACTTATTTTTTTTTTTTTTTCGAAGTGCTGGAGAAATGATTCTCTTATTTTTCCTGTCTCGCGGTGTGGAAATAACATCACACCAATGCGAGATTTTGAACGGCCGGGTCATCCGGATAGTTCGGGCGCCATTACAACGAAGTAAATTTCTCCGTCATTTCTGTCCGCGCCAGGATTCGAACCCGGGTCCCCTCATTCCGGAATAAGTTGCTCTACCAATTGAGCTACGCGGACATTTTATTTTGATTCCTATCTGCCTTTATGTCGTGTGCGTCCTGCTGGCAGGTACGTCACATCTCCCCCCCGAAAGAGGGCCGGGGGGGGCATGGCCCACGGGTCAGCCGTGACCATGAATCGTTGCAGGCAGCCATCCACTGTAGAACGTGCACTTGAGAACTCCCAGTCAATCTGCTGTGTGGAATGCAACATCACACATTTTTATTTTTCGAAGCGCTGGAGAAGGAATTATCTGATTTTTCCTGTCTCGCGGTGTGGAAATAACATCACACCATTGAGGGATTTTGAACGGTCGGGTCATCCGGATAGTTCGGGCGCCATTATAACGAAGTAAATTTCTCCGTCATTTTTGGTCTACGCCGGGATTCGAACCCGAGGCCGCTTATTCCGGAACAAGTCGCTCTACTAACTGAGCTACGCAGACATTTGTTCTGATTGCTATGTGCCTTTATGTCGTGTGCGTCCTTCTGGCAGGTACATCACATCTCCTGGTACGTTACAATTCCTAATGCCGAAATGCATTCTCTTTAGTTTTAGGGTCTTACATTCGCACTTCAGAAATTTTGATTTTGTGTTGAATTTGTTTTTCATTCGCACAAACATAGAGTTGGTTAATGGATTTTATTTTCCATTCACAAACACACACACAGTTGGTTATTGGATTCTGTTTTGCTTTCACACACATACATAGAATTGGTTGACGGATTTTGTTTAGGTTCACATCCATAGTGTCAGCGGAGGGATGCATCACGCATGACTTAATCTGCGCAACGAGACTTCGAAACTACTTCACGAATAATGATTGTCATTCAATTAAAATTATTACAATATTATTATTACAATATCTTTTTTTTTTTTTTTGCTTCGGAGTCCAACTACCTCCATGAAAATCTGAAGGCGATAAATATTCGGAAGTCTAACCCGGGCTATTCAAATTAGCCAGAAGAGTGCACCTCTAACTACTCAGCCACTGGACTGGCCTTACAATGTTGAAAAGATGACGTAAGAATTAACATCGGTAAACCAAATTTTAGCAAATGTTTTTAGTAATTTAGTAATGATAGTGTTTTTAATCCATCATGCTGGCTTTGTGGCCCAGTGGCGTAGACACAAATTTCTTAGGGGGAAGGGGTTCCATAGGTTTGGTTCATTGGTGAAAGCCTCATATAATATATATGCAGTCCAGTCAAATTCTTGTGACCGCCTCCTACTTTTGACGTCAACAGCGCGTAGCCAATGAAAGAATGCACGCGTCGTGAACTGTCTTGGAGGGTATATAAGGTGTGCTGTAGGCAATCTAAAAACATTAGGGCCGCGGGTGGCCTAGTGGTCAATGTTCGTGACTGCCACGGAGAAGACCTCAGGTTCGATCCCAGCAGGTACGAACGCTCGAACCAGTAAATATCCGCCGTGCGTCGGATGGGCACGTTAAGCCGTCGGACCCCGAGTACTGCCCCCCCCCGGTAATAAATAAGGGCGTCTTCCTCCCCCTTTCTACCTCGCTTCCGTGTCACTTTCCTATCGGGCACTCTAGCCCAAATCTCCTAGCTTCCTATTTCTAAGGGTTGTTTAAGACCTGAGGTCAGATACTCCCTTCCTAAAATCCTCTACATATGATCTGATCTGATCTGAAAACATATCATTCGTTGCTGTCATGGATAAAAGGAGCGATACAATTTAACCACAGATTAATCAGATTTGCAAAAAGGGATGATTATCGGCTTCCGGGCCAAGGGTGGCAGTATTTCTGAAACAGCGCAGTTTGTGAACTGTTCGCTTGCTGCTGTGGTTAAATTGTATCGTGATTGGAGAAATGGCACCATTGCGAATAAGCGACGTAAAAACTGCGGAGCACCAAGTGCCATTGATGTGAGAGGTGAACGTCGGCTTCGAAGGTACGTGAGGGCCGATCGACACGCTACAGTGGAGCAAATCACTGTCCGAATGAACCACAGGGCTACCGGAAGTGTGTCTAAAACAATAGTTCAGCGAACCCTGCTGCGTATGGGGCTCCGATGAAGACGGATGGTCACTGCACGTATGCTAACTAAGGTGCATCGGCAGAAGGTGATTTGCACGGTAGTATCGGAATTGGAACTCTGCTGATTGGCAAAGGATTGTTTTCTCCGATGAGTCACGTTTTCAGCTTCAACGAACGGATGGACGTTGGCGTACAAGGCGAGAAACATCGGGAAACAAACACTCTTCAACCACTGCTGGAAGAACACAAGCTGGTGGGGGCAGCGTTATGGTCTTGGGAATGTTTTCGTGGCATTCTCTGGGTCCACTCATACCTGTGGAAGGCACTGTGGACCGAATTCGTTATGAATCCATCCTTGCAAACCACGTACACCCATACATGCTGATTGTCTTCCCTGAGGCGGATGGGATCTTCCAGCACGACAATGAGACGTGTCACACAGCTAGAAATGTCCGAGAATGGTTGGAAGAGCACGACGAGACTTCAAAGTACTTCCCTGGCCCCCTAATTCCCCAGACTTAAACCCAATTGAGCATCTGTGGGACCACCTCGATCGTGTTGTTCGCTCTGTGGATCCTCCACCACGCACCCTCCAGCAGCTGTCAGATGCACTGCTGTCAGAATGGCTTCACATGCCTGTGAACACCTTTCAGAACTTTATCGAGTCACTCCCAGCCCGTCTAGCTGCTGTCCGCGCTACACACGGCGGTTACTCTGGATATTAGCTGGTGGTCACAATAATGTGACTCGACCGTGTATATCGCTTTAAATGTGTGCTAACATAGGCGGCAACGCCTATGTTGTGACCGAGTCGTCAGAGGTGCTGGTATCTGGCTAGTCGTCCGAATCGAGTCCCGGATGTAGTATGGGGATAAACGTATCCCACGGCGCTGCCTTTCCTCCCTCTTTGGGTACAGTCGCTCTACATTCAGTGTTTCTTTCAGGCATACATCCAGGGGGCGAAGCCCTCCCGAAAATGACCCTACCCCCACCCCGCAGACATTTTAGGTTACTGAGCCAAATTTTAATAAATTCAGGCTATGATGAAAAAGGAAGTTTCGTTTCTTTTTATGCTACAAATATTTCTCCAATTATATTTTTTAAAATATTTGTTCAAATGGTACTAGTTTTAGTTTATTTTATTTAAAAGTGTATTATGACGCATGATATTCTTCAAAATATAATAAGTAGACTAATCATACCTAATTGTGTGGGAATCGTGATTCAGGATCAAGAGTGCGTTGAAAAATTGAAGAAAAATTAAAGCATTTTTTAATGTAAGTCGATACATTTTTATTAAATTAAGGCATTTTTTTCTAATGTAATTCGCATTTTAACCAAAAAAACAAAAAAATGATACATTTTCTGGGGTGGGGGCTCTCTCTAAATGCGCCCCTGTGCTAGATATATAGTAATTGCTTTATATATACAAATGGCACTGAGAAAAGAAGATGGCACTGAGAAAAGAAGATGGCACTGAGAAAAGAAGATGGTTCTGTAACAAGAAATAGAGGCGAAATTTTGACAAGAGTGAAAGATTTCTACTCCAAGTTATATGAAAGGGATGATACATGTACTCCAGACATCATGAAAGGTACCAGTACCAGAGTTCTTCCAGTCCTTCCAGCAGAAGTTGCACATGCAATCAAGAACATGAAGCGGGGAAAAGCTCCAGGAAAAGATGGAATTACTGTAGACATCATACAAGAAGCAAGTGGAGAAATCGAAACAGTACTCGCCCAAATTTTCACTCGATGCCTTAATGAAGGGAAAATTCCTGAGGATTGGAACAACGCTACAATGATCTTGCTACATAAAAAAGGTGACATTGAGGATCTCGGGAACTACAGACCTATCAGCCTCCTATCAGTGGTTTATAAAATCTTCACTAAAGTTCTTTCACACCGCTTGAAGGTGACACTGGACATGGCTCAACCGAGAGAACAAGCTGGATTCAGGAGTGGCTACAGCACAATAGATCATATCCACGTACTGAGAGAACTAATTGAAAGAGCGAGGGAATATGAACTTCCATTGTGCATGGCTTTTATCGATTATGAAAAAGCCTTTGATTCGGTGAAACCATCAGCAGTTGCAATGGCTCTGAAATCCTGCGGTATTGAAGATGCATACATTAATATTATTAATAACATCTATGAAAATGCAAGTGCAAAGATTCTGCTATTTGAAAATACAACACACATAAAAATTGGAAAAGGAGTGAGACAAGGTGACACCATATCTCCGAAGCTCTTTAATGCCACATTGGAAAATGTCTTTCAATCACTGAACTGGGAAAACAAAGGGATAAAGATTAATGGAGATTATCTAACCCACCTTCGTTTTGCTGATGACATAGTTATTTTTGCAACTACCCCATCAGAGCTACAGAGTATGATCCAGGAACTTGCTGACAAGAGTAAAGAAGTGGGATTAAAAATGAACTTTCAGAAGACAAAAGTGATGTACAATGCTTTTACAAGAAATGAAGATTTATCGATTGATGGAGAAAAGCTGGAGATAACAGACACGTACGTTTATCTTGGACAGCAGATATCAAGTGAGGGTCACATTGATGAAGAAATTAATTGGCGTACAAAACTTGCCTGGAGAGCTTTTGGAAGAAACAGCATAATTTTCAAGAGCAATATGCCATTATGTCTTAAAAGAAAAGTGTTTGATCAATGCATCCTTCCAGTGCTTACGTATGGTGCAGAGACGTGGACCTTAGCTAAAAGAGACATACAAAGGCTGCAGACAACTCAAAGTAGCATGGAGAGGTGCATGCTTGGTGTAACCAGGAGAGATAAGAAGAGGAACACGTGGATCCGAAAAATGACAAGAGTGGAAGACATCATGATCAGAGTTAAATCCCTGAAATGGCAATGGGCTGGACATACTGCCAGAAGGACAGACCATCGATGGACAGCCGAAATTTTAGATTGGATTCCAAGAGACAGGAAAAGACCCAGAAGAAGACCACATGGAAGATGGGTGGATGAAATTCGAAAGTATGCGGGAGTGACATGGAGGAGACTGGCACAAGACAGACCGTTGTGGAGGAAACTTGGGGAGACCTTCGTTTAGCAGTGGATTGATAATGGTTGACAATGATGATGATATACAAATATAGTAGTTAAAATTATATATATACTGTATATAGCAAATGGAAAACTTGCCTCCTCTAGGGTTCCATTTGGCCCCCCCCTTCTCCCGTCCAAAAAGTCCTGAAAGAAACACTGCCTACATTAGGGATGGGAGAGACTGCTAATAACCCTAAGAGCTGCTCATTGGTTGGTAAAATAACTCTGAAAGATAAAATAACAAAAGTCCATCATGATTCCCATCGAAGAAGCGATTTTTCTTTTAAAACACTATATCTTTTAAGGTGGAGCTTTCAGATTACCGCATAGATATTTTCTGCAATTTGATTTCTTGACGCGTAGGGACTGATAACACCCGATCTATGTCGTCATAGCATCCTTCATTACGTATCCATTGTGCACATTTGTGCAACGATTGATTGTTTGGTCTAATTTCGGGGCGCAACACTTTGTTTCTCTCAGTCACATCCGCCGAAAACAGTTATTTTCCGCATCAGATAAAACTTGCGTCTTCGCAATACGTCTTGCAAATATGAATTCCTGGGGACCCAAACACCAGCCGAGTATGGTAAATAAATTAATGCGCTTGAGCCTCCACCGTAACGACAGCCATCCATCGCCTACTGTGAGGAGTCGGAGCAGAGATGCGATGGAGGGAGGGAGGGAAGGCGATATATGCAGACAAGATGGGATCTGGAGGTTGGTAATGTGCCATTAGGTCTCGCCAATGGCCCGTGGTCGGACGCCGATCTGACCTCCTAGGATTCATTATGGTCATGGAATTAACGGTCCACCTTGTTAGCTGACCCAGATGTCACCCCCTCCCCCAGCAGCGTGCAGCCGCATCGTCGAACCAGTGATCCGTGCGAAAGCTAGCTGGCCCTGCCGGAATTTCGGCGAAATCCCAAATTGCATTGGAATCATCGTTCATCAAGCCGATCAGCAGGGCTAAGGTTAGCTGAAGGCGAGAACAGGTGAGATATGTTTTAGAAGAGAGAGTGGGGGAGAGAGGGAGAGAGAGAGGAAAGGGTTTTGACTGGCTTATACGTTAAAGAAGATCTTTGCGTTTATGCAGTGGTGGGAAGCAACTCCAGACGACGCGCTAGGAGTTAATCTAATCAAGCGGCGGAGATCTGGATGCATATACATCAGCGGCAACAAGCGGTTCACGAACCATTTGGAAAGTTTCAGAGTTGGGCTTAATTGTTAAAAATGTCTACCGCAAGGAGAACGGAATAGTCTGCAGCTGAGGCCGCTAGGGAATCCTTTGCCCGTTAAGCCTAATGATGTAATGGTCGTTCAAAGGAATCACTTGGAGCGATATATTCTTATTACGGAATTATGTAACCAAGATGACGGCGTATTAGATCATAAAAGCGAGTTGGCTTGTTTCAAGTGGAGAACGTAGCCCGGGTTATATCGCTTTACATGTATAATTTGTATCCTTTGTCTTTCAGCTCCAATTGGAAGTTTGGCGATATTAACATATACGCAGATTAGTAATAAAAACCTAATTTTCCTTTCGCTGATATGAAATACGCGGAAGGCAGTTTTCGATTGCTTTGCTATCTCTAGCCGCAGAAGTATAATAAACTACATTTCGACGTGAAAAGTTTGATATAGCAGTGCCATTTGTCTGTGCGGTGCCGTAAACTACATTTCGATGTGAAAAGCTCTCCTTCGTGTTCTGTTTTGTTTCAGACTTCCGTGCGACTAGTATAAATGCTGTATAGTTGTACTATTGCCCGCTAGTTTTTCGTGGGGAAATAGTACCAAAGTCATTCTTGCCCCGCAAGTAGGAAAATACATGGAGCTTAACGTCGTTACGTTTTAATGAAACTATTCATTCTCTTTATTACAGGGGGTGCCAACTATACTAAATTATGGGGAAAGTTGGGGGTAGACTTAAACGGAGGTGAGTGAATTTCCCAACATTCGGAGAGAAGTCAAGTTGCTTTATCACTTGGATTTAAGATTCCACAAAAGCAGGATTACTGAGGGGGATTACCAAATAAAAGTAGCTAAATGTTCCGGCAACTGAGAAAAACGCGGTTGACATTTTTTTTTTTCTTTTTCTTTTAATGGAGGAGAGGAAATTCCTATCGGATTGAATTTGTGCGGTCGTTAAAGATGTACCGAGTTCTATGCCACTTTTTTTTTCTTTTTTTTTTTTTTGAATCATGGCACACGACAGTTGTAACAGCATGGGAAAGCATTTTGTTTTTAGATATATTTCATTTCAATCATTTTGAAAATACACTGCTGGCGACCCAAAATGCAACACCAAGAAGGAAGCGTCCGATTGGCCTGAAATTCGCAGCATGCGTCGCCCGCGAGAGGACATGGGAACGATTAGCATTGCAGGGCAAATGCAAATCATGTGCGTCCGGCACGCCACCGAGAAGAACTATAAGAAGGGTGCACAGAAGGCACCCTTCTTATAGTGGAAGTGTGTTGTGCTGCCGGACCTGTACGTGGGAAGCTTCCTGATGCCTCGTCGAAGAATACGGCAGTCATTCCAGCACGTTTCGGAGTTCGACAGAGGACGAATAGTGGCTTATCGCGACAGTGGTTTGTCGTACCGAGACATCGGCGCCCGTGTGTGACGACATCCAGCCACAGTGAGGCGAGTATGGATTCGGTGGGTGCAGGAGGGACGGACGGACCGACGTGAGCGATTGCCGAAGCCGCGGCACACCACCGAACGAGAGGACCGGCATGTTGTGCAGCGGGCATTGACCGCTCACACCGCCACATAACGAACGTTAGCGCATGAATTACGGTGTGTTCCGCAACAACCTGTGTCAGCATGTACCGTTCGACGTCGTCTGCACAGGATCGGGGACTTGTTGCACGGTGCCCATTGCTCCGATTACCAGTGACGTTACACCACCGGCGAGTGCAGCGGCAGTGGGCCGTTGAACGCCGCACCTGGACTACGGAATGGCACAACATTGTCTTCTCCGACGAATCCCGCTTCTGCCTGAAACATCACGATGGTCGGATCCGCGTGTGGCGGCACCACGGCGAGAGACTGTATGACGCCTGCATTATGCATCGCCATACCGGTCCGTCGCCTGGCATTATGGTTTGGGGCGCAGTTGGATATGACACCCGCACCCCTCTGGTACGCATCGCTGGTACACTCAACAGTCACCGCTACATCTCCGACGTTTTGGAGCCTCCCTTACCTGCAGGACCTGCTAGCAGCCACGTTTCAACAGGACAATGCTCACCCGCACGTGGCACGCATCGTGCAACAATTCTTCACGGCCCACCAGGTGTCACTGCTACCGTGGCCCGCCTGTTCTCCCGATATGTCGTCCATCGAACACGTCTGGCCGCTGATCGGCAACCGAGTGGCCCGGCAAGCACCACCCGCGGCTACGACTGATGAACTGTGGCAACGTGTGGAAGCAGCCTGGACCGACATACCCCAAGCCCACATCGAAAGCCTCTTTCGTTCGATGCCGCGGCGTGTAGCGGCCGTTATTGCGATCCATGGGGGCCTCACGAACTATTGATGTCTGCGTGTTTAGCAAGTCGCTCGGGCCCGTAAGCTCAATCGTTTCATCTTTGTACCTGTTGTTATGTGTCCAGTAAATCTGGCTTTGCTATCTCGTGTCCTTCTTGGTGTTGCATTTTGGGTGGCCAGCAGTGTAGCACACCAACAAAAAACAAACAAAACAGCAGAGGCGCAACTAGGGCTGGGCAAGCCGGCTGCCCCGGGCGCAGCTTAAGAGAGGGCGCGAAAATCACTGCTTACAATCCGATTAAACATGGAACTGAAATGTTTTCACCACCTTATGGGACAGTTTTTTTTTTTCGCTCCGTACCGCTCCGTACTTTGTCACTTGTCATCATCATCTGCTTACTAATCCACTGCTGGTCTTCCGAAGTCTTTTCCTCTGTTGTTCATACCGTATATGGATCAGAGACACGGACTGAACCAAAAAATATATTTAGAGACTGCAAACTATTGAAGTCATAGTACTTTATTATGCTAATGAGCTAAAATATACATAAAGCATTGTCAGCTTAAAAGATGAAGTAAATGGTAGTACACGAAGACATGAAAAGATAAAATCTTTTTATTTATTGGAGGTTAAACGACCACCGTGAGCAACTCAATGGGCTATAAGCAGTCGCCCGTCCCTAATTTAGGGTCATTGGTTCCAGGAAAGGGAGAGAGAGAGAGAGAGCCAGTACCGTAACACAAACTCCATGTTCAAATGCCGATTTGAACACCTACCCCTTTCGGACGAATCATCATAGGCTATCGCTTAGACCACTGAGCCACCAGCGCGGCGATAAATTCTTGATTTATAAAAGCTGAGAAATTAGGTCCGTTAAAACATTAATCTGCCACTTAAAACAAAGATAGACATTGAAAGAAACATGGAGATGTGCGTGCTTGCTTCGTATAAACCAGAAAGATAGGAAGAGGAACTCATGGATCAAGAAAGTGATGGGAGTTGAAAACATCATGATCAGAGTAAAATCCGTGAAATGGCAATGGGCTGGACATATTGCTTGAAGAACCGATCACTATTGGACAATGGAAATACTAGACCAAGGAACCGACAACCCCCCCCTCTTTGTGGGAGATGAGTGGATGAAATTCGAAAGCATACAGGAGTGACATGAAGGAGACTGGTGAAGACAAACTTGTGGAAAAAACTTGGGAAGACTTTCATCCAGCAGTGGACTGAAAAATGTTGTTGATGGTGAGATATACGCTATATTGGCAAAAGTCATCGGACACTAGAAGAGCAAAACAACATAGCATTTATTGACATACATTAGTAAGGTGTCGGTCCACCTTTGGCCTTAATTCATGCACTGACTCTTCGAGGTATGATTTAGACAAAGTTTTGGAACACAGCGATAGGTATGCGCTTCCATTCAGTACATAATACTGCCGCTCAATGTTGCTTAGTAGTAGGCCTTGGTTCCGAACTTCCTATGCGGCGCTCTAATTCATCAAATATATGCTCTATGGGATTAAGATCAGGGCTCTGTGCTGGCCAGTCCACACGCGATATGGAATTATCGTCAAACCACGCCGTAACAGTCCTTGAAGACTTCTAGTCAGATGCGCCTCGATCACGCCAGGCAGATGCTCACACTGATTGGGTTATCAGATCCGCTTTTTCCAGCATATCAGGCGGAGCTCCAGGCTTTGCTGAAACCTCTTGCGCAGCAAGCACTTTTACGTCTGCGCATTAAACATCTCAATCCGGAGGAATGCACCTATGATTTTCTAACATCAATGGAATCTGCACGTAAGTCTTCTACCTCGCTTCGTCATCTTCGCCTCCCCTCTGGCGAAATCACATCCGATTCGGCAGCGATTTGCTCTCACGTTCGTCAGTTCTATACCACCAAGTTCAGTGAAACTCCTCCCCCTTCTCCCTCTGCTCTCCCCATCTTCTCAATAACCTACCTCAAGTTCCGTCTCATCTTGCTCCCACCCTGTCTCTTGCACCCACATCCACGGAGGTGTCCGACACCTTCTCTTCCCTTAACCCCCATGCCGCTCCGGGTCCGGACGGCCTCTCTTTTCCTTTTTACCGTGCGTTCTTGCCTCTTTTGTTGCCTTTTCTCCTCTCCGCTTTTTCTGCTGCATTTAACTGCTCCCCCTCCCGAGGAGTTTCACGGACGCACATGTGGTCCTATTTCCCAAGAGGGGTGACCCTCTTGACTTGGGAAATTGGCGCCCCATTTCTCTTCTCAATCAAGATTATAAACTCTATACTAAGCTTCTTTCCCGTCGACTAAACTCTATCCTCCCTCACATCCTTGCTGACTCTCAAACCTATACTGTTCCTGGCCGTTCACTTTCCTCCAATGTTCAACTTCTTCGCGATCTCATTCATCTTGCCAAGACTCATTCTGAACCTCTTGCTCTCCTTTCCTTAGACCTCCGTTCCGCTTTCGATAATATCTCACACGCCTATTTAACACAAACCCTGCTACACTTTGGCTTTCCTCCACAATTTGTCTCCGTTCTTCTCTCAATCTATCGGGATGCCGTTTTCCATGTCAAGACGGCATCTTTTCTCACAGCACATGTTCCCTTCAAGCGGGGAGTTCGTCAGGGCTGCCCGCTTTCTGGTCAACTGTTTGCGATTGCCGTCGAGCCTTTTCTACGCTCTCTGCAAACATCTCTTCTAGCACAACTTCCACCACCAGTTGCCAGCTCACGGCATCACTCAGTCATTTACTCTGCTTATGCAGATGACATCACCGTCTGCATTCGTAGCGACTCACAGTTCCAACTGCTTCGTCGTTTGTTCTCCGCATATGCTTCATGTTCTGCAGCTGAACTGAATACGTCTAAGAGCACTGGATTGTGGTGCGGGTCGTGGTCCAATCGCTTGGATGCTCCATGGGGGGCCACATGGTCATCCACTACCCAACGCTTCCTGGGTGTGCACTTAGGCGCACCACAAGCTACATCCAGTGCAACTCGCTCGGAACTCCATCCTCGCCTCCTCCGCACAGCTGCATTCTGGTGTCGTGCGCAGTTCTGTACGTCCTACTACCAGCGTGCAAATCTCACCAGGACATACCTTCTGTCCATCTGCAAGCATTCTTGGATTGCATCTACGACCCCGCTTTTCTGTCTCCAGGAGGTTACACGCTGCCTTACTCGAGTAATGTGGGCGGGTCATCACTGGATTAACGTCCACAAGCTCTGTGCTCCTCCCTCCTATGGTGGTGCTGGCCTACCTGATGTCCCGCTGTGCTACAAAGCAAGCCGAGTGATCAACTTCATTCACCTTTTCACGGCTCCAGTGGCTTCTGCAGTTCAGGTACGTGACGTTCTTGCCTCCTTGCGTAACCCACATTTTTCCTTTCTTTCTTTAGTTCTCATGGATTGCTGTCCTTTCCCCCCTCCAAACTCCCACCTGCATATTCTGAAGCCCTCATTCACCTTCGCTCTCTCCCCCTCATTCGCTCCCCTCCCTCTTCAACTCTAGAGCTTCTTTCTGAACCCCTCTTCTTCAACTCCCTTGTTCATCCCCCCATCTCCCCTGTTTTTCATTCCCCTCTTGGCTCCGAGCAGGTGTAGTAACTGTACAAGACCTCACTAACTCGGATCTATCCTGGCGCCCTCTCTCTGGCCTCCCCCTGCTATTCTCTCGTCCCCATCCGCCCATTTGGTCTATGACTCTCTGCTAACTGCACTTCTTTCGCTTTTCCCTGATCTTGTCTCCCCAACCGGTCTCGTCTCTGTCTTTTCTGCCCCTCTTCCGCTGCCGTTTTTCCTCCGACTCACAAACTCGGTTCTTCCTCTCTCCTCTCTCTCCTCTAAATCTCTTTATCGTTTTCTAGTGCACCTTGCCACCCCTTCACCGCTTTCTATTCTGGAGGTTCCCCCTGCTTCTCTTCCTCTTGTCTGGGCAGCTGCCCGCTCACCCTTATCTGCCCCTCTTGAAATTAATACCCACTGGCTCTTTTTGCATAATCGCCTCCCTGTTCCGTATTTTCTCTTTCGCATGTCTCTTCTCTCCTCCCCTCTCTGCTCCTTCTGCGCACAGGAGGCAGACGTTTCTCACGTCTACCTTTACTGTCCCATCCTGATGCCTCTCCTCCACCAGGCTTTCCGGATTGCCAGTCGCTCTTGTTCTCAAGATCTTCCGTTCACTGCCTACAGACATCTTCTTCTGCGGGCTCATAAACCTACAACTCTTCCTTCAGTATGTGCCTATCTTTTCGTGCTGGTTAAACACGTTATTTACGTATACCTTCAACAACTCCGCAGCATTTCCTCTCCGGTCTCTTTACACCAGGCCAGCGCAGCACTTTTGTGCCATTTTCAAGATCGATTGCTTTCTCGACTCCGCCTGGAGTACCAGTCGGCTTCTTCCAGTCGTCGAGAAGCCACCTTCTATGCTACCTGGGCGCCGGCCGCTCCATGGTTTGCGATTGATTCTGGACTGCTACACCTATCAGAACCCTAGGACATTCTACACCTCCTTTGCTGAGTTCCGTGGCACCCTGGTGGCCCTCCTCCACTCTACGACTCGTGCAATCCACACTACCGTTGAATTGTGAATGCTAATGCCATCTCAGTGTTTTTTCATGCTTACTCGTGTACATTACTTACTTTCACCCCGCCTGTATTATGTTGCTTTGGTGCCCTCGTTAAATAACTTGCACAATTGTGCACGCTGTGTTTTTATCTCATGTATGTAATGTTTTACCTTCACGGCGGTGTTTGTGCTGTTCTTTTTCTAATTGTGTACTATTGTTTCGCCTGTGTTATCCTGTAAATCATGCCCAGCCAATGTCATGTGACACGATGTGTTTCTCTTTGTCACTTCTGCAATTTTTTATTCAATAAGCTTTGCTTGCAGCATTTGTTATTCATCCCCATTGTCATTGCAGTGTATATACCATCATGTTTTTAACAGTTTTGTATTATTTCCCAGTGAGATGCCCAATACTGTACGTCTCCCTCTTATGTTTTCTTATGATAAATTAGAATAAAGCGATTTTGAAACCTTGCTTTATGGCTCGGTGCATTATCCTGCTGGTAATAACAAGGCTCAGTTCCATAGTATTGCCACAGAGTTGGTAGGGCATAATTGTCCAGAATATCGAGGTAGACGTGCTGGTTAACAGGTTTGTCCACGATAACCAATGCGCCGGGACCACACCACGAAAAACACCCCCACACGAGTACACTGCCAGCTCCAAACTTGACCGTATAGGAACAGTACACTGTGATAAATAGCATTCCCCCGGCTGCCGCCATACCCACACACGACCATCAGACTGATGGATCGTGTATCTGGATTCATCAGTCCATAGCACCAGTTTCCACTGATCTACGGTCCATGATAAATGTTCTTTACACCATACTAAACGACGAGTAGCATTCCGAGTGGAGATGAAAGGCTTATGAGCAGCCGCACGACTACAGTAACTCATGGAATGAAATTCTCTGGGAATGGTATGTGCACATACCAAGGTTCCAGCATTTTTACTGACCTGTACACTGAGGTCTTGTGCAGTACTCCGTCGATTAGCTGTAACGACTCTCCTGAAGCTTCGACGTCCTTTATCATTGATTTTCTTTGATCTGCCGGTACGTTTTGGTGCTTCAGGCATGTCATGTGTCTTCCACTTATTCAGTACATCCAAAACAGTTGACTTCGGTATATTTAAACGCCTCTCGGTTTCTCTTATGGACAACCCGCTAATATAACACTCAACAATCTTTCCTTTCTTAGAGTCAGTTGTCTCTCGCCGTGACATTTTCACTCATCCTCACAGTGCGATATGATTGCGGTCAGATGCAGGCTTGTTTTTATTCCGTTTGCATCTGTACCGCGCATCTTAACAACGCAGCGGATCCGTTTATTTTCTTTTGAAGAAGCGTCCGGTTACTTTTGTCAGTATAGTGTATATGAAGATGGGAGAGGGTATGGGGCGCAATATTTTGAGCTCCGTCCCGAGCGCAGAAATTCCGAGTTACGCCTCTGAAAAAACGAAAAAAAAAAAAAAAAAACCGTAATTATACAGGAAGAAAAACATTAGATAAACACTGCTTCCCTGTAAAGTCATTGGATAGGTAAGATTTATGCCTCTCCCCTTTAGTAGCTACCCCTGCTTTATTGTTATTATCAAGGCCTGGATGTTGATGACCTAAAAATTCCTAAAAAATAATCTTAAAAACGTGAAAAATGCCCTTAAAAAGATGAAAAAAATGCCCTTAAAATTTGGAAGAACCCTCCTACCAAAAACAGTGTGTATTATATTTTTCAAAATTATGAATTAAACAACATCAATTTTAGACAATTTATAAACTTGAATTTTGTCTTTTCTTTATAAATGCAATAAAGAACAAAAAGAAAAAAAAAGCAAGTAAAAACCTGCCAGGAAGGGTTTGAAATGTGTGTAACAGCACAGAATAAGAATTGAATTTGAATTATTTTATTTACTACCCTCCTCCCCCACATTCCGTTCCTTTCAAAAGTGGACAATGGGGATTCTCTTTACCCCAAACTGGATAGCACTAAACAGTGTCTGGAACAGAACGGACAGAATGAGCTAGTTCTGAAGGCTTTTTGCTTTGGATGTCTTGCAATTCTGGTTTTGGGTGTTGCAATTTGAAAGCACAATCCTTACAAAAAATTTAATTTTCTATTAAAAATTGACAGAAAACGCAAAAAAAAGATACCTAAATAAAAAAATGCTCCGAAAATATAAAAAAATGCCCGAAAACATCAAAAAACATCCTAAAAACTCTAAAAAATGTCGTAAAAGAGAAAAAAAAATGCAAAAAATGCAGATGTTATTAAAGATTATGGTTATTTTCTATTTATTACTTGTGCATTCGGAAGATGACGGTTTAATCCATTCTTTCGGATCATTTGTTTTTCCTTATCATGTTGAGGTTAGGCACATCAGAGTTTTGAGTAAAGCTTCCAATAGCCCCCCCCCCCCACCTTTTTTTTTTTTTTTTTTTTGCACCTGCTTTTTCTAACGTATCATTGTTTTGTTTGTTTGTTTATTTGGGGGTTTAACGACCACCGTGAGCAACCCAATGGATTATAAGCAGTCGCCCGTCCCTAATTTAAGGCCGGGAAGGGAGAGAGCACTGTTGTAAAACAAACATGCCTCACCGGGATTCGAACCCGGGCCCATCTCGGACGAATGGTCAGACGGGTCACTATTGGCATTCGTGTTTGATGAGTTAATTCCTTTCTCACCTTGTTTTGATAATATACGCTTAATTTTGCAGCTAGTTCCGCCCAAATTCCTTTAATTTTTGGAGAGTTCAATGACGGAATGAGGGGGGGGGGTTGTTGTTGCTTGTGCTTGCAAGCTCAGTGCAAATTCTTCTAACAGTTTGGTCCTGTATTTTTCGCTTTAAATACCCTAATTTACTTGAGGAAACTGATCCCAGTCCAAAAAATTGCCTATTAATTTTGTAGGCAATATTATACTTAAATCTCTGATTTCGGGAGACTAAACGAAGAATATTGGCAAAGAGATTGTGGATTGATTTTGAGGCAACTCCATCCTAGAAGTAACCCATAATGATTCATAATTACTGTCGGGGTTTCCATGGCCTGGCATGGTCCAGCCGTAACCGACAAAATAAAACTTTCTACAGCATAAACAAGTTCACCGCGGAAGGTTGCATGGTGTACGGTACCCGCTGAATTGGCGTCATACTTCAAAATGGCGACTGTTCAAGAAAAACCAATGTGCCTACTCTGGTTCTTCGAAGTCAGTTATCGCAACGCAACGTCGTCATAGAACGCAGAATAGCAGAGCTCCACTTTCCGATAATAATGCTATCCGACGTTGGTTAAAGCAGTTTCAAAAGACGGGTAGTGTGCAGCAGCAAAAAGGAGCGGAAAGACCGAGCACTTCGCAGGAAGATGTTGATCGCGTCCGGGATGCCTCTTCTTTCTTTGGGAAACTGCGGTTATCTCCTTTTTTCTGTCATGGCTACTACTGGGAAATTGGCGAACAAGATTCGGCAAGCCATTAGTTACGTCACGCGATTGCCGTCTGCCACTTCCGGGTAACTAGCGGACCACATTAGGCTAGATATCATTTATGGCACGTGCTTTCAGATCTGCGTAAGGGCCACTGCCTGTGATGGATAACTGATGCCCCTATTCTGGCATATGACAACTGATGGAGTGCGAACTGTTGGACAGCTGCTGGCCTGAACTGCTGGCCCATGCGGTGGCTGCCGGAACATTTTATTGACTGATTGGGCAGCGGCAACTTAATGCTGGACCACTACTGACATTGCTGGCTTGAGTGCTGGCCCAGCAACACTGTTTTTGCTGGGAAACAGAAGTACACAAACACTACCTAGCGACAGAACTATGAACTACAAAACTTCTTCAATACAAACCTGAAGTGTTCCATAATGTAAATGGTATCTGGTGGGGGAAAAGAGTTTTTTAAATCGCACATTTAGAAGCAGAGATATTGAGAAAAACAGATTAAACATTTGTGTCCCCTAGAGGCGAAAATTGGGCAATATTTTGTGAAGAAAATATACACAAAGCGTTTTCGTAGTTAGTACTGTCTGACCGAAAAAGAAATTTTTCAGTCGGGATTTTTGTATCGCAGATATTGCTGTAAACAGGAACGTGAACTTACGCCTCCTAGTGGCACACTTGTGCATTAAGAAAAATTTGAAGTTATATGAGAAACATTTCGTACTGGAAACGCTCTCCAATAAAGATTTTTGATAACGGACTCTTAGAAGCAGAGATATCGACCGAAATAAGATCTACATTTACTCCCCCTGGAGGAAAACTATGCGCTATTTTAAGCAGGAGGTATTCTCAAAAGTTTTTTCAAGGTGAGCGGTATTTTTTTTTTTTTTTTTTTTTTGATTGGAGGTTTAACGACCACCGTGAGCATCTCAATGGGCTATAAGCAGTCGCCCGTCCCTAATTTAGGGTCACTGGTTCCAGGGAAGGGAGAGAGCCAGTGCCGTAAGACAAACACAACATCCATGCCTCACCGGGATTCGAACCCGGACCCTTTACGGACGAATGATCAGAGGCCATCGCTTAGACCACTGCGCCACCAGGGCGGCAAGGTGAGCGGTATCGGCCCACTAAAGAGTTTTTTCAATCGAATTTTCAGAAGCTCAGATTTTGCTGCAAATACATCAAAAGCAAAAACAAACACTTACGCCTCCTGGTGACCTAACCATTCTTCACCAACAACTAGAAATTATATGCAAACCATTTCCCACCAGGACTTGTATCCGATGCAGAAAGAATATTTGAAATCATACTTTTAGAAGCAGAGATATCGGGGGAAATGCAATTTATCTTTGCGCCCCTACCGGAAAATCTATGCATTACTCGCAAAAGAGACTGTATTTAAAATAGTCTTTGATATAAATGTCATCGAAAGGGAAAATAATTTTTTCAATCAGATATTTAGAAGCAAAAATATGGAATAAAATGTATTTTGAATTCGATATCATCTACGTTTACGCCTTCTAACGGCCAAGTTGTGTGTCGGGAAAATTCCGGAATGCAAGGATCATCATTATCATATTTCAATATTCCGAATGCAAAAAGAATTTTTCAAATCGGATTAATAATTACAGAGATATGATGTCCACAGACAGAGGATCGGACAAAGTGATAACATAAGCACGATTTTTTTTTTTTTTTTTTTTTTTACAAAAGACGTGCTAGAAATGGTTTTCGTATCTTTTTAGTAGTAACGACGAATGTTAAAATTTTATTCGCTTATTTTAAAACTATGGTTCAGCGTTATTTGATATTATCGCTTTTCAGCTTAGATTGTAATCTAAAACAGAGTGGAACATTAAAAAATCTCATTTTTAGTCAAGGGATATTATAGGGGTATGCGAAAGTTACCGCCGCTCTTGCTAGAGGGCGCTGTAGGGGCCTAACCTGCCAGCGACCCGTGCTGTCAGTTCGTACATGAAGCCAAGCATGGCGGTCGATAAAGTTCATTTGCGGCACTGTTTGTTATTTATGTTTAATTTAGGGAAAAGTGCGAGTGAAGCAAACGGTTCAATATGTCAGGCGTATGGCGAAACGGTTATGGGTGAGCGAACTTGTCGAGAATGGTTTGCCAGGTTTAAGAAAGGTGATCTAAGCTTGGAAGGCAAGCCACGTGCAGGTAGACCGCTGGAACTCGCAGACGAGGAGCTGGAATCGCTGTTGCAAGAGGATGCCAAACAATCGACAATGCAACTAGCGAAACGTTTGAAAGTGGCTCAATCGACGGTGGTACGGCGTCTACAGGCCTTGGGGAAGATCCAGAAGATTGGTAAGTGGGTTCTGATTACTTTAACGGAGCGTAATATTGGTCAATGATTGGGCATCTGCATGTCGTTGCTGAAGAGGTTTCAAGGAAAGAATTTCTTCTCGAAGGTTGTCACCGGGGATGAAAAATGGGTCTATTGGGACAACCCCGTACGCAAGTGATCCTGGGTCGACCCAGGCCAGCCATCAGCATCCACTGCAGAACAGGATATCCACGGGGAAAAGGTTCTGTTGTGTGTGTGCGGTGGGATATGCATGGAGTGTTGTACTTCGAACTGTTGAAGCCGGGCGAAACAATCATTGCACAACGATATAGCGATCAGTTGATGAAACTGAACGCCGCAGTTCAGCAAAAACGCCCATGGACAGGTAAAGGACGCCGCCCAGTCATCCTGTTACACGGTATAATGCCAGACCACATGTCTGTGCCACCACGAAATCAACCCTTGAACAGTTATGCTGGGAGGTTTTACCTCACTCTGCTTACTCCCCGGACATTGCACCCTCAGACTGTCATTTGTTTCGCTCTATGCAACATGCCCTAGCGCAACAGCGATTCACTACAGTTCCAGAGGTGGAAAATTTCGTCTCTGCGTCCTTCAGCTCAAAACCCGAGTCCTTCTATCAAAGGGGC
This sequence comes from Macrothele yani, assembly GCA_039090855.1. Taxonomy (NCBI): domain Eukaryota; kingdom Metazoa; phylum Arthropoda; class Arachnida; order Araneae; family Macrothelidae; genus Macrothele; species Macrothele yani. The sequence continues at coordinate 72,623,300 of CM077028.1, read as the reverse complement.
ATTCATTTTTTGCCTGAAAAATGGCAAAAGGTCATTGATGCTAACGGCCAATATTTCGTTGAATAAATGTGTACTGGTTTCCTGACTGGTTCCTGTCTCCTTTCGTCTTAAAACGGCGGAAACTTTTGCATACCCATGATGGATATAATACGATAAGTACCATAGCATGAGATAATACTTGCGTTGATCGTTGACCAATGGCTTGGCTTCATTGATATCACAGATATTAATTCAATACAAATTAGATAGGTGAAAAACTATCAGACCTTCTTTTTTTCTTCTTTTTTAGTACGTCTTTTGTAAAAAAAGATCGTGCTTATGTTATTGGTTTGTCCACCCGTCTGTCCGTCCGTCTGTGGACACCATGTCTCTGACTCTATTAGTCCGATTTGAAAATTTCTTCTTGCATTGGAAAGCTTGAAATATGCGAATGACGATCCTTCGTTTCGTACTTTTTTTTTTTTTTTTTTTTACGATGTACAATTCCACAGCTAGAGAATGTAAATGCAGATGATATAGAATTCAAAATACATTTTATTCCATATGTTTGCTCCTAAACATCCGATTGAAAAAAATCCTTTTACTTTCGATTCCATTTATGTCGAAAAGTATTTTAGGTATAGTCACTTTTTGAAATTACGCAAATAGTTTCCGCTAGGGGGCGTAAAAATAAATTGCTTTTCCCCGATATCACTACTTCTAAAATTCCGATTTGAGTATTTTTTTCTTCAGCGGGTACATGTCCTGATGGGAAATCTATGGCATATAATTTCTAATTTTTGGTACAGAATGGTTTCATTTCTATTTCTGATGTATTTGCCACAAAATCTGAGCTTCTAAAATTTCGATTGAAAAAATTCATTCGGATCGATGCCACTTATGTCGATAAACCTTTTCGGAATATTTTCTTCTTAAAATAATTCATGGTTTCTTCATCGGGGGGGGGTAAACGTATATCTTATTTTTGGTCAATATCTCTGCTTCTAATGATCCGTTTTGACAATTTTTTTCTTTATGGGATAGAGTTTCCGGTGCGACATGTTTTTCATATAATTTCAAAATTTTCAAGTAATGCATAGACTTTTCGCTAGGAGGCGTTGAAATAAATGGCGTTTCCCCCAATATTTCTGCTTCTTAAACTCCAATTTGAAAAATTCTTCCTGTATCGCATACATCTCCTGATGGAAAATGGTTTTCATATAATTTCTAAAATTTGGTAAAGAATAGTTTTACCACCAGGGGCAGTAAGTGTTAATTCCTGCTTGTGATGTATTTGCAGCAAAATCTGAGCCTCTGAAAACTCGACTGAAAAAATTATTTCCTGGACCGATGTCGCTTACATCGAAAAACCTTTTGAGAATACCTTCTTCTTAAAAAAATGCATGTTTTTCCCGCCAGGGAGCGTAGATACATATTTTGTTGTTGTTGATATCTCTGCTTCTAAGGGTCTGATTTGAAAATTTCTTTCTTTGTTGGAGAGCGTTTCCGCTCCGAAATGTTTTCCATATATTTTCAAATTTTCTTAACCCACAAGTCTGCAACCAGAGGGCGTAAGTTCACTATTCTGTTTACAACAATATCTGCGAATTAAAAGACCGATCGAAAACTTCTTTCTTTGATCAGATACTACAGTTTTCCCCATACCGGTTCCATTGAGTTTGAATAGCTTTGATAAATTTAATTCGCGCCAGAACGGATTCAAAAGACGTGCTCATTACATCCAAAAATTCGGGGTCATCTTTCTTGTTATGTACTCTCATGGGCCAGATCATTAGAAACACTCCTGTCTCCACGAGTGGTAACGATCCACTGTAAGTAGCATTGACATCACCGACCAGAGTGGAATACACATAGATTTCACAGGCAGGAGATGTCAGTTCGCCAGTACGAATCCTGTGCAATGCAGGAAAGGAGAGACTTAGAGTTTCTACGGTGAATAATCATCGTCGCGAGGAAAGCTGGAGCCAACCTCTCATCAACCGCAAGCATTGTTGGCTGTTCGAAGACGGCTGGGTGACGGTGTGTTGCGAGCGGCCCAGAGAGGGACGCACTTCCACCCAACGTGCCGGAAAGGGGAAAAGAATACTGTTTGGCTGCTGAGGTGAACACCGGTTAGAACGCGCTGTCGAGCAGAAGTAGAACTGAACAGGCCTTAATTAGAAAAGTCGTGCCAGCTTCAGACTTGCAATATTGTAGTCCCGCGCTGGTACAAGCTAGAGCAATGATCTCAAACTCATACCTTTGGAAGGGCCACTTTCAAGTTTTGAAGAAACTCAGGGGGCCGCATGAATATTAATAAATTTCGCAATAATATTAATACATTTCTTATGAATAAATGTCAACTTTAAAAACTACTCCAATGGACTGGTACTATGTGGAATATTATTTCTAATTATCGGTAAATAGTAAAAACAAATGCTTCATCAATCAATTAAAGCAATCACTTTTACGTAACAATTATTTTCACTTAAATCTTAAAACAATCACATTTTATCAGCTGAACACGATACATGATATAGAAAATGTTACATGTTCTGACCGGAAACTTGGGCTCGCTTTTCTGTCACTAAGTTATCAATATTTGGAATAATGTCCTTTGAACATGCTACTTTTAAAAGTGATCAAAAGTGAAGTGACTGTTACTTAACCAATTTCTTTCAAGACATTTTACTTGGTTCATTCTTGAAAACAACTGTGGCGCAGTGGTCTAAGCGATGGCCATTGATCATTCGTCCGAAAGGGGTCCGGGTTCGAATCCCGGTGAGGCATGGATGTTGTGTTTGTCTTACGGCAGTAGCTCTCTCCCTTCCCTGGAACCAAGAGCCCTACATTAGGGACGGGCGACTGCTTATAGCCCATTGAGTTGCTCACGGTGGTCGTTGAACCTCCAATAAAAAACAAGAAAGATGACACCGAATTTTCGCATGTAATAGGCACGTCTTTTGAATCCGTTCTGACGCAAATTAAATTTATCAAAACTATTCAAAGTCAATGGAACCGGTATGGAAAACAATAGATCTGACGAAAGAAAGAAGATTTTCAATCGGGTTTTTAATCCCTCAGATATTGCTGTAAACGGAATCGTGAGCTTACGAACTCTTAGAAACAGAGATATCGACAAAAATAAGATGTGACTTTACGTCCCCTGGTGGGAAAACCATGCATTATTTTAGGAGGAAAGTATTCTCAAAAGGTTTTTCCATATGAGCGGTATCGGTCGAAGAAAAAAACATTAGTCGAGATTTCAGGAGCCCAGATTTTGCAACAAATACTTCAGAAGCAGAAATTAACACTTATGACCCCTGGTGGCTAAACCATTCTTTACCAAACATTAGAAATTATGTGAAAAGTATTTTCCATCAGGTCTTGTATGCAATACAGGAAGAAATTTTTCAAATCAGAGCTTTAGGAGCACAAATAACGCAGAAAACGGAATTTACCTCTATGCCCCCTAGCGGAAAGTCTATGATTTACTTGAAAATTTTGAATTTATAGGAAAAGCATTTCGCATCGGAAACACTATCCAACAAAGAAGGAATTTTTCAAATCATACTCTTAGAAGTAGAGATATTGACAAAAATAAGATATACATCTACGCCCCATGGCGTAGAAACCATGCATTTTTTCAAGAAGCAAATTTTTCCTAAAAGGTTTGTCGACATGAGAAGTATCGGTCAACAAACGACTTTTTTTCAATCGAGAATGAATTTAGAAGCTCATATTTTGCTGCAAATACAACAGAAGCGGAAATTAAGACTTATGCCACCTGGTGGCCGAACCATTTCTTACAAAAATTAGAAAATATGTGCAAACGATTTCCCATCAAGAGCTGTATGCGGTGCAGAAAGAATTTTTCAAATCGGAGATTTAGAAGCAGAGATATAGGGGTAAACGCAATTTACAGCTACGCCCCCCAGCGGAAAGTCTATGAATTACTTGAAAATTTTGAAATTATATGAAAAACATGTCACACGGAAAATACTATCCAACAAAGAAGGAATTTTTCAAATCGGACTCCTAGAAGTAGAGATATTGACAAAAACAAAATATACATCTACGCCCCTGGCGGAGAAACTGTGGAATATTTTAAGAAGAAAATATTCCGAAAAGGTTTATCGATGTGAGTGGCATCAGTCTACGAAAGAATTTTTTCAATGGATATTTTAGAAGCTCCGATTTTAGGGCAAATACAGCAGAAGCAAAAATTAACACTTACGCCCCCTGGTGGCCAAGTGTTCTTTACCAAAAATTTGAAATTATATGCAAAAGATTTTCCTTCAGGAGATGTATGCGCTGAAGAAAAAATTTTCAAATCGGAGTTTTAGAAGAAGAGTTATCGGGGAAAATGTAATTTACTATTACACCCCCTAGCGGAAAATCTATGCTTAATTTGAAAAAGTAACTATATCTAAAATACTCTTCAACATAAATGGAATTGAATGACAAAAATTTCTTTTCAATCGGATGTTTGGAAGCAAATATGTGGAATAAAACGTATTTTTGAATTCGACATCATCTGCATTTACGCCCTCTAGCGGCAAAATTGTACATCGTAAAAAAAAACGAAATAAAGGATTATCATTTGCATATTTCAAGCTTCGCAATGTAAAAAGAATTTTTCAAATCGGACTAATAGTTGCAGAAATATCGTGGGTACAGACGGACGGACAGACGGACAAACCGATAACAGAAGCACGATCTTTTTTTACAAAAGACGTGCTAAAAAAGAAAACTGTTCACATGACTATGTTGTTCCGAACATAGACAGAACCGGCGCAGCTAGGTTATGAATGTTTACTTACTTGTCCTTTGAAACTAACTGGTAAAACTCTGTTTGATTGCAGCTGTTGAATTTTTCTTTTAGGAAAGAATCACACTAAAAGTCTATTAATTCAAGCTGAAGTTCTTCATTATGGGAAAATGGAGACTTGAATATATTGAAAACATTTTCCATATCTTTGAAACATTCAAACCACCTGTTGAAATCCTATTTTAACCTAACTATCTTCGTAGAAAATTCACCAAACTTGATTTCTTCTTCTTCAGCTGAAGCTTTTAAAATGGGAAAGTGAGCAAGATATCCTGCACTGAGCTGTGCTTCCCGAAGTTGAAGTTTCCTTTGAGATGCGTTAACATTATCAATGACATCAGTGACTAGCTTATTTTAGGCTTGTAGTTCGATATTCAAATTGTTTAAGTATCCAGTTATATCGGTGCTGAATGCCAGATCATGTAAGAATTTCTGATCACCAAAAAGCGAGACGTCTTGATCTTTACTTTCAGGAAACATCTTTATTTCATCTCTCTAATCCCCAAAACTTGTTACTTATAAACATGATGGCTTTCTTAAACATTACTATGTTTATATTATATTTAATATATTATAATATGCTTGAAAAAAGGGTGATTTACTTTTATTTTGTAATCATTCAGGCGGGTCGCGAGTTTGAGACCACTGGGCTAGAGCGTTTGCAACCCGGTACGTTGACTTCAGTTGTAATCAAGGTTCGTGCTGCATTTCCGGACTCCAATTTCACTCTATGATCTTCGACATCTCTTCTCCTCCTACGAGTCAACGAAAAACAGAGAGTGAAAACGAATTTTAATTTCAAGATTCTAGAGTTCAGCAGCTAAACTAATTGACTGCTTAACTGAAATTTTCCAATTTATAAGTTAGGAATGGTTGATCAGGATTGGATGAATGTTATCATTGTTCCTTTGTGAAAGGGAAATGGTGATCAGACTGAATGCTAGAACCATGGTGGTGTCAGTGTGCGATGGAAAGTATTTGGAAAGGTCATTATGGATAAGGTATGACGTATTTGGGAAGGCCATTATGGATAAGGTATGACGTAATTTATTCAGTATTTGGAAAGGTCACTTTGGATAAGGTATGAAGAAATTGTTCAGTATTATTGTATGACGTAATTTATTCAGTATTTGGAAAGGTCATTATGGATAAGGTATGACGTAATTGTTCAGTATTATTGTATGACGTAATTTATTCAGTATTTGGAAAGGTCATTATGGATAAGGTACGAAGTATTTGTTCAGTATTATTGTATGACGTAATTTATTCAGTATTTGGAAAGATCATTATGGATAAGGTATGACGTAATTGTTCAGTATTATTGTATGACGTAATTTATTCAGTATTTGGAAAAGTCATTATGGATAAGGTATGACGTAATTGTTCAGTATTATTGTATGACGTAATTTATTCAATATTTGGAAAGGTCATTATGGATAAGGTATGAAGTAATTGTTCAGTATTATTCTATGACGTAATTTATTCAGTATTTGGAAAGGTCATTATGGATAAGGTATGACGTAATTGTTCAGTATTATTGTATGACGTAATTTATTCAGTATTTGGAAAACTCATTATGGATAAGGTATGACGTATTTGCAAAGGTCATTATGGATAAAGTATGACGTATTTGGAAAGGTCATTATGGATATGGTATGACGTATTTAAAAAGGTCATTATGGATAAGGTATGACGTAATTGTTCAGTATTATTGTATGACGTAATTTATTCAGTATTTGGAAAGGTAAGTATGGATATTGCGTGCTTTATTATTGACAAAATTGCCAACACATGTCTTCAAATCTATGTCACGAGAAATTTCTTGTTTCATCGATAACGTACATAACCCAACAAGGTTATTTCCCGGATCCCCAGGTTCAAAAAAAAAAAAAAAAAAAAGAAGAGAAAAAGAAACCAGAATTCCAGCGCAATGAATGCCGTAGTATGGCCACTCTTACCCTTGCCCCTGTTCTCATCAGAAAATAATCTGAGTATGACAGCTACTACTGGTTAGACAAGCTGCCCTCCGGTGGCACAGTGGTCTAAGCGCTGGCTTCCGACCACTCTTCCTAGTTAGGTCTGGGTTCGAATCCCGGTGAGGCATGGATGTTATGTTTGCCTTACGGCACTGAATCTCTCCCTTCCCTGGAACCAGTGACTCTAAATTAGGAACGAGCGACTGCTTGTAGCCTAAATTAAGACAGGCGACTGCCTATAGTCCATCGAATTGCTCACGGTGGTCGTTAGACCCACAACAACAAAAACCCCTTTAGGCGCTGAACATTACAATTGTTTTGTGATAGAAAAAGTGGATACTCTTGAAATTTCTATTGAACGCCGGATAACATACACTGCTGGCCACCCAAAATGCAACACCAAGAAGGACACGAGATAGCAAAGCCAGATTTACTGGACACATAACAACAGATACAAAGATGAAACGATTGAGCTCACACAGGCCCGTGTGACTTGCGCAACACGCAGACATCAATAGTTCGTGTGGCCCCCTATGGCTGGCAATAACGGCCGCTACACGCCGCGGCATCGAACGAAAGAGGCTTCGGATGTGGGCTTGGGGTATGTCGGTCCAGGCTGCTTCCACACGTTGCCACAGTTCATCAGGCGTAGCCGCGGGTGGTGTTTGCCGGGCCACTCGGTGGCCGATCAGCGACCAGACGTGTTCGATGGGTGACATATCGGGAGAACAGGCGGGCCACGGCAGCAGTGACACCTGGTGGGCCGTGAAGAATTGTTGTACGATGCGTGCCACGTGCGGGCGCGCATTGCCCTTTTGAAATGTGGCCGCTGGCAGGTCCTGCAGGTAAGGGAGGACTACAGTATGAGGACTACAGTCCCATGTAAAGTCTATGGGAGAAGCGTGCGATTGACATTCGATCACCTGCGGTTGAGTCACACGCTGTTGAAGGCGGAAGTATAGGGAGGGACTCCAAAGTTCGAAGTCTCTTTTCTGAGCCAACCGTTGCGCAAACAACGCCAGCCTGCATTGGTATCAAAGTTCTTCTCATCGGAACAGCGAACACTCTCGAAGACCTGATTGCGTTATGCCGTTGGACTGTGTGATGTATATATACAATTTAATATTCATTCGATCCGGTTTATTCACGTAGGTAAGACGTTTCCCATTATGTAAAGATGTAAATAAACATTCCGTTGATCATTGTTAGTGAAAATATTACTGGCGACTGCTTATAGTCCAATGAGTTGCTGACGGTGGTCGTTAAACATTCAGTCAAAAAAAAAATCATGAACCTGGACTATTTTCTTTACTGAAGTGGTTGAATGAATTTTGTCAATCAAATAAAGTTTACATTTGTTGTTTCATATCAGTTTATTATTTTCAAAAAAAAAAAAAAAAAAAAAGGCAGACCGTCGATTCCGACAGGTGAAGAGTATTCGCAACCCGAATCTCATTCCAACAACATTTACAAACACAGTTGTGACTGAAGATGTGCGTGAAAGAGTGCAGTATCCAGTTGAATTTTTGTATACGATCGAGATGAGTGGACTTCCGCATCACATTTTACGACTGAAACAGGGTGCAGTCGTGATGTTCATCACGAACCTGGCCGCCCCTGTTGGCGCTGTGGTCTAAGCGTTGGCTTATGACGAATCGTTCGTGAAGGGTCCGGGTTCGAATTCCCTGTGAGGCATGGATATTTTGTTTGTCTTACGGCGCTGGCTCTCTCCCTTCCCTGGAACCAGTGACCCTAAATTAGGGACGGGTGACTGCTTATAGCCCATTGAGTTGCTCACGGCGGTAGTTAAACCTTCAGTCAAAAAGATAAAAAATCACGAACCTGGACTATTGTCTTTACTGAAGTGGTTGAATTAATTTGTCAATCTAATAAAGTTTACATTTGTTGTTTCATAGTTCATATGAGTTTATCCTTTCCCAAAAAAAAAAAAAAAAAAAAAGACTATCCGTCGATTCCGACGGGTTTTGTCTAGTATACATAATACCTATATAACAGGTAGCCTGTAATATGTCTAGCTTGCGTTTCTTTAAAACTTTCATAGGTTTTATGAAGTTTGGTTTGCACACCAGAGCCGTTGTCGTTCTCTGTTTAAGTGATGTTTTATTTCAGCTTTATGTTTTTCCATTTTACTAAACAAAGAAGAAATTCCAAGGAACCAGTATATTTTTTTAAAATTTCCGTCACAGTGAATCAAACCTACGCCTGCAGTTACTTTCTTACAATTTTACTTGTTCCTTTTTATGATAAAATAAAGCTGATTCCTTATTATGAAATTACTCTGCAATGCGAAGAAAATGAAATAAAACGCGACATAACACCTGCGTAACAGAACAAACGTCGCAGACAGTTGTTCGAGAACGTGCGTGTTGCCACAGATGAAGTCGTTTTTCTTACAAACTTTATTTTATTTTCCGGTATTTCTCCTTGATTTTACGCATCGTGCGATAGCGGTGAGCTTAGTTCAGATTTCGGCCACCGGATAAAAACAGACGGCGCTGTAAGTACTGAATGACGTCAAAGCGTTAGGGACAGGCTTAGCCTATTATATAGGTTTTATATCAAAAAGGCAACGGAACATAAAGTTGTGCTTGTTTTTATATTTATTTTTTTTTCTTAATTATTAATTCATTTTATTTAATCAACTCTAAATCTTACCGTCCCCAAATTTTGGCGGCCCTAGGCAGCCGCCTAGTTCACCTAGCGGTTGAGCCGGCCTCTGTGTGTTGCAGACGTATAATGAGAAGTAAAATGTTTTTAGTAAGGTGGAGTTGGTTTGCCCAAGTTGAAAGAACGAGTGGTGAGATGCTTACTGAGAGAAAAGAAAGACAGATGAAGGCCAAGGAAATCATGGGAGGACCAGAATGAGGAATGGCTGCATGAGAAAAAGATAATGAGTATGAAATGCAAAAAAGGCCTTGCGTGAGATACGTCACGGATGTCAGTGAAGCTCGAGTTGTGTTCCAAGATCGCTGTAAATAGAGACCCTTGATACATCAACAGTAACTAAAAACTCGCACCATCAGTTTTAAACTTTTATTTAGCAGATGACCTTTCTTTTAGGAGCTAACCTTGTGACGTATAGTACAGAGATGAAGCACGTGTCAAGACGACAAATCTGCAGCAATACATTCCGTCGCTGTATTTCAGTCCGTTAGAACAACTGGCTCCGGAGCAAAGAGTCGCGCGTTCGATCTTCGCCACCGACAAATTTGTGGTTTTCACATCCTCTGAGTCTCAGAAAAGAGCTTAGTGATAAGTACGTTTTGAGTCCAGTGTTTTAACTGAATCCGAACACTAGTGTGGATTGTGATACTTACCTACAGTACGATTCATTGAGATGTAAAAGCTTTAACGCCTCATCTAGAGACCAAACTCCACTGATTTTTTTGTTGGGGGGTCTAACCACCGCCGTGAGCAACTCAACGGGCTATAAGCAGCCGCCGTTCTCTAATTTAGGGCAACTGGTTCCAGGAAAGGGAGAGAGCCAGTGCCGTAAGACAAACAGAACATCCATGCCTCACCGGGATTCGAACCTGGACCCACTTGGAGGAACGGTCATAAGCCAGCGTTTACACCACTGCGCCATGGGGCGGCAACTCCACTGATAAGCCATTTGTAGTATGTTCTATTGCGTGGAATGTTTGTCTCATTCTGTTGTCCTTAGCCCGAGAAAAGTTAGTGCGATTGTGTGGTCATCTTATGATAACAGTAGTATACCACCTTTGGCCGTTAGGGGACATTTCCTACTCACTGAAGTGAGCGAGTTTTTTATATTCTGGGATATGAGACCTTGAAATGTCTTGGTTTTTATTAGTGGAATGCTTCAAATTGTTTGCTGTGTTGAATTTTTCTTCCTTTTCTTCCCCGTCGGAAAGGTAAAAGCCAAAACTTTATTAACACCTGGTCATTTTGTGCTTCAGCTCATAGATTTAGTGACAAAGACGCAATACTGGAGTATTGCATTATTTATCACTCTTATTGTGCCGTAGCTGTTAGCCTGCAATCCATAAAGGAAAGCAAAGGAGGAAAGCCCAGGGAGCGGGTCAGTATAGAGACCTTTACAATCCAGCACTGGCCCAGCACTATGTTGCGGCTGCCCAAACATCAATAAAATGTCCCAGCGGCCACCACATGGGCCAGCAGTTCAGGCCAGCAGCTGGCCAACAGTTGGCACCCCATCAGTTGTCATATGCCAGAACAGGGCGATCAGTTATCCATCACTGGCAGTGGCTGTCACAAGCGGTCTTTCAAGTATGTGCGATAAATGATGGCTAGCCTATGTGGTCCTCCAGTTTCACGGCAGTGGCAATCACGTGACGTAACCAATGCCTTAGCTCCTCTTTCTTTCCCAACGTAACTTTTCTGCATGGCGCCACGGAGCTGGAGAAATTTCCTCAACAAGTCCGGAAAATCGCCAGGTGGATCCGGCTGGCATCGACTCAACGACATCTTGTTTGCGAAGCGGGCACTTTAGCCACTACACAAGTTTGCTACGTGCGTACGCTTGCTAAAAGGTGAGCCTCTTTCCTGCGCGATCTGGAAACGAAATGTTCTCCTTTTAATTTTGCAATTTGCGAGTTAGTTTTCGTAAATGTCCGTTTCATATAATTCATAAATTTATTTTTTCAACGTAACGATTTTTTTTATTTACCTTAAGGTAACTTCACTCATTTTCAACGAGTGTACCAACTTAAAGGCGCTTTCCAAAGTTTTGTGCTGTCCTTGTGGTCTTCAAAAGGGTGTTGTTTAATTAATACATTTACCCGTTCATGTCACATTCTGTTACATTTTTAACGTTGTATCTTCTTTTTCCACTGTCCGAAGCTACATTTGTTCTAAATAAGAAAGATATTTTATTTTACTTCCGGCTATTTTTTAGCAGCGAATACGTCCAATCTTGTGTATTCAACCCATGGATGACACATTATATTAACATAGCGTTGATTTTTTTTTTTTTTTCTCTCAAGTGCTTAATCATTTTTTAATGAAAATACCCATTTTGTACGCGTATAATTCTTATTTTTTTTTTTATTTTTTCAATGTCTTTCCGTGACTTCTTTTTTGAAGTCCGGAACTTCTTGTTATTCATGGGAATGGAGTGGGTGTGTTTCATGGCTGTTTATATTCTCGATCCTTCATGTGTTAGTGCAAGAATTTCGTTGCGAAATGAGTTTTAAAATACATGAGAGTAACTGACTTTTTCGTACAGTTTATTAATTATTTATATAATTTTTCCCGACGGTAATCTTCGCTGATGTGGCATTTCATTGGGAAATTAATTCGTCCCTCTACATACGGCGTTTTTTTTTTCTTAACATTCATTAAAATAACACGACGGCGATGGCGTCATCTTCAACTAACTGGTACCACGAGAGACTTTACGTGTTACTTCTGCGCATGCGCTGTCCCGCTGCTTTCACCTCGTGGAGGGATTGCTTCGGTTGCCAGCTACGAGCCTCTAGTGGCCCTTGCTTGGAGGCCGGTAATTCACGGCAATGCTGCAGGGCTATCAATGATTGCCAACTGATGGCGCTGCCATCAACGGATCGCTACCGTACCGTGAGCGGCAGATTTCAGCCAGCAGTAACACATCACTGCCAGCTGGTGGCCAGCAGTTTCCCAACGCTTGTGTTTTTTGCTGGGAGCACATGGCTCGCGACAGGGGCGACGGAAAGTGAAGTTCTTTGACCGGGCCCAAAATTTCGATTCGAAATATAAAATGATGAATTGCTATGTAAATATTCCGTTAGAATATATAAATAGCAACGCCATATGTACAAACTGAAGGAAATGTTTAAGGAATAAATAAAAATAGTTCTAGTTGTCACGATTGAATGGATGATATATTATTTTAAGATTTCGAACCTTTTCAAAAATTTTAAGACGATTTCTTATTTTTCACATTTTTGGCGTTGTATAACCGCTCTAAAGACGACGAGGGTTGGCAAATGTCAAATGAGAGCAATCAGTGGTGAAGACACTAGAACAAGAGACAATACGTCTTACACTAAATCAGATGTAAAAGTAAGTTGCTAATGTACATACTAGGGGCGGTTCATCATTAGGGGCCAGGAGGAGCCGGGCCCCACCTAAAAAACTTTATTTCCATATATCATCATCATCATCATTGTCAACCATTATCAATCCACTGCTGGACGAAGGTCTCTCCAAGTTTCCTCCATATATATATATATTTATTTATTTTTTGCCCTGATTCTTATTCTCTCTCTCTCTTAACTACATGGTGATAAACCTTTCCCTTCAAAAACCATTACCTAAATGAAAAGTTTCCTTCAAAAACTAAAAACTATTCCCTGAGGAAAGAGATCACGTTCAGAGTGTGAGGTTATTGGGGCCAGCTCCAACAGGCCCCAGTAACATCACTACGCAAGCGAAGAGGAGACGATTTCCTCCCCGTCTCATTCAGTATGATGACCTACATACAACACTGCCTTAACTGCGTGTGCAAAAAGCGCTGTGGGGGCCAGATCTATCTGGCCCCGCGCTAATTTGATTGGCCGGGAGAGCATCCATTTCCTTAACGCCGTGGGTTGACAGAGAAGCTTACCCCGACCAAGCTCAAGGGTGGCGGGAGGGTTTCAAATGTCGTATCAAAGTTCAGTTAGCTGTTTTTTCTGTGTGTCTCTCTCAGTGATGTGTTGTTCCTTTGTGTCGTGATTTTTTTTGCTTGTCGAGTACAATGAATGGAGTGGATATTTTGTTAAAATATCCGGTCTTTGTTTAAAATCTGGAAGAAAAGCTTCACTTAAAAAAACTCAGCGCTTATCACCCCAAGAATTTTTAGTTTGAGCTTCACTTAAAAAAACACAGTGCTCATCAGCCCAAGAATTTGAGTCAAAAAGCTTCACTTAAAAAACTCGGTGCTTATCAGCCCAAGAATTTGAGTTTCCAAGAGTAGGAAGTTTGCAAAGCGCTTTGCAGAACTAATTTCAGTTTTAACTAAGATGATTTTCTATGTTAAAAATAAATAAATAAATGAGAAAACCTGTAAGTAGAATTTGCACATATATGCTTTTAGGTTTCACAAGTTCTTTAAAAACAAAAAGGTTAAGCCTTTCAAATAATGCAAATGGTAGTATGGTACTCATTCTATATGGGACGAAATTCATGGAACATTCCCTCCCTGCATATATTTGGAGTTATTATTTTTTTTCACTACATTTTTTTATCCTGTGATTATTCCTCAGTTGAGAAATCTGAAGAAACACAAAGCACAACTAACATAAATTAATGCTCATGTTTTAAGGTAAAAATTTTATTTAAGGAGTTATAACATTTTTCTGTTAATAGTTATGCATTCTATTCTGAGGAAATTTTTTCGTGTGAAATACAATAGTTGACACATTCCTAAATGATTTGGGCGTTATTGTAAGTCAAGGGGGTAAACAGAGGCAGAGTAAAGGAATCTTGGGTGTGGGGTGGGGGTGGGGTCTGAATAGTTGGCCTAATAATGACAGTTTTTTTTTTATTTCATTGTTTGACTTCGGCTACTGGCCCCACCTGTTTCAGTTGCCACGAGCCGCCACTGGTACATACCCATTTCAATTTCACTATTTTACGAAGTAATCCCTTCTTCTGCTGTTTGAAGAAATAAAGTCTTCCGCTATCTCTGACGGATTTTTAAAAATTTCGTCCAGTCTATTTTTATGGCAGTGCAAGAGCAGCAGATGATTCAGTCTGGATTGTGTCATTGTGGAGCGAATGTAAGTTTTCAGTCTCTTAAGTGCCGAAAAGGATCTTTTTGCTGTGGCAGAAGTCATTGGAACAACCAAATAAAGTCTTATAAGTTTGTGAAAGTCGGGAAACACAGACTGGACGAATTTAGTGAGTTTGAATATGCATACAATATCTTTCACCGACCTAACTTGAATTTCTGAATGATCATCATTACACGTCTTGAGAAGTCCTGGAAGCATTTGCAACTGAATCTTGATATTTTCTGCATCAATGTCTTCAGAATACAGTTGCAATATTGTATTTGAAATTTGTAAATCTCGTTGTGTGCCATTGAAGGCTGAAATTAAAAGTTTTTCAATATCTCCCAACATAGTCAGCGTCTCTTTACAAAATCTTCGATTTAGCTCATTTATCACGGGGTCGTAAGCTTCGTAAAACATTTTGCCTGTAATAATTCTTGGCTGTTATAAATACATGGTTAGTTTCCTTTCCTGCATGATCGAGGCGTTTTGGAATTTTTCTTTGTCGTGGAAGCGTGGGTTCCAGACTATGCAATTTTTCTGCAGTTTCACATGTTTTTTCATAAATTGCATCGAAATTGTCTCTTTTTTCTTCTGCAGTGTTTCTTTGAGTAGTGTAATGATTTGATTTGTCTCGCTGGCCGTTATTGTGGTTTTCTGCAATTCTTTAGAACATTGTTCCGTTACTGAAAATATATCCAGTGAAAGTTGTAATCCGAAATATGAGGAAAATTGCTGCATAAGAGCTTGTAGACCATTTGCTCTACGTCCTGGTTCACTTCTTTCTTCAGAAATGTGTGCTAGTACTTTATCTAGAATTTCATAATTGTGAATTATCTACTGCAGAGCTTTATTTATGACAGTCCACCTTGTGACACAGATAAGTTTTAAACTTGTTGTGTTACCAGAATAAAAATCTTCAGCAATTTCCTCAAAAAAAGCTGACCGTTACGGGGAGATTTTAATTAAATTATGGAGATCGGAAGCAATGTTTAAAGCATTTCTTATGGGGATACTTGCAGCAGTAACATCCTGAAGACACAATTGTAAACTATGAGCAACACAGTGTATGGAAACTGCAGCAGGGACTATACTTTTCACGCGAGAGGCAACACCATTTAGACGACCAGTCATGTTTGAAACGCCGTCGTATGCTTGCCCCCTGCAATTTTTTTTATGTCCAGCCCACACCGGATAAGTAGTTCAAAAATCATGGATGTTAATGTTTCAGCAGTAGCGTTGGAAACATCAACAATTCCGATTATGTCTTCGTGTATTTCATATTCCGGACTTACCCATCTGATTGCAATGCAAAACTGTTCGTGATGAGAACAATCAGTTGTTTCATCTGCTATCAAAGAGAACCATTTTGATTGCTGAGCAGAACAAATAATTTTCCTAAGTCTGTTGTAAAGATGTTGCAACAATTCATTTACAATATCGTGCGATAAATATTTTTTATCATCTATCTACTTCAGTGGGATGTAAAGTCAGGTGATGCGTAACATCACAGCCTCTCCTTGACAAATGTCAACCCCCTCCTTCTCGTGGTGCATCCTGTTCCCACTAAAGGGGCTCTGACGACCGCCAATAGCGGTATAACTATACCATCGGGATTAGAGGAAATTCTATCCCACACTCACCAACCCGCTTGGCCAGCGTGGTGAGTTATGGCCAAACCCTCCAAAATGACTCCACAACTTAATTCTTGGCCCTCAGTCTCCGGCAGCTGGAATGTACCTGGCCAAGGCAGCGGCCAGTGCGACATGAAGGCAGAGGGTGCTAAGAATCCCCGGAGGACCGGACTAGGCTGCCATCTGATGCTGACGTTGGCTACGGATAATGGACGCTCCCTATCTTCTGATTCCAGGCTTCTTGAATTGGAAGAGGAACTACAAAGGATCAAGTGGGACATCGTCGGGCTAAGTGAGGTAAGGAGAAAAGGAGAAGATCTCATTGAACTGAAAAGTGGACATCTCTTCTACTATCGTGGGAAAGATACTGGCAAAACTAGTGGTGTTAGATTTATAATAAACAAGAAACTGAAGGATAAAGTTGTAGAAGTTGAAAGTTTCTCTGACAGAGCTGCACTACTCGTTATCCAACTCTCGAGAAGATACAAGGTTCAGATTATTCAAACTTATGCACCCACCACAAGTCACCCTGAAGAAGAAATTGAAGAATTTTATGAGGAAATTCGTCATCTACATAATAAAGGTAAGCAGCACTTGAAGATAATTATGGGAGATTTCAATGCAAAAATAGGGCAACGGCAACAGAATGAAACTTCAGTTGGCAAATTCGGTCATGGCAACAGAAACCAGCGTGGAAATACTCTCGTTGAGTTTGCAGAGGCAGAAGGTTTTTTTATCTTGAACTCCTTTTTCAAGAAAAAGCCACACAGGAAATAAACATGGAGACATCCAAATTGGACGACAAGTGAAATTGATTTTTATTATGTGTAACAAAAAATTCGTCATAGAAGACTGCAGTGAGCTAAACAAGTTCAACACAGGTAGTGACCATAGACTGGTGAGATGTAAGATGCACCTCAACACTAAACTCGAACGTGGCAAGCTCATAAGACAAACAAAAATGTATTGACATAACCAACCCTTAAAAAACACCATAATACCTTCAAGTTGGAACTGAAGAACAGATCCTCTGCTTTAGAAGGCCTAACATCGGAAGAAGTGGATGTTTCTGAAGTTAACAGAAAAGTAACCAAAGCTCTTATGGAAACAGCAACAAAATTAGCTGGGTCTAAGAACAAGTTGCATGTGAACAAATTATCAGGAAAACCAAAATATTGATGCAAAAAAGAAGAGAGATGAGGGCAACCAAAGAATATGTGACTTCCAAAGTGGAATATATAGAGCTATGCAAGACAGTACGAAAAAGTATCACTGATGACCTAAGGAAATTCAACTGTGAACTAGTGAGGAAAGCAATTGAAAACAACCAAAGCCTAAAGATAGCACAGGGGCATCTCAGTAAGGGAAGGAAACAGATTATGGCACTGAGAAAAGAAGATGGTTCTGTAACAAGAAATAGAGGCGAAATTTTGACAAGAGTGAAAGGTTTCTACTCCAAATTATATGAAAGGGATGATACATGTACTCCAGACATCATGAAAGGTACCAGTAACAGAGTTCTTCCAGTCCTCCCAGCAGAAGTTGCACATGCAATCAAGAATATGAAGCGGGGAAAAAGCTCCAGGAAAAGATGGAATTACTGTAGACATCATACAAGAAGCAAGGGGAGAAATCGAAACAGTACTCGCCCAAATTTTCACTCGATGCCTTAATGAAGGGAAGATTCCTGAGGATTGGAACAACGCTACAATGATCCTGCTACATAAAAAAGTTGACATTGAGGATCTCGGGAACTACAGACCTATCAGCCTCCTATCAGTGGTTTATAAAATCTTCACTAAAGTTCTTTCACACGCTTGAAGGTAATACTGGAAATGGCTTAACCGAGAGAACAAGCTGGATTCAGAAGTGGCTACAGCACAATCGATCATATCCACGTACTAAGAGAACTAATTGAAAGAGCGAGGGAATATGAACTTCCATTGTGCATGGCTTTTATCGATTATGAAAATGCCTTTGATTCGGTGAAACCATCAGCAGTTACAATGGCTCTGAAATCCTGCGGTATTGAAGATGCATACATTAATATTAATAATAACATCTATGAAAATGCAAGTGCAAAGATTCGGCTGTTTGAAAATACAACACACATAAAAATTGGAAAGGGAGTGAGACAAGGTGACACTTGTCTCACTCCCTTTCCAATCTCCGAAGCTCTGTAATGCCACATTGGAAAATGTCTTTCAATCACTGAACTGGGAAAACAAAGGGATAAAGATTAATGGAGATTATCTAACCCACCTTCATTTTGCTGATGACGTAGTCATTTTTGCAACTACCCCATCAGAGCTTCAGAGTATGATCCAGGAACTTGCTGACAATATTAAAGAAGTGGGATTAAAAATGAACTTTCAGAAGACAAAAGTGGTGTTCAATGCTTTTACAAGAAATGAATATTTATGGATTGATGGAGAAAAGCTGGAGATAACAGACACGTACATTTATCTTGGACAGTAGATATCAAGTGAGGGTCACATTGATGAAGAAATTAATCGGCGTACAAAACTTGCCTGGAGAGCTTTTGGAAGAAACAGCATAATTTTCAAGAGCAATATGCCATTATGTCTTAAAAGAAAAGTGTTTGATCAATGCATCCTTCCAGTGCTTACGTATGGTGCAGAGACGTGGACCTTAACTAAAAGAGACATACAAATGCTGCAGACAACTCAAAGTGGCATGGAGAGGTGCATGCCTGGTGTCACCAGGAGAGATGGGAAGAGGAACACTTGGATCCGAAAAATGACAAGAGTGGAAGACATCATGATCAGAGTTAAATCCCTGAAATAGCAATGGGCTGGACATACTGCCAGAAGGACAGACCATCGATGGACAGCCAAAATTTTAGATTGGATTCCAAGGGACAGGAAAAGACCCAGAAGAAGACCACATGGGAGATGGGTGGATGAAATTCGAAAGTATGCGGGAGTGACATGGAGGAGACTGGCACAAGGCAGACCGTTGTGGAGGAAACTTGGGGAGACCTTCGTCCAGCAGTGGAATTATAATGGTTGACAATGATGATGATGATGATGATGATGATCTACTTCAGTATTCCGGGATCATCTTCACACTTAATTTTTTAGCAACTGCCTTAAGTTACTTTCTTGCTCATCGTGACCTCTTAGAACTAGGCCTTGTCTTGCCAAGTATTCTACAGATGTAATCACTTTTAGAAATACTTTCTTTCTGGCAATCTGCTCTTCACAGTGCCGGTCACTTATCATAGAACATACGTTTACTGGTTGTTGGAAAGCATTTATATCCATTATGCACTCTAAATGTGATTTTGAGTTCTCGTATTTTCGAAAAGTTTCCATGGCTCTTTTCCAAGCTGTGAATCCCGTTGAAACAAATGCTAAATCATTTTTAGGCTTTTTTAAAGAAGAATGAGAATCACCCCACTGACAGATATTGCAAAACGCAGCTTTTCTATTTGTGCAGAAAGACAACCATTTGAATTCTTTGAACCACGTTTTTTGAAATGATCTTGAATGATGTGAATCCTTCTTAACTGTTGATAGGTAATCAAATTCTAGCGGCTGATAGGCCTTATTTCGGGTCGATTTTTCTTGCTTGAAACTCAGTGAATAAGCGCATGCATAATTGAAAATCGTAATCAGAGTTCGCACTTTCATTCAATATCGGAGGTTGGTTTTCCGTTCCCTGTCCGTCATCAGAAGTGAATACACAGTCAGCTACCACAATGTTGTTCCCAACAGTTCGAACTGGGATATGCTCGAGTCAATTCGTGGAGAAGACACTTTAAAATACGAAGTGATTTTCAGTCGTTTACTCATTTTTATAAAACCTTATTTAAGCCTGAGAACGCGTGGAAATCATACACCACCCACGACTTTTTACTTTTTAGTAGAAGTCTATACTCCGAGTCAACCTAAGAGTGAACCACTATGAAGGGTACAAAACATCTACCTCCGCAACGAAAAATAGTCCCTAGCGTTTAGAGCGAAAAGCATCAGAAATTCAGAATTATTGCTTAGAATCCATTTTTGTTTGCTCAAGAGTTGTTTGTCAGGCAAAATTGCTATCTAAAAAAAAAAAATTCATAAGTTAGAGCGCTTTTATAAATAAATTTGTTGTGAGAAGTTGTTGAATCAAGAGTTTCACACTTTCGGCTATTTTTGCCCTCTTGGGATACAACCCGGACAGGGGTAAGGGATGGAAGACCTCTCCCAACATTAACAACACAGAGGCAATAAATTGACAATCGATTAAACTCGAATGGAGCGTTACTTAAACAGGCAGTAGGGGAAGTAGTTCGGACTTTACCAGTAGTACAGTTTTAGGATGAATTGCAGTATAGGAGTGCAACAAAACAGTGCATGCTTTCATTGATTCATTCCTAATTCCTTTGTAACCTGGACATCCATATTTATCAGAAGTGAAATTCAGTAGCCATTTTGATCAGCTGGGCAAGGAACAGTCAAAATGCACTTTTTCTCACACGCGCCTTCAAATGAGTGGGTGTTAGATATATAGTTTCGTGGATGTGAGAAAAAGGGAACATGACATTATTGCTCTTCAGCAGTCCCAGGCGAAGGAAAAACGCAAGCGGAAGATGTTGGGAGTTGATGCTGTAAGAGGTGTGATTGAGAGAAGGCATTTTAAGGTGTGGCCGTGCTTTCTTGGAAGGCGTTGGACTTCCAGGGCTTTGGCTATCACTTCCTACTCCTGACTGAGACTACAGGTTCAAAATATTTCCTCTGCTATTCAGCCGCCCATATCTCCCCACTTTTGCTACGAGAATTGCAGTTATCCTAGACCATCGGGCTCCCAACGTGATAAGGTTGTCATGATTCCATACAGAACTCACCCGACACCCCTCCCTCCCCGAAACAAACAGAAAAAAAAAAATGCTAAGGAGCTTTGCTTGGGATTAGGATCACCCGACCACTTACCTAGAGGAACTTCTAAGTCACACCAGAACAATCGCACATATGCCAAGTGAAAAAGAAATAAAATAAAAATCTTGGCTAAAATTATTGACCGAGCCTGGGCACTGGCTCACGATCTTTCAACTGACAGTAGAAAACAAACAGACTCGCAGAGTAACATTTCCGAGTACACAATCCAAAGGACGATTTTACAGATAAACCTAAAGAGTCGATGGCCCGTACACGTTCCTGTGCTAACCAACCGTCGCCGCCCCGGTGGCGCAGTGGTCTAAGGCGCTGACCTCTGACCATTCGTCCGTAAGGGGTCCGGGTTCGAATCCCGGTGAGGCATGGATGTTGTGTTTGTCTTACGGCACTGGCTCTCTCCCTTCTCTGGAACCAGTGACCCTAAATTAGGGACGGGCGACTGCTTATAGCCCATTGAGTTGCTCACGGTGGTCGTTAAACCTCCAATCAAAAAAAAAAAAAAAAAAAAAACCAACCGTCATCGACAGCCCCGCTTACAGTGAGCACCGACAGCAATGTGGCTGGACATTGGACGATTGGAAAAAAGTTGTCTGGGCGGATGAGTTCGGGTTTCAGTTCCAAACTGCCGATAGACAGATCCCTCCCTATTCTACGACGCACGGGTGAACAGCTACATCCAGAATGCAGGGTAGGAGGGAAACTAGCCGGTGATTGTGTCGTGGTACAGGAATTGTTCTCATGAACAATGGACATCGCTTCGTCCCCTCATCCCTGTTGAACACACCCTCACCTTCACATCCTAACTAGGCATTGTTTTGGACGAAGTATTTCCGTACATAGTGACCATATGTATCGGGATCGCATTGGATACTTTCAGAAATACACTGGTGTGCAAAAATTAAGGACGAAGAAGAGAAATTAGCATAACAACGGAACGAGCAGGCAGAACGGACCGAAAGAGCACTCAGGAGATAGACTAGGGTCAGGTACGGTAGGGCATGCGCATATATGCAGCATGACGTGTGTCGGAAGGGTATAAAGCACACGGCCGGTGAACGCCCAGCAATTCGCCGGGTACTGCCCCCCCGGTAATAAATAAGGGCGTCTTCCTCCCCCTTTCTACCTCGCTTCCGTGTCACTTTCCTATCGGGCATTCTAGCCCAAATCTCCTAGCTTCCTATTTCTAAGGGTTGTTTAAGACCTGGGGTCAGACACTCCCTTCGTAAAATCCTCTACATATGATCTGATCTGATCTGCTCAGCAATTCGGTGAAAGCTATTGCACGGGGTACATCGGTTTGAACGACGTCGAGTTGCTGCCACCGTATGATATGGCCAACAGGAAATCCAGTAGACGACATCTGGATGACTTTACCCGAGGTCGCGTCATTGGGAAGCTAGAAGAAGGTCGAAGTGTGACTAGTGTAACCGAGGAGTTCGGGATCGCTCACAGCATCGTTTCACGAGCTTCGAGAGCATTTCAGACGACAGGAACAGGTGTCCGAGAGTTTAGCAGTGGTCGTCCACGAGCAACCACGGCTGGGGACGACAGGTATATTGTCCTACAGGCGAGAAGAGACAGACGGTAGACAGTGGGAGAAATCGCAAGGCACATGCAACAGACAACTGGACGTCCATTATCGCGTTTTACGGTGGCCAGGAGGCTGCACAAAGGTGGTCTACTTGCACGACGACCAGTACGGTGTGTGCCATTAACGCCTACTCATTGGAGACGGTGGTTTCTGTGGTGCCAGGAACACAAGAACTGGACACATCAACAATGGGGTCAAGTTCTCTTTACGGAACGAGAGCCGATTTAGTCTGACGAGCGATTCTGGACGTATACACATCTGGAGAGAGCAGGGAACACGCAATCACACCTCCAACATCATCGAAAGGGACCGGTTCGGAGGTGGTGGAGTTCTCGTTTGGGGCGGTATCATGCTTGGTAGCCGTACTGACCTCCACATCTTCCAAGGAGGTTGAGTCACTGGTGTCCGCCAGGGCAGGCAGAAAGTGAAATTCGTTGACTGGGACCGAAACTTCGAATCCTGGTGCACCCGCTCTCTTCCCGGAACAAACAGAAGAAAAACAATGCCGAAGGAGCTTTGTTGGGGAGTAGTACCCCCAGACCATTTACCTACAGGAACTTTCTAAGGCACATCACAACAATCCCACATATGCCAAACAAAAAATATAATTAAAAATAAAATGAAAATAAACATTCTGGCTGTTATTGTTCACCGGGCCTGGGCCCTGGCAGCCCGGGCGGTTCCGCCGCCACTGGTGTCCGCTATTGTATCGAGGTTCTCTTGCCTCACGTGCGTCTGTTTAGAGGTGCTGTGGGTCCTGAGTTCCTTTTCATGGACGACAACACTACACCTCATCGTACAGTGACTGTTGGAGAGTGCAGATATTCAACGCATGGATTGGCCCGCAAGGTGCCTGGACCTAAATCCCATCTCGGGAGACGCTTGGCAGCACGTTACCAGCCGTCAGCAACGGTTCCGCAGCTGAGATTAGCGCTACAAGTGGAATGGGCCGCGATGTCTCAACAGCTCCTTGACAACCTCGTCCTCAGCATGGACAGACGTTGTAAATCCTGCAACGCAGTCAGGGGTGATCATATCCCCTACTAAAGACTGGATTTTTTTGGGAGCCGCCTGTCACATGGATGTTTCTCTCTTCTGTCCAGTTGTGCTCGAAGCTACCTTTTCAATGAAGTGCCTTTGTATCCTTTGGATTCCTTGTTTGGACGGTTTTGCTCACTTGTCCCATATTCTTACATCTTGGGAATCTTATGGTATGATTTGAGTCGATGTGGAGCACTTCTGCACGACGTTACATTCGAAAAACCGTCTCGTCCTTAATTTTTGAACGCCAGTGTACAAAGCTCCGTGTCACAAGGTCCACACGGAGCAATTATAGTTCGAGAATCATATCCAAGCAATTCGTGTACTCCCTTGGAAACTAAATTCCCCAGACTTTTTCAAAAGGCACCAAACGTTTTCCTGAGGCAAAAGAATGCAAAATTCGCCTTTTCACGCCAGTGCCTGGGTCCATCGCTGAACTCTGTGACGTCATTCTGTCTAGTCAGTACATAATATCTGAGGATGCTTTCAGTGGTCTAATGGAGTCGATGCCCGGCCGGCTGCAAGCCATTATCACGGTGAAAAGCTTCCCAACGGATTGATGTAATACTATGGCTCGTAAGTGCATATACAGGGTGATTCATAAAGAAGTATACAGTTTCAACGCACTATAAAACAAGAACAATGTAAGATATTTTATGTTACCTGTAACAGAATTGAAGGCGAATGTTTCAAGTTTTTTAGAGATAGTCACAGATGTTCTATGTGTGCACCTTTAGTCACACGACACACATCGAGCCGGTAATCCATTTCCACCAAAACGCTAGGTAATATATCTGAATCAAGTGCAGTGATGGTGGCTTTGATACGCTGTTTCAGCTCCGCTAGATCAACAGGAAGGGGATGGGCGAATACCTTGTGCTTTATGTACTCCCACAGAAAAAAGTCACAAGGTGTTAAGTCAGGACTTATGGGTGGCCATTGGGTCAGTGGCATGTTGTAGTCCGCGGCTCGTCCAATCCATCGGTGAGGAAGATGTTCATCAAGATAATCTCGCACGTCGCCTAACCAGTGCGGTGGTGCACCATCCAATTGGAGAATAAAGTTGTCACTGTCGTCCTGCAACTGTGGCCGAGACTTAACATATCCAGAAAAGAGCCTCCCGTGACAGTTTTCTCGTGAAAAAAGAAGGGGCTGTACACTTCCTTTTTGGACACAACACAGAACACATTTACTTTAGGGGAATCTCGCACGTGTTGCATTGTAAATCTGGGATTCTCCGTTCCCCAAATGCGAACATTGTGCTTGTTTACCTGACCACTCACGTGAAAATGTAGTTTCATCGGTGAAAACTAAGTGATCGGCAAAATCGTCATTTTCAAAACGGTGCTGCATTTCGGCACAAAATTCAAAGCGTTTTGTCTTGTTAAGGTCAGTGAGATTTTACAGCATCTGCACTTTGTATGGAATCATTTTCAGCTTCTTTCTCAAAATTCTCCAGACAGTGGGCTGTGAAATCTGCACTTCACGACTCACCCTCCGCGTTGATTTTCCCGGGCTTCGTTGAATGGCGGTGCAAACACTATTGACGAGTTCTCCCGATACACACGGTCATCCAGAACTTCTAAGTTTGCACAAACAACCCGTAGTTTCAAATTTTTTATGCCAATCGTAGATAGATTTTCTGGTTGGAGTTTCTTTTCCGAATCGTGATCGAAAATGCCGTTGCACAACAGTTACAGATTCCGTTTTGCTTGATTCAAGAACAAAAACGCCTTCTCCAGTGCAGACGCTGCCATTTTGACTGACTAGTCATGTGACATGCGCGCTATGGCCTACGTCACTTCCCTCAGTAGCGGGACACAAACTTTATGAGTACATCTACCTAACTGTTCGCAATTGCGGTCCGTGTCTTCAACTGTTACTGTTTTACAGCATCCGGAAACTGTGTACTTCTTTATGAATCAGGGTGTATATAAACACACTATGTAAACGAAAGTGTTCGGACACTCCACATGTGCAAATAAATATACATTTACCGAACCAGATGAGCACACCCGTAGTGTGTTCGTTGCTGTGTACAAAGTGGATCGCTGGCACACCTGCCAGACCGCACTGGAAGGGACTGTTCTACGGGGAGCTGAACTGACGGACTTTGATAAGGGTATTGTGGTTAGATGTGATGTGAGCATGCAATCATTTTTTTTTCTTTTGGAATTCCCTAAATCCATTGTCGCTGTTGTTCTTCACAATGGAAAGCATGTGGTGAAATTACAGGGGATCTGCACTCTAGGAGGCTGCATAATCTGAGCAATTATGGCAAACGAAGCTTACTGGAGAACGTGAAAAAAGCAGAAACGTTCTTCGTCACAGACCTTGCTGGTGACGTAGCATAAGCCATTGGAACAGCTTTTTGTACCAGAAAAGTCCGTCGAAAATTGCATGCCCACGGTTACCACTCTAGGTCAGTTGTGCACTAGCCCCACATCGATCCAGGGAGTACCATACTACGACTTTTGTGATGTCTCGCTTGCATTTCGTAGACAACAGGAAAGTGAAAGAGTGTCGCGTGCAGTGACAAATCACGTTACTTACTCTTTTGCTCGGATTGCCCTTTTGGGTGTGGCGTTTCCCCATAGAATTCTGTGAGGAGGACGACATTTTCCCGGATATCGTTTACTTGATCGAAAATCACTTTGCCGAAAATCACTTGATCGAAAGGTACATTTCACCGAAGGGTCACTTGACCGAAAAGTTCATTTCACCGAAATGTCACCACCCAAAAGTTCATATCATCGAAAGGACATTTGATCGAAAAGTTCATTTCACCGAAGGATTACTTTACCTAAAAGTTCATTATATATCGAAAGATCATTTCACCGAATGGTCAGTTTATCGAAAACTTAGAATTTTGTTGTTAATCTGTTGGAGTGTGGTGCGGGTTTTTGAAAAACTGGCCACCTAAACATTATCGGATTGTATAAAACATGCCGTTTTAATTTCTATGAAACACCTCTCCATGAGTAGGTTTTTCGAAATATAACATTAATTATAAGGCCTAGATCTGGGCCTTTTTATTGAATTGTGTTTGAGCAAAAGCGCAACACTATTAACATGGCTTGTTATGTAAAGCTTATGCTAAAAAGGCCTAAGCGGAGGCCTAGGTCCCTAAAGTTGATTCTTTTTGCTTGAAAAAATGTGCAACATTATTAACTTGATTTTTTTTATGTAAACCTTATAAACATGAGCACGCACGATTAAAATTTGCTAAAAAGGCCTAAGACGAGGCCTAGGGGCCTAAAATTGATTCTTTTTGCCTGAAAAATGCGCAACATTATTAACTTGACTTTTTATGTAAACCTGATGAACATGAGCACGCACGATTAGAATTTTCTAAAAAGGCCTAAACCGAGGCCTAGGTCACTAAAATTGATTCCTTTTGTCTGAATAAATGTGCAACATTATTACAAACTTGACTTTTTATGTAAACCCTATATGAACATGAGCACGCACGATTAAAGTTTGCTAAAAAGGCCTAAGCCGCGGCATAGGAACTTAAAATTAATTATTTTTGTCTTAAAACTAAATCTTTGCGTTCTTTGTGACGCGGAGAAATAAAAAGTGCAATTTGAGTATGATATCCTAAAGTTTCGGTGTTGTCTGTCCAAGGAGGTTATATTACTGGAGACACCACTGGCTCTGCCACAATAGGTCACAGCTAACCTGTGGTGTGACGTGACAAGCAGGCAAAAACGAACTAAATTATACCGTTGATAAAACAGTAAGCCTGTGTATCATTAATAAAGATTATTGAATAACTCATTTTATCTGTTTATACGCTTAAAAGCTTTTGTTCCATGGTTTCAAAGCAGCTTCTTTTCTGCGGCTGCGTCGGCCTGCTCATGACGTCATTTGCAGCACGGATGGTGACTTATGGTGGCCAATGCTGCGTGGATAGGAGTGGTGTCTCCAGTAATATAACCTCCTTGGGTCTGTCTTCCAAACTGGCACCATGCTTCAACAGATCCTGTAATGAAATCCAAAGTTTTCGATAAACTGACCCTTCGGTGAAATCCAAAGTTTTCGATAAACTGACCCCTCGGTGAAATGATCTTTCGATGAAATTAACTTTTAGGTAAAGAGACCTTTCGGTGAAATGAACTTTTCAATCAAGTGACCCTTCGGTGAAATGAACGTTTCGATCAAGTGATCTCTCGGTGAACCAATCTTTTCGGTGAAGTGATTTTCGGTCAAGTGACCCTTCGGTGAAGTAAAATGAACCAGACCAGCATTTTCCCTAAAGTCAAATTTCAGGGGGAATTTATGGTGCAAGGAAATTTCTCCTATAAAGAGCTCGGTCTTTTGTTTGAGGTACCCTTCAGCATAACCGTCAGATACGAAGACATTCTGAACATTTTTGCATTACCTACGGTGTGGCAGCAAGTCGGCACAGATACAGCTAATTCGAGCGCCTGGTCACTGTGCAGGACGTCTAAGTGTCGAGCTGGCGTATCCAAAGTACCAATCTAAATCCAACGGGATGTCTGTGTAGCGAACTGGAAAACCAAATCCTATTTCTGCCGATAAGACCCTCCGTCTGCAGAAGCTTTGCTGGAGGAATGGAGGAAAATTCTGGTACAGACGTACCGGCATCTTGTGGAAAGCATGCCTAGAAGCGTCGCTATAGTCATAACGGCCAAAGGTCACTCGATTATGTGATTAAAAAAATCTTTTACAAACCACACATTTTCAAAATAAAGTTTAAAGTGATGCAGTAAATTAAATTTGTCCGGAGATACTTTACAGATACTACACAGAGAGTGTTCTTGCTCGACTATAGAGAGAGAGAGAGTCTATGGACAATCCTAAAGGATTTCTTGACCCAGTTTCATGCAAATAAACTAAATGAACAACTACCAACACCAGAGGACAACACACATAAAAAATGCAATGATCACAGAAAAAATGCTGAACGTGTGGCATCATGTACATTTAAATTCCTTTGTAATAACTACAGCTCATCAGATTAATACTGAATATTTGAGAAGAAAAACAGTGCACAAATTGTATATCGTTATCCCGTAAGTAAGAAATAGGTCTTTTCAAATGAAAATGAGAACCAGAGGCGTAACTAGTGCAGGGCAGACTGCCCCGGGCGCAGCTCAAGAGAGGGCGCAAAAATCACTGCTTGCATTCTGATTAAAATTAGAACTGAAACTTTTACACCAGTTTTTAATACACTTAAAATTCTAATTTCTTCCTCAAAATGTTCAGGAGAACTAGTTGATCACATTGTAACGTACCAGGAGATGTGACGTACCTTCCAGAAGGACGCACACGACATAAAGGCAGATAGGAATCAGAATAAAACGTCCGCGTAGCTCAATTGGTAGAGTGACTTATTCCGGAATGAGGGGATCCGGGTTCGAATCCCGGCGTAGACTAAAAATGACGGAGAAATTTACTTCGTTATAACATTCAAAAATGAAGAAGCGATTCTGCAGTCCGTTCAAATGAAGAACTACATCCTTTGTCGATAACAATGAGGCCTGCGGTTTTTCTTTAGTTGGATGGATAAGGATGCCGTGTTTTCTTTAGTTGGACGAATAAGATCAGGATGCCGTTCACATTATTGGAGATTCTTTGGGGGCTATTCCATCATTACTGTAACTTACAGCCACAATGAAATCAATACGTTTAAAACTAACTCCTTAAATACTTTAAAAGCGTCATTAGATTCGGAGTTCAGACCTTCCGTACCACATCGAACGCATCAAATGGTACTGACCTTCCATCGAACGGTACTGAGGGCCCGAACTCCGAAGCAGTTCCGAAAAGCTGTAAAAATAGTCAAAGTTTGATTGTACTGCCCGATTAGAGATAAAATAGGGTTATAATCTCAATTTTGCTTTGTCGAGCGGTATGTGCTTATATACAAAATTGAAAGACCGGCGCAATATTTTGTGCTTTTCCCAGGACGCAGAAAGACCTAGTTACGTCTCTGATGAAAACAATCAAATATTCTGCTAGATTTCGGTGAGGATTCGGACCCCTAGATCCCTCCCTTGCTATGTTCCTGGTTATACACCCAAGAGGAAAAATTTATGACCAGTGTGTCCTTATACAAATCGAAGCAACTGCAGGTAAACGTCGGCGCGTATGAAGATTAATTCAACGATACAAATAACACACGATACTGAGTTCTGTTAATCAGTGTTATTCCTGTTCTTCAGATGTTAAAGGCAGCGGGTTTACGCGAGTTCGACAAAGGTCAAATTGTAACGCTCAGACGAATGGGTCAGAGCGCTTATGAGACGGCAAGGCTTGCGGGATTCTCACGGTCACCCGTGGTTAGTACTTTCAAAAAGTGGTCCAAGGAAGGAACGTAAATGGTCCAAGAAATCATAAATCCCATCTGGAATAATCATAGAAACAATGCTAACACTTTATCAAAAACACAACTAGAATACAAAGGAAATGCACCCTGAATAAAAGTGTATCTTCTGTCTGGGAAAAAGTCCAGTAATTGTGTTATTTATGCTCCATGGTCAGATTTGATAGAAAGCCTGGCAACGTAGGAACGCAGAATGTCCACAATTCTGTCTTAGGGCAGCTCCATAGAGAGGAAAACTTAAATCATACTGAGACAGGGAATATGGGAGATAGCAAAATAGCACTGCTAATGTGAACCCTGGGGAAAAGCCCCAAAAAACTAGTTATGCACTGTAAAAAATAAGTGGTGAATTCACGGAAAATTTCTGAAAATAACGTGCAGCAAAGTTACCGGTAGGTATCCGTGTTTTTCAGAAATTTCCGTTTTTAAGGTACTTCCACCAAAAATCTCTACCTTATGTCTCCAATAATAAAACTTCTTTACATATTTTATTCGCAATTAATGTATTCCCAAGGATGAAAATTTGCACATCGATAAAACTAGAGCATGGGGCACTTAATACTTGCTAACACATAACCATAATTAAGCAATCCAATATTTGCTTGTCTACTGACGTTATGAATGTACAGGTCGCGCCATCTATTAACTGGTTTGAACATTACTGAAAGAAAAATGATCTATATATTAACTCTATAAGGTTTTTTTACTGTGAGTCCTATTTTAAGACAACGGCTGAACGTAAAGATATGGTTGAGGTATCAAATTAAAAGTCTTACCATGCAGATGTGCCAGTTGAAGAGAAAAATGAGATTGGGGCAAAGGTTCAGGCGTTGTGGGGCGGCAAAGTTCCCATGTAAAGTCTATGGTAGAAGCGTGCAGTAGACATCGATCGTCTGCGGTTGACTCACGCGCTGTTGAAGGCGAAGTAGAGAGGGACTAAGATAGTCCAAAGTCTCTTTTCTGAGCCAACCGTTGAGCAAAACAACGCTAGCATGCATTGGTATCAAAGTTCTTCTCATCGGAACAGCGAACACTCTCGAAGACCTGATTGCGTTATGCCGTTGGACTGTGTGATGTATATATACAATTTAATATTCATTCGATCCAGTTTATTCACGTAGGCAAGACGTTTCCCATTATGTAAAGATGTAAATAAACATTCCGTTGACAATTGTTAGTGAAGATATTACGGGCGACTGATTATAGCCCATTAAGTTGCTCACGGTAGTCCTTAAACCTTCAGTAAGAAAAAAAAAAAATCACGAACCTGGACTATTGGCTTTACTGAAGTGGTTGAACGAATTTGTCAATCAAATAAGGTTTAGATTTGTTGTTTCATACGAGTTTATTTTTTTCAAAAAAAAAAAAAATACAAACCGTCGATTCTGACGGGTGAAGAGCATTCGCAAAGCGAATCTCATTCCAACAACATTTACAAACACAGTTGTGTCTGAAGATGTGAGTGAAAAAGTGCACTATACAGTTGAATGTTTGCATACGATCGCAATGAGTGATCTTCCGCCTCACATTTTACGATTGAAAAAGGGTGCACTCGTGATGCTCATCACGAACCTGGCCGGCCCCGGTGGCGCTGTGGTCTAAGTGCTGGCTTATGATGAATCGTTCGTGAAGGGCCCGGGTTCGTATCCCCTGTGCATGGGTGTTGTGTTTGTCTTACGGCACTGGCTCTCTCCCTTCCCTGGAACCAGTGACCCTAAATTAGTGACGGGCGACTGCTTATAGCCCTTTGAGTTGCTCACGGTGGTCGTTAAACCTTCGGTCAGAAAAAAAATCACGAACCTGCACTACTGAAGTGGTTGAATTAATTTGTCAATCTAATAAAGTTTACATTTGTTGTTTCATATGAGTTCATTCCTTTCAAAAAAAAAAAAAGAAAAAAAAACTAACCGTCGATTCTGATGATGGGTTTCGTCTAGTTGTTTTTTAATATAATTATGGTTATGTCTTAGCAAGTAAGTTATAGTATATTTAAGTTATATATGGGATACTATAACTTTAAGATATTATAACTTTAAGTTATAGTATCCCATACTATAACTTAAAGTTAGTTTTATCGATGTGCAAATTTTCATCCTTGGGAAAACATTAATTGCGAAGAAAATATGTAAAGAAGTTTTACCATTGGAAACATATGGCAGAGATTTCAGGTGGAACCACCTCAAAAGTGCACATTTATTTTACCTTCGTATTTTCAGAGATTTTCCGTAGATAGAAATTCCGTTTATTTCAGAAAAGTCCATTTCAGGGTTTTCCGTATTTAAACTGAAATTTCGCAAAATCGACGACCCTGTACTTCTCAGCCCCTTACCCCAGATATAATCCTTCCCTTAAGGCTGTTCTTGAATGACTGTAACAGAAATTCTGTCCTATATCTGTAATGCAAATTCTTTTGTACACATTTTCTCGAAAACTGTTACTTTGTAGAGTTTGAAATTTTGAGCACAAATAAAAATGACCCAAGTACCAACAAGTAATTGGACACCTGTGATAGCAGGTGTCCAATTACTTGTCTACCAAGTACCAAAAAGTAATTGGACACCTGTGATAGCAAAGGAAAACGAAGTTTATTCACCTTCAATAGTTGGTGGAGTCTCCACGAGTGGCGATTATAGCTGCGACCCTCCGGGGAATACTCTCAACTAGGCGTTGTACGACGGCTAGCGGTATTTTCTTCCACTCGGCTTGGAAAAGACAGGTCAGTTCCTTCACCGATTTCGGACGGTAGGGGCACCCCTTAAGTCGACGCTCCAACTCGTCCCAGAGGTGCTCGATAGGGTTAAGGTCTGGGCTCTGCGCAGGCCAGTCGATTCGATTAACCTTATTGTCACCATACCAAGCCATGGTGAACCTCGCAACATGACAGGTGGCATGTCATCCTGAAAGTAACATGGGTCCACCCCGTAAAACTGCCACAACGTAGGAAGCGCATGGTCATCCAAAATGGTGCAGTAGGTCTCGGCGTTGAGTCTACCAGGAATTGCGACCAAGGGACCGTGCCATACCAGGAGAAACACCCCCATAGAATAATTCCACCGCCGCCGAACTTTACAGTTGGCACAATACATTCCGGCAGGAGGCGTTCTCCAGGCAGACGTCAAACCCAAACCCTGCCATCCGAACGGTAGAGGGTAAACCTTGATTCTTCGCTCCAGAGAACCTGTTTCCACTGTCGACGTTCTTTGTACCACGTTAGCAGAGCAGCGCTATTGGACTTGGTGATCAAAGGCTTGTGGGCGGCAGCTCGCCCATGATAACCGAGCAGATGGGCTTCCTTACGGATGGTATTCATCGAAAGAACACTCCCGGATGCCTGTTGAAACTCTTCGCGCATGTGTCCCATCGATTTGGTGCGGTTCTTCCGAATTTCTCTGGCCGGCACCCGTCGGTCTCTAACTTCCAGTTTTGTGGGTCTGCCGGGTCGGGGCACATTTCGACAGTCACCTCTCATCTTCCACTTGCCAATCACGTAGGCCACTGTCGATTTTGGGTACTTCAACTCGCTAGATATGTCACGTATGGATCGGCCATTTCTGTGATACCCGACGATTACACCTTTCTCGAAATCGGAGAGCTCCGTACTGCGTGGCATCTTGCATGCGACTGGTTGCGTTGTTGTTTCCCACACGATATTTAACGGCGGCGGCCGTGACGTGTATCAGGACCGCAGATATCGTCGATTGCAAGAGGTATCCAATTACTTTTTTGTTGATAGTGTAATACGTGTCGCAGTTATTTTTCCAAAAAATTTGTTTGAATTTTTTTTAAATTCAATTTATCTGACTCGAAAGTATTTCAATTTGGCGCTAGATGGCGCCAGAAGTTAGCTTGGCAATGTTTATGTGTGGAAGAAACAAAATCTTTCATTTCTGTCTGATTCTTTTTTATTATCTAGGCCAAATAGAAATCAAAGAATGGGCACTGAAGTGAAATTGGAATCTTGTCTTCTATAGATCATCTTAAATTCTACTGTACGTTCATTTTTTGAAGAGAAAATTTGAGACAGAAATTACGCACACCTACTAAGCTCCACCCCCAACAATGTCATTGGTTAAAACGTAACAGCGCGTATTTTGTCTTTTCATTGTGGAGCCAACGAGAGACCGCTTCCATTCTGAATATGGTAAAGTCTTCAGTTATTCACTGACGCCAACTTCTGGGACTATCCTCAAGACGTAAAAGATACGCCCACGCCCAAGGAAGCGGAACAAAATGCCGGACCACAGCACATGAAGGTCGCTTACTCCGTAGGTCTATTCACGATTCATTCACTACGGCAACAGTGCTGCACCTTGACCTGTGGGCTTCCAAGAGATGTCCATCCAGTGGTAGCTCATGGAGCAAAATGATGGTGAGGCGAAGACCCAGCCCATAACATATACACTATATCGACAAGTCACCGCTTCAAAAGCAAATGAACGGATTCGTTCCGTTGTTAAGATGCGCGGTACAGCTGCAAACGGTATAAAAACAAGCCTGCAGCTGACAGAGATCTTATCGCACTGAGAGATTGAGTGAAAATATCGTGGCGGGAGAGAACTGACTTTGAGAAAGGAAGGATTGTTGGGTGTTATATTAGTGGGTTGTCCACAAGAAAAACCGAGAGGCAAGTTTAAACATACCCAAGTCAACTGCTTTGGATGTACTATACAAGTGGAAAACATATGGCGTGCCCGAAGCAGCAAAACGTACCGGCAGATCAAAGAAAATCAGTGATAGAGGACGTCGAAGCCTCAGGAGAGTCGTTACAGCTAATCGACGGAGTACTGCACAAGACCTCAGTGTACAAGTGAGTAAAAATGCTGGAACCTCGGTATGTACACGTACCATTCTCAGAGAACTTCAATCCATGGGTTACTGTGGTCGTGCGGATATTCATTTGCCTTTCATCGCCACTCGGAATGCTACTTGTCGTTTATCATGGTGTGAAGAACTATCGTGGACTGTAGATCACATGGAAACAGGTCCTATGGACTGATGAATCCAGATATACGATCCACCAGTCTGATGGCTGTGGGTGGGTATGGCAGCAGCTTAGGGAACGCTATTCACCACAATGTACTGTTCCTACGGTCAAGTTTGGAGCTGGCAGTGTACTCATGTAGGGGTGCTTTTTGTGGTATGGTCTCGGCCCATTGGTTATCATGGACAAACTAATTCAGTGGCAATACTATGAAACCGAGCCTTGTTGGTACTAGCAGGATAATGCACCGAGCCATAAAGCAAAGACTGCTACGGCGTGGTTTGATAATTCCGCATTGTGTGTGGACTGGCCAGCACAAAGCCCTGATCTTAATCTCATAGAGCACCTATGGGGTGAATTAAAGCGCCACATAAGAAGTTTGGAACCAAGGCCTACTCTACTAAGCAACAGTTAGTGGCAGCATTATGTACTGAATGGAATCGCATACCTAACTAACTCTGTGTTCCAAAACTTTGTCAAAAGCCTGTCTCGAAGGGTCAGTGCATGCATTAAGGCCAAAGGTGGACTGACACTGTACTAATGTATGTCAATAAATGCTATGCCGTGTTTCCCTTTTAGGTATCCGGTGACTTTTGTCAATATAGTGTATGTTATGAAAAATAACTAAAACCAAATTTTTTAGACAAGAGATTTGATGTGTGTGTATATATATATATATATATATATATATATATATATATATATCATCATCATCATCATCATTGTCAACCATTATCAATCCACTGCTGGACGAAGGTCTCCCCAAGTTTCCTCCACAACGGTCTGTCTTGTGCCAGTCTCCTCCATGTCACCCCTGCATACTTTCGAATTTCATCCACCCATCTCCCATGTGGTCTTCTTCTGGGTCTTTTCCTGTCCCTTGGGATCCAATCTAAAACTTCGGCTGTCCATCGATGATCTGTCCTTCTGGCAGTATGTCCAGCCCATTGCCATTTCAGGGATTTAACTCTGATCATGATGTCCTCCACTCTTGTCATTTTTCGGATCCACGAGTTTCGCTTCTTATCTCTCCTGGTTACACCAAGCATGCACCTCTCCATGCTCCTTTGAGTTGTCTGCAGCCTTTGTATGTCTCTTTTAGTTAAGGTCCACGTCTCTGCACCATACGTAAGCACTGGAAGGATGCATTGATCAAACACTTTTCTTTTAAGACATAATGGCATATTGCTCTTGAAAATTATGCTGTTTCTTCCAAAAGCTCTCCAGGCAAGTTTTGTACGCCGATTAATTTCTTCATCAATGTGACCCTCACTTGATATCTGCTGTCCAAGATAAACGTACGTGTCTGTTATCTCCAGCTTTTCTCCATCAATCGATAAATCTTCATTTCTTGTAAAAGCATTGAACATCACTTTTGTCTTCTGAAAGTTCATTTTTAATCCCACTTCTTTACTCTTGTCAGCAAGTTCCTGGATCATACTCTGCAGCTCTGATGGGCTAGTTGCAAAAATGACTACGTCATCAGCAAAACGAAGGTGGGTTAGATAATCTCCATTAATCTTTATCCCTTTGTTTTCCCAGCTCAGTGACTGAAAAACACCCTCCAATGTGGCATTAGAGAGCTTCGGAGATATGGTGTCACCTTGTCTCACTTCCTTTCCAATTTTGATGTGTGTTGTATTTTCAAACAGCCAAATCTTTGCACTTGCATTTTCATAGATGTTATTAATAATATTAATGTATGCATCTTCAATACCGCAGGTTTTCAGAGCCAGGTTTTCAGGTTTTCAGATATATATATATATATATATATATATATATATATATATACATCAAACGTACTAAGAATATATCATCATCATCATTGTCAACCATTATTAATTCACTGCTGGACGAAGGTCTCCCCAAGTTTCCTCCACAACGGTCTGTCTTGTGCCAGTCTCCTCCATGTCACTCCCGCATACTTTCGAAGTTCATCCACCCATCTCCCATGTGCTCTTCTTCTGGGTCTTTTCCAATCTAAAATTTCGGCTGTCCATCGATGGTCTGTCCTTCTCGCAGTATGCCCAGCCCATTGCCATTTCAGGGATTTAACTATGATCATGATATCTTCTACTCTTGTCAATTTTCG
Organism: Macrothele yani; assembly: GCA_039090855.1. Classification (NCBI taxonomy): domain Eukaryota; kingdom Metazoa; phylum Arthropoda; class Arachnida; order Araneae; family Macrothelidae; genus Macrothele; species Macrothele yani. The sequence goes on along the minus strand of CM077028.1, from coordinate 72,586,183 downwards.
GATCCACGAGTTCCTCTTCTTATCTCTCCTGGTTACACCAAGCCTGCACCTCTCCATGCTGCTTTGAGTTGTCTGCAGCCTTTGTATGTCTCTTTTAGTTAAGGTCCACGTCTCTGCACCATACGTAAGCACTGGAAGGATGCATTGATCAAACACTTTTCTTTTAAGACATAATGGCATATTGCTCTTAAAAATTATGTTGTTTCTTCCAAAAGCTCTCCAGGCAAGTTTTGTATGCCGATTTATTTCTTCATCAATGCGACCCTCACTTGATATCTGCTGTCCAAGATAAACGTACGTGTCTGTTATCTCCAGCTGTTCTCCATCAATCGATAAATCTTCATTTCTTGTAAAAGCATTTACATCACTTTTGTCTTCTAAACGTTCATTTTTAATCCCACTTCTTTACTCTTGTCAGCAAGTTTCTGGATCATACTCTGCAGCTCTGATGGAGTAGTTGCAAAAATGACTATGTCATCAGCAAAAGGAAGGTGGGTTAGATAATCTCCATTAATCCTTATCCCTTTGTTTTCCCAGTTCAGTGATTGAAAGACATTTTCCAATGTGGCATTAAAGAGCTTCGGAGATATGGTGTCACCTTGTCTCACTCCCTTTCCAATTTTTATGTGTCTTGTATTTTCAAACAGCCGAATCTTTGCACTTGCATTTTCATATATGTTATTAATAATATTAATGTATGCATCTTCAATACCGCAGGATTTCAGAGCCACTGTAACTGATGGTTTCACCGAATCAAAGGCTTTTTCATAATCGATAAAAGCCATGCACAATGTAAGTTCATATTCCCTCGCTCTTTCAATTAGTTCTCTTAGTAAGTGGATATGATATATAGTGCTGTAGCCACTCCTGAATCCAGCTTGTTCTCTCGGTTGAGCCATGTCCAGTGTTACCTTCAAACGGTGTGAAAGAACTTTAGTGAAGATTTTATAAACCACTGATAGGAGGCTGATAGGTATGTAGTTCCTGAGATCCTCAATGTCAGGAATCTTCCTTTCATTAAGGCATCGAGTGAAACTTCGGGCGAGTACTGTTTCGATTTCTCCACTTGCTTCTTGTATGATGTCTACAGTAATTCCATCTTCTCCTGGAGTTTTTCCCTGCTTCTTGTTCTAGATTACATTTGCAACTTCTGCTGGAAGGACCGGAAGAACTCTGGTATTGGTACCTTTCACGATGTCTGGAGTACATGCATCATCCCTTTCATATAATTTGTAGTAGAAATCTTTCACTCTTGTCAAAATTTCGCCTCTATTTCTTGTTACAGAACCATCTTCTTTTCTCAGTGCCCTAATCTGTTTTCTTCCATTACTGAGATGTCCCTTTGCTATCTTTAGGCTTTGGTTGTTTTCAATTGCTTTCCTCACTAGTTCACAGTTGAATTTCCTTACGTCTTCAGGGATACTTTTTCGTACTGTCTTGCATAGCTCTATATATTCCACTTTGGAAGTCACATCTCCTTTAGTTGTCCTCATCTCTCTTCCTTTTTTGCATCAACATTTTGGTTTTTCCTGATAATTTGTTCACATGCTACTTGTTCTTAGACCCAGCTAATTTTGTTGCTGTTTCCATAAGAGCTTTGGTTATTTTTCTGTTAACTTCAGAAATATCCACTTCTTCCGATGTTAGGCCTTCTAAAGCAGGGGATCTGTTCTTCAGTTCCAACTTGAAGGTATTATGGTGTTTTTTAAGGTTGGTTATGTCAATATATTTTGTTTGTCTTATGAGCTTACCACGTTCGAGTTTAGTGTTGAGGTGCATCTTACATCTCACCAATCTATGGTCACTACCTGTGTTGAACTTGTTTAGCACACTGCAGTCTTCTATGACGAATGTTTTTGTTACACATAATAAAATTTCCCTTGTCGTCCCATTTGGATGTCTCCATGTCCATTTCCTGTGTGGCTTTTTCTTGAAAAAGGAGTTCATGATGAAAAACCCTTCTGCCTCTACAAACTCTACGAGCGTATTTCCACGCTTGTTTCTATTGCCGTGACCAAATATACCTACTGAAGTTTCATTCTGTTGCTATTGTCCTATTTTTGCATTGAAATCCCTCATAATTATCTTCAAGTGCTGCGTACCTTTATTATTTAGATGACGAATTTCCTCATAAAATTCTTCAATTTCTTCTTCAGCATGACTTGTGGTGGGTGCATAAGTTTGAATAATCTGAGCCTGGTATCTTCTCGAGAGTTGGATAACGAGTCGTGCAGCTCTGCCAGAGGAACTTTCAACTTCTACAACTTTATCCTTCAGTTTCTGGTTTATTAAAAATCCAACACCACTAGTTCTGCCAGTATCTGTCCCACGATAGTAGAATAGATGTCCACCTTTCAGTTCAATGAGATCTTCTCCTTTCCTCATTTAGCCCGACGATGTCCCACTTGATCCTTTGCAGTTCCTCTTCCAATTGAAGAAGCCTTGAATCAGAAGATAGTGAGCGTGGTGATATTATGGCCAAACTCCTCAAAAATGACTCCACAACAACTTAAGAATATATATATATTGTACTTAAGTATATATACAAAGCTAGCAATAATTTTTCAATTATCTGTAAGAAATTCTATTTTGAATCGTTAACTATGGAACTCAATAATAGAGTAACCTACGAGCCCGTAAGTTATTCTACCAAGCAGTTAGAAAATCGTTTTAAGGCATTCTTCAAGAAATTTAAATTTCCACAAACAAGAAGATATGAGCCTGAATTTGCATTTCTTTGCAACGGTTAAGTTTCATAAAGATCCAGTGAAGTTCAGGTTCATAGCTAGTGGAGTAAGGAGTCATAAAAAGAAAATAGATCTTGCTTTTGAAGATATCTTGAAGAAGGTTTTGAAACACATTAGTAACTGTACTAATTTGATGTACAGATATTTTTGGATAATTAATAATAATGCAGAAGTAATTTCCACTATACTCAAAGTAAGTCCCTTAGATATTAATAGTTATGATTTTGAGAACCTATATACTAATCTGCCTCTGTCAGATATAATCACTACCTTTAAAGAGCTGTATGCAGAATTTAAACTTAACCAATTTGTTAATGTAGGAGCCTGGAACTCTTATCTCAATTGCTGCATAAAAAATAACCATATGTTATATAATAATACTATCTATAAGCAAGTGAACGGTATACCCATGGGAACGTCAACCTCCACGAGTATAGCTAATCTATTCCTGTTCTTTAAGGAATATAAATTCATTAAAAATCACTCCACCTGCTCCGATAACTACCTTTACACATTTAGATATATTGATGATCTGCTGTGTATCAATAATTCAGAAGTTATAGAGAGTGATTTTGATAATATCTATCCTAGCTCTCTTAACTTATGTAAAACCAACCACAGTAATCAGGAACTTGAGTTCCTAGACTTAAGCATTAAGCTTAACAGAGGTAACCCATCTATTAGCCTCTTTGATAAAAGAGTTAATTTTCCTTTTAAAGTAATTAAATATCTACACTGGAATAATAACATATCAACCAAAGTAATTGAGAATGTACTAATTTCTCAGGTACTAAGAATTTCAAGAATTTGCAGCAACAATTTGGACTTCAATTACCACATTAATATACTATTAGACAGTTTTCTAGAGAACGAAATTCCTTCTTCTTTCATCAAAAGAACTTTAAGAAAAATTATTCTGAATAATAGAGTAAGGTTGGCAGATCTGCTTTAATTTTCTACACAGTTAATAATATGATTCTGACCAATGAAAGCCGTTTGGAAGTTGGCTAGATGATGCCTATTAACTACTAAAAGGAACCTTAGTGCTATGGATATGAAGGTCCTATTAAAATAAAAAATTAAATAATATAGACAAAATCACAAAAAAAGCTTAAAAATCTGTTTATAAAAGAAAATAAAAACAAATAAAAAAGAAAACTAGTTATTCACTCACTAGAATAGCTATACTAAAAATAGTAAAACTAACATTAAAATTAATAGGATTCTGAATAATCTATAGAAGCTCACTAAGGTGATTAAATACATGCAAAGATTATTAAATACACTACTTGTGTATTTTATAATATTTCTCATGTATTCTGGAGAGTTAATTCTGCTCTTTCTGATCATACAGGTCCACAGTCTTAAGTATATGTATTTTTTTCTCTGGTTAAAATCTCCGCGAGTTGGATTCTTTCAGTGTGTGGAGGCTTTCAGCCCCACCCACACTGCCCCCCAGCGACTAGGGAGTGGCAGAGGAGTTTGGAAGTTTGGGGAAAAGGTCGGCCATGTTTCCTCTTGTGTGGAGAAAGTTCAGTTGCATAAGAGGTAAGCTCTCTTCATTGTCTTTGGGTTTTAGGTTTTCCAAGTTCAATGATTGTACTTCTTGTACTTTTTTCTCTGTTTTTTTTTTTTTTTGCTTTTTAGCATTTAGGCACTGGCAATTCTGTTAACTTTTTTGCGGATTTTAACTCTTTCTTTTCTTGGTAACTTTGCGCGTTTTTTAGGAAACTTAGGCCAAGCAGCTGGCCATTCATAGTTCTTGTACTTTGCGCGGTGTTTTCAAAGTAGTTAAGTTCTTAATAACTACTTAATTATGCACTTAAAGCACTTCTGAAATACTTTGTACATATTGCAACTAATTGTTTATGTCATATAACCTTCACAAAGCATTTCTTTAGTTAATTATTGTCTTTAATTTATACTCGTTTTTGTGTTGTCAGAAGTTGTGGAGTAGGGGGTTTTAGAATCAAGTTTTCTTCAAGAATCTGAGTTTTAAATAATTAATATTTCCTTTTTTAATTGCAATGTAAGAATTTGGAATTCTTTTGCATTGCTATTCAGGTTTTAATTCTCTCTCAGGTGAACTTGGCATTTCGTTATTGCTGAACATTATTTCTAATTATTACGTCACTCACAACTTGAGTTTTCTATAATCTTCTTCTTTCTGTTAAATAGTAACAGATGAAGAGCATGGGTCGGGCCATGAAAGTTATGGATGCAAGCTAAATTGTTAACTAAAGCTAGGTCATACAACTCTGCGGAGGTCATGACATATATATATAATTTAAAAAAAATATATATATTTAAAAAAAATTAAAATTAGTGGGCTTATTACTTGCATCTATGGCTTTGCAGAAACCCATTTCCAACTAGGTCTTTGTGGAAGTGAGAAAATGCAGAGTTTTTGCTGGTCCTTGATAAAGCCAAGGCTCAGTATTCTCGACACTTTCTACATTCAGTTTTTTTTTTTTTTTTATTCTCTTTTTACTCACATCGGTAGATACATAACTTTTTCTATGTTGTACTTGGTATGAGTCAAAAAAAAATTTTTTTTTTGCTTCGGTCTCTTCTTAATAAAATATATTGTACTTATATATATACATATATGGGATGTAAGTTCAGGTGATGCGTAACATCACAGCCTCTCCTTGACAAATGTCAACCCCGCCTTCTCGTGGTGCATCCTGTTCCCACTAAAGGGGCTCTGACGACCGCCAATAGCGGTATAACTATACCATCGGGATTAGAGGAAATGCTATCCCACACTCACCAACCCGCTGGCCAGCGTGGTGAGTTATGGCCAAACCCCTCCAAAATGACTCCACAACTTAAATCTTGGCCCTCAGTCTCCGGCAGCTGGAATGTACCTGGCCAAGGCAGCGGCCAGTGCGACATGAAGGCAGAGTGTGCTAAAAATCCCCGGAGGACCGGACTAGGCTGCCATCTGATGCTGACCTTGGCTACGTATAATGGACGCTCCCTATCTTCTGATTCAAGGCTTCTTGAATTGGGAGAGGAACTACAAAGGATCAAGTGGGTTATCGTTGGGCTAAGTGAGGTAGGAGAAAAGGAGAAGACCTCATTGAACTGAAAAGTGGACATCTCTTCTACTATCGTGGGACAGATACTGGCAGAACTAGTGGTGTTGGATTTATAATAAACTGATGGATGAAGTTGTAGAAGTTGAAAGTTCCTCTGACACAGCTGCACGACTCGTTATCCAACTCTCGAGAAGATACCAGGCTCAGATTATTCAAACTTATGCACCCACCACAAGTCATCCTGAAGAAGAAATTAAAGAATTTTATGAGGAAATTTGTCATCTAAATAAAAAAGGTACGCAGCACTTGAAGATAATTATGGGAGATTACAATGCAAAAATAGGGCAACGGCAACAGAATGAAACTTCAGTAGGTAAATTCGGTCACGGCAACAGAAACCAGCGTGGAAAGACTCTCGTTGAGTTTGTAGAGGCAGAAGGGTTTTTCATCTTGAACTCCTTTTCCAAGAAAAAGCCACACAGGAAATGGACATGGATCCAAATGGGATGACAAGTGAAATTGATTTTATTATGTGTAACAAAAAATTCGTCATAGAAGACTGCAGTGTGCTAAACAAGTTCAACACAGGTAGTGACCATAGATTGGTGAGATGTAAGATGCACCTCAACACTAAACTCGAACGTGGCAAGCTCATAAGACAAACAAAATCTATTGACATAACCAACCTTAAAAAACACTATAATACCTTCAAGTTGGAACTGAAGAACAGATTCTCTGCTTTAGAAGGCCTAATATCGGAAGAAATGGATATTTCTGAAGTTAACAGAAAAGTAACCAAAGCTCTTATGGAAACAGCAACAAAATTAGCTGGGTCTAAGAACAAGTAGCATGTGAACAAATTATCAGGAAAAACCAAAAATGTTGATGCAAAAAAGAAGAGAGATGAGGACAACTAAAGAAGATGTGACTTCCAAAGTGGAACATATAGAGCTATGCAAGACAGTAAGAAAAAGTATCACTGAAGACGAGGAAATTAAATTGTGAACTAGTAAGGAAAGCAATTGAAAACAACCAAAGTCTAAAGATAGCAAAGGGACATCTCAGTAAGGGAAGAAAACAGATTATGGCACTGAGAAAAGAAGATGGTTCTGTAACAAGAAATAGAGGCGACATTTTGACAAGAGTGAAAGATTTCTACTCCAAATTATATGAAAGGGATGTGACATGTACTCCAGACATCATGAAAGGTACCAGTACCAGAGTTCCTCCAGTCATCCCAGCAGAAGTTGCACATGCAATCAAGAACATGAAGCAGGGAAAAGCTACAGGAGAAGATGGAATTACTGTAGACATCATACAAGAAGCAAATGGAGAAATCAAAACAGTACTCGCCCAAATTTTCACTCGATGCCTTAATGAAGGAAATATTCCTGAGGATTGGAACAATGCTACAATGATCTTGCTACATAAAGAAGGTGACATTGAGGATCTCAGGAACTACAGACCTATCAGCCTCCTATCAGTGGTTTATAAAATCTTCACTAAAGTTCTTTCACACCGCTTGAAGGTAACACTGGACACGGCTCAACCGAGAGAACAAGCTGGATTCAGCAGTGGCTACAGCACTATATATCATATCCACGTACTGAGAGAACTAATTGAAAGAGCGAGGGAATATGAACTTCCATTGTGCATGGCTTTTACGATTATGAAAAAGCCTTTGATTCGGAGAAACAATCAGCAGTTACAATGGCTCTGAAATCCTGCGGTATTGAAGACGCATATATTAATATTATTAATAACATCTATGAAAATGCAAGTGCAAAGATTCGGCTGTTTGAAAATACAACACACATAAAAATTGGAAAGGGAGTGAGACAAGGTGACACCATATCTCCGAAGCTTTTTAATGCCACATTGGAGGGTGTCTTTCAGTCGCTGAGCTGGGAAAACAAGGGGATAAAGATTAATGGAGATTATCTAACCCACCTTCGTTTTGCTGATGACATAGTCATTTTTGCAACTACCCCATCAGAGCTGCAGAGTATGATCCAGGAACTTGCTGACAAGAGTAAATAAGTGGGATTAAAAATGAACTTTCAGAAGACAAAAGTGATTTTTTTATTGGAATTTTAACGACCACCGTGAGCAACTCAATGGGCTATAAGCAGTCGCCGGTCCCTAATTTAGGGTCACTGGCTCCAGGGAAGGGAGAGAGCCAGTGCCGTAAGACAAACAAAACATCCATGCCTCACGGGATTCGAACCCGGACCCCGTTCGGACGAATGATCAGAGGCCATCGCTTAGTTTCAATATTCGCTTTTATTCACTTAAAAGAATTACAACAGAACATCTCCAACCTCACACGCAGTGTGAGAGAATGGGAGAAATAAAACAAAATGTAGATATTTACAATGAAATGATAATTGCACAAATGAGGAATGACAGGCATTGCATTCTTTGCTGTAAACAGCAGTAGCTCTGGGATAATTGTTCATTGAAGTCTTGGAACATCACTGGAGCGAAACAATTTACAGAAAAAATTTCCGTGCAGTTCTAGTGACATGGGAATCACTGGTGGCAGAGAGTCACTGTGAGGATGAAGAGAACTGTGTACAAAAGGTGACATCAGGAGGAAGCAAACACAATCCAGTTCCAGGAGGAAACATGGTGAGGGAACAGTAAAAATTGAAAGTTCCGACGTAGGTTTATTAAAACAGCAGATGAACAGTCTGGGCACTACAAAACCGAAACCAGGGACGACACGGCGACCATGTTTTGAAGAAGGCAGGTAACCGTGCCGTGTCATTTGCCAAGGAGTATTCCAGGGTGAGTCTGGCTTTAACCCTGTTGCGATAGTGTGCAACTAAAGAGGTAGAGAATGTGATAGGATCTGGATCTTGCAACTGTAGCAGGTGAGAGAAAATAATATATTTAGCTAGGATAAATAAATACGAACAAACTGGTAAAATAGAGATGAAACTTGTAGAACTGTGGCCGAGGAAACAATAATCTTCTAGGGTGAGATCACTGGTACAAGAAGGATGTGCAAGTTGAAACATACTGTGAAATAGTGGGAGCAGCGTCGGACAGTAAACAAACATGTGTAAGACGTCTCCAACGACGTTACAAAAGGACAGAGCTCTGATAATACTATATTTCTCCGGAAAAACCTCCAGTGCACATTAAGTTCTGAGGAGAGGACCGGTGAATATTGGGCAGTAGACCAGACCGAGGTTAGTGCAAAAGAAGGAACAGAGGGAATAGGGCAAGGTACCGCAGAAGAAGAACGGAGAAAACGGTACAGGGTGCGGGTGGAAAGACTGTGGAGAGGGAGGAGATCACCGGAAAAGGGAAGAAAGAACGGAAAAGGGAGAGAGGCAGAGGAAACGGAAAGGAAGGCCAGAGGAATCGACTAGGGAAGGAAAAAGTGATTGAAGAGCATGTTTAAGTTGGAGGAAGTTATCAGAGTTCGGGCGAGGGTGGGAAAAAGGTCGGAAACGGGTTTCCATGAAAAATCGGGGAGGACCAGTTGGGAAACGGAGACTACACCAGCGTGTAGCCATGCGGGGAAAAAGAAAAAGTTGGCAGTAGGGGGATGGAGGACGGAAGAGAAAAAAAGAGGCTCGGAAAGAAGATCAAGAGTGGAAGAGGGGGTTGACGAATGAGCGGTAAAGAACAAAGGAACTGAACAGCTTCATGGTAGACTAGAGGAGAACGGGTGGGAATGGCAGTGTCAATATCCATCTTGAGAAGAAGCTGGACGGTGAGGCAGGGATTAAGGGGGAAGTCAGAACATTAAGCAGAAGAATGGAAGCGGAAGAGTCTGGTTGAACTGTCAAACGGAGGAAATTGAAAATTCTTACAGCTTTATAACGTATGGTAATCTCTGGCATATTGAGGCCACCACAAGTCGAAGGTAGAGATAATGCTGAGGAAGATAACCAATGAGTGGATGACCAAACAATGCTGAGCATTGCTGATGTTGTTGCAGTTTGAACGTAGGCTGGTGGCGGTTGTGCAATCCAGGAATGACAAACTAACGAGAGAATGTGGGTGCCAGCAAACCGTGCACGACTGTAGTAGGTCAAACAGCACTTCAGCTTGGACCAGTAAGCAGCGGTGTGGCGTAGTTTCCTGACGAGGGGTCTCCAGGTGGCAGCCACTGCTGAGACCCAGCTGCCATTGGGCACCCCAAGTATCTTTTGACTGGTGGAAGTCCAATGAGCGCCCCACGGTGCATCGGGGCGCTGTCTCCAGGAGCCACACCACAAGCCTGTACATTTTGAAAGGTTTAACAAAGCACCGGAAGCCGCAGCATACACTTGGTACCATGCATGAACAATTGTGAATCGCCATTCTTCTCGGATGAGAACTGTGAGATCATCGGCGCGGCGTAGGCAGTAAGAACGATAGAATGGTGCCTGGTGCTATGCTGAATGGTGGAGGGGGAGGTTGTAGAAGAGAACGGATAGAGCAAAGTAAAGGCTTAAAGACTAGGAAGAAAAGTTGTCCGGAAAGAGGACATCCTTGGCGGATGCCCTTAAGAAACGGAATGGAGGCTGTAAGGAAGGAGGCCGTCCGGATATGGACAACTGAGTCCTGGTACAAGGCAAGGAGGGCTGTGATGAAGACAGATGGGAAACCGAAGGCAGAGAGCACAGAGGCAAGCCACTGATGACTCACGTTATCAAAGGCCTGCCTCCGATCAAGATTGAGGAAGGCTAAAGGTTCGGAGGAAAGGTGGGCAAGGCAATATGAGTCACGGAGATTAATATTAGTATGAATGCTTCGGCCAGGGATGGTGTACGTTTGGTCGGGATGTATGACGGTGGGAAGGACAGGGTTCAATCGAAGAGAGGGTATTTTAGTATAAATCTTGTAGTCAACATGAAGGATGGATATAGGACGCCAGTTATACAACTCCAGCAGACACCCCTTCTTTGGAAGAAGAATGATGTGAGCTAGAGTAAAAGCGGGGGGAAGAACAGATAAAGAAAAAGCAGCTGTAAAGCAAGGCAATAGGAGAGGGTGTAGGAAAGAGGAAAACGTACGAAAGAAATTAACTGTCGACCCGTCAGGACCAGGTGACGAGTGACAGTTAAGTAAGGCAAGTGACTGTACTACTTCTGCTGGGGTGATAGGCATAGAAAGAGATGTAACAAGATGCGATGGAATATGTGGTAAGGCACGAAGAATCGAATCAGCATGCGGAGAACTTGACTGGAACTGAGCAAAACGTGACTGGAAATATGTTCTAACACCGGAGCAAATGAGAGTGGGGTCATTAGTAACAGTTCCATCGGGTAACTTCAGATTACGGAGGTGATGAGCAGAACGTTTGTGGAATTCCAGTTGTTGAACCTGTTCACATAGATAGTCATTTGGCTGGAGATAAAGGAGCTTGAGGCGGTGAAGAGCTTGTTGGGAGACAGGAAGTAGCAAGGCACGAAGTTCAGCTTGGTAATGAGAAAACAGCGGAGAATCAAGATCTAGGGTGGAAAAAATCGAGCGTGCAGCATCAATCTTCATAGAGGCGGTGGTACGTTTTTCGTGGGAATATTGTTTGGTATAAAGAAGGATTTGGGATTTGACATTAACCAGTGTTGCAAGGGACAAGAAGCAAAAGGGAGCATATATAAGGCTTGTTGGAGCTGCGATTGGATGGAATTTACGTAGGTTGAATCAAGTAAAAGATCATCATCAAGGGTCCAAGTTCGGTAGTTTTGCCGAGGAGATGGACCGGTGTGAAGACACATTACGACACAGCTGTGGTCGGAAGAAACTGTCGGTGTGTGAGAAAGGGAGATAACTTAAGGAAGAAGAATTGAAGAAACATAAAACCGGTTAAGTCAGGCAGTTGTAGGGGAGGAAGTGGAGTAGGAGCGCCAGGTGTACGAACGAAGAAATGGGTGCAGGTGTCGAAAGAATCTTGGAGTTGTAGCTGGTTGATGGCTGTAGAAAGTGCTCGGGTAAGAAAATACCCGGTATCCGTGGAACCGTCCGATCTGTCGAGGGATGGGTCAAGGGTGCAGTTAAAATCACCACCTAAGATGACAATATCAGTGGCCGGAAGACCTTGAACACAGGAAACAAAATGCTCAAAAAGACAGTCTGCATACTGTTGATTGCCGGAAACATAGATGTTGAAGATATGGTATCGGAAGTTGTGAAGTCGGAAGGACAGAAGCTGCAGGTCACGATAAATCGGTTTGACCGTGATATCAGTAATGAAGGATCGAAGACGAAAATGGATGGCCACCACAAGTCCTGCGTGAAGACTAAGTCGATGGACATGGTAGAATTGAAATGGCCAGGTTCGCCACCGGTGGTATGGGGTTTTGGGATGACAGTTAGTCTCCTGTAGCAATAATATATCCGCATCATGCGGTGTAATGTCTTCAAACACTAACGCATTGGTAGGAGGGACGGAGCATCCCTTACAGTTGAAAGTAATTTTAACTTGAAAGAGGTTATAGTGGTTGAATATTACTATCAGCACTTCTGTGAAGACTGGTTACACGTTTCTTTAAGTTAGATGTCTGCGCATTAGTGACTGTGCCAATTTTCGGCAAAAGAGCAAGTAGATTCTGAAGTTGGGTGATAATAGTAGAAAGCTGAGCATTACGTGATTGAACGCAGTCTAGCTGCTTGAGAGGACGTGACGGTTGATTGAGTATGATGAGAGCAAGATCAGACGGTGCCAGTGGCCCGTCTAATGCAGGGAAGGTTTCCAGATATTCTGCGAAAGCTTTTTGATCCAATAATTTTGGAACAGCTGGGGACTTAAGAGATGTAGAAACTGCAGTTGGAGAGAAAGACTGTCGAATTGACGAACGGGAACGAGAACAGCGTGGAGAAGACGTCACCGGCGAGATTGAACTCTGTCTAGTACGTTTCAACGTGGGAACGCCGGGAGAAGCTGGTGGGTGTAGGACAGTTAGATCTGATTCCACATTAGGGGATCCAAGGGAAGAAGATGAAGCAACACGACGGAGGGGTTGCCATTCCTTTTCGGAGATAACACCCTCCGAAGAACGTAGAGGTACCACAGCAGCAAGTGGGTCCAACGATGGAGAGGTGGCCAAGGTTCCCGTAGTAAAGATCGAAGACTTGGAGACTACTGACGAATCATATGCTGGGAGAGAAGCCTCTGGAACAACAGTAGCAGGGATCAAGGACGTCTGTTGAGCCGAATTTGGTGTGGCCAGAGAAACTGATGTTGAGGGTGGGGTGTCGACTTCGGGCGGTATGGAAATAGGTGGCTTGGCAGATGCATGTGGACAACGTGATTGGATGTGGCCATATGCCTTGCATTTAAAACAATGCAAGGCAGTAACGATATCGATCCGAAAAATCTGCTTCCCTACAACCACAGTGAGGTCAGTAGGGAACAGGATCCTTGCTTGGCGACGCAGACCTAAGATGTTCCTGTCATCTGGGTCTGTTGGTGCGGAAGACAGAGTGGAAATGGAACCAACTACTTTTCCACAACGGGAAAGGGCCGCCATTAAGTAATGGTCCTTGATTTCTGGTGGTACGGGATAGCACGTAACAAGTACGGGGCGCTGCGTGAGCGGGATTTCCAGTAAGGTATGATCCCCAACATGCAGTCCGTCAGATAAGACGCGCTCCACAAACTCTGGCTTCGCAAAATAGATGAGAACAGTCCTAGGTTTCCTCGCCATATGGGTGATCGCTCCCTTAGGTAGGATTTGGCGGACGGCTAGGGAGTATTTCTTAAGGCTGGTGTCCGGGAGGGCATCAAAACATATGCCAAGTTTCTGTGTGCGTAAAACCTCTTGCCCAGCAGCTGAAGTTTCCGGAATTTCGATGCGTAATTTCTTGTTGTCTCTAGTGACAATCATATAAGAGGCATTGTACATGGATTCTTCGCTGTAGAGGAAGATGAACTGGTACCTTTTACAACGGAAGCATAAGGTAGAGTTGCCGTAGGAATGGGCGGAGGTGGGGAAGGTCGAAACGCAGTGCTCGCAGCAGCAAATGAAGTACCAGAGGCAACGGATACTGAAGAAGTTAATGACGTCACTGTGGTGGACAATGTCGGGAATCAACATCCATAGAGTTGGAAGAAGAGGTGGTAACATCAGATAACGCGGCTTGGAAACCAGCTGCGTGTGGTAGTGACGATGACCGAACGTGACCAGTCGGGGGCGGAGCTTTGCTATCAAGCTTCATGCCTGGCCTAGCAGATGCGGTCGCCGCCATTTGCAATGGCTGGCCTGCTAATACCGACCCTGGGCAAAGCCAGGACGGAAAAAGAGTTAGTACAAGTAAAGTTTTACTTACAGGACGTCAAGGTTGGACTCAATCGACACAGGAGACGTTCATAACACAGGAGATACACAAAATGACGGCACACACACAAAATAACACCAATAAACGCAGGTCAAACACTGAGCACAGGTCAACACAACCGTTACAAAGCCATCGCTTAGACCACTGCGCCACCGGGGCGGCAAGACAAAAGTGATGTTCAATGTTTTTACAAGAAATGAAGATTTATCGATTGATGGAGAAAAGCTGGAGATAACAGGCACATACGTTTATCTTGGACAGCAGATATCAAGTGAGGGTCACATTGATGAAGAAATAAATCGGCGTACAAAACTTGCCTGGAGAGCTTTTGGAAGAAACAGCATAATTTTCAAGAGCAATATGCCATTATGTCTTAAAAGAAAAGGGTTTGATCAATGCATCCTTCCAGTGCTTACGTATGGTGCAGAGACGTGGACCTTAACTAAAAGAGACATACAAAGGCTGCAGACAATTCAAAGCAGCATGGAGAGGTGCAGGCTTGGTGTAACCAGGAGAGATAAGAAGAGGAACTCGTGGATCAGAAAAATGACAGGAGTGGAAGACATCATGATCAGAGTAAAATCCCTGAAATGGCAATGGGCTGGACATACTGCTAGAAGGACAGCCGGAATTTTAGATTGGATTCCAAGGGACAGGAAAAGACCCAGAAGAAGACCACGTGGGAGATGAGTGGATGAAATTCGAAAGTATGCAGGAGTGACATGGAGGAGACTGGCACAAGACAGACCGTTGTGGAGGAAACTTGGGGAGACCTTCGTCCAGCAGTGGATTGATAATGGTTGACAATGATGATGATGATATATATATACTTAAGTACATTTATATCTATATATATTTTTCAACGACAGTAAAAAGAAAGCATAGGAAGACATTAAGCACGGTGGAGGAGAAAGAGGTAGACTCAAAACATTGAAAACAGTTTCGGAGGGGAAACTGTATATTTTATGAAAAAAAAAAAAAAAGGAATGGTTACCCCGCTTTACTTTATATCATCCTTGCTGAGCACAAACGCACATTTTGCGCTTAATTTCTTTATCTAGCGATAGTTAATGAGTGGTTATTGCATCACTCACATCAGTCGAACGCTCACTCCGCTAAAAATTCAAAGGAAATAATTTTAATAGAACTACTTTTTTCAAAAAATGTTTCAGAGTCCAGAATAAAAGCAACATGTCTGCTTCGGAAGGTGCACCCTTTATGTAGATCACATTTAAAGCCAGCAGGCCACAAATTAACGCCCTGACCCGTGGGAATGGCGTATAGGAGAAATCAAGCTGGAAGCACATTTTTAAAAAAATGTATCGTCAAAACAGGCCATGTAACTCAAATATGGCAGAAATCAGAACAGGTGAATACTTGTAAAATTTGTCCCCTCTCCCCAACAGAATGCATTCAATTTACTTTATTAATCAGTTCAATTCTAAAATAATAATTTTTATTATTACTAATAAATCGAAATTTATGAATAATAATACTAAGAAAGAAAAACTCAGCACATTCCTCGCCTAACCAGAAAAAAACTACAGAAGAAACACATTCCAAAAAGTCAGCAATCATACAGTATATAGAATACAGTGCATACTTTATGACAAAAAAAAAGCTGTGTGGGCAATACACTATGAAAACAGAGGTGCTCTCACTGACCGAGAAAAACTGTATGGCCGCCTCAGTAACTGATTTGTGGGCCGCGGGTGGCCTAGTGGGCAGCGTTCGTGACAGCAGCGGAAAGGACCTCAGGTTCGATCCCAGGCAGGTACGAACGCTCGATCCACTAAATATCCGCCGTGCGTCGGATGGGCACATTAAGCAGTCGGACCCCGGGTACTGCCCCCAGTAATAAATAAGGGCGTCTTCCTCCCCCTTTCTACTTCGCTTCCGTGTCACTTTCCTATCGGGCACTCGAGCCCCAATCTCATACTTCCTATTTCTAAGGGTTGTTTAAGACCTGGGTTCAGACACTCCCTTCCTAAAATCCTCTACATATGATCATTAAAAAAAAAGTAACTGCTTTGCCAACCTCTTGTCTGCCGGCTACCATTGGACAAAATCCGTGCTTTCCTCCAATAGAAACACAGACACCAGTTGATTTTAAGAAGGGTTCCAGTTTTGCCCCAAAAAAGATTCATTAAAAAAAAAAAAAAAAGGAACTGCTTTGCCAACCTTGTCTGCCGGCTCCCATTGGACAAAATCCCTGCTTTCCTCCAATAGAAACACAGACACCAGTTGATTTTAAGAAGGGTTCCAGTCTCGCCCCAAAATCTGTAGAGGAATTCTGGGATACTGATTTTTTTCCATCTTCGCGCTGTCTCCTGTTTGTTGTAATAGAGACGACTCAGATGATCGCCTCTCTAGGCGCTTAGCATATGCTCGTTCCAACCACTTTGCAAAACTGGTATTTAAACTTCATAAATTTAAGGCTCATATGCAGGATTCATTCTCTGGTTGAAGCCTTTTTTAACAAAATTTATGAATCACAATAAGAATTTCAGTTTCATTTAGCATGAACAATTAAAGGCATACTGTATATTACATACACTATATTGACAAAAGTCAACACTCCTTCAAAAGCAAATGAACGGATCTGCTGCGTTGTTAAGATGCGCGGTACAGTTGCAATCAGTATAAAAACAAGCGCTGACCGCGTTCATATCGCACTGTGAGGTCGAGTGAAAATGTCTCAGCAGGAGAGAACTGACTTTGAGAAAGGAAAGATTGTTGGGTGTTATACTGTATTAGTTGGTTGTTCATAAGAGAAACCGAGAGGCGTTTAAACACACACAAGTCAACTGTTTTGGATGTGCTGAATGAGTGAAAGACACATGGCATGCCTGAAGCAGCAAAACGTACCGGCAGACCAAAGAAAATCAGTGATAAATGACATCGAAGCCTCAGGAGAGTCATAGCAGCTAATCGACGGAGTACTGCACAAGACCTCAGTGTACAGTTGAGTAAAAATGCTGGAAATTCGGT
This sequence comes from Macrothele yani, assembly GCA_039090855.1. Classification (NCBI taxonomy): domain Eukaryota; kingdom Metazoa; phylum Arthropoda; class Arachnida; order Araneae; family Macrothelidae; genus Macrothele; species Macrothele yani. The sequence goes on along the minus strand of CM077028.1, from coordinate 72,569,121 downwards.
ATGTACACGTACCATTCTCAGAGAACTTCATTCCATGGGTTACTGTGGTCGTGCATCTGCTCATAAGCCTTTCATCTCTACTCGGAATGCTACTCGTCATTTAGCATGATGTAAAGAACATTTATCGTGGACCGTAGATCAATGGAAACGGGTTCTATGGACTGATGAATCCAGATACACGATCCATCAGTCCGATGGCCGTGTGTGGGTACGGTGGCAGCCGGGGGAACGCTATTTACCACAGTGTACTGTTCCTACGGTCAAGTTTGGAGCTGGCAGTGTACTTGTGTGTGGGCGTTTTTAGTGGTACGGTCCTGGCCCATTGGTTTTCATGGACAAACCTTTTAACCAGCACGTCTACCTCGATATTCCAAACAATTATACTCTACCAACTCTGTGGCAATACTATGGAACCGAGCCTTGTTGGTACCAGCAGGATAATGCACCGAGCCATAAAGCAAGGACTGTTATGACGTGGTTTGACAATAATTCCGTATCATGTGTGACTGGCCAGGACAGAGTCCTTAACTTAATCCCACAGAGCACCTATGGGATGAATTAGAGCGCTGCATAAGAAGTTTGGAACCAAGGCCTACTACTAAGCAACAGTAAGCTGCAGCATTATGTACGGAATGAAAGCGCATACCAATCGCTGTGTTCCAAAACCTTGTCGAAAGCATGTCTCGAAGGGTCAGTGCATGCATTAAGGCCAAAGATGGACGACACCGTCCTACACTTGCCTCATCTGGTGAGTCATCCGTGTGTACATCAAAAGGATACGGCGGCGTTTGAATGATGTAGAAGTGCGGGCGAAATGCCCAGATCAAAATCTCCCGTTGTCATATTTGAAGGCACCATTCCCGTTGTTGGAAATGGTGTGGAGGCTGTTGACACTGGACTGTGAACTTGTTGTTTATAGACGAGTGTAGGAACTGTTTTGGCGCGCTATAATGCCACACATTAGCAAGGCAGCGTCATTATCAACCTTATGCAGCAGGTTCACATGAATACATCGCCCCGACATGGTACATTTGTGTGGGGTGGAATCCAATGCGGAAGCAAGATACGGCTTACCCATATTTCTTGAACTGACTATATCGATGCCATAGTAAATCTTTACATACCTTTCTTTTTGCCACTTCCAGAGAGCAGGACAACTTCCGTCCGCACACTTCTATTAGAAAGGACAACCTCCGGGGCGCTTGTCTTCCATTGAGCATGTGATCTTGTGGGTAGCAAGCACTTTCATTCCGAAAGAGGACGGGCAGCATCTGCTTGTCTAATTGCTTGGAATGCAAATCCCAGCACACCAGTGAAGATCTCAGTGATCCCGTGCCTCGTTACAGAGATCTTTAATGGCGCTGAATCTGAGTACGTATTTGGTTAATCTTAGGCTTGTTTAATGCCCGAGGTGAACCAAATACGTACTCAAAAATCTTGATTAAAAGCAGGTGCCCTTGACTGAATTCCAAAGGGTAGGAAAAGGCACAGAAGCAAACAACATCGGAGATGCGTGGATGAAATTCGAAAGCTTGTTGGAACGACCTAGAAGAGAACTGCTAAAGACAGAGTTGTGGAAAAAATTTTGGAAGACCATCCATCAGTGGATTGATAATGCTTGGCAACATATATTGCAAGTACACACTGAAGTGTTACTGAATTAGAGATAGCAGAAATTATGCGAACGCTTGGCTACCATTTCCGCATTATTGATCAAGCATGCCTGGCCGAAATTGTGGTTAAATACTGCCCCTGCCCACAGTTTCCCTAATAGTGATCAATTACAGGGGTGATGGGTAAGACACCTGATTTGGATGCTTTTGACAGACAGTAGATTGTAGGTACCCACAGGACGGATCACTTTATCTCAGAAGTCAACACACTAGTTTTTCTGTGCTACAGTGTCTAATGTTTTGGGAATATAAAAATTCAAGCAAAAGAACAAGCTCCCCAATGTATTGCTGAGGTGTACCAGCTTGTGGTGTATACTGCTTGGGCCACATTATTCAAACTCATAGGCGCAATATGATATCACAGATCACTACCGATTTAAACAGTGGATCAAGTCCCCATATCAGCGCAACATACTTATAAACGTCGAGGGTTCGGGAGCTGCTGGTCCACTGTTAACTGCACAACACCGGGCTTAACGCCTTTGCTGGACAAAAAAACACACAGACACTGGATTTGAATCCATATTAAAACTACATCGAGCTGATGGAAGAGTGCTAATCTGGCATCAATATCATGAAGCCGTGGCCCTTTCAGGTCAAGCTGGAACAGTACAGGTTGGTGGTGACTAAGTGGTGTGGAGTATCTTCAGCTGGAATGCTTTGGGACCTTTAATACATATACAGTTGACTTTCAGCCTCCCCAAATATTTGGACTTTTGTTTGTTTGGGGGGTTTAACGACTACCATAAGCAATTTAATCGTCTATGAGCAGCCGCCTGTCTTTAATTTAGGGTGACTGGTACCAGGGAAGAGAGCGAGCTAGTGCCCTAAACCAAACAAAACATCTATGTCTCACCAAGATTAAATTCCGGGCCCCCATTACGGACGAATGGCCAGAAGCCAGTGAGAACACTGAACCATGCGGACATTTTAGTCGACCACTTACACCCATTGATGTCCAGCATGCATTCCAGCAAAATAATTTCTCATCCCACAGGTTCCTCCTGGCTACTGCAAGATTTTTTTTTTTTTTATTGTAGGTTTAATGACCACCATGCGCAACTTGATGGGCTATAGGCAATCGCCCATCCCTAATTTAGGGTCACTGGTTCCAGGGAAGGGTGAGAGCCAGTGCCATAAGACAAACACAACACTCATGCCTCACTGAGATTTGAAGCCCACCCTTCTCAGACCAATGGTCATTTGGACCACTGCATGGCTACAACAGCATAGTAGTGGGTTTGAACTGCTTCAGTGGCCACCTAGAAACCTGGACAGAGCATCTTTGGGATATCTTCGGGCATGTGTCCTATTGTCTAGAAACCTGATCGAACTATTGACAGCTTTGGAGAGAGACAGCTGGTGGTACCAACAGAACATGTTCTCAAGCTCTTAGAGTCCATGCCTCGTTGTGGGGCCACCGTCACTAGGACAAGACGGGGACCCATTTTACTAAGCAGGTATCCCTAATTCAGTGGCATTTCATTGCATGATTTTGAGTGCAGGAATTACAATACTGACAAGCATATTTGCTAATATGTTAAATTTCAATATACCAAATTCTGCACTGAATGAATGCTGAAATTTGTCTCTGACGTGTTTCTCTAGAAAAACTATATGTGATTCAGCTTTAAGTAAGTTACTGAATCACCAACTCAGGGTCATGCAGTGAAGACGACCTCAGAAAAGGGTGACCGGTTCTCGTGCTGACTGCCAAATTTGTTTTTTTCATTCGTGAAATGCCAGCTGTTTTAGATGCGGCTCAATGGCGTTTTCAATGCAGCTGAATCGGACTTCACGAGTATGGATCCCAGACGTCCCATAAAATACGGGATAGTCCCGAGAAAACTCTTCGGGATAGCTTTTTGTCCTGCATTTTAGAGTTCAAGACTGAAAAAAAAAAAAATCGACGAGTTACAATTTCTATTATTTTACAAACATATTGTTTAACCTGCACGCCAAGCTGACTGTTATCTCCTGTGGCGCTGTCTCCCGCGTCTAACTCTGTGGTCAATGATCTCATTACGTAGGCAAGCACAGCCGTGGCAGATTGATATCGGGGGAGGGGGGGGCACCTGACCTCAACACCTGGTGGATGCAGCTCTGAAGTCCAAAGAAGATAGTGAAGTGAAGGACATGTTGAAATCCAAACATTTAGATGAAGTCTGGGTGGATCTCTTAAAAAATGTTGAAGGAGAACTATCAAATTTAAAGAAATTAGTTGAGTTCGTTATGTGTATCCCTGGAACAAATGCGTGTGTCGAATGATTATTTTCTTGCATGAACGCGCTTGTGGACTGATGAGAAAAACAAATTGTCGGTAAAATCATTCTTCAATGAGGATTGTGTAGCTTTTCATGACAAGATTCTTAAAAACAAACAATTGTTAAGTGATATTCATTCTTCAGAAAAATATTGCAAGAGTGAGCAAGACTGATTGATTAATAATAGTTAGAATCATTTTGTAAGAGTGGCATATGTAATGGAGGCGCATACTAAACTTTCACCCTCAGTCGTAAGTGTCCCATATTTTTTTCCAATGTATCTGGGATCCCTATTCATGAGCAGGTCGGAGGTTTAAAGAAATTTGACTGTACTTGTGAGTTTTTCAATGTATTTCCACCTTTAATTTCTGCGAAGATATCTGATGCAGCATTATTTCTGTATATGAGAACTGCCGATTATTATTTTCGAACTCAACATAATTAAAAGATAGATAAAAGATATCAGCAAAATTCACGAAAAGTAAGAAACTACATGTTTAGTTTTCAATTTAAATATTTATTAAAAACATGTACATACAAGACACTCAATAAGTTGAAGCTCTCTGTCTGAAATTATAGCAACTTAAGAGATAGAAACTATGATCCATACTTGGCACTTAAAACGTACAAGCGACAAACTGTATTCTCCAGATAGTTTAAAATCTGATTTCACTGTTTTCAGAAAGTTAAATACAAGTTCACTAGACTTTACAAAAGACATGATTCTCTCCTAATAAGTAATATTTCCAGTGATTAATTCAAACTATCATATTCATTAAATATAACAATTGCAAACAAAATATTACCTATGCTATATATACAAAAAAAAAAAAAGTTATTACTGAACAACAAAATTTACATGATAGAGATATAAGAAGCACATTTTCTGAGTTAAATGCTAATTATAAAAAAAAAAGCCACAAAAACAAAGAGAACCACAAATAACTCTTGCATACACAAACTTTTTTTTTTTATCATATCAGTTAGACCAACTGCAAAAACACTGCACAAAAAGCCGGCTACAACAGTAATTTTCTGAAAACAGTGATTAATAAGTATTTAATGATACATTCTGTTTTGGTAGTGATTTTGTGATTATAATTTTTAATGCATCTAGCTGTTAGTGCACTAGGTTTAAAAGTGGCTAAATAGCTAAGAAACTGGCACAGTTGTAGTAAGTAGGTCATGGAAAATGAACTTCAAAAGCTAGATGTGTCACATGATAAAAATACAGTGCTATTCAAATAGCTAATAAACATAAATCAACATTGGGCCACCTCATTCTGACCCATTTCATATTTATGCCAGAAAAACATGAGGGAACTGCATCACATTTAGGCGTAGGAGCATAGGATGAAGTATCAGGAACCCCATGGCATCTTTCCATTTAAATATGCAATTTAAAGTTTATATGTGTGTGTTTTCACAAAAATTTTTATATACTTACTGGCATTTATAAGAATAAAAATAACAATTTTTTTTTGCTCTGTAACAACTATCAGAAGATACTTGAATAACATAAATAAAACCAGCAAAACTGAAAGCTGTCCACAAATCAATGTGTATTCAGAGAAAAACAACTGCCTGGGAAAATAAAGTTCTAAGGGATGTTTGTAGAGGTAGGGTGGATACAAGATGCATGCAAGCCTAACTGTAAACTGTTAAAAAAAAAAAAAAGCCAAGCACAGAGACACCCCCCCACAAGCCCAAATTGAACCACTGAGAATATTTCTTAATATTGATGTTGAAGAGAAGATGGGTATATTTCAATTCTTAACCTCTAGAGCAGTTACACTTTTTTCTCATTTTTGTTAATCTGGATTTACCACGTGCTTTTGCATATGTATATGTTACCGCTGAAGTGCAGAAATCAGTTATTCTACAGATTATCTAGGTAATGTGCAGATTAACTGGGGTGATCCGTTAAAGTGCCGAAAATTGTTTCATTGCTCAAATTACCTAAATAATCTGCAAATTACCTAGATAATCTGCACATTACCTACTAGGCACTCGTTAAAGTGAATATAAGATCTTTGCTAGAACAACAGCAACTTTTCTGTACGCTTAAATTAACACAATGAGTAGAATACAATGCCAAACAATTCTTCGGCATGGACAAACTTTCTCGCGCATATGACAATGGCTCAATGAGTTTTTCACAGCCTTGTACAGTCAACACATCATACCTTTGAATTATTCGATAATCTCGAGACGATTCTTTCTTCTTGGAAACTTTTATTCGCTTTACATCTTCAATTATGCAATCATACTTTCGTTTTGTCATTAAAACACTATTATATTTTGAATCTTTGCTAAAGAGGTTTTCGAAGAATCTTTTCTTCATTTTACTCACCAATTCGGTGCTTGCTTGCATACTAGGAGTTAAATTTATCTGCTTAAAAAAAAATCACAACACAAATTCATGCGCTAACAGGCAGAAACGAATTTGAAAACAGAATTAGCTATGCTACGCACTGGCAGCCGATGCCAATTATGAGAAATAAAAACAACCGGCGACGACTAGACGCTGGCAAAACAAAACTAAAAGTGGAGGGAGAGGGGGAAAAGGTGTAGGAAAAGGAAATGAGAGAAACAAACTTTCGAACTTTAACAATACAGAAGCCGTTAATGTGCACATTATGTAGGTAAAATGCGGAAAACTCTTGATTCCGCACGTTAACGGAGCAAATCAGTTAATCTGCAGATTAGCTAGGTAATGTGCACATTAATGGCTTTTGAGCTTTAGCGGTAACATACATACTAAAAGCACCCAAAACTTTGCACAACATATTACACTGTTAGAGTAGAAATGTAAAAGAAAAAAAGAAGAAGTAGCTAGCAAAACAACTGTAAAGAAAAAAAGCAGCTAGCGAAACAACTGAAGTTTTATATCTTCTTCAATCTTTTAACTGGTAGAAACAAATCAATTTAGGGTAAGCAAAATGGGCTGAAATCAGGTTTAAAAAAAACATATTCACTGTCTAAGAAGTGGGCTGAACATGGTTGAAACAAGTGAACCTGTGTATTAGAAAGCACTGCTTCCCCCTTAGCTTTGTTACTCAAAGTGTTCATTTTTGAGAATGACTAACATTAATCCTTTCCATCTGATTACCTGCTAAAAGGTCTGCAACAGTGGTGATGAACCTACAAAAAAGGAGGAAGAAGAGGCTTCAGTCACTTGCTTCTATCCAGTGACAGGATGCCTGTATCAGGGAGTCTCCCCTTCCACATCATGCCTTGGGTCACAGGCAGAGAACAAAGTACTGGAAGGGACCAGACAACGATATGGTTGGTATGGCTGGAATGAGAGGGAGTGTGGGAGAATTAGTTTTGCCATAGCTTTTGTAAGACCCAGCCTCTATGCAAACATTCAAACAGTTGAGGAGTACAGAAAATTATGGGCACCATTTGGTTCAGGTACTTTGCCTGCTAAATAGGGTTAACACGACAAAGAAACCCATAAGTGGAATTGATGAACTTGACCCGTAAAAAAAAAAAAAAAAAAAAAAAAAAAAAAAAGAACCACTGAGAATATTTCCTAATATTGATGTTGAAGAGAAGACGGGTTTATTTCAATTCTCAACCTCTAGAGCAGTTACACTTTCTTCTCATGTTTGTTAATCTGGATTTACCATGTGTTTTTTTTTGTATATGTATATACTAAAAAGCACCCAAAACTTTGCACAACATATTACACTGTTAGAGTAGAAATGTAAAAGAAAAAAACATCAGCATTTATGGTAAGAAAATTTCCACTAACTAAAAGCACATTTAAGTAGAACAAATAAAGGGACTATTAAAAATTTAATTAATTTCAAACATTGAAGGAATGAACACTTGGCCTCCCCTGATGCATAATAAGGGTTTCTTACAAAAATTTCGAGCACCTCATTTACCTTGTCTTATGCAACTATTTTGTGTGTGTTACTAGTAATTATTGTTCACCATGTAAAAATATGGTAGCAAATTCTTTTTGAACATACATTTTGCAGCCACAGTACAATTTTTTTAAAATTAAAAATATTTTATGAACTGTACATGGATTTGGCAGCTTTTTTTTTGTTTTTGTTTTAAATTATTTCATTTTCTTTGAAATTTTGTAATATCTACTACACATATTAATAGACATTTTCTATAACTTCCACACATAAATTTAATGCAGTAACAACGAGTGATTTCAGTTTTTAAGAGTACATGCGTCTTTCTTGAATCTGTGATGTCTGATCAGCAATAAAAATACCCCCCCCCATCCCAGTGTACCTAACAGTGGAGCTCCGTGAAACCATCTTTGAGAAAATTGATAAACTATACATGTACACAAAAGCGGGTAAACTTTATGAACAAAGGTTGAGATGGAGTGAAAGTATACAGGTTAATACTGTGGCTAGGGCAAAGCTTGACGTAGTATATACTTTGCACTTTTTTGAATAATATTAGTCTCAAAACCTTTTATTAACACATCACCCATGTTGCTGCCATCATTTTTCTGCAGTGAACTGATCACCACAAAAAGGAATGTTTCAAACCTGCAGTACAATCTGCAAAAATAATTTCAGTTCACTATTTTCTAAATTTTATGAAGATATAGAAAATAAATTAAAACTGGAACTGTGGACCAACACAGCAATATTTTGTTTAAAAAAATGATTTCATGTCTTTATTTGTTGGAATGTTGTTTGGCTACAGAATGCTAATTTTGGGGAGATTAAATCATGTCTTCCAGAAAAATGTCCTCACGTGTTATTGCAAGAAACTGACACTTTTCAATAACCCAGTTTGAAATCTTCCATGTGTCACACAATAATTACACACAGTGGAAAAACTTATTTTACACAAACTCAAACTGTAAACCTCTCAGGACCAGGTGCTCATTGTTGTGCACTTTTACGTTAAGTTATGAATCAAAGAAGACAGCTGCTAATTTTTTTTTTCTGCTGGACTTAAAAAATGTTCATTACATCATGTTATACAGTAGTCTACTATGGAGATGAGCATGTGATAATGTATAATTTAATAAAATAAAATTAATTCCATGCAACTTAAAGCTCAATCCTGTTGTTTTAGTTTAGGAAAACACTGTATCCCATCATCATTTTCTTAACTCCTGTCAAGAACTCAAAAAATCTGCTTTTACTGTTTGCTAATTAAGTGTTGTGAAACAAATTAATGTAAAAATGACGATTTTTTGAAAAAATTCTGCACACTGTTACTTGAATAAACAAACCCATGTACTTTTCTTTTCAGATTAAATTAATGGCCAAAATTTGCAATACAAGCCCTCCCCTCAATATTTTCTGCCATCTGTATCAGTTCTTAAGTAATATGGAAATTCTGCAAATAATGAGAACAGTTACTATGGGTTCATGTAAGTTTTTCTGCCCTAGGAGTAGCAGCTGATTTGCTACAATGAATGTATACCTTTCTAATGTAATCAGAAAATCTGGCCATTGCAGGCATAACTTGCAATATCAGAACAAGAATTCAAACTGATAGCACAATGAACACAACAGATTTTGATTATCAACTATAGTTTTCAATTTGATTTTCATTCCCAGTTCACTATTATTGACAGATCAGCTTTCTAAATGTTATTTTGGTGATAAAAGTAAAAATTAAGAATGATGTACAATGATAAGCAAAACAGCAACGAGAACTACTTTTCACAAATTACTCTATATACAAGATTCATTAAAATGAAAAGCATGAAACATGAGCTTTGTTCACATGGGAAAAGCAAGGCTGATATTTCTGAGCAAGTAAACATGTAACACTGAGGGTGTAAAAGGTTACAATAAATGAACAAGCATAACCAACAGAATGAAGATAAAAATCCCATGACCACCAATAAAACAGCATGTTCAGAAATACCCCTTCCCATTTCATAATTGCAAATGCACTAAGTTGTCCGATCTAGTAATGATGAGAGCATCCAAAGCTCATGCACCATACTTCCAATTTTCTTCACAAAATTTTGAAATCAGGTAGTTGCAGTGAAATAGCTAAATTTTTCACCTTGGAGATCTGACAACTTGTAGATACATTAACACAAAACCACAAAGAAACTAAGACTCTCCATCATGTGAAGAAAATGGAAGAACTCATTTGGGGCTAATTTAGTTCCTATTAACCCAAGCAATAAAAAGTAGAAACACGTATAATAGATCTGAAGTGTATGGCTACCCATTCAATCCTGAGGGTAAGAAAAGGTTCCCCCACAATATTCAGTCCTAAGATATGGTTACTCTCGAGCAATGCAACAAAAATGACACAAGTTAGCTATATATTTTACCATGATGAACAGCTTATTTATGACAAATCAAACTAGATTGCACAACTTACAGCAACAATAACTTCAATTAATTTCTACCTTAACAATACATGCATTGTCCAAGGACCTGTTTTCTTCAATTACAAGTAACAGTAATGTGAACATGTTAAAAACAAGATTTCACAATTCCGAAGATGGAAGAAAGGCTATGATTCAATTTTAATAGCTGGGTGTGAAACCATCTACTACGCCTCCAAATGTGCATTAAGAAATATTTACGACCACACAACCACTCATGATTCTATGTTATCAAACTAATTTCAAATACTAAAACTCCTACTAAGGCACATAAGCTAATTACAAACAACCACTAAATCATGGTGCACCTTGTATAGTAGTGCAACCTTTAAAATCAGATTTGGACATAGCAGCACACTCATAAGAATGAGATATGCATTATCAATCTAGTAGGCCCAGAGCTCCTTTAAACAGGCAGACTACTGAAAAAACTATACAAAGAACTTTTAAAAGTAGTGCTCAATGACTTGGTATCAGTTTACTTGAAAAGAGTGCCTTGACACATCCTGTGCTCTTAGTCATTCACGTGAATCTGATAAACAACAGGACTCAATAAGCATTATCTTTTCCTGCTTTTTAACCATGACATCACAGTTTACTGTGGCTATAAATCTCGATATATATATATATATATATATATATATATATACTTAAGAGCATAGCCGAAAACATAAGAAAAACTTAAGAATTTAAAACGAAAGTTGCAAAATAACCTGAAGATCAAAACGCGCAACGCAGCAGTTATGAAAATTCAGAATTCACATTCTATTAAGAAGAGGCTGAAGCAAAAAAAATTTTTTGACTCATACCAAGTACAACAATAATTTTTCTGTTTTCACTTGGAACACTTCTTACAAATACTTGCACAGACTTTTTTCCAAGCCACTTCAACGAACATATAATACTTACACATAAAAATATTTCCCATCAATGCCCTTACACAGTCACTAACGGAAATAATTCTGATGATACCAGTAGTTGTTCTGTCCATAATTTTAGTATAGCCATGATCTTGACTGAACATATACCAAAATTAGTCTTGACATATGCAGTAAAACATACCTGTTGCATTGCATGGTGCAAGTGTTACACAGGACGTTTTGCCAACTAAATTTGTTTTCATCTCTCTTACTATGTTAACATTCCTCAGCAAATACTAAACATCACTTTTCTCAATAGCATTAAGTACAGATCTAACTCCCATCAATTTTCCATTATACAAACTCGATTGTAGCACATAACACAAATTTCACCTTTCAGAATTAAAATCTCCACCAAAAATATTAATACCACAAATGCTTATAATAGCTTCACTAATTTCTTCAAGCATAGGCTGTTTTCTTGCTGTGAAAAGCCATTTTTTCATCACAGCGCATATAACCAGGGGCAGATTGGGGTGACCAAACCAGGCCGGGGATATTTAGTCTTGTGGTCCACTGCAAAAACACACGTACCTACATGTGAAGAAATTCCCTCATGAAAAAAGTTCTGTTAGATGCTGGACGAAAGAGAACTGGTATGCAACGTAAAATGAATGCAGTTATGAACGAACTATAAAAAAAATTGAACAGTGAAAGAATTTCAAAAATCTGCTCATGATTGAACGTTAACATCAAACCGGGCCCAAAATGGCAGTGAACGTTAACATCAACCAGGCTCAAATGGGACCAGATAATTATTCATATGAAAAATTTCTTTTTGCAGACCTCATTTCAACAAAAATCACCATAAGGGTCATTCTGAAAGTTAAATGTGAATATGCCACATAGCTGTTTTCCTACACAATTATTTTTATATTTATTTGGTCACAAATCGCCTGCTGCACAATGGTATTAATAACTCCTCATGAGCAGACTTCTTTTTTTTTTTTTTTTTTTTAAGTCTACCCGTGAACCATCATAGTGACCCATGAATTACCATTTTAACCCATGAACTGGTACTGGTAAATCGTTGTTTCTCCCTAGGTAAAAGTGGATGGGACACAGATTTCAGAATATCTCTGCTAGACAATTGCTTTGTGATCGTGTCAACATGTGGATAAGGGGGTGGGGATGATGGGCCATCACAATTGGTACCAGCATCTCCTTCAATATTACAAAATGAGGGTAGGGCATACCAGTGGCCCTGGGCTCCAAGTTTAATGACCTACGCCTAACTGTAGTTAGCTTTAGCTTAATTAATTTAAAACGGCATGCTAAGTCCAGCAGCACTATTCTCACATAAGTACAGATAATTTTGCTATGCCATTTTAGAGCAAATGCCCAGGAAAGACAGATGAAAGGAAACTTTTTTAAGGAAATAACTTTTCAGGCAGAAATAAAGCTCAAATGAAGTTAACCATTATTATTCATAAGCACCAAAAAATAATTATTCTTTCGTTCCAAAGAATTGAGACAAAAAGATTATGAGAAATAGGGCCATTTCTGGAGTGGTCTACTGGGAAATGTCCTGGTGTCCCAATCCGCTCCTGCATATATTATTGATTACTTAACAGCAGCAAGAAATTTCCAAAAGCAACTAATTCTGTTGACTGTGCATAAAAGCAAAACTACAATCACATTTATACTTAAAATATAAAGTTGTTTTTATGAAGACCAATGAAATTCCTCAATAGCAGCAATTTTTGAGAAAATGACACGTAACAAATCTTGTTTCAGTATATCAAACATTTCTCTAGCACCTGGAAGGGAGCAAGCCAACAAATGATCTGAATAAAAGCTGCTCTGGGAAAATTAAATGGTTCTCCCACATCCATGTAACTCTAACCCACTAAAAAACTTTATTAGTGGCCCTGGCATCATGTAAGTACCAGAAACAATGGCACACCATGAAAATCAGTAATGCTCATTTTGGTTTTGTTATAGCTACATGGAAGACTAATAATGCCAACACCTGGAATGCAATGCAATAAAGCATGAAACAAGAAAACTCTTTTAAAAGCAAGGAACAAAAAAAAAAAAAAAACATCAAAAATTTTGATTAATAACATTTTTAGGTAAGAGCAGTAAAGATTTCTGGAATCAATAGAATGGAACAAAAGAACATAACAATTCAAAGAACAAAACCTGTAGGAAACAGAACTTCCATAATCTGTAGTTATTTACATATTTTTTGCTTTGTACACAGCTTAAAAATGACCAAATCAGTCTCTTAATAACAAAACCAGATTTCTTTGCTTGGCCCACTGTGAACTTAGCTGAAAAATTAGAAAATACTAGGAAAAAAAAAACAAACCTGGTATAACAGAAGTGAAAGGCAACCCTTAACCCATAATACAAATGAACAAATTAATTAACACCAACAGCATTACTCTCGCTTTAACATAGTATGAATATATAGACAAAGAAGGAAAAAAATGTTATCAAAATATTTATCTAGTAACAATGATATACTTAAATAACATTCAATAAAATTTAACACTGCTTGAGATAGAACACGCCTAAGGATTAAAACGCTCTGAAAAAACAAATTTACATACACTAATAACTGAATAAAACTTGATTTCACAACTAAAGTATTTCCTAGAGGATGTATAGAGACCACTGTATTAGATTAAATACCACACATGAATACTAAGCACAGGAGTTCCTTAGAAGTACTTACAATGGATAGCAGACAGAATAACATTTGCCAAGTATTTACATACGGACACAATATAATCATGCTCTCCTATTTATGTAGAAGAGAAGCTATTAAACAAAGATTATACAAAACATCATGACAACAGGCATTTACTATAATGCTTCATTAACACACCTTTCAATATTTAACTGCCAATTATGGCCCTATTTGGCTAATTAATGCACATCTGTTTTAAATACTTCAAAGCATAAATAGAGAAAAAAGAAACCAGTGTACAGACCAAAATTAACATAAGAAAAAATAAATTTCAAGCATATTAATTAAACATGACTCAAAAGAATATAATTACATCAAAATGAAAGACATTATATAATGTCATGGGTCTACCACCTTGATATGCTTTTCAAGACAAAGGAAAAAATTTACTTCAAAATGATAGTGACAAACAGTACAACCTTGAACTGATTACTTTCTTGCATTGTGCTGCTGCACTTAAAAGTACAGAAGTTAAAATAGTATAACTATACTAGTAATCCAAATTTCTTGGCCTAGAATAAAAATAAAAGTTTCCAAGCTTTCGGACATTAACCCAGGGCTCAAATTACCCGGGTGCACAAGTGCACGTGAAAATTAAATCATGCATACAATTTCCCCCGCATGGTGCACACAGTGCACCTAACTTTAAAAATAAAAAAAATTAGTGCTTTACACCATTTTGATGTTTGAACAAAATGTTGTTGCAGGCCCATATTGCGCGAACAACAGAAGGCTAATATTATGTCACCCTCACCTGAACTTTCCAATGAACGAAACAGTTCTGAGGGCAAAGGCAGTGTTGAAGCGATCCATTCTCAAGAGAGGGGAGAATTTAGATCACGTTAGCACTCGGCGGACGACAGCAACATCGGGCATGTGCAACGGGCTGTAAACTTGGGATGGGCACATGAGTGAAAAACATCGAGGTTGGGCATAGGTGGTTACTCATTCCCAAAACATCGATGGTATTGGTGGAAACCTCGACGTTTGCCGAAATCCCAATTTCTTGGCGTAGAATAAAAGCCTAATAATTCGAATTTTTTCCATCTGCAACAGTAATGAACACATCAATCAGTAGGTAAAATTGCCGAACAATGTTTCAGTGATTACTCATTAATTCAACATTTTGTAATCAATAATATTCAATAGTCGTTAAAACGCCTGAAGTATAGGTGGTTTGTGCCTGGTGTTCCATTTTTAGTTTTGATCTTTATCTATTGGATGAATAATGAAAATGCTTTTTTAAAATGCCAACGAAGAAGCGTCTTCTTGCACAACCTAACTTGAAAAATAATACGTTGCAGAAATATTTTCGTAAAGACGCGAGCGGATTCCGTAAGACAGCCGTTGTGGACCAAAGAGATTCCTTACTACTTGGTAAACAGAAGAAAGGAATAAAAGGAAAAGATAAAGTGAATAAAGTAACAGCAGAAAAGGATAATAGAGAAGAAATAATTGTCGAGAAGGAAAAGGCTAAAGAAATAATTGAAATCGTTGATGAAAATAAAACCAAAAAAATTTTGAAATTGTGGGGGAAAAAAAAAAAGAAAAAAAAAGAAAGAATTTTTGAGAAAAATAAAGTGGAAGAAGTAATTTGCACTAAAACTAAAACTTATGCTTTTCAAGAGACTTGGTAAACTGGTCAGGATTGACTTTCCTTCAATGAACACTTACTTGAAAACAATGTTTTGTACTGTTTCCCAGTCATATGACAAAACAACACATTCAAATACCTTTTGAGATAATGGCTGTTGTTCCTTAAGGAAACATATGTTTGAAGTATATGAAAAAACACCAACACATCTTAAAGCAATAGAAGCAAGAACTGCACATGTGAAAGCAAAGGATTTTCAGACCCCTATGCAGAGATCCATATTGAGGTTTAAAGAAAAGGAAATAAAGCAGTTACACAAACTCTTTAAGATTAGTTTTCACATAGCCAAACAAAATATGCCATTTATATCATTTAGAAGTGAAACTAAATTATTAAGATGTGTTGGGTGTGAAGTAAGTGAAACCTATAACAACGATAAGCAAGCCAGAACATTCATTTCCTACATCAGTAAAAATATGAAATCAGATTTAGTTGTATCTTTGAAAAAAAGTTTTTTTTCTTTTTTTCTAATTTTGGCAGATGACAGCACAGATCACAGTGAATGCAATGGGAGAAATAAATTATATCAGATTTCTTGAAAATGGAAGACCTGTCACCAAATTTGTAACTATAGAGCAAGTGTGACATGTTGATGCAAAAAGCATAAACAATTTGTTGGGAAATGCTATGACAGATTGTTTGAATCTAAGTTTAGAAGTTCTAATTGCTTGTACAATCGATGGAGTGGCAAGTAATTTCAAAGCCAAAAGTGGTGTCTACAAACTACTTTGTGATAGTCAGAGTCATCTGCTTGGCATACATCATACTCATTGACTGGAACTAGCAGTGAAAGATGTAATGCGAAGTTCAAAATATTTTACACACATGGAGTCTGCATTGAATGACTTCTTTGTGATATATAAGTATTCTTCTAAGAACCAGGCAGAGTTGCAAACAGTTGGTAAATCACTGGAAACAAAAATTCTAAAACCTGTTCAAATAGGAGGACTGAGGTGTTCGTTGGTTACCTCCCCATGATCATGCCACTGATGTCTTGCTGAAGTGCTATGAGCCATTTATTATCCATTTGGTATCTCTTTCATTAACTGGCTCAGCAATAAAAAAAAAAAAAATGGAATGTGAAGCAAGCATAATGAAAACCATGAAATATGTACAATTTGCACTATTCTTGAATACTTTAAAAAATTAATAAAATTACTTTCTAGTTTAAGCAAAGTACTTTAAAGGAAATGATACTAGTCTAGAATATGCTCGCACAAAAATTGAAGCTATTTTTAACAATTTTAATGATTTGACAAATATTAATTATCTTGCAAAATTTTCAGATTGGGATATAGAAAATGATATTGAAGTAGTTACAGATAAGACTATGTTTCATAAATCTGTCAGAAGGTGCAAGTCAGCACTTAAGAACAGCTTGTTCTGCTTCATCAAAAAATTGCAAGAAAAGCTTGTATCACCTGTAGCTGAAGAATTAGACTTAGCAAAGTAGCAAGTCTTAAAAGAAGCACAATATATAATCAAACTGTTCAGTTCTCAGATTGAAGATAGATTTAAATCTTTTGTTAAAGATCCACTTTGTCTGCATTTGTATTTGTAAGTCTTCGAGCCACATTATTGGCCGAGCAGTGAACAAATTGAGACCTATGGGAACAACGAAATTGAGAATTTATTGTTAGTAAAGTTGAAACAATGATGCAGTAGAAATTGTTAAAGAAACACGTGGGAAAACCAAAAGAATGCCCATAGAAATAAAATTACAGAACTGAGGCAGAAAGTTATATCAGATGATGATGGGAAATATAAAGATATTCTCAGTCTGCTACAAATTGGACTTGTGATTCCCATCAATACCGCTGGGTGTGAGAGCGAGGGGTTCTCCTTAATGGGATATTTGAAAAATGACTGGAGATTCTCCATTCATCGAAACACCCTGACTGATTTAATGTGTATCAATCTAAGAGAAAACACAGATACTTTTTGTCCAGAAAATGCTGTGCTGCAATGGTGAAAAAATGCAAAAAGAAGGGTGGACACTAAACCTTATGGGGAAAGAACTGATAAAGACATAGCTGATGATTCTGGTTGCTGACCAATGTCTGATGATGAATGAAAATTTGTTCATATAAGTATTATTTCTCCAAATGAAAAACTAATATTAAATATTTCTATTAATTATTTACAAACATATCTGACAAATTTAGTTTACATTATTCAATTAAAACTCTTGTAATATAATTTTTTAAGTATGCACCTGAAAAAAAAATTGCGCACCTACATAAAAAAAAAAAATCTAATTTAAGCTCTGCATTAACCAGATGGCTTTTTCAAGGAAGGTGGACAGTAATGGCTTACTCATGGAAGGTAGATGGTTTGTTGTCTACCTTCCTTAGAAAAACCATCTGGCTGATGTGCGAAAGTTTGGAAACTTTGATTTCTATTCTATGCCAAGAAATTCAGATTACTAGTATAGTTGATGTACAGTTCCTTGTTATTAATTAGCACAGAAGTTGTACCTCACTTCTTTCAAACTTGCATATCACAACACATTTAGTAAGTGGCAAACAGCAAATAAATGTGAAGTACATGCATAACTAATAAGCATGATGATTGGAACAGACTCTACTTTAGCATCAGCTTCAAACAAAACCTTTACACCTATCAGTGTGGGTGTGAATTCAAACACAGTTTAAAATTAGGGTTACAAAAATGAGCAAACAAACCCAGCATTATTTTAAAACATTCAAAAGAACTAACAAAAAATAAAATAAACACCAATTATAAAGCACAATGAAAATATTTAGATTCCAAATAAAAATGTTTAAAACTACAGTTTCCCACTTGCTTGGAATGAATTTATAAAAGAAAATCTGGTCAGTGAGTTCTGTAAAAATTGTTTTTTTACAGGCAGTGTACTTTTCATTCGGGAAAAACAGATGCTTTCAAAATAATTGGAAACACATAAAATTTGAAATAGCTCAAAAAATTATACAGAGAGTTAAAAATGTGCTTTGTCCAATGAAGAATCAGTAACAACAAACCACAGCAATCACTTCTGACAAAAAAACCCCCCTCTAGTATATAAAAGTACACAAACAACTAATTTAAAGTCAAATTTGCACCACTTTTGTTTTCAACTTTCATGATTTTTGTTACTATTTTTCAAAGTTTTTACAGGTGTACATTTTAACAATTAAAATTCAACAACTAAAAGATGTTCACTATGAATATGCTCCACCACTTCAACAGCCCTTTAAAGGTTTGAATGCAGAACTTCAACATATCTAGTAAATTTTTTAGATCATGATTTGTAACATAGTAACATAAAACTACTAGGAAGAAAAAAAAAAAAGAGATAAAACCTTTCTTTTTCCCACTGCACACAAAAATGATTATGCACAGCATTATTTCAGCACATCTGCTAAATTGCATGCCATAATTGCCTGAGTTTAAAATGGCAAAAGCCATTTACATTTCGTTGCGAAGTAATATTTACAAAATACGGCAAAACATTATCCCTGATTTCCTGTTGAAGTGGAAAAAGTATTTACATGTAACATATCGGGAAACTTGGTTACGAAATATAACTATGTCCGTTATCCACATGTCACAATTCTCTTCCTGTGACAGGAAAACAGGCCTTATTCATTTCCTCGCATTGTATTGTAAACTACAACATACTTTATTGAATGGTGCTGAACTGAGCAATGAGATACTGCATTCATCAGATAAAAGTATATCTGAAAAGTCACTTATTTTTGTAAGGCAAAATACAGACAACTGGGATTAACCACACAAAATTCATTCTGAGTTCCATGCTTCAAACAAAATTGGAGAGCACATGAGCGATCGGGGCAGATGACTCAGAAACTGTTACAGTGACTAAAAGAAAGCTGAAAGGAAAAAGAAAAAAAAATCAGTAAAATACTGTTGAAAAATATCTCGGATTTTTATTATCCACCAAAAACACAACAAAAATTAAAAAAGAAACCTTCTCTTAATTAATATTATTACCTCCTTTTTTATCAAAAAGGAGAAAAATTGTAATAATGCATGCTAGTCATAAGTACATAAAGAACTTAGAAAACAAGCATCAGAAACCATGACTTCCATGAACAATTATGAAGACTGATGGTATCAAGAAATATTCTGTACTATATTTAAGTCATAAAATTTTCCTGATCCAATTTTGATTTTACAATCAGTCGGTAATGAAATTCCTGTAGCTGTATCTTTTCACTGTGAAAACACCAATTTAAAAGTAATAACTATGCAGTCTATTATGCATATGCCCCCCTTTTTTTCGCTAGTTCCAGACTAGTTCTAATCGTATTAGCAGTTGGTGAATACATGCATGTGTACTAGAGCATTACAAAGTGAATTGTGTAGCTCGAAATCACTGTACGCCAATACACAGAACTACGTATATGAATCTGGTACATATGTACTTCCACAACAGAAAACAGAAGTACATATGTACCAGATTCATATACGTAGTTCTGTATTTAATAAATAATAAAATCAAATGCCCCCCTCCCAGTAAAATCTTCCACCACCAATGATGGCGGCAGGACATGTACATCATTTATACTGAATAGCACTTTTGTTTTCATAGTTACATACCTGCCAACTTTCAGAAATCGAAATCCGTAAAAAAAAAAAAAAAAAAAAAAAAAAGAATCGATATGTTCGAAGCAAATTTTAATCGACATATTTAATGAAATTACTTGTCGCACATATTGATTAAATGTACCGAACATATCGATTAAAAAACGATGCTACCTAAATCAAGTATCAACTTTCAATTGATATGACTACAGATGTTTGAATTTATCGGCACGTTTATATCGATTAAAATAGAATCTATACATAATTTCTTATTACTATGCTATATCATTATGATCTATAAAGAGATAAAAATTTATTTTTATGAAAGTTTGCATCTAAAGGGAAGGATGTTCCACCCTTTGACCCGCAAATCCAATAGGATCGTATTCCAGGCGGTCATGGAACAAACTAAAATGTTTTCAAAAACGAACCATTTTCATGCTAGGATTATCTTACAGAGAGACGGACGATTACACAGTCAAATAAAAAAAAAAATGAAATGAGTGACTGAGGGACACTAATCGGTAAATTATGCTAAACTAAATACAAAGTGAACAAACATTTTGCACGAATCGCACCCAGTTCATTATAACTTTTAACAAAGGAAGTTAATTTCATATTTTTTTTTCTACGCAGTCAACGTTAGATTTATGCTTGACACTAGAAATATCATTTTCCACCATGCAAAACGCTGAAATTACATTGACACGTAGTGCAAAATGCGTATTTTTCATTTTTTGAAGATTTTGCAATACACGGGAATTCCGCAGAATACACATCATGGAATGTTTGATAGTACTTTTTTAACCCTTTCATATTGCTGCTCATTGTGAATCACAAATACTAAATTTATTGACACTTGAAAAAAAAATGCAAGTAAAACTGCTATAGTAAAACAGCAACAGCTTAAAGAGATGCAATTTGCAGAAGAAAAAATTGTACCCCAACATATTAATTTCGTTGAATCAAGCAAAGACATTTTTATGTACATTATGAAGTGACGAACAAAAAAAGCATGGTTTGGAAAGCATAGAAAACTTACTGACTAACGGACCAGCAAAATAAATCATTGCTGGAGGAGCACTGGCTCGAATGAATGTTGGACTTTTTTTTTTTTTTTAACTTCCTCTTATAGTAGCATTCTTTTGTTAGGTCAAATTTATTGCCCGAGAAGAAGTTACGAAACCATGCCCCAATGCTTTTTTAATTTCATAAAACTGGCAGCTTTTGTTTAATTTCGTCATGATTTAAATTTTATTTCTACGATAATTACATTCTGAGATAGCATTTCGAACTGGGAGTAATAAAAACACGTGCTTCAATGCAAGCCACACCCCACACTGGCCTGGGGGACGAACAATGCATTATCTGAAAAGGGGAAGAGGGAGGGGGCAGAGAGAGAGAGAGAGAGAGAGCCAAGGTCAAATAAGCCCAGCTGGTTTGTGCAGTAAATTTTACACGCAGCGTAAGTTTTAGTGTTGAAACAACACAAAATAAACATAAAACGTGGGAAAACTGTGGCAAATGTTCCCACATAAACATATGTAACTGAAAAGTTATTCATAACTTACATCAGTGCTTTATTTTAAATGGATTAAGTTAAACAAAAAAAAGTTTTAATGTAGGTGCAAAATCATCAGAAAAAGAAACAAAAAATCTCGGAGAATCACGAAATCCATAAAACTAACAATTTGCCCGTAAAACAAATATTTCCGTAAATTTTATGGGTAAATCGTAAAACCTGGCAGATATGCAGTTAGTTACAAAATTATATCCTAAATAAATGCTGTTTCTCAGGCAAATTAGGCTTTACAAATTAGTAATAGATGCTGCACAACAAGTTTCCAGGTAATTTACGTTAGGTTGCATGACAGGAATAATTTTAGGCATGAAAGATTAGAGAAATTCACATACCCACTTAATTTGATTAACAAGCAGTTGCAATGATACTTAGCAATTCAACAAAATATCGAATGTATTATTGAATCACTTTACACCATTTTCCGAGCTGAATATTACACCATTTTCCCAGCTGAATATTTTTTGAATTCAAAGCAAGTCAGATGGTGAAATTTCTCATTCAGTGGGAAAAACACCAATGTTTTAAGAGGAGGCCCCATTTGTTACCCAAATATTGCAAGCTGAATCTAGTGAATAAGCAATGTTTTTTTTTTTTTTTTTTTATACATGTGCTAATTAGAAAGTTGCATAAGTTCATATTTAAAAAATGATTGCATCTGTACAAAGTCATAAGCACAAAATGGACAATGACTGTCAATACACAATTAATGACAGAAAGATGTACAGTAGATGGCATAACTGCTGTGATGTTAAAATATGGCAGTGACTCTGTAATTGACTGGTTAACTGAAATTTGCCAGTTGTGCTGCGAGTTAGAAATGGTCCCCCAGGATTGGACGGATGCTATCATTGTTCCCTTGTGTAAGGGAAAAGGTGATCAGACTGAATGCAAGAACTATTGTGGTATCTGCTTGCTGAGTGTGCCAGGGAAAGTGTTTGGAAAAGTCATTATTGATAAAGTACAAGTTCTTACAAACGAGAAAGAGTGGGATGTACAGGGTGACTTTATGCCTGGTAAGAGCTCAAGGTTCATACACTTTACAAGGACCAAATTGTAATATGTGTGTACGTTCAGTCAGGAGGTCTGTATTTAGTAAGTTCAAATCATTAAACTTAGCTGGGACAGGAACACTCAAAATCTGCCTGTTACCTCCTGCCCTCTGTTGGTTTATTTTATTAACTTTGAATTGCCCCTCTGCTTTGGTGTTTCTCAAATTTTGTGGAATATTTTGAAAGGGTACATTATTTTTGTATTCATTTGCTGGTCTGAAATTTCTTGTTTGCTTTAACTTTTTTTTTTTTTTTTTGATATACGACTTTGAGTTCAAACACTTTAGTTGATTACTCCCATTTTTAATTCATTTTAGGGCTGTTTTTTAAATGGATTCTCTACTATTTTTCTTTTCCCGTGATTTGACTCAATGTCTTAGTTTTTTGTGATTTAGTTAGTGTTACTTTGAGTTTTGGCCCATCTTTTTTTTATTTTTTAGGGGTGGGGTGTGACTAATATGCATGGCCATATCAGAATAATATAACCACCCACCTAATAATGGGAATAACAACCCTTGGCCAGGATGACAGCGTGGCATAGACACAGTGAGGCCCTGGAAGGTTGCCCAAGGCACATGTGCCCATTTGGACTGCAGCAGAGCAAAGAGGACCAAGAGATGACATGATTGTGGGTTAGCATGTTGAACCTGTCAATCCAAATAGTCCCACAAATACTCTATGGGATTAAGGTGGGGTGACTTCGCCAGCCAAGGGAGAATGAGACATTGCCGTCATGTTCCTGAAACCAATCACACACCTCCTCAGCAATATGGTGCATTGTCCTGTTGGTAGACACCATCACCACCAGGGTAAACGTTCAACATGAACGAATGCATGTGGTCAGCAAGGATGGACAGGCAGCCATTGGCGTTCAGGGACCCATACAGTGGTACCAGCGGTCCCAGGTCAAACCAGGGAAACATCCGGTAGACATGCACACTGCCACCGCTGGACTATATTTGACTGACAAGCGTGTCCGGGGATTGGTTCATGTGTGAACCGATCTTTCAACAGCGTTATCCTGTTGAAAGATCAGAAACTGGATTGGACAGAGGCACATAGCTGGAATTAATGATGGTAGACTCAAGAGGTACCAAGGGACCCAGGCTAGACCACTTGAAAGCTGCCCAAACAGTTACACAGCCTCCAAAAGCCTGTAGCACCCCAACTTGGCATGCAGGGTCCATAGCTTCGTGTGGTTTATGCCACACATGCTGCCTGCCATCGGCACGATACAATGTGAAACGGGATTCGTCAAACCACAAGGCGCGCTTCCAATCATTCGTGCTCCAGTTTTGATGAGCCTTTGCAAACTGAGCCGAATCATGATAAGCTGTGCCGTTAACATTGGGACACGATGTGGCTGTCGACTGTCCAAACCAAGTTGGCCATGCGTCGACTGTCCCAGCCAAGTTGGCCATGTGTTGACTGTCCTAGCCAAGTTGGCCATGCGTCGACTGTCCCAGCCAAGTTGGCCATGAGTCGACACATTGTCTTTGAGCATAGTCTTGTGGATGCTCCTTCATTAAATTGTGACGTGATTTGCTGCAAACAAGCCTTTCGATTCATCTGTACGATGCAGGGTTCCTTGAGTTGCAGAGTATGTTGTCTCAGATGTACAAAGTTTACATGAGATTCAAACTGAGTATAAATAAGGGAAAAACCAAAGTTACGGTCTTTGAGAGAAGAACTGGTAGCACTGAATGTAATGTAAGTATAAAGGGCACTGTGATTGACCAGGTGAGTGAGTTTGTGTATTTAGGAAGCATGTTTGACAGAGAGAACAAATTGGATGGTGAAATCAGTAGGCGAGTGAATTCTTCATTGAAAGTCATAGCTGCTCTGGGAGGTTTACACAGGAATGATGGGTTCTCTAGAGTGTCCTGCATGGCTGTGTATGAAACTGTAATTGTTCCTACTCTGATGTATGGCAGTGAAACCTGGGTACTGCGAAAAAAACATAGGAGTTGTTTGTGTGCTGGAGAAATGCGTTACTTACACAGGGGGGGGGGAGCAAGACACGATCTGATTGTGTGAGGAATGAAGATGTGTTGCAGTTGTGTGACGTGAAGCAAAATGTTGGTAGCAAGGTGGAGACCAATATGCTTCGGTGGTTTGGCCATGTTGAAAGAATGAGTGATGAGATGCTTACCAAGAAAATCGTTTTAGCCCAAGTGGCAGGAACGAAAGGCAGAGGAAGGCCAAGGAAGACATGGGTGGATCAGATTCAGGAGTGTCTGCACGAGAAAAAGATTATGAGTATGAAGTATAAAAGATCTTGTGTACGGCGTGTAATGGATATCATTGAAGCCCGAGTTGTATGTCAAGATCGCTGTAAATGGGGAAGTTTGATACAACAACAGTAAGTAAGAATATCTGGTAGTTTGTATTTCTTTTTAGAGCTAACCTTTGAATCTCAGAGAACAGCTTAGTGATATGAATGTATGTAATGAGGCAACGTGTAAATGAAACATGTTCCCTTTCATTTCTTACAATTTTATGACATCCATAAGAACTGAAGGTTATGGGGAGTTCCTCACACCAGAGTTTGGGTTACTGAATCCGGGCAAGAAAGAGAACCAGAATCAGAGCTTTTATCACTCAAGTCTGATCACCCACCTACTGTACAATCATGAGGGTATTTGAATATTTTAATACTTTTTGCAATGCTGTATGTCACACAAACACACACACACATTTTAATGCAGACACTTACCTTTTACACTATACAATTTACGATGTATTAAGATGACAATCCAATCTGAAATTATAAAATATATCAAAATTAAAATCAATGAAATTAATCTTTAACAAAAAGAATAACAATGAAATTAAAAAACAACAACATAATTACAGTATTAAGTGGTGTTTTGGCACACACACAAGTTTTAAGTCAGTATTGTTGAATGAAAATTCTTTTTGCAGGAGAAAAGAAAAAAAGTCTGATTAGTAATTCAATCAAATTTCAGTTACATGCCCAACTCTTTTTGCGCAACAAAAGTTCATCTATCTGGTTAAGCATCCATCAGCAAGATTGCTCTAATGGAACATTTTCACTGAGCCCACTACAACTTGTCTATGACTGGGGCATACTATCTCCAGCTTTGCTTGACATCTCTCGAGTGGTTTCACGGAGTATTTGCACTTTGAAAATCACTGTAACAAAATACCTTTTCAAGATTTGGAGGGGTTAGGTGGGCTAGCATCCTCTTTGGTTTCCATGTTAGGCTTAAAAAGTCCAAGTTATGCATAAGTAAAGAACTACATTAGTTTCCATAAATTAAGGGGGGAAATTGCAATAACTCCAAAAATACATGATCAAATGTTATAAAATTGGGTGAAAACCTGCATCATATTGTATGTTAAAGACAAAACATTTTATAAGAAACACTTCATTCCAACAGAAATGACCACACACAGAAGAAGGTGAAAAATAAGGTGTCAAAATGAAATAGCCAAAGTACCTACAGAGCAGTGGTCTCAAACTGTACTTTGGAAGGGCCACTTCAGTTTTTAAGGAACTTAGGGGGCCGCATGAATATTAATAAATTTCTTATGAATAAATATCGACTTTACAAAACTACACTAATGGCTTGGCACTAGAGTGGAATATTATTTCTAATTATCGGTAAATAATAAAAACAAATACTTCCAGTATTATAAATATTTAATGGGAATTATCGAGGATAAATTTATTAGGTACATTACCTCTCAAATTTTCGATCTAAACACTAGATCTTCGTCAGGAGTTCTTGCTTCCTTCTACTTCCACAGGTCTAATACTTCATCAATCACTTTTATATAACAATTATTTTCACTTAAAACAATCACATTTTACCAACTGAGCACGGTACAGAAAATATTACATGTTCTGACCAGAAACTTGGGCTCGCTTTTCTGTCACTAACTTATCGATATTTGGAATAATATCCTTTGAACATGCTACTTTTAAAAGTGAGCATAAATGACTGTGACTTAACCTATTCCCTTCAAGACATTTTACTTGGTTCATTCTTGAAAACAACTGTTCACATGAGTATTTTGTTCTGAACACAGGCAGAACCCGTGCAGCTAGGTTATCAATGTTTATGTACTTGTCCTTCGAAACTAACTGGTAAAACTCTTTTAGAATGTAGTTGTTGAATTTTTCTTTTTGGAAAGAATCACACTGAAAGTCTATTCATTCAAGTTGAAGTTCTTCAGGTGCATTGTCAGCATCATAGGAAAATGGAGACTTTAATATATTTTCCATGTGTTTGGAACATTCAAACGGCCTGTTGAAATCCTCTTTTAACAAAACTATCTTTGTAGAAAATTCACCAAAGTTGATTTCTCCTTCTTCAGCTGAAGCTTTTAAAATGGGAAAGTAAGAAAGATTTCCTACTCTGAGCAGAGCTTCTCAAATCTGAAGTTTCCTATGAAATGCATTAACATTATCAGTAATATCAGAGACTTAGCTTATTATGGCCTTGTAGTTAGATATTCAAATCATTTGGGTATCCAGTTATATCTGTGCTGAATGCCAGATCATGTAATAATTTTGGTTCATCAAAAAGCGAGACGTCTTGATCTTTACTTTCAAGAAACATTTTTATTTCATCTCTCAAATTGAAAAACTTGTTACCCATAAAGAGGATAGCTTTGCTAAGCATTATTATGTTTATATTATATTTAAAATAGTATAATACACTTGAAAAAAGGATAATTTATTTTAATTTTGTAATCTTTCATGCAGGCCGCAAAACAGTTGGTGCCAGGCAAACAAGTTTGAGACCACTGCTCTAGAGCATCCCATAAATGCTTGACCAGATTAAGGTCGGGAGACCTGGCTGGCCAATCTATATGGACAATAATCTCCTCTTAAAGATATTGTTCTACCAGCCTCACTTGGTGGGGATGAATGTTATCATCTTGTAGGCGAAATGCATCTCCTATGGCACTTGCATAAGGGTGAACATAGGAGTCCAGGACATCATCCCTATAGAGCTGAGCATTCACGGTTCCTCTTGGAAGCACACAGAGGTATGTGTATCCACTTCACAAAATGCCACCCCAAATCAGCGCACCACCACCACAAACGCCCCTTTTCCGGATCATAGAGGGATAACACGCCTATCCTTTTCTCCAAATCAGAGCACACTTGGGAGTCACCCTGCAAATCAAAATACCCCCATTCCTGTAGCTGTAGCATAAGCAGGTCACAGCTGTGTTGGGGTAGCCATAGTGTTTCTCTGTGCAGTTAATTGGAGATATCGGTCATCCATGGATGTTGTAATCCTGGGCCTTCCTTCACGGTCCCTTCTGGAAGCTAACTGCATATTTTGAAATTTGCTCCACTGTCTGTGGATCATAAGAACTACGAATATGTCACTTTTCTTTCTTATTGTAACACACACATTTAATGCAATATTTTGGCATGCTTTTAGAAGGTAAACCGTTAGTGATCATTAATCAATGCTACATAGCCTAAAATGTATTTATTTATTTTTATTTTTTTTGCGCTAAGGCAAACACTTTGCTTGATACTATAAATCTTAGACTATAAACATTGTGAAATTATAGGTTCAAGGAAACATTTGGTCACAATTTTGTTGTTGTTGCTGACCATGATTTTGACGTGCTTTGGCCCAGCTTCCTCAGGATTAATTTTTAATGGAAGCAATCATGGAATAAAACATGTCTTGGGAAGGTACTGTGGGATGCAGGCAGACCTTAATCTTTTCTCAAAGATGAAATGCATCCCATCTCCACTACCTTCTCTTTCCCTTCTGTGGTTATTTTGTACAGAACTCAAAGCACTTTCAGTTGATTATAAAGGAAGATGCAATGATTTTACAAATACCCATAAATAAAATAACCGAGCCATAAGTCTTCCCTGTATTGTGTATGTATCTGTGCAGTTTACAGAGAAATACTATACAAATTTAATAGTTATGTATATATTCGTAAGTATACAATGCACGACAAAACAAGATTAATGTCATATCAAACTACAACGGTTTATACAGGCTTTTGCCAACTGTTCGGAGAGTTCAGACCATCGGTACCACGTCAAACTGACTGAATGCTGCTGGCAGTTGAGGCTTGCAGTCACAAGAATGATAGAATAACCCCCATATAATTGTTTGTTTGCTTGGGGGTTTAACGACCACCATAAGCAACTAGATAGGCTATAAGCAATTGCCCTTCCCTAATTTAAGGTCAGACTCCAGGGAAGGGAGAGAGCCAGTGTTGTAAGACAAACACAACATCCATGCCTCATGGGATTCAAACCCGGACCCACCTAGGACGAATGACCAGAAGACAACGTTTAGACCACTACGTCACTCGGTTGTCCCCTAGCAGGGTTCCCACTCAAAAGTAATGAAAAACTTACCTGACTTTTCCAGGTTCTCCAGAGTGTCATGTTGCAAAGAATTGTTAAATTTCATTTTATTCCATTCATTTTTCTCACCAAAGCACACACTTGTAAATTCTTTAAGTAATTTGTCTTTACAAAATTACCTGCTTTTCATTAATAACAACTAACTGTGCACATTATTTTCTGTACCAAAGTTCCGTGAACTTTTGTGAATACTATCCACACTGAATTTGTAAATACATTCCCATAGAAACAGGTCATATGTAAGAAAAAATCTGTCAGTTGAATAGTTTCAGTTTTTCTATAACACGATTGCAGCTAAGCTTAATGATGGAATGGCTCTGTTCAAAGAAACATGTTTCAAGAGAACCAACAGACAAAGGACTTTGATACATCATTTGGTTGGTTCTCTTCTGAAGTGTTTCTTCAAGCAGGAGCCATTGTGCCCAATTGTTCCATGTTATAACAACTGCCTGCAGAAATTGAACAAAAGCTTAATAACTGGCAATTTTAAAAATTCAATTTTGCATCTTTTTTTAGAGAATAAAAGAAATATTTAATATAACTGAAAGTATGATCTACCAAATTCTAGGCAGGCAGTAATTGCAAGCAACAATTTGAAATCTTGAAAAAATAAGTTTTTTTGGCAAAATAAAGTATTCATTGATTTTTACAAAAAAAAGAGGGTAATTTTTTTCTGATACTTAACAAAAAAGGGTAATTTTCCCTGATTTTTGGAACCATTTTCAAATTCCCTGAGAATTCCAGGTTTTCTCTGTTTTCCAGGTTGAGTGGGAACCCTGCCTAGAGAATCTTCAACAA
This sequence comes from Macrothele yani, assembly GCA_039090855.1. Lineage (NCBI taxonomy): Eukaryota > Metazoa > Arthropoda > Arachnida > Araneae > Macrothelidae > Macrothele > Macrothele yani. The sequence goes on along the minus strand of CM077028.1, from coordinate 72,539,183 downwards.
TGTGAAAAACATTCTTATCTTGCAAAGTCGTACAGTCCTCCCCAACTAAAGAAAAACTGCAGTCCCCATTGTTGTCGACGAAAACCGTGATTCTTCTTTAGTTGGATGGTCTATACATTTCTGAATGTGAGCAGCTAACACCCCTGAACATCTTGAGGAAGAAATGAGAGTTTTAAGCTGACATGGTTACCGAAACATATTTAATGCAAATTCTGTAAATGTAAACATGACCAAGTATGATGTTAAAAATGTTATCAAAAATGGGCACAAAAGTTTCAATTGCAGTTCTAATCAGATTGCAAGCAATGAATTGTGCACCCTCTCTAGAGCTGCGCGTGGTGCAGTCACCCCACCCTAGTTACGCCTTTGCATGCAAAGCTCAAAAACAGGATTGTACCAAGGCTTGCAGTTTGTGATATGGAAAATTCTGAAATGATTTCAAGCAAGTGGTAGTATAGCAGACCATCACAGTGGTTAAATCTCATGGTTTGAATACTGAATGTTAAGCAATGAAAGACACCTTGCTCATCAGACCTAGGAAATTCCTACAGCACCTCTATTCCTATTTAGACCTATTGAATTTTGTTTTTTTTGCTTTGTTTTATTTCAAGGTTGAATAACCCCATGAGAATTTATGGCTGCAAGGAATCACCCCATCCTTAATTTACAGACACTTTAACCAATGAAGAGAGGGAACCAACAATAAGAGGACAAACACAAGTCTTGTTCGACAATTCAACAACAAATCAGAAGCTTGAACCCAAGACTATTCAACCATACAGTGACATACAGATTTCGTCACAGGGTAGCAAGTATTTTGAAACCTTACCACCCTTAGTGCATCAATACTATCTAGCAGCTAAAATAAAAAAATAAAGGTAAGCAAATGGGTTTACTGCAAGTAGCCTTCATACCATATTGCAAATGGTTTCATCTATCCGATTATTTATGTAACCAGAACACAAAAATTTGCAGCGACAGTAGCTTACATGTGCTTACAGATGCTCCTGCATTCACTTAGAAAAAAAAAAAAATCTTGAATATATACATATAATTGGTCTCTTTCAAACCTCCCTGACTAACAACTGTTTTCATTGGCAAATCCTCCCACACCCCCAAACTACTAATTTTCTTAAAATTTGTAGGAAAGAGTTAAAATTAATTAGGAGTTGGGAGTTATTCAGGGTTCGCAATCAACAAATTTTAAAGTAATAAAAACAATTCCCTGACTTTTCCAGGTGGGTTTTAAAGTTTTTCCACAGATGACCCTATCACGCCGTGATAAATTGTTACATTTCATTCCATTCATGCATTTTCTCACCAAAGCACACATTTGTAAATTCTTCAAGTAATTTGCCTTTATAAAATTACCTGCTTTTCATTAATAACAACTAAGTGGGCATATTATTTCGAGTACCATAATCTTTTGTGAATACTACCCACATAGAATTTGTAAATATATTACCATAGAAACGGGCCATATGTAAGAAAAAATCTGTCAGTTGATTAGTTTCAGTTTTTCTATAACACAATGCAGCTATGTTTAATGATGGAATGACTCCTGTTCAGAGAAACATGTCACAAGAGAACCAACAGACAAAGGACTTTGATCCATTGTTTGTCTGGTCCTCTTGTGAAGTCTTTCTCCAAGCAGGAGTGTGCCAAGCCATAGCATAAATGTTCCATGTTCCAACAACTGTCTACAGAAATTAAACAAAAATTTTCTAACAAGCAAATTTTAAAATTCAATTTTCCATCTGTTTTAGGGAAAAAAAGAAAAATGTAATGCAGCTGAAAGAAAGCTCGACCAAATTCTAGGCAGGCAGCAGCAATTGCAAACAAAAAGTTTCAAATCTCAAAAAAAAAAAAAAAAAAAAAAAAGTTTTTTTTTGGCAAAATAAAGTATCCCATGATTTAAAAAAAAAAAAAAAAAAAAAAAAAAAGAGGAATTTTTCCTGATTTTTGGAATCATTTTTTCAAATTCCCTAAGAATTCCAGGGTTTTCCCTGTTTCCTAGGTTGCATGGGAACCTTGGTATGTCTTTTTATTAGGCTTGATGTAAATATAAAATACATGCTTTTAAGAATTCATAATTGTTTCAGCTAAAAATTTCTTTTGGCTAATTAAACATGTGGCTACAATCTCTGGTAACAATTAGATTTCCTTAGTCTAAGCCCTTGCATGATTACATCCAGTTTTGTATTTCTTATTTTGGTAACTTAGTGATTGATGCCCATGAACACTGAAAATTATGAGAGGTTGTCCATCCACAACATAAGCTTACTTAATGGGACAAAGCTGCAGCTAAAAAAAAAAAAAGAAAAAGACACAGAACTACATCTCAGTAAAGATTCGCATCCCTACTTATAGTCTGAATAGTAAGTACAATGGAATCTTGTTTATATACTTTTCACTTTTATATATAATTTTTCACAAACGACCCTTCTTATTTTTGATAACTGATATTTTTTTGTAGTTTCTGTTGCTTTTTTTTTTTTTTTGAGTTTGGTTATATGCAATTTATTTATGCATTATTTGCCATTAATGTGTTCAATTTTGAATTTCAGATTTTCAAAAACAAATGGTTCCTTGATTATTTTACATATAATTTGGTTGTTACAACTTTGAGAGAATTGAAACAGCATTGTTTGTAGTCATGTGACACGATTCAACAAAAATTTTACTAGATAACTTTTACAGTTCTCTTTTTCCTCCGAATTCAAGAAATTTACAACAAGCACAGATTAGTGCATATTTTACTTGGCACATTTGTTAACTCAATTAGTGCGCAAACTGCTTCAAAAAGAGCACTGCTTACAAGCAAAGAATACATAATTGGGGCATTGAATATAAAACAAAATCATATTCACTACCTAGTATCTCAAACTTTTTTTTGTGTTGAAAATATGAAATCGTACAGAACTTAAACAGTTTTCATAATGAAATTAAGATAATAAACGCAAAAGTCAAAATAGAAAGGTAGCAAACATTGCATACATTATATCATCATCATTGTCAACCATTATCAATCCACTGCTGGACGAAGGTCTCCCCAAGTTTCCTCCACAACGGTCTGTCTTGTGCCAGCCTCCATGTCACTCCTGCATACTTTCGAATTTCATCCACCCATCTCCCATGTGGCATTCTTCTGGGTCCTTTCCTGTCCCCTGAAATTCAATCTAAAATTTCGGCTGTTCATCTATGGTCTGTCCTTCTGGCAGTATGCCCAGCCCATTGCCATTTCAGGGATTTAACTCTGATAATGATGTCTTCCACTCTTGTCATTTTTCGGATCCACGAGTTCCTCTTCTTATCTCTCCTGGTTATACCAAGCATGCATCTCTTCTAGTTAAAGTCCACGTCTCTGCAGCATACGTAAGCACTGGAAGGATGCATTGATCAAACCCTTTTCTTTTAAGACATAATGGCATATTGCTCTTGAAAATTATGCTGTTTCTTCCAAAAGCTCTCCAGGCAAGTTTTGTATGCCGATTAATTTCTTCATCAATGTGACCCTCACTTGATATCTGCTGTCCAAGATAAACGTACGTGTCTGTTATCTCCAGCTTTTCTCCATCAATCGATAAATCTTCATTTCTTGTAAAAGCATTGAACATCACTTTTGTCTTCTGAAAGTTCATTTTTAATCCCACTTCTTTACTCTTGTCAGCAAGTTCCTGGATCATACTCTGCAGCTCTGATGGGCTAGTTGCAAAAATGACTACGTCATCAGCAAAACGAAGGTGGGTTAGATAATCTCCATTAATCTTTATCCCCTTGTTTTCCCAGCTTAGCGACTGAAAGACACACTCCAATGTAGCATTAAAGAGCTTCGGAGATATGGTGTCACCTTGTCTCACTCCCTTTCCAATTTTTATGTGTGTTGTATTTTCAAACAGCCGAATTTTTGCACTTGCATTTTCATAGATGTTATTAATAATATTAATGTATGCATCTTCAATACCGCAGGATTTCAAAGCCATTGTAACTGCTGATGGTTTCACCGAATCCGAATCAAAGGCTTTTTCATAATCGATAAAAGTCATGCATAATGGAAGTTCATATTCCCTCGCTCTTTCAATTAGTTCTCTCAGTACGTGGATATGATCTATTGTGCTGTAGCCACTCCTGAATCCAGCTTGTTCTCTCGGTTGAGCCATATCCAGAGTTACCGTCAAACGGTGTGAAAGAACTTTAGTGAAGATTTTAAAAACCACTGATAGGAGGCTGATAGGTCTGAAGTTCCTGAGATCCTCAATGTCACCTTTTTTATGTAGCAGGATCATTATAGCGTTGTTCCAATCCTCAGGAATCTTCCCTTCATTAAGGCATCGAGTGAAAATTTGTGCGAGTACTGTTTCGATTTCTCCACTTGCTTCTTGTATGATGTCTACAGTAATTCCATCTTCTCCTGGAGCTTTCCCCCGCTTCATGTTCTTGATTGCATGTGCAACTTCTGCTGGAAGAACTCTGGTACCTTCCATGATGTCTGGAGTACATGCATCATCCTTTTCATATAATTTGGAGTAGAAATCTTTCACTCTTGTCAAAATTTCGCCTCTATTTCTTGTTACAGAACCATCTTCTTTTCTCAGTGCCATAATCTGTTTTCTTCCCTTACTGAGATGTCCCTTTGCTATCTTTAGGCTTTGGTTGTTTTCAATTGCTTTCCTCACTAGTTCACAGTTGAATTTCCTTACGTCTTCAGTGATACTTTTTCGTACTGTCTTGCATAGCTCTATGTATTCCACTTTGGAAGTCACATCTTCTTTAGTTGGGCTCATCTCTCTTCTTTTTTGCATCAACATTTTGGTTTTTCCTGATAATTTGTTCACATGCAACTTGGTCTTAGACCCAGCTAATTTTGTTGCTGTTTCCATACGAGCTTTGGTTACTTTCTGTTAACTTCAGAAATATCCACTTCTTCCGATGTTAGCACCATATATATTTAGTTAGGCCTTCTAAAGCAGAGAATCTATTCTTCAGTTCCAACTTGAAGGTATTATGGTGTTTTTTAAGGTTGGTTATGTCAATACATTTTGTTTGTCTAATGAGCTTGCCACGTTCGAGTTTAGTGTTGGCATCTTACATCTCACCAATCTATGGTTACTACCTGTGTTGAACTTGTTCAGCACACTGCAGTCTTCTATGACGAATTTTTTGTTACACATAATAAAATCAATTTCACTTGTCATCCCATTTGGATGTCTCCATGTCCATTTCCTGTGCGGCTTTTCTTGAAAAAGGAGTTCAAGATGAAAAACCCTTCTTGCTCTGCAAACTCAACGAGAGTATTTCCACGCTGGTTTCTGTTGCCGTGACTGAATTTACCTACTGAAGTTTCATTCTGTTGCCCTATTTTTGCATTGAAATCTCCCATAAATATCTTCAAGTGCTGCTTACCTTTATTATTTAGATGACGAATTTCCTCATAAAATTCTTCAATTTCTTCTTCAGGATGACTTGTGGTGGGTGCATAATTTTGAATAATCTGAGCCTGGTATCTTCTCGAGAGTTGGATAACGAGTCGTGCAGCTCTGTCAGAGAAACTTTCAACTTCTACAACTTTATCCTTCAGTTTCTTGTTTATTATAAATCCAACACCACTAGTTCTGCCAGTATCTGTCCCACGATAGTAGAAGAGATGTCCACTTTTCAGTTCAATGAGATCTTCTCCTTTTATCTTTACCTCACTTAGCCTGACGATGTCCCACTTGATCCTTTGTAGTTCCTCTTCCAATTCAAGAAGCCTTGAATCAGAAGATAGGGAGCGTCCATTATACGTAGCCAAGGTCAGCATCAGATGGCAGCCTAGTCCGGTCCTCTGGGGATTCTTAGCACCCTCTGCCTTCATGTCGCACTGGCCGCTGCCTTGGCAAGGTACATTCCAGCTGCCGGAGACTGAGGGCCAAGATTTAAGTTGTGGAGTCATTTTGGAGGGGTTTGGCCATAACTCACCACGCTGGCCAAGCGGGTTGGTGAGTGTGGGATAGCATTTCCTCTAATCCCGATGGTATAGTTATACCGCTATTGGCGGTCGTCAGAGCCCCTTTAGTGGGAACAGGATGCACCACGAGAAGGCGGGGTTGACATTTGTCAAGGAGAGGCTGTGATGTTATGCATCACCTGACCTTACATCCCTATATATATATATGGTGCTAAGAATCACCGGAGGACCGGACTAGGCTGCCATCTGATGTTGACCTTGGCTACGTATAATGGACGCTCCCTATCTTCTGATTCAAGGCTTCTTGAATTGGAAGAGGAACTACAAAGGATCAAGTGGGACATCGTCGGGCTAAGTGAGGTAAGGAGAAAAGGAGATCTCATTGAACTGAAAAGTGGACATCTCTTCTACTATCGTGGGACAGATACTGGCAGAACTAGTGGTGTTGGATTTATAATAAACAAGAAACTGAAGGAAAAAGTTGTAGAAGTTGAAAGTTCCTCTGACAGAGCTGCACGACTCGTTATCCAACTCTCGAAAAGATACCAAGCTCAGATTATTCAAACTTATGCACCCACCACTAGTCATCCTGAAGAAGAAATTGAAGAATTTTATGAGGAAATTCGTCATCTAAATAATAAAGGTAAGCAGCACTTGAAGATAATTATGGGATATTTCAATGCAAAAATAGGGCATCAGCAACAGAATGAAACTTCAGTAGGTAAATTCGGTCACAGCAACAGAAACCAGCGTGGAAATACTCTCGTTGAGTTTGCAGAGGCAAAAGGGTTTTTCATCTTGAACTCCTTTTTAAGAAAAAGCCACAAACAGGAAATGGACATGGAGACATCCAAATGGGACGACAAGTGAAATTGATTTTATTATGTGTAACAAAAAAATCGTCATAGAAGAGTGCAGTGTGCTAAACAAGTTCAACACAGGTAGTGACCATAGATTGGTGATATGTAAGATGCCCCTCAACACTAAACTTGAACGTGGCAAGCTCATAAGACAAACAAAATGTATTGACATAACCAACCTTAAAAAACACCATAATACCTTCAAGTTGGAACTGAAGAACAGGTTCTCTGCTTTAGAAGGCCTAACATCGGAAGAAGTGGATATTTCTGAAGTTAACAGAAAAGTAACCAAAGCTCTTATGGAAACAGCAACAAAATTAGCTGGGTCTAAGAACAAGTTGCACGTGAACAAATTATCAGGAAAAACCAAAATGTTGATGCAAAAAAGAAGAGAGATGAGGACAACTAAAGAAGATGTGACTTCCAAAGTGGAATATATAGAGCTATGCAAGACAGTACGAAAAAGCATCACTGAAGACGTAAGGAAATTCAACTGTGAACTAGTGAGGAAAGCAATTGAAAACAACCAAAGCCTAAAGATAGCAGAGGGACATCTCAGTAAGGGAAGAAAACAGATTATGGCACTGAGAAAAGAAGATGGTTCTGTAACAAGAAATAGAGGTGAAATTTTGACAAGAGTGAAAGATTTCTACTTCAAATTATATGAAAGGGATGACACATGTACCCCAAACGTCATGAAAGGTGCCAGAGTTCTCCCAGTCCTCCCTACAGAAGTTACACATGCAATCAAGAACATGAAGCGGGGAAAAGCTCCAGGAGAAGATGGAATTACTGTAGACATCATACAAGAAGCAAGTGGAGAAATGGAAACAGTACTCGCCCAAATTTTCACTCGATGCCTTAATGAAGGGAAGATTCCTGAGGATTGGAACAATGCTACAATGATCCTGCTACATAAAAAAGCTGACATTGAGGATCTCGGGAACTACAGACCTATCAGCCTTCTATCAGTGGTTTATAAAATCTTCATTAAAGTTCTTACACACCGCTTGAAGGTAACACTGGACATGGCTCAACTGAGAGAACAAGCTGGATTCAGGAGTGGCTACAGCACAATAGATCATATCCATGTACTGAGAGAACTAATTGAAAGAGCGAGGGAATATGAACTTCCATTGTGCATGGCTTTTATCGATTATGAAAAAGCCTTTGATTTGGTGAAACCATCAGCAGTTACAATGGCTTTGAAATCCTGCGGTATTGAAGATGCATACATTAATATTATTAATAACATCTATGAAAATGCAAGTGCAAAGATTTGCCTGTTTGAAAATACAACACACATAAAAGTTGGAAAGGGAGTGAGACAAGGTGACACCATATCTCCGAAGCTCCTTAATGCCACATTGGAGTGTGTCTTTCAGTCGCTGAGCTGGGAAAACAAGGGGATAAAGATTAATGGAGATTATCTAACCCACCTTCGTTTTGCTGATGACGTAGTCATTTTTGCAACTAGCCCATCAGAGCTGCAGAGTATGATCCAGGAACTTGCTGACAAGAGTAAAGAAGTGGGATTAAAAATGAACTTTCAGAAGACAAAAGTGATGTTCAATGCTTTTACAAGAAATGAAGATTTATCGATTGATGGAGAAAAGCTGGAGATAACAGACACGTACATTTACCTTGGACAGCAGATATCAAGTGAGGGTCACATTGATGAAGAAATTAATCGGCATACAGAACTTGCCTGCAGAGCTTTTGGAAGAAACAGCATAATTTTCAAGAGCAATATGCCATTATGTCTTAAAAGAAAAGGGTTTGATCAATGCATCCTTCCAGTGCTTACGTATGGTGCAGAGACGTGGACCTTAACTAAAAGAGACATACAAAGGCTGCAGACAACTCAAAAAAGCATGGAGAGGTGCATGCTTGGTGTAACCAGGAGAAATAAGAAGAGGAATTGTGGATCAGAAAAATGACAAGAGTGGAAGACATCATGATCAGAGTAAAATCCCTGAAATGGCAATGGGCTGGACATACTGCTAGAAGGACTGCCGAAATTTTAGATTGGAATCCAAGGGACAGAAAAAGACCCAGAAGAAGACCACATGGGAGATGGGTGGATGAAGTTCGAAAGTATGTGGGAGTGACATGGAGACTGGCACAAGACAGACCGTTGTGGAGGAAACTTGGGGAGACCTTCATCCAGCAGTGGATTGATAATGGTTGACAATGATGATGATGATATATATATATATATGATACCCCACCATTTCTTTTTTAAGGCATTCAAAACTTGGTATTTAGCATTTTGAACTTTCATTTATATGTTTTTTAAGGCCACCATCTAGAAAAACATAACCAAGGTTCCACTATTACAACCACCTGAGTGTTCTGTGCTTTCAATGGAGATCCTGTGCAACTTACACTTCGGTAATTTCTGTGGAAAATCACACAATTTACCAAAAAGTGGTTGCTGATACATTTTTAATAATTTCATTTTTGTCCATCTGGAAAGTAATATTTTGAGAGTTCAAACCTAGTTTTTTTTTTGTTTTTTTTTTCACACCAACCATTTTGGATTTACAAACTAAAATGGCTGCCACAGAATGGGAAAATCACACCCACACAGTTTCTTTAGTTTTTTTTTTTTTTAACTGTACGTTTTTGTACAGTAATGGCACAGAGCTCCAACTGGTCTCATTTTAAAGAGCATAGGTTCATTTATAAAGGAATATAACATAATTTACTCAAAATTAATATGAGAAATCCTTAACTCATATTCAAGATTGAGATATATCTTTTTTTTTTTTTTTTTTTATCCATTACTGTTCTTATAAGGGACAAAAAAGACAAAATGGTATTTTGCTTATTTTTAGCCCACAAGGAGTACCTTATGCTGAAACATATAACAATTGGCAAATACAATCTCCATCATGCTAAAAGAGGGGTCTGAAGTTGCCAATTTTTTAAAATTGCAAAATTTGAAGCTCTGTATCTAAAAAAGGGAAGGTAGAAAAAAATCTGAAACTTTCCCCAAATACTCTTCTGTGTGTCCACCAAAAGATTGTAAAAAAAACAAGTTGAGATTTTTACAAGTACTTAATTAGTTACAGAGAGTCAAAGTTGCAAAAAATTGCATATTGTAATTCACTTAAAAGAGGAGTGATGATTACATGTTTTTCAATTAAAAACCAAGAATTATAGCATGTGAAATAAGTAAAACCATATTAAAATAATAAAATGGATTACAAATGTAGTACTTTCATGTTAAAATGGCTGAAAAATTTTAATTTGAACAAACATTTCGTTTCAGCAACCAAACTGCAAATGCTTGGGCAAGATGTTTATAAAGTAAAAAATCAACATTTATCTCTATTTTATATATAGTAGCTGCACTAATACACTGAAGTGCCAGAAAAACTGGTACAGACTAGCTTATGCAAAATACATAGCAACGTCGCCTATGTGCGTACTCGGTTGCGTCCACCAGTGCGTATATAAAGCGATAGACATCCTTGCCAGTTGTCAGAGCTGTTTTCGGCATGAGAATGACAAGTAATAACGATTTAAGCAATTTTCAACGCGGTGTCATAGTTGGCACTCGTGAGACGGGCCATAGTATTTTGGAGGTAGAAACGAAGTTCGGATTTTCACGGACCACCATTGCAAGGGTGTACCGTGACAACCAGAATTCCGGCAAAACCTCCAACCTAAGATACCAGTGAGGCCGTAAAAAGACATTGGGTGAACGTGACCATTGTCGGCTGTCAAGAATCGTTTTATGCGATAGGCATGCAGCACTCTCGCAGGTATAATCTGCTTTTACCACTTGCAGTTAGTATAATGCTGGAGCCTCAACAAGTATTAGCGTCCGGACTATGCAATGTACCCTGCACGATATGGGCTCTGGGAGCCGATGCCCAACTCAAGTCCCCTTGATGGGTGCACGACACAGAGCTATGCACCTCGCTTGGACACAGCAACACCGCCACTGGATGACTGGAAACAAGTAGCCTGGTCCGATGAGTAGAGTTTCCAACTGTATAGGGCAGATGGAAGGATTCGTGTGTGGCGAAAACCCCATGAAGCCATGGATCCCGCCTGTCAACAGGGAACTGTACCAGCTGGTGGGGGGTCCGTAATGGTATAGGGTGTATTTAGCTGGACTTCACAGGGACCCCCTGGTACGTCTACAAATGTCTGTGACCGGCCAACGCTATGTGCACATCCTTTCTAACGAGGTACACCCGTTCATGTCCTGCATTCATGCTGATGGGTTGGGCCTCTTCCAACAGGACAATACACCTCCACATGTCAGGATGCTACATTATGGTTATAGGAGCATTCATCTGAGTTTGGGGTGTTGCCATCTCACCCATGTCCCCAGATCTGAACGTGATAGAACACATTTGGGATGCCATGCAACACACTATCGAACACAGGAATCAGAGACCTCGGAATACACCCGAATTGTGGAACGCTCTTTAGGAAGTATGGCGTGCATTGCCTACAGCATATTTCCAGAAGCTAGTGGGGGTCCATGCCCAGTCATATTTCTGCAGTCCTGCGCTCCCGTGGGAGACCTACTAGTTTTTCTGGCAATTCAGTGTATATCATAGAGTACTGCTAAATGCAATATGTGTTCAAAGGTAGTAAAATCAAGCAAAAATACCACAAACTTGAAAACATATGGTCTAAATCATTTATCTTATTCTACTACATTCATGTACTATAATTTTTGATTGAAAAACGTAAATTCACTACCCCTCTTTTAAGTGAATTACGATTTGCAAATTTTTGCAACTGACTCTCTGTAACTAACAAAGTACTTTAAAAAAAAAAAAAAAAAAAAAAAAACATGCAGGGATTTTGCATTTCTCTGTATAGACACAGAAGAGTATTTTGGGAAAGTTTCAGATTTTTTATACCTTCCCCTTTTTAGATACAGAGCTTCAGATTTTACAATTTTTGAAAAACTGGCAAATTCCGAATCCTCTTTTAGCACGAAGGGATTGTATCCGCCATTAACGTGCTCCTGGTAGGCTAAAAATATGACAAATACCATTTCACTTTTTCGGTCCCTTATATGAAACTTTAATGGATCAAAAACTTAAAAAAAAATCAATTTCAATCTTGAATTAAGGATTTCTCATAATATAAATTTGAGTAAATATATTATTTCCTTTATAGATGGATCTATGCTCTTTAAAATGAGACCAGTTGGAGCTCTGTGCCATGACTACAAATATATACAGTTAAAAAAAACAAAAAAATTTGGTTTGTAAATCCAAAATGGTGGATTTTAACTCTCAAAACACGACTTTTCAGATGGACAAATGTTTTAGGAACCATCCCTGCGTGATTTTCCATGGAATGACAAAAGGTCTGCACAGGTCTTATTTGGAGAGCACGGCCGGGTTCTGCCCGTTTCAGATATTTGACACTCATCCTGGCCCGTGATGTGCCATTTCTTACTATTTTGTCTTTCTATTGTGTTTTATTAAATTGTGAAAATTAGATAATGAAATGGGACATTGAAAATATTTAGTTGAGTGTGAGCCTAAAAGTATTAACTTTAATACTGACATTTAACATGGACCAGGAACATCAAACAAAGATCTTCGCTCTTTCCACGTTTATATAAGTGAGTCACAGAAAAATTATCATTGGCTGCCACCGGGAGTCAAACCCAGGGTCTTCCAGTTACACGCCGGCTACACCACAGCGGCCTCGAATGGTATTAATTATATATTCGCCTTCTAATTATTTCTTCAGTTGCTGTTTACCATCTTTGGCAAATCCCCAGCATTGTGCGGGGCTCCAAGAGCTTGGCAGTTAGCGTGTGCGAGTCTGGAGGAATTCGAGGCCGCTGTGGTGTAGCAGAAGCATATCCGGCGCGTAACTGAAAGACCATGGGTTCGACTCCTGGTGGCGGCCAACGAAAATTTTTCCACGACACTTATAAACGTGGAAAGAGTGAAGATCTTTGTTTGATGTATTAACTTTAGCAATTACACTGGTCTACAAGGTTTTTATAACATGAACAAATATAGCTGTTTTTAACTAATTTCTGGGTGCTGATTTCAGATCTGACCTTAAAAAATGGCCAACACGTCACTTACTTTTTTTTATTTTGTTATGGGGCATTAAATATGTACTACTGTTCTACATTAGCACTTGTAAGCATATGTAAAAGGACACTAGATCTTTTTGTCATATTTTGCCACTCGACATGTTATGGGTGGCAACCCTATTTTTTTTTCACAGGTAGATAATATGTAACCACAACCGAAACGCCATTGCTGTTTTTTATATTGAAGGAGAAACGTATGCTGCATGTTTATGAGAAAAAATTGGCAAAATGGAGGAAAGAGATCGTCGCGGATGTATTAATGTTCCAGATAAGTTTTGTTATGCGTGCAGACAGTATATTGTAAAATCGCAGAGTTGTCCATTGACAAAGACTGTGAGAGCCTACTATTTGCACTTTGGATGTCATGCTCGAGATCAAAATAACTCATGGGCTCCACATGTATGCTGCATTTCCTGCTTTGTTGGCCCGAGTGAATGGTTGAAAGGTAAGTTGAAATCCATGCTTTCGCAGTTCCGATGATTTGGCGTGAGCTGACTGATCACATGGAAGACTTATTTTTGTTTAACCAAAGTGAGTGGCTTTTAAAAGAAGAATAAAAGTAAAATACAGTATCCAAATATGCTATCAGCCTTAAGGCCTGTTCTGCATGTGGAAGATCTTCCTATACAAAAACCTCCATTGAACTGTGAAGAGATAGATTCAAATTCATCCAATGAAGATATGGATGTACATGAAGATCTGCATCCTACATACACTCCTAAACACTTAAATGAGCCCCATTTGATTGAGCAAAATGAACTGAATGACCTTGTTCAAGACCTACAGGTTTTCAAACAACAAGCTGAACTTTTAGGTTCCAGACTGCAAGAGTTGAACTGGCTAGCTAAGAGTTCATGTGTGTCTGTGTTCAGAAATAGAAATTTAGGTCTATGTTCTTTCTATGAAATGCAGGATGGTATGTGTTTTTATTCGATATTCCAGGGCTAATGACGGAATTAGGAATATCTCACGATCCTACTAAATGGCATCTATTTACTGACTCGTCCAAGGTTACTTCAAAAGCTGTCCTTTTGTCCAATGGAAACTAGAAGCCTTCCCTTCCAGACATGCTGTGGGAATGAAGGAGACATATGAAAGCATGGACAAAATTCTCACTGCAATACAATGTAACCAGTTTAGGTGGTCAATATGCGGCGATCTGAAAGTGATACCACTCTTGTTCAGGCTTCAAAGTGGCTTCACCAAATTTTGTTTTCTTTGTATGTGGGACAGTAGGGCCGCAGCAGAACACTACATATGAACAGACTGGCCTAAACGAGATGTTTTCATTCCTGGAGAGAGTAACGTTCGTCACAAGCTCCTGGTTAATCCCTTTGATGTGCTGCTTCCACCACTTCGTATCAAACTGGGGCTGATGAAAAACTTTGTAAAGGCTATGGACAAATCTGGCACAGGTTTCTTGCACTTAAAAGCAAACATTTCCACAATTAAGTGAGGTGAAACTCAAAGAAAGCATCTCGTTGATCCTCATGTACAGAAACTACTGCAGGATTCTGTTTTTTACCAAAAAGCTAAACAGCATGGAGCTTGCCGCATGGCAATATTTCATATCTGTGGTCAAAGGGTTTCTGGGTAACCACAAAGAGGGTAACTACAAAACTGCTGTTTCACAACCTTCTCAAGAACTATAAAAACACCTTGGGTGCCAGATGCCCTTAAAAATACCATTTCCTCCATTTGCATCTGGAATTCTTTCCTCACAACCTAGGAGCAGTCAGCAATGAATAAGGGAAAAGGTTCCACCAAGATATCCGAACGATGGAGGAGAGGTATCAAAGCACCTAGATGAGATCCCTCAATGATGAGTGATTACTGCTGGTTTTTGCAGGAGGACTACATGGCACATAGTAGAAAAAATGAACTACCTGTATGGGTATATGAGTATGTGTGGATACATAGTGAAGACTGGCAGTGAAACACGTAACACAAAAGATTAGAAGAATTCTTAATATCACATCTGCATAAGTTAAAAAATTAAATTATAAATGGTGGGACGTTTCAGTAGTGACTTCTACCTTCATCAGTCATGGAATGAAACACTTGGAATGAACTATGTGGTATAAGCATTAGTTGTTGCCAGATTCCAAAATACCTTTCCAAATGATAGAGATGTGAAAAGGTGCGTTTGTATTTCAAGTGTTAGGGATAAGGTAGATTTCAATGCTTTCGTGGTACCCAAAAGCTTTCCAATTGCTGAACGAAGCAATACATTCAACATTTTGCCAATTGGGAATTGCGGACGTATTGCCGATAGTTAAAACTGAAAGGGAGGTGGAGCGGTTGCCTTTCTTAACATCAGCGACATTCACCATCAATCGCTGGTTGATGCTGCGGTAAGTACTACCAATGTAGTGGGTAACGGCTGTGGAAGTGCAGACAGGGATAGAGTAGACACCTTGTAAATTCAGGGGTTTACTGGGATATCTGTCTTCAAGAATTAGATTAGATGTGGTGGTTTAACTGCAAGGCTAAAGGGAAAAGTGCTAACAAACTGATGAGTGGTGGTAGGTTCAGGCCCAGTAAACTAGTAGCTCTATTCTGCGACTCAAATTTCTTAATCAGTCTATGTACTTAGAGGGTTGGAAAGCGATGCAATTTGCCAATGTCGATAATGTTCCAATATTCTTTTTGTAGAGCAGAAGTGCTGTTGTAAATAAAGTTGGCTCTGTGTACAGCAAATTTATATTTTTCAAAGGTGCAAGAATGGTAAGGGATGTTTTTATGGGTGGCAGGTTTCCCGTAAACAGAAAGACCAAGTGACAAGTCTGGATTGACGTTAACATCCAGAAAACTAATACTGTTGTTGACCTCTCCTTGAGACGAGAATTTTATATGAGGGAATTTGGAAGTTATAGAGGACATGAGTTCTATTAGCGAGTGTTTCTGTTGTGGCCAAATGTTGAAGATGTCATCAACATACTGTAACCAAATGGTGGGTTTTAAGAAGGATGGGGCAACAATTAATTTTTAAATATTCCACAAATAAATTTAAATTTCAGCAAGTAGGGGGGGGGAGAGGAGAGCCAACTGGCACATCTTGTTTTTGTTGGTAGTAAATACCATTGTATACAAAACAGGAATATTTTTCCAATGAATCAAAACAGTCAAAAATCCTTGAGTTCTCCAGGAAGTTCTTGGTGCTCCATTAGTTTTTCGACCACAAGCATGGAGGCATTGAAGAATGGAACTCGAGGAAATAATAAATCCACGTCAAAGGTGTACAAGAAATCTTGAGGATTGATGGATGAACAAAGTTTCTGTGGTTGACACAACAGAATAAGGATGTTTTTTTGTCAGAACATTGCAACACTTAACCAATTGGCATTTCAAGATTGACTGCTGGAGAAAAGGTATTTTTCAATTAAGGGCCTAATAGGATATCCAACTTTATGTAGCTTGTTCAGTGGAAACAACCTGGGAGTACAATAATAAAGCTTGAAAGGGGGGGGATGTCTCCTAAGAATGATTTCGGAGAAAATATATAATTTACATTGTGTATATTTGCATTAAAATTGTTTACTCTATTTCTTTATCTCACATGCAGTGATATATGAATATGGTATTAATTCTTTGTAATACTAATTCCATAGCAAAGAAGACACATGCTGTAATACATTACAATGTGAAGTTGTAATGTGTACATCTGGCATTGTATATATGTATCCAGAAATATAGCAAATGCTTATACAAAAAAAAAACTGTACGTGATGGGGAGTTTTTAGTCATATTTGAATTCAGCACCCTGAAATTAGTTAAAAACACTTCCCATGTTATGTAAACAAAGTTTTAAAATGTTGACTACTGTTATTGAAGAATATAACCGACAGAGAGAAAACTAAATGCATTCAAAATCTTCCTTTCTGACCTAGCAAGTGGAAACAAAAGCCAATCTCTATATGGATCACTACAAAAGTCAATCTCTATATGGATCAGGGATAGATGAAACAATGTCTTCCCTCTCTCTCTTTCACACACACACACACACACACACACACACACCATTACCGACCCCCCCACATACATACACACACACTGGTTCAGTGTTTAATCTTTTTATCAACAAGCTCCAAAGTATTCTTGCCATCTTAATACCTACAGATGGTAAAAAACACAGAGTAGTACCTCTTCTCGCCTCTGTGATTACGCCCTGGGTGGTCACGGAAGTAAAGCCAGCAAAACAGTTAAAAAGACCAGGAAATCGGGGAAACACATTTTTTTTTACCACCATGATAATAAAAAAAAAAAAAAAAAAAAACACCCCGACCCATGAAGACCACTAGGAATGACCCTTCCTTATGTTGGTTGAAATTTCATTGGCATGCTAGAGCATTTTGCAGAACCTCTCCTCTTATCATAATGGTGACCACCACTCTCTGTCCTGTATAACAAGCTCACGCTTCATGTTCTTTACATACCAGTTTTCAGAGCCAGCCATTTCCCAGAGTGCTCACATTGAAAACTGGCTAGTTTCTTAAATTTAACACTTAATCCAACATCAAATGTGTGGGGGTTTTTTTCCCCCTAGGAAATATTTTATTTAGAAACACTGATTTTTGGAGAAAACTCTTCTCCTTTAGACAGTCTTTTGTTGTCACACTTTCTCCGTTACTGTCGTGGTTGCGGTTAATCCCAACGGTTATGGTTATTTTTCACTATTCCTTCTTTTAATTTGCTTTTTGATGGTTGCCCTGGAAACTGAAGACTAAGTGAACCGCAGTCCATGTTGTGTCCCGTTTCTGTAACATGCCTATCAAATCCTGTCCTGTTGAGCAATTTTTTTTGTAGCTGCTTTATGTTCTGCTATTTGAGTTTCTAGTTTGCAACCTGTCTCTCCCATGTAAGATAATCTACAACTACATTTTACCTCATAGACCAATCTTAGCATTTTTAAAATATCTTCTTTTTAAACTATCTTTGGGAAATATTTTTTAACTTTGTGCTCTAAACTTGGAGCTAGTCTTATATCATACTTCTTACTAATTCTCTTTAAAGATTCGAATAAACCTTTGTGATAAGTAATTTTTCTAGTGAATTTTATTTGTTGCTATTTTGTGTTGTTCTTAACCGAAAAATTTAAATGTTTTTCAATTCCATTTTTAGGATAGTTATTTTCTGTAAGGATGACTAAGATTTCCTTTGTGTGCCTTTATCATCTCTGCTGTAGATACTATATATATTTTTTAAAAACTGACATGTCACATTTTTCTTAATAGAATATGGATGATAGGAAGTGAAGTCCAATAATTTATTCATATTAAATGGTTTTTTTGTAAAATTTTATACAGGATTTTCCTGCTTCATAATATATTGTAATATCCAAGAAGTTAATTTTACTTCAAAAGTAAAATAAAATTAACCTTTGCAATTCATCAGAAAAACATCTGGCATAATCCTCCAATCTTTTCAGATCTACAACTCAACTTTCAAAGGATGTTGCTGAACTCTTCTGCAGCATACTAGTTCAAGCCTTCTCTTCATTGCAATTCGGGATCTCTGTGTGAATATCGCTCAATGAGAACTATCACCCCTCATAAGTTACCAATCTCTTGCATCTACTACCCACCTTTCCTTAGTCAACCTTTTCAAGGTAAAAATCCACCAAATCTTTAGGAACAGTGGCCTCTAAGGAAACCACCCGTTTGGAAAATAAATTTCAGTTTCTAAAGGCCAAACAAGCAAAACTCGCTGTATCCTCTATCTCTATTAAGTCTTCTCAGCCAAAGTAAACTTTTTTTCCAGCTATTGACCATTTCCATGCATTAGGTCCAAAGTTCTATCCTAGTGTTCCTATAAAAATTCCCCATACAATATATCTCCATGAATCAGCAGTTCATAAAACTTCCCTTGATCATCAACGAATCATAAGAGCAAAAGTATGTCTGGCAATTTCTGACAGCAAACCTGCTGCTATAAAATATTCAGCTAACACTCTTAAAGAAATAAGGTCATTCATGGTTACCAACAATCTTGCTATCGGCAAAGCTGATTAAGTTGGGTATCCCGTCATTATTGAAAAAGCCATTATCAACCAAAAAGTTCAGCCTTTCCTCTCAACTAATAAAAGTGTCTACTCAACCACCATCCTCAAGAATTCTGTTAGAAGACTAAGCCTTGCAAGCCTTTCATGGTGATATATCTCCTCCCCCATACTACAGGAGCCTAAATTAAACTTTTTCTCCAAATTAAACTTCACAAAGATCATCCAATCAGACCACTGTAGAACATAGCTTTTCTCCAGCTGAAAATCTGGAAAAGAGAATTGTTAAAAAATGCAAACCCCCGATTTCAAATCATTCTCATACTGTCAATTCTTCTAAAGACTTCATCACCAAACTGCCATCCACCATCACATCTCGCAAACAATCTTTTTCCTTCAGTCCCATTTTTTGATTCCTACAGGCTACTTGTGAAATTGCTTATTAAAAAATTAAATCTTCCAGGCATCTTAAATAAAGACCAGCATGACTGCTTTCATACACTTCAAGAGCAAAACTGTTTATTTACAATAAATGTGTTACAGGCAAAAAAAAAAAAAAAAAAAAAAAAAAGTGGTCTTCAAACGGGTTCACTTATAGCACCCCTTCTAGCTGAAATATATTTACAACACATCGAACAAACCATTCTGGTATAGACCTATATGGCTACCAAACTACTTGGCTTAGATAGGGTTGATATTTTTGTGATTTGGCCTCACATGAACCAGAGTTGTTACTACAGTTAACCAATTCAATCACCAAAAAGTTTCCTATGAATAAATTTACTATGAACAGTGAAGTAAACCAGTGTATTGATTTTTTGGACATCTCCCTCTAAAGGAACAATAACCATACAATCTCCAGGTCTATCATAAACCCACAGCAACCACCAATATTATCTCTTTCATCTCATCCACCTTTGAAAAATACAAATTTGTTGCCATAAAAGCTTTTATTCATAGAGCTAATATCATCTGCAACAATCAATCTCTTGAAAAATAATATCAGAGAATTTTGGAAACTGCCATTTCACATGAATACCCTTCTTCCACAGTCAAAAGCCGATTAATCACTCGTTATGAATTACGTTCAAAAACCAGTAGCCTCCAGCAAAACCCATTTGAAAATCTGCACTTCTGTGGATCTATCCCTTACCATCCTTCACTTGCCTACAAGCAAGAAAATTTTCAAGTTTGGATTTCATTTGGCCATCAGTTCGAACCCTTCTATTATCAAATTAATTTTGGATGATACAGACAAAGTTACACACCCCTTCCCCCCAATCTTCCTGGAGTTTATTTCATTCTGATCTCAACATCTTCTGGTGACAATTACTACATTGGAAGCACTCTTTCCACAGCATCAACTGCCATTTATTGGAGCACAAAAATGCTGTCCATAAAACAATTCGGAAACTTCATTGGCGTCTCCAACTTTGGAGGACATTTCTGCTGAACCTCTTTGGAATGATACCAAATGAATTGCCCCATTCGTTGATTGTTTTTCCGTTATGCTATCGGGAAAGTTTGGAAATTTTTCTCAGCTCCATGAACTGCAATTCTGATTTCGCTTTCATCATGCCATTAATATGGAAGTCAATATTAAAAAAGAAATAATGTATATGACTTTACAAATCTGGCAGCCACTACCATTGTCATTGTTCCATCTGTCAACAAAGGCTGACATAATCTGAACAGTTCTCCCTGAAGAGAACTATTTGGGTTCTATAAGCTTCAGTATATTTGTTTTTTTTTTAGGATTGAGGTATGTAGTCTGTTTCTATGAAGAGTGCGGGCTTCACCGGGTGAGTTTTATCATATACTTTCCATTTTTTCGGCTTTTATGCTATATTCAACCCGGAGTAGGGAATTTTTCACCACATTTATGTTCTACATATGTTTCAGTGTTTTATGTTTGTTTATTCAGATTCTGCTCTTTGGTGTTGGCAAGTGAAATATATCGGGTTTCTATTATTTTTGCTGCTTGGCACATTATGTGGTACACTCTAGTGCTTTTGATATATTTTGCAAATTCTGGCTTCCTTTTGATTCTTTGAATTGGTTTGGTTAAATTATTTTACACACTTACACACACACAAACAGTTAAACATGCAATTAAGAACATGAAACTGGGCAGAGCTCCAGGAGAAGATGGAATTACCGTGGACATTATACAAGAAGCAAGTGGAGAAATTGAAACTACACTCGCCCAAGTTTTCACCAGATGTCTTAATGAAGGGAAGATTCCTGAGGATTAGAACAATGCTACAATGTTCTTGCTCCATAAAAAAAGGTGACATTGAGGATCTCAGGAACTACAGGCCCATCAGCCTCCTATCAGTGCTTTATAAAATCTTCACTAAGGTTCTTTCATATCGCTTGAAGGTAACACTAGATATGGCCCATTCAAGAGAACAAGCTGGATTCAGGAGTGGCTACAGCACTATAGATCATATCCATGTACTGAGAGAACTAATTGAAAGAACAAGAGAATATGAACTCCCATTATGCATGGCTTTTATTTACTATGAAAAGGTCTTCGATTCCGTGAAACCATCAGCAGTAACAGTGGCTTTGAAATCCTGCGGTATTGAAGATGCATACGTTAGCATTATTAATTAGATTTATGAAAATGCAAAGGTTTGGATATTTGAGGATACAGCACAAATAAGAATTGGAAAGGGAGTGAGACAACGTGACACCATATCTCCCAAGCTCTTTAACGCCACATTGCAAAATATCTTTCAATCATTAAACTGGGAAAACAAAGGGATAAAGATTAACAGAGATTATTTAACTCACCCTCATTTTGCTGATGACGTAGTCATCTATGCAACTACCCCTTCAGAGCTGCAGAGTATGATCCAAGAACTTGCTGACGAGTAAAGAAGTGGGATTAAAAATGAACTTTCAGAAGACAAAAGTGATGTACAATGCTTTTACAAGAAACAAAGATTTATCGATTGATGGAGTAAAGCTTGAGACAACCGATTCTTACATTTATCTTGGGCAGCAGATATCGAGTGAGGGTCACATTGATGAAGAAATTAATCGGCGTATAAAACTTGGGAAGCTTTTGGAAGAAACAGTACAATTTTTAAGAGCAGTATGCCAGTATGTCTCAAAAGAAAAGTGTTTAATCAATGCATCCTGCCAGTGCTTACGTATGCCGAGACATGGACCTTAACTAAAAAAGACATACAAAGACTGTAGACAACTCAAAGAGGCATGGAGAGATGCATGCTTGGTGTAACCAGGAGAGATAAGAGGAGGAACTTGTGGATAAGGAAAATGACAGGAGTGGACGACATCATGACCAGAGTGAAATAACTGAAATGGCAATGGACTGGACATGTTGCCATAAGAACAGACCACCGATGGACAACAAAATTTTAGACTGGATTCCGAGCCACAGGAAAAGACCCAGAAGAAGACCCCATGGTAGATGGATGGATGAAATTCGAAAGTATGCTAGAGTGACGTGGAGGAGACAGGCCCAAGACAGACAATTGTGGAAGAAATTTGGGGAGACCTTCATACAAATTTGATAAATTCGTAGTTTAATTTTGTTTTGTATACTGCTCTTCTGCCACACTGCTAGCAACAAAAATCTGACTCATCTTACTTTGCTGCACTTAAAAGTAAGTAAAAATACTTGACAGTGTGCTACATGATTTAATTATACACATTTCATTACCATTTATACCTGAAAAATGTCATGACTTCATAAGCACAATAATTAAAATGGGGAAGGGAAAGCACAAGAGCACTTTTTCAACACATGGATTATGAGATGGAAACCATGTTAATGTCTCATATGGTCAGTGCATGGAGTAACACTTGGAATGCCACCAGAAAATGAACAGTTACTAAAAATGAAAGAATTCATGATTCCCCAAAGCAAAATTCATGACTTTTTTTCATGATCCTTTTCTAAATTCATGACACCCTGTTGAGCATGGAGTGATAACCTACAAATAGACAATCACCAATTGCTGGGAACCTGCTGAGCTTGAGACTACTAACCCATCCTTAATGACATAAAGGTAGATTTTTCTGTTTGCAGCTGATAATGTGTTTACTTCTAACTAAATGACCGATGCAGATATCATCCTGTCAATAAAGGACAATAAAATAAAGTAAATCCTTTTGCTGAATGTGAGCAATTCAGAAGCATTTTCGCGATTCGAAAACGTTACCCATTATGCATTCTCTGCAGAACTTTACAAATTGCCACTTAAAAATAAATAAAAAAAATCACCGATTTCCTACAAATAAATGATACGTAAATAAAGTGAAGATTTGATTTTACAATTTCATTATGCAGAATTCTATAATTTTTACTTTAAAATAAAAATCTTAGTTTAAAATTTGTGATTTCAGAATGTTTATACATGTACAAATGGACTGAAAGTGTTTGGTCAAATTTCATTATAATGAAATATGTTGATGGTCACAAGTTTATTCTAATGGGAATCAACAGTATAATTTTTTTTTAATGCATGGTGATTTTTCTATGTAAATATATACCAGAATTTGTTTTGTATACAATCAAAATACATACTGAATTCAAGTAAAACAACAACAAAAAAAAGTTTTTTAAACACCACAGAGATCATAGAAAATTTCTGAAGCACATGGAAGATGCAAAACTCATTATTTCATGGCACAGAGAGATGCTGCAATAAAATGTTGAATTTTTCTGAGAAGTTGGTCATTTGTAATATTTTTAGGCCAACAGATGAGCAAAACTAAGTCTGAAGCCGCAGGGGTTATAAAATTAGTAATGATAAGGCTAATATAACAATATATATATATATAAGAGGAAGTACATACACACAAAAATAATGTAACAAAACTAATATTTATTTACATAATATGAATTTTAAGCTTCATTACATTAAACTAGAACAATTTTATTTACATAGCAAGCAAATGAAAAAACTATACGAATTTGATAAATTGTTTTATAATTTTTAATTTAGAACTAGAACAATTTGATTTACATAGCATCCATGTGTGAAAAAGAATCACGCTATTACAAAACAAGGGGGGGATTACCCCCTCCCATCATAAGTCAACAGACAGAACAGAAGGCAATAGTTTTAGTCAAGAAACTGGCTTTCTAAATGACAATAAAATGTTCACAAAAATTTTCCCTAGAAATTACACAATTCTCTCAGACTGGCAAACTAATTTGTAAATTATAGAAAGTTTTTTACATATCACTGAATTTAAATTTGATTCACTGTTGGATTTCTTCTAATGTGCATTAACAGGGGTTTTCTTTATATTGCTTTTCACCTTTTAAAATATTGAAAAACTTTGTTAAACAGAAAGAAATGACCACACACAAATTGACAACACTAAAATATGTACACCGTACCATAAACACATGAATGCAATCTTCGTAAAAATAGCTATACAAAATCTGCTTATGATTGACACTGAAAGAATGAATAAGTAAATTTCAAATCCGTAAAACAAATATATATCATACCTGCCAACTTTCAAGATTTCAAATCCGTAAAAGAAAATTTAGCGAGCATTTAGCTGATATGTTTGATTAAATTTACATAATATAAGCGATTTTTAATAGATTATTCTGTATCGATTTTAATCGATATATCAGTGGTGCTTTTAATTTTTTTATAAATATTTTAACTATTATTGCACGCAAATATCCACACCGCAATTTTTTGTGACCACTGCTTAAATATTCAGCATTTAAAAAATAAATTCCATATATGGGCCGATATAGGTTAGTTATTTTTATGGTGTCATAACAACCAACTGTATTTCTGAGCCCCCCCCTTTTATCCCTTTTTACATATTTTTAACGCTGTTGTAACAATTTATCTCCCTGCCCATCGAATTTCATCTGAGATACTTTTAGTGCAGACTATCTGATAATTGGGTGGGGTGGGGGATAGATTTGTGCAAACTGTATGCAAGAAAATACGGTAATTATTGACAGACTTTACGAAATACTGAGATTTCACAAAAATGTGTCCTTTTTTTCTTTCTGAGCTGCAAGGTGGCATTACAATTAGCAGTTTTATACTTTTCCTGTAGTCTGCAAAAAGAAAGCTTGATATTACCACATTTGTTTTGACAGATACCGCTTTCATCACTGATTAAGTTATGTTAATGACCCCGTGGGAAAAGTTTATCCATGACAAACGCCATATATAAAAATCCTGTTAAAATGCACTCTACTATTCTCTAAAACAGTAAATAAATGCTTCTTCAAACAGTGGCTTGGAATGCGCAAGAAAAGCTTTAAATAAAAAAGAAAATGGTAGAAATCTATATATAAAAAAAGCCCTCTCTTAGTTAATGGATGGGCTGAATACAAGTTAAAAAACTTAAAAGAAATTGGGTCAAACACATTGACATATGGGTGCTACCCCCCTCCCCATCTACCTCCTTCCAGTCTTTCAACCACACGCCTCCACAGGGCACATTCTAAGTGATGAAAAACTTGCTGCAAATTCACTTAATTGACAGAAAACAGAAGATGTTAAGTACAAGAAGTTGGCAGTCCTAAAAGAAAGGTTTTTAAAAAACAACTAAGTTTCAAAATAATAAATGTTTGAACAGGTAAGGTTAAAAGATCTGTAAAAAAAGTCGTTCCATAAAACAAGTAGAATTTCAGTAAACTTTACGGTTAAATTGTAAAACTTGCCAGGTAAGAAATACGGATTTTTGATATGAGAATGAAAAATTGGAAGAAATCACTTTTCGATCGGAATATCGGAAAAACGCACCAAATCGGAAACTTTCCGGATAAATCAGAAGGATTGGCAGCTATGATATATAGTTTAAATAAAAGATATTTTCACTTTTTGGCAATAAACATCACTGGTACTAATTTTAAAAGCTGATTTGCATTGCAGAGAAATTTATTTACAGATTCTGTGTAATAGGTAAGGTTCCAACAAGTCTATATAAAAGGAGTTTGGTGAAACTGGTTCAATTATGTTCAATTTCAGCATTTTGTGGTGTTTTTCTACCACAGGCGAAAAAAAACTTCACAAACGGTAACAAAATATTTAAAAAAAATGTGTTGTGTGTTTAACTATGTCAATACTGTTTTTGTTTTGTGATTGAAGGTTTAACGGCCACCATGAGAAACTCAATGGGCTATAAGCAGTCACCCGTCCCTAATTTAGGGCCACTGGTTCCAGAGAAGGAAGAGAGCCAGTGTCGTAAGACAAAGACAACATCTATGCTTCGCAAGGATTTGAACCTGGACCCCTCCCGGGCGAAGGGTCATAAGCCATCACTTAGACAACTGCGCCACTGGGGTGGCCCAGTACTGGTTTGCAAAGTTTTATAATGAAGATTACTCTCTTGTGAATAAGCCATGCTCCGGGAAACCTGTTTAAGTTGACAACTAAATCAAAGCATTTACCGAAAGCAATACACATATGATCCCAACAGCTATGCAGAGATCCAACTGTACCATGTCATTGCATGATTTGAGTGAGAAAAACGTTTTTGACAGCATATCTGTTTGCAATTCACTGCTCAAATGGAATGAATTGATCCATTACTGAAGCAAATGGTAATGGGTAATAAGAAATGGATTGTGTATGCTAACATGGAGCAACTGGGATGAGCCAAAAGGCATGTCTGCACTCCAAGTATTGTAGATAATGAACCAAGTGAGGTGGGATCAAAAGGGACTCGTATGAGCTGCTGCTAAGCAACCAAACAATAAATTTCGATGGGTACTGTTCCCAAATGGACCAGTTGAAGGCCACAAGAAATGACCGATGTCCAAAACTGGTCATCAGGAAGGGTATTATTGCCTTCCACCAGGAAAATGCCAAACCACAAGTTTCTTCAGTCACCTGAAAAAATTGTTGGAGCATGGCTGGCATCTTCCTGCCAAACCTGGCCTATTCACCTGAAGTTCCACAATGGAAATAACTTACAGCAGAAGCAGCCCACCTTTCTTTTTTTTTTTTTTTTTAGGACACCCTACACATTGCATTGCAGGCATGTTTCACCAGGCTTTGAAACACTTTACAGCCAATTTACAAAATTATTTTCTCACATATCTGCTCCTTTTATGTTCTCTTCTTTCTTTAATGTCCCAAATTTACCTACACTGAACACATGAAACCCTTTTTTCACACACCACCCTCCTGATATTTTCCCTCACTTCTGATGTCCACCAAAAATTCTGGACTTTCCTATCATAACATGCTGCCACAGGATTTTTAGGGGTGACTTTTGCTGGAGCTTACAGCAAAAGGCAGACTTCACTTGGCACATTAACGCTAAGGTTTTTCTTTTCTTTTTGAGGCTGCCATATGACAGGGACAGAAAAATAAAGTCGTTAACATGCCCAATGTTGTCCAAAAAAATACATGATCGCCTGCTCGCCCACACTACACACACGGTACTATTTTTCCTAAATATTTCAGAAGCAATATTATATAGGAATCAAAGTTCTTTTACTGCATTTTATAAATTGTCCCCGGCAGTGAAAAATGAACTCGCCGATGGGTCATTTCCATGTCAAATCAGCACAAAAAGTAAAATTTCTGACCAGAACACTTTTTATTTTCATGAAAGTGAACTTGCAGGTATTGTAAAGAAACTAATCAGTGCAAAATTTCAGCTTCCTACATACTATACTTCTATAGCTACAGGACTTTGAAAATTAGACATCATGCAATCACATTATGGGCAATTCAGTTTTCAAGGTAATCCATTTTGACCTTTCATCTCCCAAAACACACCCATTAATTTTATTAAATAAAGCAGAGGTAATGAGGTTCAGTAGTAAAAAACTGACTGGGATATAAAACTGAAGAATAACGAAGACCCATCAAAACCTGAAATCAAAAATGGAGTTCATTTTACTTACCAGGGGGCTGCACTAAGAAAAAAATATATAGGAATGACCAAAACAGCTTTATCAACCCACCTAAAAAACACAAACAAAATGTCAAATTTTTCTATTAAAAAAAAAAAAGCAACTGCCACTGTTTCAGAAATTTCGCGACACTCTTGCTTTTCTAGCTTGCAGCGCAAAACGTTTGAACACAAAAACATGACATTTACATAGTTTGTAGAGAATTGTTTGGAGAACACGCTGAAGTAAACCGTTTCTCGATTCTAGCGATACTTCAAGGGCTATTGTATTTCAAAGTTAAGGTAACCAAGAAAGTGCTATCAGGTCGCGTTCCGGACACACTAACAGCAACAGAACCACAAAACTTTGTAGGCATGCCATGACCGATTTTTTGCACCTCGTCGCCCTTTTTTGAATTTTGATTTAATTTATGAGAAATTAAATTTCCCAAAATTATTTATTTTGCGATGGGATCCATAAAAAAAAAAAAACCCCGGATATATGGCAAACTATAAATCATAATGCATTGCAATTTTTACAGCATAAACTTACTTACAACTATCCTCCCGTCCCTTTTTCACACAAAAAAAAAAAAAGAATAAAAAAAAAGGTCATTTTCTGATTTTTAAGCATTTTTTAAAGACGCAAAGGAAAGAAACGAACGGCTTGTCTGTCTTCACGATAACCACAGAGAAACGTTCTGGTCCTGTGACCTGCTGCCATGGTGACGCAGAGAATTTGTTATGCATATGTTTTTCTTGGTAAAGCTATCTCAGTTGTTTAAGGTGGATGTCAAGTAATTCTGCTTCCTATACTTCCAATGGAAAAACTTCTGTACACATTTTCTTCACAATTAATGCATTCCCAAGGATGAAAATTCAACATCGATTAAAATAGCTTCATTTTATAACTTGGAATACTTAATATTTTCTAAACCATGACCATAATTATGTAATCCAACATTTGTTTGTCTACTGACGACATCAAAGTACAGGTCGCGCAATCCAATCATTTTCTGGTTCCGACACTACCAAAGGAAAAGTTATTGATTTTTTATATAATTATGGTTATGTTTTAGAAAATATTAAGTATTCCAAGTTATAATATGAAGTTATTTTAATCGATGTTCAAATTTTCATCCTTGGGAACATAATAATTGTGAAGAAAATGTGCACAGAAGTTTTTCCATTGGAAGTTATAGGAAGCAAAATTACTTGGCGTCCACCCAACGGTTTATGGAAATGCTTTTTGGACCACTTTTGTTTTCCTTAGTGGTAAATTTAGTAAGTGCTATAAGTTCAAATGACAAAAGTCCGACCTTCCAAACATTGACGGTAAAAAAAAACACCTCTGAAATTTCGGAATAACAAAGCCTAATTTGCTTAGACATGCAATAAAAATTGAAATTTATAGAATTTCCTAGTTTTTATTTCATGTGATATACTTTGAGATCGGGCTGCAGGGCCCGAGCGCTACTCTGGAAACGAGCGTAGCGAGCCTAGAGGCGCAGCCCCCTAGTATTCACAGAAAAACTAAAGATCTAGTTAAAACTGCTATTGATGAAAGACTTAAACCCATTTGGGAAGAAGTTTAAGTCATTTCACATAACACAGGTTGGAAATGAACTCTTTAACAGTGAATCTATCAAAATTTCAACCAATTATCAAGCTTGCAAAAAGGGCCCATCCATCAAAATATGGGAGAAATTTTCTTACGTTTTCATAACATATTTGTTTTTTATGGCCAGCTAAAATTTTCCGAAAATTCAGCAGAATCCAGCCAAAAGACAGCAGCACAAGACCACAGCCCTTTGATGAGAATTTCAGAAACTGATCAAGAACTGAACAACATACGCTATTTGATGGCTGATGAGAGAGTTAGTGCCGAAACCACAGTCCTGTGTTTTACTGTCCTTTACTAGCATATAAGTAAATATAATCTTTATGATTTCAAAAACAGCCTATGCAAAATAAAATGCCATTAGCAATTGCTGCCCTAATTTGTTATATAATTACTTTTTTATTTGAACTTTTCATCCTGCAAGAACAAATTTTTTTTACATGCCTAATTAGGCATGTAGGAAAAATAATACATGCCTGGACAGAATTTTTACATGCCCTGAAAATGTCAAGCAATATATATATATATATTTATATCACAATTTTCTCGTGAAGAATTTTAACTTCCATGTGTTTCCTGAGTGAAGGGGACTCCAGCAAACTGCCTCTGGAAATTCTGCTTTGATTTGCCATTCCTTTCACAATGCCATCCATATAAATATAAAACTATTGTCTGCTAAACTTAATGCCAAACACCTTGTACTGAACTAAGGAATGCCAAGCCAGAACATGAGATCTATCTACAAAGACTTTATTGTCAAACAGTCTAACCACTGCATTAGTTCACTTTCCCCATTATTTTCTTCAATACCCTTAAATCAGTCACTTCAGACTTTTAAATCAGGATCAACTTTCATTAGCAACTCATACAGATACTATTTCTGAAAGACAGGCATTCAGAACAATTCAACCATTATCAGCAAGCTTAATGGACTGCACTGCTAAAAGTTTGGTAACCAATTAACAACTCCACAAGCTGCTGCAAATCTTACCAAAAGCTACATTTCTAATCTTGCTTGATATCATTAGAATGAAGATGCTGTGTGAATATTTGAACTACGTAACTCCATAAGTGTTAATTCTTATATTTGTTCTGTGGTTTTCAATATTGTGCTGAAAATTAAAATGTATATAGCACATCATAAAAAGGTTTTTGTTAATGCATTACATATCATAATAAGTACCATAAAAAAAAATAAAGAGAGAAAAAAGAAAGAAAGAAAGCACTTTCTTTTCAATACTGTTACCCAAACCACCAAACAGTTCATAAAGGCTGTAAGAAAGCTGCCACAAGGTAATGTTACCTTAATGCACTGTCGGTTGCGCATAGGTATAGCTGGTGACTTTGGTGGCCGAGTAAGAAGTACGTCATTGCTTATGGGGCTACCAGTATCCATATGTTCTTCAAACACCTTGGAAATAGGTGAAACATTTCCAACTTTTGGGCTTATGTCAAATGGAAAAGAAGAATTCTGTAGTGGGCTAAACACAGAAACAACTCAGTCAGCCATAATTTGCACCAACCTAATAGCATAAATCTTTTGGTATAACTTAAAATACAACTATTTCTTTCATGCACAGAGTGAAAAATATTTTCACAACTGGCATAGGAATTTTCAACACAAATACTGTATATCTTCATTAAACACACAAAAACAACACTATATACGATTACAAGCTGTGAAGACAACAAAATTGTGATAACATAATGTCTTAATGAGAAGTGATGAAAACAAAGTTATACAGAAGCAGAATAACATACATATCACTAAGCTGTTCTCCGAGATTCAGAGATAAGCTCCGCAAAGAAATACAAACTACCAGATAATTTTTACTTACGGTTGCCGTATCAAACTTCTCCATTCACAGCGATCTTGACATCCATCACATGCCATACACAATATCTTCTGTCAGAAGCGATAAGGTAGGATGATTTTACAGAGGTGATCTGAATGCTGCAGTAAAGCACTGCTTTTTTTTTTTTTTTGTCTGTGTGTGTGTGTGAGAGAGAGAGAGAGACACACACACACACAAAGAAAATCTAGAACCCCTGACAAACCAGATCTAGCAAAACAACCAGAATCACTTACATGGCTTTTTAGTCCTAGACCTAGCTGTGGTTCTGTAGGAAAGTTTGAGTAGGGAGAATTTTTGTTCGGGAATGTTTAGTATATGGCTTAGTAAGCATTTTTGACTTGGGTAGACATCCACCACCTGATACGTTTTCCGGTTATGATGTCATCAAAGATGGCGGCTGCAAAATTACAAAAATGCTCAATCTCTTCTAATATTTGCTCGATTTGCATGACAGTTTACTTTTTATGTTAATTGGACCCTTACAAAGTTAATGAAAGGGGTTTATAGTTCCAAATAATGTATACAGATACTGCAAGTGTCTGATTTGCAGGTATTAATTTTTACTTTGCTCACAGGTTGCTGAAATAAATTGAAGACATGGATGCCATAAAATTGTCTACAGTGTCAAAAGACAGTGTAACTTTAAACCAGAAGAAAAACCATGCATCATATATAATATAAGTGATGATAGAGTGTTAAGTACTGAAAATGGTAGAGAAAGAATCTGAGAATATGCAAAAATGCGTAATGACATAGTTACTAAGCGCTTGAATTCAGTAAGTGAAGAAGCAGTGCTTTACTACCATATGAGTAATGCATGCTACAAACAATACTGTCATAAGAAGTCCCTTTTAAAGCTTCAAAGTTAGAAGGAAAGATTAGAAAATGAAAATGAAGATAGCACATCTCAAAGGAATGAAGGAAATCTGGAAAGAAACAGGCACATTACCACAGTCCTGAAAGTAGGAGTTACTTCTAATTGAGAGGGTTTATGTATTATCTGTAACCAGAAATCACATAATCGCATTTACGAGAAGTACAGAATAAGTGAGTACCCAAGAGCCGAGTGTTTTTTAAAAGCCACTTTGTACTTACAAGGTGATATTTTTACTTGTACTTGTGATCTGCAGGATGTTTCAAGTGTTTTTCATGCTGATATACTGTTCCACAATGGTTGCATTTCTGGGTACTTACTGAGATACAAATGAAAACTTAAATTGCATGGCAAGAGCAGAGTTCGCCAAACAAATAATTTGAAGGAGTATTTTTACTCCTTTGGAAAAATTCAGGGAGTAATTTTTAAAAGTGAGGAGCATTTTAGAAAAATTAACGAGTGAAAAAAAAAAAGTTGCGAAAATACCGGGAAATTATTTAAAAAAAAACTTTTATTTTTTCATATTAAAAATATTTCACTACTACTGAATGTACTTGGATGTTTTGTTTCTTTTTTTAGTTTAAAAAAATATATATAATACATAAATAACGTAAACACTACAAGCGCATGAAAAGTAATCCCTGGAAATTCTTTGTACCATTTTGGTAAACAACAAGAATGAATTTCCAACTTTGACGCTGATGTAACACAACACATTCTTCATTTTCTAATGAAGTGTCCATGTTCGTTGGCTGCTTTCGTATTTCCACCGCTAGTTTTTTGCAGATTTCATTGTTTCCTTCCTCTGCGTTTTGTTTCTTTTCTACACTATTCAATTGGATTGAGTCTAGCCGGAAAAAAAAAAAAAAAAAAAAAAAAAGACGAAGTACACTGTTTCGACTTATCATTCGATACTAGTGTCTGATAAAGCTGTTTCAATCTCTACAAATCACGACCACAAGGCACTCCGGAATTGTGATTGCGAAAGCGTACTTCACTCATCTGATCTAGCACGAGCTGTAGCAGCAATGACAGGAATTTTGCGATGCGATTGCGCTCCCGATGAGCCGATGACGTCAAGGTAAGGAACGATGTCTCCCTGATGTCACGCCCTGACTGGCTGGCGGGGTCACACTGCCATAGCTCCGGTCGTGCCAAGCAAACCACGGCCAGGTATGGATCGTCTACAACGTGAGATCTGGCCTGAGGTAACAAAGGATATCGCTGATCATATGTTTGAAATACAAAATTCGAATAAAAAGTTGAAAATAAAAAAATTTCAGCTTAAAATTCTCGATTCGTATTTTTACGTGTTGGCAAAATTCCGATGCATATTTTTACGCGTTGGCAAAATGTCAATGCGTAAACATACTTTTCGATGCGTTCTAGGCGCGTAATTACGCATTTTGGCGAACTTTGGGCAAGAGTACACCTTATGTTTCAGAAATGGTGACAGCATTTCATTTAATAGCTCATGAAATTAACTGTTAGAGGTTATGGGTACACCCTTAGTTACATTTGAGACAAGTTTAATATACAAAATGAACGCATCAAAGTCAGTAACCAGGAACTCAAACTAATGCTGTGTGATTACTTTCGAAATGACAAAAGTTTTCTAAACCTACAGAGGCTAATAAACCTATCATGATTATTTCAGCCACCCTACAAACAGAGGAAGTAGTAGATATCATAAGAAGTTGCAATCCAGTTACAGAATGTGCCAGTCTATTGAGACAAGCATTGGAGAACCTAGACTTTGGTCTCAATGACAAATTATGTGATGCTCAGGACCTTAAAAGATCTTGGACTGAAAGTAAAATACCCGATGTCTTCATAAACTTTTTCAGTACATTATTTAATGTAGACCCAAACTCCACTGAAGAATTTGATATCATCGAAAAAGAAGATGAAGACTGGGAAGAAATTAAGCATGCACAAAAGTGGAATCTTAAGGACCAAGCTTTATTACAAAATAATATACAACAACATGTATCGTGGAACTAAAAGAACACTGTTACATATGATGACAGGGGAAACAATACATGAAAAATGTAAAAGCAAAACTTTGAAAACAAGCTTTAATTATTTAGGTTTGAGTGTAAGCTATAATGAAGTTATTCGTAACCACCATAACCTTGCACAGTATGCTGTTAAGCAGTCTCCTAATGAAGTTCCGATTCCCAGTTATTCAGGGTTGCCAGCCTATCACACCCAAGAAAATAGGTGCTTTAGTAGCCACTAATGGTAAAAATAGTAGCCTTAACAATTTATGTAAATGACTAAAATAGTTGCCCAAAAAGTGTACGAGTTTCAGAAAGTGCCACACACACACACACACACACACACACACACACACACACACACACACACACACACACACACACACACACACACACACACACACACGGTTAATTTCTTTTATTTATTTCAAAACACAGTGACAAAAGTAGCACATGTTCAAGCTTTGGTGGGGAAAAAAATATATACACACACATCCATACACAACAAAAAGGGCATCTTAAGATTCAATATAATGCTACTCAAGACACTCAGAACTATAAAGGTTATAAAAATTACACCCCCTTTCAATTATATATCAAAAACTACTTACATAAACTAACCTGATACAAACTTAGGAATTACAAAACACTTCCTTCTTTGTCATTGTTCTGGAGGTCAGATGATCTCATCTGTATCTCTCAGAGAGCTTTCTTCTGCATTTGTGGCTGGTAAAAAAAATATAAGATTTCCCAAGTGGGCTTTATACACAGTGTTAAAAAAAATTGTGTATTTCTTCTTTCAAAGGCCATAGTTGTGGTCATTCAGTGTTATGATGATCACTTGTTTTGTTCTGTACACATAATTGTAGTTATCTGATAAGAGGTATATCAAGAATCTCATTCAAATAGATGAATATCTGGAAATATTTCAAACTTGTCTTTTGCACAGCTATGACAATAAATACCAAACACTGTGAATGTGCTTAGTATGGAACAAAAACACAAAGCCAAGAACTAAAAAAATGAAAACTTACAGTATTATCATCAGGAATGGAAACTAACTCGTAAGTAGTAGTAATAATAATGGTGCTTAACATGATTCTGAATTATGTTGTAAAAGAGTACATTTTATTTTGATTCCCATATTTATTAGAAAGGTAAACGTGAAAAACCTGACTGCAATGTCTTCATCTCATGAGGGCTTTACGATTCAAGCTCAAGTCTGTGTAGGTCAGGTATAATCGATATGAAGCATTATACTGATATACACCTGCCTTGATAATGTCGTGTAGTCATTCTTCACGGTGTCCTTGATGCTTCTGAGACAAATATAAAGAAATTACTTCATCCTGTAAAATTATTCCAACTCATATTTATAGAAACAAGAAAATAAAAAAACGTGACTTTCTTCTAATTTGGGTTACTTTTATAACAGCAGACAGTTCAAATCCCAAGATGTTAACCAGGATCGATTTTCAAAGCTCTAACAACAATAAAACCAAAGCTCAAATTTTTTGAAATGATTGTTTTATAACTCATCAAAATTACTGTCATGGGACATCAAAAACTTTTATATGTTCCCACCCCAATATGTATAAACAAACTGTTTTTTATCATTTAGCAAAACTTTTTTGTTGGGGGGGGAGGGGGGTCCACTTTAAAGTTTACATTGTTCTTATACCATGGTAGCAATTTGGAGTAGTTATATGCAGTAAATTATTTCACAAAAATTGAATGTGAATTTATACCACTGCCATCAGTGCATATAAGGGAAGGCTAAACAAAAAAGCTTCCTCATTAACCTTAGATTTATTCCTTTTTTGAGGTTTTCATATTTTCTTTTATG
This sequence comes from Macrothele yani, assembly GCA_039090855.1. Taxonomy (NCBI): domain Eukaryota; kingdom Metazoa; phylum Arthropoda; class Arachnida; order Araneae; family Macrothelidae; genus Macrothele; species Macrothele yani. The sequence goes on along the minus strand of CM077028.1, from coordinate 72,503,216 downwards.
AACTACCCATTCATTTATTTTTCTTTTATGAACTACCCTATTCATTTTTAATGCTTCAAGTTCATGTTGTCGGAGTTTCTCTGCTCCTTCTAGAATCTTGTTTTCTAGAAAACTGTTTAATAAGATTCTAATGTGGTTATTGAAATCCAAATTGTTGCTGCAAATTCTTGAAATTCTAAGTACCTGAGAAATTAGTACATTCTCAATTACTTTGGTCGAGATGTTATTGTTCCAGTGCAGATATTTTATTACTCTGAAAGGAAATATCTTAACTCTCTTAACTTATGTAAAATCAACAATAGTAATCAGGAACTAGATTTCCTAGACTTAAGCATTAAACTTAACAGAGGTAACCCGTCTATCAGCCTTTTTGATAAAAGAGTTAATTTTCCTTTCAAAGTAATAAAATATCCGCACTGGAACAATAACATCTCGACCAAAGTAATTGCACATTGACATGCTTTAGTAACCTAGAACCCAACAATTCTAAGTAAATAGGTAACATAAACTGCTATTTGGTGAGTTCCTAATAGCTGAAGATCTTATCTACATACACAGTTTTGCATCTTGTCAATTCACACATTTTTTGGTTAATCTCAAGTTATGAAATGACAAACGTTGTTTGACATGAAAATCAGCGGATCCTAACCTGTATTCTACTACTACAGATAATAGCTCAAATAAGTTTTGCAAAGCCTGCAACACCATTTATAAGCTTACCTGTTCTGTTTGCAGTCTTAGCTACATTGGCCAAAGCAAAAATCCTCTACATCTCAAGATTAATGGTCACAGGTCACTTGTTAACAAGTACTCTTCCCACCGGGTGAACCTCTCCATTAGTGCAAGCCAGTACTCTACCTTTGAGTTGGAACATTTCCATAATCATGATTTTGACAAAGTGAAAATAGAGGTCCTGCATATCATCCCTGACCTTTTTGCTAGGCTGGAAACTGAATCTCTTGAAATTCTGCAACATCAGTCTCTATATCCCTATGGTCTTAATTCCACTCTTTCTGATAATAAGCTCAATCAACATAAATTTTCTATCCGTGAACTTTTCTTTCTTGTTAACAACAAAGTATGTACTAAAGGTAAAAGAGGGCAGAGACTTCTTCGTACTGCTAGCAAAGTAGATTTTGCAAACTTGCAACTCACTCTCTGTAGTTTTAAAGATGATTTAAATTTTGTTAAAAATGCTTGCAGAATTCTTAAATCTTTTAAGCACTCTGTCCTAAAAAGTTTTTTACAAATTCTGAAATAAAACAGCTAATCAAGTTGATAAGCATGTTTTTGATTTAGTTCTGGATATTGTTAAACATATTCTTAAAGAAAAAAATTCTCTTAATGGTTTTTCCAGAAATTTTGTAACTATCAGATTTCTTAATAAAAGCTATGATCATCTCAATGTTAGGAAACTGTTCTACAATAATACTATATTTTTTCCCCTTCCAAGGCACCACTCTGTAGTTAGTTTCAAGTATGTTAGGACCTTAGGGTCTATAGTTAAAAACTACAAACTTGGTTCTTCGTGTTTCTTACCTGCAGTTTTTGCATGTTCTTGTGATGAACTTAAAGATACAGTTCACTATAATAGGCATTACAAACATATTATCACTGGTAACTTAAGTTTTGTTGAAAATGTCAAGCTCAGAAAATTGTTAGAGTACGGTACTAAATTCAGGCCTTCTTTCCACATTTCAAAAAAAAAAAAAAAAAAATTCTTGAGAATTTTACTCAAGATGTTAATAGATACATTATTAAGACAAGTTTAGCTTTCAGTTAGCCTGTTGAGGCCTTTGCAGAATGGAAGTTTAATGTTATTCGTAGCTTCTCTGGAAAGTTGGCTGGTCTTGATTTATGTTTTGACAGCAATCTATTTTTCTCTGGAGATGCTAAAAAGTCTCTCTCTAAACTACAAGATCAATATATTTTTACAACTGATAAAGCTAGCAATAATTTTGCAATTATCTGCAAGAAGTTCTATTTTGAGTTGTTAAATCAAGAACTTAATAATAGAGTACCTACGAGCCAATAACTTACTGTACCAAACAGCTTGAAAATCGTTTTAAGGCCTTCTTCAAGAAGCTTAAAATTCCACAATTTAGGAGATATGAAGCTGAGTTTCCCTTTCTTTTTGCAACTGCTAAGTTTCATAAAGATTCAGTAAAATTTAGGTTCATAGCCAGTGGAGTTAGGAGTCATAAAAAGAAAATAGACCAGGCTTTCAAAGCACTCTTGAAGAGGGTTTTGGAACTCATTAGTAACTGTACTAATCTGCAGTACAGAGATTTTTGGATAATATATAATAATTGTGAAGTGATTTCCACTATTCTCAGCTTAAATCCCATAGATATTAATAGTTATGATTTCGGGAACCTACATACTTAATCTGCCTCTTTCAGATATCATTACCACCTTTAAAGAATTGTATGCAGAATTTAAGCTTAACCAATTTGTTAATGTAAATGCTTGGAACTCTTATCTTAATTGTTGCATAAATAATAACCATATTTTATATAATAATACTCTATAAGCAAATAAACGGAATCCCAATGGGTTGTTCTCACTCAACCAGCGTCTGTAACCTCTTCTTTTTCTTTAAAGAATATAAGTTTATTAAAAATACATCTTCGAACTCAGCTAACTACTTATACACTTACAGGTATATTGACGATTTGCTTTGTATAAATAATTCTGAAATTATAGAAAGTGATTTTGCAAATATCTACCCCAGCTCTCTTAAATTGTGTAAAACTAACCAAAATAATCAAGAACTTGATTTCTTAGACTTCAGCATTAAGCTTAACAGAGGTCAACCGTCCATCAGCCTTTTTGATAAAAGAGTAACTTTTCCTTTCAAAGTAATAAAATATTTGCACTGGTACGATAACATCTCAACCAAAGTAATTGAAAATGTACTTATTTCTCAAGTACTTAGAATTTCCAGCAACAATTTGGATTACAATAACCACATAAGTATCCGATTAAACAGTTTTCTAGATGACAAGATTCCAGCTTTTTTTATTAAACGAGTATTAAGAAAAATCGTTCTGAAAAATAGAGTTAGGTTAGCAGATCTGTTTTAATTTCTTCACAGTTAATAAAATGATTCTGGCCAATGAAAGCCTTCTTGGAAGTTGGTCTGGAGGATGTATATTAACTAACAGCAGGAACCTTTAGTGCTATGGGCAGGACAGTCCTATTAAAAATAAAAATAATAAAAATAAAATCACACCAAAAAAGTTTATAATTTGATTAAAAATTAAATAAAAAAATATATAAAAAGTAAACTAGACATTCTCTCTCTAGAATAGCTAACATAAAAATGGTAAAACTTACGTTAAAAAAAATAGGTTGCTGGTTGTGCCTGTAGAAGTGCACTAAGGTATTTAAATACATGAAAAAATTGTTAAATACACATCAAGAATATTTGATAATAATTTTCGTGTATTCTGGAGAGTTATTCTACTTTTTCTGGACAAGCAGGTCTTCATTCTAAGTTTTGTATTGGGTATATAAATAAGTTTTGAGGGATTTAAGGTGAACAAAACACGTTGTTGGAGAACAGAAACAATATTTTAATATTAATCGAAGTATGCCCCCTCTGAAACTACAACTTTACTTCATCTTTCGGGCAGTGAAACGTATGCCCCGAAGGAAGAATTCCGGATTTTTGGAAGAGATCCAGTTGTCCAGCCAATTTTCGATGTCTTCATAAGAACTAAACCGTTCTCCAGAAAGTGCTGACTGCATCGACCGGAACAAATGGTAATCCGATGGCGCAATATCTGGTGAATATGGCGGGTGGGGTAGAACTTCCCAGTTGGATCCTTCTTAGTACTTTTTCACAGGTCGAGAAACATGTGGTCTTGCGTCATCATGCTGTAAGATGACTTTGTTGTGTCTATTCTCCCATTCTGTCCGTTTTAGCGTGAGAGCTCGTTTTAAACGCATTAATTGGGCTCGATACCGATCACTAGTAATAGTTTCTGACGGTTTCAGTAATAATACGATGCAAAAAAAACTTTCTTTTTTGCCTTTGAAGCAGCAATTTGCAAATGGTTTTTCGACGTTCAAGGCATCTTTCCCGCAAAACATGTGGAACCCAATTCCCTTCTTTTTGCACCATTCCCATGGCAGCTAAATGTTGTGAAATGCATGGTTGACTAACATTTAATGCTGCTGCTAGTTATTTTTGGGTCTGGCACGGATCCTCGTCGAGTAAAGCTTCCAATTCAACATCAGCAATTTTTTTGGGTGGTCCAAAAACATTCTTTATCACAGACATCAAAATCGTTCCTTTTGAATTGTCTAAACCAATACTCACGTGTTTTTATGGATGGGGAATGTTCACCATAGATTTCTGACATTAAGCGATAGCTTTCGGCAGCACTTTTCTTGACAATAAAGTAATGCACTAACACTTCCCGCAAATGCTGTTTTGTCGGGACGAAAGTTGCCATTTTCCATCGAGTAAAACAAATACGTCTTCGCACCTCACTCGAACGTCTTATACTGACTCTGACAGCTGGTGTCTCGTACTGTGATATCGCAGTGTTGGCACCTTAAAATACATGCGAACAGTAATAAGTACGACACCGAATAGAAATCCCTCAAAACTTTTTTATATACCTAAAAATTTTTCTTGGAGTATTTTCGCATGTAGCGTCATTTTATGCGGGACAGTCATGGGAACTTTCCCCTCCTACTTGGATGCTGCAGATGATGCTGGTCGGCCATTTTATGGCATTTGTGTCAGAGGATGCAACAATGTAAGTAAGCTCTTGCCTTTGTTCTTGTGCAAGTTTTCTATCCTGTCTTAATCGTGTTCGTTAATAGCTGAAAATATATTTTTCTTATTTGGCATTGGTGCAAACTGTTTTTCTAACTTTTTGAGTTTTTTTCTTACACTTACTCTTGGAAATTGTGTGCGTTTTTGTGCTCTTTGTTAGAGCTGCTTGCTGTTTACTAAACCTCGTGGTCAACGTTGTTTTTTCGTAGTTGGTTGGTGCAAAATTTCTTTCTTTTTGTACACTTAAAGCACTCCTGGAATATTTTGTAAATATTGCAACTATTTTTTAACTAAGTATTTTCCCCAAAGCATTATTTCATTATTTTGTTCTCCTGGCTTCTGTTTTTGTGGAAGCTGTATGTACAAAAGTTCCTATTTACTTACATGTCTCTGTTGTAATTTTTCTTTTATTTTTATTGTATTTTTGGAAATGTTTTTTTCCCCCAGGGAATGGCATTACTTTGTTTCACGTTTGGAACTTAGCTTGGGCGGATGGTTGCTCAACCACGTGCTTTAAGTGAATTTTATCAGTTGGTTTGTTCAAGCCTTCTCACATTTTGTGAGTCTTTTTGAGAACGTTTTTCTGTTTTTTGTGACAGATGATGAGTATGGGTTGGGCCAGGAAAGTGATAGATGTATGCAAAAACTTTAGCTAAATTATTTTTCCCGCACCATTGAGGGTGGTGATGTTAATTAAAAATTCTTGTGGGACTTATACTTGCATCTATGGCTTTGCAGAAACCCATTTCCAACTAGGTCTTTGTGGAAGTGAGAAAATACAGGTTTTTGCTGGTCCTTGATAAAGACAAGGCTTGGCATTCTCGACACTTTCTGCATTCTGGTTTTGCTATTATTTTATTTTTTATTCTTACCTGTTGGGTTTTGAGGTTTAATTCATAGTTTTTGACCTTGTTAAATATCTTTTTTGTTTCAGACTCTGCTGCGTTGCACGTCATGATTTTCAGAATGTGTGTTCAAAAATTTGGTTTTAAATTTTGTCCTTAACTCTGCCCCCCCCCCACATGGTCATATCAGAATAATATAACCACATACCTAATAATGGGAATAACCACCCTTGGCCCAGATAGTGTACCATGGAAAGCAATGAGGCCCTGGAAGATTGCCCGAGGCACATGTGATTCGGACAGCAGCAGATCATGGAGGTATCGGACATGATGTGGTTGTGGGTTTGCATGTCGAACCTGTCGATCCCAATAGCCCCACAAATGCTCTATGGGATTGAGGTAGAGCAATTTCGCTGGCGAAGTGAAAATGGAGACATCGCTGTTGTGTTCCTGGAACACATCACGCACCTCCTTAGTGATGTGGCATTGCGCATTGTCCTGAAGGTAGAAACTATCACCACCAGGGTAAATGTCCAACATGAAGGGATGCATGTGGTCAGTGAGGATGGACAGGTAGCCATTGGCGTTAAGGGACCCATCCAGTGGTATCGGTGGTCTCAGGTTATACCAGGAAAACATCCCCAAGACAGGCACACTGTTACCGCCAGCCTGTACTTGACCGACAAGGATGTCTGGGGGTTGGCCCTCGTGTGCCGCCACTTCCGTGGAGTTGAAACCTCGAATTGTTGGAGAAGGCAACCTTTCTCCCACTGTCCAATGATTATAGTGCCATGCAAACTGCAGGTGTCCTTGCCAATGGACCTTAACATGGACGTCTTGGTGCAGTGTCGACTACAGAGACCTACGCATAACAGAGTTTGTTCTACTGTTATCGGGGACATGTACCTGGGTACTCCAGCATTCTTTTGTGTGATCAATTGTTGCACTGTTGCATGTCAATTGCTTTTTAGTAGTCAACTGAGGCGATGTTCTGCTTCGGGGGTCGATGGCCTCTGGAGCACTACGGTTTTGACATCGGGAGGTACTTGGTGTGCCAGTGGTCCATTCTTGGTACACCCTTACTAGTACAGCACCTTGCAAACAGCCCACAAAATCTGAATTCTGAGATGCTTCCACCCTTGGCATGGCAGCAGACGTTAAATCACAACCTCTGCCCATTGTGCTCATGTGATGCACTACGGCTCACCTGCCCTGGTTGGCCACTTATATCTCCATGTGGTTGACCTTGTATGTGCACTCTGTGATGCACTTAGAGGGGTACCTGATTCCGGGGGCGGTCATATTATTCTGATACGACTGAGTATATATGCCATGCTACGTAGCTCTAGGGTGTTCATATTGAGACACTGTAACCTTTGCTGATGAATACTTGAACAACTCAAACAAAGTAATCTCAAGTCAGCTCATGAACCATGTATCTTCTAAAGGCACATCAGTTCCAGTATCTTTTAGCCTAACATGATGATTATTTTAATCACAGCCACGCTACCCTGACGATGGAATTGAAGGTACAGAGTGTGCATTTTAATGGCATGGTATAATTATACAGGGTGATTCAAAAGTCCCTGAACTCTGAATTCAACTTTTTCTACCACGAATATAGTGATGTATAACTATTTTTTCATACTGTTATATTGACACTCATACTTACAGGTAATGAAAACCACTTTACAATGGATGCTGGAATTGTCCACCTTTCTGTTGAAGACACAAATTCACCTGATGACACATGTTCGCTGGTATGTCCCTCACAGCTGTAACGATGTTGTTCCACAGGTCCTGTACCGTCTTAGGGTTGTTGTGGTAAACTGTCTTTCAGATAGCCCCACAAATAAAAGTCTGGTGAGCGAAGCGGCCAAAGTTTTCTCGAGATTAATCGATCGTGGAAGAACTCGCGGAGCATCTCCATTGTGTAGTTTGATGTGTGGCACGTTGCTCCATCTTGTTGACACCAACAGTAACGTTTGCGCTCTTCCAGCATCACTACAAATTTATGGACGATGTCTGCATATGCTGCGGACTTTACAGTTGTGTCTAAAAAAAATGGCCCTACAATTCACCATCTAGACATGGTGCACCGCACTCACAGAAGTCCAATTTCATGCAATGCGTGTGTATTCTCTGCAGCCCATATGCGAGTGTTTTGGCTATTGATATATCCATTCAAATGAAACCATGCCTTGTCACTGAAAAAAGTGTTAAGCTGGTTAATCACATTGTTGCGTGTGAAACTCAAACCATTGGCAGTATGCAATGCGCTTTTCCAAGTCCAAAGGACGTAGCTCTTGCACTACTCAAATTCTGTACGGTCGTAGCTTTGGATGTTTAGTAGCCCTCTGGTAGCCTGAACTTGAACTTTGAATCTAAGTTTCATGTTTATTCCAACTGCACGACTTTTGAGGAATGACAGAGGTGGGGGAACCACGCAGCATGCTTTGCCTGCATTGTCCGAGAGGAAGGAGAAGAATGCGAAAGAGCAGATTAAAAAGCCCAAACAGACTGTTCGGAAGAATGTCACTGTTTGTAGACTGGAAGGAGGGGGAGGTCAGAAATGTGGCGTCACAAACTGCGCCCTTGATCACTGGAAATGCCCAAGGGTTCCGTAGCTTTATTATGCGGCTAAATACGTACCGTAATTTTCGTCGTATTATCCGTAGAACGTGAAATTCACATAAAATTCTTTTCCCCTTCGTATAATACACACATCACAGATGTTGATCCAGAAGCGGAATTTCCGACGGAAAAGTCAGTTTTGAATATATATATATATATATATATTTTTTTTTTATCTACGGCCAAAAAAAGAAAGCTCAGCAGTATTTAATCTGACAAATAAGACTAGCTTTTTAGCTAAAATCTATACAATTACACTTTCATACACAGCCATCAGCAAAAATCGTGCACACGGTAGAGATCTCTGTCAGATGGGCCAAGATTTCCACTAGACTTGGATAAAAAGGTAAAAAACATATCCTTGTGCAAATATTTTATGAAACTGACTGAAATTTTAATGAACACCATAAACCGTTAATAGGAATATGACCTCCAAATTTTGCCTAAATCGGTTTAAAACTGTTTAAATTAGCCTTCAAAATTTTATTAACCGTTTCTGTGTATACCATTTTTGTTTACTGATGATTAAAAATTTTCATGGCTAATTCAAAAAGTTTGTAACCGATTCCGGCAAAATTTGGAGGGTCTGTTTCTATTACCAATTCATGGTGTTGATAAAAATTTCAGTCACTTTCGTGAAAATTTCGCAAAGTTAGTTTTTGCATTTTTTTTTTTAATGCGTAGTCCTGAAACAATGGTGGTCGGAGACTGACTTCATCATCTCCTTTCATTCAGTGGAGGTGGGGAGGGCTCATTTGCGGAGATGTACGCACCTTGTTTATTGTCGCAGTGAGTTAGGGCTGATGATTAAACATTTTAATGGCTAATTTGTTTTGTTTAACCGATTCTGGCAAAATTTGGAGGGTCTGTTCCTATTACCACTTCATGTTGTTGAGCAAAATTTCTGCCAGTTTCCCAAAAAATTTTCAAAGTTAGTTTTTGCATTTTTTAATGCATAGTTCTGAATCAATGGTGGTGGTAGTACTGTGATTTCACCATCTCCTTTCTTTCGAGGTAGCATGCGGCGAGTGCTGTACATACATTTGCTGGTTGCAAAAAAACAGAGAGCACGAGCAGTCAGCGTTAATCTTCTCAACAATACAAAATGACTCCCACTCCTGCCGTCACTCCTCACAGCTTCGTTGATTTTTCATTATGACCCCCCCTCTGCCGTACAATAAATTCCAGAATGCAAAAACTTTTTCCAGGTTTTTATGAGAAATTTAATATTTTCCCTGAATTCTCCCGATTTTTAAACCTATTATAAAATTCCCCATGTTTTCCCGGTTTCATGGCCAACCCTGCCAAGGTGATCCAAAACTGGAATGCTACAGTAATGCGTCATGGAGATGTGGAAAACAAAATGGACAAATATCATTAAGTGGGTACCTATACACCTATACCTACTGGGACTAAATCTCATCAGCCAGACTTCCAAGAACTCAAACCAAAGTTTCATTTTCGACATGTAATGCAGAAATTACAGCAGTCGTCAAAGGCCATGAAGACTGAGACATTAAAAAAAAAAATTGTGGAAGAACTCACTGGAAAAGGATTCCAAAGTTCGATTATACCATTGCGACAACCAGTCAGCAATCTTTCTAGGAAACAGTGAATGCATGTCACATAAATCAAATAATATGGTAAGACAGGTAAGTTTCATTAATGAGAAACTCAAAGATAAGACATTTTGTCTTCAGTATTTGACTACAGATAAAAATCTTTCAGACTTTCTTACTAAGCCGAAACTTAGCAATTACGAAAATCGAAACTTAACAATTACCTAAGACTCTTAAATGTGGTTTAAGTTTTATGAACTCTTAGAACTGTTGCAAGAGACTACAGATTGAAAATTAGGGAGGAATTTGTTGTACATTTTTTGCAATTCTCAATCTTTTTTACATACAATTTTGATTAACAGATGGCGCCAGATGCGCACTGCATTGCACTCTCTGTACACGATGTAACAGCGTCACTCTGGGATTTGCCTCCATAGAGAGGTTGTATGGCGAAGAACTCACAATGTCTTCATGTTATGTCATTAATAAATTGTTGTGTTTTCTAATGTGATTGAAATAAGTATTCAAGGTGGAGTAGTGCTTCGGTTATATCACAGCAAAAATAAGAAATAATACAATTTAATCAACAGAACCATCCCTCCAACATACTACTGCGCAACCAGACAACTATCTTGGATAAATGCATGAAACTTAATATATTGGTACCTCTGGAGATCTCACACTAAATTATGTCACAATCTGCAATTCAATTAAGCAGAGGTAGGAGTCATTCATTCCCAATGTAGAATGCAAAATATAATATTAAATTTTTATAGAACAGGCTAGTTCATCTGTTGCACAATATTTGTTCATAACTGATAAAACGTCAATATATAAGGTGAAGCTTTGATGCTATCTTTGGACAGAAACAAAGTATACCTGAAAGGTGTCCTTGGACTGTGAGCATGTTTCCTAGGTGATCTGGATTTATTGTGGGGCCGATATTCTTCCAGAACAGATGGCGCCATGTAGGAGAAGCCCTAGAAATATTACAACAATATGCAATTAATTATTATATGCCCTCTTATGAAATACACACAAACACACACACAAGCAAAAAGATATGTAATGTCGTCTTACTTTGAACACTAGGTTAGCACTCTCACTTAAACGTGTATCATCTGGGCTGTCATACGGAGGTTGCCCCGTAAACTTTGCATCAAACTGTGAAACATCATCATCACTTATCTAGTGGAAAAAAAAAAAAAATAAGCTTCCGGTTACAGAACTGAAAAATAAACCTAAAATTTCTAAAGAATCACACAATAGAAATGTGATCACACTGCAACCAATAATCAACACACCAGAAAAATGAACACTAGCTGGTATTATTTATAACTAGTCACTCATAGAATGGTAATTGTTAAAAATTATCACCAACTTTCCAAACAAATTAATTAGAATAAAATGGACTTTTAAATTGACATCAGTCAGATTTTATATGTTCACCATGACTTTAGATAAAATTACTCGAAGACATGGTAATGGATTTTTAAAAAATATATACATCTTGCTGACAGCATGAAAATAAAAAAGTAAATTAGATAATGTAACAGTGATGCAATATTGTTATTTAATGCAGTATTGTTATTCAATTTCACAGGCTCCATATAATTTTTCTTGCTGCTCATTTTTACAAAGTTGCCATTAATGAAAATTAAGTGAAAACTAAAGGGACCACCACTCCATGTCCATTCATACAAGCTGTTCTCTGAGATTCAGGTTAGCTCCAAAGAGAAATACAAACTACCAGATAATTTTTACTTACTGTTGCCGTATCCAACTTCTCCATTTATAGCGATCTTGACATACAACATGGGCTTCACTGACATCCATCACATGCTGTACACAAGATTTTCTATACTTCATACTCATGATCTTTTTCTCATGCAGACACTACTGAATCTGATCCTCCCATGATTTTCTTGGCCTTCCTTCCTGCCACTTGGGCTAAAAATATTTTCTTAATAAGCATCTCATCACTCATTCTTTCAAATGGTCAAACCACCATAGCACAGTCTCCAACTTGCTAACAACATTTTGCTTCACATTACACAACACATCTTAATTCCTCACACGATTTCCAACTTCCAATAGCACAGTCTCCAACTTGCTAACAACATTTTGCTTCACATTACACAACACATCTTAATTCCTCACACGATCAGAACATGTCTTGCCCCCCACCCCCCGTAAGAAATGCATTTCTCAAGCACACAAACGACTCCTATGTTTCTTCCGTAGTACCCAGGTTTCACTGCCATACTTCAGAGTAGAAACAATTACACTTTCATACGCAGCCATGCGGGACTCTCTTGAGAACCCATCATTCCGGTGAAAACCTCAGACTATCCATGACTTTCAATGAATTCACTCTCCTACTAATTTCACCACCCAATTTGTTCTCTCTGCTAAACATGCTTCCCAAATACACAAACTCAAATTGTTATTCAACCTCATTGAGAAACTGTCTTTAAAATACATTAAAAACTTTATTTACAATAAGAGGTTAAAAACACATGCAAGATCTTCTCGCAGTTACTCTGACCACATCATCATCAGGCGTGGGTATGTGTCGAGCAGGCAATACAATTTTTATACAGCACACATTCTCAAATATTTATGCAAACAAATTACACATTGTTGCCAGTTCCGATAAAATTTGTATTACCTGCTCGACACATACCCACACCTGATGATGTGGTCAGAGTGATAAAGATCCTCACGTGTTTTTAACCTTTTATTGTAAATAAAGTTTTTAACGTATTGGGTTGTCGGAAAAGTTGTGACGTATTTTGGCACCCGATGGCGGTTGGGCGGTTTTGGAAGTCCTAGAGGCATGTCTGTTATCGCTATGGCATCTGACAGGTGCCAGTTCTAGCTGCAGTCTAAAAGGAATATAGTGAGCGATTTGGTTGATTTGCGGAGATTTGACATCAAGTTGAAGATGGAAGACCAAACTGTTCATTTTCGCCGTATTTTACTGTTTTACTTCCGTAAAGGGAAGAACGCGTGTCAAGCTTGTGAAAAGTTGTGTAAAGTGTACGGTGATAATGCTCTACAAGAACGTCAGTGCCAGCGGGGGTTCGCAAAATTTTGTGCTGGTGATTTTGACCTGAATGATGCTCCTCGGTCGAGGAGGCCCACCGAGGTTGATGACGACTCAAATCAAGGCATTGATCGAGTCAAACCCATGTTACACGACCACCTGAAGAAGCTGGGAAAGCTCGATGTGTGGGTTCTTCATGAACTCAAAGAAGCTCAATTGACGGCACATATAAACATCTGCGATATGCTCATTAAACGTGAAGAAAACGATCCTTTTTCGAAGTGACCGATAACTGGTGACGAAAAGTGGATTGTGTACAACAATGTGCTGCGCAAACGGTCTTGGTCCCAAAGTGCTGCTTCGCCTCAAACTACATCCAAAGCAGACATTCATCAGCGGAAGGTTCTGGTCTCAGTGTGGTGGGATTTTAAAGGTGTGTTTTTCGAGCTCCTACCACGAACCAAACAATCAATTCGAATGTGTACTGTCGGCAATTGGACAGTTTGAACAAATCCATCGTCCAGAGCTCGTTTATCGTAAAGCTGTTGTGTTCCATTAGGACAACGCAAGATTACACACAAGTTTGATCACCCACCAAAAATTATTGGAGCTTGGGTGGGATGTGTTGCCACACCGAACATACTCGCCTGACCTTGGGCCATCAGACTTCCACTTGTTTCGCTCTCTTCAGCAGTCCTTGCATGGTACAGAGATGCCAACATCTGAAGGAAGTCATCAGTAGTCCATATGCGAGGCGCCCGTAGTTCTTCTGTAGTGAAGTCAAGTTCCCACATTAAATTTTGCAGGGTAGCATGCGTATTTACCAGAATACACTGCTACATTTTTAGCAACATGTTAATCTCGATCGGGGACAATACTTGGATAAATTTTGCAACATTAAAATGGGGGGGGGGGGGACTTGAGTAAATACACAAAAAATACATACCATTTCAACTCCACCTTTTAATGAATATGTTGTCTTAAGTGTGTGATGCCACACACTTATGGTTATTCCTCCTGTTTTTTAGAGTGAAAATGCCGACCACAATCGTCTTTTCCGCCGTGTGCGATAGAAAAATCAACAGCACATGGGAAACAAAACCCATGGTTTTTGGATACCCGAGACGATTTTAGACATGAAAATTCTTGCGAATAACTCTCCTTGAATTTTTGACAACTTTTTTGCTTTTAGATCCAAGAATATTAGTAGAGACAGGTGGCCATTTACCCGACGCTATTGCAAGTAAATTCGTACACGACAAACACAATGGGGGCAAAGACAGATAAATTAACTTTGAAAGGTTTCATAGCTTTATTATGCAGATAAATAGAAAATTAGCATTAAATGCTTATGATACAAATAAAACTAATCAAAAAGGTATTTTAAATTGAATAAATAAATCAATTCTGGAAAAAAAAAGGATAAAATAAAAAGGCAATGCAAATAAAATAAATTACAATAAAAATCCATGCAACGTTTCATTAACACAATAGAAGTTTTGTTCTACGATGCGGGAAGTAAAATGTCACAACTTAAAACGCAAATGAGTAATGAAGCAAATTCATCAAAAAAAAAAAAGAATTAAAACTGAAATTAAAAGAAATGAAAAACTATTAGAAAGTACCAATCACTCACCCTAAAGATCATGGTAACCTCCATCGACAACACATTTCCAACATGTCAATCATCGAAATATTCTAAGGGCTTCAAAGGTTTACAGACATCTTGCTTAAGATTCTTACTTCCGGGTGTGAAACATCGTATTTTTTTTTTTTTTAGCCTTATGAGATGTTACAATAGTTTGTCAATTCCATAAAAAACCACACATACTACTATTCATACAATTCAATTAAAAACTATGTACATAATTTACATAACCTACATTCCTAGGTGGTTAAACCTTTGTCAACTGTAAGTATCAAAACTGCTCCTTCTGTTTCACAACCCCTGCCACTCCCACTGCAGTGGGAGTGGCAGGGGTTGTGAAACAGAAGGAGCAGTTGTGAAACAGAAGGAGCAGTTTAATTCTGCCACTCCCACTGCAGTGGGAGTGGCAGGGGTTGTGAAACAGAAGGAGCAGTTTGATACTTACAGTTGACAAAGGTTTAACCACCTAGGAATGTAAGGTTATGTAAATTATGTACATAGTTTTTAATTGAATTGTATGAATGAGTAGTATGTGTGGTTTTTTATGGAATTGACAAGCTTTATTGTAACATCTCATAAGGCTAAAAAAAAAAAAATACGATGTTTCACACCCGGAAGTAAGAATCTTAAGCAAGATGTCTGTAAACCTTGGAAGCCCAGAAACATTTCGATGATTGACATGTTGGAAGTGTGTTGTCGATGGAGGTTACCATGATCTTTAGGGTGAGTGATTGGTACTTTCTAATAGTTTTTTTATTTATGAATTGCACGTAAACTATGCGCACTTTGCAGGAGGTTAATACCTTAAAAGTGCAAATATAATAATTGAAATTAAAAGATTCCAAACGAAAAATTATCTGGGGAAAACAATCTTTAAAACAAACTATTAAGGAAGAAAGAAAGTTTTTGTGAATCTGACAAGATAAAATAAAACATCCCTTTGTTCAGCAGAACATTTTTACAAGAGAGAAAAAACAACAACTGCACTTCGCAAATCTGTCAAAGTAATGTAGACAATTAACAGGGTTCGTACTCTTTTTGGGGGAAAAAATTCAAGGACTTTCCAGGCCTTTTCCAGGCCATATACAAAAAATTCCAGGATGATTACTACGCTTTACAGTATCATGCTCAAATTAGTTTTTAAAAGCAATTTCAGTTTTAAGTAATAAAAATGATGAAAGATGCAAATGGATGAGTGTGCTTTTTTACCCATTACATTTCTTTTTAAAGTTTTTAATTGGCGAATTACCCAATAATGCTAAATTGAATCATGATGCAATTACCACAAGGCTATTCAGAAAATCCTTTCCCTCAATCAGAAAATGATTAATTTAATCAGTCATTTTAGCTGCATCACTATTCTGCACTATCTTCCATGTAATCAGACTATTATTGATAACAACTGAAATTATTATAAAATAAAGTGAGGGCAGATTCAGAATTTAAGAATGGGGAGGGCGCACGTCTAACAGAGGACTGGTAAAAAAATCTCTGAGATTTATTTCCTCCAAAAAACACGGTGGTAAAACATGGAGGACCCATAAGGGGGAGATGGGGTGCTTGCCTGTCAGAGTACATCACAAACAGCAGTTCTGAAGTACTGCTGTGTGGATCACTGAAAAGTTCGGGCCAATGTAAGACAAAACGTGGAGTTGCAAATCCATAAGTGAAAAAGTGTGATGTCTGAAAACAAGAAACGTGAGACAAAGCAAAGCACTTATCTACTTACTCACCCCCCCCCCCCTTTTTTTTGAAATGGGGCATGTGCCTGTTATGCCCACAGGTGGATTCTAGCTCTGATAAAAAGTGTTCCCATACATGGGAATTATTTTTTTTTCTTTTTAACATTCCCAATGACTGCCACTTGTGGATGCATATTGGGATGTGACTTTTGAAGGCAATGAAAATCTTAATTACTAGACAGAATATGTTCCAGACTTGAGGAAAATTTCATCCAATTGTAGTACAGTTATGCTAAATCAAAAAGCATAAGCCACGGAATCACTATGCACCTCAAGAAATGATTCGGAAGTGGACGATCATAGAAAGGTGAACCAATAGAGTTTAAAACAGAAAGTGTAATTTTAGGAACATGGCAACAAATTTCAAATAAGTTTCATCATAGAAGTCAGAAAGTCCTGGTCCACCACCCAACCCAAAAGAAAGGGTTAGGTGAACCAATAGAGTTTAAAACAGAAAGTGTAATTTTCAGAAAGTCCTGGCCCACCACCCAACCCCCGGTGAAACAGTGGCAAGGGTGTGACGACCAAAGAGGAAGCAGATCTAGCAGCCGCATCAGCACACTCGTTACCCGAGATTCCAACATGCCCAGGAATCCAGCAAAACTGAACTTGAAAACCGGCCCCGAGCAAACGACGAAGTAACTGTCTCACATTCACGAGAAAAGGATGGTCACGGCAATCTGCAGATGACAAAGACTGCAAGACACTCAAGGAATCCGTATAGACCATAGCACGATGATGAGAACTCGACTGAACATGGAGAAGAGCGAGATACACAGCATGCATCTCCGCTGAAAACACCGTGGCCTCAGCTGGGATCCGCGCTACTGAAACGTCATCTACACAGACAGCCACGGATCCAACGACTCCATGCATTTTGGAGCCATCAGTAAAAATAGGAGTGTAATCAAAATTTAGGTCACGGTGCTCAGCGAAGAGCTGCTGGTACACTGACGCAGGGGTTGAGGATTTATCGAAAGATGTAAAGGTGGTATCAACCATGACACCAAGTGGGTGCCATGGCGGATCCCCAAAGCCCCTGGTCTCTCCAACAAGTGACAAGTCGAGCCCAAGTATTAGTCGAGCCCCATATTCAAAACATCTATTATTTTAATGGATAAAAATGCATTTTGCAACATGAGAATTGCTTTCCATCTTTTTTAATCCATCCAGCATATTTAGGATTTATTAGCCAAAGATCACTAAAAGTACACTTACCCATATTTAATGGGGGGGGGGGTGTGAAAAAATGGGTAAATCAACTGAAACAGTAAATGAAAACCAAAAAAATATCTAAGATCAGGAACCACACAACTAAAAATTGAGAATTTCCCCTGAGTAAGGGGCTACACATGTGACCAATTACTATAGGCCAGATTTTAAGTAATTAAAGAAAAAGGGGTCTTACTGCTATGTTCTTTCCTGCTCCCCCAGCTTTGTCCTTTAGGCAGCCTGGGTTGCGAATGCTTTGGCATTGATTTAGTCTTCATTCAAAACAAGGAAACAACACTTAGTGAAGTTACTGTTTTATGACCTGTATGCCAATCAGTAGACAGAGTGTTGTGCTAAAAGACTGTTACAAAGCATCATCTCTTACAGCTGGGCTCCAAACCAGAGGAAAGGAAATGTTAACAAACACTTAGTGCCTGAGGGAAGCAAAACTTTGTACTGGGTCCCCTCCTCCAAGTCTCAAATCTTTCATACTTACCCAGCTGGAGAGTGGACGTAGGGCTTCAAGCTTGGAGAATGAATACTGCTCTTATATCTATGCCTTTGAATTTAATTTCGACCATTTTCAACAGGGTAGGTTCCTAGGTTGTACTTAACAGCATACTAAAATTTCGCCAAAATCCAACCCCTTTTACGTGAATTATCGTACGGACAAATGGAAAAAACCAAAGCATAAACGTTTCTGCAACCTACAGTTCGAAAGGGTTAGTAATTTCTAAAATAAAAACATAACGAACAGCGCGAAAACTAGCTCATACACAGAATATTTGAAACTACAGTATGCGCTTTCAATTATTAGGGATGATAGGGGGAAGGGAATAGAACTGTCCATAATTAGCATGTTCTCGTTGCGCTAGGCGCTTAAGCACTGCTGAATTCCGTCAGACCCCCAATGGTCAAATGATTGAAATGTGCTGATGTTCATGGAATGAAATGGTTGATCAGCTATGATAACCGCATAAAAGTTCGAAGGGGGCGATTTTTTTTACTTTATGCAACATTCTACATTACTCCAATATTTATCTTATCATCAACAATAGCAATGTAACTACCACTTACGATCGCGGATATCGGCCAACTGAAAATCTGCCATACAACTAAGGGATACAGCACACAGGTATCATGTTACAGTGTATTGTAATTGAAAAAAAAAAAAAAAAAGATTTCAGAAATTAAAATCGAAAAAAAAAAAACTTTCAGAAATTAATATCATCAAGTCATGGTGTTTCAAAAATCCGCTTTCCTTTATAATGTTTAAAAACATGTAATGTTTTTTCTTTTTTACCTGTCGTGTATAATAAAATGGGTTGATTTTTTATGGAATCAGACGTCCATATGTCCGATTGTCTTCGTCTGAGTTCACACGTTAGCTACTGTGTACAAGTAGACATATTTTTTCAGCTCAAAAATATGTAGTTTTGTATGTATTCACAGTATAACTCATTCCGTATTCCCACAGAACAAAATTCAGCAGATACAAATGAAGAACATCAAGACCCACCCAACACCATGTTTCCGATTGTCTGCTGTTTATATTCAAGAAATGCGAATATGGATCAATGGTGAATGCAGCAACTATGGTTTTTATTTATTACCAAGAAAAAAAAAGGAGCCTGAAAGCTGTAAAGCTGAAACGGATATTTCTCCCCCTCCCGAAAACATTCCGATTAAGTTCAAACAGCAGGAGCACGCGTCCACGCACACTCAACCCACGCACACTCAACCTCTGGAATGTCCTGATGGAACGGCTTCTTTTCATTTGGCACATCGCCATAAATCACCACCTGCAGCTCACTGAAGTGTCTTCCTCCTTCACCCTAACTATAGGAGAAAACGTAAAAAAAAAAAATGCTGCCCAATTTTCGACAAAATGACCAAATTTACGTCATAACGTTGCAATTTACTAAAATACGTTTATCTGCTGAATTTCGCCTAAATCCATTGAAAACTTTTTAATTATAGATTTTTTTATTAAAACAGTAACTCAGGCATCTGAATAAAAATGTATGTTTGTAATTAAAATAGAGTCCATATCATCACAGAAACAAAATTTAAGGATCACTCTGTTTAAATAAAACCATGGCATCTAAAAAAAAAATAATTTGCTTGCTTTTCCCGTAATTTATAATTGCCGTTTCTTTTTTGAATCCGATTTTGCAACGGAAGATTTTTTTTTTTTTTTTTTTTGCATCTGCTAAAGTTTCAAACGGAATTCGGCGAAATTCGCACTAGAACTTTATTGTGATGTATTTTAACCACTGTAAAAATTTTACTGTGTTATTTTCAAAATTCCGGAAAATGGATTTCTGAAAATATCTCTTAGTCCTTTTGAGCCGTGGAAGTGATAAACAGGTGTTTGCTTTCTTCCCAACCAAGAACTTCGGATCAGCGCTCCCAGCTGTCAATCAACCGTTGCTATGGTAACACACTTTCTGCTCAAGGCTCACTGTCTAAAGAGGCACACATAATAAAAATTTCCAATGCTAACTTTTTAAGTTTTAAACCGATTCAAATGGAATTTTGGGAGTAAGCTTCTGTAATCCAATTATAGTAAATGTAAAAATTTCAGCCACTTTTGTGAAAAATTCGCAAAGATAGTTTTCTTATTTTTTATCATAAGTAGCCGAAGTCTCTTGAGGGGTGGGCCGGAAGCAAGCGTCTTAATGCAATAAACAAGGAGCAGATGAATGTGTTGTTCAGGCATACTCTTCACTGGTGGATGCCAGCTGACTTGGTAAACACGCGACCCCCTTGCAAATGCTAAATGTCTCTTCTTTCCCCTTCTGTTGTTCTCAGTAGTTGTCGGACGGACATCAAGCTCAGGGCTAGAGAATGCATCAAGCTCCCCTTCCCTAACAGACCCGCTAGTAATCATCCAATTTTATTGCACTGGAAGTAGTGCTTCCCCTCCCCCCAGCCAAATTAGGATTTGGGCACATCCGAAACACCACTGTAGCCGGCGGTTTCTTTGAGAACAGAGGAGAGGAACTTAAAAAAATTAAGGGGTAACAGTCAGTAACACGATTTCCTAAAAGGGCATTTTTTTTAAGCACTAATTTCAAATTTCAAGGCTTTTCAAGACAGCATTAAAAAAATACCGTTTTTCCAGGATATTCCAGGCCTTGAAAACGTTATCATGATTTTCCAGGACTTTCCAGGTTTTCAAGCACGCGTGCGCACCCTGAATTAAGCTCTCTGCCGACATCCAGGAGCGTGGGAAAATAGGTCAAAACTGGTGCACACACCCAGCAGCTACTGCTGCTAGAAGTTTTCTTTGGCTGGTTGCCAAAGACGCATGGAGAGATTTTCTCTTGCTCTGGGCAAAATATACTGCGCACGAAGACCAAACTCCCGTGGAGGTAACATAAAACAGGCAATAACAGCGTCCACACATCCTGGTATCTTAGTTATGTGCTCTGCCGGAAAAAACAAACATTCAGGATTTCTTCGATTCACAATTTTTTTCCTTCGATCTGATGACTATTTGCTCAGAGCAGTTTTTTTCTTCTTTTTTCCCCGATATCCCACCCGCCCCTTATTTTGGTGAAACAAATATGCAATAGCAATTAACATTACTATTTAAATTACATTTTAGCAAAAAACCACATGATTCAGGGAAACACGCGACCCGCTGTAAACATGGAAATTCCAACGAATAACATTTCTTGTACTGCTGAGTTATTTTTTTTCACCCCACTGGAACTGGAAGCCACTGAAGCACGCTTCTTAAACTACAGCAATTCACGTCACGTCACACCACAACCAATCAACTTTCAACTTAACAACAAGAACAGAAAATGTGGATTCGACTTTACCTCCAACTTACGTTAGTGGGCCGCGGGTGGCCTAGTGGGCAGCGTTCGTGACTGCCATGGAAAGGACCTCAGGTTCAATCCCAGGCAGGTACGAACGCTCGATCCACTAAATATCTGCCGTGCGTCGGATGGGCACGTTAAGCTGTCGGACTCCAGGTACCGCCCTCCCCGGTAAAAAATATGGGCATCTTCCTCCCCCTTTCTACTTCGCTTCTGTGCCACTTTCCTATCGGGCACTCAAGCCCAAATTAAGTGTTGTTTAAGACCTGGGGTCAGATACTCCCCTTCCTAAAATCCTCTACATAAAAAAAAAGTTATGTTAGTTCAGGACGCAGTCAAGGTTTTCCCCGAAGTCAACAGACGTCGTGCATTACGAATGCCATCCCACGGCAAGCCAGGTACAAAGTCACGTGATCATACAGAACGATCTCTGCTGCAACATTTCCGCTTGCTTGTCGGCCAGCCAAACAGGCTTGCTGTGTGATGGCTTCGTGACGTTACCGCAAAAATCACTACATTTGACTATGCTTGACTTTTTCTTTTTTTTCCAAATGATTAAAAAAAAAAGTTTTCTGGAAATATCAGAGATTTCTGGAAAAATCCGTAGTTTTTCACACCTTCTCCATAAGTCCGTAGTTTGAACATGATATCCGTAGAAACTACGGAGGATACATAGTACTTGGCATCTCTGCGTAGTATAGCGTTCAATTCAGATGAGGCTGTAAATCAGCACCTTGTACAGTTTTTCGTCACGCAAGACAGGTCCTTCTATGAACGAGGCATTCTGCAACTCACTGACAGATTGCAAAAGGTCATCGAACAAAACGGCATTATATCATCGATTGATCTTTGTTCTTTCTATCAATAAATGACCTTTGCACAACATGGCTAAAATAAGTCATGACTTTTTCGACAACCCAATATTTTAAAAGACAGTTTCTCAATGAGGTTGAATAACAATTTGTTATCGTGCTGAAACAGCTTATGCTTACACCTTTAGGGTGTTCTTTATAGCAGAAAGAAGTTTTTCAATTGGATTTTTAGTCCCACAGATATTGTTGTAAATTGAAATGCGAACTTAAGTCCTCTGGTGGCAGACTTGTGCATTATGAAAAATTTGAAATTACACAGGGAACATTTCGCAGCAGAAACTCTCTCCAGAAAAGAAAGAACTTTTCAAATCGGACTCTTAGAAGCAGAGATATTGACAAAAATAAGATATGCATCTACATACCCCGGCGGAAAAACTATGCATTATTTTAAGAAGAAAGTATTTTTAAAAGGTTGTTCAACATGAGTGGTATCGGTCCACGGAAAAAAAAATTCAGTTGACTTTATTTTTAAATACACCCGAGTTGAATAATTACGAAACACACATAGCGTATGAAATCCGTTTATTTTCGCGGTGTAGTCAGCACAAATATTCGCCAAGCTTTCGCACTTCACTGGAAAGCTTTTTCAAGGCAATGATAGACACAAAATTTGTGTCATATATACGCTATATGCGTTTCGTAAATTCAGTTGAGTTTTCAAGAGCTCACATGTTGCTGCAAATATATCGAAGCTGAAATAAACACTTAAGCCCATGGTGGCAAACTATTCTTTACCAACTATTAAAAATTAAATGCAAAACAATTTCTATCAGGAGCGGTATATGATACAGGAAGAATTTTTCAAAATCGGAGTTTTAGAAGTAGAGATATTGGGGAAAACACAATCTCTGCCTTTACGCCCTCCTAGTAAAAAGTCAAAAAATTATTTGAAAATTTTGAAGATATGCAAGAGACATTTTGCACCTGAAATGCTATCCGACAATGCAAGAATTTTTCAAATTGGACTCTGAGAAGCAGAGTTACAGACAAAAATAAGATATACATGTATGCCCCTGACAGAGAAACACCATGCATTATTTTAAGAAAAAAATTATTACGAAAAGGTTTATCAGCACGAGTGGTATCGGGTCCAAGAAAGAATTTTTTTCAATCAAGATTTTAGAAGCTCAAAATTTGCTGCAAGTATGTCAGTACCAGAAAAAAAAAACAGTTACGACCTCTGGTGGACAAACCATTCTTTACTAAAAATTAGAAATTATATGCAAACATTTCCTATTGGGAACTGTAC
The DNA here is from genome assembly GCA_039090855.1 of Macrothele yani. NCBI lineage: Eukaryota > Metazoa > Arthropoda > Arachnida > Araneae > Macrothelidae > Macrothele > Macrothele yani. The sequence continues at coordinate 72,479,781 of CM077028.1, read as the reverse complement.
CTGGTGCAGAAAGAATTTTTAAATCGGAGTTTCAGAAGCAGAGAAATCGTGGAAAACATGATTTACTTTTACACCTCCTAGTGGAAAATCTTTGCGTAACTTGAAAAAGTGACTATACCTAAAATAGTCTTCCATATAAATGGAATCGAAAGATAAAAAAAAAAATTCCAATCGGATGTTTAGAAGCAAATATGTGAAATAAAATATATTTTGAATTCTTTATCTTCTGCATTTATGCTCTCTAGCGACAAAATTGTGCACCATACAAAAAAAGAAAAAGAGTACAAGGGTCATCATTCAGATACTTCAAGCTTCCCTTTTCACCAATTTTTGTTAAAATCCGAGATGTTATAGTTGAGTGCTGTATTGATTTGACATGGAAATGACCCAAATGTTTTAGTTTGTTGAAAGTGGCCTCAATGTTTTTTAAATTCATTTTCATGCACTTTTGTTTTGGACAGTATTCTATCATTCAATATACAAAGAAAATTGACACAGAGACCTAACAATTGAAGTTATCAGTAGTGCACAAAGAGAAAATTAGTAGTTTGACAATTTTTCAATAGTCAAATAAATCAATCAAAATATTTGGATTTAGGTATTTAAGAAACAAGCATTTTGTGTAATATCTATAAACTAAATAATGTTTAACAAAATTAACATTTAACTTACATATTTACTTGTTGATATTTAGCAAAATAAATCTTCATAAAAAGGTAAACAAAATAATCCCAGAATTTCTTGAAATGTGATCATGCTAGACATTTAATTATCTACACCAAAGAAAAATTTAATAACAACTATTGAATGTACAGTAAAATAAAAAAAATAAAACAATAAGGAGCTTTATATGCAATGACACTTCATCTTATTTTTTTGATCAAAGCATACTTCACCATACATAGACATTTTGGCTTTTTCTATCCAGGGTTCGTACTCTTTTTGGGGGAAAAAATTCAAGGACTTTCCAGGCCTTTTCCAGGCCATATACAAAAAATTCCAGGATGATTACTACGCTTTACAGTATCATGCTCAAATTAGTTTTTAAAAGCAATTTCAGTTTTAAGTAATAAAAATGATGAAAGATGCAAATGGATGAGTGTGCTTTTTTACCCATTACATTTCTTTTTAAAGTTTTTAATTGGCGAATTACCCAATAATGCTAAATTGAATCATGATGCAATTACCACAAGGCTATTCAGAAAATCCTTTCCCTCAATCAGAAAATGATTAATTTAATCAGTCATTTTAGCTGCATCACTATTCTGCACTATCTTCCATGTAATCAGACTATTATTGATAACAACTGAAATTATTATAAAATAAAGTGAGGGCAGATTCAGAATTTAAGAATGGGGAGGGCGCACGTCTAACAGAGGACTGGTAAAAAAATCTCTGAGATTTATTTCCTCCAAAAAACACGGTGGTAAAACATGGAGGACCCATAAGGGGGAGATGGGGTGCTTGCCTGTCAGAGTACATCACAAACAGCAGTTCTGAAGTACTGCTGTGTGGATCACTGAAAAGTTCGGGCCAATGTAAGACAAAACGTGGAGTTGCAAATCCATAAGTGAAAAAGTGTGATGTCTGAAAACAAGAAACGTGAGACAAAGCAAAGCACTTATCTACTTACTCACCCCCCCTTTTTTTTTTAAATGGGGCATGTGCCTGTTATGCCCACAGGTGGATTCTAGCTATGATAAAAAGTGTTTCCATACATGGGAATGATTTTTTTTTCTTTTTAACATTCCCAATAACTGCCACTGGTGGCTGCATATTGGGATGTGACTTTTGAAGGCAATGAAAATCTTATTACTAGACAGAATATGTTCCAGACTTGAGAAAAATTTCCCCCAATTGTAGTACAGTTATGTTACATCAAAAAGCATAAGCCACGGAATCACTATGCACCTCAAGAAATGATTCGGGAGTGGACGATCATAGAAAGGTGAACCAATAGAGTTTAAAACAGAAAGTGTAATTTTAGGAACATGGCAACAAATTTCAAATAAGTTTCATCATAGAAGTCAGAAAGTCCTGGCCCACCACCCAACCCAAAAGAATCTAACCACCTTTATGTCTACCAGTACACTTGCCTCATATTACTTTCCAAAAATTATTTTTCATATCAAACAAGATTGCCTCAATTTACTTTTATTTTTTTTAAATCAAAATCACTGCTAAACTAAATTTATGAAGTGCTACCCCAAAATGTGGAACTAGCTAAACTATTTATAAAAACCTTTAACATAAAACAATTTCAGTTTTTTATTGGTATAAATTAGGATATTCTTAAGTATTTTACATAAATGAAAAATGATGAGCATAAGGAATCTCTACCTCCAGTTAAGCTTCAATCATAACCAGAATCAGAATAACCACTTTTGGTTCAACTCCCAAAACATAAGACAATTATATGAATTAAGTTTTTAAAAGCTTTTTTAAAAAAAATTGGAAGTTTGTCAGTTATATAAACCAAAATCTGATCAATGCATTAAGGACAATTGATTGAATTGTTTTGGCCACAAATTCATAGTAAAATGTACAGCAAAAATATGTTTTAGGAGCCCATGAGTATTTACTGTACAAGTATATATAAGGTTTTATATTACTTACCAAAGTTTTAGTCCAATAAGAAGCCCAATTGTGGAAGTTAGTTGCAGAAAGTTATAAGTTTTTGGAACAGAAGAGTTCATTAGTCTATTTACATGAACTTCATATGAAAAACACTAAATAATTATGAAGATAAAAGATCCAAACTGGTTTGAAGTTCAACATGCTTCAAAGAAAGAAAAAAAAGTTCATTTCTATTGTAAATTGTACAAATATAAAATTTTTATGTTTTAGTATTAATTCTCTATATGCTTGGAAGATACCACAAATATGGAGTATCAATGGATGGTTATACAGATTTAAGATTGCTGACTTTGGTTTCAAGTTCCATATCCATTTTTTTTAAGTACTGCTCTTTTCTCATGAGCAGTTTTTCTAAAGCTATTAGATTTTACAATGTATGTATTGTTATTTGTAGTTTCAGCTTTTAAAGCTAAATCATCAGCAGAGTTAAGTAATTCTTTGACTTCTCCTTCAATGAGTTTCCTTTTCTTTTTTATGCTATCAATTTCATCTAAAATAGCTTTCCTTTTTCCACATATGGCTGCTTTTTCCTTTTCTTTGAACTTATCATCCAAATAATGTATGTATTTTTGCCTTGCAGCTCCAACTGATAACAGAAGGGATTTTGAGATATTCACCTTATCAATACCACCTACATAGGATATATGATCATAAATAATTCTCTGTGCTACAATTGACTCCCTCTCATGTTTTCTACAATGAGCTCCTTATTGACTGAAAAACCCCTCTCAACAGAAGCTTGCCCATGTGACAACAGTGAAAGAAGTTTCACAACTTTCCACAGTTCACTAAAAGCTTTAGTAGAAGACATGTACTCATACAATAATGTGTCTACTCTTTGTTGTTTATCTTCTGGATCAAAGTTTATGAATGAAGATTTTACTGCTGCAACACTGGTCACAAATTCCTTAAACTGCCATATTACACCATCACATAATTCTGGTTGTATTCTATGAGCATCAACAAGAAGTGTGAGAATGAATGTTAGATTCTTAATACAAGTCTCACTATTTTTTGACATCAACCGAGGATCTAAACACTTCATGTGGCGAACAAGGGAGTACTTAAGTGGATTTTTCCCCAATAGCTTCACAACTAGCTTTTGCAAAAATATTCGGCATTCCATTCTAAACTCTGTAAGTTTGCGTTCACCAATGTTCTTAGCACTTAATTCTTTCAATACCTTCTCTGTTTGAAACCCAACATCAATTTCTTTATAGTGACAACACTGAGATGCATCTGTAAGGTCTACTTGTAACAGCTTTAAGGCAGAGTTAGCTTCTGCCATTACGGTTCTTTTAACAAAGCGATTCATCATATTTCTTAGCATCTTTTCAAGATCTGTGGCCATAAAAGGCGTCATTGGCTTATCTGACTGATATGCCTTGAGAAATGGTACCAGCTGTTTTGAAACTGAATTGAAGAAATGCAGTTTAGCCAAAACAAAAGGATCTTTAGTGAAAGTTTTGATAGCATCAAATGTTGCAGTGTGGGGATTCTTGATGCACTTCTTTTCAACTTGGTTAACATAATTTTCAATGTCTGCCCAAATTTCTAATGCTCGCTCGCAGGCAGGAGTATTTTCTAGCCACCTGTGTGGGCAGAATTTTAATGGCATCTTACTGGCTAAAATTATTTTAGAAAAATCTTCCCTCCTTGAAGTCCACAGCTCCCTGTGTTTAGGAGTTGGGCATTTGAGTCAGCACTAAGTATTGATTGCAGCATACCAAAAAACTTCCAATTAACATTGGGTCCATCCATTGATAACTGCACAATGTTACACAGTGGGAGGCACGCCACGCATTCAAGAAATTTTTCCATCATTATGTCTGCACTAGCATGACCCAAAAAAACTGATGACAAATATCTGGTTGAAACTGTTCCTTTTTCCCATAAACGAACATGTATATCCATTTGTTTTGACTGACTAAACTTGTTTAAACTTTCGTCAAACAAAATCACAAAATTTTCATTTTCGACTTCCTGAACCAACACTGATTTAAAGTGAGGTGCCAAACCAAAGCAACAAATGTAGGAACATTTTTTTTCGCCACAGCTGAATTTTCCAGCAATTCTGCTGTCAGAAAACATTAGGCTGAATAAAACATCATTACCTGCACAAGACCTGTAAGAGTAATGGGATTTAACCACTTTTAAAACACCACAATGCTTCTGCTTTAATGGTTGCATTTTTTTCAAGAGGAATATGCAGAGGATTAGATGTGGATGCAATAGGCTATACTTGTTTATCACTTGATACACATAGCAATTTATCAACAGTTAGTGGAACATTTTTACAGCTTTCTGTCAACATACTATGTTTTTTTCCTTTCATGTGGCTTCTTAAAGCGGATTCCCCATATTCGAAACATCTATTATTTTAATGGATAAAAATGCATTTTGCAACATGGCAATTGCTTTCATCTTTTTTAATCCATCCAGCATATTTAGGATTTATTAGCCAAAGATCACTAAAAGTACACTTACCCATATTTAATGGGGAGGGGTGAAAAAAATGGGTAAATCAACTGAAACAGTAAATGAAAACCAAAAAAATATCTAAGATCAGGAACCACACAACTAAAAATTGAGAATTTCCCCTGAGTAAGGGGCTACACATGTGACCAATTACTATAGGCCAGATTTTAAGTAATTAAAGAAAAAGGGGTCTTACTGCTATGTTCTTTCCTGCTCCCCCAGCTTTGTCCTTTAGGCAGCCTGGGTTGCAAATGCTTTGGCATTAATTTAGTCTTCATTCAAAACAAGGAAACAACACTTAGTGAAGTTACTGTTTTATGACCTGTATGCCAATCCGTAGACAGAGTGTTGTGCTAAAAGACTGTTACAAAGCATCATCTCTTACAGCTGGGCTCCAAACCAGAGGAAAGGAAATGTTAACAAACACTTAGTGCCTGAGAGAAGCAAAACTTTGTACTGGGTCTCCTCCAAGTCTCAAATCTTTCATACTTACCCAGCTGGAGTGGACGTAGGGCTTCAAACTTGGAGAATGAATACTGCTCTTATATCTATGCCTTTGAATTTAATTTCGACCATTTTCAACAGGGTAGGTTCCTAGGTTGTACCTAACAGCATACTAAAATTTCGCCAAAATCCAACCCCTTTTACGTGAATTATCGCCGGACAAATGGAAAAAAACCAAAGCATAAACGTTTCTGCAACCTACAGTTCGAAAGGGTTAGTAATTTCTAAAATAAAAACATAACGAACAGCGTGAAAACTAGCTCATACACAGAATATTTGAAACTACAGTATGCGCTCTCAATTATTAGGGATGATAGGGGGAAGGGAATAGAACTGTCCATAATTAGCATGTTCTCGTTGCGCTAGGCGCTTAAGCACTGCTGAATTCCGTCAGACCCCCAATGGTCAAATGATTGAAATGTGCTGATGTTCATGGAATGAAATGGTTGATCAGCTATGATAACCGCATAAAAGTTCGAAGGGGGCGATTTTTTTTACTTTATGCAACATTCTACATTACTCCAGTATTTATCTTGTCATCATCAACAATAGCAATGTAACTACCACTTACGATCGCGGATATTGGCCAACTGAAAATCTGCCATACAACTAAGGGATACAACACACAGGTATCCTGTTACAATGTATTGTAATTGAAAAAAAAAAAAAAAAAAAGATTTCAGAAATTAAAATCGAAAAAAAAAAAAAACTTTCAGAAATTAATATCAAGTCATGGTGTTTCAAAAATCCGCTTTCCTTTATAATGTTTAAAAACATGTAATTTTTTTTCTTTTTTACCTGTCGTGTATAATAAAATGGGTTGATTTTTTTATGGAATCAGACGTCCATATGTCTGATTGTCTTCGTCTGAGTTCACACGTTAGCTACTGTGTACAAGTAGACATATTTTTTCAGCTCAAAAATATGTAGTTTTGTATGTATTCACAGTATAACTCATTCCGTATTCCCACAGAACACAATTCAGCAGATACAAATGAAGAACATCAAGACCCACCCAACACCATGTTTCCGATTGTCTGCTGTTTATATTCAAGAAATGCGAATATGGATCAATGGTGAATGCAGCAACTATGGTTTTTATTTATTACCAAGAAAAAAAAAAGGAGCCTGAAAGCTGTAAAGCTGAAACGGATATTTCTCCCCTCCCGAAAACATTCGGATTAAGTTCAAACAGCAGGAGCACGCGTCCACGCACACTCAACCTCTGGAATGTCCTGATGGAACGGCTTCTCTTCATTTGGCACATCGCCATAAATCACCACCTGCAGCTCACTGAAGTGTCTTCCTCCTTCACCCTAACTATAGGAGAAAACGTAAAAACAAAAAAATGCTACCCAATTTTCGACAAAATGACCAAATTTACGTCATAACGTTGCAATTTACTAAAATACGTTTATCTGCTGAATTTCGCCTAAATCCATTGAAAACTTTTTAATTATAGATTTTTTTATTGAAACAGTAACTCAGACATCTGAATAAAAATGTATGTTTGTAATTAAAATAGAGTCCATATCATCACAGAAACAAAATTTAAGGATCACTCTGTTTAAATAAACCATGGCATCTAAAAAAAATAATTTGCTTGCTTTTCCCGTAATTTATAATTGCCGTTTCTTTTTTTTGAATCCGATTTTGCAACGGAAGATTTTTTTTTTGCATCTGCTAAAGTTTCAAACGGAATTCGGCGAAATTTTCACTCGAACTTTATTGTGTTGTATTTTAACCACTGTAAAAATTTTACTGTGTTATTTTCAAAATTCCGGAAAATGGATTTCTGAAAATATCTCTTAGTCCTTTTGAGCTGTGGAAGTGATAAACAGGTGTTTGCTTTCTTCCCAAGGGCTTCGGATCAGCGCTCCCAGCTGTCAATCAACCGTTGCTTTGGTAACACACTTTCTGCTCAAGGCTCACTGTCTAAAGAGGCACACATAATAAAAATTTCCAATGCTAACTTTTTAAGTTTTAAACCGATTCAAATGGAATGTTGGGAGTGAGCTTCTGTAATCCAATTATAGTAAATGTAAAAATTTCAGTCACTTTTGTGAAAAATTCGCAAAGATAGTTTTCTTATTTTTTATCATAAGTAGCCGAAGTCTCTTGAGGGGTGGGCCGGAAGCAAGCGTCTTAATGCAATAAACAAGGAGCAGATGAATGTGTTGTTCAGGCATACTCTTCACTGGTGGATGCCAGCTGACTTGGTAAACACGCGACCCACCCCTTGCAAATGCTAAATGTCTCTTCTTTCCCCTTCTGTTGTTCTCAGTAGTTGTCGGACGGACATCAAGCTCAGGGCTAGAGAATGCATCAAGCTCCCCTTCCCTAACAGACCTGCTAGTAATCATCCAATTTTATTGCACTGGAAGTAGTGCTCCCCCTCTCCCCCAGCCAAATTAGGATTTGGGCACATCCGAAACACCACTGTAGCCGGCGGTTTCTTTGAGAACAGAGGAGAGGAACTTAAAAAAATTAGGGGGTAACAGTCAGTAACATGATTTCCTAAAAGGGCATTTTTTTTTAAGCACTAATTTCAAATTTCAAGGCTTTTCAAGACAGCATTAAAAAATACCGTTTTTCCAGGATATTCCAGGCCTTGAAAACGTAATCATGATTTTCCAGGACTTTCCAGGTTTTCAAGCACGCGTGCGCACCCTGTCTATCAGTCAGCATATGGCTCCACATACCTGTGCCTTCCAGCACCTTATTGAGTCACCCCCAGCCTGTCTAGCTGCTGTCCACGCTGCACACGGTGGTTACTCTGGATAATAGCTGGTGGTCACAGTAATGTGACTACTGCGTATTTGCCACGAAACAACTAAAGTATGTTATTTCTGAGCAGTTTGAGGAGCAAGAAAGGGAATCATCCTCTTTCTCCAGCATTACCTCTTTGATTATGAAATGGAAGAAGTAAACTGAACTGAGAAACAGTAAATAGCATTTCTTTCCAATTCAACTTTATGGCTGGTTGGGCAGATGACTTAACTGGTGCTTTCATGCGTTCAAGTACAGCAATTCTAAATTTTAAAAACGTGAATTTTTCGGGCTTAAATGTCAAACTCATCGAAATATTGAACACAAAATTTTTACCACAAAAATCACAAATCTGATTTCATCACTTAGTCAAACTTCAAAACACATTGGCATATCTTATTTTATATTTTTTTACACTGGTGTGCAAAAATTAAGGACGAAGAGGAGTAATTAGCATGACAGCGGAACGAGCAGGCAGAATGGACCGAAAGACCACTCAGGAGAGATAAGACTAGAGTCCGGTACAGTAGGGCATGTGCATATATGCAGCATGCCGTGGGGGTGGGGGTTGGGGGTGGTGGTGTCGGAAGGGTATAAAGCACACGGGCGGTGTACGCTCAGCAATTCGGTGAAAGCTATTGCACGGTGTTAATCGTTTTTTTTGAACGACTTTGAGTTGCTGCCACCGTCTAATATGGCCAACAGGCAATCCAGTAGACGACATCTGGATGACTTTACCCGAGGTCATGTCATTCGGAAGTTGGAAGAAGGTCGAAGTGTGACCAAGGAGTTCGGGATCGCTCACAGCATCGTTTCACGAGCTTGGAGAGCATTTCAAATGACAGGAACAGCTGTCCGAGAGTTTAGCAGTGGTGGTGCAACGAGCAACCACGGCGGCGGACAACCGGTATATTGTCCAACAGGTGAGAAGCAACAGACGGCAGACAGCGGGAGAAATTGCAAGGCACATGCAACAGACAACTGGACGTCCGTTATCGTGTTTTATTGTGGCCAGGAGGCTGCACAAAGGTGGTCTATTTGCATGACAACCAGTACGGTGTGTGCCATTAATGCCTGCTCATCAGAGATGGCGGTTTCCGTGGTGCCAGGAACACAAGAACTGGACACATCAGCAATGGGGTAGAGTTCTCTTTACGGATGAGAGCTGATTTAGTCTGAGGAGCGATTCTGGACGTATACACATCTGGAGAGAGCAGTTAACACGCAATCACACCTCCAACATCACTGAAAGGGACCGGTTTGGAGATGGCGGAGTTCTCGTTTGGGGCGGTATCATGCTTGGTAGCGGTACTGACTTCCACATCTTCCAAGGAGGTTTAGTCACTGGTGTCCGCTATTTTACCGAGGTTCTCCTGCCTCACGTGCGTCTGTTTAGAGGTGCTGTGGGTCCTGAGTTGCTCTTCATGGACGACAATATTACACCTCATCGTACAGTAACTGTCACAGAGCTGTTGGAGAGTGAAGATATTCAACGCATGGATTGGCCCGCAAGGTCCCTGGACCTAAATCTAATCAAACAAGTGTGGGACCTTCTCGGGAGACGCTTGGCAGCACGTCACCAGCCGCCAGCAACGATTCCGCAGCTGCGATTGGTGCTACAAGAGGAATGGGCCGCGATGCCTCAACAGCTCCTCGACAACCTCGTCTTCAGCATGGACAGACGTTGTAAATCCTGCAACGCAGTCAGGGTTGATCATATCCCCTACTAAAGACTGAATTTTTCTTGGCAGCCGCCTGTCACATGGATGTTTCTGTCTTCTGTGCTCGAAGCTACCTTTTCAATAAAGTGCCTCTGTATCCTTTGGATTCCTTGTTTGGACAGTTTTGCTCACTTGTCCCATATTCTTACATCTTGGGGATCTTATAGTATGATTTGAGTCGATATGGAGCACTTCTGCATGACGTTACATTTGAAAAACCGTCTCGTCCTTAATTTTTGCACACCAGTGTATGTACCTATCTGTACACATAGGAACTTTTTTTTTTTTCTTAACATTTGAAAAAGAGAATCTATCATATGAAAAAACTTATACTTGCCAGTTGGGGTTTAAAAGGTGGATTCTCTTTTTTATACAAAACGTCATCCCAATTAGCATCCCTAAAAAAGGAGTGATTTTTTACAGCATTTGCACCGTATGGACCACTGCCTAACCTTTGTTGTACTGATCTTCTTAAGAGCTGAAAATATTTGGTATTAAGCAACATAGTAATATTGTAAAATGGAAACAATATTAAGTTACAAGTACAAGGAACAGTCAAATGCAACAAGTTTCAGGCAAAGGAGATGACAAACACATAAGCACACCACTGTTGTGGTGCTAATCTATATTTTAGGCAAAAGAAACCACAAAATTAACAGCACAGCAAACTGACCCTCTCTCCCATTCATTTTAGTTATCTTTTTTTGTACAATAAACCTTGTAACATCTTTTTTTTTTTTTTTACTCATGTCATTTGCATACAAAAAATTGAGGAGAAAACTTTCAGCTGAATCAAGGCAGAAGTGTATTACAAATAGCAGGAAACCCAAATGTTCAACTACTAAATGTAATCCAGTGGGTCTGATATCCATGTGTAACCCACTTCTATATTGATTGAATTGAGCTGAGCTGAAAACAAGTACCAAAAGTTTCCATATGCTGTTCTTCATTACTTGCATAACTGCTTCCCACAAATTGGTACCAGATTTTCTTCTCAGTTAAAATGATTTTAAAAATAAAAATTTCATCAAAACCAGGCTGCATGTTTTAATGCGTTTCACAAACATCTTCGTAGGCACGCCCTTAATTTGGAAAGCTTGGCTTTGATTTCAGAAGCCTGGCTCAGAATTTTCAATTTACAGCCTGGCTTGACCTGTTTTAAACTTTCAAGAGTTTTAAGCCATTTCTTGCAAATAATGCAATTCTTCCTTTATAGCAGGGGTCTTCAATCTGTGGCCCATGGAACACATTTTAGTGGGACATGAACCCCCCCCCCAGAGGTGTGACTTGAGTTTGAAGTCCGAAATCTATGAGCTTGCTGTAATAAATCATATAATTGAAATTTTTAAAGAATACTGAAAAGTGTAGGCACATCAGTTACCGTATATACTCGCGTATAAGTCGACCCCCCCCACTTTCAGAGGAAAAAATCGTAAGAAATCGGAAACTCGCGTATAAGTCGATCCCTCCCAGAATGAGAAAAAAAAAATTCAATGAATTTATTCAAAAACATTTAAAAACGAAAAAAATTATATATACAATACTAAATTTAATTTGCATACCCCAAAACTTCATCGGAACCCTTCAAAATCCGATTCCGAGTCAGACTCGCCAAACAGTTCAAAAAAGTCTTTCTCCGTCATCGGCGTGTCATCATAAACATCAGTATTCCCATCTATGCCTGTGTCATCAGAAACACTGTCATCATCACTCATAAAAATCTCATCATCCTCTGTGCCATCAAGTTTGTTACTAATGCAACATTTCTTGAATGATTTCATGACCATTTCCGCAGGTAACGCATCCCAAGCATCCTTGACCCATTGCGCAATCAAAACGATATCCGGCTTCTTTAGATTTCCGCCCTTGGTTTCAGTCGGCAAATCAGAACTTATCCAATCTGCCCAATACCTCCGCACATTGTCCTTGAAGGGCTTATTAAGGCAGACATCTAGTGGTTGAAGAACAGATATCAACCCACCTGGGATGACAGCAAGAGTTGTTTTTGAATTTTCTGCAGTTTTTTTCACTTCTGCACAACGGTGTGCAACAAACATATCCCACACCAAAAGAGAAGGTTTCCTCAAAAGTGCACCTGGCCTTTTGTTCCACACATTCTTTAACCAGTCAATTGTTCCAGATTCGTTCATCCATCCTTTTTCATGGGCACGAACGAGCACACCAGACGGAAAGACACTGCTTTTCGGCAGAGTTTTGCGTTTGAAAATAATTACCGGAGGTAGCTTACTGCCGTCGGCCAAACAGGAAAGAACAACCGTGAAACTGGATTTTTCGTGGCCAGTCGTTTTGATCAAGATATTTTTTTCGCCCTTTTGGTTCACCGTCTTATTTCCAGGAAGGTCGAAACACTTGGCGGTTTCATCCATGTTCCATATTTGGGAAAGTTCAAAAGCAGTCTCTTTTCTCTTTTGAATTACATACTTTTGAAATTCCATTATCTTTGCTTCGAGGTCACGAGGTAACTTTTGTGCAATTTTGGTGCGCTGACGTAGACACAACCCATAGCGGTTCATGAACCTTGTGCACCAACCTGGTGAGGCACGAAAAGTGTTATTTGCGGCTGCAAAATTTTCATCTTTTGCGAGCTTTATTGCTCGCAAACGTATACCAGTTCACGTTACAATGTAACCATTTTGTCTGCAGCCCACAATCCAATCATTCAAAACACTTTCCAGCTCTGGGAAAGATGTCGTTCCACGGCGCAGCGCCTTTTGCGATTTTCACCAAGTCCGTTTTTTTTTTTTTTTTAACGCCAATCTCGAATCAGTTTTTCGTTATGCCAAATTGACGTGAAGCAGCACAGTTGTTAGTATTTTCTGCAAAAGAAACCACTTTCAACTTGAATCCTGCGTTATAGGACATCCGTTTCTTTACACAATCCGTGTCACCCATAATAGGAGAAGCGAGACACGTGCGATTAAGAACAAGCAACACCTAACGCTGGCTGTCGCATGGCTCCGTTATGTCGAAGGTCAGCGCAATCAACTGGTAGCCGGAAGGGCGGAGCTTTCTATGCGCGGCTGTGACTGCGCTGTGGATACGCAAAGCCAGGAGAGAGGAGACTTTTCAAAGCGCGGAGAAATTCGGAGGGTCACGATTTCGCAATTCTACCACATCAGTGTTTTTCCTTTCTTTCTTTCTTCTTTCGGAGGGTTGCGATTTCGTAATTAATACTGTATCAGCATTTTTATTTCTTTTGGGATGGATTGCTTTTTGCCCCATGGGAAGAACTTTTGGACTTACGATTTTTTTAGACCCCACATATAAGTTGACCCCATTACTTTGAAGCTCTCATTTTGTCCCAAATTTCTCGACTTATACGCGAGTATATACGGTATGTATATAATTCCAAATTCTTTGTAACACGAATATCATGTTCATAGATTCTTTCTTTTTCTGAAAGTTAAGTTTTAGAAATTCAAAACTTCTGAAATAATTAATAATTATAATAATCACATTTTACATTTCTTTTCATCCTATTCTGATTTGTCACATTTTTCGCAATTCGGAAAAGACTGAAAAACCCCAGCTGTGGGGAAGAAGCAAAATTGTGATGTACTGTACTGAACAAAACTACCCCTAGCTGTAGAAAGAATGTCACACAGACAGCGATGTGCAATTTCTCATAAGAATTCTTTCTAGTTGAGGTTTTGGCTTCATTACATACTTCTGTTACTAATGAAAATGATTTTCCTCTTCTACACTTAAATTCAAATGAGGCAGCTTTCCATCGCCAAATATGTAAACAAATACTTTGAACTTCATCTCCGCTGTCGCAACAAATGGCTCCAGAAGTTTGTTTTGCAGACCTGCCAACCTCTCCGAACCAAAAACGTAACACTCACATAGAAAAATCGCAACATGACGTGTGCCGATAATTTTTGAAGCCTATTCCACCTATATATATTCTCATTGGTTGCAGGTTAAGGGAAGGGAGGTTGCTTCAAATAAACAGACATACGTCCACATTCCAGGGCCGACCAATCAGCAGCTTTAAGTATGATGAACAGTTGAAAATACGAATCAGTCTTGAACGCTATGCGAAACGAGTCTGGATACAAGTGTTCATTGGTTGCCGACTGTACTTGACTTGACTTGACTTACTTTATTTCCGTTGGGAAACTAAATAAGAGAAATTGGAAACCTCTCCAAAAAAATCTTTCGTAGGGGGAAAAACGTGACTTCAAAAAATCGTATTTTTGGCAGCAAAATCATATCGTACTGCAGCGTGATTTATCGTACTAAATATGATAAAATCGTAACAGTTGGAGGTCTGGTTTTGGTATTGAGAAGCTGATAACTCTGTTCATGAAAACATTTCTTGAAAAAAATTACTTGTTTTAGTAGCTCAAACCAAGGACATTGAAACAGAATTTGATTTCAACCTTAAACAAAATAATAAATTGTTCCATTTCAGACTCATCTTGCAGCCTGGCTTGTTGGTTTCAGCTGTAATTAATAAATGCATCTGGTGGCAGATTTGTGTTACTCAGTAAACTTTGCCATTTGATTATTTAATAAGTCAGTCTTCATTTTGAGATGATCAGATTTTAATGTAGGAGCAAAATGCTAAACCTTCCAAATATAGTACAGGTCTAGACAAGCCCATAAGTTTTGAGAGAGAGAGAGAGAGAGAGAGAGAGAGAGAGAGAGAGAGAGAGAGAGAGAGAGAGAGAGAGAGAGAGAGAGAGAGAGAGAGAGAGAGAGAGAGAGAGAGAGAGAGAGAGAGAGAGAGAGAGAGAGAGAGAGAGAGAGAGAGAGAGAGAGAGAGAGAGAGAGAGAGGTTTGGCCTATGCAGACCTCTAAATCTTAATACTAGTTTGTGAAACGGCATTTGGCAGATGTTCTACAATTTAATCAAATTTAATTTGGTTCAAAGCAAATATGTTTTAACAACTATGTTGTCACTGCTGCTGAAGAGGTCTGTGGTACTGCAAGGGTGGGCAACTTTTAAGGTGATGCTTCATGGAACAGCCAGATTAAAGAAGCAGTAAAGAAAAAGAAGGAAGCACATTTGGGGAAGCTGCAAGGTAGTTTCTGATTAGTATCACTGTAAGAAGTGTGAGGCAGCAAAGATAGTTCATCAGAGTAAGGCAAAAACATAGGAAGGAAAACCTGGAAAGACATGAATTAGCTTTTGGAGAAGATAAGAAAACTTTCTGGAAATTCCTAAACAAAGGAAAAATGGGAAAAAGTTTCAAATTCTGTGAAAAATAAGATTGAAAAACCAGATTTGTTAATACTACTTAGCATATCCTTCTTGTAATTGTCCCAACTATTTACCATATTTTGAACCAGTTGTATTCACTCTGCATTATTGTCTCTCATGAGCGTGATCAACGAATATTTGTCGATAAGTGATTTGTTTCTATTTTCCGAGATTAAATATCCTGAAAAAACTACTAATTCCTTTACTTCAGATTAGAAGTCTAAGAATAATTTTAACAGATACAAAATATATGGACTTCTTACTTTCTCCGGAATTTCTGGGTTTAATCGGCAAAAAAATTCCAGAATTCCAGATAAAATCCGTACCATGATCATCAGCCCTGATCTACTGAGAGCCAAAGACAGATGGGAATGCTAACACCTGGAAAATCTTGTTTACTTTCTTGTAAAAAATATGCTCACAATCAGCTTATTTGATTGAGCAAATATGAAACAACTTTAGGACAAATTTTCTCCCATAAGCTCTGCTTTTAGGACAATGGAAGATGCCGCAGTTCATCTGAAATTAAATATTAGCATTTCATGCTGTCTTTGAGGCTGAAAAATCACTATTTTTCTGCTAAATGAGCTTTATTTCTCGTTGTACAAAAAATATTTCATGACCCCCAAATTTTTTTTTTCTTTGCTGCAAAATCTACAGAACATATGGGCGTATATTTGTGTGTTTAAACAGTCAGAGTAAGGCCCTACAGGTAATTTAACTTACGCCCAACGGCTTCTATTTCTAAAAGACGATGGCCGAGTGTTGGGCCTACGTTAGATTGCAGGACTGTGCTACCAGGGATGTATTTCCGTATCCACAAACTTAGGTGTCCCCAAAACTGTAATTTGTAAATTTATTTGTTCCACAAGCCCTTAATGTCTAGAAAAATGTTCCAAATAATTTTTCCAGTACCTACAGTTTAATATTTTTAAATAAATTATTTTTACTGGCTTTATAGTATTGCCAAAGATCTCACTTTCCTTGCTTACAATTTCAGTAATTTTTTTTTATTGATATATCTCTTTGCATCATTCCAATTACAGCATGAAATGAGAAAATACATTTTTTTTTTTTTGCTCTGATGAAACTGCTTGACAATAGTTGATCATTGTACTCATACTATGGATTAATGGGTGCGAGTGAAAAAGTATTTCATTTATTTCTTCTCTAGTTAGTCTCTCTCGCTCCAGACATACTGAGTAAAAAATAATGCAAAATATCTCAGACAAACAAACCATGTGTCAACTTTACTTCTTTGTTTAGCGACAACAAAGACGACTGAGGAGACTTCTGCTGAACCCCCCCCCCTGCAAATAAAAAAAACACGGGGGGGGATACTTCTGTGATTCATTAGATCATGCAAGCAAAGGTGATCCTGAAGTGGAAGCACGTGATGTCATAGTGAGAAATGGAAGCACAGGTGGGATCTCAAGAGAAGAGTTTAAAAGCTTTAAAATCTCTTTAGAATGGCAGGGCTTCGGGAGTAGATAGCATAACAGCTGAGATATTAAAATATGGCGGTGACTCTGTAATTGACTGGTTAACTGAAATTTGCCAGTTGTACTGGGAGTTAGGAATGGTCCCTCAGGATTGGAGAGATGCTATCATTGTTCTCTTGTATAAAGGAAAAGGTGATCAGACTGAATGTAAAAACTATAGTGGTTTCAGTTTGCTGAGTGTGCCAGGGAAACTTACATCACAGAAAGTGTGGGATGTACAGAGTGGTAATATGCCTGGAAAGAGCTGCACTAATTGAATTTTTGCATTACGTATGATGATTGAAAAGTATCTTCTTGTTGGTAAGAAATTTTTTTTGCTGCATTTTCACAATTTTTTGTTTTTTGATTGGAGGTTTTTAACGACTACCGTAAGCAACTGAAAGGGCTAGCACTACAGCCTGTCCCTAATTTAGGACCACTGGTTCCAGGGAAGGGAGAGTGCCAATGCCGTAAGACAAACACAACATCCATGCCTCACCGGGATTCAAACCCGGACCCTTTTCGGACGAATGGTCAGAAGCCATGTTATCGCATAGACCACTGGGCCACCTTTCACAGATTTAGGGAAAGCTTATGACTGAACAAATAGAATACTTCTGTGGAAGGTATTGAATAAACATTATCACTGAGAATCTACTTAATAGTGTGAAAACGATGTATGCTGGCAGTAGATGTGTACAAATGAAAGGTGTATCAAAATGGTTTTCTATTGGTGCAGGAATTAGACAAGGTTGTATGATGTCCCCATGGCTGTTTAATGTATTTATGAATGTATGCATGCGCGATGCCAAAATGGAAATACTGTTTTGTCTTGGTACATACCTGCCAACTTCTCAGAACAAAAATCAGAAAGATTTTTAACAAAAAATTAGGAAAATTTCCTGGATGAATACTGACAAGAGAGACATGATTTATGGTTACAATTCAACACTAGAATTTTGATAGACGTTATAATTTACACATTATTTTGCATGTTATGCAATAAAATTTACAAATGCAAATTATAACTTTTACCATAATTAATTGATAAATTTAATTATAGACAAACTTTTTTGTAAACTTGTACAAAGTATAACACTGACTTGCAATGTTTTTAGAAATTGACTGCAGCTACATATACAAATTTCCTAAAAATATGAAGCAGTTTTTTTTTCATACACTCATCAAATCTGAAAGAGTCATATTGCTTAGTCCTGCAAGCGGTCTACTGATTTTTTCCATAAGAAGCCTTTGCTCAGCAGAGAAAGTTGTCAAATGTTGTTTCAAAGCAGTGTCTTGACTGCCATGACTTTACAATGAACATGTTTTCCAACATGTCATCTGACAAACTCCTGAATTCTGTTCTTGTTTTCCTGACAACACTAAAAACTCACATTCCACATTACTGTGTGGGCCGCAGAGAATAGAAAACATTTTTGAGAGACTGTTGAATTTTGGCTGACCAGTTTAATTTTTCACTTGGCCTACTGCAGTCCATTGTAAATCAGCCCGCTCTTCTAAAATACTTTGGGATAAATTTTCCATCTGAAGTGCACAGAATTTGGACTGAAGGGCATCAATCGCTTCATCAACTGTTTCACTTTCTTGAGCAGCATGACAGGGAATTTTTCTGTGAAGAATTTCAAACTGGAGAAGGGTGCATTTTTAATGCCTGCTAAATGTGTGACTTTTGCATTCACCAAAACTGGGCTTTCCAATGGAAATCTGGAGAATATAGTCACATGCTGAGGTAAAATATTTTCTAACAACACTGGAAAAAAAAACCAAAAAAAAAACAAAAAAAACATTTGTCACCTTGTTGGATGCTCTCAATTGCCTTCAATGCTGCATGACCAATAATTAAATCACTATCCTCTCTTTGATTTTCTCGAGAATTATATTCAACTGAGAAGGGTGATGGACACTGACTGATTACTTCAGGCTTCACAAATTTTGAAAGTATATCTTTCAATAAATTCATCAGTAAAGTCTGCAGAACATTAATACAGGGTGCTGCCTGTTGCCAGGTTACATTGTTTGTTTTCAAATACTGGAACAGTATGCATGACAAACAAGCAAAAGACCTTATTTACATCTCCTGTTAAAAAATAAAAGATCTTTTCTTCCCAAGAAAGAGCAGTTTTTTCGTTTTCTTCTATATGAAGATCCTACTGCTTCATCATTTGGTCTTTTTTTACAGCTTGTTTCACTGGAATCAATTTTGCTCTTCTTAACTGTTGAGCTTTTCTCAAAGCAGCGGGAGACACATCAGAAGCAGCAGTTCCTTTTGGAATACAGTAGGTATCTAGAGATGTGGGTAATTTTTGCTTCCCATGACTTCATCTTTGAAAAGAGAAACCAGTGGTTCTCACTGTTCAATCAAATGCTGCAAGAACTTTCCAACTGAAAGCCAGAGTGTACAAACATGCTTAAGGATTTTCTGAACTTTAGTGTCATGCATCTTTTGCAGGTCTGTAAGTTTCTCCTTTCTCTTTGAACTTTTTACCAGGTAATAGAAGATGTCAACAAGTATTTCGTGTATTCTGAACGGCAAACATGATGAACTTCTTTCAGCCATTAAATTTATCAGATGCCATGAACACCCAATCACAGCAATATTTTCATGTTCCTTTCTCAGAAGTCCTGCTACCCCTGATTTGTATCCAACCATCACTGGGACATTATCACAGCACAGTGCTACACAATTAGACAATGGAATCTCTTTTGATTTCAAAACATCAATGACAAGATTTTCAATATTTTCTTTAGTTGCAGCCCCTTCCAACACTGGCACAGCCAAAACACAACTTTCCATTTTTGATGACTTGCTGTTGTAGTAAGTAACAATTGGGTACAGCTTTGCACTACTGTCATTACTACTATCTACAACAACACTGGAAAGACCTTGCCTAAGCTCTTTCACCAAGTCTTCACTTTCAGAAACAGCCATTGTTTTCACAACAGATGTTGCTTTAGTACGAGCACAGTGATACTTCTTTGCAACATCTGATTTAGGAAACACCTTCTGAAACAATGCAATGGATTCTGCATGATCAGCACAACTAATGGGCTAGTTGTGCTCGATCAAAAATGAAACAAACGCTCAGCATAAATCACGTCAACATCGCTTTTAGGTAGAAAGGCTTTTCCTACCCTTTGGTTATTTTGCAGTGCAGTCTGGCTTGTTTTGTGTTTAGCAGAAATTTGCATGAGTCACTATATATCAGTTTTTCTGTCATGGGAGATGTTTATGTCACTGCTGCAAAAAGTACAAAAAGCGTAATTGTTGCCCTTGGCTGACTTACGAATGAAGTTGAATATTTTAGCATACTCTTCACAGTGCATTTGATAATATCTTTCTCGTAGGCATTACAAATGCGCAAAATGTTCTCGATCGCAGAGCGAACAAAGCAACACGTATCAATAATTCGCAAAAACATCCCACGTGCAATGCTAACGATGCAAAATCAAACTTTGTAAGCGTGCAAACAACTAAACTACGTAAGCAGTGTTGCCAAATTTTGACACAGAAGTCTCCAAATTTAACCCAAAAAATGTATGCAGTAGTTGGAATTCTTCCACGTGATGGATTACAATGAATCGCATGTGCTCCCTGCGTCTTTAGGCGTTCAGTTCTCTCCCCCTTCTTCCACTTTCGGAGCAAAATTCTCTCATGTAATGAAGTCATGCAGGTGAAAAGTTCTCCAAACATCGCCTCCTTACATCCTCCCCACCAGATCAGTGCTGAGTTTTATTCATTTCATTTCCCTTGCTTCCCTCCACCAGACTTGCACAATTTTCTCCTTTACAGTAAAAGATAATTTACTTCTGAAGAGGGAATTTTAATAAAAATATGTATGTGTGAAATTTAAACTGTAGAATCCCCCCCCACCCTTGACTGTCTGAAAATCAGAATATTGAAAGATAATTCGGAAAATCGGAAACCAAGATATTCGGAATCTTCCAGAAAAAGCGAAAGAGTTGGCAGGCATGTTGATAGTATCCATGTGTGCAGATTGCTGTACAATGATGACACTGTCCTGTTGGCAGGGAGTAAAAGTGAGTTGCAGAGTATGTAGTCTTGGATGTACGAAGTTTGTATGAAATTCAAATTGAGTATAAATAAGGGAAAAACCAAAGCTATGATTTTTCAGCGTGGAAGTATTAGTACTGATTGTAAGATCGTCTAAATGGCACCAAAATTCACCAGGCGAATGAGTTTGCATGTTTGAGAGAGAGAACAAATTCGAGGGCAAATGAATTCTTCTTTGAAAAACATAGCAGCTGTAAGAGGATTTCACAAGAATGATGGGGTTTTCAAGAGAATTCTGAATGGATGTATATGAAAGTGTAATTGTTCCTACTCTGATGTACGGCAGTGAACTGCAAAAAAAAAAAAAAAAAAGACATAGAAGCCATCTGCATGCTAAGAGGTGCGTTACTTATGGGGTTTGTTGCAAGACATGTTCTGATAATGTGAGAAATAAAGATGTGCAGCATATGTCTAATTTGAGGCAAAATGCTGTAGCAGCAGGTGCAGACAAATATTCTAAGGTGGGATGCAACCTAAGAATATTAAAAAGGAGTGATGGATGCTTACTAAGATAATTTCTTCAGCCCAAGTGCCAGGAAAGAAATTTAGATGGCCAAGGAATCATTCTTTCTTTAAAATAAAGAATGAGTGATGCGATGCTTACTAAGAGAATTTCTTTAGCACAAGTGGCAGTAAAGAAATATAGGTGGCCAAGAAAATCGTGGGAGGATCAGATTCAGGAATGTCTTTATGATAAAAAGATTATGAACATGCAGTACAAAAGGTCTTGTGTGAGAAGTGTGATGGATGTATTTAGGTATCAACCTAGTAGTGGGTTGGTCCTCCTCTAGCACAAATTACAGCCTGCACACCCTGAGGCATTGCATTGACTCCACTAGATGTCGGAGGGTTTTGGGAGGAAATGCCAACCGTGCCCACATCCACTCTCTCTGTATGAGATGCGAGTCCAGGATACATGGATCTGATGTTTCACTTCACGCCATCCCAGAGAGCTTCCCATACATGAGACCGACCAAGGAACAAAAAAGCTTTTAACTTTTTAACCAGGTGAAAAATCAGAATGCGTGGCAAAAAAACATTAATATATAACGCAGCACGAGCAAGATGGAGTTTTTCACTGTAATTTATTCACATAAATATTAAACTCGTACACATTACTGTATGCACAATATAATATTACTGAATTCAAAATTTAATTAGTTTTTCCTTCTGTTGATATTATTCCCTTCCCATTTCTTCATTGCCACTTTCCTTCTTTTTTCTTACCTTTTATTTCCTCAGATAACAATTTATCCATCATGGTGAAAGAACTTTCAGCCTCATGAGAACCATGAATGCATGATATCAAAGCTTTCACTACTTTAGATACATGGTGCAACTTTCAGAATACGAATACTTTTGTGAACACCATACATCAATTCTACCAAATTTTCAAATTCCATCATTTCTGTTTTTGGAAAATTTCCTTTCTCTTATCAAGCTTAAGTGCAGCCATTTATGGCGGAAAGTTTCATTTAACAACAACACAGGATAGTGAGAACATCACGGGAAGAAATACAATTACGAGAGAAATCTTCGCTTCGACCGACTTCCGTTTTCGGGAACTTTTAAAACTGAGATGCAGTATTTGTGGAATAGATGTACATTTAAGAACAATACTAGGCAGAAGAAACATCGCAAGAGAAAAAGAGACAGAAGAAGAAAAAAAAAAAAACGTTTGTGGGAGAAATCTTTGCTGTGTTTAACTTCCGTTTTTGAAAGTTTCAAAAGACGGAACTCAGTCCTCAAACGGAAAACGAATCCCCTCTTCCCCTATTACAGCCCCCAAAATTTCTTTTCAGTTGTGCATTGATCTCGAGATGCTCAAAACGATAACAAAAATGGCGGAATTCTTTGAATCCACGGAAGAATCTCCTGTCTACACACTACAGTGAAATCTTTGCGCCGTCTTAACTTCCATTTTCGGAAATCGTTGCTCACAGTTTCATGCATAAATGCTAACATTTATGCAATAAAATGATATTTAACAACAATACTGGACATATTCAATATGGTGAGAAAAAAAGAAATTACGATTACGAGAAAAATCTTTACTTCGTTTAACTTCCATTTCCAGAAGTTTTGAAAGACGAAATACAGCGCATGCTTTCCTAGACGGAAAACGACCCCCCCCCCAAAAATTCTCTTCAGTTATGTATCGATCTCGAGAACGACCCCCCCCCAAAAAAACCCCACAGAATTTCTCGAATCCGAGGAAGAATCTCGTGTATCGCTTCCGCAGGATTTTAATCCAGAGACCTTGAGGACCACTGAATGGTTACAAACTCAGACGAGTGTTCCTTGAGACATGTCTGGGGGTTGCGGCCCAGTGGGGCAGTATATTTTCTTGTTGAAAGAGACCATTGGTTTCCAGGATGCACAAAGGCCAGGAAAGCATGTAGGTGATCAGCCATCACATGCTGGTAGCACGCAGCAGTTAAGGAGCCCTTCAGATACACCAAGGGACCTAATGAGTCACACAAGAAGGCTTCCCAAACCATCACAGAACCAACACTGCTGTGAAAAGAGCTGGCAGACACAACAGGAGTCATTGCCTTATGTTTTAGACGCCAGACCTACACCCGATACATGAGACTGACTAAGGGGGGGGGGAAGCTGAACTTTTTAACAGCACGGGTGAAAAATGAGAACATGCTGTGAAATAGTATGAACATAACGCGTTGTGAGCAAGACAAAATTGTTCACTGAAATTTATTATGTAAATATTAAGCTGGAGCACATCACTATATTCAAAACATAATTATTTTTTTACATTTTAACAGCAACACAGGATAAATGTAACATTGCAGAGACACAAAAATATGATTACCAGCGAAATCTAAGCTGTCAAACTCCGATTTTAAAAAGCTTTCCTCCATTTTGCAGCTGCAAAACAAGTATTTATGGAATAAAATTATGTTTAACAACACGACTGGTTAGAAGAAACATAGCGAGAAAAACGGATTACGATTACAGGAGAAACCTTCACTCTGTCTAAGTTTCGTTACAGAAAGTTTTCAAAGTCGGAATTCCGCCCACTGACGGAAAATGACCCCACCACCAATCCCTCTCAAATTTCTGTTCAGTTCCGCATCGATCTCGGGACCATCGAAATAACGACGGAAAAGGTGGAATTCTTCGAATTTACTGAAGAAACTCGTGCCTGAATAGCACAGGAAAATTTCGCCAACTTCCGTTTTTGGAATTTTTCTTCCATTTTCCAGCTGAAATGCAAATATTTATGGAACAAAATTATATTTAACAATAATAATGCGTAGAAGAAACATCGCGAGAAAAAGAAATCACGATTACGGGGGAAATGTTCACTCCTTTAACTTCAGTTTTTGAAAGTTTTGAAAACAGAATATCATCCCCAAACCTAACCCCCCCCCCAACTAATCTTCCAAAATTTCTCTCCAGTTTTGCATCGATCTCGAGAATAACCCAAATGATGACCAAAAAAAAAAAAAAAAAAAAAAAGAATTCCAGGAATTAGCGGAAGAATCTGATGTATGACACCCTCCCGTTAGCTCGGTACAGCTGAAAACTGGATTCATCTGAGAGCACACAATATATGGTGGCACTCAACAGAGGTCTAGTTTTGATGTTCCTGGCACCAGGCAAGGCGTAATTTCTGACGACGAGCAGTCAACAATGGTACACAAGGACCTCTGCTCCCGTAGCCCAGGGTATGAGTCAACAATGGTACACAAGGACCTCTGCTCCCGTAGCCCAGGGTATGTAGTGTGCTGTACTGTTCACTTGCTAATGCTCCAACATTTAACCTGGATGTGATCTTGACCACTGTTTGCCAGTCAGTCAGTCTGTACGAGCCTGGATAGTCAATGTTGGCCTCGGTCATCAATGGCATGTGGTCTGCCACCACTATCTCTCCGAGTGCTGGTATACCTGTTTATGATAGACTCTGCCAAACCCGTGATACGGTTACTAATGGGAACACTAGGGCTCTTACCATTTGGGTGATACCAGGTGTGCCATACAAAAGAGGCCCAGTGGCCAGACGTTGTTAGGCGGGTTTCCAGTTAAAACCGCTTTGTTCCCCTTCTAACCGGTTTCTGCGTGTACAGCTGCAAAGGAATTCTCGGGGAAATTACTCCTGTTTTCTGTCATTTCAACTATTCTTCACCATGTATAGTAACTGTTGTCGCTCATACTCAGGCCTCTTACATAGCACACCCTGTAGAATGATTATCTGTCTTGTGTAGATAATGCAGTCATGATCAAAGCTCAGATCACCACATTTACCAGTGTTCAAGATACACTGTTGGGAAGCCCTGCAGTCAGCCTATTTATTGCGTGTGTTTGGTTTTGGTCTATTCCACTCTGCATGGGGGATGCCCAAGTCAACCATCCATCACCTCTATCTCTAATGTTTTGTCTACCGAGTGTATAAACCCATAAGTAGCCCGAGGGGTTATGGAACATCAGCAGCAGTAGTCGCACACTGTCTAACAGCTTGATTTTGAAGCTACTCGATAAGATGTCACATCTCGACAAGAGAATCTATTAATTCCCTTTATACCAGGATTAACGAGAAACTCAAATTTTAACCTATCATCTCGGGAATTTCACTTTTACTGCTGCACACAATAAAAATTGGACTATCCCTACTGAACTTTTGGAGCAAATTTTTAACAATCCTAAGAACTCCCCATGCCTCTTTTTGAACTTCCTCTTCTACATTGTCATTTTTAAGTCTTCTTTTCAAAGAACAAAATAAACACTGGAATTCAAAGATAGGATGCATGTAAAACTTACACTCTACTGCACAGCCTGGCTTATTTCACAAAACTTTCAAATTCTAAAAGTAAACCAAAGATGTTAACTGAACATCATAGTATGAAAATTTAAGGCTTGTTTAGAAAGATTACGCTGTGTGGAAACCTGATTTCAACTGATGAAAAGTTGAGCAGGTTTCATACAGCTATGAAGATGGAAAAAGCGATTTTTTTTAACACCCGTGTATTCCACAACCCTTCACAGAAACATACAAATGTAAGTATGTTTCAAGCCTAAAATAATAGAAACAGAATTTTAGGATTTTTCCATAACCCATATGAAACTTTGTTTCAAGAGATCACATCAGCAGATCAAGATTTAGAAAGGAATATCTGACATCTGAGAATAAATTTTTGAAAAAAAAAAAAAAAAAAGAAAGTCAAATCAGTAAACAGCAAAGACAACCCACCAAAACTGAAAAAAAAAAAAAAAAAAGACATTCTCTCTCTCCACATTTTTTTCACAGCAAAAATAAAAACTGAAGTTTGTACTAGAAAAAGCTCAAGAAACGTATATGAAATAAAACTTATATCAGAACATGAAAACTGCCTAAACAATGTGAAAGAACTTTTAAACAATTCATTCTGGAAGCTGCACCAGCAGAAAACTAAAACATTGGAGTTCACTGCGAAATACTCACACACTTGAAAAACTGAATAAGAAGTTTCTTTAGTGGCAAAAGGATGAACAGCAAACAAAATACCCAAATTTTCTAGTTATTTGCACAAAGTAGCAAACTTACATTTCATTTATTTGATTTTTAAAAACAAAAAAGTCCAGAAAAAAATATATATGCAAGTACAGAAAATAAAATTAGGCAGCACACTGGAAAATTAACATTACCACACAAAACATTTGAATGCTTAATGCATGAAACATCCACTACTTATGCCCAACCATTCACATATTTCACAATTACATTTATTATGAAATAAATTAAGGAATAACACTTACTTTCTTTACCAAATCTCTAGCATCTGCTGTAAGGTAATGTGGCAAATGAAGCTTCTGCTTTAAAATCTTTAAAAGACAGAATAAACAAATTAAGTAAAACAACATATAAAAGTAACAATAATTCCACTAACTAAAATGAACTTTTAAAACATTTAAGTACACGAAAACCAGAAAATTGTGGGTGCGCTTACAGCTCCCTAAATATTTTGACACATAATATACCATGATTTCATGAGTGTTTATTGGGTACATGTCTATAAGCGTATAAAAAGTTCACTCATTCGTATAAAAATACATGGAGAAACAGTTGAAAAGGCTGAAGAAAGCAACTTTCTGCGAAAACTTCTGTTACTCATGCTTAATAAAAAGTGGAGAACATAGTTTAGGGGTGAGGTTTTAAAACATCATTACCAGGGTGTCTACTAAATTTGAAAAATCCTACTACATGACTGATTAACAATTTTCATCACCATTTTAAAAAACTTCGACATATATTTATATCCCTATCTAAGGCAAATAGTATGTACCATACACACACATATATTAAAGAGGGGGACAAATTGCCCCTTTTTTCTACGGAAAAAGCCCCCCCCTCAAACTGCCTTTTGGTACTAACAAAAATCTGATTCATCATACTTTGACTGCACCTAAAAAGTAAGCTGAAATACTCTTGCCACTGTGCTACACAATTTCATTATGTTCCTTTCTTTAACATTTATACCTGAAAAAGATCGTAACTCCAAAGTAGCACAATTTAAATAACAAAATTTTGAGACCAATTTAGCAAACAATATTCTGTACATACAGGGGCTGTCACAAAATAATGGAAACACCTTGAATCAATAGGTGTTACACACCTAATATGGCGTGGGAGCACCCTTGGCAATTAAAACTTCTTGAATCCTCCTTGGAATAGACACAAAGAAGTCTTGGATGGCGGTAAGTGGTAGGTTGAACCATTCTTCCTGCAGAAACTGCTCCAATTCCTTGAGAGACGCAGGAGGAGGATAACAGGATCGCACTCTGTTTTCCAACACAGACCACAGGGGCTCAATTATGTTTAAACCTGGTGATTGTGCAGGCCAGGGAAGGTGTGCAACATCATCCTCATGTTCCTCAAACCACGATTGAACAGTTTGACATCTGTGAATCGGGGCATTATTATCTTGAAAGGTGCAATCCCTTGACAGAAACAATGTCTGTGCCATTGAATGCACATGGTTGGCCAAAAGGGTGACATAGTCACTGCTAGTAATCCGTCTGTGTAATGTGATAATGGGACCTGCTGCAAACTACGAAATCATGGCCCAAACCATTATGGAACCGCTCCCATGCTTTACTGTAAGAAGGAGACAGTCTGGGTTGTAGGCTTCTGCGGGGGTTCTCCACATGTAAACCCGTTCTGTGGTGGAGAATAGTGAGAAACTTGATTCATCGGAAAACAAGACATGTTTCTATTGATCCGCAGTCCACGTTTTATGTTCCTGGCACCACTGTAGTTTTCGTTTCATATTCACATGCGACACCAAGGGTTTTACAATCACAGCTCTGCCATAAATATTGTGCTTATGCAATTCCCTTTGCACGATATGGGTTGATACTGGGTTTTGGAGATGTGCATTAAGCTCAGCAGTCACTTCCGTCGTCGTGGTCTTCATCCTTGAGGTCACAATTCTCTTTAATGTCCTCCTGTCTCTCACAGTGAGTTTGGTTTTCCTTCCACACAGTACCTCTCGATGCCCCCAATACCTATGCCACTCTGGTTACCGGCGCACCAACCAGACAGGCTGCTACAATCTGCACGCTTTGGAACTCCGACGGGTCACTCATTGTGCCTTCACATGGAACGAAATTATGCAAACACCGATTTACAATGCAATCACAGACACTTGAGACTATAAGCAACACTTAAAAAAAAAAAAAAAAAAAAAAAAGTAACTACATGTTCATTTTACTCAAAAAGCAGCACATACCAAAGTCACTGTTTTCAGTGAGGTGTTTCCATTATTTTGGACAAACCCTGTATGCTAAAACTTTTTTTTGTGTTTTTTTATTGTTTTAACAGTTTTCTTTGAGGGAGGGTACAAATGCCCATTCATTTTGACATTTGGATCATTAGATGCAAACCACATTTACACCCATCTTATGTTATCAGTGCATACAGAATTATTTAGATTGATGCAAGAAAATGAACAATTACTACAAATAAAAAGAAATTCATGACCCCAAAGCAAAATGTATGCCTCTTCATCACTCTTTTCTTAATTCATGACTATTTTGTGACTTTCATTACCAGCAGACACCCTAAAATAACACTACTCGTGCGAGTCCAAGTCTCCATTTAATGGCATAAATAAAAACATCCACTCAATAATTGCGCCGAGCTTTCGTGCTCCACTGGGAGGCTTTGCCTGGGCTAGTTTATCAGAATAGTAGTAGACGGCGCTGATACAATTAAAAAATTTTCTGACATTTCGGAACAATTTTTTTAAAAAAGTTGTATCAGCGTGAAAGCTAATTAATTAATTGCCAAGTGAATGCTTTCATTTATGCCATTAAATGGAGATTTAAACTCCCATGAGTCAGGTTTCTACTGAACGCCTCAGCAATTTGCATAACTAGGAACGTTCAGTAGAAAGCTGGTGGACACGAAAAATTGTTGAATTGTGTGCACCGGGGTCACATGGTATCACTTAAACAAAGAAAACAGCACAGTAGGAGAGGTGTTTGAAGGAAAATCTGAATGTGAAGGCATATGCTGCTGAGTAAGTGATGTTGCCAGGGAGTTTGGAATCACGCATAGTGTGGTATCCAGGCTCTGGGCAGCGTTTCAAACCAATAGAACATGTTCCAGATGTATGCTAAGTCACCCTCATTCTACTACGATGCATGAAGACAGATTTTTTAGTTGTAACAGCAGCAGTAATCGCAGCACCATGTTTGGTCAATTTGTGAGTAGCCTACATTGCAGCACAGAAGCGCGGTTATCCTGACAATTGTGGCAAGATGTCTACAACGTATAGGGCTACCAGGGGTAGGAGCGATAAAAAAAAAAAAAAAAAATCAGGACACAATTTCAGGACATTTTTTAGTGGACCTGGAAGGTAAATTAAATCAAATATTGGTACAAATGCAGAAATGTTATTCTTTTACTAAAAAGCTATCTAAATTATTGCCCAGTTGTTAGCAGGAATGTTTTTCACTTTTAAAGGCTAACACAACACCCCTAAAGTTTCAGTGGCTATGTTTGGCCTAAATTCTGTTTGACTCTTACGAACAATGCTAAACATTCTTTCCGCAGTTGCATTACTGTGTGGCACAACAAGAATAGCATGTATCTAGTGTGGTAAAACTTCATACAAAAAGCACCAATTGCACCAGTCATTTTCAAAATGTTTGACCATGCGGTATCAATTGTAGGACTATTCAAAACACTTTCTTCCAATTCATCAATTTCATATAAGGCAAACTCCAATTCCAACTTGTCCAGATAACTGTCACTAACAGCAGCAGCTGGGAAAATGTTTGCCAAGTATTTTTTTATTTTTTTTTAAATTTCAGGTTCAATGACCACCGTGAGCAACTCAATGGGTTATAAGCAGTCACTCGTTCCTAATTTCAGGGTGCCCACTGTTTTTCAGGGAAAAAAATTCAACGACTTTCAAGGATCTTCAGGAAAAAATTATTCAAGGATGATTTTTTCAATTTCCTAAACTGAATTGAATGTGGGTTGTATTATGATACTCATTATCTTCATAAAACATCTATATGCATGACATTAATTCTTTCTGTATGTTCAAAACTCCCAATTTCTCAAACACAAAATTATCATAACAATAAAACACTTAATATCTATTTTAGAATTATGTACAGGTATGTATAACACATTAAGTCACTTTTGTACGATTTTTAGATTTATGCTAATACCAAATTTTCATCTAATTATTTATATCATACTTTATAATATAACATTTACCTTTTTACCATTAAATAAAGGAAATATTTAAATTTAATGAATTGAAAAAAATACAAAAGATTTTAATAACATATTAGCTCATTTTCATATTGAAATTTCAACACAGCAAAATTAGAAAACTTTCATGTTATTCAGAAATAAAATCATTTCTTCACTTTCACATTAAGAAGCCTTCATATTCACAAGTCTCAACATAATTGATGGATTTTGGATGCATGTCATTTTTCAAATACTTCTGTGGGATAACCAGTTTTGTACACATTGAATTAAATACCAAGAATGATAACAGATACTTTAAACATTTTGGAAACACAGGCATGGGGTGAAGAGACAATGACCTTTTCTTTAGTGGGTAATATTTTTGGACAATACGAAGTAGTCGTATTTTATCACTAAATGTGAGAAACGACACACAATACCAGCATTAACATTTTTCTTTTACCTTTGGTTTATCTTCAAGTTTTTACGAGACAGTTTTAGTTATTAGTAGTTAGGCATGCACTAGAAAACAAATTATGGATTTGAAATCCATTGAATTAAGTTTTCACCGCAGATAAATTAAAAAGATCCTATGGGTTTATCATTAAGATGGTTTTAAACACCTTACATATGACACAGTACGAAAGCAAGACCATGGTGTATTTCTGTTATTATAAGAAAACTGAACCAAAGAAATTAACATCAGTATTTGTAATTGGTAGCCAATTATTAAAAAAAATAAAAAAATTAAGCATCAATGCATCTCCAAATTTTGCAAAAAGTTCTTTACTGAATGACAAACTTATTCAGGTGAAAAAAAAAATTTCAACAAATGAAAATCTGTAATCAATTTTTAAATAATTAGAATTTTTCTACTCAAATGTCAGTACTTTTAACACAAAATTAAATTTATCATTGTTAAAATATAATTAACAAGTATATTAAAAAATATTAAGCAAATGGGTGAATAATTTATTTACAATTATTCACCAAAATTATTTTTTCTTGAGTTCAGAATCTATTTCTTTTATCAATGATTGTTGTCTTGAGCTGTCTTTCTAAAGCTATTTGATTTAACAATGCAGTTAAAATATGAGTATCTTCTGCTTTTGTTGCCAAGTCATCAGCTGATTTTAATAAATCCAATATTTCATTTTCTACACATTTTTCTTTTTTTCATACTTTCTATTTCATCCAGTATTTGGTTTCTCTTTTGGGCTACAGCAGAATTAGCCTTGTCCCGAGCTTTTTCTTCTAAATTTATTACATATATTTACTAGCACATCCGACATTACTCAGAAGCAATTTTGAAAACTCTACCTTTTCCATGCCACCAATATTACTTAGATGGTCATATATTATTCTTTGTGAAACAATAGAGTTTTCTTTTATATTGTCAATTGCTAGTTCCTTATTAATGGAGAATTCTCTCTCCACTGATGCCTGTCCAAGCGAGAGCAACAGCAGCTTTTCAGTTACTTCCCACAACAGATCATAGTTTTTACTTGAGGATAAATGTTCATAAAATAACATCTATTCTCAATTCCTCATAATTGTTATCAAAAAGTTTAAAATCTGAAGTTACTGCTGCAACACTACTTATAAAATCCTTTAACTGCAACATAATAGTGTCAACAACACCAGCTTTCAGATGATTTGCATCCACGAGAATTTCTAGAATAATCTTGAAACTTTTTAAGCAAGATTCCTTCTCAGCACTCATTAATTTAGGATCTAAACACTTCATGTGCCGCACAAGAGCATACTGCAGTGGGCATTTAGTGAGCAATTTTTTTGACAAGATTTTGCAAAATTGATCTGCATTTTATAGGAAATTCCATTATCTGCTTTTCACGGATCTAATCTTGACCTACTTAACTCCCCGTCAGACTGCAGTGCACCCTTTCTCACACTGACACAGCTGCTTTGAAGTTTACTCTTTTTGACTTCTGATGTCAATGGGGGATTGCAGAAAAAAGTGAAAAATAACAAAAGGAAAAAGATTGGAAATTTCGGTCGAAATTTTTCGGCAGTGGGATTTTAAAATTCAAGGACATTCCAGGCCTTGAATTTTTTTTTTGAAATTCAAGGACATTCCAGGTCTTGAATTTTTTTGAAATTCAAGGACATTCCAGGCCTTGAATTTTTTTGAAATTCAAGGACTTTCCAGGTTTTCAAGGACGCGTGGGCACCCTGTCTGTCGCCCGTTTTCGAATCGTCGCTGCCCCTCCAACTCTAGTTCAATTCATTGCACTCTCACCGTACGCTGACATAATCATATGAAAAGTCTCAGCAAAAGATTTTCCGAACAGAACAAAAATTTTTACACTTGAACGCTGTTTTCAAAATTCGACATCGTTGTCCTCACGACGGAAAGCATCGAATGCCTGCAATCGTGAACTACGCACATACACGGTACGTGTTGGATCTGGATCAAACCGGATCTGGCTGGTCGGTCACATCATGCTCTTCGCTTGCTCAGAGGGGAATGACATAATTCACTGACATTTGGCAAATATTCAAAAAGTTCAGGAACTTTCTGAACATAGTAGTATATATATGTTTTTCTTCTTAATGATGTGGTATAAAATTAATATTGAAATGTAATATGGTCAGATGTAACCTCATAACAAAAAATAAAAGGGAACACCATGCATCAATTCTTACAAATTTTCCAAATTTATTCACTCCGTTTTTAGAACTCCTCTCCTTTTCTTATCTAACTTATGGGAGGAATAATGTTTAACAATACATGATAGTAGGAACATTACAAAATATATATATATATAAAAATCACGATCATGACAGAAATTTTTGTTCCGTTTGGCTTCCATTTTTAGAAAATTTGCCCCTCCCATTTTCAAGTTGAAATACCAATATTCATGGGGGAAAAAAAGAAATTAACAATAATGGGCAGAAGAACATTGGAAGAAAACAAAAATGATTACAGGAGAAATCTTCACTCTTATTTTAGTTTTCAAAAGTTTCAAAAGATGGAACTCCATCCTCAAATGGAAAATGACCTCTCGCCACTAATCAGCCCAAAATTTTTGTACAGCTGTGCATAAGTTAGGAGAATGATCCAAATGATAATAGATATCATACAAAGAGAGTGTGAAAGAATTATATACAATGTAATTAAAAAACCTATACCATCAACAGGTATTGTCAATCTTTAAAAGAATGAATGGATAAAATCAATGACATTACAAACAGACCTCAAATAAAATTTTCGTCCATTATTGAACAATGCCAGACAATCTCTGTAACATGCACACTCCACGTAAACCACCGGACATGTTTCGGCACGACTGACTTTCGGCCATTATCAACGGTATGCATCCTGGATCAATGTTCAAAGTTGTTATATATCTAGGTCACCTCGGCATCACCTCCGCTATAGTTGTTCTACGTCGACGTTTTCCGTCATCGTTACATACACGTGTGAGTCACATCCACGCCATCTATTGGGTTAATTCCGGAATTGCTGTCGCTGTTTTTATTTCGTAAGTATATGTTATTTTTTTTATTTTCCTTTTTGTTGTTATATTTTGTATTATTTTCTTGTTGTATTAGATATTTCCATGGGTACAGGATATCTTTCGGAGTAGACGTATTGCAATTGGATTTTTGGGTTTTCTCAATTGTTATAGCCTCAGACCACAAAATTTGATTATGTTTATTGTGGGAAGTTAAGATTTTACTATTTTCCCAATCTGGTATTAATTCATGTATCATACAATGTTGTATAAGTGATGTTTTTTCTTCTTTTTTAATCCAATTATCATAGTGCTCATTCAACCTCGTTTTAAACCTTCTTTTAGTACTACCGATGTAATATTTGTCTTGCTTATTTTCCTTTGAGTCTATTGTAGGAATCATGTATACACCTGCCTTATTTAGTGGATTTTTATTGTAACCACTGTTTGTCAGTAATTTAGAATTATCAGTAACTATTTCTGCAATTTCAATATTGTAATTCTGGCATTCTTTTCTTATAATATTGCTTAGTGAGGGCAAATATGGTATACTTCCGTAGAATAACGTATTTCTTTTTGTTAATCCATTGTTGTGTTTTTGCATACCAGCTCTTCTTATTTTGCGATATAGTGAATCTATCAAGCCAACAGGATATCCAAAATATTTAGCAGTGTCTTTAATCCGCTTTATTTCCTCAATAAGTGCAATTTTCGTTGATGAATGTGTTATAGCTCTATTTATAAATGATCTGAACGCTGAAATTTTATATCTCCATGGGTGACAGGATTCATTGGGAATTATAGCAGGAACGTAAGAAGGTTTTCGATATACATTAAATTCTATTTTATTTTGATGCCTAAATAAAGAAATGTAAAGAAAATTAAGTTTGTTGTCAATTTCTTTTTCATATGTTCCTTGAATAGTTGCGTACACATTATTGAAGTTGTTTATGAAGATCTCCATATCATTTTTTGAGTGTGGCCAGAAAATCAATACATCATCCACATATCGTAAATACAGTATAGGTAAGTTACAAATAGATCTGTTATTGAATATTTTCTTTTTGATGTCTTGCATAATAACCTCCGCAAGCAAGCCGGATAATGGTGATCCCATTGGTGCGCCATATATTTGTCTATAAATTGTATTATTGTAAGTGAAGTAAATATTTTCTGTTATAAGCTTGAGTGCACATACAATGCTTTTAATTTTCGGCAATTCGATGTTTTCTTCTTCTAATCTTTTTTCAATTAGGTTAATAGCATCCATTATGGGAGTATTTGGGTACAATGAGATGACATCCATACTGTACATCAAATATTTGGCACCGTCAATAGCTTTAATTTTATCAATTACTTCGGTTGAGTTCTTCACTGTATATTTATGATTACAATAATATATTTTCAAGTGACTTGTACAGAAAACTAGCGGATAATGCTTACCTTGGCATTCCTTTCTAGCGACGGGGACATTTCACGCACGTGTTTTCCGGTCTTTGTTGAGGTTATTGTCCTAAAGTCCGTTGTATGCGATGACTGGCTTTACTTCTCACTCTTTTCGCTGGGTATACTCATTGGATCTTTGCTTTAGGATTCCAAACATCAATTTTTACCGTTCTTTATACTCGAAATTTTCGCCCATACTCTGGGCATCTTCAGGAGCGTGGCGACTTTACCACCGATGTTCGTGGCTAACTTCGCGCTAATGGAGTCCGATACTCCTTGTTGCCATTCGTCGGAAAAACTTTCCTGGATATATTTCGTTAACAAGCCCGGCTGGCGCCATCTATGTTTAGTTACGAACACTTTTTTTCCCCGCATTTTTTTTTTTTTTTTTTTTTTATTTATTTATTTAATTTCTTCTCCTATACTGGTTTTCTTGTCTTTTTTGCCTGTTTTTCTTTTGTTGTTGTTTTTCTTGTCTTATTAGTTCTTTCCACAGGCCCGATAATGTGCTAGGGTCGTTCTGGTTACATACCCTTGCTTTATTTTTTGTAGATTAATATTGCTTCTTCCCTCCTCATTTGCCTTTCCGATTTTTTATTCTTTTTTAGCATTTCAATTTCATCGAACTTTGGGAATGTCCGGTTTTCCAAGCAGAATTGCACTAAAGCCGTTTTGGCTTCTTTTTTTGCCAGTTAGATATGTGTTGTTTAAGTCTTTTTTTTAATCTGTTTTTCGTACTTCCAATGTACGATATTGGGGGTATGTGTGCTATTGGAATTTCGTAGGTTCCTGATTCTTCTAGCATTTTTTCCTCTGTTTTTTTGTTGACAGTCATACTTTTCACGGTGTGCACTGAGCTTCCTAGTTGTAAGTCATATTTAGCACAGTGCCTATTGATTTCTTTACTCACTCCTTCCAGGTATGGGAAAGCTCCAATGTATTTCAATTTTTTATTTCTCATCTTCCTTTGGTTGTGCACTTCTTGGCCTTCTTTCCTCTGAGTCATATGCTTTTTACTCTCATATGACTCAGAGGAAAGAAGGCCAAGAAGTGCACAACCAAAGGAAGATGAGAAATAAAAAATTGAACTAAACATAGATGGCGCCAGCCGGGCTTGTTAACGAAATATATCCAGGAAAGTTTTTCCGACGAATGGCAACAAGGAGTATCGGACTCCATTAGCGCGAAGTTAGCCACGAACATCGGTGGTAAAGTCGCCACGCTCCTGAAGATGCCCAGAGTATGGGCGAAAATTTCGAGTATAAAGAACGGTAAAAATTGATGTTTGGAATCCTAAAGCAAAGATCCAATGAGTATACCCAGCGAAAAGAGTGAGAAGTAAAGCCAGTCATCGCATACAACGGACTTTAGGACAATAACCTCAACAAAGACCGGAAAACACGTGCGTGAAATGTCCCCGTCGCTAGAAAGGAATGCCAAGGTAAGCATTATCCGCTAGTTTTCTGTACAAGTTACTTTGAAATATCGCACGTAAAAGAGAATAGTACAATAATTAGAGCTATATAATAGTCAGAATTAGAACTACTAAGTGGAATTTATTTTCAAGTGGTTATAAAGACTTTTTCTAATTTGATTGTTGGGGCTTTATTTTTGTTAACAATGGGTCTAATTGGCCTATCACATTTGTGGGTTTTTAGCTTCCCGAATATGTGAGGCACAGATGCAGCAACGGGAGGGTGCGCATTCTTTTTAACATCATCTGGAAGTGACATATGGTTCTTTATATGTGCCATTCTACGCAAAATATTATCTGTAGGATCATTATTTACGGGGGTGACCTTTAAACCATCAATAGCATCTTTCATTTTTTGATTATAATCAGCTTGGTCTAGAATTATGAGCTGTTTAGATTTATCGGCTAACATGCATTTAATGCCAGGGTTATTTCGCAGTTCCAGCAAGGCTTGTCTTTCGTATTTAAGTCGAGCATCAGGTAAATTCTTTTTCATATGATTAATACATCTTGCCATTTTAAAACGAGTAGCATCTTGTTTCTTTTTAGGAATTCTGCATATAACGTCTTCAATTTGAGGCAAGATTTTTTCTAATTTTGGCACGGAAGTAGCATATGCAAATTTTATACCCTTGTTTAAAGCCTTTTCCTGCCATGTCGTAATTTGTTCGCTTGAATAGTTGGTGAACATTACATTTTGGTCGTTATTCATCTTGTTGCTACTATATTGATATTTAGAGCCTACTAAACCCTCTATTTTATAAAAATGTTTAGTCCTGTATGTAGTACGCAGTCTATCGATAGTGGTGAAGAAATTTTTTTTTTTTTTATTTGAGGTCTGTTTGTAATGTCATTGATTTTATCCATTCATTCTTTTAAAGATTGACAATACCTGTTGATGGTATAGGTTTTTTAATTACATTGTATATAATTCTTTCACACTCTCTTTGTATGATATCCATAGTTGTGTTTTATTTGAATTTAAACCCAGGTCGCAAATTTCAATTGGGCCTATTGGCAATAAGGTGATTCTACGTGGCTAATGACACGCTAGACACACGTTTCTTAATTACATTGTATATAATTCTTTCACACTCTCTTTGTATGATATCCATAGTCGTGTTTTATTCGAATTTAAACCCTGGTCGCAAATTTCAATTAGGCCTATTTTTAATACGATGATTCTACGTGGCTAATGACACGCTAGACAAACATATTTTTCAAGATACCAAAGGAAGCTTACTAAGCTGGAATGCCGATACAAGGTGAGTCCTTGATAATATAATAATTAAAACTCATAATATTATTCCTATTCATATGATATATAAATGCCAGGATGATTTTGCTGCAAATGTGCACACAACGCAAAGAACGTATATAACGTGTGAAACAGTAGTGAAAATAGTATATAGCTATTATTCTATTATATAATACCACACATTTTATTTTTGGTTATTTTACTAACCAAAATCAATTAAAACAAAAGCAATTATGATCATGGGCAAGATCTTCACTCTGTTTTTTAACTCCGTTTTCAAACGTTTTGAAATACAAAATAATGTACTCATATAGAAAACGACCCCACCCCCTCTTACTACATTTCTCTTCAGTTTTGCTTTAATCTCAAGAATAATCCAAATGACAGCCAGGGTTGGATTCCAGGAATCCAGAGAAGTATCTCATGCATGAAGGACAAGAAAATTTTTGCTTCACCTGATTTCCATTTTCGGAAATCATGTACTGGACAGAAGTAACATGCTTTTGTAAAAGAAACGAGTAATTATAGATTTTCAAGCTGAAATAAACATTTATGCAATAAATCAATATTTGACAGGAACACTGTTCGAAAGAAGGAACATCACAAGAAAAAGAAATCATGATTAGGAAAGGAGGAATCTTCAGTCAATCAGACTTCAGTTTTTAAAATATTTGAGCCCCCCCCCATATTTCTTTGCTCTTGAGAATGACCTACATGATGAAAATGGAAGTCCATAAAATCTGTGGAATAATCTTGTACCTGAAAGTAGCACACTGGGGGACCAATGGTAGAAGGAAGGAGAATAAAAAGAATGGAATGGGTTGACTGTGTGAGCAGGTCACTGGTGATGGGATTAGCAGTATGTCAGATGCAGAAAATCAGGTAACAGATCAAAGAGAGATGAGAAAATTTTGTGGCAAACCAGATTGCAATAAATTTCCTATTTGCATTGTCTGCCACACCAGTCATATCAGCACTTTCACAGGCAAGTCAAAAAGGTGTTATATGATCGGCTTCAGCATAACACTGCTCCAAAACAAAATCACTGGGCTACATGTCACTGGAGTGATTGTTTTTCTGTACATTTTTCAGCTAAAATTTATACACTCGCCATGTTTTTTAATGCAAGAAATAAATTCTGTACACTGAAATTTTTCCTTTGAGTGTTTCCCCAGAGAAATATTTTTACTTCACAGGTTAATGGAACGTTAAAAAACTTGATCTCATTAAGGAGTATTAAAAAACCTAAACAGCATTAAAATATTTTTAAGAACATTAAAAACTTTACTCCAACATTAAAAAACAAGTAAAGAACATTAAACAAACTACTTCACAGGCAAATGGAATATTAAAATCCTTGGGTATTTTATTGGAATAAAATAATAAGGTAAATGATACTATAAAGATACACAATAAACAGCACTGCAAAATTAAAACACATGGATTAGTGTTCAAGTAATAACACTGTAAATAAAAAGCACTCAGCAAAATAAAAAACAGAAGAGGAAGAGCTACGCTTCTTAAAGCATTCCAGCACTCTGAAGGTTTAGCAGCTGCAATAATGGCCATGAAATTGATGAAGCACTCCATGAAGTAGTAGTAGTAGTAGTATGAAGACTTAGTGGTCTAAGAGCTTAAAATTAACACTTACTCGTTTTTTCTGCTTCTGTGCACTTACTTTTTCAATAGTCTTCTTTCTCGTATCTGCTGAGAATGGTGGCTAAAAAAAAAAAAAAAAAAAAAAAGTTTTGCACTCCTTACTAACTTACAGTAAATAACATGAAAAAAGTGCAGAAATACTAATGCACTGCTTTTACACCCCAACCCCCCTTTAAATGTAATACTTATTTTAAAATTTTACATACATACATATCACTAAGCTGTTCTCTGGGATTCAGAGGTTAGCTCCACAAAGACAAAACAAACTAAAAGATATTTTTAAACTGATTATTTACTTACTGTTGTCGTATCAAACTTCTCCATTTACAGCGATCTTGACATACAACTCTGGCTTCACTGACATCCATCATACGACACACACAAGATTTTCTATACTTCATAATATTTTTCTCATGCAAACACTCCTGAATCTGATCCTCCCATGACTTCCTTGGCCTTCCTTCCTGCCACTTCGGCTAAAAAAAAAAATTCTTAGTAAGCATCTCTTCACTCATTCTTTCAACATGCCCAAACAACTCAAGTATATTAGTCTCCAACTTGCTAACAGCATTTTGCTTAACATTACACAGCTCCAACACATCTTCATTCCTCACACAATTAGAACGAATCATTTATTTTACAAAAAATGTTATTTTTTGCTGCTTTTCTCAATATTTAATTGCTCACTTCTATGTTTTTCTAATTTTTTTCAGATAGTTAGCAATGTTTTGTTTTGCTTCTTTTAATAGTATCTATGCACTTTCTATTGCAATCATGTCTCTTTTCTTTTTTTATGCCACATTCAATGTTCATCTCAGCATTGTTTAACATTTATGAAAGGAATCCAACTGCTGCAAAAGTTCAGCTTCTTTCCCATTTCAAATCACCTTGTGAACATTCAATTTCATCTTCTCTTTTTCTCTTATTTTGCTGCATTTTTCCAGCACTAATACACTCTTGATATTTTTTCCAGGATTCTTTATAAGCTTATAAGAAGTTTTTGGTTAAGTTAATTTTACTCACATCTCCATTTAGTCTCTTGACATGATTTTTGTGCTCCTTGCTCTCCACATGACTCCTACAATAATCGCGGCCGCCATGCACTAGGCTAAAATTGCCGCCACATGGCTTACAAAACGCGATTCCGAAAAACTTTGGATGCTTTATAAAAAGGCCATTCTTTACTATATATATCGGGATACACTTGAAAATAAGTTTTATCTGACTTCGTTCTTTTTGCTGTCATAACTGTTTCACTGCTACATTTCATTTCGTTTTAATCTAAATTAACCCCTTCCACTTGAATAACTTTACATCCATATTCAACCAGCACTTTTTTTCCCCCTGCAGTAGAGGCTACAACTTAGCAGTGAAAGCTCAAGTTTTGACTTGCCAGCCCTGACATACGAGCTATAGTGGCGGGTGACACCCGACCTATTCGGCAAAAAGAAATGCCTCGCAAGCGTCGACATGCGAGCTATAGAGGAGTCATCGGCATGGAGGATGACACCCGACACACACAATATTCAGCGAAAAAGAAATGTCTCGCAAGCCTCAAAACACGAGCTATAGAGGTGTCATGGGCATGGCAGATTACAACCGACATTCAAGCTATTCGGCAAAAGAAATGTATCGCGAGGGCCGACCTGCGAGTATAGAGGTATCATAAGCATGGTGGACACCTGACGTATTCGAAGAAAGCAAAATTCCCCGCGAGCTACAGAGGCGTCGTTGGCATGGCAGGTGCCACCCGATACGCCGAGGAAGTTTCTTTTTCTCTATTCGACGAAAAAGAAAGGTCTCACGTCGTTGGCATGGCAGGTGAGACCCGACACGCCGAGGACGTTTCTTTTTCTCTATTCGACGAAAAAGAAAGATCTCAAGAGTGCCGACATGTTAGCTATAGAAGCGTCATCGGAGTGGCGGGTAATACTCGCCAAGTGAGCTATTCGGTGATTTCGTAATATCTGGTATCCCCCGACAGTCGTGTGGAAAGGGTTAAAATGTTCACACCGAAATTTTCACAAGCACAAATCCACATGCAATCAACAGAGTTTGCAAAAGGCGCTGAGCTGAGCTCCCTCTCGGCGTTTCCGCATGGCAATCTCAAATGGCTGTATGGGTAATTACGTGACAAAATTTCGCCTTCGTTGGCGGGGAAAGTCATAATATTTTCGATCAAAAGTCGGTATAAAAATAGAAAATTGCATGGGCTTTTCCGTAGCTTTTTGGGTGACTTCCGTAAAACCACAAGGTGGAGTGAAAATCCGTAAAAGTTGGCATCTCTGAATACCTATGAATCCTTTAGAAACAGAACCATTGTATCCTGCCACTGGAGAGCCATTTTCAGTCGTCCTTCGCAGTCAACGAAATAGCTAGCAACTGACCTTATGCTGTATTTACATAATCGTGCACCTCGCCCGGAACGAAATAACTGTACCATCCCAAAGAGCAGGGAACAACATATAAACAATCTCAATTGCACAACACTCCCAAAGACCACCAAATCATCTGTAAACAATCTTCATCAAGATTTTATAACGTACAGCATCGTTTCTCCTACATACCATGTGATTACAACAAACCTTCTCCTTCCTAAGCTTCACCTACATCGCGAAACCAATTTGTCACTTATGCCGAATAAACGAATTAGAAGGTAGGTGAAAATCGTTCCGAAATGTTGGGATTGAGTACGCGTTGATTAAGTGTTGTTATACATTTTACCAAATTAACCGTAGACCTTAAAAAAGCGTCGTCCGATTTGTAGTTTAAAACAACATTTATTGCTGTGAAAAAAAATTATTTTTTTCGCTCAGCAGTTTTTACTGTAGACTGGCGTTTTGGCACAGTTGAGCGCAAATATGAAATTTTTTCTTAATTTGTAGCAGTTTGGCGCAAGGTAATGAAGTTGGGGCAGTTCGATCACTGTGCTTCCTAAATACACAAACTTATTCACCTGGTCAATCACTGTGCCATTTAGACTTATACACTGATGTTCAAAATTTAGAGAATTTGCACATTGTCTAATTTCTGAAAAATTAATACACATTTTAATGAAATTTGGTATGGATACACAGTTATATAAGAGAAAAAATTATACCATGCGACAGTCATGGTACGTGCTCATGACCGTCAGTAAGGCTCATCAGCGCAGGAATACCCAAAATCCATGTTGCAAGATCAAACATAAAATGACTAATATGGGATATGGCCCCCTCTCGCAGTGCGATGTCATACTGGAAACAAGGCAGTTGAAGAGTCCCTGTGGCAGTCGGTCCCATTCCTGCAGCAATGCAGTTTTCAGCTCTTGGACGGTGAGCTGCAATTGCCCTCCCAAGAGTGTCTCAGACATGTTCAATAAGGTTGAGGTCTGGCGATCTGGCTGGCCAATCCATCCGGCAAATATCCTCACTTTCAAGATAATCATCGACCTGAGGAGCCCTATGTGGACGAGCGCTGTCGTCCATAAAAAGGAACCGAAGGCCAACTGCGCCCCTGAAAAGTCGAACATAGGGCTGTAAGATCGCATCCCTATACCTCTCAGCAGTCAGGGAGACTCTGTCAAACAATGACACCTCCGCTGTCATAGTGGTCCCTTTCTCGGATGTTGGAGGAAAGGTAAAAGGGTCCCAGGTTCTCTCCAGATGAAGGTACGTCGAAAACCAGTGTTCGGACTGAATCATGACTCGTCTGTGAAGAAAACGTTACCCCACTGAATTCTGATCCAAGGCTGATGTTGTCTGCACCATGCTAAACGCGGTCTCTTGTGTGCTGAAGTGAGCGGGATGCAAACAGAGGGTCTTCTGGCAAAAACCCTTCTCTCATGAAGCCTTCAAGAAACAGTAACCCTTGAAACTCGGCTTCCAGTGGTGGCA
The DNA here is from genome assembly GCA_039090855.1 of Macrothele yani. NCBI lineage: Eukaryota > Metazoa > Arthropoda > Arachnida > Araneae > Macrothelidae > Macrothele > Macrothele yani. The sequence continues at coordinate 72,435,968 of CM077028.1, read as the reverse complement.
TGCAGCTCACGAGATAGTTGTGCAGCTGTAGCGCCTCGCTGAAAGTGCCAAATAACGAGCTTCATTGGCCGTCGTGGCTCTTGGACGACCTTGCCCAGGCCTTCTCGATATGGATCCGGTGTCCATAAACTGTTCCCACAAATTGCAGATGACACTGGGCGTTACATTGAGCTCTGTAGCAACCTGCACTTGCGATTGCCCTGCCCTTAATCTACCGAAGATTCTCCACCTCATTCCGTCATCATCAATACGTCCATGGCAACTCATTTTACCCAACTGCTTATGAAATTGAACCAACTCCTGCAAGAAACACAACGAATGTCACAGAGGAGTACGAGCGAACTAATAACGGAAAAAGCCAGGTGTGCTTTTCATGCCCTCCGCCCACACGCACATGTATGCTTACGTATTCGACACTGCAAATTTGCATTCTTATTCGCCGGCATAATTTGTACCTTTGGTTTCATACTTTTTGTGAAAATCAACAAAATGTGCAAATTCTCTTAATTTTGAACACCAGTGTATTACATTCACTACTACCAGTTCCTCTCCCAAAACCCATAACTTTGGTTTTTCCCTTATTTATACTGTTTGAATTTCATGCAAACTTCGTACATCCGGGAAAACATACACTGCAACTCACTTTTGCTCTCTGCCGACAGGACAGTGTCATCAGCATACAGCAATCTGCACACATGGATATCACCAAGACATAAACCAGTATTATCTATTTTGGCATCACGCATGCATGCATCCATCCATAAATATATTAAGACAAGGAGCATCATCTTGGTGTGTAGGGGTGGCTTAGGGTGCCATCCAGCAGGCTGTGCCTTGCTTAACCATTGCCCAGATCATTTTCGATTATCATAAATGACCCACTTTTCGTTGCAGGTGAAGATTCGATGCAGTAGCAGTTTCTGTTTATTCCTGGCAAGCAGCAACATTAAGACTTCAAAACGCCTAGTCTTGTTGGCAGGTGTCAACTCATGCGGCAGCCACATGTTCAGCTTTTTGACCTTACCCAGCGCAGCCAGACTTAAAACAACTGCCATGTGGTGGACACCTACCTCTGCCACTCTCTCACATGTTTTTTGGGGGTCTGCTTCAACCACACGCAACTGAACATAGTCAGAAACGTCTGTGAATTCATTTTGCAGGTCTGTATCTCTGCTTTGAAACTTCACAAACCATCGCCAAATGGTTCGTTTGTTGGCTGTATTCTCCCCAAATGCTTTGTTAATGTTCCGAGCAGCAATTCCTGCAGAATGGCACAGTTTAAATCCATACAGGAAGAAGACTCTCAAATCTGGCATCTACACATTTCCTTTGCAAGCCACGTTACGTCTAAACCAACCATGCCTGAACCTTGTTCTTCACACACGTGCTAGTTACTATAGTAACTCTGTGACATAATACCCACAACACTTGTGGGTGGTTCCATTCTGCTGTTGTGGGAGCCTGTCTCAACTGCTCCTTCGCGCCGGACATTTCATTCGCACCAACTTAATAAAAATAAAATCATTATGGATTGGTGTGAAAAGCATGACCAGTATAACTTTTGGACATACATGGATTAGCCAGTTAAATTGCCAGGTTTAAATCCCATCAAGAATATATAGGACCACCTTGAATGCAGTGTAAAAACCAAACACGTCAGCACCCCTGTAATCTCAATGAATTGCAAAACAAGCTGTTCTTAGAATGGTCAAAAACTGACTGAAGTTATTTAAATCATCTTGTTGAATCTCTTCCACCAAGAATTAATGTTGTAATTTCTGCACGTGGTGACGTAACTAAGTATTAAAAGCAAATTTATGGACGCAACAATTTTTTTTTTTTTTTTTTTTTTTTTTGTGTCCAACATAAATGCCACAACGATGTGGCATTTGTACGTAGGACACCTAACAAAACATGACACAAATGTTTCAGCTTCACAGAATTTGAAGAATGAAAAGAAAGAAGTTAAGAAATTTCAGGAGTACACCTAGAAAGTAAATTCAACTTACAGATCCTGTTAGCATGTCATACATCAAGGCTCCAAAACTCCACCAATCCACAGCTTTTCCATGCCCACTATGCATCAGTATTTCAGGGGCCCTGTAAAACAAGGAAGATTTTACAAGGTAATCTTTTCATTTATTTTGAAAATTCACAAGATCTATACATAATGAAATTTAAATAAAGAACAAGTATAAATTCCTTGTAATACACACGATGCCGTCAAATAATTGAAAAAAAAATTTTTTTTTTTAGTTTTTCGAACTAGCATATGCAATCAGTTAAAAAAGAATCATTGTATAGACTTTGCAAAGAAGAAAAAACCTTTTTTTTTTTTTTTTTTTTTTTTTTTGAGGGGTGCGGGAGTCCTGTGGCACAAAGGGAACTTTCATACATGCTGAAATAATCATTATTAAAATTCAGATATTAACCTGCAGTGTACAAACATATATACACCACTATCAGGGATCATAGCATACTTCTGGAAAATTTTAGGTAGGAATTTTAGGAATTTTTAGAAAAATTTTAGGAAAATTTTAGGAGTGTATTTCAATAAAAACTAGATGTATATTTGTATACATCTAGTAAAACAACTTTGTATACATTGTAAAGAGTTTGCTTCACACCCTTCAACCATATATACTGATAGACTGCGCATGACATCAAAATTTCTGGCTCCAACATAAAATCACATGACAACAGTCAAAAAGATGGGTTACACCTGCTGTGCTTATGGTTGCTCTGAGCGATATAGTAAAGAAAGTTCTATGATTTTTCATGGGTAAGAAACGAATTAAATACCTAAGTCAATAAAGTTCAATTACTTAACCAGAAACTTGCAGCTATTGATATAAAAATATAGTAACTTAAGAAAAAAAATGGAATGCATGTTCCAAATTCTTCGCAAATGTTCATCACATTATAAATCACAAAATGTAAACAACCCGATCATGCATGTATATAGCTCATAAGTAAACTTACCTGAAGAGTTTTCATTATATATGAGGCGCATTCACATAATACACCGAAAACACTGAAGTTCTGCAGCGTAAATTAGTAATCATAACAGCATTTTTACACGAAATTTGGAGTCTGATGATGACGTGCCCAATGTTTGAGCCATGGCGGCTTTGATGCAGCTATTGCCAATGTGCAGTCCATTAGTATATATGGTCGAAGTTAACACCCAAATTTTTTGCATAACGTCTAATGTCTAAAGTTTAAGTATGATTTACTTCTAATGTTCAGTTCTTATCTTTTCACGTGTTATTATCATATTCAAGTATATTTACCACATTCAAGTTTCACTTTGAACATTAATATGCTGTTGAACCAGAAGCAATTCACGATTTTCACAGTAAAGTTTTCAGGTTTCACATTAAATTATAATATCCTAAAAAGGTAATTGAAAACCAAGAACTATGTACAATTGTTCACTGAATTACTTTTTTCATATTATTGTTTTAACCTTTTCCTGATTAGCCTATCTTTTTCTGCTTCTACCACAACTAATTTACTTTCAGTTTTCTTTATTTCAGCTGAACCTTGTATGATCAAGTTAGAGGCAACTGCTATTTCAACAGTATTTTGTTTTTCTACAGCTTTTCTCATTCTTTCTGTTTCCTCTTGAATTATTGCTAGGGAGGCTTCTTTATCGTTTTTAAGTCTATTTATTTCTGCATCATTTTCTTTTATTTTGTCATCAAACTCAGCTTTTCTTTTTTTCTTTAGCTGCTTTTCCTTATTTTCCCTCTCTTTCTGCTTCCTTTCTTTTACCTTTTTTGATTCTTCTTCCTTCAGCTTATCAACATACTCTTTATAAAATTTATGTGAATCACAAACACTATTTAACAAATTTCTTGTTATGGGAACTTTACTTACACATCCATAGTGTTTAATGGCCCCTTTAACTATTCTTAATGATGTTATAGTTGAGTCTTTTAAGTTAGCCTTGTCCTTCCTTAACAGAGCAGTGTTAACCGAAAATCCCCTTTCTGCATCAGCATTACCATGAGGTAAAACTAAAATTGACTTTATGAGTTTAGCAAGATTTGAGTATTTTTCATTTCCGCTAGAGTCTTTAATACTAAATATATTACGCCAGTAAAGATCAATCCGCACTGGAATATGCCCTTCCTCTGAAAATTTCACTAGTTCATCTAGAGTTGGCTTATCGCAATTTAAAAGTTTCCACTCTTCTCTTACTCTATCAATTTGTTCCTCAGAAAGATGCAAAACACTTGAAATTCTGGTTATTTCCGAAAGTCCTTCAGTGACTGAAAGTTGAGTTGACTCTTTCTTTGGTTCTTTTACCTTTAAAACTTCTATGTCTCTTAGCTTTTGATTGCAGAATGGCAAATTTGACTTTAAATATTTTGTGGTTGCAATTAGTGATGATCTTACATCTAAGAGAAATAATTTCTGCCTGGTCTCCTGAACATTCCTGAGGAGATTTTTTGTCTTCATACCAACTTCTAACTCCCCTAGTTTTTTCCATGAATTTTTGTTTTCAAAATCTACATTCTTTAGGTCTTCTCCAAATTTCCCTGCTATAACATCATCTTGGATAAACTGAGCCATAACATTCCTCATTAAAGTATTTAAATCAGAATATAACTGGTGTATTTTTGGTTCTTCACTCTGATAACATAATGAAAACTTTTCAAAATTTTGGTGTGAAAATGAAATTAATGCTAAATAGCAAGGAGTAAGCTCATTTTTCAGGAAACAGTGAATTCTTTTATACCTTGCCGAATTGCGCAGTTGTTTTTCAAATATTTTTTGAGATGGCAAGAAGTTTAAAAAATATTCTGTAATATTTAGCCATTGATCCAAGAGCCTCTGGGCTACAGAACCAACGGTTAACCATCTGTTGCTGACATGACGCAAAAGAAATTTGGCAGTGACCAATGTTATATCCTCGACAGATTTATAATCCTCTCGTCTTGCAGCACTACTCTTTAAAAAGTAATGCATATCAGTAGCAAATTCGTCAAAATCTATATTTAAGCTTGTCAAAAAATTTTAAATGCATTACTAACAACATGCAGGTTGCAAAAACCTAGTTCCAAAGATTTCTGGCCTGTTTCTTGTTTTACAACTTCATTGAATTTGCGTAAAAAGCACTTATTTACATTTGGGCTGTCCATAGATACACAAATAATTCTGTTCAACGAAATATTGAAGGATGATAACACATCAAGAATTTCTTTTAGCAAAATATCTGTTGTTGCATGACCCAGAAAAACGCTTGTTAGGTATCGGCAAGAAACTGAATTTATTTCTGAAGACCAGTACCTGAGATACACATCCAACTGCCGTTTCACTTGTGTATTTGTAGTTTCATCAAATGCTATAGTAACCTTTCCTGGGCTACTAGATGCAATGTCTTTTTTCAAATCCTCTTCAAAATATTTTGACAATCCATGTGATATCACATAAGCAACTTTTTCTTCTTTAAGTTGCATTTTGGCTGCAATAGCAGAATCAGGAAACATTTCTTTGAAAAGTTCAACTGTTTCAGTGCATGAAACAAAAGACATATTGTCCTTAGCAACTTTCATGGCCCATAATGCTTCGGCTTTAGCCAACTGTAAATCATGACTCAGTACTTCACTAATATTTGTTTTGGGCTGAAGATCCCGTCCTCCAAAGGCTTTCAGGATGGACTTATTTTGAAATTTACTTTGAAATTTCTGCAAATGTTTTTTTCCTTTATGATGCGCTTTTACTTGTGAAAAGCCACTATTAGAAATGTTGAAAATTTCTGAACACAATATACACTTAGCAGAAAATATTGTTTCAGTTGCAGAACACCATTCTTTCAACTTCACTCCGTCCAATTCTTTGGCGAGCCACGCATCTTGAAATTTCGTTTTGGATTTAGGCATCTTAAACACTTGTATTACTAACCAGAAAATGAAAGGGAAGTACAAAAACACGTTCCAATATTGCAAAACCAGACAACTTCCCGAAATTTGGCTGCGAGGATGTCAGAAGATATGAAAAAAAAAAAAAAAAAGCAGGTCACCGCTAGAGAACTGAACCTGCACACAGCACAGAGAACACCATAAAAGACGTAAAACCAGAAACTATCATACGCATCTCACGCAAGTTCAGTCAAAGCGAGTCGGAGCCGAGATATATTGCGCATCGAAGGTCGCTGTCGCCGACGTATGATCGAAGGTCAATGATCACGTGCTCTACTGCCTGCCAAGATAATACTCAGCTACCATCCCATCGTCATTACCGGAGGTTACGGAAGGAGACCACATGTTTCCTCTTTGCTTCCACCCACCTGCGGTTTACAATAACAAAACATCAGCAGAAAGAGGAGGTTCCACAAGGCATGTACAAAAATAAAGTACGATCTTCTGCGTGCCACGGAGTTCGTCTGCAAAGCGCAAACCAGGGGTGAAAATGACCCTTCCCCTTTTCCCTTAGATCTCTTGTTACTCTCGAAAACTGTTCGAAGGCAAAAAAATGGAACGCCCGCCCCGAAGCAAGTGCATCTCGATGGCGTCATTTTTCCCTCCCTTCAGCAGCACAGCATATAGGCTGTGTTTCTACAATAACAGGTCTTTTTACCTTACCGTAATGGTAAATTTATTGGCGTTAATAACGGTTGTGTTTTTAATAAAAATAAGCTTACGAAAATTTTAGGATGAATAGCAAATTTTAGGTCTAATTTTAGGAATTTAAGGAGGGTCACAAAATATTAGGAATTTTAGGAATTTTAGGAGGAATGCGATCCCTGCACTATACAGTGGTGGCAAAAATTGTGGACACTTTGAAATTTTCATGTTTTGCAACTTTGCAGGCTTATAAGGAAATGTTATTTTGCATAAAATGCAAATGTTTACATGTCAATTCAAAGAAAATTTAATGCTGAATTAAAAAAAAAAAAAGAACAGAACAGAATACAAATATATGCAGTACAAAAAAAGTTATGCTTACTAAAAAAATGAAACACCAGTGTGATTCAGTTAAGAAGCAGATTGTAAGTGCAAAACCTACTGGCCAATCACAGTCCTTGTTCTGGGGACCAATCAAATGGCAGTAGCTGCAATACATCTAGTGAGAAGTTGAGGAAAATCAGTTTTGCTGTTTGTTCTGTAGTAGAAAGACTTAGCAGTGTTAGTGAAGCGTAATTGTAGATTGTGTGAATATTTTTAGTATTTCTTTAAATTTAATGTGCAGATAATAAGTACAGCAATGGCACCAAAGAAAAGAGTTGATTGGTGACCCATGAAAAGGATCAGGATTGTTTTATTACTTGAATGGGGTCTTTCTTATGCTGAAATTGCAAGGCAAGTAGGTGGGTCAGTGACAACATCTGGTGTACAAAAGTGCTGTTTACGTTATCAGGAAACAAAGTCGTTGAAAACAAACCAGGAAAAGGGTGAAAAAAGTGCATAAAAGCTGTTGATCACAGAAGAATAAAAAGACTGTCTGAAGGACAGAAAAATTTCATTTGAGGCTATCAGAGCTGAAATGTGTTCAACTGGTGTTTCTGTCAGTTCAAGAACAATAAAGAGCAGAGTCTTAGATATGGGATTAAGAGACAGGATTCCAAGAAAACAGCCATATCTGAATCTACAGCAGCGCAAGAAATGACTACAGTGAGCAAAAGAACACATTGGATGGACAGACGATCAGTGGAAGCAAGTTATGTTGAGTGACGAAAGTAAGATATCCTTATTTGGTAGTGACGGCTGATATGTGAGACGTAGAGTAGAAGAAGAGCTACATCCTGACTACATAGAGGTCAATGTAAAGCACCCAACAAGCGCTATGATTTGGGCATGTATGGCAGCAAATGGTGTTGGCCACCTTCATGTAATTGACGGCATGCTGAACACAAGAAAATACATTGACACCATCCTGGAACCCAAACTGCTACCTTCCATCAGGGATCTCTTTCCCAACAATGCACCATTTCTTTTTCAGCAGGATTCAGCTCCCGGCCACAGAGCAAATATATGCAATCAGTGGTTCACAACAAAGTCCACTCCATTGTTGACCTGGCCAGGAAACAGCCTAGACCTGAACCGGATAGAAAATTTGTGGCACCGTTTGAAAAGCCTTGTACGAATGAGGCATCCACCAAATAAAAGGCAATTAATTGAGGCTATAATTGCTTCCTGGCACCATGTAATAACAAAGGCAGAACTTCAAACACTTGTTGGCTCAATGAGGCATCACTGTGATGCGCTTTTAAAGAATAAAGGCTACCCTACTAAATACTGATAGTACATTCAAGCACGATTGCAGTATTCCCTGCATAACTTTTTGTATTGAATTCAGCATTCAATTTTCTTTAAATTGACATATAAACATTTGCATTTGGTGCAAAATAACATTTCCTATAAGCCTGTAAAGTTGCAAAACATGAAAGTTTCAAAGTGTCCACAATTTTTGCCACCACTGTATAAAGTGCAACGCAGTGCGATTTTTTTTTTTAAAGTTACAAAATAAAATTACTGTATTATAAGGTAAAACTACCATACTCACATTATAACCGTATACCAAGCATGGTGAAAAAGACTTCTGTTGCTGGTTGGTTGGTTGATTATTACGTCAAATCACTTGCACTCGTGTAACTGCATTTGATATATATACAATATCAATGAAACATTTAAGTGCTGTTGTTTTGGCAGTCTGCAGAGTACCTCTGTATATCAATTTTATTTTATAACTGTTCACCCAAAAGTAACAGCCATGTTGCTTGTTTAGCAGAGTTTAATTCCTTCACTGAAAATACTTTCTAATAACATACCTCTGCAGAAGAAAATGCTTTAGTTTTTTTCAACAAGTAGTGCACTTAAAAGTACTTGTGCTCACCACTTGGTAAGAAACAACACAGAATTTCAACCAAGCTAAAAATTCTGTCTACAGGAACATTGCTATGTGAAATGGTTAACACAGCTTGCATTACTTTAGATAAGGTAGTACACCTTTTTGACAACTTTGAGACATAAGAGAGTTTAGATATTTCATTCCATGCAATATCCATTCTGGAAAATATTTTTCCAATATCTTCTTATTGGTATGTGGCAAATTCTCCCTCTAACTTATACTCTCTTCTTCAGAAGTTAGAAGATTTGGAAACAACGACATCAAAATCTCTACTGATGCATAGGAAACCTTTTTCCGGAGAGAAACATCCACTACCTCTGTGAGCTTTAACATTTCACTTTTTCTGGAAAGTTTTTCAATATGCATAGCAGCACACTGTAAAAATTTCTGATATCACAAAAATTTCTTTAGGTGAAACTACTCTTTTATACAAATTGCTTCAGTTACAAGATTATAGTCATCCTTCTGGTACTTTCTTTTCTTAAAATCTACATCAATTATTGATACTGCAGTAAGCTTTACAAATCTTACAGTGAAGACTAAGTTTTCTGAGCAACAGATGTATAGTAGGTGCTTCTTGTAAAAAAAAAATACATTAATGGCAGTAAATACTGAAATCACAAAAGTAAAAATAAATGGTACAGTTACACATAGGATTTCGTATTTGTGATCTAGTGCTCATGTCATCCTCATTTTCAACACACACACACAAAAGTATTTAGAAAAGCCCAGCCTGAAAGCAAGGCCTCAAGAGTTTACCATGGCAGGATGATGCTCTGCCCTCAGGCAGTTTTAGAACTTCAGGGGTAACAGCATCAACTAATCATGACGACAGTCTGAGATGTCACTCATTTCATACATCCCTTGGCTTTACAAGATTGAGAATCAGATCAAGCAGGGAGCAGAACATTGCAGGTTTATTCACAAATTGCACTATAGACTGACTAGCAAGTGACTTTCTGTAATTTTTTAGGCATGATCCACAATTCTATACAGTCAGCTGAAAATCTATAATTATGGAAAATCTGTTATAGTTGGCAGCTCTACATACAGTATTAAGCAAGAACCCCAATATATATTTTTTCTTTTTTCCAGTGTCAGAAAGCTAAAAATAAATTATGAGCCAGATAAATATAAATCAAATACTTTTCTACACAAATCCTAACAATTTGATACCCTTGACATTTGAATTGATATTGTACACACTACTCATGGTGAATACCCTTAACCAGGGAAAAAAAAAAAAAAAGAAAGCAGTACTATTCAAGGAAATTTTTTTTCAAGGGCATTATCAGCAATATTTATTTGCCTTAAAACTGTTTGACAACTTAAGTTTACATTTAGCCAGAAAGAGTTCTATTTAATAACTGAATAAAGACAAACTTCTTGCATTGTTCACAAATATGCTAGAGGAACAACCAAAAGAAAATTACAAAAAAAGTGAAATGAACTTTGTTATAACATTTAAGTAACTGTGTTGTATGATTATATATTTAAAAAAATGGAGGGAGTGGGATTAGTATGTGGTACGAGTAAGTCTGTTCAAACATATTTTTTATGTAGAGTATAACAATATATATTATAGGATCCGTTATACCATGGATTAGAAACACAAAACTAATAAACAACACTGCAGTGTTAGCATATGTACACAAAATTTTGGAGACAGACTGAATATTGGCAATCCTGTGGTACCTTTCAAAAAAAAGTTGTTTTGAAGCTTTGGTTAAGACCTTTTTGCAAAGCACTGGGAATGTGACATTACCTTGAAAGCATATTTTGCATGTAATCACATGTTCCATTTTAACACCTTAGGATTCTGGAACAAAACCCCAGTGAGTTGGGGTCTTTTTGCCAATGTCACATGGAACTAGCTGGTACTCTCCAAAATTTGCAGAGGCCCTTGTTGTGTGTGCCATTGTTGCCCAGTGGTGAACCACAAGGAGGCAAACCCATCTCTCACTAAGACCGCCCACTAACTACAGTATGTTTGACAGACAGAACAAATTAGATGGCAAAATTTATAGGCGAGTGAATTCTTCACTGCAAGTTATAGCTGCCTTAGGAGGATTTCACAGGAACGATGGGTTCTCAAGGAAGTCCCGAATGGCTGTGTACGAAAGTGTATTTGTTCCTACTTTGATGTACAGCAGTGAAACCTGCTCGTGACAGGAAAGAAAGGTAGAGGAAGGCCAAGGAAATCGTGGGAGGACCAGATTCAGGAATGTCTGCATGAGAAAAAGATTATGAGTATGACATACGAAAGGTCTTGTGTGATGGATGTGTGCTGAGATTGTGGTAAATGGAGACATTTGATACACCAACATTAAGTAAATTTTAGTTCAATCAGGTAAATGTTTACTTTGCAGATGGTCTTTTTTTGAGGAGCTAACCTCTGAACAGCTTAATGGTATGTATGTATGATCAACTCCTGGTAGTCGAAGATAACCTATACCATTTTTAGAAATAAATATTACACTGTGTAGCAGTTTTACTTCAAACTTATTCAATAAAACCTCAAATGAAACAAAAACTACTAAATGGCTTCAAACAAAATTCCAATTTTTTATCAACACATGTATCCGTACAGGTATTGTAAAGATAATGCATTACAACACTTATTTTCATCATTAAAAAAATTGTTACAGTTTACCAGAAATTGGAAAAAGCATTTAAAAAATTGCTGTAATTTCTAGCATATAATTCATGGATTATCTGTTTAAAAAGTTATGTATTTATGCTCTATGGATAACATACTACTTAATACATAAAAAAAAAGTTTCTGCCTTTTGTAACATTTTCAGAAAAGGCATGATTGAAGATGCTTCATAATCCGTGAACTTTTGTGAATACTACCCACACTGAATTTGTAAATACATTCCCATAGAAATAGGTCATATGTAAGAAAAAATCTGTCAGTTGAATAGTTTCAGTTTTTCTATAACACAATGCAGGCTTGTGGCGAGTTGGTTCTGTGCATGCCAACCACATAAGGAAACCCGAGGAAAGCTTAATGATGGAATGGCTTTGTTCAAAGAAACATGTTTCAAGAGAACCAACAGACAAAGGACTTATTTGGTTGGTCTCATGTAAAGTGTTTCTTCAAGTAGGAGCCATTGTGCCTAATTGTTCCATGTCAACTGCCTGCAGAAATTGAACAAAAGCTTAATAACTGGCAATTTTAAAAATTCAATTTTGCATCTTTTTTAGAGAATAAAGGAAATACTTAATATAACTGAAAGTAAAATCTACCAAATTCTAGGCAGGCAGTAATTGCAAGCAAAAGTTTGAAATCTTGAGGCAAAATAAAGTATCCATTGATTTTTACAAAAAAAAAAAAGGGGGGGGGGGTAATTTTCCCTGAGTTTTCTTAGATTCTTGGAACCATTTTCAAATTCCCTGAGAATTCCAGATTTTCCAGGTTGAGTGGGAACTCTGTTCTTACCCTTGCCTGTTCTTCAAATGTTCTTGGCCGATGAGAGATCTGCAGGAGTCACACTCAGTCACTATTGTTATTAAACAAAGAAGTGAGCCAACACACAATTTCGGGCATTACGGTATTTGGAGTGATAAAAGATTTTTGGGTCATGGTCGTTAAAGGGTTTAATATGCGGTACGCTGTTATTACCTTGATTTTTATGGAGCTATAATCTAATAAAATCTGATGAATCATTTTGAATTACCCTGTATATATTAGACAATCAAGGCTAGTGTTAAGAAATTTGAAGTTTTAGTGAAATTAAAAAATAGTTAGCCATATTGTGAAAATGTTAGCCAATATTGGTGGTGTAAAAATAGCTTAAAAAATGGAGAAAAAAAAAGCATCAGAAATGTATAAAATAAAACAATTTTAAATACACCAGAGCTGTAGATAAAAAAAGTAAGAAAATGATTTTTGTGATTTCTTCACAAAACTAGCTTAAATTCTAACATACCCCCATAGTGCCATTTTGACAAAGAAACTATGACTGCAAAATTTTCAAATGAGTTGGTAAAATATTTTTTAATTTGCTGTTAAATTTTTAATTTGGAATTCTGTGCATGCCAACCACATAAGGAAACCCAAGGAAAGAATTTTGTGGCTAGTTCATAAAGTTTATAACCAATTCACACAAAATTTAGGTGGCCCATTAGCAATTTGTGGTGCTGACAAAAATTTTACTCGTTTTCATAGAAAACTTGCTGAGATACATACAGTTTTGAGTTTTTAATCCTAGTTCTGAGTAAATCGTGAATTAAAATGTGACAGAACCAACTCGCCACAAGCCTTCTGATCCGATGCTCTGGTGTGGAAACTACTGCATAAGGAGTGGGACAACCCCAAGGGTAAACCACTTCTCATAAATTACAGAAGAATTTCTTCCCTTCTGATATCCCACACCTCCACAGAGGCTCTTATTTCCAACCACACCACCAAATGCCTCTCAAGACGCTGTTATAGGTAATTCACAGGAATTCATGACAATTGCAGTGGGGCAGCACCGTTTTAAGTGCCACAGCTTAGCCCCAAAACTACTGTAAATTGCAGTTTACCTGCGAGTCAAAAATGGCTGAAGGTTCACAAAATCATTGGCAACCATTTTCGTTGATTCTAATTTTTCTCACCATATCTGGGATTCAGTCGCATTTGGCGACTTGGCGAATGTTTAGCATAAGCCTGGGATAATATCCATCTAACAAATGCATGCTAAATATCAATTTATGACAGCAATGATTTGCCAGCACCAGCACTGTGCATTCCTATAGGTGAAAAGTCTAGGCTACACAAGAAGGAAAAACACACCTTCTACTTGAACAAAGTAATTAGTGAAAAATACTTACATGTATTCTATTGTTCCACAAAATGTGTGAGTAACAGTGCCATCCTGAATAGCTTCTTTACACAGACCAAAATCTGTTAACTTTACATGACCTAAATATGCATTAAAACATATATGAATGCCATCATAATCAAAAACAGCAACATTTTTATACTTGAAACTTTGAAAGAAAAAAAAAACTAAACACATGGTAGTCATAGTATATCATTAAATGAACAAATTAATTTTATAGAATGTTATAACACGCATAAAAATTCCCAGAAGGCTTACGTATATCAAATCTTAACAATTTAATCTTCCTACACTTCTCTCAGATGTTTAACATTTGCCTCATGTAGGAGAAATAAATACTGCACAGTAAGCACAAATAAGAATTACTGTTATGAAAGGTAATTCCTGTTAGTATATTGAGTTGGAAAGAAAGTAATGTCTGCAAATGCAAGGCAACAGAAAAGTGCTGATTACTATACATGCAAGTACAAATCAGTCCAAAATGTAGTTGTCATCATTTGCCACGACCAGCCCCCCATCGTCTGGCAGCTGTTGGATAGAATTGTAGTGGCTTGGATGCAAAAGTGAGTAAGTGTGAGTTCGACATCGTTCCGGTTGGTGAACCCACTGTCCATCCGGGAAATGCTGCAACAAGCAGAAAAGAAAGGTGGTAGTCATTTGGAGCCATGTCTGGGGAATTGGCAGGGTGTGGCAGCAGGTCCCTAATATTGTGATGGGTCACCCGCTTGCTCCATCCTGTTGTAGGAGAATGCCCTTGCAGTTCATTAGTGCTGGTCAGCTCATTGAGCAGATGATGGCAGTGCACATCGATGGTGATAATGGTATTGATATTGTCCAGCAGCAGCTCAAAACACGACACTCCGCATATCCCACCAAGGGTGTAAGCCGGCTTTGGGGTTTGACATGGGCTTCTTTTTAGGTCCAACCACTGTTCTGGGGAGCTAACATTGTCATTTGCAGGACCCATTTCTTGACACCTGTCAAAATGCATGCACTTGTGCGATTTGCTTTCTGCACAATTGTGAGTTGATTGAGTACCCAAACTCTCGCAAGAGGCCATATCTGTTACCAACCTGAAAGACGCTGTATCTGATATCGGGGACATTATATCAAGGGTTCTCAATGACGCTAAAGACTAGTTACGCCTCCTAATGCTTCACCAAATTAAAATCATGGCGAAACCATTCTCAAAAGACTAAATACCTTAAAATACTGAGATTGATCTCTAAGCTTTAAAATAACTCTTCCATAGTTGTGACATTAACCGATAAATCCAGCCATATGGTGATCACGGACACTGCAGACTACAATGGAAAGCTCACAGAATTCATCTCGGAACCAGAATTTTCAATCTTAAAAGCTAACCCTCTAAAAACATGGACTGCTAAATTTAAAAGGGCAGCTATACAAACAGCTCTTCTAGACGAATTACCACCAGGGCCCAGGATCCCATCACTGTTTGGGAAGCTAAAGAACCACAAACCAGGCAATACCTTGAGACCAATAGTATCTCGGAAATTTGTGCCAACTCACCACCTGGAGAAAGCACTTTCCAAATTTCTAGTTGAATTTCTTCCTAAATCAGACTAAGTGCTTAATTCTACTAAGAACTTTATCATGAAAACCAGACACCTAAGCGTCCTACCAAACGGCATTATCGGTAGTTTTACAGTTTTCCTTTACCCATCCACATCTGTACCCGTACCAGATGCCGTTAGAAATCAAAGAGAAGCCATTTTTAATTCTTCCATATATTCTAATGACTCTCTTCACAGCATATCCAAATTAATAGATTTGGTCACAGATTCTAGCTTCTTCACCGATGGGGTCATCACTTTCTCCTGTCCTTGACAAAGCAGTGCTCCGCCCCATAGAGGAACATACCTCCATCAACATTAACCCAAAATCTTCTACTTGGCTAAGATATACAGACGTATTCTTCATATGGACTCACAGGAAAGACACTCATCAGCCTTTTCGTTCTGCTTCACCACGGAGATCGAAAGAGACAGTTCATTACCTCATCTGGACGCTCTTTTAATTAAATTACCAGACAACCAGCTCTGTTTTCAAATTTATTACAAATCCACATCTGTACCTAATCTGATGCTTAGCACATTACTTTACCCAGCGGAACACAAGTCTGAATTTTACAGATCACTGATTCGAAGAGTTTTTACTGTACACTCAGATGTCTCCGCCAGACAATCTGAACTAAACAAAATAACTAATCTAGCCACAAAAGCAGGGCACTCATAAAAAAGTATTCTCAGCATCAACAGGAAGACAAAGGCCACACTACATGGAACATGCATTAATTCAACGACTGAACTGCAGTACTTGGGATCAATACATATATTCCAAGTTTGTCTTACATTCTGAAAAATGCCCTAAGAAAAATGGGACTTGATGTTGGCATAAGGGCCCCCAAATCCTTGTACAGCATACTTTTAAAATTTTACAATGAAGCTGGTGTTTATGACATACCATTATCGTACCCTGTTGGTACACATAGGCATTACATCAGAACAAACCGCTCATTTGGAACCAGAATTAGCAAAAAAAAAAAAAAAAAAAAAAGATCTTCTACAGCTCTATGCAGAGAAGTGTGTTCCAAGCCTGTGGTATTTATATAGGAACATATTAAAAAATTGGCCCCCTACACTTACCCAAAAGCAACAGCATTCAGAGAATCTCTGGAAATTATCAATAGCTGTGACACCTGTGATGACAGCATCTCCCTGGAGTTGCCAAGTATCTGGATACAATGCCATAATGACTCCCCCTTCAAAACAGCCATGACCCAAATTAACACATCTCGTGACTTCATATTCAAAACACTCTACGCTGTGTATTTAATCATTCTGTAAGTGTCTCATGCAACCATTCTCAAATTTAAATAGTAATCATTCTAATATTTCAGTTTGTTTACACTATTACCTTGAAACAGCCATTCGTAGATAAGCAAAAGCTTGGCTAATTATATTTTGTTTAATTATGCCGATTAAAAGAATTACAATTTCATTTTTATATACTTGGTGTATTAATCAATTGTGCATTGTCCTGTTGGTAGGCACCACCAGGACAAACGTCCAACATGAAGGGATGCATGTGGTCAGTGAGGATGGACAGGTAGCCATTGGCATTCAGGGATCCATCAAGTAGCACCAGTGTAGTGGTCCCAGGTCATACCAGGAAAACAAAACATCCTCTAGACATGCACACTGCAACAGCCAGCCTGTACTCGACTGATAAGCGTGTCCGGGTGTTGGTTCTCATGTGCCTGCCGCCATGTCCACCACTGCTCTTCACTTCTGTGGAGTAGAAACCTCGATTTATCGGAGAAGGCAACTTTTTCCACTCTTCCACTGTCCAATGACGGTAGTCCCATGTGAACTACAGGCTTCGTTGCTGATGGACCTGGGTTAGCATGGGCACCTTTGACGCAGCATAGACTCTGAAGACTCGTGCGTAACAGGGTTTACTCTACTGTTATCGAGGACACATACCTGGGTGCTCCAGTGTTCATTTGATTGGTCAATTGCTGCACTATTGCACATCGATTGCCCCTTTACCAGTCAACGGAGAAGACATTCTCCTCTGGGGTTCCACAGTTATGGCGTCGGGAGGTACTCAGTGTGCCAGCAGTCCATTCTTGGTACACTCTTACTACAGCACCTCATGAACAGCCCACAAAGCCTGCTGTTTCTAAGATACTTCCACCCTTGGCACGGTAGCTGATGATAATTTCTTTTTGAACGTCTGTGAAATGATTACTTCTGCCCATTGTGCTCACATTATGCACTATGGCTCATAAGTCCTGGGCGGCTGCTTATATCTCCATGTGGTCGACCTTGTCACGTGCACTCCGTGGTGCACCTGGAAGGTATATAGTATAAATATATACAGGCAAACCTTGGCATGTCGAACTTGAAGGGAGTACAGAAAAGATTCAAGATATCAAAAATTTTCAAAATTTCATGAAAGAATATGTACTGTATTTTTTACAAATGAAAAAAAAATCACTTATCTTATCTCGCAGATAGAGGATTGGGTATTACAGTATTATCCACGAAAATGCTGATAACCAATAAAGCGAAGCTTGAAATGAATGGATACACATTTTGTTATACAGTAGTATGTACTGTAGTACAGTACTATGTTATACGTACATGTAGTACTGTATGTACATGTATAGTTCATACAAAAATGTAATCTTACATTTCTTCACTTTTCAAAATAGTCATCTATAACAGTTTGGTAACAGATACTGGATCGTTCAATCACATTTTCCAATTGGGCAAGGGCATGGAAAGTCTTTGGTCATATTCTGCATTGACTCGACGAAATTTCGAAGTTTTTCTATTAATGACTTAGCTTCTCAGTAAGTCACTTCTGGTAAAGGTGATTCCTCAATTTCATCTTCTTCCTCTGATACAACTTTTACTTCAGCAATAATATCTTTGTCACTTAATTCCCCAGTGACTGCAACATTTCCATCAACTTCAACAAAATCTTGAAAAGTCCCACTTTCTTCAATATGTAATGCCTTAGAAGAAAGACATTGCCAGTCTTTATTTAGCTGTTGATTGTCTTCATTTTCGCTGAAAGGATCATCTGGTTGCTTTCCATTTTCAGCATTTCGAACGAATCCTGCCTTTTTGAAACAATTAACTATGGTTTCTTCAGTGACGCCCCTCCAAGGTCTGTCAGAGATATGCATCGCCTGCAAAATGTCCACGCTAGTTGACTTTCCTTCATCAATGTCAACAATGCATTTTTGTACAACTTTGTGACGATATTTTACCTTACAACTCTGAATAATACCTTGGTCTAGAGGCTGTAATTCAGAAGTTGTGTTTGGTGGCATGAACTCAACTTTTACAGATTTTAATTTAGGCATCCTATTATGCGCTGTACAGTTGTCCAAGAAAAAAACAATATTGTGCTGTTCACCAGACATTTTTCTGTCTAATTCCTTTAACCAGTTAGTGAAAGTTTCTTCAGTCAACCAAGCCTTTTTTTGTTTGCTATATAAGTCATTGTAAAAGATTTTATTCCCGAAAAACATCGGGGTTTAGCAGATTTACCTATCAGAATAGGTGTGAGCTTTTTAGAACCATCCATATTAACACAAAACAGCAAAGTAAATCTTTCTTTGCTTCTTTTCCCGCCATGACATGCCTTTAATGGACATAGTTTCATCAGGCATACACTTAAAAAATAATCCTGTCTCATCAGCATTGAAAACATTTTTTGGATCATATTTTTCCAGGATTGGTGACAATACTCTCTTTTTCCAGTCCATGCACAATTCTTGGTCAATGCTTTCACCACACATCTTCAGAAGAGTTTTGTTTCTTTTTTTGAAGTTCTTGAACCAACCATTACTTGCTCTAAAATCTGTGTCCCAACTTTTTTCCAAAATCTTCAGCTTTTTCTTTTACTAGAGTTCCACCAAGAGACAAGTTCTGTGAATGGCATTTGCTAATCCATTTCATTAAGCATGTTTCAACATCCAGGTATTCAGAGCTTCTATTTTTTTTTTCTTTTTTTTTCCCATGGTTGTCATCAAAACTCTTTACAATCTTTTCTTTATTTTTTAGAATTGTTGATTAAGTACTGCTAGGGATTTCGAAATCTTTCGCAATCTAGTTTGTCTTTTTACCACCTTTCTCTACAGCTTCTATTGCTTGCATTTTATCAGCTATCGAGAGAATATTCAACTTAGGTTTAGTAGACATAGTTTCAGCGGCTTTCAGATAGGCATCCGTTGAAAGAATGGAAGGAAAGCTTTGGCAGCTTAGTGAGTCGCCTCCTTGGGTGGCCTGTTTGCGATTGGGGAGGGAGGGAGGTCTATTGATGCTGAGACGAAACACTTCGTGTTCTCACGGCTTCCCGACCGAATATTGCTATTCCAGGTGAGTTAAACAACTGCGATTTTTCTTGATGCTTCCTCCTGTGTCGGGTGTTAGGGGGTTGCTGAAAGGGTAACTCAGAGGGCTTCCTACCAGCTTCAAGTTTTTCCTGTGTGACGGTCAAACAATGTTGGATATTCTGGGAGGTTTTTTTTTTTTTTATTCAATGATGACAAAGGGAAAAACTTGATATATCGAGAGTGAGATTAGAAACCTTTCGAGTTAACGAGTTTGTTTTACATTAGTTTTCTATTATGCGTGAGGGGAAATGAAAATATTTCGACTGTATATAAATGGTAGAGTCACATTGTGACCACCAGCTAATATCCAGAGTAACCGCTCTATATAGTGGTTTGCAGGTATGTGGAGCTATGCTAACTGCAGTGCATCTGACAGCTGCTGGAGGATCCACAGAGCGAACAACACGAGATTGAGGTGATCCCACAGATGCTCAATTGGTTGTAAGTCTGGGGAATTAGGTGGGCCAGGGAAGTACTTTGGGGTCTTCATCGTGCTCTTCTAACCACTCTCAGACATTTCTAGCTGTGTGACAGAAATGTCTGAGATTAGTTAGAAGAGCATTGCATTGTCGTGCTGGAAGATCCCATCCGCCCCAGGGAAGACAATCAGCATGTATGGGGGTACGTGGTCTGCAAGGATGGATTCATAACAAATTCAGCCCATAGTCTTCCACAGGTATGAGTGGACCCAGAGAATAGCATGAAAACAATCCCCAGACTGTAAAGCTGCCCCCACCAGCTTGTGCTCTTCCAGCAATGGTTGAAGAGTGTTTGCTTTCCGATGTTTCTGGCCTTACGCGCCAACGTCTACCAGTTCAATGAAGCAGAAAACGTGACTCATCGGAAGCCATCTTTTCCCAACTAGCGGAGGTCAAATTCCGAAACTGCCGTGCAAATGTAAGCCCTTTTTGCTGATTCACCTTCATTAGCATAGGTGCAGCGACTATCCGTCGAAATTGGAGCTCCATACGCAGAAGGGTTTGCTGTACTGTCATTTTAGACACACTTCCAGTAGAACCCTGGTTCATTTGGCCAGTGAGTTGCTCCACTGTAGCGTGTCGATCGACTCTCACGCACCTTCGAAGCCGACGTTCAACTCTCACATCAAGAGCACGGGGTGCTCTGCAGTTTCCACTTCGCTTATTCGCAACGGTGCCATTTCTCCAATCACGATACACTTTAACAAGAGCAGGACGCAAACAGTCCACAAACTACGATGTTTTAGAAATACTGCAAGCCTCAGTCCCAAAGCAAATAATCGTCCCTTTTTGCAAATCTGATTAATCGCTCCTTTTATCTATGACAGCAATGATCGATATGTTTTCAGAATGCCTACAGCACACCTTATATACCCTCCAAGCCAGCTCACGACACATGCCTTCTTTCATTGGCTACACGCTGTCGACATCAAAAGTAGGTGGTCACAATGTGACTAGACTTTGTGTATTGCCTGTTTGAAAGATCGCACTACATTACCATGAAAAATTTTCATTTCATTATCTCCAGACAAGAGATCCAGGGTATCCATGCTCTTTATCGATCAATACCTCTTGCCAAAATCTTTGCGGAGTGCATCAATACCACATGTAGACTCATTCCCATCCACAGCAAAACACAGCTGTTCTAGCTCTCGCAACTTTTCAGAAGTAAAATTTTTCGCACGAGAGATGCAATTTGTCCACAACACCAAAGTCAACACTGTGCATGCCTAGCTAAGTGGAAACCTGAAAAATGTAAGTGAGAATAATTTTCTTTATTTCCAAATCTCTTAATGATGTGATATGCCATAAGGCATGGTGTCTTCCAACTACTTTCTGCATGCAAGTTCTAATCCTAGTTTGCATTGGAATATCTGAAACTTTTCAGAAGGTCAAAGGACTTCCAGAACTAAACACAGAACTTTAGTACCACATTTACAAAACAGTTGTACCGAAGGTGCATGAACATAAACTGAGTAAGAGAGAACATGTTTCTTTGGAAGAAATGCCACTGCCTAAACAAGTATGTCAAATATGCTTCAGCAATAAAAGGTCCTTCAAGAAGGCAGAGCAAACCATTTATTATCCATGAAGGTGGTATGAGTAAATTTTTGAAAACAGAAAAAGTACCAAATGAAAAGACAAAAACAGTGCAAGCACATGCCCATCAAGAATGAGGATGGACATGCGACTACAGTAAACAAGTCAAATGCAAAAGCCCTTAGTACTTAAACATATAAAACGAGCAAAACACACAGAGTCACGTACAGTAAAAGGTTCATGAAAGAAATACGGGATTACGCCATATAATACAAATTTTGAAGACGACAATCCGATTTTTGGCGTAAATCCCGCTCCAGGACGATGAAAATTTTCAAGTTTTCGGATATTATCTGACTTACCATCCTTGTCACATTTACACCAAAAATCGGATTGTCATCTTCAAAATTAGTAAAAGGTTCGTTTAGCGGTAGCTTTTGGTCATCCTATGATCTTGATCACCCGCGATCGACTGGATGGGCTGGTTGCCAGAACTACAATTTGAAGTTAGGGGTTGGAAATCTGGCAACAGTTCCAACCCCCCCCCCCCCAACTTCAAATCGTAGTTCTGGCAACCAGCCCATCCAGTCGATCGCGGGTGATCAAGATCATAGGATGACCGAAAGCTACCGCCAAACGAACCTTTTATCGTACCCGACTGTGTGTTTCGCTCGTTTTATATGTTTGTGTGTTATTGTCGCATGATGCCTGAGTTTTAAAGCCCTTAGTACTACCCCAAATTTACAGAACAGTACAGAAAATTGAAATTTGGCACAGTATCCAGTGTTAAACAGAGTGAAGACAGCCACACTCCTGCAAGGGAGAACAAATAAGAATTGTGTTTTTAATTTTTGAATGGTTCTACATTATTAATCAGAATACGTAGAAGCTGGGGGAAGGGAAAGGAGATGAACATTATCTAAATATGAAATTCATTCAAAAAATAGCATGTACATTGATATGAATGCATTAAACTAAGAACTGCACAGAATAAACGAACACGCCATATCTATTAGCATGTGAATGATGATCTAGACCAGTGGTTCCCAAACTTTTTCAAATCTTGGCGCCCTTGCTGAATCCAGATTTTCCCAAGGCGCCCTTTATCAAATTCTAACACGTACACTTTGTCTATGTCAAATTCTAACAAGTACACTTAAGTAAAAAGAAATAAAAACAAGTGTTGAAAATCACAAAAAATGTAATTGAAAAGATTCAACTAATTATAATTAGTGGGATGGATGAGCCTGTTGATCACCGCACATTTTCTCAAATCTTGGAACCAAACTGAACATAGCCACCCTCATTTCCTTCTCCACATTGATTTTCCCACGATACTTAGTTTTTTTCACAGCTACCGCCGAAAACCCAACTTCGCACAAATAAGAAGTCACAAATGGAATTAAAATTCTCTGAGCTTTAAACACTCAAAAGGGGATATATTCATCTTTTACTGATATCTAAATTTCAGGTAACTCCACGCTGCTAAGTTTTGTTTTCAATGTATTGTCACAAGACAACTCAATAAGATTCTTTTCTTCTTCAGCAGTAAATTCAGATGGAGCAGTGGCATGAAATTTATCTTCAATCCATACAAATTTATCGATATTATCATTCTGAAAATATTTCTCAAACCAGGTGATAAGAAGTGATAAGTGTTCTTTAAAAACGGATTTCATGCCTCGAGAGAAATCAATCTACAGTGGAGGTCAAAACTGTTGCAACCAGAGGAAACATTCTTTACCTCTGGCTTCATTCATTTTCCTTTTCCATAGTTTTAGTTTTTTATGAAAGCTGGAATTTTCTCAATGGACTTTAAAAGGTGCATATTTTTTTTACAGGGAGAGATTCAGAGCATTCATCTTTCCAAAAATATCACATAAGTATGCTTGTTTTATCAAAAAATTTTCATTCACAAAATTTTCGGTATACTTGTGGTCTCCCTCTTTAAAAAAACACAAATTTCCTGTCGCAGTTCAAACGTACGAGAGAAAACATTACCACAAGAGAGCCATCGTGAAGTGCTGTAGTACAACAAAGACGTGTGCTCGGATCCCATATCCTCACATAGTTTTTTGAAAAACCTTGCCTTAAAGGGCCAAGTTTTTATAAAGTTTACTACATTCACTACATATTCTAAGACCTGGTTCAATGTAGGACTCAGATATTTTGACGGGAGTTCTTCCTGTGAATAACGCAATGGGTCCACAGTGCATCAGGTGCTTTGCTTTGAATAATTGCCTGCAATCCTCCATAACAGCCGGACATAGAACGAGCAACATCAATACAACCAACGCACTTAGTCCACTCCAAATTATTTTCAGATATAAAAGTATCAAGGATCTCGAACAAGTCTTGAGCCTTAGCACTACCAGTGATACTTTTACAAAAGAGAAGGTCTTCAACAATGTTATTACCATCTATAAATTGTACATAGCAAATCAAGTGAGCATCATTATTATTATTATCTATGGCCTCATCCAGCTGCAACCCAAATTCCTTACCTTTCATTTTTTCAATTAATTGATCATTGAGGCCCTCCGCTATGTGCTGTATTCTACGACTGATGGTGTTATTGGACAAAGGCACATTTGAAAGCAGCTTCCCAGCAGACTCACCGATCATAATGTTCACCATATCTACAGCAGCCAGTACAATGAGTTGTTCTGCTATGGTATGAGGCTTCTTACATTTTGCAATTTTATGTGCCACCTTGTAAGATGCTAGCAAAGCATTGCTTGGTATCGATGCCTGCTTATAAAAACTACCTTTTTGTTGATTTAACTCTTGTAACTTTCTCGTAAAGCAATCACGAGATTTACTAAAGCATGCTGGGATGATTGGTTTCTAAACAGTGTCTCAACTTACTTGGTAGCATGCACTGTGGAGCTAAAACTTTCATACACAGTACACACTGCGGTCTCCCTTCACCATTGACTTCTGTCGACGTAAAACCAAAATCCAAGTAACTGTCATCATATTTTCGATATTCACGCTTCTTCACACTCTTGCCACTATTTGACGGTGAGCCCTCTTAATTTTCACTTTCACAACGCTTATTACTATTTAGTAAAAACCGATCCATTTTTAAAAATATATACGATAAGAAAAACTTCACTTCACTTAATCACAACAATATTAAGTTGATACGCCAAAAGCTTACAAACGCCGAAACTCAGCGACATAACCGACGGAGGCTGGCGCTTTAGATGTTGTGTCCTATCACGAATTGAAAATGGAAATAAAATTATGAAAATTTTGTAATATTTCGTGGCGCCCCTGTGAGAAAGCCACGGATCCCCAGGGCGCTGCGGTGCACACTATGGAAACCACTGATCTAGACAATTAATACAAACCTTGGGGACAATTTAAATTATCTAAAACATAAACTGGGCACACTTCTGATGGAGGAAGAAATGATAATTTATTGTACATACAGAAATATGTTTAGATAAAAATAAAGAGATTAGAGTTAACTATAGTGATAAACCATGTATGTATGATGGCTCCTCTATGATAAAATTTTTTAACAAGCACAGATTATTTTAGCAAACATATATATAAGTATATTTCATATGCATATTAATATTTTCAAAACCAAACTAAAACAATGCTTGCAATACAAAAAGGGGGTAGGGTGGATATGGAATAAAGAAAGGTACTGAGAATAGGAGATTGGTACCAAATACAAATAAATTATACATAATGAATTTTGTAAATATAGGACAAAACAGGATGGTGCAGAACATATTTCATTTAAAAAAATTACATTAATAAAACCATGTCAATAAAAAAATGTACCACCATTCATAATATGACTGTTCTACAAAATTCTAAACTACTTCTATACATAATGATAAATTGCAATACACAGTAAATTCTTTTAAAAACAATATAAACATAAATTAATTTTGGAAAAACTCTTTACTACCACTAATTGTTTCTTTTAAAGTCAGCAACAAAAATTTCCTGTGACAATCTTCTCTTCCTCCATCTACAAAGTAGATTTTTTTTTAATTTCTTTACTTACCTTCAGCATCAAGTAAAACATTTTCTGGTTTAAGGTCCCGGTATATAACACCTTCGTTGTGTAAATGCTCTATTGCCAAAACTATTTCTTTTAAATAAAAGCTAAAATGACAGAAAAAAAAAAACTGGTAACACGTTTTCTCACTCTCATAATCACATATTTTAACCGTATTGCAACTTGATATAACACACGTGCAAAAGGCATTCAGATCCAAATGATATAAAGTTTGTAAAACGGAAGAGTACATTCTACTACAAACATGTTTCATACAGCATGACATATTTAAAAAAATTCAGTTTATTATTTGCACTGATGTGGAACACTGTAGTTTATATACATTGTTACCTTTATTTATAACTATGAATTCTTTGGAGATGTTTTTTAAACTGGTGAGCACACTAACAGTTTTTCACATAAACTGAATGGACAAAAAGTATTTTATACACCTCCCTAATGATACAACCCCCTCACCCTCCCTTTATTGCACAGCATTTTGGTAAGTACTCAACAAGGTGTTAAAAACATAGGCGGTATTGCTGCCCTCGAAGTGAGGAATGCCTGTCAGAGAGCATCTACAGTTGCCAGTGAGGGGGTTTGAAGAGATTTTTCCAATTTGTCCCACAAATCCTCAATGGTGTTGAGGATTGCTAACAGACAGGGAGTTTCTAGTGTGGTTAACTCACATGAATGCTCCTGGAGCCAACTGGTCACCATTCAGGATGCACCGACTGTTGCACTGTTCTGTTGAAAGATGGCGTCACAGTGCAGAAAGAGAATTACAAACAGGTGTCGATGTATGGCAAGGATGTTCACACACCTTGTGCTGGCGACTGAGGTCTCGGCGAGTATGAGGGGGACCTAAGGAAGCCCACGTAAATGAACCCCAAACTGTTTCAGTACCTCTACCTGCCTATAGAATTGCAATCTGGGTTCATCGCTTTGTGCGGTTTACGCTGCACATGCAACTTCCCACTTGTGTGATGCAGTTGAACCTGTGAATATAAGGCCAAGTAATGTGTTTCCAGTTCTCCACACTCTAGTTGCGACAGGCTTTTCCTTTGCAAACTACAGACTAATCTTTTGATGCCTTGCAGTGAACAAGGGGACATGGCATGAGCATTAGATTGCTGCAAACTACTTTTCCCATGATATACTATTAAAAATCAGCAATCACTTACCCTAAAGATCATGGTAATTTCCATCCACAAACACTTCAAAGCACGTCAATTATCGTAATGTTGTTGGCCTTCAAAGGTTTACAGAGTCCTTGCTTATGATTCCTTCTTCCGGGGATGAAACATCGTATTTTTCAGTCATGTGAGATGTAACCATAGCTCGTCAATTCCATAAAAACCACACAAGCATACTACTCATTCATACATTCAGTTAAAAAACTATGTACATAATTACACTACATTACATTCCCATGTACATAGTTTTTAACTGAATGTATGAATGAGTAGTATGCTTGTGTGGTTTTTATGGAATTGACGAGCTATGGTTACATCTCATATGGCTGAAAAAAAAAAAAAAAATACGATGTTTCATCACCGGAAGAAGGAATCATAAGCAAGGACTCTGTAAACCTTTGAAGGCCAACAACATTACGATAATTGACGTGCTTGAAGTGTTTGTGGATGGAAATTACCATGATCTTTAGGGAAAGTGATTGGTGATTTTTAATAGTATATCATTAATGAATTGCATGTAAACTATGCACACTTTGCTGGGGTTTAATACCTTAAAAGTGCAAATATAATACTTTTTCCATGGTACAGTGGATAGTCTTTGAACATTAGCTTGTAAATGTGACCTCACTAAATTCTGACATTGTCAGCTCTAAGGTAGCCACAAGGGACTGTCTACATTCACCTCTAGTCAATTGCATTTTCACACCACATTTCTGTCACTGAAAGCTTGCTGTATTTCATGTAGTCTGGGTGTACATGCACAATTGTCTTATGTGGAAATCCTAGCAGTTGCGGTGATTTAAAAGCCAAACTTTTCACACCTACTATCTGGCCACAGTCAAACGCTTTTACATCACTGTCTTGGCCAATGATTACGTGTTTCTGTGACTGGTTTCAATGCACAGAGACCTGTTCTATTTTTAGCCATTGCCAGTTTCAGAGTCACACGTGACTCAATGTCATACCTCTGCTTTGCATATTGTTATCAGAATGTATACAGTATAACAATTTGCCCATTTAGTACATATTAATAGTACATTATGCTAAATTAATAGTGCATAGAATTAATGAGCGATCAAGAAATTTTGAAAGCACATCACATGGTGACAAAATTTCCAGTAGGCATACAATCACCTGTCGACACGATGCAATATTTGAAACAAACCAAAACTTTAGGTATGCTGAGCTATATTCAAACAAAAATTTTTCTAATATTTTGTTTTGTTTTGTGTTCTATTTACAGCCACTGCCAGTTTCAGTGTCACACGTGACTCAATGTCATACCTCTGCTTTGCATATTGTTATCAGAATGTATACAGTATAACAATTTGCCCATTTAGTACATATTAATAGTACATTATGCTAAATTTATAGTGCATAGAATTAATGAGGGTATGTGAGACTCCAGAAATCCACAGAAAACAGCTGGCAGTGTATGGTGCTGCCACAATCGATATCAGTAATGTCCGAAGGTAGAGATTTCGAGAGAGAGAGAGAGAGAGCAGTGTTAGATAAACAATGGAGTAGAAGACCCAGAACTGCAGTGACAGATGCCAATAGGCAATGAGGTAAAGAGTTCATCACAGCTGATTGTTGTGTCACCATCCAGAAGTTGTGTGATGCAATTCATTGTGGTCACACAGTGTCCTGGAAACAATACAGTATTTTAATGACCAGGAAGCACAAGCAGCGTTTTTAACAGCTATTGCAAAAAACTAAAATAACACAGCTTCAGTACTGTTGGGAGACAAGAAGACCAATACACCCCCCCCTCCCACACACACACACCTGCATTTTGCCAGAGGGTCAGGAGGGAAATTTATTCAGACAAAAGTTTTAATATATAGATGGGTTCCATTTCAACTCAGGCAGGGTCGTACCATCATGGTCTCAGATTTCTCTAAAAAAATTAATTAAGGGGTGTTCCTTGATTAAAATAAGGAGTCCCATATTTTTTCTTTCGGCAAGATAAA